>OW569397.1:65806970-67235330 GCA_937620795.1 Thecophora atra | reverse complement strand
TGGCGCGATCGGTTGGCCAAAACTCAAGATATGACTGAAAGGAGTGGGGAGTGTTTTCCCTCTACACAAATACACTCCTTCAAGTACTGCGCCTAACCTATAGAAGTGGCACGAAAATGTTATATAGCGCGGTTGTTCCTCATTTAAAGACCTTTCATTTGATACCTGTCTTGGCGCGATCGGTTGGCCAAAACTCGAGATATGACCGAAAGGAGTGGGGAGTGTTTTTCGCTCCATACAAATACACTCCTTCAAGTACTGCGCCTAAACTATAGAAGTGGCACGACAATGATAGAGAGCGCGATTGTTCCCCATTTAAAGACATTTTATTTAATACCTGACTTGTCGCGATCGGTTGGCCAGAACTCAAGATATGACTGCGAGGAGTGGGGAGTGTTTTTCGCTCTATACAAATACACTCTTTCAAGTACTGCGCCTAACCTATAGAAGTGGCACGAAAATGATATAGAGCGCGGTTGTTCCCCATTTAAAGGGCTTTCATTTGATACCTGTCTTGGCACGATCGGTTGTCTAAAACTCGAGATATGACTGAAAGGATTGGGGAGTGTTTTTCGCTCCATACAAATACACTCCTTCAAGTACTGCGCCTAAACTATAGAAGTGACACGAAAATTATATATAGTGCGGTTGTTCCTCATTTAAAGAACTATCATTTGATACCTGATGAGGCGCGATCGGTTGGCCAGAACTCAAGATATGACTGAAAGGAGTGGGGAAAGTTTTTCGCTCTATACAAATACACTCCTTCAATTACTGCGCCTAAACTATAGAATTGGCACGAAAATGATATAGAGCGGGGTTGTTCCCCATTTAAAGGGCTGTCATTTGATACCTGTCTTGGCGCGATCGTTTGTCTAAAACTCGAGATATGACTGAAAGGAGTGTTGTGTGTTTTTTGCTCTATACAAATACACTCCTTCAATGAGAAAACTAAAAAAAAAAAAACGAGTTAAAATAACGATCAAAACAATAAAAAAGTTAGATTGTTACAAGGTAATTATTTAGAAAGAAGGCTAGGAACTACGGAAATTAAATATCTAAAGAGATTGAGAATTGATATCAGGAGGCACTAATTAGCAACAATGACTTAAATATCCGTAAATATAAAACTGAATATTTAAATAAAAGCGTCCAGAGATTAAATTTTAATGCTTGAAATGACAAAATAGGCAATTTGTGCTGATAATAGTAATTTATTCCACTTATGAAATTGCGTGATCACTTCACTTCACTTCACTCTAATTATAATTATCAACTTTACATAAAAAGCCGTCCCTCAACCGTCCCTCAACCGTCCCTCAACCGTCCCTTAACCATCCCTCAACCATCCCTCAACCGTCCCTCAACCATCCCTCAACCGTCCCTCAACCATCCCTCAACCATCCGTCAACCGTCCCTCAAACATCCCTCAACCGTCGCTTAACCGTCGCTTAACCGTCCGTCAACCTTCCCTCAACCTTCCCTCAACCTTCCCTCAACCTTCCCTCAACCTTCCCTCAACCGTCCCTTAACCATCCCTCAACCATCCCTCAACCGTCCCTCAACCATCCCTCAACCGTCCCTCAACCATCCCTCAACCATCCGTCAACCGTCCCTCAAACATCCCTCAACCGTCGCTTAACCGTCGCTTAACCGTCCGTCAACCTTCCCTCAACCTTCCCTCAACCTTCCCTCAACCTTCCCTCAACCTTCCCTCAACCTTCCCTCAACCTTCCCTCAACCTTCCCTCAACCTTCCCTCAACCTTCCCTCAACCTTCCCTCAACCTTCCCTCAACCTTCCCTCAACCTTCCCTCAACCTTCCCTCAACCTTCCGTCAACCTTCCCTCAACCTTCCCTCAACCTTCCCTCAACCTTCCCTCAACCTTCCCTCAACCTTCCCTCAACCTTCCCTCAACCTTCCCTCAACCTTCCCTCAACCTTCCCTCAACCTTCCCTCAACCTTCCCTCAACCTTCCCTCAACCTTCCCTCAACCTTCCCTCAACCTTCCCTCAACCTTCCCTCAACCTTCCCTCAACCTTCCCTCAACCTTCCCTCAACCTTCCCTCAACCTTCCCTCAACCTTCCCTCAACCTTCCCTCAACCTTCCCTCAACCTTCCCTCAACCTTCCCTCAACCTTCCCTCAACCTTCCCTCAACCTTCCCTCAACCTTCCCTCAACCTTCCCTCAACCTTCCCTCAACCTTCCCTCAACCTTCCCTCAACCTTCCCTCAACCTTCCCTCAACCTTCCCTCAACCTTCCCTCAACCTTCCCTCAACCTTCCCTCAACCTTCCCTCAACCTTCCCTCAACCTTCCCTCAACCTTCCCTCAACCTTCCCTCAACCTTCCCTCAACCTTCCCTCAACCTTCCCTCAACCTTCCCTCAACCTTCCCTCAACCTTCCCTCAACCTTCCCTCAACCGTCTCTCAACCGTCCCTCAAACGTCCCTCAACCGTCCCTCAACCGTCCCTCAACCGTCCCTTAACCGTCCCTTAACCGTCCCTTAACCATTCCTTAACCGTCCCTTAACCGTCCCTCAACCGTCCCTCAACCATCCCTCAACCGTTCCCCAACCATCCGTCAACCGTCCCTCAAACATCCCTCAACCGTCGCTTAACCGTCCGTCAACCTTCCCTCAACCTTCCCTCAACCGTCCCTCAACCTTCCCTCAACCGTCCCTCAACCGACCCTCAACCGTCCCTCAACCGACCCGTAACCGTCCCTCAACCGTCCCTCAACCGTTCCTCAAACATCTCTCAACAGTCCCTTAACCGTCCCTCAACCTTCCCTCAACCTTCCCTCAACCTTCCCTCAACCTTGTCTCAACCTTCCCTCAACCTTCCCTCAACCTTCCCTCAACCTTCCCTCAACCTTCCCTCAACCTTCCCTCAACCTTCCCTCAACCTTCCTCAACCTTCCCTCAACCTTCCCTCAACCTTCCCTCAACCTTCCCTCAACCTTCCCTCAACCGAGAAGGAAGGTTGAGGGAAGGTTGAGGGAAGGTTGAGGGAAGGTTGACGGAAGGTTGAGGGACAGTTGAGGGACAGTTGAGGGAAGGTTGTGGGAAAGTTGAGGGAAGGTTGAGGGAAGGTTGAGGGAAGGTTGAGGGAAGGTTGAGGGACGGTTAAGGGACTGTTGAGAGATGTTTGAGGAACGGTTGAGGGACGGTTGAGGGACGGTTACGGGTCGGTTGAGGGACGGTTGAGGGTCGGTTGAGGGACGGTTGAGGGAAGGTTGAGGGACGGTTGAGGGAAGGTTGAGGGAAGGTTGACGGACGGTTAAGCGACGGTTGAGGGATGTTTGAGGGACGGTTGACGGATGGTTGGGGAACGGTTGAGGGATGGTTGAGGGACGGTTGAGGGACGGTTAAGGGACGGTTAAGGAATGGTTAAGGGACGGTTAAGGGACGGTTAAGGGACGGTTGAGGGACGGTTGAGGGACGGTTGAGGGACGGTTGAGGGACGGTTGAGGGACGGTTGAGAGACGGTTGAGGGACGGTTGAGGGATGTTTGAGGGACGGTTGAGGGACGGTTGAGGGACGGTTGAGGGACGGTTGAGGGACGGTTGAGGGACGGTTGAGGGACGGTTGAGGGACGGTTGAGGGACGGTTGAGGGACGGTTGAGGGACGGTTGAGGAAAGGTTGAGGAATGGTTGAGGAGCGGTTGAGGGACGGTTGAGGGACGGTTGAGGGACGGTTGAGGGACGGTTGAGGGACGGTTGAGGGACGGTTGAGGGACGGTTGAGGGACGGTTGAGGTACGGTTGAGGGACGGTTGAGGGACGGTTGAGGGACGGTTGAGGGACGGTTGAGGGACGGTTGAGGGACGGTTGAGGGACGGTTGAGGGACGGTTGAGGGACGGTTGAGGGACGGTTGAGGGACGGTTGAGGGAAGGTTGAGGGAAGGTTGAGGAAAGGTTGAGGGGCGGTTGAGTGACGGTTAAGGGAAGGTTGCGGAACGTTAAGGGACGGTTGAAGGACGGTTGAGGACCGTAGAGGTATGGTTGAGGGATGGTTGTGGAACGGTTGTGAGACGGTTGAGGGACGGTTGAGGGAAGGTTGAGGGAAGGTTGTGGGAACGTTAAGGAATGGTTGAGGGATGGTCGGCAGATGGTTGAGGGACGGTTGAGCAACGTTTGATACTTGTCTTGGCGCGATCGGTTGGCTAGAACTTGAGATATGACTGAAAGAAGTGCGGAGTGTTTGTCGCTCTATACAAATATGCTCCTTCAAGTACAGCGCCTAAACTATAGAAGTGGCACGAAAATGATATAGAGCGCGGATGTTCCCCATTTAAAGACCTTTCAGTTGATACCTGTCTTGGCGCAATCGGTTAGCCAGAACTCGAGATATGACTGAAAGGAGTGGGAAGTGTTTTTCGCTCTATACAAACACACTCCTTCAAGTACTGCGACTAAACTATAGAAGTGACACGAAAATTATATATAGCGCAGTTGTTCCTCATTTAAAGACCTATCATTTGATTCCTGTCTTAGTGCGATCGGTTGGCCAGAACTCGAGATATAACTGAAAGGAGTGGGGAGTGTTTTTCGCTCTATACAATACACACTTAGTGCGCCTAAACTATAGAAGTGGCACGAAAATGTTATATAGCGTAGTTGTTCCTCATTTAAAGACCTTTCAGTTGATACCTGTGTTGGCGCGATCGGTTGGCCAAAACTCAAGATATGACTGAAAGGAGTGGGGAGTGTTTTCCCTCTACACAAATACACTCCTTCAAGTACTGCGCCTAACCTATAGAAGTGGCACGAAAATGTTATATAGCGCGGTTGTTCCTCATTTAAAGACCTTTCATTTGATACCTGTCTTGGCGCGATCGGTTGGCCAAAACTCGAGATATGACCGAAAGGAGTGGGGAGTGTTTTTCGCTCCATACAAATACACTCCTTCAAGTACTGCGCCTAAACTATAGAAGTGGCACGACAATGATAGAGAGCGCGATTGTTCCCCATTTAAAGACATTTCATTTAATACCTGACTTGTCGCGATCGGTTGGCCAGAACTCAAGATATGACTGCGAGGAGTGGGGAGTGTTTTTCGCTCTATACAAATACACTCTTTCAAGTACTGCGCCTAACCTATAGAAGTGGCACGAAAATGATATAGAGCGCGGTTGTTCCCCATTTAAAGGGCTTTCATTTGATACCTGTCTTGGCACGATCGGTTGTCTAAAACTCGAGATATGACTGAAAGGATTGGGAGTGTTTTTCGCTCTATACAAATACACTCCTTCAAGTACTGCGCCTAAACTATAGAAGTGACACGAAAATTATATATAGTGCGGTTGTTCCTCATTTAAAGAACTATCATTTGATACCTGATGAGGCGCGATCGGTTGGCCAGAACTCAAGATATGACTGAAAGGAGTGGGGAAAGTTTTTCGCTCTATACAAATACACTCCTTCAATTACTGCGCCTAAACTATAGAATTGGCACGAAAATGATATAGAGCGGGGTTGTTCCCCATTTAAAGGGCTGTCATTTGATACCTGTCTTGGCGCGATCGTTTGTCTAAAACTCGAGATATGACTGAAAGGAGTGTTGTGTGTTTTTTGCTCTATACAAATACACTCCTTCAATGAGAAAACTAAAAAAAAAAAAACGAGTTAAAATAACGATCAAAACAATAAAAAAGTTAGATTGTTACAAGGTAATTATTTAGAAAGAAGGCTAGGAACTACGGAAATTAAATATCTAAAGAGATTGAGAATTGATATCAGGAGGCACTAATTAGCAACAATGACTTAAATATCCGTAAATATAAAACTGAATATTTAAATAAAAGCGTCCAGAGATTAAATTTTAATGCTTGAAATGACAAAATAGGCAATTTGTGCTGATAATAATAATTTATTCCACTTATGAAATTGCGTGATCACTTCACTTCACTTCACTCTAATTATAATTATCAACTTTACATAAAAAGCCGTCCCTCAACCGTCCCTCAACCGTCCCTTAACCATCCCTCAACCATCCCTCAACCGTCCCTCAACCATCCCTCAACCGTCGCTTAACCGTCGCTTAACCGTCGCTTAACCGTCGCTTAACCGTCCGTCAACCTTCCCTCAACCTTCCCTCAACCTTCCCTCAACCTTCCCTCAACCTTCCCTCAACCTTCCCTCAACCTTCCCTCAACCTTCCCTCAACCTTCCCTCAACCTTCCCTCAACCTTCCCTCAACCTTCCCTCAACCTTCCCTCAACCTTCCCTCAACCTTCCCTCAACCTTCCCTCAACCTTCCCTCAACCTTCCCTCAACCTTCCCTCAACCTTCCCTCAACCTTCCCTCAACCTTCCCTCAACCTTCCCTCAACCTTCCCTCAACCTTCCCTCAACCTTCCCTCAACCTTCCCTCAACCTTCCCTCAACCTTCCCTCAACCTTCCCTCAACCTTCCCTCAACCTTCCCTCAACCTTCCCTCAACCTTCCCTCAACCTTCCCTCAACCTTCCCTCAACCTTCCCTCAACCTTCCCTCAACCTTCCCTCAACCTTCCCTCAACCTTCCCTCAACCTTCCCTCAACCTTCCCTCAACCTTCCCTCAACCTTCCCTCAACCTTCCCTCAACCTTCCCTCAACCTTCCCTCAACCTTCCCTCAACCTTCCCTCAACCTTCCCTCAACCTTCCCTCAACCTTCCCTCAACCTTCCCTCAACCTTCCCTCAACCTTCCCTCAACCTTCCCTCAACCTTCCCTCAACCTTCCCTCAACCTTCCCTCAACCTTCCCTCAACCTTCCCTCAACCTTCCCTCAACCTTCCCTCAACCTTCCCTCAACCTTCCCTCAACCTTCCCTCAACCTTCCCTCAACCTTCCCTCAACCTTCCCTCAACCTTCCCTCAACCTTCCCTCAACCTTCCCTCAACCTTCCCTCAACCTTCCCTCAACCTTCCCTCAACCTTCCCTCAACCTTCCCTCAACCTTCCCTCAACCTTCCCTCAACCTTCCCTCAACCTTCCCTCAACCTTCCCTCAACCTTCCCTCAACCTTCCCTCAACCTTCCCTCAACCTTCCCTCAACCTTCCCTCAACCTTCCCTCAACCTTCCCTCAACCTTCCCTCAACCTTCCCTCAACCTTCCCTCAACCTTCCCTCAACCTTCCCTCAACCTTCCCTCAACCTTCCCTCAACCTTCCCTCAACCTTCCCTCAACCTTCCCTCAACCTTCCCTCAACCTTCCCTCAACCTTCCCTCAACCTTCCCTCAACCTTCCCTCAACCTTCCCTCAACCTTCCCTCAACCTTCCCTCAACCTTCCCTCAACCTTCCCTCAACCTTCCCTCAACCTTCCCTCAACCTTCCCTCAACCTTCCCTCAACCTTCCCTCAACCTTCCCTCAACCTTCCCTCAACCTTCCCTCAACCTTCCCTCAACCTTCCCTCAACCTTCCCTCAACCTTCCCTCAACCTTCCCTCAACCTTCCCTCAACCTTCCCTCAACCTTCCCTCAACCTTCCCTCAACCTTCCCTCAACCTTCCCTCAACCTTCCCTCAACCTTCCCTCAACCTTCCCTCAACCTTCCCTCAACCTTCCCTCAACCTTCCCTCAACCTTCCCTCAACCTTCCCTCAACCTTCCCTCAACCTTCCCTCAACCTTCCCTCAACCTTCCCTCAACCTTCCCTCAACCTTCCCTCAACCTTCCCTCAACCTTCCCTCAACCTTCCCTCAACCTTCCCTCAACCTTCCCTCAACCTTCCCTCAACCTTCCCTCAACCTTCCCTCAACCTTCCCTCAACCTTCCCTCAACCTTCCCTCAACCTTCCCTCAACCTTCCCTCAACCTTCCCTCAACCTTCCCTCAACCTTCCCTCAACCTTCCCTCAACCTTCCCTCAACCTTCCCTCAACCTTCCCTCAACCTTCCCTCAACCTTCCCTCAACCTTCCCTCAACCTTCCCTCAACCTTCCCTCAACCTTCCCTCAACCTTCCCTCAACCTTCCCTCAACCTTCCCTCAACCTTCCCTCAACCTTCCCTCAACCTTCCCTCAACCTTCCCTCAACCTTCCCTCAACCTTCCCTCAACCTTCCCTCAACCTTCCCTCAACCGAGGACGAGGGGCGGACGAGGGGCGGACGAGGGGCGGACGAGGGGCGGACGAGGGGCGGACGAGGGGCGGACGAGGGGCGGACGAGGGGCGGACGAGGGGCGGACGAGGGGCGGACGAGGGGCGGACGAGGGGCGGACGAGGGGCGGACGAGGGGCGGACGAGGGGCGGACGAGGGGCGGACGAGGGGCGGACGAGGGGCGGACGAGGGGCGGACGAGGGGCGGACGAGGGGCGGACGAGGGGCGGACGAGGGGCGGACGAGGGGCGGACGAGGGGCGGACGAGGGGCGGACGAGGGGCGGACGAGGGGCGGACGAGGGGCGGACGAGGGGCGGACGAGGGGCGGACGAGGGGCGGACGAGGGGCGGACGAGGGGCGGACGAGGGGCGGACGAGGGGCGGACGAGGGGCGGACGAGGGGCGGACGAGGGGCGGACGAGGGGCGGACGAGGGGCGGACGAGGGGCGGACGAGGGGCGGACGAGGGGCGGACGAGGGGCGGACGAGGGGCGGACGAGGGGCGGACGAGGGGCGGACGAGGGGCGGACGAGGGGCGGACGAGGGGCGGACGAGGGGCGGACGAGGGGCGGACGAGGGGCGGACGAGGGGCGGACGAGGGGCGGACGAGGGGCGGACGAGGGGCGGACGAGGGGCGGACGAGGGGCGGACGAGGGGCGGACGAGGGGCGGACGAGGGGCGGACGAGGGGCGGACGAGGGGCGGACGAGGGGCGGACGAGGGGCGGACGAGGGGCGGACGAGGGGCGGACGAGGGGCGGACGAGGGGCGGACGAGGGGCGGACGAGGGGCGGACGAGGGGCGGACGAGGGGCGGACGAGGGGCGGACGAGGGGCGGACGAGGGGCGGACGAGGGGCGGACGAGGGGCGGACGAGGGGCGGACGAGGGGCGGACGAGGGGCGGACGAGGGGCGGACGAGGGGCGGACGAGGGGCGGACGAGGGGCGGACGAGGGGCGGACGAGGGGCGGACGAGGGGCGGACGAGGGGCGGACGAGGGGCGGACGAGGGGCGGACGAGGGAAGGTTGAGGGAAGGTTGAGGGAAGGTTGAGGGAAGGTTGAGGGAAGGTTGAGGGAAGGTTGAGGGAAGGTTGAGGGAAGGTTGAGGGAAGGTTGAGGGAAGGTTGAGGGAAGGTTGAGGGAAGGTTGAGGGAAGGTTGAGGGAAGGTTGAGGGAAGGTTGAGGGAAGGTTGAGGGAAGGTTGAGGGAAGGTTGAGGGAAGGTTGAGGGAAGGTTGAGGGAAGGTTGAGGGAAGGTTGAGGGAAGGTTGAGGGAAGGTTGAGGGAAGGTTGAGGGAAGGTTGAGGGAAGGTTGAGGGAAGGTTGAGGGAAGGTTGAGGGAAGGTTGAGGGAAGGTTGAGGGAAGGTTGAGGGAAGGTTGAGGGAAGGTTGAGGGAAGGTTGAGGGAAGGTTGAGGGAAGGTTGAGGGAAGGTTGAGGGAAGGTTGAGGGAAGGTTGAGGGAAGGTTGAGGGAAGGTTGAGGGAAGGTTGAGGGAAGGTTGAGGGAAGGTTGAGGGAAGGTTGAGGGAAGGTTGAGGGAAGGTTGAGGGAAGGTTGAGGGAAGGTTGAGGGAAGGTTGAGGGAAGGTTGAGGGAAGGTTGAGGGAAGGTTGAGGGAAGGTTGAGGGAAGGTTGAGGGAAGGTTGAGGGAAGGTTGAGGGAAGGTTGAGGGAAGGTTGAGGGAAGGTTGAGGGAAGGTTGAGGGAAGGTTGAGGGAAGGTTGAGGGAAGGTTGAGGGAAGGTTGAGGGAAGGTTGAGGGAAGGTTGAGGGAAGGTTGAGGGAAGGTTGAGGGAAGGTTGAGGGAAGGTTGAGGGAAGGTTGAGGGAAGGTTGAGGGACAGTTGAGGGACAGTTGAGGGACAGTTGAGGGACAGTTGAGGGAAGGTTGTGGGAAAGTTGAGGGAAGGTTGAGGGAAAGTTGAGGGATGGTTGAGGGAAGGTTGAGGGAAGGTTGAGGGACGGTTAAGGGACTGTTGAGAGATGTTTGAGGAACGGTTGAGGGACGGTTGAGGGACGGTTACGGGTCGGTTGAGGGACGGTTGAGGGTCGGTTGAGGGACGGTTGAGGGAAGGTTGAGGGACGGTTGACGGACGGTTAAGCGACGGTTGAAAACTCAAGATATGACTGAAAGGAGTGGGGAGTGTTTTCCCTCTACACAAATACACTCCTTCAAGTACTGCGCCTAACCTATAGAAGTGGCACGAAAATGTTATATAGCGCGGTTGTTCCTCATTTAAAGACCTTTCATTTGATACCTGTCTTGGCGCGATCGGTTGGCCAAAACTCGAGATATGACCGAAAGGAGTGGGGAGTGTTTTTCGCTCCATACAAATACACTCCTTCAAGTACTGCGCCTAAACTATAGAAGTGGCACGACAATGATAGAGAGCGCGATTGTTCCCCATTTAAAGACATTTTATTTAATACCTGACTTGTCGCGATCGGTTGGCCAGAACTCAAGATATGACTGCGAGGAGTGGGGAGTGTTTTTCGCTCTATACAAATACACTCTTTCAAGTACTGCGCCTAACCTATAGAAGTGGCACGAAAATGATATAGAGCGCGGTTGTTCCCCATTTAAAGGGCTTTCATTTGATACCTGTCTTGGCACGATCGGTTGTCTAAAACTCGAGATATGACTGAAAGGATTGGGGAGTGTTTTTCGCTCTATACAAATACACTCCTTCAAGTACTGCGCCTAAACTATAGAAGTGACACGAAAATTATATATAGTGCGGTTGTTCCTCATTTAAAGAACTATCATTTGATACCTGATGAGGCGCGATCGGTTGGCCAGAACTCAAGATATGACTGAAAGGAGTGGGGAAAGTTTTTCGCTCTATACAAATACACTCCTTCAATTACTGCGCCTAAACTATAGAATTGGCACGAAAATGATATAGAGCGGGGTTGTTCCCCATTTAAAGGGCTGTCATTTGATACCTGTCTTGGCGCGATCGTTTGTCTAAAACTCGAGATATGACTGAAAGGAGTGTTGTGTGTTTTTTGCTCTATACAAATACACTCCTTCAATGAGAAAACTAAAAAAAAAAAAACGAGTTAAAATAACGATCAAAACAATAAAAAAGTTAGATTGTTACAAGGTAATTATTTAGAAAGAAGGCTAGGAACTACGGAAATTAAATATCTAAAGAGATTGAGAATTGATATCAGGAGGCACTAATTAGCAACAATGACTTAAATATCCGTAAATATAAAACTGAATATTTAAATAAAAGCGTCCAGAGATTAAATTTTAATGCTTGAAATGACAAAATAGGCAATTTGTGCTGATAATAGTAATTTATTCCACTTATGAAATTGCGTGATCACTTCACTTCACTTCACTCTAATTATAATTATCAACTTTACATAAAAAGCCGTCCCTCAACCGTCCCTCAACCGACCCTCAACCGTCCCTTAACCATCCCTCAACCATCCCTCAACCGTCCCTCAACCATCCCTCAACCGTCCCTCAACCATCCCTCAACCGTCCCTCAACCATCCCTCAACCATCCGTCAACCGTCCCTCAAACATCCCTCAACCGTCGCTTAACCGTCGCTTAACCGTCCGTCAACCTTCCCTCAACCTTCCCTCAACCTTCCCTCAACCTTCCCTCAACCTTCCCTCAACCGTCCCTTAACCATCCCTCAACCATCCCTCAACCGTCCCTCAACCATCCCTCAACCGTCCCTCAACCATCCCTCAACCATCCCTCAACCGTCCCTCAACCGTCCCTCAACCATCCCTCAACCATCCGTCAACCGTCCCTCAAACATCCCTCAACCGTCGCTTAACCGTCGCTTAACCGTCGCTTAACCGTCCGTCAACCTTCCCTCAACCTTCCCTCAACCTTCCCTCAACCTTCCCTCAACCTTCCCTCAACCTTCCCTCAACCTTCCCTCAACCTTCCCTCAACCTTCCCTCAACCTTCCCTCAACCTTCCCTCAACCTTCCCTCAACCTTCCCTCAACCTTCCCTCAACCTTCCCTCAACCTTCCCTCAACCTTCCCTCAACCTTCCCTCAACCTTCCCTCAACCTTCCCTCAACCTTCCCTCAACCTTCCCTCAACCTTCCCTCAACCTTCCCTCAACCTTCCCTCAACCTTCCCTCAACCTTCCCTCAACCTTCCCTCAACCTTCCCTCAACCTTCCCTCAACCTTCCCTCAACCTTCCCTCAACCTTCCCTCAACCTTCCCTCAACCTTCCCTCAACCTTCCCTCAACCTTCCCTCAACCTTCCCTCAACCTTCCCTCAACCTTCCCTCAACCTTCCCTCAACCTTCCCTCAACCTTCCCTCAACCTTCCCTCAACCTTCCCTCAACCTTCCCTCAACCTTCCCTCAACCTTCCCTCAACCTTCCCTCAACCTTCCCTCAACCTTCCCTCAACCTTCCCTCAACCTTCCCTCAACCTTCCCTCAACCTTCCCTCAACCTTCCCTCAACCTTCCCTCAACCTTCCCTCAACCTTCCCTCAACCTTCCCTCAACCTTCCCTCAACCTTCCCTCAACCTTCCCTCAACCTTCCCTCAACCTTCCCTCAACCTTCCCTCAACCTTCCCTCAACCTTCCCTCAACCTTCCCTCAACCTTCCCTCAACCTTCCCTCAACCTTCCCTCAACCTTCCCTCAACCTTCCCTCAACCTTCCCTCAACCTTCCCTCAACCTTCCCTCAACCTTCCCTCAACCTTCCCTCAACCTTCCCTCAACCTTCCCTCAACCTTCCCTCAACCTTCCCTCAACCTTCCCTCAACCTTCCCTCAACCTTCCCTCAACCTTCCCTCAACCTTCCCTCAACCTTCCCTCAACCTTCCCTCAACCTTCCCTCAACCTTCCCTCAACCTTCCCTCAACCTTCCCTCAACCTTCCCTCAACCTTCCCTCAACCTTCCCTCAACCTTCCCTCAACCTTCCCTCAACCTTCCCTCAACCTTCCCTCAACCTTCCCTCAACCTTCCCTCAACCTTCCCTCAACCTTCCCTCAACCTTCCCTCAACCTTCCCTCAACCTTCCCTCAACCTTCCCTCAACCTTCCCTCAACCTTCCCTCAACCTTCCCTCAACCTTCCCTCAACCTTCCCTCAACCTTCCCTCAACCTTCCCTCAACCTTCCCTCAACCTTCCCTCAACCTTCCCTCAACCTTCCCTCAACCTTCCCTCAACCTTCCCTCAACCTTCCCTCAACCTTCCCTCAACCTTCCCTCAACCTTCCCTCAACCTTCCCTCAACCTTCCCTCAACCTTCCCTCAACCTTCCCTCAACCTTCCCTCAACCTTCCCTCAACCTTCCCTCAACCTTCCCTCAACCTTCCCTCAACCTTCCCTCAACCTTCCCTCAACCTTCCCTCAACCTTCCCTCAACCTTCCCTCAACCTTCCCTCAACCTTCCCTCAACCTTCCCTCAACCTTCCCTCAACCTTCCCTCAACCTTCCCTCAACCTTCCCTCAACCTTCCCTCAACCTTCCCTCAACCTTCCCTCAACCTTCCCTCAACCTTCCCTCAACCTTCCCTCAACCTTCCCTCAACCTTCCCTCAACCTTCCCTCAACCTTCCCTCAACCTTCCCTCAACCTTCCCTCAACCTTCCCTCAACCTTCCCTCAACCTTCCCTCAACCTTCCCTCAACCTTCCCTCAACCTTCCCTCAACCTTCCCTCAACCTTCCCTCAACCTTCCCTCAACCTTCCCTCAACCTTCCCTCAACCTTCCCTCAACCTTCCCTCAACCTTCCCTCAACCTTCCCTCAACCTTCCCTCAACCTTCCCTCAACCTTCCCTCAACCTTCCCTCAACCTTCCCTCAACCTTCCCTCAACCTTCCCTCAACCTTCCCTCAACCTTCCCTCAACCTTCCCTCAACCTTCCCTCAACCTTCCCTCAACCTTCCCTCAACCTTCCCTCAACCTTCCCTCAACCTTCCCTCAACCTTCCCTCAACCTTCCCTCAACCTTCCCTCAACCTTCCCTCAACCTTCCCTCAACCTTCCCTCAACCTTCCCTCAACCTTCCCTCAACCTTCCCTCAACCTTCCCTCAACCTTCCCTCAACCTTCCCTCAACCTTCCCTCAACCTTCCCTCAACCTTCCCTCAACCTTCCCTCAACCTTCCCTCAACCTTCCCTCAACCTTCCCTCAACCTTCCCTCAACCTTCCCTCAACCTTCCCTCAACCTTCCCTCAACCTTCCCTCAACCGGACGAGGGGCGGACGAGGGGCGGACGAGGGGCGGACGAGGGGCGGACGAGGGGCGGACGAGGGGCGGACGAGGGGCGGACGAGGGGCGGACGAGGGGCGGACGAGGGGCGGACGAGGGGCGGACGAGGGGCGGACGAGGGGCGGACGAGGGGCGGACGAGGGGCGGACGAGGGGCGGACGAGGGGCGGACGAGGGGCGGACGAGGGGCGGACGAGGGGCGGACGAGGGGCGGACGAGGGGCGGACGAGGGGCGGACGAGGGGCGGACGAGGGGCGGACGAGGGGCGGACGAGGGGCGGACGAGGGGCGGACGAGGGGCGGACGAGGGGCGGACGAGGGGCGGACGAGGGGCGGACGAGGGGCGGACGAGGGGCGGACGAGGGGCGGACGAGGGGCGGACGAGGGGCGGACGAGGGGCGGACGAGGGGCGGACGAGGGGCGGACGAGGGGCGGACGAGGGGCGGACGAGGGGCGGACGTGGGGCGGACGTGGGGCGGACGTGGGGCGGACGTGGGGCGGACGTGGGGCGGACGAGGGGCGGACGAGGGGCGGACGAGGGGCGGACGAGGGGCGGACGAGGGGCGGACGAGGGGCGGACGAGGGGCGGACGAGGGGCGGACGAGGGGCGGACGAGGGGCGGACGAGGGGCGGACGAGGGGCGGACGAGGGGCGGACGAGGGGCGGACGAGGGGCGGACGAGGGGCGGACGAGGGGCGGACGAGGGGCGGACGAGGGGCGGACGAGGGGCGGACGAGGGGCGGACGAGGGGCGGACGAGGGGCGGACGAGGGGCGGACGAGGGGCGGACGAGGGGCGGACGAGGGGCGGACGAGGGGCGGACGAGGGGCGGACGAGGGGCGGACGAGGGGCGGACGAGGGGCGGACGAGGGGCGGACGAGGGGCGGACGAGGGGCGGACGAGGGGCGGACGAGGGGCGGACGAGGGGCGGACGAGGGGCGGACGAGGGGCGGACGAGGGGCGGACGAGGGGCGGACGAGGGGCGGACGAGGGGCGGACGAGGGGCGGACGAGGGGCGGACGAGGGGCGGACGAGGGACAGTTGAGGGACAGTTGAGGGACAGTTGAGGGACAGTTGAGGGACAGTTGAGGGACAGTTGAGGGACAGTTGAGGGACAGTTGAGGGACAGTTGAGGGACAGTTGAGGGACAGTTGAGGGACAGTTGAGGGACAGTTGAGGGACAGTTGAGGGACAGTTGAGGGACAGTTGAGGGACAGTTGAGGGACAGTTGAGGGACAGTTGAGGGACAGTTGAGGGACAGTTGAGGGACAGTTGAGGGACAGTTGAGGGACAGTTGAGGGACAGTTGAGGGACAGTTGAGGGACAGTTGAGGGACAGTTGAGGGACAGTTGAGGGACAGTTGAGGGACAGTTGAGGGACAGTTGAGGGACAGTTGAGGGACAGTTGAGGGACAGTTGAGGGACAGTTGAGGGACAGTTGAGGGACAGTTGAGGGACAGTTGAGGGACAGTTGAGGGACAGTTGAGGGACAGTTGAGGGACAGTTGAGGGACAGTTGAGGGACAGTTGACGGACGGTTAAACGACGGTTGAGGGATGTTTGAGGGACGGTTGACGGATGGTTGGGGAACGGTTGAGGGATGGTTGAGGGACGGTTAAGGGATGGTTAAGGGACGGTTAAGGGACGGTTAAGGGACGGTTAAGGGACGGTTAAGGGACGGTTAAGGGACGGTTGAGGGACGGTTGAGGGACGGTTGAGGGACGGTTGAGGGACGGTTGAGAGACGGTTGAGGGACGGTTGAGGGACGGTTGAGGGACGGTTGAGGGACGGTTGAGGGACGGTTGAGGGACGGTTGAGGGACGGTTGAGGGACGGTTGAGGGACGGTTGAGGGACGGTTGAGGGACGGTTGAGGGACGGTTGAGGGACGGTTGAGGGACGGTTGAGGGACGGTTGAGGGACGGTTGAGGGACGGTTGAGGGACGGTTGAGGGACGGTTGAGGGACGGTTGAGGGACGGTTGAGGGACGGTTGAGGGACGGTTGAGGGACGGTTGAGGAAAGGTTGAGGAATGGTTGAGGAGCGGTTGAGGGACGGTTGAGGGACGGTTGAGGGACGGTTGAGGGACGGTTGAGGGACGGTTTAGGGACGGTTGAGGGACGGTTGAGGGACGGTTGAGGGACGGTTGAGGGACGGTTGAGGGACGGTTGAGGGACGGTTGAGGGACGGTTGAGGGACGGTTGAGGGACGGTTGAGGGACGGTTGAGGGAAGGTTGAGGGAAGGTTGAGGAATGGTTGAGGGGCGGTTGAGTGACGGTTAAGGGAAGGTTGCGGAACGTTAAGGGACGGTTGAAGGACGGTTGAGGACCGTAGAGGTATGGTTGAGGGATGGTTGTGGAACGGTTGTGAGACGGTTGAGGGAAGGTTAAGGGAAGGTTGTGGGAACGTTAAGGAATGGTTGAGGGATGGTCGACAGATGGTTGAGGGACGGTTGAGCAACGTTTGATACTTGTCTTGGCGCGATCGGTTGGCTAGAACTTGAGATATGACTGAAAGAAGTGCGGAGTGTTTGTCGCTCTATACAAATATGCTCCTTCAAGTACAGCGCCTAAACTATAGAAGTGGCACGAAAATGATATAGAGCGCGGATGTTCCCCATTTAAAGACCTTTCAGTTGATACCTGTCTTGGCGCAATCGGTTAGCCAGAACTCGAGATATGACTGAAAGGAGTGGGAAGTGTTTTTCGCTCTATACAAACACACTCCTTCAAGTACTGCGACTAAACTATAGAAGTGACACGAAAATTATATATAGCGCAGTTGTTCCTCATTTAAAGACCTATCATTTGATTCCTGTCTTAGTGCGATCGGTTGGCCAGAACTCGAGATATAACTGAAAGGAGTGGGGAGTGTTTTTCGCTCTATACAATACACACTTAGTGCGCCTAAACTATAGAAGTGGCACGAAAATGTTATATAGCGTAGTTGTTCCTCATTTAAAGACCTTTCAGTTGATACCTGTGTTGGCGCGATCGGTTGGCCAAAACTCAAGATATGACTGAAAGGAGTGGGGAGTGTTTTCCCTCTATACAAATACACTCCTTCAAGTACTGCGCCTAACCTATAGAAGTGGCACGAAAATGTTATATAGCGCGGTTGTTCCTCATTTAAAGACCTTTCATTTGATACCTGTCTTGGCGCGATCGGTTGGCCAAAACTCGAGGTATGACCGAAAGGCGTGGGGAGTGTTTTTCGCTCCATACAAATACACTCCTTCAAGTACTGCGCCTAAACTATAGAAGTGGCACGACAATGATAGAGAGCGCGATTGTTCTCCATTTAAAGACCATTTATTTGATACCTGCCTTGGTGCGATCGGTTGGCCAGAACTCGAGATTTGGCTGAAAGGAGTGGGGAGTGTTTTTCGCTCTATACAATACACACTTAGTGCGCCTAAACTATAGAAGTGGCACGAAAATGTTATATAGCGTAGTTGTTCCTCATTTAAAGACCTTTCAGTTGATACCTGTGTTGGCGCGATCGGTTGGCCAAAACTCAAGATATGACTGAAAGGAGTGGGGAGTGTTTTCCCTCTATACAAATACACTCCTTCAAGTACTGCGCCTAACCTATAGAAGTGGCACGAAAATGTTATATAGCGCGGTTGTTCCTCATTTAAAGACCTTTCATTTGATACCTGTCTTGGCGCGATCGGTTGGCCAAAACTCGAGGTATGACGGAAAGGCGTGGGGAGTGTTTTTCGCTCCATACAAATACACTCCTTCAAGTACTGCGCCTAAACTATAGAAGTGGCACGACAATGATAGAGAGCGCGATTGTTCTCCATTTAAAGACCATTTATTTGATACCTGCCTTGGTGCGATCGGTTGGCCAGAACTCGAGATTTGGCTGAAAGGAGTGGGGAGTGTTTTTCGCTCTATAGAAATACACTCCTTCAAGTACTGCGCCTAAACTATAGAAGTGGCACTAAAATGATAGAGAGCGCGATTGTTCCCCATTTAAAGACCTTTTATTTGATACCTGCCGTGCTGCGATCAGTTGACCAGAACTCGAGATATAATTGAAAGGAGTGGGGAGTGTTTTTCGCTCTATACAAATACACTCCTTCAAGTACTGCGCCTAAACTATAGAAGTGGCACGAAAATCATGGAGAGCGCGATTGTTCCCCATTTAAAGACATTTCATTTAATACCTGACTTGTCGCGATCGGTTGGCCAGAACTCAAGATATGACTGCGAGGAGTGGGGAGTGTTTTTCGCTCTATACAAATACACTCTTTCAAGTACTGCGCCTAAACTATAGAAGTGGCACGACAATGATAGAGAGCGCGATTGTTCCCCATTTAAAGACATTTTATTTAATACCTGACTTGTCGCGATCGGTTGGCCAGAACTCAAGATATGACTGCGAGGAGTGGGGAGTGTTTTTCGCTCTATACAAATACACTCTTTCAAGTACTGCGCCTAACCTATAGAAGTGGCACGAAAATGATATAGAGCGCGGTTGTTCCCCATTTAAAGGGCTTTTATTTAATACCTGACTTGTCGCGATCGGTTGGCCAGAACTCAAGATATGACTGCGAGGAGTGGGGAGTGTTTTTCGCTCTATACAAATACACTCTTTCAAGTACTGCGCCTAACCTATAGAAGTGGCACGAAAATGATATAGAGCGCGGTTGTTCCCCATTTAAAGGGCTTTCATTTGATACCTGTCTTGGCACGATCGGTTGTCTAAAACTCGAGATATGACTGAAAGGATTGGGGAGTGTTTTTCGCTCTATACAAATACACTCCTTCAAGTACTGCGCCTAAACTATAGAAGTGACACGAAAATTATATATAGTGCGGTTGTTCCTCATTTAAAGAACTATCATTTGATACCTGATGAGGCGCGATCGGTTGGCCAGAACTCAAGATATGACTGAAAGGAGTGGGGAAAGTTTTTCGCTCTATACAAATACACTCCTTCAATTACTGCGCCTAAACTATAGAATTGGCACGAAAATGATATAGAGCGGGGTTGTTCCCCATTTAAAGGGCTGTCATTTGATACCTGTCTTGGCGCGATCGTTTGTCTAAAACTCGAGATATGACTGAAAGGAGTGTTGTGTGTTTTTTGCTCTATACAAATACACTCCTTCAATGAGAAAACTAAAAAAAAAAAAAACGAGTTAAAATAACGATCAAAACAATAAAAAAGTTAGATTGTTACAAGGTAATTATTTAGAAAGAAGGCTAGGAACTACGGAAATTAAATATCTAAAGAGATTGAGAATTGATATCAGGAGGCACTAATTAGCAACAATGACTTAAATATCCGTAAATATAAAACTGAATATTTAAATAAAAGCGTCCAGAGATTAAATTTTAATGCTTGAAATGACAAAATAGGCAATTTGTGCTGATAATAATAATTTATTCCACTTATGAAATTGCGTGATCACTTCACTTCACTTCACTCTAATTATAATTATCAACTTTACATAAAAAGTTCCTAAATCCACTGCTTTAATTGTAAAAATTATTTATTATATATATAGATATATTAATATATATATATATATAATATAATATAATATATATATTAATATATATATATATTTTTATTATAAGAAAAAATGCTTATAATACTCTCATGGTAACAATAGCTTGCAATTGCTGGCTGAGCTCCGTAAAGATATAAAATATTGTCAAAAAAACCATGGCAGAAACAGACTGTTTTGAAATTACGACTGAACTAAACGAAGTGTAAAATTTTATGCTTTAAATTGCACTCACGTCTAAGTTTTTGGTAATAGATAATAATAACAACACTCATTCGCTTTTACACAAACACTCAAATAATTTTTGTTCTTCAAGATACAGTTATTTCAGAGACTTTCTTGCTTTACTTTGATGTGCAATATTCTATTAGCAAAGCTGGTTTTTCGGTTCTATTCAAATATTTTTATTTCCATCTCAAATTGACATCTTTTAATCATAATAGTTCTTCTTTAGTAATATAGTAAGTTCTTCAACAGTTGGTAATGCTATTAATAATATTTATTAGTAGTAATTTTTTTTAATTTACATTCAAGACAACTTCTAGTTTTTTGTAATTTACTTCTCTACATTTTATTTCTTCTGATTAAAGAATACGGAGACAAAATAATTTTTTTTAATTATTTGTTGACTTCTTTTACAATTCCATCTCTATTCCCGTGATAGACTTTTTTTGCTTCTCGTTCACTCAGCATTCCAATTGCATTTCTTCTGTCATTTTCACTTATGATTTTAATTTGATTCCAAGCTAATCAAATTTCTGCCCGTCTCATGGGTGAACCATAGTTGCACAACAACAGCAACAATAATCACATTGACTGTTGAGTGTTAACATGACAACGTGCAGACATGTCATCGACAACAGCTGCTGCTCCCCCTCCGAGACATTAAAGTGAGCAGAGTTTTTGTGTAACTACATTAGACATGTTTTTTGTCATTCATATCGGAAAAAATGACCTTCAGCCGAAACTTGACGCCGGCGGCGTTGGTTTGGGCGGAGGTTCTCCAAATAATTTGGAAATATTCGTCGTAGAATTTACGACTTTTTCGCTTTCTTCTGTCGCAAGTTTTATATTAGTTTAGTGTAAAATTACGTGATAGAAGATTTTTCCTCTCCTTCCGAAATCCAACCACAAATCATTTTATGTGACATGCTCTACAAATTTAAAACGTTGAAAGCCGATATCTCCTAAACTGTTTCCGATATCTCCTATTTATTTATTTTTTTTTTTTTTTTATTTTCTTAATAAATAAGAAGATAATTTCATTTCAAGGAATAGTAGTAGTTCTTACATGACATTTTATGGAAATGGAAGACGGGTATTCTATTCTTGGATGATTTGTTGATTGCGCAATTGGGGTGATTAGATGTTTGGGTATTTTATTGTTTTGGGGGCTGGCTCGTTTGGGTGTTCGGTTGTTCGCGTGGTTTGCTATTTGGGTGTTGGTGTATTTTGATGTTTGGTTGTTCGGTTTTTTTGGGTGTTTGTGTGTTTTGGGGTTTTTTTTTTTGTCAATAAGGGGAACGCATCAAAAGCCTGACTGCGGTACTCTAATCCGCTAAAACCCTTCCCCCATGTATGTTTGTCACCCGGAACTACTGCGTGTTTTGGGTGTTTGGTTGGTGAAGTGTATTGATGTGTTTGGGTGTTCGGCTGTTCCGCTGTTCGGTTTGATTAAGATGTGTTTTGGAGTTTATAGGTGTGTGGATGTGTGAGTTTTTATCTGTTT
Source organism: Thecophora atra (assembly GCA_937620795.1). Taxonomy (NCBI): domain Eukaryota; kingdom Metazoa; phylum Arthropoda; class Insecta; order Diptera; family Conopidae; genus Thecophora; species Thecophora atra. Next base: position 67,213,804 of record OW569397.1, on the reverse strand, counting down.
TGGTGTTTAGGTGTTTGAATGTTTGTGTGTTCGATTGTTTGGTTTCTTGGTTGTTTGGGTTTTGGGTTTTTTTTTGTTTGGGTGTTCGGTTTTTTGGGTGTTTAGGTGTTTTGGGTGTTCGGATGCTCAGTTGTTTCGTCGTTTGGTTTTTTGATTAAGTGTGGTTGTTCATATGATTGGGTGTTTAGGTGTTTGGGTTTTCATCTGTTTGGGTGTTTAGGTGTTTAGGTTTTTGGGTGCTTGCGTGTTTGGGTTTTGGGTTTTTTTTTGGTGTTTGGGTGTTAGTGTTTGGCTGTTTTAGGGATTTGGGTACTTGGGTGTTCGGCTGTTTGGTTCCTTGGTTGCTTGGCTTTTTGGATGTTTTGGTGTTTAGGTGTTTTGGGCGTTTGGCTGCTTGAGTGTGTGGGTGTTTGGTTGTTGAGTTGTTTTGTTTGTTCGGTTGTCGAGCTGTTGGCTTGTTAGGTAGTTGAGCTGTTGGGTTGTTGAGCTGTTGCGTTGTTGGGTTGTTGGGTTGTTTGTTTGTTTGTTTTTTTTTGGTGTTTGAGTGTGTAAATGTTTGGTGTATTTGGGAGTTTAATTTCGTGGTTTTTATGTATATTTTTTAATATAGATATTTCATAGAAATTCAACTAATCTAACTTTAGAGAAATACAGTTATGTGAGTTTAATTTCGTGGTTTAATCTAATTTCGTCGTCTAGCGCACACGATATACTAAAACACGACAGTCGGCAATCAACAACCGATCGAGAAAGCGTCTTAACAGCAACTAACTTTTTCTCTCTTCACCTGTACTTATTATAACTAATCTATATATAACATAATATATAACTCGCCCTTCCTTAATATTCGAAGTCCCATCGAATCCACTAAATTAGATTAACTTTTTAATTACAATAGTTCACTATATAATAATATACATATAAACAAAAATGTTGAACCATGGTATACAGAGTAAATTCTAGTTTAGCAAAGTTTCCATACAAGATATCTATGTACATAAAAATTCTTTTAACGGTCTTTTAATTTGTGCCATATCTAGTCGATTTGGATTACTTGGATGGTTTTTTATAAATCGCTTAGCTGTCTTATGTCTGTGGGCTTGAGGGTTTTTTATATACAGGTTTTCATTGTTATAATTAGGTGTTTCCTCTCTTTTTGAATTAATTCTGTTAATTGCTTTTTCTTTCTTATTTTTCATGGCATTTGTGATCTTTTGGTAGTCAATGTCTGTTCTATTTATAAAATCTAATGGCTTTAAGTTAGTTGTACTATGTATTGAGTTGTTATAAAAACCAACAGCTCTAATTACGATTTCTTCAATATCTTGGTAAGAGTCTGTGTTTTTTAAAATACGAATATGCTCCAACAAGGTTGAATGTAGTCCTTCGACATCTGAATTGCCGGTGTGAGAGTTAGGTGTCGTGAAATGCATGTCAATATTTTTTTCTCTACAAAACATTTTTATTAATGCATTATTGAACTCATTATCCATTATCATTAATTTTGGAGTTCCTAGCCATGACAATCTTTCCTCTAGTTTTACCTTTATGGTGCACATATTCTTGTCAGTTATTCTGTGTACAGAAGCTAATTTTGTGAATCGATCAATTGAGGTAAGAAAATAAGTCTTATGAACCTGGAATATATCTATGTGTACTACTTCGTTAGGTCCGTTCGGTGTTAGCGTGTGGTTAAACATTTTTCTAAAAGGTTTTCGATCGTATTTGTTTTCGTTGCAAATTTGACAACTATTTATAAATTTATTTATATATTTCTTCAAATTAGGATAAAAATATTGGAGCTTGATTTCTTCAAGATTTTCGTTAACTGCCCTATGGTTTCCTTCAAGATGTGCCCTTTCAATAATCTCCAAAAGATTCTCTTTGCTAACTACATCGACGGCCATTTTTGTACATTTTGTAAACTTCAGATTCCTATTATTTGAAAAAAGACTTATAAGTTTCTCTTGTATTATATTATACATACTGTCATCTAGTTCTGAAAAAATTCCAACTTTATATCGACGAAACAGATCGTTCAAATAAGTGTTTTTGTGAATCTCACTTTCTGCTAAATAAATTATTTTATATTTATTGAACAACTTTTCGAACTCCTTTGTTTTTCTTTTGACTATTCTTATTTGAGACAAGTATTTATTAACAATAGAATCAGATATAAAAAAATGTTCGTTCAAATTTTCAGCTGCTGAATGCACCGTATTAATTGAATGTTCGAACAAAGATCTTATTTCAACGTCTTCGATTTTCTCCATATTTTCCTCGTTTTGTATCCGACTTAAAAAATCCGCTACCCTATTCTCCTTACCCTTTAGGTATTCAACTTCAAACTCATACTCGCTCAGCAATATTTTCCACCTCATTATACGAGAATTTGGCTCTTTCAATGAAAACATCCATTTTAATGGCTTATGGTCGGTTTGCACAAGGAATTTTCTACCATACAAATAGGGTCTAAAGTATTTAATAGACCAAACGATAGCTAACAGTTCCTTTTCTAACGTGCTGTAATTTCGCTCATGGCCGTTCAATGTCCTGCTAGCGAAACAGATTGGTTTACTTTTTTTTGGCTGAGAACTGCTCCTATAGCCACATTGCTGGCGTCGGTTGTAAGGACGAATTTCTTTGAGAAGTCAGGGAATGTCAGGATAGGAGGAGACCTAAGAATTCGTTTTAGTTTATTGAAAGCCTGTATGTAGTTTGGATCTTCACTATTAGGTTTCGAGCCTTTCTTTAAGTAATTTGTGATAGGAGCTGCGATTAAAGAATAGTTCTTGATAAATTTACGGTAATATCCCGTTAACCCGAGGAAAGACTTGATGCCTTTTACTGAAGCGGGTACATTCAACCTGTTAATCACAGCAATTTTTTCCGGATTGGGCTTAATGCCTTCAGGAGTGATAATATGCCCAAGAAACTCAGTGTGTCTGGTAAGAAATTTACATTTGTTGAATTGAATTTTAAGGTTGTTGTTTTTTAGACACTTAAAAATTTTAGTTAGGCTTTCGATATGTTCTTCGATTGAAGTTGAGAAGACTAATATGTCGTCCATATATATGATGCATATTTTATTGATACTCACTAAGAACAACATTCATCATCCTCTGGAAGGTAGCTGGTGCATTCTTGAGCCCGAAAGGCATTCTTAAAAATTCGAAGTGGCTCATTGGACTCGAAAATGCAGTCTTTTCAATGTCGGCTTCATCCATAGGAATCTGATGGAAGCCCTTAGCGAGGTCTATGGTGGAAAAATATTGTGAGCGCCCAAGTTTATCGAATAAGGACTCAATGTGGGAAATAGGAAACTTGTCATCGATAGTGACCTCATTTAATTTCCTAAAGTCGATGACGATTCTCCATTTTTTTGTCTTAGAATTATCTGTTTTTTTCCCACTATCCAAAGAGGCGCATTATATGGAGAATTACTATGCCTAATAATGCCGTCCTGTAGCATTTTCTCAATTTGCGTGTTTATTTCGTTCTCTAACCCGTAGGGATATCTATAATTTCTCGTATAAATGGGTTTATGCGGAGTAGTAATGATTTGGTGTTTTACATAGTTGGTAGTAGAAATCACTTGCCCTTCTTGGTAGAATAGATTCTTATTTCGTAGTAAGAAATGCCTAATGCTTTGTCTTTCTTTTTCATTTAGATTATTATCTAGAAGTATATCCACATCAAATTTTTCTCTTTCTATATAGCAAATGTCATGATATTGTATATTAACATCATCATTCTCGTAAAGAGGAATTTCTAAGTCGTTTACAATTAATTTATTCTGGAAAAAATCAATTTTTGCTCCGATAGGTTTAAGTATATTTACACCTAGTATGCAATCAAAATTCTTGTTTTCTAAATTTACTAATTTTATAGACATTGATTCTCCCTTTCTGTTAAATTCTTGTGGGACACCTATAAGTACTTCTTCTGTGATCGTTGTGGATCCTAAAATTGTATTAAGTGTTAGCGGACTATTTAAATTCTTCCTTTCGAAGTTTCTAAAGACCTTATAATCGCCGATTGAAGTGGCAGCTCCACTGTCAATCAGACACTTAATTTTTAAATTATTAGAAGTCAAAATTACCATGGGTAGGTTGCTTGATTTCGAGGCAGTAAAGGAAAATTTTCTGTTAATTGGATATTGTCCACTTCCATTGGTTTTACGTAACGATTATCATTAATTCTATGCTGTGCAGTATTAATATTGTCTTCCTGTCCGTACTGTTGCACTTGTTGTTGTGATCCGAACGGCCTAGAATTATTTCTTTCGTAGTGTTACGTTTGTTGTGTTCTAAATTGTCCAGAATTGTTTCTTTGATATTGCTGTCTATTGTTATAACGTGTGAAATCATTATTCGCGTTTTGCTGTCCGTAATATCCCCTTTGTTGTTGCATTCTTAATTGGTCGGAGTTGTTATTATAACCGCTTCTTTGATATTTTTGTTCGTTATTGCTTGTTCGTACTTTATGCCCGTTATTTTTGTTATACTTTGTTTCTCTATTCTTGTATAAATCGTTGTTTTGACTTAAACCTATGTCTTTTAACAAATTGTTTTCAATATAATAACTATTCGCTTTACCTATTGTACAAATCTTATTTTGAATTAGTATAGTTTTTATATAAATTGGCAAGAAGGAAATGTAAACATCAAAAATAATTTTTTCGTTATTTGCTGGGTTATACAATTCATCGGCTGAACCTTCTAAATGATACTTAGTGTTCATTAGATTCAAAATATTTTCGAGCTTATAATGCAATTCTTCAATACTTAATGCATTGGTGTTCAATGCTTCGTTTCTTAAATTAATAAATGTCTGTTTCACGCCGAACTCCTCTTTGAGTTTTCGTATTATTTGCTCCCACGATGGATTGGTCGCTCCTTCGATACATCGCAGCGCTTTTCCCTGGAGACGGTTGGCTAGAACTGACTGTATAATATTTGCGTGCTCTGCGGGTGTCAATGCGAGTACTGTCTGCACGTCTCTCAAATAATTAGTTAAAGAGTATTCATTGTCGCCGTTAAAGGTGGGCAGACTCCGTGCCTCTCTTAGGCACTCCGCTAATGAAAGAGTCATATTTTGTTCTGCTTTGTTTTCTTTTCGATTTGCTTTAGTGTGTCTGTCTTTAGTTTATTTGCGCGAACTTTTTAGAACTTGAACAAACTGTACTTTTGTTTCAAATAATTAGTTAAACCGGTTTGGCGGTTTTCACACCAATGAGACAGAGACAAAGAGACAAAATTTTGTTCTTGTTTTGTTAATAAAATTGTAAGAAGAACAAGCGGATGAATTTGTCTCTTTGGTTCATTTTTGTCTCACGGCATTCCGTGAGACAAAGAGACAAAAGTGTTGTCGCACCAATACAGTAAAAGTGTATTAAGCTTTGGAGTGGAATTTAGTCCCTTTTGTGAAATTCGGACTAAATTTTACTACTTTGTACAATAGAAGTGCATGGCTGAGCTATTAGATTAAAGTATACCTTGTGTAGTTTTTATCAGTTTTTTGTTGTCGCTGTCCTAATTATTATCGGAAGTCGGAAAATCATAAACGTAAGTAAATATTGTTTAATAAAAAACCAAACATTATTTAACGCGAAGGTTATAAATGGGTTTATGGAATTTCTTCTTATAACCTATTTGATTCCATAATTGCAATTAAAATATAAAACTGTTGAAAAAATTGTCGGCTTCGATTTAGTACGATTTTATTTGTAACAATGACAGAACGGCAACACTCCCCAGCAGTAAAGTAGCAAAAAGCTTTAAGACTTTAGTCTCTTCAATATAAATGCCACAAGAGTCAAAAATGAACACGAACTGTCTCTTTGTCTCTGTCTCATTGGTGTGAAAACCGCCTTTCGGAATATTGTTATCATGGTTTTAATCAGAAATGTTCGGTGTTCAACATTCGATTTCCAGGCGAATGAAATTTAGGTTTTAACGACAACTTAATATTTAATTTCACAAATCAATTTTATATTGGTTACGTGTCTTTGGATTGCTCGTTTTATACGACCATCCCATCCTCGTCGCCAGTTTAATTTCGTGGTTTTTATGTATATTTTTTAATATAGATATTTCATAGAAATTCAACTAATCTAACTTTAGAGAAATACAGTTATGTGAGTTTAATTTCGTGGTTTAATCTAATTTCGTCGTCTAGCGCACACGATATACTAAAACACGACAGTCGGCAATCAACAACCGATCGAGAAAGCGTCTTAACAGCAACTAACTTTTTCTCTCTTCACCTGTACTTATTATAACTAATCTATATATAACATAATATATAACTTGGGTGTTTGGGTGTGTGTGTAGGTATTTGATTGTGTGAGTGTTTGGGTGGTTTGGAGGTTGGATGTTCGTTTGTTTGGTTCCTTTGTTGTTTGGGTTTTGTGGTTTTTTGGTGTTTGGGTGTGTGAGTATTTGAGGGTTTGTGTGTTCGGTTGTTTGGTTTATTGGTTGTTAGGGTTTCGGGTTTTTTTTTGTGTTTGTGTGTTCGGTTTTTTGGGTGTTTAGGTGTTTTAGGTTTGTGGTATTTGGGTGTTCGGTTGTTCAGTTGTTCGGTTGTTCAGTTGTTCGGTTGCTCAGTTGTTCCGTTGTTTAGTTGATTGATTGAGTGTGTTTTTAGGTGTGTGGGTGTTCATCTGTTTGGGTGTTTAGGTGTTTGGGTGTTCATCTGTTTGGGTGTTCGGTTATTTGATTCCTTCGTTGTTTGGGTTTTGTTGTTTTTGGTGTTTGGGTGTATGAGTGTTTGGCTGTTTTGGGTGTTTTGGCCGTTGGGTGCTTGGGTGTTTGCGTGTTTGGTTGTTGAGTTGTTTTGTTTGTTCGGTTGTTGGGTTATTGAGCACTTGGAGTCTTAGGTTGTTGGGTTGTTCGGGTGTTTGGTTTTTGGGTGTTTGACTGTGTAAATCTTTGGTGTGTTTGGGTGTTTGTGTGTGTTTTTGGTGTTTGGATGTTCGGTTGTTAGGTTGTTTTGTTGTTTGGATGTGGGGGTTAGAAATTAGAAAAAAACCAATGAATAGAATTTAGTGTGCTTACATTACATAAATCCAGCGCATTCAATCAAAACGGAAATCCCTGCACTTTATTGAAATAAAACCTGCAAAAAAACGGAAATAAAATTCATTAGAATATTTATTTATGTATTTTTTTTTATTTAAAAAGAAAAGTACAATAAGATTTAAATTCTTTTTTAGTGCAAAAAACAGACCTTAACATAAATAACAATAAAAATATGCAAATCTTATGAGAAAAAGAAAACTAAAAAAAAAACTGGGATAGGCGTTTAGAAAGCGAGAGTGGCTAGAAAAGAGAGATAGAGAAAGATATGAGGATAGAGCTACTTGCGTCCAGCATCTGCAAGATACTGTAGGATCATGTGTCTAAATCTGCCCTTATAATACAAAGATTTTAAGCACGATGGAATAGAGTTCCATGTTTGGACAGCGCTGATGACAAAGAACCGCGATGCATTCAGTAAAGCAACGGTCAGTGTAATTAATGAAATATTTCTCTGCTTGCATCCGTACTACAGCTTAATAAATAGTTTGGAGTGTTGGTGTTTATTAGGTTGTGTAGAAAAACACAACTTCTAAGTTTAAGCTTCATGAACATTTTATGTCTAAGCCCAAATTTTGTATCGAAACTCGGATAGATGATCGAAGTTACCTAATCCGAAGACATATCTGGTAGCTCATCTTTAACCGAAATCTTTAACAGAACGAGAATCAAATTTGCAATATACTATTGAGAAATAGGAAACAACTAGTTTCCGTCTAATAGGCATCAGAGTGAAAGCAGCTACAACTTTCAGATCCTTAGGAATCCTTCCGATGAAGTATATCTTATGAACTGCCATTTTAATGAGATCAGTACAAGTCAAAGACAGGGGTGAATCCAATATTTACTGCTCTGCCAATAAAGTTCAACTTTTTTCTTTATTTATTGTGTAATTCTCCATTCACACTTGCTTTATTATGGTCTATCCACTTTAAGAAGAACAAAGAAACATGAAGAATCTATTAAAGTTGTGCAAATGGCTTTCACAGCTTCGTTTAGCGTTTCTTTGACTTGACAAAAGCAAATGCAATAACTCACTCACTTACTCAATCAATCACTCACTCACTCATTCACTAACTCACCCACTTACTGTCTTTCTGTCTGTGGTTTATAAAACGCGAGGAATTGATTTCTTTCAATGAAGCCGTCATATATTCTTAGAATTCTAATTATTTGTCATCTAAATATAGTCTATTGCCATTAGATCCTTTTATCTTTTTTGCTGTGGATGTAAAATTGAACTCGATATATAGCTGACTATCAAACTATATAACGACAGGAAAGGGAAGAGCAAAAATCTATTCATGGTACTTGATATAATTAATTTACTTAATTTAGCGCAGCTTTTCTAAGGATTCATTTCTCCGTTTTTATTTTACGATAGTTTTGTTAACTCTGTCTAAGAACAATTTGTAGGCCACGTGACGAAAGTAGATAAAAGAAGAGCTCGAACGAAATTGTAGTAGGCTTGAATAACGGCTAATAAAACGTCTGAGTTCTTCATGTCCCAGCTCTGATTTCTGCTGCTGAAACTCAAATTCATTCAGAAAAAAAAAACATGGAATGAGGCGGGCAAAAACCAGAAAGTATAAAAGGCTTCGGCAGCTATAAAAACCGTACGTCTTCAACAAACAAATGCCATTTGAAATCCACAACTGGTTAAACTGCTACAGCTAAAAGTGTTACCACGGAAGGAAATGGAAAATAAACAGTAACACAAAAGTACAACAAAATTTAGAAATATGGAATACACACACTAATAGCAAAAAATTTTTTGGTTAAAAGTGGTCAAAAGCAAATAGGAAGAATTTTGCGCAACAATAATTTATGAGTGTTGACAACAAGCATTAAGTAAACTTGGGCTCACGCACGACGTATAACCAACCCTAATTACACAATTTACTACGAATATTAAGCCATCCTCGGAAACTCTTCTCATTTTTTCTGTCCACTAATAGCACAATGAACGCATGCTACGCTCCTTTGTCTACTAATTACAACAGCAACTCAATGTCCTCTGCTCGTCAGGTTGTCGTGCTAATTTTTCTCTGCCATTTAGCACTCGTTGTGCTTCCCAGCGAAGCAACTTTTGAATTGCCCGAGTCTACCACGCTGCAGCAAACCTACGCAAGGGAAACCGGAAACTTTCCGAGGACTCCCAGCAATGGCGGCTATCATGAGAAGCAAAACTTCGAAGCCTACAAAATACGCAGCCAACCATCTCCTGTTGCTGACGATGCTGCTGACGGCGATGACGATGCCGGCGACGGTACTGATGCCGGTAATATAAAAGCTCGATATGTTGATGCGGCTGAACAGGGAGAGCTGCATTTAGCCCACTTGCTGCTACCCAAACAGCAGCAACAGGAACAACCAATTCGTCATTGCCACATCGAGTTCACCACCAAAATACTAGGTGTTTGCCAGCGCGTAAAGTCCATCGGGAACGCTTGCGTTTCCGGTGAATACATGGATATGTATAATTTTGGTTGTGTTTAAAAAAGAGAGGAGCAGAAAGAAAATCGCACACTGAAGTACTGCTTTTTTTTTTTTTGTTCAACTTATTCTTCAATAATAAAGCTTCATATGGGGAAAACAGGGCAAATAACAAGCTTACAATTTCCATATACTTAAGTTCGATAATTGTTCGATAAGATGTAATTTCTACTTTAATATTTATACTTAACGACAACTTCAGAATGTCGGCTCCGCTTTTGATGTTCAGAACTCTTTCAAATAACACATATTAAATTAATCTCAGTTTATTTATTCCACGAGACAAAAATATTAAAAATGTAACTGATAAAAATATGTATTTTTAAAAATGGCTATAAGTGGTTTCCTGTGTATTTGAAATGTCTCTAATTATGCCATTATTACGAGGATATATACATCTAATATATGTAAATACATCCACTACTTGAACTGATACCACCTGGAAAACTAAAACCTCATATGTTATTATTCATTGAATAACGACCTGAAACCATTCGAAAAACTTTCATTTCAAATCCACTTGCGGCTGAACGTTTCCTCTCGATCGCGTAGGCGACGAAGTCGAAGTTGAGTATTATTTACTTGTTAAATGAGAATGAAAAAAATATTTTCAATCTAGTACGTGCAGTGAAACGAATTTTTCAAGCGTTGTAGTAGTCTTTTTTTCATAAGTTTGTTGAAGTTGACTGAAAATTATTATAACCAAAATTTTTCACTTTAAAAATTTTAATAATTGATTTAAATCAAACTTAAAACTGTTAGTATAAAATTTATATGAAACTAACACTATGCCAACACACGTTGCAAGTCAGATCAAAGAGCAGAAAGGAAAAGGTGATGGTCACCAGCAACGACAGGATGACACACACTCTACAGTTTGGAAAGGCGGTCAACCAGGTAAAAATCCGAAAGTTAGTGGTGAGCAACAAATCTGGTGCAAGAAGCAGGAAGGGGGCGAGAAACAAAAAAGTTGTCCAATGAGCACAAAGGAACAAGAAGGAGACAGAAAATATCAAGGTTCCGAACAAAAATGGGGTCAAGTTCCGCTTTCCGAAAACAAGCCACATCAGGCTTCAGAACAGCATAAATGGGCCCAATTGCCGCTTTCCGAAAACAAGCCACATCAGGCTTCAGAACAGCATAAATGGGCCCAATTGCCGCTTTCCGAAAACAAGCCACATCAGGCTTCAGAACAGCATAAATGGGCTCAAATGCCGCATGGCAGAGGCAAACTACATCAGACTTCCGAGCAGCATAAATGGGTTCAGATGTCGCATGGCAGAGGCAAACCATATCTAGTTTCCGAACAGCAAAAATTGGCTCCGACGCCGCAGTCCGGAGACAAGCCACATCAGGCGTCCGAACAGCAAAAATGGGCCCAGATGCCGCGTGGCAGAGGCAAACCATATCTAGGTTCCGAACAGGAAAAATTGGCTTTGACGCCGCAGTCCGGAGACAAGCCACATCAGGCGTCTGAACAGCAAAAATGGCCCCAGATGCCTCAGGCAAGAGACAAGCCACACCAAGTTTCCGAACAGAAAAGATGGACACAGGTGGTGCAGGGCGGAGACAAGCTACATCAGGCTTCCGAACAGCAAAAATTGGCTCAGATGCCGCAGTCCAGAGACAAGCAACATCAGGCTTCCGAACAGCAAAAATGGCCCCAGATGCCTCAGGCAAGAGACAAGCCACATCAGGCTTCCGAACAGCAAAAGTGGCCCCAGATGCCTCAGGCAAGAGACAAGCCACATCAGGCTTCTGAACAGCAAAAATGGGTTCATATGCCTCAGGCAACAGATAAGCCAAATCAGGCTTCCGAACCAAAAAAATGGACACAAGTGGTGCAGGGCGGAGACAAGCTACATCAGGCTTCCGAACAGCAAAAATTGGCTCAGATGCCGCAGTCCAGAGACAAGCAACATCAGGCTTCCGAACAGCAAAACTGGCCCCAGATGCCTCAGGCAAGAGACAAGCCACATCAGGCTTCCGAACAGAATAAATGGGTTCATATGCCACAGGGCGGACAAGAGCAACAGGGCAGCAAGGTACAAGTAGCAAAGGGGCAAACCACCGCAAGCCGACAAGTCAACCAAGAAATCCGTAAAGAGCTAGAATGGGGTGAACTTGAACAACGTGGGCAACAAAGGGATTGTATCGATCGACAAATGAAAAATGTACAGATATCTGAGCAACAACACATTGATAAAAATTTGAAAACAAAACCTGAGGTAGAACAACAACACAAGTTTGAGCAGCCAAACGGACAACACCAGGGCGACCAACAACATCGACTACAGCATGTTGAGCAAAAACAACCACAAAACTCAATGTACTCTAAACAGCAACAAAGTAATCAATCAGCCATTCCTAAAATCGTCTCACCACATATGCGGACCGCATCAACTAGTTCCTCATCTTCAATGCAATCAGTCAATAGCCATATAATTCGTGGTACTACTGGGCGTCCAGGAAGAGTGGCCGTCAATTACTTGGACATACAAATGGATAAAATGCCTGCAATTGCATATCATTATGATGTCACGTTAACGCCAGATCTTCCAAAGAAGTTCCTCCGGCCTGCTTTTGAGCAGTTTAATAGGCAATATTTTCCGGAAATACATATGGCATACGATGGAAAAAGCAGCTTTTACACAGTAAAAAGGTTGCCAACAAAAGCTATAACGCATGAAGTTGAAGTAATAATAACGAATACTATTTATGCTTTATCAGGTAACTGTAAAATTTTGCTTTTTTATTTTGGTTAGATTGATGATAGTGGAACAAGAAGGAAAAAATTTAAGATATGTGTTAAAGAGACGCTAGACGCGGAAATAGATCTGAATTCTTTACGAAGGTTAGTTGGGTCACTAGTTATTGTTGTTGGCTTAAATGGTTGTTCGCTAATCTGTCACTCTTGTAGATATTCCCATGACCGTGTATTTGATAAACCGATGCGTGCTCTACAGTGTATTGAGGTTGTTCTTGCGAATCCATGCCATAGTAAGGCTGTACGTGCAGGACGTTCATATTTCAAAAGACCTAAGGAAAAATACGATCTCAAAGATGGTTATGAAATGTGGATCGGTCTCTACCAATCGGCCATTCTTGGCGACAATCCATTCCTTAATGTGGATATTTCACACAAGTCCTTTCCAACTGAGTGTAATATTCTCGATTACATTAAATGGAACATACCATCAATTAGTCCAAACCAGCCAATTTCACCCAGAGATTTATACGCTCTAAAGGACTATCTCAGAGGTATTGATATCATTTATGAGCCACCAGCACAGTTTGGTTCAACTCCAAAAAGATATAAAGTAATGGACATCAGCCGAGAACCGGCTGCTTCACTGAAAGTCTCGTTAGACAATAACGTTGTTGTAACGGTCGCTGATTACTTTAAATCGAAAGGATACACACTTAGAAATCCAAAGTGGAGTTGCTTGAAAGTCGGTTCTTCTGTGAAGAGCATCCATTTACCCATAGAACTATGCAGCGTTCCGTCTGGTCAGACAATAAATGTAAGTAACGAAATAATAAGTTTTGCTAGATACCATATCAAGTTTTCCCCTTGCTCTCAAGAAAAAAGACGGACCGCGCCAAGTACAGCACATGATAAAATATGCAGCTACTTCAACAGATGTTAGGAAGCAAAAAATCATGTCTATGCTAAACTATTTTCAACATAATCTCGATGCAAAAGTTAAAGGTTTCGGTATACAAATCGGAACTGAGTTCAAGATGGTTCCCATGCGCGTTCTCAAATCACCTCAACTAGAGTATTATTCTTGTGACATGATAACACCTATGAAGGGAGCTTGGCGTATGAAGGATAGCACTAAATTTTTGCACACGAAGCAGATTAACATTGGGCATCAGTGGGGTGTTATTTATAGTAGAACGAGCCGCATTTCATACAGCGTTTTGCAGCAGTTTTTCGGTAAAGTAAGTACGATAATAATATTATACATTTCCCTAACGTTTCTTACAAATTAATGTCGCATGTATTTATCATCGCAAAATGTTTTAGGTGGCAGATGTAGCGAGAAAATTAAACGTGTGTCTTGCACCGAAGCCACCAATAGTTCAGTTTGATAATATAAGTGTCATACTTCGCGATTTCAAAAACAAAAAATTCGATTTGGTTTTCGTCGTTATAACACCACACAGCACATCATACGCTGAAATAAAACAAGAGGCTGAACTAAAGGTTGGATTGCTCACGCAATGCATTTTGGAGAATACAATAGTGAAACGTGGCGACTACCAGACAATCTCTAATATTTTACTTAAAATAAACGGCAAACTTAACGGAACCAATCACAGAGTCAATCCAAAAACAAACATACCTTTGCAAAAAGTGATGTTCCTAGGTGCAGACGTTACTCATCCATCGCCGGATCAGAAGCACATTCCCAGCGTAGTGGGTGTGGCTGCTTCACATGATAACAACGGAGCGCGTTACAACATGCAATACCGTTTGCAAAAGTCTACTTGTGAAGAGATTGTCGATATGGATTCCATATTTGCACATCATTTGAAAGTTTATCAACAATATCAAGGTGCATTTCCCGATCACATTATATACTACAGAGATGGTGTCTCCGACGGACAATTTCCTAGAGTAAGGGATATTGAGTTGCGAAGCATACGTGCTGCTTGCAAGAAGGTAGTCAATTTTATGTATACTTAGTTACTGATATTAAATTGGTTTTCATTCGTTAATTTTAGGCTGGTATCTCGCCGAAGCTGACGTGTATTATTGCCATTAAGCGGCATCACACGCGATTTTTCCCCGAAACACCAAATCGGAGCGATAAATTCAACAATGTTGACCCAGGAACTATCGTTGACAGAGTTATCGTGCATCCAAACGAAGTGCAGTTCTTCCTTGTTAGCCATCAATCTATTCAAGGCACTGCTAAGCCCACTCGCTACAACGTACTTGTTGACGATGCGAACATGGACATAAATGATCTGCAAACGTTAACGTATAACTTGTGCCACATGTTCCCACGTTGCAACCGTGTAGTTTCATATCCGGCACCGGCATACCTTGCCCATTTAGTTGCATATCGAGGTCGCGTTTATATCGAAGGGTGCGAAAGTCTGTCATAATGATTTTGGCTGTAATGTAAATTTTTTATTTACTTTTTCAGGGAGACTAGATTTGCTGATCCCAAAAAAGAATACGAGCGACGATTGGTCAATAAGGAATTCATGAATAGTAACCCGATGTATTTTATTTAAAAACTTATCACATTTGCATATATTACTAATTTTATGTTACTTTAAATTGTTCAATTTGATTACATTCTCATTCAATATGTAGGCGTATGAGCTTCGCGTGGGCCGAAGATACCCTTAACTGTTAATATAATTACCCCAAAAAAGGCTTCAATAAACTAAATAAAATTTAATTTGTTGCACGAACACGCACACCGTTTTTTAAACACGAATAAACACACCCGCACTCCATTGCAAATTTATTCATGTGCATAACTAAGAAATGGTAGTCCAAACGAGCATAAATGCACGATCACAATTAATTAATAAAAACATCAACATAATAAACATTATTAATATTAATTAAAAACAAATATTCAGTCTTTTCTACTAACTTCAGATTTTGATACCATCACTAGCATAGCTGAAAAGTATTACGGCAGCACTAAGAAGAGTATTACGTCTCCAACAATTTGAAAACAAACAATTTGAAAATCACCGTGAAAGCTTCCGATCATGGAATATATCAAAACTTGCTGTAAACACGCTTTTTTATAACATAATAAGCAAATGTTGGCAAACAATATTCTCGTGTTACCGAAAAACACGCCAATATATTGCCGTGACAAACACTTCAGCAATATATTTTATAAAAAATATATATTTTTTATATATTTTTTAAATATTTTTCCATTAAAAGCACGCACGAAATTCTTGATGCACAGCGCAACACCTGTTATCCAGATCACTAAAAAAACCATGGGAGAAATTTCATGTTATGCCAAATCTTTAAACGAAATTATGAATGAGAAAACCTGTCTATTGCTCAAATTTTGTTTGCAATCAAATATAGGAAATTATATAAATAAACTGTAACATACGGTACATTTTGTTATAAACAAAGAACACACAAAAGTTTGGAAGTTTGGTAAATTTCCCAAGATTTCAAAAATTGGGAAGTTTGGTAAATTTCCCAAGATCTGGAGAGAAACCTTGATGAAGATCGGCAAACTGTCCGTGGTATGGCGAACAATCTGTTTCCCAGCGCTATAAAAATTCCAGCTAAATCGTGGGTTTCACCATGACTTGGCAAGCCTGCCTCCGATCAAGATGCTTCAAATGATATGATTCACAGCCTTGGACGATGATTGTTCGTGTAAATCAACAGATACATCACATAAAAGACGACTATCGGCGATCATCGTGTAATAGCCCAGAAGAGCAATTAGAATTAAATTCTAAAGTTCTGAATCAGAATGTGCGTTATGATACCGTTATTCTTACGTGAGAAGAAGCTATATTTAGATTTATTAATTTCATTAGGAGTTGTATTTTTTATTAAAGAAGCTAGCATATATGTATATCTTAAAGATATTTATTGGAATTGAAATATTGTTTAACTATTAAAAAAATTACCTTTTTAGCAAATATTCAAAGTTATAAAATTATGAACTATATAATAAATGTATAAACATAGATTTAGGAAAAATGGAAATCTACTGAGAACTTAAGTCCAGTATTAGTTTTAAACATTTACTAAGGTAATACAGTCAAAGCTCTAGTTCTAAAGAAATTAATGATTATTACAAATATAAATTTATATTTGTAATAATGTATTTATTATATTATATGTATTTCTTTTAAAAGGTATTTAGAAAGTTCATCTTATTTAAAACATTCGCGTTAGTAAGTTTTTATTAATATTTCCAAAATTAATTAGTTATCAAAATCTTGGTATAAAAGTTGAAAAACTTATTAATGCTTATTTCGACAAATCGCAATATAAAAGAACCTATAATGGTTACAGAAGCCATAAAATATGTACATACATAAGAAAGCATTTGTTATAAAATAGAAAAGCTCAGGATTTTTTATTAATTATTTGTAAAAATACATTACATAAAATAAGCTTCAAGCTTATCTTCATTTTGCATACATCATTCATACATTCGTTTTGATTTTAGAAATAAAATCTTTTTAATATTAATTTTAAATTTAAGAAATACAATCGATTTTAAATTTTAATATATCACGTTAATGTTCATTGTCGAAAAAAGTTCCTCTTCTGGGCGTCGAATAGTCTCTTGGAGGCAATCGTATCGAAAAAGCTGCTCTGTTTATCTGATGGCAGATTTAAATCAGTTCGGTCGTAGCAAATTGCAGCTGCTCCCAACCCACTGAAATATTGCACACGCTGCTGCGAGTTACAGTCTTCGCCCCACACGACAATTATTTGGTTAAGCTTGTGGGCCAGCATCATCAGACGCGCACCGTCCCGGCCCACGAAGTCCTCGGCGTGTGGCGCCGTCCCGACCAGCTCCAAGGCCTGTGCGAAGTTCACCGCCTGCTCGAAGGAGCGCGTGCGTAGGTCCATGAACGGCTTCCATTTCTTGGTTGCGCCAATCGTCAGAAACATCACTGGAAGCATGTTTTGCTTGAAGCGCAGCATGGTGCAGATGTCCGCATCGAAGCTGGAGAAAACCAGCGGACGGCCGCATCCATATTTCAGTACCGTCTGCAGGATTCGGTCCACGTAGAAGTTCTTGTCGATCGTCTGCTCAGCTTCCCGGCTGCCGTCCTCTGTGCGCTGTGGCCACTTGATCTCTACGTCGATGCCCAGCGAATACGGCAGCGCCTTCAGCACGTCGACGAGCATCGGGAAGACGCGGTGCTTCAAGCGGTGCTCGCAATTGTGCGACGGATATTCGATGACATTATTGTCAATGACGGCGAAGACACGCAGCTGCTTCAGCTGTTCGTAGTTGATGTCCTTGATGAGGACAACTTTGAGATCGTCTGGCGTAACCACTAAAGTATCGTCCGACGCCGTCTTCACAGCGAAATCATGCCAAATGATGGGCACGCCATCCGCGGTGAGATGCACGTCCAACTCGACCATGTCAGTCTTGAAGTTGTATGCTTCCAGGAACGAAGCGACTGTGTTCTCCAACTGCTCAGGGGCGTTTTTAGGAATGTAGCTGCGTCCCATGCCGCGGTGCGCCACGTCCAGGTTCGGCCAACTCTTGGGCCAGTACTTCGCGTAGGAGGTGTGAAAATCGAA
The DNA here is from genome assembly GCA_937620795.1 of Thecophora atra. NCBI lineage: Eukaryota > Metazoa > Arthropoda > Insecta > Diptera > Conopidae > Thecophora > Thecophora atra. The sequence goes on along the minus strand of OW569397.1, from coordinate 67,195,939 downwards.
CTTCGCCTGCTCCATGGGCTGCACTACCAAATAGGGGAGCGTCAGCTGCGCCAGGAACTTGACGTCGCCTTCTTCCGGCGCCATAATGTTCAAAACGAGTTCACCTTCGCTGCCATGCAACTCCTCGGACTTGATTAAAGCGCGCCCGATCGGCTTCTGGTCCGGCGTGAGAAACACCAACGCGAACACGAACTTCATGGGACGAGGCACGGTCAGGTGAAAGATGACCACATCGCCAGATTTGTACTCAATTCCGGCTGCCTGCTGCGGCCGCAACTGGCTCCCGCCGTACTTCAGCTTCATCACCTCGATGGAGAGTCGGTCCTCCTCGGACAGAGCGCTGCCCGTGCAGACCTCACGCAGCGGCTCCAACTTGATGATCAGATGCTTCGGATCGAACTTCTCCAGCGGCTGGACGTGAAACATGTCCTTGTGGGTGAACTTCAGCTGCACAATCGTCTCGTTCGTCAGCCAGCCGCGGTGCAGCTCAACGACGCCATTCTCGATTTCACCAAAGCGATCCACATGTCGATTGTGGACATTGACAAACGGCGTCAACGGGCGCGGTGACAAGTACGACTCCCAGCGACGTATCTGGCGACTGCCGTGAGCATCAAGGACGTACGTGAAGTAACGGTAATGTATGTCGTTGCACTTGTTCGACTGCAGCGGCACGTTTCCAACCCATTGCATGTGGCCGCAAGGTCGCAGCGGGACAGCGCGCTCGGGCTGCCACTCGCCCAAAGCGGCGCTGGTGCCAGTGACCGCCATCATCTCGTTCGGCTCCATGTCCATGTCCATGTTGACCTGCACGGCGAAGGGACGGAAGTACATGTCGCACATGGACTTCTCATCGAACATTGGAACCTGGCTCAGCTTCCTCATATATCCATTCTGACTTGGGAAATCGGTTTTTGGCACATACTGCTGCAGCAAATGAATGCATAAAAAGAGAAAAGAGACAAATTAACGAATTGTTTTTAGAGTCGGACGTTTGAACAGCTTTTTGCAATCACTGTTGATTCAAGTTTTAAATAATATTGAATGAATGCACATTAATTTCAAAACAAGTGTTTATTATTGGGACTTTTTGTAATTTGATGTCGATTTAATTAACTGCTGGGAGGCGGATGAAAAGCGTCTGAATCTAGCGAGCTGCTGGAGAAGTGTGCAAAAACTGTTTATTCAATTTTCAACATTACAATTCCAATGTAATCAGTTTATGACAATTGTATAACAGACAAAGATTAACAAAAGTTAATAAAGATTAACTTCAGGTGATTTGAAGTCAACAAAGGGTCTTAAATTAATACTTAAAAAGTTTTTCAAATAAATTTTACTATACGTTAATTAAAATAGACTTTAGATTATATTATTCTCTGTTTCTTTTTTATCTAAATAAATTAAAAAATTCTTCTCATTTTGATTTCTGCACTTATATTTTCTGTACTTGGATCGAATGATTTTATGATTTCTTTTAACTTAAGCAATAAACATAATAGAAATGCATTTGTTTTTATAAAAATAAATATGAGAAAAGGTTTCTCCCATTGACTAAATATTTTTGTTGAATATAAAACAACATACAATTTGGTTTCAACACGGAATTGAATTCAGAGCTTTGTTACCTTTGAAAAAGAATTGTTTGATTTAGCGCTTGTTGTTTGGTTGTTCACGTGCCGTGAAGTCTTCTTCTCTTCGCTATCGAAAAAGCGTTGAGCGACGTCGCCTAAAACATATTCATACTTGCTTTCCGAGAGTTTCTTGGTGTCTAGTTTTTTCAGAATCTCCGAGGAGGTGGGGCAGCACACTTTGGGAGGCGCTACTATTTTTAAGAACTGCAAAATTCTGCGCATTTATGATTTTAATCACGTGATGTGCGACCATATACAAGACTTGAAGTGGGGGGAATCTCATTTGTAAGTAGTCATTAAATTGGAATGCATGTGCTAAGAAATGTTTTGAATGTTGTTGTTACAACAAAGAAAAAACTTGGCAATCTGTGACTTTTCATTTCCGTTTTTCTTTTTTAAGTGTCAAGAAAATTCGAAAAGCTTCAAGAATGAGGAAATGAAATTGATGTGCTTCTTGCAATAAATTTTCGCTATTTTTATGGTTAATTCAAATGTTTTAATCAAGTTCGATAATATTGCTATTATTTTTCTATTCATCAAGTGTTCATTAAAATCTTAAAACAAATATGTACATATATTTTTTTTAATGCTCTCAGAAACCTTTTTAAATACTTGAATAACCCATCCAAGGTAAAAAAGAAAAGAAACCGAGCAGAAAATTGAAGTATTTGTCACTAAGGAAGTGACTAAATTAAAACCTTTTCCTACACTTGAAAATAAGCTTAAAATACATCCTCGACTGCATTTATTGCCTTAACACAAAAGCTCTTTTCTGGTGGATTTTTTTAGCTCCTTCTCACAGCTTTATTAAGCTTTAATTTTGAAAATGCAGTTTCATTTAAAAACTGCAAAATTTTCCTTCCTCTTAAGACAAATTTCAACATTCAAAACATTTTAAAAACATATTAAAAATAACATATTAAAAATATTTACCATTTACTTTAAATTTTTATGGTTTCACTAACAATTTATATGTATCTTCAATAGATATTTTACATTAATATTAACACTAATTATAGCAAAACTTTCCAAACATAAACCGAACTGACTAAAAAACGAAATGATTTAATACAAATTTTTTATTTTCATTTTGACATTGAATTCGAAGCATGCGCTTGAAATCACTTGATTAGTTTTTTTTTCGAAAATTTTCGCAGGTGGAAATTTTCGCATAAAGCATTTTTTGCTTTACTTGGTTAAATTTTAAATCGTTCTGACGGTTCGAATCGTTGAAATTGTTAATAAATCCTTTTAAAGAAATTAACAATAGTCGAATTGGACAAAAGATTTGAAAAAATAAATGATTCAATGCTTAAATACTAGATAAAATTATGGGATATTAAAAGATTGTTATTAGTCTATAATAAATCTGTTAAAAAAACACTTATATACGTGAAAGTAAAATGAAATAGCAATAAAAATCATTCAATCCAAGTTAAATAAAATTGACTACATCAGAAATCATTTAATATAAAATACTTTTACTACAAAGCACCTTAAGAAAGACGAAATACAGCTGTATATAACTGGCTATAAAACCATAATAATTATTGGAATTTGCACTTCAAATGGAACTTAAAGTTGGCCATGATTTTTTCAGAAAAGAAGAATCTGTGTACACTTGCGAATGGTTTTAAAGCACGAGAAGAAGTCGAATTGGAATCACTCAGTGTGACGTAGTTGCTTGCGCTGACGCATTCGTGACCTTAGAAATCTTAGAGTTCAGAGTTGGAATGGAAAGACTGACGGTGCCAATCATAGTTGCTACGAAAAATCAATACAGTCGAGGAAATCTATGAAAATCCTCGCTGTTGTTTGTGACAATCTAAAAAGAGTTAATATTAAATAGCGATATTTACATTTTCAGCGTCTTCTTCTTCCGGCGACGTTGTTGAATGTGGTGGGTGGTCGGTTGTTAGTGGAGGCGTTGATGTGGCTTCCAAACCCGTCAGCAGCACTGGCACCGACATCGTGAATGTTGTTGCAATATTTGTGATTTGATTACGTTTCTGAGGATGTCTCGTGTTTATTTAAAAGCAAATCTTTTGGAGGGCACATCGACAATAATTTAAAAAATTTCTTGTTTTTTAGTCCAAATAAATTGAAGGGAAGGAATATTCTTGTGAAGAATTGATTTGATATTCGTTGACAAGAAGAGTTTTTTTTGTTTGTTTGTTTGTATTTTATTTTACAGATTTTGTGCTTTGTGATTATTTACTGAGATTTTTCAGTCTTTGAAATTCCTTTTAGTTTTTCCTGTTTACATGCATTTATTTTGATTTGTCCATTTAATTTAGTTTTCTTATACTAATTTTGTTATGTTCCTTGAAAATCCTTGAAATATTATGTGCTTAAATTTCAAATTTTTATTAATATTTTAATACTCATTTAAGTCTTATTTTAATTAGTTATTTTGGTAGTACTGCACTTTGCCCAGTTCACAGCGTTAAATATTTCTTGATATAGTCGATAAGGTTTTCTTTGTCTGTGATTCGACGCGCGCTGAGACCATCGACGAAGTGCCTCAAAGTATTTATGCCAATTTTTCATCACTTCTGACTCTTATAACGAGAGCTTTTTCTTTATTGCTATTGTTTGTTGTATTGTTTGTTTTGCTGTAATTATGATAGCTGTTTTTGTTTTTCTCGCTGTTTGCAATATTTTTCGTTTGAATATTTGTATTTTTCTTTCTCTTTGTCAATAGAATGCGACGCGAATCACCAGATTAGTTTTAGTGGTTTGTTTGTTTATTAGAAAAACAGAAGCAATAATAACAAAAACAATCGCCATGATTTACAGGCAGCAAATTTAAATGTTTCCGATTTGATTATTTAATTTGCTTGAAACATTCACGTGTGAGGCGCAGCGCAATTCACGTTTTCTCGCAAAACCTTCACACTCGTTTTCCTGTTTAGCTTTTTAAAGCATTTGTAAACAAACAAAGTTCGTATTCTACATATAAACGGTCTTGTAGGAGCACTGCGCGCCTTGGTCAAGGTCGTCATAGTACGTTTTCCCCTTATACGTTTTCGTAACAGCTGTGAAGACAACTTTTCCATCGAAAGCTTTTTGTTGATATTTTTAAATCAACTGCTTGACTGTTGTTAAGTGACTTTTCACTCGTCTTCTTATCATTTTTTTCTATTTGGTGCTTATTTGTTGTTGTTGCTTTTGGAAGTTCAAAGTACAATTCTCCGATGTTAACGCACTGTTGTTTGTTTAAAATACTGTGTTTTGACGGGTCAAATCGCTTTGTTTTGTCACACGAGATTTATAAATAATTTTAAAATACTTGTGCATATTTTACAGAAATCAGCCGCACAAATAAATATTTGCTTGCTAATCGATTAATTGAAATTAATTATCAAGACACTTTCACCTTTAAAATATTTAATTTAAAAATTTAAATTCATTTTGAGTGTTATTTTATAAAAATTTAATCTTTATTCTATAAAATTCATATTTATTTTCTCTAAATTTTCATATTTAATAAAAATATTTGCGATAAAAATATAACATAATAAGTACTCAATAAAAAAATTAATTAAAATGAATTATTAGCTTACAAAGCAAATGGGAAGCACTTTTGTACTTTATTTTTTATTATTATAAGAAACAGCATTTTCAAGTGAATCTCGAGTTCGAATCGACCGATCGTGTCGAAAAAGTAATATATAATAAACTCGTGTCGGCAATTTACAAAATAAACTTCGCAAACTGATCAAAGCAATAATTTATTTTTTATTTAATTGTGTAGAACTTTAGAGAAAAAAATAACTTAATATCTAGTTTAATCGCTCATAACTTCAGCTTGGTTTAAAACGCAACGATTAAACTTAAATATTTTCAAATTATTTTTATTAGGCAGGAAATTATTATACCAATGATTAAAAACTGTACAAAGAATTTTCTTAAATAGTCGAACCGTTCTACTCAAAATTCGGTTTATGTAAAACTTTCAAAATTTATTTAAAGCTCTTGTAAATAGGTTAATGTTTGGAATTGACCAAAGCCTGTGCTGCTCTTGCAGTTGGCCACACAACTAAAACGATTTCAATCGAGGTAAATCCGACAACGGAACTGAATGTAAATTTAGTCAATTTAATTTCATTAAGCGCTGTCGCTTTATAATAGCCTTTGATGTATTTGGTAGACGTGCCGTTGATTCGAATTAATGAAGACTTCCCTATCAGAGCAAAGCACTGTCGAAGGGTGTGATCTCAAACTGCACTCTCTTGTACAAAAAATTAAAACGCCATGCAAACAAAACTAAAACTCTGAAAATTATATTACATTATTGTATTTAAATAATTTATAAAGTAATAACAAAACTTCTGAACACGAGAATATCGTATAAACACGTTTAGCAACCAGAAAACTGTGATTTTAATAAACAGCGTGAAATTGAGATTTTAATATTAAGAAATGCTACAATGTATCTAACTTTGTATAACTAGAAGCTATTGATATTAAGTTTACAATACGATACTTTACCATTTATAATAATGTTATTGTATACCTGTACAATCCTCTAAAGCCATGATTTCAAACTTATAGTTTAGAGCTTGACGGAAAACTTATTAAGTTACGGCTTTATCTTACGTCTTTTATCATTGAAATATCTTCACTCTTCTCAGGTTTTATATCTATATTAATAGTTTGGCTCATTTGTTGTTCGCTTTCATTTATGTCCGCCAGTTTTGGTGGTTCATCCTGCTGCCGTTCGAAAAGAATCACCATCTCAGTATGCGCAGTATGCGGAAACATATAAACAGCAATTGCTTTTTTCGGAAAGAAGGGATCACCTTTGTACTGTTTGGATTCTGGTCGGCCCAGTTCAATCCAATTGCGTTGCGCACGTGCTGGATTACATGCAATATACACCAGTCGTTTGATAGCCTTTGCAGCGCGAATTGCAGTGATGGATTTAAGATCTAAAAGTCAAATTAATAAATTAATAAAAGACGCGCTTCCTGTTTTTTCTTTCACTAACGTAGCCCATTACGTGGAGGATCAATAACTGCCACTACATCTACTGGTTCACCCGGCAGCGTGCCGTACACCACTTCCTTGACCATTGACTGTATATAGTCATCAGCATTTCCAGCATAAAATTTGCAATTCATTATTTTATTTGCCTCAGCATTGAACTCAGCATCTTTGACGGCATCCGGTATTATTTCCACACCCACCACCTGTTTACAGTGCTTAGCAAAAGCAAGTGCTATCGTGCCCGTTCCACAGCAGATGTCCAAGACTGTGGTGTAGGCTTGTGGCGCTGCCAAATCTATTGCTTCTTTATACAGCACATCTGCGCCCCTTGTATTGATTTGAAAGAAAGCCAAAGGGTTGATACGAAATTGCAGGCCAAGAATTGCATCCGATATATGTGTAGTGCCCGCCAAGTGCTCCACGGGACTCACCATCTGCCCTACTTCGCGATGTTTCACATCCTGGTAGTAAAGAGATGTGCATTTATAAGTCATTGGATGACTGCTAGCAGTATAATAAGCTTTGAGATCCTCCTTTAACTGTGTAAGTTGTTCTGCACTTAGATTCGAAGAATAAATGCCGACCACCAACATAATTTCGTTCGTGGCACTGGAAGTACGCACCATAAGCTGACGAAAATGCCCCGAATTATTTTCTGGATTAAAGGGCAGAAACGGAGAGGAGCGCACAAATTGTTGAAAGGTCTTAGCAGACCACTTTGCAGCATCGGACAAATGGGGAAGTGTATCTACCGCAGATACTTCCACTGAACCATCCGCATAGCTCCCTAACCGGAAACCTACCACAATTTCGCCATTGGTGTTTCTGCCAACTGTGAATTCGTTTTTATTTCGATAGCCATCAATTTTAGGTGACGCTTTAATGCCTTCAAAACGGAAATAGGAAGGATCCGCGGAGAAGGCCTTGCGGGCGTCAACATTGTTGCGCTTTAACTCGGTAGTAAACTTCCTCAATAGCTCTTCCATTTGTGTAGATTTCTGCGACAGTTGTTGTTCATATGGTACTGAGGCCAAAGGACACGTCGCTTCGACGCTTCCTTTAGATTTCTTGTTCACAGTCTGTCCGCTCTGTTCTTCATTGCGCCGCTTGATTAGCGGATCAGCAGATGCCTTAGCAGCCTATTATAAATTCAAAACTTGTAGAAATATACGCGTATTGCTATAAAATGAACGTACGCAGGCTTGTAGCTCCTTTCCTTTCCATTTGTAGCCATTTAGTATTTGAATAGCACGATCATGATCCTCCTGACTACGCAAACAAATGTAAGCAAATTCACGGCGCAACGGAGACTTTATTTTGCAAATATCAAGCTCCAGCTTGTGTTTTAGCAATTTCTTAAATTCCTAAGTATTGAAAACCGATTACAAACCCAAATTAAATCAATATTATGCAAACGTACGCCGATCCCAAAATAGCCCAAATTTCGAACCTCAACTTTATAAATTTCCGAAGTGAACTCATTACGCTGCAAGTATGAGAACTCGTGAGTTACAGGATCACTGCTAGTGTCAGCAGTTTTCTCCGCCACGAGATGTACTTCCCTTGTAGACTTGTTGCTCGTGCCACCAGATTCTCCAGTTTCCTCCGGCACCACCTGTGCTTGCGTATTTTCCAACTCCATATCCAATACTCCTTTTTCATTAATGATCACTTCATTATTTTTAGAAAATCTTACGGTTTCTGATTCAGTTTGCATTTTCTTTTTCTATAGTAATATAGATAAAATATTTAAATCTTAGCAATTTTACTAAAATATTACATGAAAGGCAATTGTTTTGTAATGCTAATGAGCGTGAAATCAACGACGAGATTAGCAACGATTTCTAGGGTGGTTTTTTTGTGGATGCTGTTTTTGAAGCAAAAATATTTTTTATTTTCAAAAAATTACTAAAATTAAACAAATAAGTCCAAGCTATAAATGTTTATACGATTTGAAAGAGATAATTATGCTTATTATAATTATTAATCAGTTCTGGAAAAAAATTTAGGAACACAATAAACTAAAAGGCATAGGCAAAGAAGAAAACTAGTTTGTGGAATGTTACTAGATATTTAAACATTTCCTGCATTATTTTCGTTTACTAGATATTTAAAGAGCGTATTTTTCTGATTAATTTTGCAATTTTTATCCGTTCTCGAGATATGCTACAAAGTTTTTCACAGGATCAGACGCCTTTGTGAGGACTTCAACGCCACAATGGCTTTAAAACTTTTTGCAGTTTTCTAGTAAACATGTATACTATACATTGTATAGGATCAATACCAAATAAGTACATAACTTTGTGATTTCATGGATATTTTGAGCCGAATATACGTACTTCAATTTACACTACGTTTAAAAGCCGTTGCTAGTTACTTAATGGGCATTGCCGCCCATGTTGAAGACAATATTTTTCTGTAAATTTACATAAGTAAACCTATGGCTCTAGCGACCATGGATCAAGAGAAATTCCAAATTTTGCGTCAGGAGCCCCAAATATATCAGACAAAGCAGCGTCCAATCTCAAAGTAATTTTTACAAACGACAGTCGGAAGACGGCACTTTTTCAAAGAATTTTGATACCCACACGAAGTATTTAGCTTTAAAATTGGCTGAGATAAGTAAAACTACAATTTTTATAATCCTTCGTTTACGTTTTGCTATGAGGCGTGGTATTCCTGATAAACTGGAATGTAAACAAAGCCGATGATAAAATTGGGTTATACTTGAACTTCTTTGCTAAAGAACTTGGATTGAATTTGATAAAAAAACAGTTGCTGGGATAAATAGTGGACAATGCCTAAACGATACTAACGAAATCTACTGCAAAATAGCAATATATTTGGGTGTATTCATTAACTGCAGGTTTGCTACATATTCATAATATAATACATAATATTTTTGTATAATAATAATATAATAATATTCTCTGATCAGGAGTAATAGCAGTTTCCATTAGGAATTGGCCAAAATGGTCAAGTACAGTTGATGACTATCTAATTCTCCAGACAGCATGAAGCTATTTTTTTGGAATATGCGTCAATTATAGAAATAAACACTTAGGATTTGAGCGTTATCAAAACTCTTTATTCTGTCCATTAATAAAATTGATAAAGTTAAGGAATAGGACATGGCACAGCCAGGATTGTTAAAGACGGCACTTTCATAAAAGGTTTTCACAATAACAAAAAAATTCTTATTTAAGAGGAACAACAACATGAATCTGCTTGTTTGTTTGTTTTAGCCGAAACCTCTAAAGCTTACCGTTTTTTTTCTTCAACTGATCATCGAAGATAACAGCAGGTCTTCCGCAACTACATCGGTTTACAAACGGACACTCCACAATCTCCTCCTCCGAAGAAGAGAAGTAATAGTCTGCATCTTCATCTACGTCATCAATATCCTGCAAGTCGATGGATCCGTTAAATGAACTAGGCACATAATGCTTCATCTTGTTGTCGCCCTTACGAAACAATTTGATGGTTGGGAAGGATGAAACTTTCATGCTTTCCAGTTCGTTAGCGGTGGCGTCTATCTTGGCAATCACAATGGACTCATTATTCTTGTATCTCTCACCCAATTGGTCGAAGATGGGTGCTAATCGGTTGCAATCTACAAACCATGGGGAGTAGAATAAGACCAAGACATCCTTAGTCTTATCGAGGGCAACAGCTTCGAAGTTACTGCCAACAAGTTTCTTCACGGCTTGCTTATCCCAATCTTCAGAAGGGTCCTGCGTGAGTAAATATGACTTCAGTTGTCCTTCCACAAATTTTTGCAAAAATATTTTGACGGCTTCTGCAGACAAGTCCTTGTTTTCGGGCTTGTATTTACTTCTCCGGTCATGTTTGATAAGACGCATATCTGGTACCTCTTCCTTAGTCAAACCAAATGCCTCAAATATTCGCACGTGATCGCCTTCATCAGATGAAATCGTTGCAAAGGCAAAATCTTCGCGGTACTGTTTGCAGATTTTTATTACTGGTTCAACATATTTCTTGATGTGTCCATCAGCCTTGGAAACGAAGAAAAGCAAATGTGGCTTTGTACAACAATCAAGGACCTCGGCAGCAGAGTCGTAATTGAAGTCAATGATTAAAGGCAGTGACTCCTCTTGAGCGAATTTCTTAATGTTTTCAACGTTGAGTTCGCCTTCGAAAACAGATTTCTTTTCGTCGAATGGTTTGAAAAGCACGACAGCACCATCTTCAACTTCGAATTTTCCAAAAACATCATCGTTGCTGGTTAAACCACAGGCTAAAGTATACAGAGCATCGGCAGCAAGAGTGTAAGCTCTTGCTTGTTCGGACTCTTGATTCTTGAAGAAACCAACAAGAGCAATCTACGAAAAAGAAGGAAGTCGAATAATAAACGAAGAATAATTATTCTTATATTTTTCGATTTATCATCGTCTTTCAGTAGTCGGTCTTTTAATTTATTCTTATTTGTGTCTTTGCTAATACTCTTCTACGGTTGCTTTTTTGATAGCCTTTATGAAAATCTGTGACAATAGATATGGTTTTGCAAAAGTTTGCCTTATGCAATTTTTTTGTATTACATACATATATGTACATACTATATATACTCAATGGTGTGATCTCATAGAGCTACAAAAGTATATAATGACTGTATATGCTGTGTCTCTTCGTCTCATCTCTTATTCTTATTAAAGGACACATGAAATAATAAGCCAAACAGACTTTAGTCATTTTATTCACTTTATCACCGCAGCAACATAATGCCCACTTTTTGTGATATAAAGGTGCATATATAACGTCCAAAAATTATGTCAAAAATTATTTACTAATAGTAAATATAAATTGTAAATATTTACTTGTTTCGCACCAATTACATGATCAGGTTTAGTTCCAAGGTTCATAACATCAGTGAACCGGAACCCATTTTTTATCAAGTTCGGTTTTGGCTTCACAAAATAACTAAAAGCAAATCTTACATCGTTTTCTTTCAAAAATTCTTCGGCCTCATCAACGGTATTCAGTTCTTTGGCTGGTGGACCGGTTTTCTTAGTCACCCAGGCGACGATATCGGCAGCTTCACGTCCTCCGCGGTATTCGAGTGGAACTCCACTGCGGAAAAATTTCAACGTGGGATATGTACGCACTCGGTACTTTCTCTCAATGGCAACTTGTTCGGTGACATCAACCTTTGCGAACTTGATGTTCGATGTCTTCCCGAGCAGTTGAGCAGCCTTAGCATATTCTGGAGCAAGAGCTTGGCAGTAATGGCTCCATGGAGCATCTTTAAGAAGAGATTGTGTTAATTTTACGATAAAACTATTAGCATATTCTGGAGCAAGAGCTTGGCAGTAATGGCTCCATGGAGCATCTTTAAGAAGAGATTGTGTTAATTTTAGGATAAAACTAAACTATACAATAACGATTCGCATACACAGCAGACTATTAAGGCGAATATTTTTTTTTTAGTTGGAATGGTTTTTTGTTGGCCAATCGTTTATAATATATATATCCAGTTCAAAATAAAATCTTTCCATTTTTTACGTCTTACTCTATTGAGCCACCGAAGTGAACTCGAATCTTATTCAAAATACTATTTTATGAAGCAAAAAACTCACAGAAGTTCACTAAAACGAATTCGTTGTTGCTTATAGCTGCTTTAAAATTGCCTGCGGTTAGTTCTAGAACACAATCCTCGATTTTACCCATTTTTACCTTAAATTATTTAAGGTAAATATTAAAAGTTAGCGTAAAATTACTTCTTTTTTTTTTGGGTTTTTATTCTTTCATCAGAAACACAGCCGATGAAAGCGTAGATTGGAAACGTAGAACAAATCAGCTGACAGAAAAAATGCCAGCGTGTTGTATGTGTAATTCTTCTACGTGAACTCACCCATTTCAAAGCCAAACAATGCATTATAGAGAAAGATTCATTGTAGCATAGATTATTATTAATAATTAATTAATAATAACACATCCACAAATGCATATATAAATGTAAATGCTTTTATCCCAAATTTTTTGGCAGGTTTATGATGAATTAATAAAAGGCCTTTCTCAATTTTGAAATTATGATGTATTTTAACTGAGATTTTTTTTTACGTTGCTTGTATATGTAATATATAAAACTTTATAAAAATAAATTTAATGGATATATCAGGGTAATGGAAAGATGTGGTAAATGGAAAGAAAACCTACCCAGTGTACATCTAAAAAGTGATGTCAAAACTAAACTAAATATTTTTCCTTAAATTGCAACAGAAGTATTTAAAATTATGTTCTCAGAAAATTATAATAAATCAGAAAGGTCGATATTTTATATATGTATGTAGATCCACAAACGCCTCAAAACAGGATAAGCAGTCTGTTTTCATGTACATATAATAAACATTATTTTCATTTACATTTTGTCAACGATTTTATTTAATTTTTGTTTATTTCATTTGAAGTTTTACTCTCGTAATCAGTTCTTTTCACAGTGTTATATGCATGTAATTGTTTAATTATATTTGGAAGGTTTAGGTTAATTACGGTTTGTTTAAAATATAAATAATTTTATTTTACTTTTAACTTTCGTCGTAAACGTAGTTACATTCAACGACCAGACAATAGTTTTCGCTTCTCAAGTCGCTTTAAAAATTTCTACTTCATTACACTCACAGTAAAAAAAAACTTGCTTATAACTAATAGCAGTACAAAACAGTACAAAAATTTCATACTGTAAATAGAACTAAAATAAAAACATGAAAGCTTTTGAGAGCGCACTAATTTAAAAAAATGTATGAACAGTGTGAGAAGTTATCAGAGCAAATGCACTTCTTCAGAAGAATGTTCAAGTGATTCATGAGTTTTTAACGCAAAAACGAATTTACAACTCATCCTTCTTGCGCTCTTCGTCGGAGGCATCCTCTTCTTCAACTTCTTCCTCGGTAGCTGCAGGTGGCTGTGTAAAGGAGGATAAAATTATAATAAAATTCTAATTAAAGTTGATAGTTAACTTACTGCTTCAACGTCACCACCAGCATCCATAAACCTAACGAATTCTTCGAATGTTCTGTCCAGACTGTAGTCGATGACCTTGTTGTCGCCCTTACGGAACAACTTGATGGTTGGGAAGGATGAGATCTTGATGCTTTCCAGTTCGTTAGCGGTAGCGTCTATCTTGGCAATCACAATGGACTCATTATCCTTGTACTTCTCACCCAATTGATCGTAGATGGGTGCCAACTGTTTGCAATGCCCACACCATGGAGCGTAGAATTCGACCAGCACATCCTTGGTATTGTCGAGGGCAACAGTTTCGAAGTTGGTGGCAACAAGCACCTTCACGGGCTGCTTGTCCCAATCTTCGGGTAGGTCCTGGGCGAGTAAATGTTGCTTCAATTTGCCTTCCATGAATTTTTGCAAGAATGCTTTGATGGCTTCAGCAGACAAGTCGTTGCTTTCGGGCTTGTATTTAGCCATGTCTTCCTCCAGTTTAATCAGTCGCAGAGTTGGTACCTCCTCCTTGCTCATGCCGAAGAACTCAAAAATGCGCACGTGGTCCTCTTCATCAGATGAGATCGTCACAAATAGAATGTCTTCGCGGTACTGCTTGGCGATTTCCTTTAGAGGCTCAACGTATTTCTCGATGTGTCCGTCAGCCTTGGAAACGAAGAAAAGCAAATGCGACTTGATGGAACCACCAAAGATCTTTGCAGCGGAGTCGTGGTTAAATTCAACGATTAAAGGCAGAGACTCCACTTGTGCGAATTTCTTAATGTTTTCAACGTTCAGTTCGCCTTCGAAAACCGATTTCTTTTCGTCGAATGGTTTGAAAAGTAAGACAGCACCATCTTTAACTTCGTATTTGCCAAAAACATCATCGTTGCTGGTTAAACCGAAAGCAAAAGTATCCAGAGCGTTGGCAGCAGCAATGTAAGCTTTAGCTTGTTCAGAGTCTTGGCTCTTGAAGAAACCAACAAGAGCGATCTACGAAAAGAATTACAACGAAAATGTAGTTGAGTAATAAAGGAAGAATAATTATAGAACAAAGGCGGCAGAGAGAAGTCATTTTGGCTTCGGTTATAATCTTTGCTAAATAAGATAAAAAACTTACATCGTTTTCTTTTAAAAAGTGCTCGGCCTCATCAACAGTATTCAATTCTTTGGTTGGTGGACCGGTTTTCTTAGTGACCCAGGCGACGATATCGGCTGCTTGACGTCCGCCACTGTATTCGACTGGAACTCCACTGCGGAAGAATTTCAAAGTGGGATATCCGCGTACTTGATACTCTTCCGCCAAATCTCCTTGTTCGGTGGCATCAACCTTTGCCAACTTGATGTTCGATTCCTTTTCGGCGAGCTGTTGAGCTGCCTTTGCGTATTCGGGAGCAAGAGCTTTGCAATGGCCGCACCATGGAGCATCTGAAAGGAGAAATTGGACAAGAAATAATAAATTAAATGTTAGTTCTTTTATAGGTACAAGGATTTATCTGTGTATGAACATACTACGTATAAAAGACTTTTGTAGCAATTGCCTATGTAATCTACTACAATTCTACTATTTTGTTGCCTGAATAAGAAAATATAACTAATAAAAATGGAAAATTAAATACTTTTTACTTTACAATATGATCCTCCAAAGGCAAGATAAATACAATATTTAAACTTGGATTGTTCATATGTCGACATTTATGCGTTTCACCGCTGTTCGAAATTCGAACCATCATGAACAGCCACAAGATATGAACAATCTAATGGTTTTTGTTTAAAGGCCAAGGTAGAACATAACAAAAAACAACAAGCAAGTGCTAGCTGACATTGATAAGCGCATTCACTCCGTGATAGGAACTGCTGAATTATGGAATTGAAAAGGTACTCGCAAAGGTCAGCTAACAGGCTAAAGAGAAGAGATAATTGCCAGATTATACAACGAAAAGTAAAGAATTTCGCAACGGCATAGAATTAGATAATCACGTAAGTTTACGTAAGTGAATGAAAGGCGCAGGATGCAGATTCATTAGAAGATTAAGATGACGTGGCGAGGAATTGTAGATACAATAAAAGCCATTTATCGAAAACTCAGCATAATTAAGACGTGCATAAATACGCACGTACGTATATGAATTGTTGAAAGTCTAGACTTGATCAATATGCGCCAGTAACTTAGTTATGCATGATATTTTCTGTGTATACTAATATTAACTAAATATCCTAAATATCTTATATTAAAACTCGCTTAAAAAAATTCATAAAAAATCACATCTTAAGTCATATGATATTTGTAAATGAAAATTTTGTAGAAATCTTAAACTGTAAATTAAAGAGAGAAAGAATTTCTACAAGTTAATCAGCCGGCTAATTGAGTAAAAAACTCTGTTAGATTTGATAAATGCCGCAGCAAAGCATCGCGATAAGTGACACGTCACAAGAAAGCTACAAAAGAAACTCTACAAAGAACACCCAAGCGGCTTAGAGAAAACCGGACGAATAACTAATAATTGTATATGTAACTATCAATTCATGTTAACATAAATATAATACAGGTAAAGATTTATGTAAAGCCTTTTTTAAAATAAAGTATCCTTAAAAGTAGACTTGGTAGATTTAAAATACAAATTATTTTATAAAATAAATGACTTACAGAACTCTACTAAAACAAATTCGTTGTCGGTTATGGCTGCCTTAAAGTTGTCTTTGGTTAGTACTAGAACACTATCCTCGATTTTAACATCTTCTTCGGCGGTAGCGGCAAATGTTGTTAGCGCAAGCAGCAACAAAGAGAAACACAAGAACTTCATACTAAGTAATCGGCTCGAAATATTTATTTAATAACAAATAAAATAACTTCTATGATGGAAATATCTAGTCTTTGAAGTAACGACGTTGTTCGCACGTTGAGAATTAAAAGTAAAATAATTTTTTCAACGCTACTTATCTGACACTAAAGAGATGAGCTGGTAAATTAACTTTTCTACACTGAACAAGTGGAGACAAATAAAATTTTGCTGACGAAGCCAAAGTAATAATGGAAACAATAGAAGCGTGTTGGTGTGACAAGCACAGCTGCTTAGTCGATATTGTTGACGTTATTTCTTAAGCGGGTTTTGCTTAAGAACGTGTGAATACAGCGTATGTGTTAACAATCTTCATTGCTACATGACGTTTATTTGCTTTGAGTACACGTCCTGCATTTTGGTTGGTCGAGAATTTCCAAACACAGTGTTGGGAAACGCAACTTGGAAATAAAAGTCGAATAAAACCAATACTATTGGAAAAAAACAAGATTTTCCAGAAGAACCATTCTTTTTTACGTAAGTTATAATAAGCTATAAGGTGTAGTAAGCATCAAATGTCTTGGTGCATCAAATGTCTAAAATATTCCTGAGGAAAATATCCCCCTTTATAGTATAAACGGTGAAGTGGGCATCACAAGGCGCGGCGTCCGTGACAATATTGCCAGAGCAAGTTTCTTGAGACGAAATTCCTAAATTCCATTGGAAATTATGAGCTGTCAAATTAAGTCTCTTAATTAACCATTGGTAACAGAATTCTAACTAACAGTTATGTTGAAATAATTATATTAGTGGTTTAAACATGTTTTTCTACTTTTTGGTTTCTTTGAAAAGAAACGTTTTGAACGTGAAAAACAAGAAAAAACAAATTAAAAAGTATAAAATATTCATGCCAATTAAGGCATCAGTTCTGGTATTTAAGGAAAGACAATGTTCTACTTTGTGTTTATTTTTATCACCTAGTTACCTATTTATATTTAAATTTAACACTTGTGCAAATAATCAGAAAAAAATTTAATAACTATGATTATGTATATGTACAATAGTAATAATCAAAAAACATTCCGTTAAGATGTTTGCATACGGGATACAAAATATACATTGTTGAGTAATATTTACATATATAAATTATTTATAATAATAACAATGAAGTAGTACAAAAGATATATAAGGTTAAATCACATTTACATCTTAGGTCAAAATTTCACAATGAATTGTAATCTTTTTGACTTAAAATACTAGTATTAAATACATTTTCGTTATGTATTTCTGAGGACAAATTTGTTAAGCAATCTTTTATAACTTATAAATATTTGAAAAAACTTTGGTTTTATACTTTGTTGTAAGATGTAAAAGAATCTTGCACTCCGTCATTTTTATTCTCTACTATTTGCCGCACACATTCAGTAACGATTTGTAAAATTACTTGCGATGTCTGCTCCGAACTGAACGGTTTGTCAATAGGCGGGACATGAATAAATAACGTGCAGCTACTGTTGATATCTAAAGACTTCAAATAAATATAGCCGCATAGATAGTCGCCAACGTTGTAAGAAGCCTTCGCTATGCGATCCACAGAAGCATCTGTATCGGATGGCATGCAGCCACAGGACTGACCAATCGCCTCCACAATACGATCAACATTCAGTCGGCAACGAATGACGTCACCGTGGTCGTCGTCATAGTTATTAAGGCAAACGGATGAACTCGGAAGCCGTTTGCCAGCATAATCCGCACGTTTGAATCTATGATTTATTGCCTGTTTTTCAATGTAAACACATTTAGCTAATCCATGGACCCCACAGTGTATAACAAGCTAAAGAAGAAGATCATTCTAATAAGACTATATTTTAAGAGTCATCAGTTGCTTACGTCTGGATTACGGGCCCAAATTGCTGCGACAGCATTATCTACTGCTTCGTACTCAACAGCTACTTGCTGCTTCTCCAACTTGTATATATTGCCTTTAATTTGCAGGTGATTAGGTAAAAGTTTCACTGCCTCCCAGCTAGCGTTGACTTCTTCATGTCCCACGAACGGGCCAAAACCAGTCACAATTATTAATTTTTGTGCACAAGGAATAAGCATTTCTTCTGATTCTGCCATAGCCACCGAGTATATTTTAAAATTATTTGGCCTAAATGTTCATTACGGGAATCGGCGAAGCCGATTACCGTAATGAACATTTAGGCCCCCTCCTCCCCCAAAATTGAACTGCGAAAAAAAATTTAGGGGCGTGGCCTTACTTTAGGATTTATGGGCGTTTGAAGGTCAAAACCGTTCAAATTTTGAATAGCTATATCTTCTCAATGGAATAGTGTACAGATGCATAATGTATATCATTAGAAAGGTATTTTTGAGATCTATCTTTTAGGTATTAATCTTTTTTTTTGATTCTGCCACTATTTTCCGAGATAATTTAGTTTTAAAAAAAAATTCGGAGGTTGTCTTAAAAAAATATAAATTGTTAAAAATATTACGTAATGATGTCAAAAGTTAGCATCATCCCCTGAAAGCTTACAGTCTCCCCTTTCCAATGATATATAACATGTTGGGGTTATCTCTTACGATTCCGACGATATTCATCGAAATGTTCAAAAATAAATGATAAGTGCTCAAACTGTGTAGTGTGCATATCTGTACACTTGCAAGTGCTTATTACGAACAATGTTTCTATTAGTTATTATTGGCGTATTTTTAGGGTATCAGTAAGGTATATTGTTATAATTTAGGGTATTTATAATTTATTAATTACAAATAAAAACAAAAAACAAAACAGAAAAGTTACAGATTTTCTTCACTTCCAATACTATACATTTCAAATGACATAACTTCAAAAAACTTGTTACTTTTTAAAATGAAAAATTTTTAAGAAAAATCGCGCGATTTTTCTTAAAAATTTTTCGCCTGCGGCGCTTTTCAAGGCAAACGTCATCACAAAACCTGTTATTCTTAAAAATGAAAAATTTTTAAGAAAAATCGCGCGATTTTGCTTAAAAATTTTTCGCCTGCGGCGCTTTTCCCTATTGTGGTTGAAGGGACGAAGGGGGGTGGCGTTAGGCAGGGAGGGGAGCGGGGAAGCAACACAACTCCACTGCGGAACCTGCCCGAGGCCCTCAGCACTTCAATTTTTCGCCTGCGGCGCTTTTCCTGATTGTTGGTTGGTTGGGGGGGGGGGGGGGGGGGGGTAGGGGAGGGGGTAGGGGAAGGGGTTTCGGCAGGGAGGGGAGGGGGAGCGGGGAAGCAACACAACTCCACTGCGGAACCTGCCCGAGGCCCTCAGCACTTCATTTGACCTTCAAACGCCCTCTGCATGACCTCGGAACGCCCACAATCGGCCACGCCCCTCATAAAAACCCCTAATTTCAAAGAAAAACAGTAAAAAATAACGGTACAAAAAAACACAAAAAAATTGGCAAAATCCCGTAATGCACATTTGTTCCAATTATTTAATATTTCCAGAGTGTAGGACCGCTGGGCCAATCACCAATGATTATAACGCAATCCCTATAAACTGGACAATATTTTCGTTAGTTTATCTATATGACATCAGCGATAAATGTCATCATTATTTCGATTCTTGGTTGGTTAACAATAATTACCGTGTTGTTTAACTTAGTTATTGAGACGCGAGGTGGAGCTGCATTTGAAGTGTTTACGATAATAAAATTTAAACCAATTAATGAAATAAAACTTTAATTAAACATTAAAGATAGCTATATTTAAAATATATATAAATTATATGTTGAAAGTAAAAGGGAATTTTCAATAACAACATACCGAAATAACAACAAAATATAAAAAAAAATACTTTCTGCCGTAGAGAATATTGTGAATACTGATGTCAGTGATGATTATGGTCTACTGAACCGGGTTTTAATACGGGTGTTGCACATTTTGCGACTAATATTTACACGACGGAGTTAACCTATATTTTATAATTGTTCATAAAAAACTAGAAAAAAAAATAATTATTATAAATCAGATGAAAAGAAAATGTCAAGGAAGTTTCGAATGTATTTTAGAATGAAGTCTTCGGTTTAAAATTATATATAAAAGATAATTAATAGGTATTTAATAATTAACTTGATGCAAGTGTGTTAAAATTTTATGATTTAGTGGAATGGCTGACATTTGTGAATAATTCGGTTTAATTCGATTTGAAAAAAGTCAGGTGAATAAATTAACCAATCATAAATTCACTTTTATTTCTTATAACAGTATACATATAGAAATTTCAACAAAACAGTTGTGAATGAAGACATCTGCAGAGCTTTTGTGATTGAACTTTGACCTTAAAATTGAAGGCTTAAAAGCAGCACAATTAAATTTTCGTACATACAACAATTATCCGTCAATAAGCTAATAATCGTACAATCAAATGAATTTTTTCACATTTGCTGGTGCAGTTAACAATCTTTAGTTTTTATGCCCAATGCAGAATTATCAATAGTATTGAAACACAAGAAATAATAAGCATTCTTTTTCATCTACAGAAAAAACTTTTAGCTGAACAGTCTCAAGTGTAATACAACGTGCATATCAATACTGAAAACAGACCTGCAACAATAATGCTCTCCAGACTTCGTGGTTTTATTACACGGCATCGACGAAAATTTATAATTACTGGCGTCATAGTTGGTGGTACGTTGCTCGTATTGAGATATGCACAACGGAAACTTCTTGAAATTCAAGAACGACAGGCACGGGAGTTTTTGGAGAGAACGCGCCGCATGCAACACTTCGAATCAACAGAACGCACCTGCAATCAAGTAATCATTGGAATGGCCGGTGAACTATGTGCGGCCAT
This sequence comes from Thecophora atra, assembly GCA_937620795.1. Lineage (NCBI taxonomy): Eukaryota > Metazoa > Arthropoda > Insecta > Diptera > Conopidae > Thecophora > Thecophora atra. The sequence continues at coordinate 67,174,751 of OW569397.1, read as the reverse complement.
CATTCGCGAATGCAGCACCGATGAACTGCTGGAGAAGCTTCGTCAGCAGCCCGATAACAAGTTGGAGCTGTGGGAAGAGATGAACATCGTTGCTTTCACAAGACTTACGACTTATATCTATGCCACCTCCATGCTAGTGATCACTTTACGAGTGCAAATGAATCTTTTGGGTGGTTATTTATATAAGGATATCACCAGCGAGCAACAGCAAATATCCGATGAGATCAAGCAGAATTACTTGTCACTTATTCGGCACTTCATACACGAGCAAGGACTCACAGATCTGGTAAAGTTGATACGATCTAAAGTGAGCAGTATTTTTAAGCCGTTGCCGCTAACTAAACGACTAAGTCTGCCAGACATTGAACAGCTTTTCTATTCATTGCAAATGAGCATTAATAGCGACGTCAATGATCCCAACTCAAAAATGGCTAAATACTTGCTGCCTGCAGAGCTGCCTTCATACGGCACTGCGTATCCACTGCTGGGAAAGATTTATAGCGACACACTGGATTTGTTGGAGAGCGATGATGCTTCCGTGGTATCTTCGCAGAATATCAGTCGAGGTTTCTCGCTGGCCGTCGATGCAATCGCGGAGGGTTTAAGTGAAACAGTGAGGCTAACGGGCAACCGCGGCGGCGAGGATAAAAAACCGCATAATGGTGATGCAGTCAATAGTGCGGTGCTGAATATTAATTCCGTAGAAATTGCGCTGGCCAAAATCATTCCGATTGTAAGTGGGCTAACATCGAAGGGGCTCGATAACTCGACAAAACCACAAAATCTCGCAACGTCCTTGGTTACATTTTATATACTTTCTGAAAAGGCAAAAATGTTTGGCGCAAATGTGTACGAAACTTTCTGCTCATAAAAAGAGGATGAAGAAATATTAATTGTCCAGAAACGGCTGCAGGGTGGACGTTTTATCTCAAGACTTAAGTGAAAACTTAAACAAAAGTAAATACTGTGGTTTTTTGTTATCAAAACCACAAAATCACGATAGTGTAAAGAATGCAATAAAAATAATTTCTTAGTTAAAATTGTAGAAGGCGACTTCGAATAAATATAAGATCACATTCGGCGGTTACGAAAAGGATAAGAAATTCGATATTATGTATCGAAAAACGTCCGTATTCTATATTTTTTTACAATATATAAAAATATTTGGTGGTGTAAATCATAGGATATGCGACAAAGGTAGGAAAAATGTCTATGGTTTTTCGTTAAGTTGTTTAAAATTTAATTTAAGTGCTCAAATCAATTTACAACAAAGATGCATTCCGATTAAATAATGTTTGCTGTATCTGAATAATAGAATTTAGAACAAAATTGTGTCAATTTTTAAAATGTTATTTCAATCGCTTTATAGTCCCAAATTATTGGATAAAATACTTTTATATTAATAATTTTAATACAATTACGCTACAACTAGAAAGCGCAAATATAAATAAAGACCCTATAATATAATTGACCAAAAAACATATATATTTATGTGTAGAGTTTTGTATTTTTGTTTTTAATTGACTATTTTCCTATTTGACATTTATACATACATTTGACATATTTATGTACTTAAATATCATTACTAGCAAAATTACTTCTTCAAATCTTAAAATTCTGATCCTGATTCAGTTGACCTCAAGATTATTTTAAATTATTGGATCACAAAAAAATAGATTTGCAGTATAATTTAAGCGAGTATTGAAATATAGATTTCATCACAAATTATTTTATTTAGTATTATTTTATTTTTTTCATGTATCTCTTTGTATATAAATAAATAAAATAATCCAAACATTCAGAATTTTACTAGACTTCAACTTTAGCATGAAATATTTATTGTATTTAGTTTCGAAATAATTGAAGCGTTTGGGTTGCTAAATCAAAAGAGTTTTTTTAAAAATTAATATATTTATACAATATAAAATACAAATAAATAAATTTTGTTGTTATTATTTAAATATTTGAACTTATAATATATGTGTGTGTGTGTGTACAATAAAAAAATTAAATAAATAAGTCCTTTAGGCTGTTGGTTTTTTCAAAATGTCGAATTGAAGCCAATGAAAATTGTATTTTATACGGAGTTGTGCACAAAATTGTGTTATGTAAAATATTAAATATGCCTGTAAGTATATTATTCATTAGAGAACTGCAAATGTTTCATTGAGAAAAGTACGGACGGCCAAAACTGAAATTACTCACCAAATGTAGCCGCTTTTCGGAATTCTCGTTATTTTGCTTAACATATTGAACTTTTCAAGGAGAGAGAGAGGGACAGATGGACAGAAATAAGTAGGTTTTACATTAGATTATTAAAAAGTAGTATCATGATTGTTTGAATAATTAATATTATTATTTACAAAACAAATATTTTAAGGCAAACAAAGCTTATTTGTTTACTATCTGCTTAGACAAAAGTTTTCTTATTAGCATTCTTAGTACTTGTCAGCTACATTCTCTCGCTAGAATATTTGTCATCTCTTTCTCTCTCTGCATATATTTTTAGTTGTTGTTTTCATATGGCGGCCCCTGAATGCTTTGTAAAAAACACCCCAAGAAAACTTCACGCCAAGGACTCAAGGAGTCCAGTCGTCTCCATGTCCTTTCTCGTCTCAGCTGTTTGCAAATTTTTCACTTTTCCCCGGTGTACAGCGCACAGGAGAGCGTGATGCCTTCAATCAGTTCTCAAGTTGCGCGATACTCAGTCGCAGTGGTAAATCCAATGAAAATAATAAATAATTGTGCAAACTGAAAAAATTATTACATCGGCACGGATACATAAATCATCAAATAAATACAAAAATTTTATAGAGATTATTTAATAACTTTGAAAAATGTTAGACTGAAGCATGGAAATTAAAAAAAAAACCTACAGAAATTGTGTAAATAAAAAGTTTAATAATGGATGTTAATGCTCGAAATCGTTATATAAAATAACATATTCAGCTAAATCATAAGTTTTTATAGTTTTCTTAATGTCGAAGTTTAACTTTATCACCTCTCGTATCGATTAATTAATGTTATCCTTACAAAGGAGCCGCTCTGTCTGTGTGCTGCTGAGTTGCTGCTTGTGTTTCACAAAGGACTGTGGAAAGCAGAATTTTCTTCATATTGGAAAAAGAACTGAAGGTATGTTTGCGTGTGTGATACAAGATACAACAAAAATCTGTTATCAGAAATTAAATGTGCCTTTGTAACTGTGCATCGGTTGCTGAAAATAAATAAATGTCAGTATCTTTTTGATAAATTTCGTTCAAAAAACCCGTACTGTTAATTGTCTTGATCCGGCAATCAATCTTTCGTCATATTTCCCGAAAAGTATCGCATGTCCGATGTCCTGCTGGTAGGTCATCAGTTCACTTTTGTTTATGACGGAACTACGTAAGTTTCCCAAATTTTTTGACATTTATTTTGACCCGTCGAGGAGGGATTAATTATTGCTGTTAACCGCAACGTTCCGACGGTTTCTCCGTCTACCAACTCAAAATTATTTTAGTAATATTGAAAATTTCCGTAGAAAATTTGAAAATCTTATTGTCAGTGATATTTGAAGTTTCATATGGAGACTTCATACATTTTTACAATTTTCTAAACGGAATTGCATTTTATATACTTAAATAAATTCCTTGAGACTCACTAAAGTAAGTTATTAAACCAACTATAATTTAATTATTACTAATTTAAATAAATTGTTAATTTAATGAATTTTTATGAATTTTTCTAGGATTTTAAATCAAGTATTATTATTATTATTAAAGTTTTATTATTATTATTTTAAAGTTTTTTATTCTTCATTATATTGAATATTTTATTAAGATTTCGTTTCTACTTCGAGTTAAGAAAGAAACAAGCTACCAACTAATCTCAGTCCTTGCAGCGTGATGACCTATTCTCAGGTCCATTGAATGCATCTGTTATTCTTTTATTCTTCGAAGGGAGAATGGATCATGTTGAGTGCACAAACAGATCAACAGAATGTTGTTCCTACTTGAGCAGCAGCAGGTCCTTCAGCCACATGCTGTTATTTTCCTTACACATCCGCAGCTCGAAGTCATTGAGCCAAACTAACTTCAACGACGGTTCACGAGTTCCTTGCTCTCTTTTTTTTTTGCCTGAAACTATGCAAACAATCAGTGGGTTTTGTACACTCGGGTTTAATGGGAGATAAAACCATGGGGAAAATTAACGCAAATATGTACCCATATAAGGAAAAATCTACAAGAAGAAAGTACAGAATAGAAGACTACAAAAGCGTCTAGTAAAAAATAACATTTTAATAGTCAAAAGGAATACGTAATTTTAAAACGGTTCATCTTCAAATAGTTGTTTTAGCAGATTTTTAGGACAACGTTTTAAGAATATAAAAGACAAATTTTTATTTATAGTATATTTTTCTAACGTGAATAGAGAACTCCTTAAAAGATTTGCTACTCCTTGTGCCCACTTAAACACGGTTTAAGTACAAAAAACTTTAAAATATATTGAATATCAGCTAAATACAAAAAATCCCCCCCGTTAAAGGACACGTTATAAGAAATTTTTGTTTGACTATCCTCTTTGTTATTAAGGATTTTTTCAGCCGGGTGCTAATGGGTTTTATTTTGCTACCAACTCTTTTATGAGGACGCATAAGGAGAGCTATTTAAAATTTAGAAGAATCACACGTAGTCACGCCTGATTATGTAAGAAAAAGAACAGATACAAGGAGAAGAAGAATAATGATAAGCGCAGTGAAAATGTAGAACAAAACTCACTTTCATTTGACTACCAACGCAATCAATTATCCTAAGGATAAAAGGACTTCTAGCATATACATATTTTTGGCGGAATACTTAATTTAAATTAAGTCAATAATATTCCAATTGGTTTTAGCATATAATATATAAAATAATTGGGAAAGCAGAATTTAAATGATAAAATCCTGCAGGATTAGTTTTGATTTAAGTTGATTTTAATTAAATTAAGTAACTGAATTAAAAGTTTATTTATCTATGAATTAATCTCTTCTTTTTAATTTTTACTCAATCTTTCCATTTTATTTTTTAATTTTTTTGTTTCAATAAAGTTCAGTTTTAAATAATTAACTTAACTTCCAAAAATTATTAGTTTATTTATATATAAATTAGATTAAAATGGTGCATAAATTTCTATTGATTACTTTTGTTTGAATTCAATTTTAATAAATTAACACAATTATTAATTTAGTTATTTATTAATTATTTTTTATATCCCATCCAGTGGCAAATCGATATAGATAAGACTTTCAAAGTCTGTGTTGCAGCTTAATGTTTATTATTATTATTATTATGATTTTATTACAATTAAAATTATAATAAGTATTTTGCAAGCACTAGCAGCTAGGCCATCGGCTCTAAATGTATTAAATAATTACTTTAATTTTATATTCTATCAACTAGAAATGCAAAATTGAGGGCGTTTAACATGTTGCTCAACAACATTACGATGTTCATTAACACACAACAAATAGAAAAGTAGTAAAATCTGTTTTCGAAACCAGAAGATAAGTGAATTATTTAAATGTAATTCCTGAAATGGACATTGAAATCACAAAGTTATGGAATATAAAATAAGAATACTCAAACGAGAATTAATAGAAGAAGTTCACTCTAGAGACATCAGATCTTCCTTCTTTAAGGAAGTTTCTCTTCCTGTCGCTCGGGAGATGGAGTTAGCTTTCACAAACCCTGCAGAAAACACACATTCAGAGGGAGGGGGAGAAACTGCAAATCACACCGAGCAAGAAAAACAGTTCCAATAACAAATTTTTAGTCTTTCTTTCACATTCTTCCAATTGCTAGACATTTTTAAAATTTTACAACGATCTAATATTTTTTCGTTATTTTTTAAAACTTTTAAATAACTTATTTGAAGAGATTAGCTCATATATAATTTATTTCATATATATATTTAGCATACGGATTCCAAACGAAAAACTCAGTGTGGTTGCTTTTAGTGTTATCTTTATGATATTATTTTATTGTGAAGTATTTTGTGCTCTTGAAACTGTTCTGAAGCAGATATTTAAATCTAGCTTTTCACAAAAATACTTTTAGAATAAGGAGAGTTTACGGACAACAGAACCATGCGAACTCCAAAAATATCATTGAAGAAGTATTTCTATTTGACCCTGATATTTGCATTGCTGCTTATTTTCGGGTTTAGTTTACGGTGAGTTAACGGTTTCAGTAGCTTATTACACCTGATTAAATAAGATATTGGAGCTCTAAAATAAGCAATAAAAAATCATTTGTTAAACAGGGAACGTGAAGAGTGGAAAATAAACCCTCGCCAACAACACCAATACTTACAAAGTCAGCAACATCACTTGAAATCACACGGCAGTCAGTACGACAAAGAAAGCGGCGAATCAAGTGATGACGCGAAAGCTGAAAGTGAGGCCAATGGCGACGACATCAATGCTGCCAGAACTGCAACCACAAGAAGATCAGTTACATTGGTGAAACCTATTAAACACCAACGACGCCATAACAATACAGCTACCTACCGCGGAACTCAGCAACAACATCAACAACAACAATTGGTTACTCCATTGCCGTGGTTTTTCAAAAATGGTCAGCAGTACCCGGAACCGGGCGATCCTCGGGGAGCCGCCATTTTCCCCCATCAGAATACGAATAGCGATCGCATCGTTAATCAGCTGATGTTCATGCCGCGAAATTACGAAGAGATTCGTGCGAGTGGCAAACTGAAGACAATATTGCTATATAACGGTCTGGGACCGTGGTGGGTTAAGGCTGGTAAGTAGTTAATTGAACTCTGTAAGTCTATTTTATTTATTTTTTTTTTATTTTTTTTTTTTTTTTTATTTATTTAATAGAAACTAAACTAAGTATTACATAACTTTATAGTTCAGACAAAATACAAAGTAAATTCACAGTATTATAGGTATTGAATATAAAAAGGTTGCGATAAAAATGATAAAATCATTTGTTTCGTTACATAAATTGGATCGGAGAAATTTATAACAGGATATACAGTATTAAAATCGCTACAAGCATTCCGTAGAGGTTCATGTTGCAAATATGAAGTTCTAGCAATACTTAGATAAAGCGGCTCATACCGTCTCAAAGTGCGATGAGGAACATTAATATAAATATATGATAGCAAGGTTGGACTATCAATTATTCCATAGAGTATATTCAAAATGAGAGCCGCATTTAACATCTTACGACGATTGACGAGTGAAGGTAAGTCAATTAGCTGCAAACGGGATTCATAAGGTGGTAGCCTCGAAGATGCATCCCAATGAAAATGACGTAGAGCGAAGAGCAAGAACTGCTTTTGAACAGATTCAAGCTCAGAAATGTAGCAGGCATAATTTGGGCTCCAAACAGGCGATGCATATTCCAACGTAGTCCTAACAAGTGTTATATAAAGTAGCTTTGTAATATGAAAATCCTTAAACTCCTTTGCCCAGCGTTTAATAAATCCCAACGTACTATGTGCTTTACTTGCAATGTGATTTATATGAGTATGGAATCGTAGTTTATAATCCAGAATTACCCCAAGATCAAGTATAGATGTAACAGTTTCTAATTTACAACCACCAATATTGTAATTAAAGAACCAGGAATTTTGACGCCGTGTAAATGTTATTTGCTTACACTTCTTTAGGTTCAGGTCCATACAGTTAATGTTACACCATGTAATCAGGTAATCCAAATCCGATTGTAAGAGATTAGCATCAATATTGTTATTATAGGCTAGGAAAAGTTTCACATCATCAGCAAACATCAATACTTTGCCGTGTCTAATAGCAGTAGGAAGGTCATTTATAAACACCAGGAACAGCAACGGTCCCAAATGACTCCCTTGAGGAACACCAGATGGGACTACAAACTTGTCTGATATACTATTATCAAACAAAACCATTTGAATGCGATTTATGAGATAAGATTGAAGCCAAACAAGTAGACATTCTGGAAAGCCAAATAACTTCATCTTTAATAGTAGAAGATTATGGTTCACTGTGTCGAAAGCTTTACTGAAATCAGTATAGATAGCATCCGTCTGTTTAGATATTTTAAAGTTTTTTATAATTTCCGATACAAATTCTAATAAGTTTGTTGTCGTCGATTTACCTTTGCAGAAACCATGTTGCAAAGGCGAAATTAATGAATGAATACTCCGGGATATTTGGTCAGTGACTATTTTCTCAAAAAGTTTAGGCAATGCACTAATTTTAGCAATACCTCGATAATTTCTAATATTACATCTGTTTCCCGCTTTGTGCAGAGGAATAATAAATGAAGACTTCCAAACTCGTGGAAAATAACCCGTGCGTAAGGAAGCTTGTAATAATGCTGTAATAGGTGCAGCAAGCTCATCAGCACAGTATTTTAAAACGCATGCAGGAAGGCCGTCCGGACCCGCGTTATAATTACATTTAATGTCCTTCAGTGCCTTGAGAACAGTCTCCTCATCCACGATTGGTAGAGTAATCAATCCAGAAGAAATAGGGAATGGATAGTTAACTAAGCTACTAGTTGTACAGCTCCTTGATGAGTATGTAGATTTGAAGAAATCGGCAAAAAGGTTGCAAATAGCTCCAGATTCACCGGACTCGAAATCATCGAGTTTCATTACTGATGGATACCTGGAAACTTTCCTTTTCATATTAACAAAATTCCAAAAGGATTTAGGATCAGAACGCAGATTAGATTTGACCTTTATTAAATAATTGATGTACGCTCTCTTGCAAACTTTATGGTATAAGCATCTAGTTGATACGTAAGCAGCAAAGCTGTGTGAAGAACGATTCATGCAGTATAATTTATAACGCTTTGTTTTTAAACTCCTTATTTTCCTCAAAGTAGGAGTAAACCAAGATGGTCCAGCACGACTCGATGAACTGCGTCGCGGAACTGAGACATTAAAACTCTCCAGAAGGGAGTTATTAAACAAATTTATGGCTTCATCAATAGTTTCAGAGTTTGAGTAATCCGTAAGTTTAAGAATGTTGTACCAATTTATATTTTGTAGGTAAGACTTCATAGCTGCAAAATTTGCTCTGCGAAAGCAAAACACCCTACTCACAACAGGAGTGATGATATTTGTTTTAGAATAGTCATGAAAAATTTTTAATTCCAATGTTGGGTGATGCATATCTTCCGGCAAAACTAACGGCTCAGCATTCGATAGTTCAAAAATATTTGCATCATCCACAAAAACAAGATCCAGTAATCGGCCGTTATGATTTAGTATGGAATTAATCTGCACCAGACCATTTGAAGATATGTTATTCAGCAGTATAACGTTATTGTCTATGTCAGAAGATGGTAGGAGGAAAACTGAGTCAGCACACATTTCCCAGTTTACCTGAGGCAAATTAAAGTCACCAAGAACCACTAGATGATCAGCAGGTCCTAGTTTAGCAGCTACTGCACTTATACACTCGACGTGATTTAAGTAAATGTTGTATGATGAATTTGGCGGAACGTATGAACAAGTGATAAAAAGACTTAAACAGCCAATTTTAACATGAACACAGCAAAAGTCAATTTCTAAGTTGGAGCTACAAGCTACCTCTCTCGAAAAATAAGAGGATTCAACTGCTATCAGAACTCCCCCTCCTCTGGTAACAGATGACTGTACTAAATTTCTGTCCTTACGATAGACAGTGTAGGCATTCGAAAAAATTTCCAGGTTTAGCACGTCGGACTTCAGCCATGTTTCAGAAAAAGCCACAATTCCATACTCTAAATCGTTACTTTGTAGAAAAAGATCTCTCAATTTGGTATTAAGACCTCTAACATTCTGATACAAAATTATAGTTCCAATCTCCACTTTACTGGCAATTAGTTTTTTGCTGCAGGAGCAGCATGGTGCAAGCTACCTGAGTTAGCACTTTTGCGCCTAGGTTTGAACACATACTCGTGCACAATGGCATTATCAGGCCAGAATGAAGGATCAACAACACGTTTTATAAGATGACTTGGCAAGCGAATATTAAATGAAGAATAAGCTCTTCGAGATCCAAAGTTAAATTTCCTAATAGTGATGCTAGAGTCATCCATTCCTAACTGAGATTTAATATGATTATTAATGTCATCAACAGTCGTCTCTGGAATAAAGCGAGAAACGAATATGGTTTTTACAGGTTCCACTACAGTCAGCGTCCTCCCTGAATGAGCGGCATGACCAACAACAACTGGTGTTGAAGCTTTTGAACTTTTTGAAGTTTTTAAAGTTTTCGGCACAGTCCCAGTATAATTGGTCTTATTATTTTCATCAGATACATCAATTTGAGGTAGATTTAAGTCAACAGCATTTATAGTGTTTACAATATCATGAGCAGTGGGCAACGATGTCAAATTTGGGACTGCAGCTGAAGAATCAGTACCAATTTTAGAAGTTGTTCCAATAATGGGTATATCAGCAGTAGACATGTTAGGCTCAGATGATTGTACAGGACTCAAGAGGCTAATTAGCTGAGGCGAATCCAATGATGCAACAGGTAACGGATTAAAGTCACGATCTGCAATCAAATAACGTTCAGCACCGAATTCAAAACTAATTAAACACAATTCAATTTGGATATTCTCTAAAATATCACTTCGACTCCAATTCAACTTCATCGACCGTATTTCAATGCGGCAATCCATCTTTTCTATAACATTTTCATAGGTTTTTAACTTCCTTATAGTAAATACAAAAAAAAAAAAATTTGTAATCGTGAAAAATTTCGATATTGAGATTTTAATGGTAACACATATTTTGACCATCCCTGAATCCATTTTGCTCAGTTTGGTCGTGCGTACGTATCCGCAATAACTTAAAACTAGTAAGGGTACCTTCGGTCAGACCGAAGCTTATATACCCTACATCCCAGCAACCTTTATTATACATATTTAGTAAGTTATAAAAAGTAGGCGTGTCACTCCGCCGATTTTCCCCATTTTCAATACAGAGTTATCTATGATGGCAGAGAATATTCGTACCGAATTTCAAGTCAATTCTTCCAACCGTTATTCTGGAATTGCGGTTTATATCAATGTCATATGTTCGTGGGCGGACACGCCCATTTTTTTTTTAAATTTAATCTACCTGTACCGATGTATTCGGAAACAAAATTGAAGCTCAAAACTAAGTCTACAAGTTGAAATATTGTTAAAAGAATTAGTATTTGTTAAAAAAGTAGGCGTGGCGCTGCACCGATTTATCCCATTTTCAATCCCACAGAGTTTCGGATGACAAAGAATATACGTGCAAAATTTCATCGCGATAGCTTCATTCGTTCTCCTGTAATCGTGATTTCCACAGACAGACAGACAGACAGACAGACTACGGACATGGCTAAATCGACTCAGGAGGTGACACTGATCAAGAATATATATACTTTTCCATACCTGCCACGCCTCCTTTAATGCGTTACACACGGAAGCACAAAGTGAATATACCCTCATTCCTTCGGATGTAGGGTATAAAAAGTAACCACGTAGAAAGTTGAAATTTTGTATTTGAGACTCTTCTATGACCTAGTTGTGCACCTTCCTTTTTTGATGCAATCGGTGGCGCCGAAAAGAAACTTCTCTTGCAGGATTATATGCATAACTAAGTAAAACTTTTTTGATTCAAATTATTTCGCACGCAAGGAATGTCTTGGCAACATCAGATATTTGTGTTTCTTGTGTTTTAATCGTTATAATTTAAACCACATGTAGTTCTATATAATTAAAACTAATGTGTATTGCTTACACAGGTCGTGATGTCTTCCTACGTTCCAAGTGTCCTGTGAGCACTTGCGAAATAACAGCGAATCGTGACCGTGCCACGAACGCCGATTTGATCCTCTACAAAGATCACTACATACCGACCGGTATCAGGCGCCCCGCGAATAGCAAACAGCGAAATATGCTGTACTATCTCGAATGTCCGTATCACACTCAAAATATTAAAGTGCCCGATGCAATAAACTGGACAGCCTCGTACAGGTTACTCGTGACGATCCATTCTTCATGCTACTTTGGACCTTGAATGATTTACTTTTGTCGTTATTCTAGACGTGACAGCGATATTGTGGCTCCTTATGAGAAATGGGTTTACTACGACGACAGGAAACGGGAAATCGAACAGGACCGCAACTTTGCACGCAACAAAACAAAGAAGGTGGCCTGGTTTGTTTCGAATTGCGGAGCGCGTAACGGGCGTTTACAATTCGCACACGAACTTCAGAAATATATCGATGTAAGTATTTATCGATGAAGCATTTATCGATGTAAGTATTTAGCGATGAAGTATTTATTGCACCTAAGTTTTCTCTTTCAAATTTATACTTTCTTACTTTAAAATTGGACCATAAATTTTTAGGTGGATATCTATGGAGCGTGTGGAACTTACAAATGCTCTCGTAATACCGTCGATAAATGTTTCGACATGCTGGATAACGACTACAAATTTTATCTCGCCTTTGAGAATTCGAACTGCCGCGATTACATAACAGAAAAGTTCTTCGTCAATGCGTTGAGTCGCAATATTCTTCCGATCGTCATGGGTGCACGCCCCGAGGATTACGAGGTAAGCGCTCCGCAACGATCATATATACACGTGGATGAGTTCGAATCGCCGCTGGAACTGGCCGAATATTTGCGTGTTCTCGACAATGACGACGTCCTTTACAACTCCTATTTCAAGTGGAAAGGCACCGGTGAATTCATTAACACGTTCTACTGGTGCCGCGTATGCGCAATGCTGCACGACGAGCAATCGCTGCATAGTCCGCGCTGGTACGACGACTTCAACAATTGGTGGCGCGGTGCAGGCGTCTGTACGAGTGGCTCGTGGCGTAACTTTAAGGCACGTAAGGATGTAATAACCGACGATTAGTGTTAATGAGGCTTACAACGCTGTTTAGTGTTTAATGTAAACATAGTTGTTTGGTATTTAAAATTTAGGCTACGATAGACAGGCACTATCCATGACAGACTAGATTTTCTCATGATATGAAATAGTTTTTAAATGTAGTTTGTAATACAATAACATCACAAGTAAGTAAAGTAATTTTGTAGCGTAAAGTATCACAAAGTTACAAACGTAGTTAGTTGCTTTTAATTGAATCTAAACTGAATGCACAAAAATACCAAAACAAACGCAACTTAAAAACTAATTTAGAGGCTTTGGATTTAAGCCAAAGGATTAATATTATTAATTATTTGATTGTTTCATTTCTGCCATTAAAGTAAAATTTTAGTTTAGAATTAATATTTAATATTGAAAGCGTAAAAAACACTTGCAGCAATGCATTCTTACATTTTTTAAAATTATCTATATAATTTTTAAAATTATTCTTACCAAGATTTGTTTTTTTTAAATTTATTTTGTAAAATTTTGTGTAAAAACTAAGCTGTTAGTGCTTAAATCACAAAAAACGATGCTATAAACTCCGCCGATTTTTACCGCTGAACCCAACAAAATCACAGCACATTCTCTTGCATACATATATATTTATGTATATATATAATATTGTCTACATTCCACATTTTTTATGTATTTTAAAATATTATTTTACGTAATAGTTATGAAATATTTTAAATGCAGATTTACCCACTACTTTTTTTAAAAAACGCAGTTCGTAATATTACTCAACGCATTCATGACTACAAACCTGATTTCGTCAAAGTATTTTGACGAAGCCACATTTCAACTAGCAGAGCATTAATTTATTTAATATTAGCAAAATTACGTTTTATTAAAGATATCAAATTTAACACATTATAATAAAAAAACATACGATACGTAGAATTTAGGTCAGATTAAAATTTATATATATTAAGAGCGATTATTTAAGTTGCAATCTTATTTAAATTACATTTGATATTTGATAAAAAATGATAATTACGAATCAGTTTTATTTACAGCCCGAAAACGAAAACATTCTTCAAGATTCGGATATAAACCGTTTTTTCTATTTATTATTGTAAAATTATTTTTTAAGTAAGCACGAGTACTTTCTATATTTGTGAAGTCATAAAGATTTTTGTGTATCCTATTTACAAAGCTTATATTTATACGAGTTTAATTCCTATTTTAAATTAAGCATATACAATAAATTTGTAAATAAAATTATAATAATGCATTAGGCATACATGTGTGTTGTATTTAATGTATTTCAAGTCGTATTATGTATTGCAATCTATTATTTATTTAAGATCTATTTAACTATTATTATTTTTCTGTGATAATTATTAATAACAAAAAAGTAAATAAAATAAAAACACTATCGTTTTGAATACTTTTGTGTAACTTTTCTCCTAAATTAAAGTTTTTCCCATGGAATTTGCCCTTAATTAACTGAAGGTTAAAAAACGCATTGTATAGTTTTTAAGAACAGTTTTATTCAACTTCGATTTCATTGTTTTATTGTATTACATATGTTGTTGAGCATTGTAAATTTTTGCATTGAAAAAATTAATGAATTGAAATCTGCAATGTTTCACCTTACTTTATGTTCAAAATCATATAAGAAAGGAATTTGTGTTTGAAACTCGACTGAGGTATAAATTGATGTCCTTATAAACTTTGTCTGTGGGTTCTTTAATTGTTTATTATAACAGTTATTCTATTTCGATTTTTGTCATAACAATGGTAACAATGAAAATATTTCTATCACATTTAAAACAAAAGTAACTGTTTATATTAAGTATTAATTTAATTAAAGTAAAGTAATCTATGTATGTAATTCAAAAAAGGTTGCATGATTTAAACTGATGCAGTAAATTTTTTATGGATAAAATATTATCGTCTGCTTTGTCCTTCCCTGCAGCAGCAGCAACAATTCTGGCAACAATTTTACGTTTCAAAGCTATTGCTTCGACGCGTTTGGAAAGCTGCAATGTATTTATTTATTAAAAGTCAATGTGTAATATTCATTTAAAATTTTAAGCAAGTAGTTCATTTGAAAATTCAAAGCTATACCTCATAAGCACGTTTTATAACGGAGTGCGGCATTCCAGCCAATTTGGCGACATTAAAGCCGTACGATTTTGGACAAGCCCCCGAAGTGTACTTGTAAAGGAATGTAACCGTTTCTTGAGTAGGGTCAGTGGTGTCTTCATTCTCAACCATACAAGCCTAAGAAATAACGAAATTGGAATATATGAATGGTATACTTTTGTGTTGTCCATTAATGCACCAAATATATACCATATGTCCAAGCGAAATCCGTGCATCATTGTGAAAGAAATCAATTAAATTATGATAGTGAGTGGAGAAAAGCGTACGACACTTTAAGTCTGCCAGATAGTTGACCACTGAAACGGCTATAGCAGTGCCATCATAAGTAGACGTGCCACGACCTGTACGACATTCAAATAAATATAAAGTAACTATAATATTAATATAAAGTTCTCCTGTAGAAATATAAAAGCGCGATAGGAAACTTATGCATTACAATATCTACATTAATTATTTTCCTAACCTAGCTCATCCAGAAGCACCAAACTATGTCGCGTAGAATGCTTTAAAATCAATGAGGTTTCATTTAACTCCACAAGGAAGGTACTCTGTCCAGCAAGGATATCATCTTGTGCACCTAACCGCGTGAATATACGATCGACTAAGGACAGCCTGCAGTGCTCTGCAGGTATATGGGAACCCTGAAGCAGAAAGAGCAAATGTTTGTTGGTTCTATTTAATGCTACACATTGAAATTAAAAAATATAACTGCCAACTTACAATTTGCGCCATTATTACAAGCAGCCCAATTTGTCTCATTAGCGTGCTTTTGCCTCCCATATTTGGACCAGTAAGTATCGCAAGAGCAGGTGTACCGCTTGCGCCCAAAATAATGCCATTTGGTATATAATTTTCAGATGTGACGCATGGATGGTAACCTTCAGCGATATCTATGAACGGCTGTTCGTCCTGCACAGCACTCAAATCGGGTACACAAATAGTTTGCTGTGCGCGCGCATAAACAGCCAGAGATCCCAACACATCCAAAGTGGCTATGCAATTAATGCACTGCTTCCAAGTCTCATAGTGATTCGAAAATTTCTCAAATATCCGTCGCGACAAATCTTTCAGAACGTTATTGCGTTCTTCTTCAGCCTGCTGCATTTGTTTAAGAAAATTCTACAAAATGAAATAGGAAAAATTATGATGATTCTCAATTAAAAAGAACGGTCTGAAGAACTATTATTTAAGCATCACAATGAAATAACTACTTTCGTTTCATTTGTCGAATAGCGTCGCACTGGTTTGGAGCCTTTCTTCTGACCCTCCAAAGAATATTCGCTGCCAGCTTTGCGTGCCGCGTTTTCAGGAACTTCTAACTGAAACCGTTTTTTGTCGCTACCAAAATATGTCACACGACAACCGAAAAACTTTTCTTGCGTTATTAAATACTGTTTGAGCTCTTCATTGATCTCAGAAATTTTAGCTTCGGCATTGTCATAATCGGTATCGACGCCCTTTTCGGGAGCAATCACTCCACTTTTTGCACCCTCCTCCATATCAAATGCATTCTACAGTAAGATTTAAAATAAAATAAATGTAGACCATACAATGCTGATTATATAACAACCTTAAAGAACTCCACAAGCTTCGTCAGAGATGGAAAGTGACCACCATCGATCTCTAATTGTGTAAGGCGTTTCATTAGAATAGATTCAAAACTTCTGCACATATCTGGTATTTTTAGCAATTGTTCAAAACCCTTTAAAATCAAAATAAAATTCTGAAAAAAAACAAATAAAATATGCAATATATGAATGTTATTGATGGTTAAGACATATTTAAATTAATTAAACAACCTGAATTTTCTTTTTGTTGTACTGTTTCTCTTCAAACATAATCGCTCTGCCGTCTGGATGGTTTTCCATTACTTGCTTGTTTCCAAACAAATGAATCTGAGCCAGGTGCCGCTCAAAATCTGGCATTGGAGACAACAATGCTCTTATTTCCTGTAAAACTTCCGGTCGGTTTAAGAGGTCCGTAATAGCAGCTTGTCTTTCGACTATTACAACAAGGTCACAGCTAGGTGAACACACCCAATGATGCAATAATCGCTTGCCAAACTTTGTGCAACAATTATCCAAGGTGCTGAGCAGTGAATGCTCCTCTCCTGTAATACGCAAATTAGCAAGCGTTATGGAATCTAGCACCATGTGCGAACGCATTCGAATCTGTTTGTTTGGTTTCGGGGCAACATCTATATGTTCAGTGCTACAAAGTACATCTGGCGGTATATACAACTCATATCGAGCCATAGGCAATATTTTCTCTTCCAGATGACATTTTGCCAAGTAACCTATGCAAGCACCCAAAGCTTTCAACGCTAACTTATAGTTAGCACTAGGCGTTAAACCCAAATGATCAGATTCACATTGCATACTACGTAAAACAAGCGGCCATGTATCCTTGCCCGAGTTATAATAGCCTTCAGCTAAAATCTTTAGGGTTTTCTCAGCGTTGCACTGACTCGCACCCGTTGCTGGCAAACACTCACGCAGAACACCGTTCAAATTAATGCGAAAGATGTCCTGAGTACGCTGAGAAATAGATTGCTTCTCCGTGATTATAAGGGCGGGCATATTGTGTGCTACAAGCGTTAGTAATCGAGAGCAACTCTTGTCATCATCAAATTCGCCAATATGAAAGTCACCAATCGATGTGTCAATAAAGCAGATACCGTAGCGGCTAACAACTCCCTTATTCTAAAAAGATAAAAGAGCTATTTACATATATATGAAGGCGTTGGAATTAAGACTACCTGTTCCATCACTGCCAACATATAATTGGGTTCATGATTTGCAGTGATCTGGCACTGAGAGCCAAACACCTGAGTACCACGATTAGTAATTTGACAGATTTCCCGACGCACAACTTTATCAAACTTGGTTGCCTTAATGCGCTTGCAGCGTTCAGTCATCATCTCCGGCGTTTCTGTTTGTTCAACACGAGCAACCTGAAGGTGAAGTAGGTTCAATAAATATTGTTGAACAGTTTATACAATTACATTTCATATAGAGGATTACTTTTCTAGATAAAACGCACCTTGTATCCTCTGTCAACTAAAATCGAAGCCATTTTATCGAACGATACTTCAGGAAATCCTGAATGAGCGAATTCGCCACGCATATAAGTGAATCCCAATTCCGTAACGCCCACATCAGCGTCCATATGATAAAATTCATAAAATTTGCCAACCTTGAAGAAGAGCACGCAATCGAAATTGTCCGATTTGAGCTCCCACCACTGACGGACTCCCTGTTAAGTTATTTTTGTCGAATCAATATAATATTGTATTAAGAATATGACATGCTACGAACCGGTGTCAGTGTATCTAAATAACTTTTTGGCACATATAGTGTTGAGGCATCATAATCTGGATGATCTGGACGTCTGCCATTCTTATCTTTAATGTTATTCGGTTGGAGAAATTCAAGTTTATTATGGGGCCATTTGAGTGGTTCATCGAGAGTGGAACTACTAAAGACAATATCTTCGTATACTTTGTCATTCTTCTTTTCTAATTCCGTGCCGTTTGATTTCTGTTTTAAACTCTGCATATTTTCCATTAAAGTAGTTTTAGAAGGTTCTACCTTCGATTTTTTATTTTTTGGTTCATGAGGCTTATTTGGAAGAAACAGATCGGTGAAAATTAAACTCTAATAAAGCTACATAATAAAGTTTAAGGTTTACCTTAGTGACTCCATTATTATGCCGCTTTTTATTCTCCTGATCTGAAGTATATTGTTCATCATCGCTTGATGGTGCATAATTCTTATCATCAGCACTATTATCTTCATATTCATCCGAATTTTCATCAGAATCCGGTAATATAACTCGACGACGTTTATTTTTACGCTGAATAATTTCTTCCTCGTCTTGCTCTATCTTTTCATCATTACTTTGTTCTATTTTAATTTCTTCGATCTCGCTTTCCAAACATCGCTTTACTTTATTTTGCAGAGGCAAGGACGTTTCCAACACTTCTTTATTTCCTACTACGCCGGGTTTTAGTTCAACTCCTTTGCAGCTCCGCGATTCCTCGGGCCCATTGCATTTCACAACGTTGGTTTTACAAACGGCCGGTGATTTTGCGAAGTACTTAAAGAGTGTATTATTCGGTGTACCACCTCCACCACTCCGATTTAAATTTTTCGGCATATTTATTGAATTTTGACCAACATTCAGTAGGACAATAATGAAACAACAGCCGCCACCAGGCAATTTTCGCGCCAAAGTATGACAAATACAGAATTTGCCACCTTATTGTATTCTTTTCTTTATATGTATATACAAACTACAGCTCCAAAAGTTTGTGCAATTTTGGAGTATATAAAAGACGTAATCTAATTAGATTGTTAGTAAGCTATGTATCTGTCATAGATTAATCTATGATATATTAAAGTATTCACTAGTATTATAAAAAGATATCTTATTTATATTGAATTTGAATAGACATGCTATTAAGAAAATAATTATTTTAATTACATATTGCCATTCTGAATACCATTATTTTAATAGAACTAGATATTTATATATTTTTTTATTTGCAAAAAGAAATTTAGTAATAAACGTTTTTTCAATTAATTTTTTAACTGCACTTAAAATATCTTGGCAGCATTAACTTTGAGTATCGACAAATACAGCATGCATTATATAAATAATACAGCATTTACCTAATCGCTCAGTAACGATTTACGATTTGTGATTAGATAAATAGACATTATTAACTTTATTAACATTAGTAGATTTTAAGTTTTTTATATGAACCTGTTAGTGATATTTAACTTAATTCAATTATAACTTAATTTTATAATATATATGTATATGGAAATTATATTTTGGGTTAAACATTTCTTATGATATTTATATAGATATTTATATAGCGGTCGGTTTAACCAGGAAGGCTTCATAAAATCAACAAAAATTGGTTTGATGTAAGATTCAGAATTTTAGCTGATATTAGATATTCAGATACCAAAGAGTATATATTCATGAGTGTTGAATGCTCACTTGGTTGTGCAGCCAAGTTTATGTTTTGCAAAAGTCAATCTTGTTTGTGCGCACTTCAGAGAACGATTTGGTCAGTGACGAAATTTGTTTAATTTGTTGTTAAGTTCTTCATATTTTATATTATTTGTAATCGCTACAAAAATGAGCAGAACAGTTAATAATTCAAAACAACGTAATTATGTTTGTATACAATGTGGCAGCTCAGTACGTGAGTTATACAAAACATTTAGCAATTCGCTGAAAGCAGTGCACTGTGTAAGTAAAACCAAAAAATGAAATACGAAAAGATAAAGAAAACATTTTCTTTTTAAGGATAATTGTCATAAAATTGCTGACAAATACATTGAATTCGATTCGATAATAATCCTGGTTGATTCCGTTTTGCTTTCCGAGCAGACATTTCGTCACATGCTTTATAATACCGATTTTAAGGTACTTGAAAATTAAACTGCATTGGACTTCCGGTTAGATTACCGGAAATTGTTCATTAACAAATATTTAACGGCAGAAATGATGACACATTACTGCTTACTTAAGTTTTTATTTTCGGTTTTTCTATACAGCTCTACTGGAAGCTTTCTCTGGTGCTACTATTATTGGAATCATTTGCTTTGTGGCGTCAGAAACGTTTTGATATTGCAGATTTGAAAACTCACGAAATACGCGATGTGCAAGAACAAGGTTTCTACCTGTGCTGTTTGCAGAACATTGCAGGTAATTTTAAGTATATAATGCTTATCGAATCTACTGACCGCTTGATCTTAGACTACGCTATTATCACGTTATTGCTGTTGATGTCAACGGTTTCACAACACAAATTTGGTGAAGTCGTTACAAATATACGCAGTTTCAGTTTTACATTAATGAAGGCCATTTGTATTGCAAATTTTTCAAAGTTTTTTTTACTTCCAATTATGGTCTGGCGTGCAAATACCACTGAGCTTGGTACGAGTATTCATCACTTATTGGTAATGTGTCATCATTTACTATCCCTGGTTTGTATTTATGCTGGTGAGTTAGGAATGGTTTATTATTATACCTTCCATTTAAATGTTTTATCATTTTTCTTTAGTTGTGAGCCGTAAAAAGAAGTTTCATGCAGCCATTATAGTTTTACCAGCGTTTTTAATAAAACAGTATTTAAAATCGCAAATATCTGTATTTATCGAAACAAATTTTATTAGACCTTAGAAAAATAATCAACAGTAAACACAATTTTGTAATTTTAATTAATAAATTGGGTAATATCTAATCAATTAAAAAAAGAGTACTCGTATCTTCCTTGTTTTTTTAACTGTCCTTTATTGCAAAAAAAGAAGTAAACAGCGTATTTGATGATTTCTTTATTCAAAAATATGGAATACTCAATTAAGACATGTTAATACAGCATTCGTCTCAGAATCGAAAGCTGTGATATTTAGAAAAGCAGATTTTACACAAAACGTCTTTCAAAACATTATTTACTGAATTCTCTTCGCTGGTGATAATTTAGGTATGAATGTATGAATTTATGTGAATTTGGTGCTTTCCATATGATGATTTGATATATCCATATGCCTTCGATGCTCTATTAATACCAGAAGAGGTGTCGAAATAGACTGCTTTACATTTATGTTTGTATATCTGAGATCACACAAGTTGTAACCATCCGAAAGATAATTTCAGTGTTAAATAAAAAGCAATAAGTTTACACATTACCCACTAATAATATGATATTATAGTGCAACTGTTTTCATCCGGGACAGTGGTATTATTAGAACCAATACACCCAAAGAGCTGGAACTGCGACAGGAACACCGCGGTTAGTGCCGGTTTTCACACCTCCGAACAGCTGCTAACCCACAGCCATGGCATCAATGGTCCATCATATGAATCATATTCTACAACGAACATAATTCAAAATTACTGCACTAAAATAATTTACAAGAAATGGAGTGATAAAATGGAGAAAGACCTTATAGAAGAAGTATAAATTTTTAGCATTCTTTTTCTCGCAAAGTACTGCACGAATTCTATTAGGAACTAAATCGGGACACATCTAAGAACTGCATTCTAAAATTCAAAAATTATGCTACCTGATAACTTAAATATTACAACTTGCTTTTCTGCAAATTATAGGATTTGCGATAATAGGTATGTATATATAAAATTAAAGATATTCCAATTGGAATGGTACGTCGTATATCGTTAAAAGATTTCTGGCATTTAAAACCGGAATTTCAAAGGGCTGTAACTCAGTAACCAGGACACGTCGGCGACAACAAAAGAAGTAACTATGAAAAAAATCCCTGTTTCCACATATTTCATTAAAACAGAACAATTGTTTAAATATTTAGCAGCATTGGTTATGCAGTATTTAGGCAAAATAATGTAATGTAATGTAAAGTATCGCGTCTTTTGCGAAAGAAGAGCACAAAAAGGACTTGATATCAACAAACCAAACTGAATATATAAAACAAACCTGCTGCTGTGAACATATATGTACATAAACATATCTACATTAGTTTTCATCTGTGATAACTCTGGTTCGGATTTTCAGTGATAAATTTTCGCAAGGTTATTCTTTACTTAAATAATTAAAGTCATGCAAAATAAAATTGTTCAAGCAATAATTATCGTAATTAAATGAGAAGCGAATTTAGGTATGTATAAACAATATCAATAAAGTAATTTTATTTTCAAGTTGAAGTAATTGAAGTTCTAAATCCTGCAATAATAATGAGAAGTGTGAAATAGTTACAATGGAAGTTTTGTTTTTCATTTATTAAGATGAAATAAGTAAAGTTATCCACTGCTCCAAGAATGTGGTATCAAATTTCTTAAAGCATTTAGTTTTTCTCAAAATTAGAGGTTTCAATTTACATATTCGTATATTGATTTTTCATTGCTTTGCACTTGACGCAAATCAACTTTGCAGCCAGATTGGTTTTGTGGTTTTGTTGCGCCTATCCACCACCAACCGAGTACACTACATCATCCTTAAAAGTGATGAATAGCTTACGGATGATAACCAAAAATCTAGTCACGCATTAAAAGTTCACTTATCCGTTTTGTATGTCATTAGATTTTACTTCTTGATCAAGTTTTAAAAGATTTATACACATAAATAAATAGTATTTGTACATTCTATTCTGATTTCAAATCTAAATAATTAGATATACTTACATAGTTGTTTCTAATCATCAAATAGAATAAAAAGAACTTAAAATAATTAAATATCTATGAACAAACATAATCAAGAAAACATTTACAGTCAAAGTGAAGAACTAAGAAAATTAAATATTAAAACATTTTTCATTACTCCTGCTTATCACTTAATTTTAATGTAATTTTGGATTAAAAGTGCGTTTAGTATAACAACTGTAATTACGTATCTATGTATGTCCCATTAATAAAATTAAATGTGATTATAAAAAATTCATCTGCGTGACCGTAAGTAATAAAAGAACGTATGTATGTTCACATTGTCGCTTCTCTTCTTTCGGGCGTTCCAAAATGTTCATTAATTATTCCACTAAACTGGGCTGCAAATTAAAGATAGGATGTTTTAAAAAATACTAGTGTCGCAAATGACCGCAAACAAAGCGTTTCTTCTGATTCTTATTCCGTTGTTAGTTCTAAATATTTGAGTCTATAATAAATAAGAACCTTTTTCTTCCATAGATAGTCCATCGCACATGATGGTGCGTGTTTTGCAGGCCTACAATTTTCACAAGCAAAAAACTTATGCGCTAAATGGCGATATATTGGCGGCCAGTCTCATCGATCAAAATAAAATAGCTATATGCAGTGCGGAGCAATTCATTGAAATCTATAATTTAGATGATATTGACCATAAAGAAAATCTGAGTAGTGGTGCCAGCAACGCAAATGAATATGGACTACATGAAATTAACAGTTCGGATGCCGGACTAGTAAAATATTCGTTGGCAACAGTCGGTGAAGTAATTAACTTAATATATTGTGAAGCCGGTAAGAACTAGAGTGAATATGAAACTATGATTAACAGCATTTAACCGAAGTTGTCTTTGTTTTTTGTAGGAAAGTATTTACTTACTTTGGAGAAGGAGCATGTTGGCAGTCCCGTGCATTCGAACAGTACAAGCATTAGCTGCACCAGTAGCAGCAACAGCGGTACCACAACTTCAGAGGATGAAACGAAGTTGTTCGTCCGTATTTATACGAATTTTTTGAAATTCCCGGAAAGGATCTTAATTGATTTACCAATTACAATTAGAATTGCATCAATGACCACACCCAAGTCGGCGATTATGGGAAGCATTGATGTCATCGAGTTGCCATTACGCAGCACCCCAGATCTCATACAATGTTGCCAGGTAAACATTCAAGTGCAGTCGCCATTTGCCTCAACAAGCAGATTGTTCTTATTTTACATAATTAAAGCTTATTTACATATTTTAGACTATTTACATACAAATTTCTGCTTTAAGAATTTCGTTTATTTTTAGATTTCCGGAAATATAATTGTAAGCAGTAAGGACCGTATTTACTTATACGAGTTCACTCAGCGTACTCACGAAACTACCCAACCTCGATTTACTTACATCGATTTTTTGCCATTTAAATTCTTTGTGAATCTTAATTTTGTGCCTCTGAAGCTGTGTTTAGCGGAGAACGTAATTGCTTGCATGAGTAACCGCTATTGTGTTGCATTTAAAATTGTGGATATATCCAACGGAGAGAGCGCAGGCGAATCAGTTCCACTCGACAATGATTACGATGGAGCTGAAAACGATGGCGACGTCGTCGATGTCGATGAGCCTATATCTAGCTCCTCGGCGAGTATTATTAGCAAAGCGAGTGGTGGTCCGACAAGCTTTAACAGCTTCGAAACTGATTCTTTAGAAACAACATGTTCTCACGTCGGCGTTTCTGGATTTCTTGGCAGGACTCCAATAGACTTCAATGTGGCTCGCATTGTGAACTCAGCTTGTGGTCGTGAATTTGAGATTGATATAAAGTCGCAGTGGGAAAGAAGTGATTCAGCAGTTGCTGGAAGCAGTGCCTGTACTGATGCTCAGGAGATAGTAATTAATCCGGCACGTGCAAATGAAATCAAAATAAAGTTGGTGAATGAGGCAAAGGCAATGAATGTCTCAGTATGTCTTTGAATTATTAATGTCTTTAACTATTTTGAATTTGAAACAAGTTTTTAAAACAAATTAAAATTTTTAGCGCATTACCAGTCACGGGAATATTACTTCACCACATTGTGCCGAAGATGCTTCTGTGCAGTATGACATCAAGAAACTTCTGCAGATTTGCGTGAAAACCGCTGAGCCTAATGCGCGCGTTATTGAAATATTCCGCTGCATGGACTTGAAAGCAATCTATCAGCGAATCACTGAGAATGATGACGAGGGTAACAATGAGAACATTGGAAACCAACTTACCTTCAGTCTGGCTGGTGGCAGTTACTACAAGAATTCACACAAACGAACACTGAAATCCAACATACATCAACATTGTGTGGGTTACTCGCTGCTAATTGCTACAAGTGTTGATGGATATTTGTATCAATTTTGTGCTCAAGGTGCTTTATGTATATTTAATATACCAAGTGTTAAATTTAAATTTGTTATGTTTAATGTATCTTCTATGTATCGGTCGTCATAAGATAATTTGTTGTATTTGTTTGTCTTTTAGGCAAGTGGTACAATGAGAACGAAAAGCCTATCGCTTTGTATTCTTTTACTGCTCCTGTCGTTAAGGTACACATTAACGACTATGTTATCTACGCCATTACCACGGAGTCGGTAGAGTTGCACACATCGCGTATTGGCCACAAATTGTTTAATAATCGCTTTGAGTACCCAACAATAGGCAGCATGTTCCCAGAGGAGTCCAGTCCTGATGTCAACGCACCTGTAGCCGTTATTGGTTTGTTCTCGTTCATGAATGTACAGTATGTTTGCGTGAATCGCGACAGATTGGTTCTCATCAGCAACAGCGCTACAAGCACCAACTACGCCAGTAGCCAAGAAACCAGCACAATACAGAAGAGACGGAGCGGTATCGCTGCCCGTCTTCTTGCAGAAGCTAGAGCCAAACATCAGCAATTTCGATGCGGCAGTTCGATTCCAACGACTGCCTTAAATGAATGGACGCTATACAATTTGGCGGTACCTGACGTAAGCACAATAATCGATGATCTCGAAATGTTAGCGGAAACATTTCGAACAGCCAGCAGTTCGAACTTCTACGACCTCATGGAAGAGGCACATGTAATGCTACGGCTGAGCCTTAGTTTGGAGTTGAATCGCTTATACCCGGAAGAAGAAAAGAAATTGCGACTAAAATTTATCGAGAATTGTCACAAGTTGGCTGATTTTTCGATAAGGTACGATAAGAAGTTTACGAGATCTACATCAATGTCGCTATTAAAATCGTCAAAATGTAGCTTTTAGCGAGTATTATCTTTTCCAGGTCTAAAAAAAAAGAAGTCTACCTGCAGGCAACGGGTTTTTACAAAATGTGCAACCTTCAATTGCCTGATATTTACGCAAACTTTATATCGGATAATCTCACATCCAAAGAGGACGAATACAAAACTACTACAGTTCCTAACGGATTTCAGGTACAATCGAATCCGTAAAAGTTTAAAACAGCATCATTTATATATTCTTATAAATTTAAAACTGATTTAGGGTAATAAAACTGATCTAATTGGCTTAATTTACACCGTGAAATTATTCCTTATCAACCTGGGTACGGATCGTCAGAGGGCCACCTTTCTTCATCACTTGGTCAAACCATATTTCACACGCAACAATCAGCAATTGTCTCAACAACAGAGAAGCACACATGTTACGCTGGCTTTGGAATTTCTTAATATGTTTATTTTATGCTCATCGAGTGATATTCCTCAAATCATGCTCAACTCACCCATCGTGGCGGATATTGTCAGCTCTCATTTAATCGTGTATCTAAATGATTTGGAGAAGCGGTAAAGTGCTGCTTCTGCACTTTTATACGATATTACTATGGAACATTCTTTAATTTCTTTAACAGATCCTGCGAAGAAAATCTGCTTCTTGCAGTTTGCGCATCTCGAATGTCCAACTACACGCTCTCTCAAGAAGTTATTAGCAAAATGAATCGACGTGACCTCGCTTTAGCATTAATCAAGCATAAAAATGTGCTCTTCGACGACGGCACGCGCCTTTATCAAAGAACACGAGATAATCTTCCATCGAGAGCGTATCTAACGCGACATCAGCAACACACAACATCCCGAAGACAAAACGCCCAGAAATCATCGACTGGAACGTTTGGATGCACGCCAACTGATTCCTTTTCAGATTTTACGGAAACCATTCTAATGGCTACGGAAAACCCGGAACTAATTGAAGCAATCAGCGATGCCTTTATTCACGCCTTATGCATTGAGCATAGTGTGCGTTTAGAAATGCTGCTGCATCTGTTCATGAACTACATAGCCACGCATATAGGTCAAAAAGGTTACCAAACCTCACAGAAAGTATTCGCTAATGTATTGCAAGTAAGTAGCATGAGTTTTAAATTAAATGACCAACTTTTGTCAGAGTGGGCTTGCATTAAATCGTTGCGATGTTATTTTATTATTTGCCTAATAATTAGTTTCTCTCAATAGGTTTACTATTACGATTTATTTGACGTGAATCCGCTCAACAGTATTGACGTACGTTCAAGCACGCCGCCAATGGACGACGACCAGGAAGATAACGATTCATCTAATGCTATTTCGTTGCACGATGGCAGCGAGCGCGACAATGAATCCATTTCTTCGGAGGCCAGTAGTACACCGTTGGAGGATCAGCGCCAGAATCGACTTGGACAGCGGTCAAACCGAATTGTATTCGACCAGCAGCAAGAGAAGCCAAAGCAGCTAAAGCGCAATTTAAACATTTCAATCTCTTTGGAACAATGCAATGATAACGAAATTAATCTAAAGGGATTAAAGCTACTTTCCCGTATGTACTTGGGTCGTTTAAAAGCTCTGAGTGATATATTTACAGAGCAGAATGAAGAAGATGGCAGCCAGCAGCCGGTTAGCGAAGAGTTCTTGCAACTACGTTTAGAATGCATTCGCTTCTTGGCGCGTCACATGCAAGAATTGAAGCTGCAACAACAAACAACTCAATTTCCTAGACAAGTTAACGGTCATTCCGCAAACCGCAAAGATACAGGCAGCCGCAAACAAGGCAAAACTGATCAGAAGTTGATATTTATACCCTTTATTCCCGATTATAGATCGGATGACTGGAGGAAAGCTGTAGCCCAATATATACGGCCGATTCCGTGCCTAAATGACAGGCCGCAGTATTTAAATCGTTTGCCGCCTTTTAAGCGCAGTGACTTCAGTTGCCCTGAGGGTGAAGACGGCGGCGTTGGTGAAATTCACTTTGTTGGCTGGCACAATGAGTTGCTGACTTTAGCATTGAAAATACAAGTAAGCGCGGCAGGATTAATAAAAAATACTATCTTTTAATTTTAAATACTTTTAACCGAATATTTATGATATGAATTTAAAATCGATTTATTTTTTCTTCTTAGTCGCTTTTGTCTTCACCGAAAATTGATCGAGAAATTATTGAGGAATTCGTGGCATTTATACAGAAGATGCCAAATCTTTTAGGAATCGACAGTTTCCTAGTAATTGTTTTACCTAAGAATTTAGCAATAAATTATATGTTGAACTTTTGTCCCGAATACATTTGGCATTATGGAAAGGTAAACGCTCACTTTATTGTAAATGATATTTTAATGGAATATTTTTATTTGCTAGTCGAACAATTTTACTCCAAAACACTGGGAGTCTTTATTGAAAAAAATCCTGAGCAAGCAGGAAATTTTGCCGAATTGGAAAGCTCACATCACTGGTAATTGAAACATTATATAAATTAGGAATATTAATCATAAACCTTTCGTAGACATACTTAACAATTTGGTTGCGGAGCTAACATTCGAAGAACTCTTGCAATGCTTCCCGAATGAAGCCATACGCAACCGCAGCGCTGAATGTATATTCAAAGATTCAGACATTCGTTGCCTTTACGATCAGGAGCAGCAGTCCTTACTTCATGAGTTCCTTGAGCAGAACGCACCTACTGATGGATATCCAGCTCGAAACCATGTGGCCATGGATAACATCGATGAAAATAACGTATTTGAATTAGTACTACGAAAAGCTGTTTCCAAACAGCGCAGTTTGGCTCTGCGATCCATGATTGAGTCAACCGGAACGCAACTATTTGAAGCTACAAACAATCCAATGTATAACTTAAATTGAGGTTATTTAGTCTTTAAAGTGGTAACCAAAACGAATCCGATTTTAATGCAAGATCACAGACAGATTATGATAATAACTGTGCGTGTGTTAAAGGTTTTCACATCCTAAGGAAAACTGATACATTCCTTTATTCACATAGCGAAAATTTCGTGATTTATACATGTGTTTATAGTGAGTAGTTTCGTAGTAAACATAACCACTTTTTAGTGAACTGTAATTACTCACATAAAGCATGACGTCGCTGTACTTTTTCTTCCGTAAGTTATAATTACTTACGGAGAAGATTTATCTCATGTATCATATAACATTAATACTCGTACATATTTATTTCAAAATAACTATGACTGTTTATAATCATTATTTTATTTATAATACGAACTCATACTTTTTATCACTTTCACTTTGTACTTTACGTAGCGATAAGTTAGGAAAGATAGGATTATTTTATTATTATCTTTTTACATATTAAAAGTATGTAATTTTTTCAATAATCTATTGAATATATATATATTCCTTACGAAAATATCAAATAATTCGTTTATAAAAAAGCAATAATAACTTCTGAAGATATTAGCAAGTTTTTCTGCGATTTATAAAATCAGTTTTGAATTTTTAATTTTTTGAGAAAACGAAATCTATATTTTGAAATTTGTGCAATCTTTGGAATTCAGGTTTTACTACCATTATTGTAATTACATCAGATAATTTATATATTGTCCTAGAAAAGTTCTTTACAGTAAGCATTAAAAATTTTAGAAATCATTGTGCTTAACATTGGTTCCTTATTTTCACCTTTAATAAAATAGTTTGTTACCATGATTCAGTTTAAGATAACTTTTTCGTTTTTTAAGCTATATAATTGTTAATTGATAAGCAATAAATTTGTGCAGCGTATTTTCAAAAAATCAACCATATATTAACTGAATGCATCACAGATGCACCTAATTGAACTTTGTTTAAGTCGCAGACATGTTTTTTATCAGAAAGAACAAGGTTTAACCGATAGCAATACGAGTCGCTAGAAACTTAAATTCTACGTGACAAACAATTACAAAAAATCCCTAGAGTTCAAATTATACGAAAATGAAGATTAAGAAAATCTGTTTTACTGTTCAATTTAAAATTACATAAATACATAGTTTAGAAAAAAGTTTTTTTAATATATTTGCAAAATAACGTAAAGAAAAAACACTAGGATATTTTTAAAGATTTATCGAATTAGTTGTTTACATGAACGATTATATTCTATTACCTAACAAATGAATTAATTAATAAAAAATCGCAAATAAAATATTAAAAATTGTGTCAGTCAAAAATTTACATGGCTTATTTATAGAGCTTAAATATATATAAAAACTAGTTTATTTAGAAACTTTACTTTTCTTATCTAATCATGTTTTTAATGTTGCGCTGTCATTACTCTTGTACCGTTTATTAAAAGTAATATCGTATACTTTCCTCCTTCCCCTAACACTCTTCATGTGTTAAATGATTTGTTGTCCCTTTTGTGGATTCTTGCACTGTTTCCGATTGTTGAGGATTTAAGTTTTGCATTTCAACTGATAAAGGCGTATCAAAAGTGGGCGGTATCAAGCGTTTACTGCAAATCACAACAAAAATGTATTTATTTTACAGTTGAAGGGTTTTTCACCATATTTACTTTGATGTCAGTAACCAAATCATAGAGATCAGCATCATTATTGTTGTTATTCCAAACGTCCAGTAAGTACCTAAACGCGTATATATAGATCCAACGAATACAGGACCCATTACTCTGGATAAGCAGCCAGCACCAGTCATCAGACCCATCCACACACCCTGTGGCCGGGGTCCAAGAACTTTTGAAAAAATTGTCTGGATTAAAGTCACTCCGATTGGATATCCAATCGAGGTGAAAGCGTATCCGATAAGAAACTGTGAGGTCGTTAGTGCCGGCGTAGTTTCACACCACTCCTGAGTCTTCGGACAACCCAAGAAGACGTCTGCATCAGGGCTGAGATCTATAGTAGAATTGCCAGTCAGCGGAATTGTCACGTTGTATACTTCGGCAATCTTTGGTGGGCCATCGCCCCAGGGTATGTATAGCACGCGACCCAATACCATAAGTGAAAATCCTCCCCAAATGAGCACATATCGTTCGGGGAACATTTTACACAACGGATTTATTGCGACAAAAGTCAGCAATGCTATGATTGCACCCACTGCCATAAGAATTCCCATGTAATAGAGCGCTTCATGATTTCGCCACGCGAACTGATCCATTGTAAGTGAAGTTCCTAATCTAGAAGCAAGCAAAAAGACGTCATTCAAACAGATCGAAGGAAACGATCCATTAGAAAGGTACACTTACGTTTCTAGCAGAACAAAATTAAACACGAGCACGAAGAAAGCTACGATAAGCGTCCAAGCGGAGATATAGTCTGGTTTAATAGACATCCATGCTTCCTTTTCGCTTGATTTCCCTTGTGCTTTCATAATCTCTCGAGCAGCTATTGTGCGTTCCTTAAACAAAAATATGTAATATTATGGACTGAATTTATGATAATGTCTTTTCTACATTAATTGAATAAAGCAACTGTTGGAACGTCTATATTTGAGCTTTTTATAAAATTGAAATAATTTCGTAAAGCTTACTTGGAAAAAAGCCGGTAGGAACATGACGAAATTTCCAATGCTCATCAAAACATTAATCCATCCACATGCTGTGTACATGTTGATGGCAATCGTGTTTCCAAAAAGGGACAAACCATCACTGCCCAGCGGCGTAACGAGCGCTTGTAAGCCGGGTCCCACTACAAATCCCAAGACCTGAGCCAACGATACCATCGAAACTGCTTTCGTTCGCTCACTTAAACGGGTAGCAGCCGACAGATACGAACGGCAAACAGCAATATTGGCTGAACTGATGCCAATGAGAAAGCGTGAGGCTAGCATCCAATACTTTGGATTTTGCGGCACCAACTCCAATGACGAGTACAGAAAACTTGCTACCGTAAACAATCCCAAGGAGCATAGCAATGGCAAACGTATGGTTCCTAGTTTATTTCCCCACCAACCAAAAAGTGGACTGAAAATCATTTGTCCCAGTGGATTAGCTGCCACTATGAGCCCCATAAACTCCTTTCCGGCGGATGGATCTAGCTAAGAAACGTACTTTAGAGTCTCTTAAATTGTATTCAAATAAATTAGCTTACTTTATGTAAGTAGGGCCATATTCCAGTCAATATGATGCTAAATCCCAACGACATCAGGAACATGGTAAAGTAAATAATGCGTACCGAACGCCATCGATCGCAATATTCCTGGAGTGTTTCTAGCCCATCGTCGACTTCTGCAGGTATTTTTATTGTTCGAAAGTGACTGCGGACTTTATGCAAGCAACCCATTTTTAATAACTACATACATACATACATACGTATGTACCTATATCTATTATACAAATTTTATTTTATATGGATTAAGGTAAAATTGATTACATTTTATATTTTAATCGATTACTACTGTAGCTAGAACAAAAACAAATCCTAAGAAAACAATTGCAAAACTTTGCCAAACGAAATAATTTGTATGCATAAACGAAAATTTACATAAATATCAAATCAATCGACTTAATTTAATTTCAAGTATATAATTTAAAAATATACACACAAGTGCAGCATTCCTTACATGTAATTTCTCTTTAACATCTCATTCTAAAACAAGAGACGATTTTGAACACACCGATAACCTAGTATATTTCAAATGAAATTTAAATTTATCACTAATTTTCACAACACATTTTAAAAACAGTTTATTGCTTCAGCTACCAAGTCAAGTATATCTAATCAGACTCGATTTTTAAAAAAAAACTGCTCTGATAAAATCAATTATACAAATCATTGCTTTGGAAGCAGAAAAGTGTCATGCCCACAATTCTGTTTTGCTATTGCTGAGTACAATGTTATTGTTGTTGCTGGTGTTGTTGACGTTACTGTTAATGTATTTACAAATTCACTTCAATATATGTATGTGTGTGAAGTTATCAAAGGAATGTTAATCGCGTCTGTAATTTAAATTTGAGAATAGTGTTCTTAATTTAAAACTAAGAAAATGCGAAGCATGATAATGTTTAAAATTATAGTGACAAAAATATTTTTACATCAGCAACCGAATCTTAAACATATACTTATTGTTGTTCAATACCACATCAAAATGCACATGAATTTCAATGATATTATTTAGTTTACTCTTTTTGATGAATGATAAAATATTAAAAATCTTTTTTAAAACTATCACAAATTATGTCCTTAGTTATTTGTGCATTGTAGCGCTCCTTCGAATTTAATTCTCGTAGCAATATACTTAATAGTAGTTTATAATTACAAACAAATGTGATTTACTATGTTATATCGTTGGTTCACTCGAGCACATTATCGTCTCCGCTCCGTTTAATTTTACTCACAAACAACATTAAATACAGAGATCTGAGAATAGTGTTGATCACGAAGAGAACTTCTAAAAATGCTTCAACGAAGACGAGTTTGGACAATGATAAACTCCACGATCCGTCTATCCACTCCGTTCAACGATCGCATCTTAACTGAGACCTGTTTGGCGCCCACAGAGAAATCGTTTGGATTAAGTTTTCAACAAAAAATAAGTAATGAAAATGAAGCTCGCACAAGATAACAAACTATCTGATTATTTACGTTAAAAATGTGAAGTTGCTGACATTTATCAAATATTTAAGAAGAGCAGTCCAAATATACATATGCTACTGTAATTAACCAATGGATTAGTTGTCAGATTATCAATTTTTACAAATTTATTTTATTTGCAATTCAGATGCGGAAGTTGATAATTGTTGTGCCCATGGCTAAAGTAAAAGTGTCCCAGCAACGTCGGGCTACGGGCGGCTAGTTGTTAATAAATATTCTGAACTTTATGAATTAGTACCTGTTAAAATTAAAATTGATCTGCTTAAATTTCCTGGCTTACTATTTAAATTCGAAAATAATTGTAGCTATCAATTCTGAACAATTTTAAACCATAGAAAATAGAATTAAATTATTATTTGCTTAAAATTTCGTACATGGCAACGTATAAATTAAACTAATAAAATATCAAATAGAGGGAATAAGTAGCACACACTGAAAATAAATATATTTATATATTGCACATAGTAGCCGCAAGAGAAATTAAAACTTCAAATTTCCAAAGTATAAAAATACTAATAAATTGACAGCTGCTAATTGAAAGTGTACTATAGCTGTGGTAGCCCATCAGTTTTCCAAATAGCAACGTACTCTCATCGAATCAAAAGCACAAATCAAGTTGAGTCAAAATATGAAATCAAGTAGAATCACAAAATATTGAGTTGAATTGAGTTTTTAGCTTAACGATACAGCACCTCAAGCAATCCCAATTAGATTCACATTCATATTATGAATGTCTAAATAATTTGTTTTGAAAATACCAAATAATTAGAACTAAATTTTATAATTATATAACAGGATTTATTATTATCGCAACCATTAATCTTTCAAATGATCAATAGCGAATTCTTATATAAGACCTTATTTAATAAGCCCACGAACCCAGAGTGGTAAAATAATTATCTTTAAATATATATATATATATATGGAATTGGTCACAACGAAATTATACTAAAATATGTGTGCTGGCTTCGGTTTTCTATTAAACCGAAAAATAACAATTGTAATAAATATTGGTTACACGTAGATTTACCTCTAGAACTAACAATAATTAGAAATGTTAAGATAAATGCAAGCATATTAAAAATAACAACTAAGAAGGGCTAACACATTCACCGAATAACGTGAAGTGGTATTGTCGCGTTTTTGCCGGCGATCATTTTTCCAATTTTCTCCTCTAACTCTTTGCTCAGCTCATGCCAAACGCATTTTCCAATCAGAGCTACTTCCTCGAGTGGTGGTCTAAAAACAACTAGAAGATTTAGGCAAATGCCGTCTGTCGTGTGCGGTGCAGGCGATGGAAAGTGTTCCAAGCTTAGAATGCCGTGAGGTCTATGCTGCGGTAACTCTGCTCCAAACAATTCGATCATAAATTTTCTCAAAGTTGAATGTAGATTGCGTTGCGCATGAATTTCGACTGTGGGAAAGTGGTGAACGTTTTTCTCGCTGACAAGAACGTTCAAGGAATTTGTAGCACGTTTACGTATGACCGCAATGACACGCATATAGTTTTTGTGATGCGAATATCGAGTCGGTAATATTTCGGAATGCCAAGTTGTAGGTTGTGAGCTATTGCGATGTTTATAAGTTTTTGCAATATCGATAATTTGCAAAATGTCATTGGCTCGTAACGGCAGTTCTTTGACGTCGGCTACCCACTTTCCTTGTAAGGATTCCTTATCGGCTTGTGCTGTTGTTTTGAGTGAGCCGCCCGTTATGTGCCCCGTTAAAACAAATCGAAACCAACAGCCTCCAGCCGCTTCTACCGCCAGTAAAGTTGAGATTTCAGCATTCATACCAGTTTCCTCGAAAACTTCACGAACTGCAGCTTCACTTACAGTTTCACCCTTTTCCATACGTCCTGCTGGTAGGTACCATTTGCCTGCGAGAATAATTAATAAGATTTGATAATTCTGAGGTATTTAGGGCATTTATAGCAGAGACGATAAAATGATACATTTTAAGGTTCAACTGGTGAAAGCGGGCTCAAGAATACCTGCACAAGACTGCTTTGCTTCCTGCATCATTAAAATTTCGTCGCGCTCATTGATGAAAACGCACGCAACAATATATGTCACCGATTTTCCCAAAACCGGAACAAAGTCCGATGAAGTCGACGGTTGTATGCCCTGCGCCTCCGCAACTGCATTTTGCTCTTCCAGTGAAAAGTCGCATAGTTCTTGCGTGATGTCACCTAAATCGTATCCTGCAACTAATTTTTGAAGTTTCTCTTCAATAGCAGAGCCAGCAGATGTACTTTTTAGCATTCTGAAGAACTTGTCTATACAATAACTTACACGAACACTACGAATTTGTCTACTGTTTGTCAAACTGAAATATGCATTTCACGGTTGACCTGCAAATGCGGGAATTAAACTCGTTTATGTTTTTAACCAGAAATCAGATCAAGCAACAACAAGCCCGTGTTTCTTAACGCTAATCTCCCCAAGTTGGTGAAGTGTTTAGTTTCGCACTCATACATGGCTGAAGCCGTATTTATTAGATGCCAAGCTGACTTCAGAAATTAAAAAAAAAAACAAAGCAAATCTAATCAAGTTGAAAACATTTGGGGCAAAGGCTTAGTTTAAGAATTATTGGCCCAAAATAGAAGAAACCAATACTTTTGGAGCGATATATTTAGCATACCAAAATGTTTTTTTGAAAGCACATATGTAAATAATTTCAACGCTATACAGCATGCTCGGCTATATTCAACTGTTTCGAGCAAATAGTTAGTTACAGATATGTAGTTTAGAAGATACAGTTCATGTACGAGTACTAAAAGTAAAGTTTATTTAAAGTTGTAAATTTTTATTACAAAACACGTTTTTCTTCTACATTGTACTCGTTTTGTAATAATGTTTAATACGATCAAGTTAACTTTAGGAAATAGCAGGATAATTATTAATAAATCCTAATAAGTGCGTGATCAAACTAAAATTTATTGAAGTGTTAAAAGTACTTGCATTTAAACATTTTTAAATTTGAATCTATTAGTTTCAGGAAGTCATTTAAAATTTCGTTACTGTTACATTTATATTATTTGACAAATTCGATATGAAAGTCCGGGAGTGTTATGAAGTTTTATAGAGAGAAAAATGAAAAAAGAAGGACATATTAGCGCAATTTCACATGACCATTTCTTCAAGATGCCAACAAATATTTGCGGTAAGAAAATTCTTCCTATTTTGAAAGTATGATTTTAAGACTTAAAAAAAAAAAAGTTTCTGTGAAGATCAATCGATCACGAGTTATCATTCATAAGCATCGTTACAGGATAATAAAATGAAAACTCGAAGAATTTTTGTATTAAATCTTCAGGGATCGACAGGAAGTAGCGAAATAGAAATATACATATGTATCTTTAAGTTAATCTTTATTAAATATTATTACGTCAATACTAAGTTTTTATAAATAAGACTGTAAGCTTATTGCATAGAAAAGAACGTTGTAAAAGTGAAAACCCTAAAAACTTTCCTTTAAGTATACACAAAATTATTCCGTACAGTCGGCTGTGGTGAATTTTTCTTCTGATGTCTTCGA
Organism: Thecophora atra; assembly: GCA_937620795.1. Classification (NCBI taxonomy): domain Eukaryota; kingdom Metazoa; phylum Arthropoda; class Insecta; order Diptera; family Conopidae; genus Thecophora; species Thecophora atra. Next base: position 67,137,215 of record OW569397.1, on the reverse strand, counting down.
CGAAGAATCAGTACAGTGCGAAATTTCTAGAATTTCAATTGTGTCGCCAACAGACGCGGAGTTCGCAGCTTCGGCCACTGAATATCCGATATCGGAAGGTGTACCCTCAGGGTAACCTAAATAATAGTCCGCAATACGCCCCGCTTCACGCAAACCGCTAAGAAAAGCGCCATGAACAGTGGCGGGGTAGTTCCGAATCGTGTGCTCGCCGGCGAAAAACAATCGCGGCAAGTCATCTAGTTCTTGTGTAGGATACGGACTCGCAGTATTAGAGGGTACAACAGGTGCAGCCAGTAAGTCATAATCACTACCCGACGAACCAATCGAGACAAAACTGTATGAGCCACGAGCCCACGGATCGGCTCGCCATCGAGTCACGACGGTCTCCTTCGGCTGGGGCACTGATGCATTGCCAAAAATCCCCTTCAGCACTGCAATACAGCGACCGACAATAACATCGTCCGATACGGTCTCCAATATTCCTGCAGCCTGACCGGCAACCAAAGCAAGCAATACGGGCGATTGAGATATACTCCAGAACAAGAACAGCTCTCCTACAATTATGTAGTGATTTGGTAAAACCTCTAATAAATGATGAGTCAACATTTCTTACCTCGGCTGGCAGTTGTGGTCCCCACATGGCCAAAGAGATTCGCATTTGGATCCCAGAATATGCGATCGAAACATAGGACGACCTTGTTCAGGTTGCCGAAACCTAAACGTTGTATGGCTTGCTGCTTCCAATCAGGCAGTGGAGGATCAAACTTGACGGTATTGGCCTGTAGTGATTGCATTTTCGTTGTAGCTATTTTAAGGACTCCTAAAGTGAGAGTGCATAGCACAAGATCTGCTTTGTAGGTGGCTGACGAGTTATAGGACTTTAGGTTCTCCGTAACAATTTCAACGCCGCTGGAAAAATATTTCACTGCCTTAACGGCAGTATTCACACGAATGTCTAAACCTTCAGTTAGCGCAATCGGCACACACGAGTACCCATTTCTCACAGTTGTATGGTTACCGATGAACTCGAAGTCGTCGTCCTGATCCCAATGCTTAAGCGACAAATTGTGAAGTGGTGTGGCATTCGCAAATTCCAAGTTAGCAAAATGCCAATCGAGTATTTGTCGATCCGTTTGAGATAAATAAACCTCGCTGTAAAATAAAGCGGTCTAACCTTAGAAGTCATATACGTCGTGTGACTTCTAATTCACAATCAAATACGCACCTGGGCGGATTCTCTTCAATAACTTTTAGCTTGCTCTCTAATTCTGCTTCTTCGTTTACCAGCTCGTCGTACTCCTTGCAGGCAGTAACCCATTCGTAATGTATCGAACGCGTTTTCCACTCGTGACTAATCCAAGCCTGATCGGCATCGATATTTCTCGCAGGATGTGTTTTTTCATAAAATGCATGAGCGGACTTTAGACTTTTAATCTTCGTCAATAACTCCGACATTCGAGTTTGGTTAGCAATTATTGCATTTTGAATTTCTACGATGTTGGTAAGGTGTTGCACTTGCTTCTCCTTAACAGCCTTTTCCTGCAGTTTTATGATCCATTCCAGAGCTTGTCCTAGGGAAACAGGATTATTTCCGGCATAGTTAAAATCAAGTTGGTGCGATAGATAACTGGCAGATTCTAAGAGACGATTGAATTCGCGTTCGACCTGCACATTAGAAACTGTAGCTTAGTCACTAAATCAAACCGGAAATAGTTACCATGTCGTCCTTATCCTTACATACCGACTTTCCTCCAGATCCAAACAATGGACAAGCTTGTTTAATCGGCACCATCTCCATACCAATCTGCTTACTAAGTATAGTCATGGGATTACCCCACACACCAGTCACCACCATGGCACCCAGATCTGCAATGTAGTTGTTCTTGCGGAATGTAGCGATCCTCCCGCCCACACGGTCACGCGCCTCCAGAACAGTCACATCCATTCCGAATTGTTGCAGTTGTTGCGCTGCTGCCAAACCAGACATACCGGCACCAATAACAATAACTTTACCTAGTTTTTTTGTCGGAATAGGGCGCAGTCTCTTAAATATGCCAAAGTTGATGAAACCATGTCGTTCCAGAAAGGAATGTATGCGCTTAACTAGATTCGGGTCACTGTCGAACGGTGGTTTCATATGTCTTAAAGCGTTTTCTAGTATTAGTTGTTGTTTAGGATTTTCGAGCCACATTTGGAGTAGGCGATTACGGATGTTAAGAAAGACTCGCTGCGCAACAAGACCCGATTTTGTAATGTCGGGGAAGCATGCTGCCTCGTTGGATGTCATTTTATCAAATGGCAAACGTGATTGGAAAGCGGCACCTTCTAATCCCGTCAATATTTCTTTAAAAGTCTCATTAGAGGCCGCAGATGCTTCTCCGGCTTCTGTCGACTCCTTTGGGTAAGGACTACGCGACGTTTCAGACTTCCGACTTCTACTTTCTGCACGGCGGTCACCTGAATTACTGGATGGAGTGCTGGGCTTTTCGTTAGAATCCGTTGCCGTACCACCGGGCTTATTGTAATAATCAACTTTTGGCTTATTTCTCCTGCTGGTTCGCCGTTCGTCCGTGTTTAACGGACCGTCGTTTGAGTCATCGTCACATCTGGTCGTTTTACTGTGATTACTTGTAGAGGCGGTGCATACACCCCCGTAAGCTTTTCTCTTGGCGGGTGGTTCCTCTACATCAGACTCATCACTAATTAGCGTTACACATTCGATTTCAGTAGTTAGTAACTTGCCGGCACCCACTGTAGTTCTTGGATCACTGTTAATGGAGAAATCGGTGGGGGTAACAGTTATGGTTTCGTGCTGGTCCGTCGTTTGCTTTAAAAGAGTACTCATACTGCATAGCCTAACTTAAAAGAAAACTTTTAACCTTGTTTATATACTGTGCATATTGCCGTGAACAAACTCTATGATTGGAAAACAAGTAGAATTTTATGTTTATATTCTAGGTTACGAAAGACGATACTGTATTGGCTGTAGTTACACTGATATTGTTTAACATCAGAGATGAAAGTAATCTCTAATCACTCTCTCACTATCGTGGTGAAATTGGATGGAAGAAGAAGAAAAAGTCAGCATTTCCCTGATTTTGATAAGTTTTTTAATGGAAAATGCACCCCTGGGGAGAATGTAAACAATTCGCAATATATTCGGAATTGTAAAAATAAAATGTACTTGTACGAACACAATTGTGTAGCTGTCTCAAATCAGTGTGCGCAACTTAACAAATTCAAATGAAATGCCAAAATAAACGAGTACAGCCGCAACAAATTTTGACCAACGAGACGTGCGCGTAAATAGCAACGAAAGTTAGCAACGATTTTTAGGGTGGTTTTTTTGTGGAAGTTGTTTGCGAAGCAAAAATAACTTGAATTTTTAAAAAATCATTAAAAATAAACCATAAACCGTAGAAAAATTTTTCGTATACAGTTCGAAAGAGAAAATTATTCTATTTTTGATTATGTTAACATTAAAAATCTACTTAGTCTATAAACCCCATTTTTTTTGGTAAATTCCAAAATGAATTTGTGGAAGCCATTACAAAACACCGTTTTTCAGGTTTAAAAAATTTTCTTCCAAAATGGCATATAAACTTTCTGAAAGAGGATTTTTTTCTTAATTTTTCCATATATCAACCAACTCTCTAGCTAACTTGGTTCCCGAGATATTTTAGATGATGACCTCGCGGGTTCAGCCGCCGGTACTGTGCATCAAAACACTCTGGCGTTCTCAATGAAGTTGTAAATCCCAACTACACATTCCCATTAAACATTCCAATACAATAAAATAATAACCCAATTTAAATTTCTTTGTAATTTTTAAAAAATTGTAGAAAGAAATTTTCAAAAATTTTCGAAAAATTATTTGACCCTTAAAAAAATTTTCTTCCCAGACTTCATATATTACAACATTATTAAGAATATTTTTCTGCAATTTTGGATTTAAAAAGTTTTCCTGCAGCTAACGCCGTTCCCCAGATAATTAATATAAAGGCCTATTATATTTACGTAACATATTTATCCACTCCGGTGCACGGACTTCATATGACAACTCATATTTCGGAGAAATGCAATTTTTCCAAAAATTTTGATGCATAAACGAAGTCTGTAGCATTTATAGAGACGCAGAAAATGGAAAATGAACATTATTTCCTCCATTGTTTACAATTGGATGTGACCACGTGCTTTTCTTGGAAACAGCAATGCGTAAACAAACAAGCGTACAGAAAAATGCAGATTTTGGTAGGTTTTTTTTGGAAAAAGGATTCTTTTTTTTGAAATGACAGTTGTAAGGACTAAAAAAGGAGTTCATTCCGTATCATATAAAGCAAAGACCAGGAAAATCTACTGAAGCGTTTTCATTCTATTCCTTTGCAAAGTTAGTGCCTTCTAAAGCGTTCAGGGACCGTTGCTGGCTATTTAAAAATTTTCTTCCCGCAAAACATAAATGCAGTTTTGAAGAGGACATTTTTCCACGTTTTTTGGTGAAAAAATTATTAACGTATGTAGCTTAGTTGTCGAGATATTAAAGAAATTAAATTTTTAGTGACCAAAAATTTCAAGTACCGTTGCTGGCTATCTAAAAATTTTCTTCCCAAAAAGCATCTATGCAGTTTTGAAGAGGACATTTTTCCACGCTTTTTAGTGAAAAAATTTTTAACGTATGTAGCTTAGTTGTCGAGATATTAAACAAATTGTATTTGAAGTGACCAAAACTTCAAGTACCGTTGCTGGCTATTTAAAAATTTTCTTCCCAAGAAGCATGTATGCAGTTTTGAAGAGGACATTTTTCCACGCTTTTAGGTGAAAAAATTTTTAACGTACCTATTACCGTTCCCGAGATATTAAATAGTTAATAAAAATTAAAGTTGTTCGTTGTTGTTGTTTTTTGTTCTCATCTACTTCGCAGCGATCACGTGTTTTTCTTGGAAAAAGCAATGCGTAAACAAACAGCGTACAGAAAAATGCAGATTTTGGTAGGTTTTTTTTGGAAAAAGGATTCTTTTTTTTGAAATGACAGTTGTAAGGACTAAAAAAGGAGTTCATTCCGTATCATATAAAGCAAAGACCAGGAAAATCTACTGAAGCGTTTTCATTCTATTCCTTTGCAAAGTTAGTGCCTTCTAAAGCGTTCAGGGACCGTTGCTGGCTATTTAAAAATTTTCTTCCCGCAAAACATAAATGCAGTTTTGAAGAGGACATTTTTCCACGTTTTTTGGTGAAAAAATTATTAACGTATGTAGCTTAGTTGTCGAGATATTAAAGAAATTAAATTTTTAGTGACCAAAAATTTCAAGTACCGTTGCTGGCTATCTAAAAATTTTCTTCCCAAAAAGCATCTATGCAGTTTTGAAGAGGACATTTTTCCACGCTTTTTAGTGAAAAAATTTTTAACGTATGTAGCTTAGTTGTCGAGATATTAAAGAAATTAAATTTTTAGTGACCAAAAATTTCAAGTACCGTTGCTGGCTATCTAAAAATTTTCTTCCCGCAAAACATAAATGCAGTTTTGAAGAGGACATTTTTCCACGTTTTTTGGTGAAAAAATTATTAACGTATGTAGCTTAGTTGTCGAGATATTAAAGAAATTAAATTTTTAGTGACCAAAAATTTAAAGTACCGTTGCTGGCTATCTAAAAATTTTCTTCCCAAAAAGCATCTATGCAGTTTTGAAGAGGACATTTTTCCACGCTTTTTAGTGAAAAAATTTTTAACGTATGTAGCTTAGTTGTCGAGATATTAAAGAAATTAAATTTTTAGTGACCAAAAATTTCAAGTACCGTTGCTGGCTATCTAAAAATTTTCTTCCCAAAAAGCATCTATGCAGTTTTGAAGAGGACATTTTTCCACGCTTTTTAGTGAAAAAATTTTTAACGTATGTAGCTTAGTTGTCGAGATATTAAACAAATCTTCTAGGAAATGCAAGCATGCTTATATGTATGTTGTTGCTAGGCCCTACCTTGTGATTGTTGTTGCCATTTCCCTCCAAAATTTTTGGGTTTTTTCCATACATGAACTCAATTAGTTGATCTAAGTTACCCAGCGGGAAACTAAAGTTCATTTAAACCATTGCATTAAACAAAAAACCCAAGAAAAATATTTATTTGTTATCAATGATATCATTAATTATTTCAATAAACTTCAAAAATTTCTCTAAAGTATTTTTGCGAACTTTGTTTTATAGTTATTTATTTTAGTAATAATGTAGTGCGAGAGAATAGAATGCTTCATTTCTGCTACGACGAAGCAATAAAGAATCTCCATGTTCTTCAATGCAGACGAACTTTGCGCTGGGTACATTGCATTGACTTAGCAACAACTTTACTGCATACATATGTATGTATACATTTAGTAAGCTGTAATAATTTTTATTAACTATTTAATATCTCGGGAACGGTAATAGGTACGTTAAAAATTTTTTCACCTAAAAGCGTGGAAAAATGTCCTCTTCAAAACTGCATACATGCTTCTTGGGAAGAAAATTTTTAAATAGCCAGCAACGGTACTTGAAGTTTTGGTCACTTCAAATACAATTTGTTTAATATCTCGACAACTAAGCTACATACGTTAAAAATTTTTTCACTAAAAAGCGTGGAAAAATGTCCTCTTCAAAACTGCATAGATGCTTTTTGGGAAGAAAATTTTTAGATAGCCAGCAACGGTACTTGAAATTTTTGGTCACTAAAAATTTAATTTCTTTAATATCTCGACAACTAAGCTACATACGTTAATAATTTTTTCACCAAAAAACGTGGAAAAATGTCCTCTTCAAAACTGCATTTATGTTTTGCGGGAAGAAAATTTTTAAATAGCCAGCAACGGTCCCTGAACGCTTTAGAAGGCACTAACTTTGCAAAGGAATAGAATGAAAACGCTTCAGTAGATTTTCCTGGTCTTTGCTTTATATGATACGGAATGAACTCCTTTTTTAGTCCTTACAACTGTCATTTCAAAAAAAAGAATCCTTTTTCCAAAAAAAACCTACCAAAATCTGCATTTTTCTGTACGCTGTTTGTTTACGCATTGCTTTTTCCAAGAAAAACACGTGATCGCTGCGAAGTAGATGAGAACAAAAAACAACAACAACGAACAACTTTAATTTTTATTAACTATTTAATATCTCGGGAACGGTAATAGGTACGTTAAAAATTTTTTCACCTAAAAGCGTGGAAAAATGTCCTCTTCAAAACTGCATACATGCTTCTTGGGAAGAAAATTTTTAAATAGCCAGCAACGGTACTTGAAGTTTTGGTCACTTCAAATACAATTTGTTTAATATCTCGACAACTAAGCTACATACGTTAAAAATTTTTTCACTAAAAAGCGTGGAAAAATGTCCTCTTCAAAACTGCATAGATGCTTTTTGGGAAGAAAATTTTTAGATAGCCAGCAACGGTACTTGAAATTTTTGGTCACTAAAAATTTAATTTCTTTAATATCTCGACAACTAAGCTACATACGTTAAAAATTTTTTCACTAAAAAGCGTGGAAAAATGTCCTCTTCAAAACTGCATAGATGCTTTTTGGGAAGAAAATTTTTAGATAGCCAGCAACGGTACTTTAAATTTTTGGTCACTAAAAATTTAATTTCTTTAATATCTCGACAACTAAGCTACATACGTTAATAATTTTTTCACCAAAAAACGTGGAAAAATGTCCTCTTCAAAACTGCATTTATGTTTTGCGGGAAGAAAATTTTTAGATAGCCAGCAACGGTACTTGAAATTTTTGGTCACTAAAAATTTAATTTCTTTAATATCTCGACAACTAAGCTACATACGTTAAAAATTTTTTCACTAAAAAGCGTGGAAAAATGTCCTCTTCAAAACTGCATAGATGCTTTTTGGGAAGAAAATTTTTAGATAGCCAGCAACGGTACTTGAAATTTTTGGTCACTAAAAATTTAATTTCTTTAATATCTCGACAACTAAGCTACATACGTTAAAAATTTTTTCACTAAAAAGCGTGGAAAAATGTCCTCTTCAAAACTGCATAGATGCTTTTTGGGAAGAAAATTTTTAGATAGCCAGCAACGGTACTTGAAATTTTTGGTCACTAAAAATTTAATTTCTTTAATATCTCGACAACTAAGCTACATACGTTAAAAATTTTTTCACTAAAAAGCGTGGAAAAATGTCCTCTTCAAAACTGCATAGATGCTTTTTGGGAAGAAAATTTTTAGATAGCCAGCAACGGTACTTGAAATTTTTGGTCACTAAAAATTTAATTTCTTTAATATCTCGACAACTAAGCTACATACGTTAATAATTTTTTCACCAAAAAACGTGGAAAAATGTCCTCTTCAAAACTGCATTTATGTTTTGCGGGAAGAAAATTTTTAAATAGCCAGCAACGGTCCCTGAACGCTTTAGAAGGCACTAACTTTGCAAAGGAATAGAATGAAAACGCTTCAGTAGATTTTCCTGGTCTTTGCTTTATATGATACGGAATGAACTCCTTTTTTAGTCCTTACAACTGTCATTTCAAAAAAAAGAATCCTTTTTCCAAAAAAAACCTACCAAAATCTGCATTTTTCTGTACGCTGTTTGTTTACGCATTGCTTTTTCCAAGAAAAACACGTGATCGCTGCGAAGTAGATGAGAACAAAAAACAACAACAACGAACAACTTTAATTTTTATTAACTATTTAATATCTCGGGAACGGTAATAGGTACGTTAAAAATTTTTTCACCTAAAAGCGTGGAAAAATGTCCTCTTCAAAACTGCATACATGCTTCTTGGGAAGAAAATTTTTAAATAGCCAGCAACGGTACTTGAAGTTTTGGTCACTTCAAATACAATTTGTTTAATATCTCGACAACTAAGCTACATACGTTAAAAATTTTTTCACTAAAAAGCGTGGAAAAATGTCCTCTTCAAAACTGCATAGATGCTTTTTGGGAAGAAAATTTTTAGATAGCCAGCAACGGTACTTGAAATTTGTGGTCACTAAAAATTTAATTTCTTTAATATCTCGACAACTAAGCTACATACGTTAATAATTTTTTCACCAAAAAACGTGGAAAAATGTCCTCTTCAAAACTGCATTTATGTTTTGCGGGAAGAAAATTTTTAAATAGCCAGCAACGGTCCCTGAACGCTTTAGAAGGCACTAACTTTGCAAAGGAATAGAATGAAAACGCTTCAGTAGATTTTCCTGGTCTTTGCTTTATATGATACGGAATGAACTCCTTTTTTAGTCCTTACAACTGTCATTTCAAAAAAAAGAATCCTTTTTCCAAAAAAAACCTACCAAAATCTGCATTTTTCTGTACGCTTGTTTGTTTACGCATTGCTGTTTCCAAGAAAAGCACGTGGTCACATCCAATTGTAAACAATGGAGGAAATAATGTTCATTTTCCATTTTCTGCGTCTCTATAAATGCTACAGACTTCGTTTATGCATCAAAATTTTTGGAAAAATTGCATTTCTCCGAAATATGAGTTGTCATATGAAGTCCGTGCACCGGAGTGGATAAATATGTTACGTAAATATAATAGGCCTTTATATTAATTATCTGGGGAACGGCGTTAGCTGCAGGAAAACTTTTTAAATCCAAAATTGCAGAAAAATATTCTTAATAATGTTGTAATATATGAAGTCTGGGAAGAAAATTTTTTTAAGGGTCAAATAATTTTTCGAAAATTTTTGAAAATTTCTTTCTACAATTTTTTAAAAATTACAAAGAAATTTAAATTGGGTTATTATTTTATTGTATTGGAATGTTTAATGGGAATGTGTAGTTGGGATTTACAACTTCATTGAGAACGCCAGAGTGTTTTGATGCACAGTACCGGCGGCTGAACCCGCGAGGTCATCATCTAAAATATCTCGGGAACCAAGTTAGCTAGAGAGTTGGTTGATATATGGAAAAATTAAGAAAAAAATCCTCTTTCAGAAAGTTTATATGCCATTTTGGAAGAAAATTTTTTAAACCTGAAAAACGGTGTTTTGTAATGGCTTCCACAAATTCATTTTGGAATTTACCAAAAAAAATGGGGTTTATAGACTAAGTAGATTTTTAATGTTAACATAATCAAAAATAGAATAATTTTCTCTTTCGAACTGTATACGAAAAATTTTTCTACGGTTTATGGTTTATTTTTAATGATTTTTTAAAAATTCAAGTTATTTTTGCTTCGCAAACAACTTCCACAAAAAAACCACCCTAAAAATCGTTGCTAACTTTCGTTGCTATTTACGCGCACGTACCAACGAGCATATATAAATAAAGAGATTACAACGAGCATATATACACATATATATGCTCGTATATATCTATATGCTCGTCGTGTATATATGCTCGTTGGAGATTACATGAGATTTTACTCGTTGTTTCGACAGCGTTTTTGAGTTGTTTGAGAAGCACTACGAAGACGAATTTGTAGAAACTTCTATTGCAATATATGTTATATCCTATAGCAGTGATGGCGAACCTTTTTGAGCTTGCGTGTCATAAATATATTTTTTTTATAAAATAATATGACGCGTGCCGTAAAATAAAATAAAACCAATGCATAATATGATTGTGAAAATACATTTCAGAACAATAATAATAGACAAATATTTTTGTGTTAATAGATTATTTTTTTATTAAAAAAATATTTTAAAAAAATATGGTTGAAATCAAATAAAAAATTCACATTTTTATGTAGTTATATAAATAAATTAAGAATAATTCAGGAATGAAATTTTTTATTATTATTTGAAAAAAAAAACATAAAATATCATTATTAATGAGATTTCTGTTGTTGTGTGCTGGATGATAAATATTTTATATCTGGCTCATAACTAGTAGATTTTAATAAGATGCAAGAGGTACTGCTATCATCTGTGAGTCTATTTCTAATATCTGACTTAATAAAATTCATCGAAGAAAACAATGTTTCGCAAGCATAAGTAGATGAAAAAATTGTTAAAATTGCCATTGCTATTCTTTTAAGGCAAGAAAAATTTTCTGGAATAGATTTCCAAGTTTTTAAGATTTCATTTTCGGCATTTCTCTGGACTGCTCCAATAAATCGATCTCGTTTATTAGGTCGCTTTTAGAGCTACCAAATTTTAAAAGCAACTCAACGAGTACACATACACTCGTTGCAACTGTCAACTGAACAACGTGTATATATTATAATAAAGGTTTGTGTACCTACAAACTATGTTGAGACTTTAACCACTACAGTTATTTGAGAAGTGAGAGAACGCTCTTACTTTTTATTATTAAATTAAATCGACTTAAATAATATTACATATTTTTTGCAAAAATTCTTTTGTAAAAATTTTTACTTTAAAATCGTAAAAAATTCGAGTGTCATCAAAAATCTATCGCGTGCCACTCGTGGCACGCGTGCCATAGGTTCGCCATCACTGTCCTATAGTATGCTATTAATCTTTGGTTTGTAATCTGAAATATTCATTTCGTAATCTTTTGGTAATACTAAATAAAACATTTTGCTTTGGTGTGATTTTTTGGAAGATATATTTATTTTTTAATCTCTTGTGCAAATTAATAAAATTTATTTTTGTTAAATATTCTAAAATCTTTTTCTGAGATTAGTAGAAATATTTAAGCAAAAAATTATTTACATGCTAGTATTGCTACCTTTGCTTTACTTCGGATGTAAATCTACTTCGTATAATAATTTGCTTATATTGATATATATTTTCTTTGCATATTAAAAAGATTTCTATTTTAACAATAAAAGATGATAAGATTGCGCATTGTTCAGCTTTGCTACTCCACGTCAAAAAATTTTAATAGTGCGTGACGTAAGAGTCGGATATACTTCGTATTTGAATTAGAAACAGATTTTATCAAAATTACGCTGCAAATTAAAAGAACATACTTAAAAACAAACAAACAAATAAAAATCAATGCAAAATTAAAAGTTGTTATAGTTTTAGTGAGTGTTCAGGTAGTGCAATTAATTTTTCCAGCTTTTTCCTCGAAAATAGCGACCGTAATTTGTAGGCAATGTTTTGAAAATTCACATTTCTCTGTTCATTAGTGTTTTTATTTGTTTATTAGTTTGACAGTTTGGCCATATGATCAGCCGGAAGGTGCGCAGAACGAACCAAATTTTAAAGCCTGTCAGCGCATTCTTTTGTTCCACTATTCTTGGTGCGATTTAACAAGAAAATTATCTAGACGTTAATAAAAATGTTTATATAAAAACTTGTTGAGATGACAAAGTTTCCATGAAAGGCTTCACAACAGCGCTCGTTGCAAAACAGAAGATCAGTCCGAAAGTTATGGAAATAGGCAGTGCTGGTAGAGCCTTGCGCCAAATAGCTAACAGTAACAGCGTGAGACAGAGGCCGATTAAAATTGCAACGAAACATGCAATTGTTGTGGTCCAATCGCCATAGCTGGAAGCTTTGCCTACCAATACGGAATAAAATATAAAATCGCCTAAACCAAGTTTGATCCCACCTGCAATAAATTCTTATATCAAGAAAGCATTCTGACAATTAAAAACTGTTCCTGCTTACGCTCTTCTTGTGCTTCCGTTAAATTTGAACCACTATTCGGTAGCGCGCTTCTTGTAGTCACAGTACGATATTCAGTGGGTCGGTTTGAATTCTGCCCATTACTGGCTTGTACTTCGATTGGTAGCGTTGGGAGTCGGTGTACCAAATTTGAAGCCCATTCCTCGGTGAACCCAGCTTCAAAGTAATATTTTATTAAATGGTTTAAATGTCATATGTATGTGTATTGATTATTGAATTTGTATAGCAAATGTAGTACTTATGTCGACGGAAAATAAATGAAAATAATAAAAGCACATTCCGAAGCCCACGAAGAAGATAAAAACGAAATGAATAGATAATCCACATAACCCGTATAGAAGAGACAATACAAGACTTTCAAAGGGATGAAATTAATTAGGTATTATTAAGACGTGATAGAAAGACAAACTATTAAGTTTAAGTTTAGGTCACACAGAGGAAAACGCAAAAATGAAAGCAAAATTTCTATGATATTGAAAAGACAATTGAAAAACCTGTGTTTATATACCATTTCTGCGTGTATTAAAAGTCACAAGTGGCGTACCTTCTGCATCGGCAACAGCATTTTGACCTGAATTACCTAATCTTTGAACTCTTGCGGAACCTGGTGCTTCTGCTAAACTAGCAGTAGCAGCTCTGTGCCTGTTAATGCCGCTAGAGGCATCCACAGTTTCGGGCTGGTTTGTACCCATATAACTATAGAGCACAGTAGCTGTAATTATTAAAAACCGATTACAAAACTTGTTTAAATTTGCAAAAAATAAATAGTTCTCGTACATGAATAAATAAGTGCGGGAAAGATTTGCTCATTGCGTTCCTGCGCAGTTTCAACCAAAATGCGCAAAGGACCCTTTGGTGAGAGTACTGCAATTAAATCTGCGAAGAATGCAAAGTTTCTCAAGAGTTGGCTTTTATGTAGGTAATGTTAAACGTACCCCAAACAGATATAGCGGCTAACACGGCCCAAGCTGTCCACTCAGGTAGATATTTAATAAATACAAGCGCCATAAGGGCTGCGACAAAAATTAAATAAGCTTGCTGCAAGCGTAGCGGACCCTGCCAATGAATGGCCATCATACCGGCGACGCCAAAGTTCCACATGATCAACAATGCAGTAGGATAATCCATGGGGACGTTGTAGGCTCGTAGCAGTTCTCTAATTTTGTTAAATTCTTAATACTTTCATACTTTGATTGTGTGTACCTTTTTTAAACTTACTCCAGGTACAAGTAACTAAAAATGAAGAGTAGCATGAAGGAGGACAGAATCAACCAGCCGTGGATGACTTTGTAGCATCGCTTTTTGTACAATACGATCAAGAGAATCGTCATAATCACCACAACGATCATCAGAATCATTGAGTTTGCCAAAGCATTCCAAAATTTTGTACCCAAATCAGGGGACAGCTCATGAAATGGAGTGTATAATCTATTGCAATAGAAATTCGCTTCTAGTTACGTGCGTGTAAAGCAAGAACAAACTTACAAGTAAACATCTGTCGTTGAATAGAAGCTTACAGCATTAATTGTGGCAACTACGACCAGCATGCAGAGGGACACTGGCACAAACAATTTGATTACGTGTTGTGCACCATATTTGAGCCCTTCTTCATCAAGGTCTTCTTCGGCGTTTGGGCCTCCAGGTGCAGCTCCTGAACCACCTCGCGAGCTGTTGGGATTTTCGTCATGTGAATTACGATTTCGATTACTGCGAATAACTACATTTGGCACATCGAGATATGCCTGCGATAAAAATATTAAGTTTATGTAGTTTCGAAATCGTTTGGTGAAACTGCTTACGCCATCAACCTCCTCCGCTTGATTTGTATAAACACCTCTGAGTTTCCGCTCTCCATTTGGCCGTTCCGTAGAACTTATCCTTCCACTAGATGAGGTGCCTCCCCCAACGTGTCCGTCCATTAGAGGTGAACGTTCGTCGTACACGACGGTGTCGATTTCTCCACTGCTGTAGTTTCAAGAGAAGACAATACAACAATTAAAAGGATAATTTGCAAGCTTAGCACTAACTTTTTACCTTAGTCCTGTGTCAGCTGCGAGATGTTCACTGTTGTTACCAACTCCAAGTCTGCTTCGGAAATTTCGCTTCTGCTGTGCGGACTTTGGGCTGATAACGTTATTGTTTATTGATTTATAATTCATACGTTTCACACTTAAGTTAAATAATGTTAATTATATGAATACTGTCAGAAAGAAAGCTAAAAACAGCGTCTCCGACGCCAGAACTATTAACGATAAGTGCAATTGCTGTTTTTAGTGCATACTCTTCTTTACTTTGTTGACTCACATACCAATAATAGTAGCAACACACTGCGTTTGAGATAATGCACTACTTGCAACTTGGCACTATTTCAGTGTTACCAGGACACATTTCTTCAAGAAATTTTAAAATTGCAAATTTCTGTGACATTTGCACTTAGTAACACTTACTAATGTTCTCAAATTAGTGAGAAGCAAAAAAATATATCACATAGAAAATTTAACAAAATCAAAATAGAATAAAAATAAATAAAATATATAATAATATGTCTAAAAATCAGTCGAAAACTATTTGTTGAAAATAAAATAATATATCCATTGCAGTTTATCAAGAGTTGGAAAGTCATAAAGAAAGACAGTTACAAAATCATTTGTTGGCAAAATCGTAGGAAGCAGGCAACTCTGTCCTATTCGTATAATTACGATGATGATATCGTATTCGTTGTTCGATGTAAAAAATTTTGACAACCGTTGTCACTAATACATGACGTCACATTTCTGCAACCGTTTGAAGAATACAAAATATAAACAAATAACTACACTTCCGTTTTGATTGCCTTAGAGTGTGGATCAGTGTTTTTTCTAATCGCGTTAAATCAGACTTTTCTCCTAATTTTTGGGAAGATATTTATAACTTTTAACGTGGTGATTAGTGTGCTTGGCACTCTTGTGGAGGCCTTTCTGAACATTTGTCTGATTAAAGTGAATAATTTATTGTTTTTCATCACAGGTAAGTTGCACTGATCATTGTCAGCCAATTTGTTCAAGGCGCCCCCAGTGGCGCTTCAAAGAAAAGAAGGATGGAAGTCTCTGTGGGAGATGGTAATCCCACAGAAAATGAGATTGTGACGCCACCGACAGAAAAAACCAAACAGAACGTAATTTCTGAAACCCTATTATATGACAATGACTTAAAAATTCCCTTTATGGTATACGTCGACACGTTATCGGCAGAAAAATCAGTGCCAATAAATGCAATCGGTTTAACAAATGTGTTAGCAAATTTAAAGGTTGTGGGTATAGACAGTATACAAAAAATCGGTTTCAATAGATGTAAAATTATTTTCAAGAGTGCCTCCGCTGCCAACAAGCTAGTTGAAAACACAAACCTTGTTAAATACAACTATAAAGCGTTCATTTTACCACATTTCTTAACAAAAGTCGGCATTATATTTAACGTTCCGACGAACATTGATATGAAAGACCTTTTGGAGAATATTCAGTCGCCAGTTCAAATCATAAAAGCCACCAGGATGGAAAAAAAACAAAATGGCTCTGATGGCTCACTACCTACAGATAGAGTTAAACTTTTCTTCAAAGGGCTAAATATCCCAGCGGAAATCACGTACAAAGAGCACACCTTAATTAAAGTTAAACATTTCATTCCATTTGGTCAATGTTACAAGTGTTTTCGTTTCAATCATATGTCCAAGCAATGCAGACAAAAAGAATTGTGCTGTAAAGTGTGCTTCCAGGTTCACGATACTGCCAATTCATGCCTTCCTTTAAAGTGCATAAATTGTAAAGGGTCACATGCGCCCACGCTAAGAACGTGTGAAGCAAGAGTTAAAGCCTATGCATTAAAAAAAAGCATGGTGCTTGAAAACTTATCATTTAAAGAAGCAAACACTAGATATTCAAATGTTTTTCAAAACAAGTTCGCTCCACTAATGAGCCAGGAGGGCTACCAAGAATTCCCACCACTAATTTCTAAACCCATAAAAACGACAGTGTTAGACAACACTAAAACTGCAGCAACACAGATGCATTCCATACTCCCCTTCTCGCAGGCTGTTAAAAGGCCGGCGTCAGTACAAAAGCGACTCAAAGTCCAAACAGGTAAAAAGCCAAACAATGTAATGAAGGTGTGGAATACACTCGCAAATGAGTTCAACTCCCATTCTAACAATTTTTCGCCTTCAACAATTTCAAAAAATTCTTTCACCTCTTATAAGAGCAATACATTGTCGAAGCCGTATGATGACTTAGACAATCAAATCAATGTTTTCAACAATTCAATTTCGAAAATGCTTTCTGATTCTTCGACATATAACTCTTTCAATCCCAAGACGAAAGAAATTCTAATGAACATTAGACAACAACTAAATGCTATAAACGCCCTAGAAGATGTAGGGCGCATAAATTTTATTTCAAATACTCAAGTCTATGACAAAAATACTACAATATAATGTACAAAGCTTAAGATCCAATAAAGATCAGCTAGAATTCTTCCTAAATAGACAAAATATTCACATTGCGGTTTTATCGGAAATTTTTCACTTGGATGAAACCCAGAACTACTCTAAGATCCTAAATTTTAATTTAGCCTACAAAAACAGAAGAGATAATTATGGTGGTGTTGCGATTGCTCTCCGCAACAACATTAAATTCATCAGAATTCCCTTTATCTCTGACTTAGACATTCTGATTGTAAAAACCACAAATCTGTCTGTCAATCTTATCATTGTGTCTGTCTACTTCCCGCATTCGGTAAAAGCCAACACTTTTAGAGGTGAAATAATCAAACTACTAAACTTTCTTGACAATCAGAGAAATGTGTTCATATGTGGCGACTTCAATGCCAGGTTACAGGCGTATGGTGACAAAGTCAACTCTGCAAGGGGTATACAATTAGAGATGGCAATTGCAAACTCTAGTTTCTCTGTATTAAATAACGGTCAGGCAACTTTCATAAAAAGCTTAGATGATCCATCTGGATCAAAGTCTGTTCTGGATTTGGCCTTTACAAATTCTAGCTTAATTTTCAACTGGTCTGTTCTGGACTACCATCTGGGAGGGAGTCACCATCTGCCAATTATCATTACTCTGAGAAATGTTCAGTCCAGCCTACCGATCTTTCTCTCGAAATCAAAGCTCTGCTGTACTCTCTCGAAAGCCACATTGCCAGAGTCAGTAAAGGGTATACAAGATATTTTCAAGCGTGCTATTAAATCATCCCAAACATTTTTCAATGTCAACTCCAAAAGAACTCCGAAGGTGTGGTGGAATGAAGACACCAACAAGCTTTTTAGAATCAAAATTGCTGCTCAAAAAAAGTACAATATTACTAAAGCGTTTGAGGACGCAGAAAATCTTTTAAAAGCTACGAAGTCATTAAAAAAAGCCATTAAAATTGCCAAAAAAACGGCTTTCAAGGAAAAGGTTGAATCCTTTGTGACAAATCCCAGCTCAAAATTTTTCTTTAACTTCATAAAGGCATGTAAAAATAGTGGTGAAGAAAACAAAAGACAGAGTTGGTCTCACACAAACAATGCTGAATTTCTCAAACACCTTAAATCAAAAGTAAATGTTTGCACTCCTTCACTGCTACCAGGAAATTTTCCCTTTGAGGCTCCATCTGAATTTGCAAAGTCTTTTAGTATTGATGATTTAAGAAACATTCTTGATCGTAAAAACAAACCATCTGCGGGTGGCTGGGATAAAGTGACTTATGAAATGATTAGATCACTCTCGGATGTTTCATTGTTAACGCTTGTGAAAGTCCTAAATGGTGCATGGACCAGCTCATCTATTCCTGGGCAGTGGAGAAACTTTAAAATAGTTCCGATTCCCAAACCAAACAAGAACCTCTCAAATTTTAAAAACTTTAGACCAATTTCTCTAATCTCTGTTTTCGTTAAACTATTAAACCTTATGGTTAAAGAGAGACTCACTCTATTCATTGATGAACACGACATCCTTCCAAATAGAACATTTGCTTATAGGAAAGCGCTGTCTGCCAACATCTGCATAAACGAGATATTGCAATGTATCGCGAATGCCAAACATAACAAACAATTTGTAATTATTGCTGTTCTGGACTTATCAAATGCCTATGACTGTGTGGACATTAACAAACTTGATGAAATAATGGGAAATGTAGGTATTCCCTCTATCTTTAGGGCATGGATTTACAATTTCCTTAAGAAGAGAACTCTAATTCTAGGTAAAGAAAGGATCACAGTATGCAATGGCCTGCCTCAGGGAAGTGTACTAAGTCCGACTCTGTTCAACATTTATACCAGCAAACTGCATAAGTTTCAAGATGGCAACACCAACTTATTTCAGTTCGCGGACGATTTTCTGCTTTTTTCTTGTCACAAGAACTATGAAACAGCGGTTGAGAATATAAACAGAAAACTAAATACTTTCCAAATTATGCTTCAAGACCTTAATCTTGAATTGAATATTGAGAAATCGCATGTTACGTACATGGCTAAAGGTGCCAGAAAAATACCTCTTGTAAAGGTGAACAATATGAAAATTCCCAATGTTAAAGTGTTCAAATTTTTAGGAAGGTACTTCAAGGAAAGCCTTACCCTAAAGGATCATTTCTCCAGAACCCTTCCGGAAACAAAGAAAGCGACAAACACGATAAAAATGGTAACCTCGGTGAGGAGTGGCCTGTACCCTAATTTAGCCCTAAATTTAACAAAGTCGTTAGCTTTCTCAAAGACTGAATATGCAAGATCCTCAATGGCACATATGCCCAAATACATTACCAAAAGAATTGCAGCTTTTCAAAATGGTCTTCTCAGAAGATGTCTTGGTCTAACCCCAGCTGCACCCACTGCAGCTATTTATGCGCTGGCACTTATACTGCCACCCCAGGAAAGATCTCTGTATCTCACTGCAAAAGAGTTAATTAAGCTAAAATATTTCCACCCTCAAATTTTTAATAATCTCTCACTGTCGGAAAACTTCAAAACAAGTTACAACGAGACTTTCGCGCTCTTTAAATCGGTTTTTGAAAATATGGCTCCTAGAAATCCGGTTATGCCGGTTCCGAAGTACCCTTCCAATCTTCAGATAATCTCTAAGACGAACAACATTAATAAAAACTCACCTCAATGTGCGATTGTGCAGGTCTATTCACAACTGATTCACGACTACAACGAAAAGAAATTCTCGATCTGGGCCACGGATGCGGCCATCTTCGAGGATGTGGCTGGATGTGCGGTTTGTAATCTGACAGATAACTTCAACTTCCTTTTTTCAATCAAGGACAACATATCGTCCCTGACAGGAGAATTGGTGGGCATTTTAAAAACAATTAACATCATGATTGAAGACAACATTAAGCAAGCCGTCATTCTCACAGACAGTCTAAATGCATGCTTGATTTTAAAAAACAATCAGACAACAAACTTTCTTGCCTTAGAAATTTTGACAATTTTATCTAAAAGAAATGCGCCTGTCCTAAAAATTGTTTGGTGCCCGTCTCATAAGGGGCTGGCGTTCAATGAAAGGGCCGACTTCTTCGCAAAGCAAGCTGCCTTAAATGGCTGCACAATTACTCTTAAACTCTCAGTTAAAGAAGCCTGTAGGAAGGTTTACAATACTCTCAAAAATCGTTGGGCTATGAGATATAGCGAAGGCCCTGTTGGTGGCGGTGGCATTTTATCTAACATTTTTCCGAAACTACCGGCGAAACACTGGTTTCTCTCCACAAACTTCAAAGTGCATGACATTAAATTAATAAACAGACTCATGACAGGTCATACTTACAACAAAGTTTATCTCAATATGATTAAAGTGGCTGACAATGATTTGTGTGACTTCTGTGGATTAAAGGAAGACAATGATCATATAATTTTTGCCTGTAAAAAATTCGAGCAAAAAAGAAACGATTACAACTTCCTCAAGGTGTACAACACGGTCCAGGCCTTGTTAAAAGATTTTAATTTCGATGCGTATAAACAACTACTCAATTTTATAAGAGTTTGCAACATTGACATTTGATCCACATCTCTGTTCTTACCCTTCCTCCTTTCCGAAATACTCCTTGTTTTTTTGTTGGACAATTTTGAAGTTTGTCTCTATGTGTTTTTAAATTATTAAATCGTAATTTGCGAAAACAAAAAGCAAAGAAGTTACACTGGGACTGACAGTCCAATAATTCCTGATGACCATATTGTCCACGGATTGGTCAAAAACTCTACGCTTTCATCGGTGGTGTTTCTGATGAAAGATTAAATCACAAAAAAAAAAAAAAAAAAAACAAATAACTACAAAACTGTGATTTTAATATTAAAAATATTGCGAATAACTA
The DNA here is from genome assembly GCA_937620795.1 of Thecophora atra. Lineage (NCBI taxonomy): Eukaryota > Metazoa > Arthropoda > Insecta > Diptera > Conopidae > Thecophora > Thecophora atra. Next base: position 67,116,371 of record OW569397.1, on the reverse strand, counting down.
TAAAAAGGCTATAAAAACGAGATTGTAAAGAACTACGAAAGTTGCAATAATAGAACAAGTAAGTGCTTTTAGATTTTAAAATTTCCTTGCGATAAAGAATTACCAAAACTATGAAAAAAATTTTGCAGCTAGTTGTTTTTAATGATCTATCTTGATCTTCACCATAAAACTTAGGAAATTTAGGTGAGTTTATCAAGCGCTTAAATTGTTAGGATTTAGAAAATATAGAATATTGAAACGCGGCACTGTGTCGTCTTATTATAATTTTGATTTGATCCCCTTTGATTCATTTTGCAGTTACTTTTTCACGAAGAAAACATATAAAGCTTCAGAAATTTTTACACTGACGCTTATAACAATGAATACTCTGTACCATTATTGTACTAAGTTTCCACAAATATATTCACTTAAAAAAAAAAAAAAAATTGCCAAGTATCAATATATATAAAAATTAATTGCTGTGCGTTAGTCTCGCTAAAACTCGAGAACGGTTGAACGGATTTATCTTATGTTGCTCTTGAAATGTTCGTGGATGTCCGATTTAAACGGAGAGAAAAATTCGAATAATGCCGGGAAAACTCCAAAAACAGTGTTTTTCTTTTTATACTGTGTAACGTTTGCTATGCTCAATAAAATGCTACGTAACATGCTATGACTGACATTTCATATGATTGACATTTCAAATAAATTTCAATTATTCATATTAAATTAGCGGGAAATTTTCTCACTCTGGATATTTACAATTTACGATGCCGAAGAGAAGACTTGACTTAGGTCGAATCATATAAATGCCTCAAAACCATTTTTAGCGTTTTTTGGTAAAAATACATAAAGCCAAGCATGTTTTGAATTTTTGCCACGTCGAGCGACCTGTGTTGCCGAATATAGTGGATAAGAACGACCAAAAAAAAAAAAGATAGTGAAAGGGGTGGAGTAGGAGTAGATACTGAATAGAGGGTGTGGGAAAGATCTGTAGGGATTCCATTGAGGGAGTAAGCAAGAGGGAGAATGGGTGAGAGAGAGGATAATCATGTAATGTAATTAGTGACAGTGGACTGAGTGGCTAGGAAGCGGAATGAAGAGCGTAGGAAAATGAGACAGAGAGGAAAGCAGAACGAGAGTGACGCACAGAGACGGAGCGGACATATCGAAGATTTAAATTGGTAACGGGAGAGATATTTGCAAGACCTAGAAAGAGAAAAATTTGAAGAGAAGATTGAGATAATCGCTATTTATTAGCGGCGCAAAAATGTATTGCCAGAGATAGCGAAATTACGTGGTGCTTTCAAAAATTTGCAATGTCAAGTATTTATGCCCTTGCAAGGCCGGGAATTTCCCAGCTAGTCATAAAATAAAATATTACTATGTAAGTTCTTTCTTTGAATTAAAATAATTAATATAAAATTTACAGTACAATTATTTTAAGATATGCTAACAGAAAAAATTAAAAATAGTTTACTATCGACAGAGGTTTCTTTAATTACTATTTGTTTTTATTTTTTACTTGTATACGTAGTACAATACAATGCAAGGAAATACAAGAACGTATTGTATTCGTGTAAAATTTCCATATTGAGATTTTAATGGTAATACACATTTTGACGTGTGTACGTCTGTCCTCAATAACTTAAAAACGGAGATATTATATGACCTAGTTGTGAGGTTATTGAATGTTATTGAATTGTTGTTTGATTTAAATTTACAACTTTTGTTTTAATTAAGTTTAAACGAACTTGAACGGAATTGGAATAAATTGCTTATGTTTATGTTGCTGATTGATACCTAGCTTCAATTTATACATTGAGAATACTCTACTTCTTTTCACAGTTCGTCAAAGCGATAGTCTGAATTTAAAATTTCAAATCAGTAAATAATTTATGTATTTCATGAAATTGAAGTTACATTTTAAAATTTAAGCTAGCATTAAATAAAATTATCGTGTCATCAATCTAACAATATTATTGCATCTAGAGGCTATTTAAATGTCGCTTTAATTAGGGTTTCTAGACAAATATTTATACTTAGGTAACTACATAACTACGTTAAATGTAATTACAATATTATTGAATATATTTTTTAAAATTGCGTTGCTTTGGAAATTGTTGTCTATTGCATGGCACTTTGGGGTGGAGTCAACGGGGTCCAGTTGTGGCCAGCTCCATTGGAAGCAGATGTTGTGCCTACGGATGTCACAGTCGCCGTAGCACAAACAGGAATGTGACCAGCAGCGTTACCACCTTCGAGGGATTCGATTTTAACCACCTCGTCAGGAGACGTTGGCTTTAGGTTGGAGCATTCCAGGGTCAGCACCGATGTGGCCTCTGCATTATCTTTGTAAACAGCTGTGTGTGACTCGTCCAAACTTTTACCAACTTCGACGGGTTCCAATGGGTGGACATAGCTGCTGGAAGTTGTGTGAGGGAAATCATTGGTAACTAAACTACAGATTATTAAAATTTATTTTTAGCAATATTAAAATTAAAAATCAATTAATACTTTTTCTTATATTAATTCAATTCATTTATAGTAATTATTTTATGGAATTATGTTCCGAAGATGTTATAAAAAAATCCAAATAAATTTGAAAGAATTCGCACTTGCAATTAATACCGTTTGAGTTGACTGTTAATGTTTAAAAAACAAGAAAAAGTTAAAAAGGATCGTCCCAAAAACAGTTTCTCTTTTAATTTTGACACGATCCTTGGAAAAACTTGCAACACTTACCCAATTTCGGAGACCAGTGGTATATATTCCGGCTGGTAAGGGTACGCATTCTGGTAGAGGCCGTAGTCCGGCGATACTCCATTATGCCAGGAGCTCGCCGGATAGCTGAGTGCTGGCGGTCCGTTCAGCACGTTCGTGTAGAGTTGGTGCTGCGTTGGCGAAGTGGGTGTTGGGTGGTACACTTGGTGTGTCGGCGTGGTGTAGGCCTGTACAGAGGCACAACTGCCTTGGTACATGTCGCCGGGATGAGCAGCCTGCGACATGTTGTACTGGTGGCTGTGCGATGTGAGGTGATGTATTGTGTAGCCAGGCGAAGACGTGCTGTAGTTGGGCGAGCCGTTGGATGCTGGAGGTGAGCCATGCGATGCTACGGGGATTTATGTACAGTTGTTTGTTATGAAAGTTAAATTTTTTGCAGTATAGTTGACTTACTTGTTGCCCTCTGAGCGCTGCACGATGCTACATTCGCTGACATCGGACCGGACACGGTGGCCATCGCGTTCGCCGAGCTCCAGTAGTTATTGTTGCTTTGCCAGCTGCTCGGATAGGAGAAGGCAGTCGTGGAGTTGGGCTCAAGGGGCATGAAGCTGGACTGCGAATAGGAACTGGAGAATGCGGAGGCGTTCGACTGTGAGGTTGGCGTTAGTGGAGCCGACGGCTGAGCTGGTGGCGAGGCGTTGTCAGTCAGATTATTGTTGTTGTTGTTCGGACTGCCGTGCGGATTTGCGGCAGAGACAATCCGTGGCCGCGCATACGGATTTGTGCGTGTGTTGATCGCAGTGCGAGCCGCTGATATCGAGCGCCCGTAACGATCACAAGCTGAGCTGCCTGACATTCCCGCCGTCGGCTGCAGCGCAGCCTGTGGTGCTTGGGGCGGCGGTGGCGCAGCAACGGACGTGTAGTGACCATGCGGCGGTGGTATTAGCCAGCCGTAGTGAGTATCGTGCGAGTAAATTGATTCAGGGCGCTCCTTTGTGAAAGGGGAAAGCGTTTTCATTAAATAATCGGCCGTCGGTGATACGAGAAAACTCACCTTAGCATCTAGGAAAGCCTTTGCGAAGGGATTGTATTTGATTTTAAGCGAAGTGACCTCCTCGTTTTGATACGCTGTGACGGCAATGAATTGCGTTTCGGGAAATGGGTACGTGACGACGTGGCGCTGCTCAGAACCGACGCGCACCAAATGAACTCGTGGCTCATATTTGTGCAGCGAATTCAGCATGATCTAAAAAATAAATAATCGAAGTCCATTGATTTCGGTTTGAGGCGAGAAACTCACCTGCCCGTTGCCATTAGTTTTGTTTGTTAACTTAACTTTGGCAAAGGAAATCGGTTCCTTCATCCAGTGAGCGCCGAAGTTGGGTGATTCCGGATGGACGTAGATCGGATTGGAGGGCGGCACCTCTGCTTTGCCGCCGGGTACCTAAAAGGTCAAAAGTAAAAAATTCATTCGGATGCGATAACAATTTCCACCAGCAGTTTCTGGCTCAGCTTCTTGACTCACCCACTCGCCATTGACGTACTTCCAGCGATGAGTGTCCACTTGAACGAATTCCAGCAAAATCGTGTACATCGCAGCTGGGTCCAAGCCGGTTGTAGTCACTTTCACCACGGGAAACATGCGTCTTTAAGTGTTGAAAATCACAAAAAAGAAAGAGATAATAAGAACACAATTTAAAATCAAAATTTTTATATGCTTTAATGTAATCCAATTTCAATGAGTCGATGAAAGAATGAAGTAAACAATCGTCATGTCATAAATATTTAAAATTGTTTACTGCTTAACCTTCGGCTGCATATTCACATGACGAAAATTGCAACTCGCCGCATTGCTACTGACGAAATTAACGCCTTTCAAATGAGTTCTAAATGTTGCACATGTTCCTCGGTTGCTCCTCCGTGAATTCGTTAACGATTCGGTATTAATGAGGAGAGGCGCAAAAACAAAGACTGTCTGGCAGCCAAACTTAATTTGCACTGATTTTTACTCATGTGCAACGCTTAGTAAGCATTTATTTTTATTTCTTTGCTTCATGGCTCCTTGTCGAATGCAGGATTTTTAAGTAAACTTACCTGCCATTTTTCGTTACGATCATTTCGTTGGTCAGATTCTGAAAGCGCAGCCAGAGTTCGCGGTCATCTAGCGAAACGTGCAGATTGCGCTCCATTCCTGGACTGCGACTCGCCAAAGAACTGCTAGCGCTGTGTGCGTGTTGCTGCGGAGAATGAGTGGCATTATTTGCGGCCGATCGAGAGCTGGGGGAGTCCAGGCCGCTGGGATCGACGGCGGAGAGTATGTGCGAGGTGGTCATGTCTTCTATAAAAAATGCAAAAAAAGAAATATAACAAAAAATGCAGCAAAGAAAATAAAGCGAATAACTTAGAAGAAGTTTAGAAAGGTGAGGTTTTTATGTAATTATTTCGGTGATATTTTTTTTGTTATTAACTATGGCTATAAATCCAAGTTCAGTTTAAGTCTTAATCGTGGAGTCTTCATTGAAATAATGTGTGTAATTTTGGAGATAAAACTACTACTTCATTGATTAATTAAAAGTTAAGTCAGTCATTAATAATTCAAGGACAATAAAATCAGAAATTATTCATTATATAATTAAGAAAGAAGAAGTCATCTGTTTAGGGCGCTATTATTTATTACTTATACACAAATTATTCATATAATAAAACATTTTAGTTGTTCTTTTTCTTCATTTAAGTTGAATGTTTGTATTTAATTTTAAAAACATTTTTGATGCTCTTAGAAACATTTAACATAAAAAATTAATAAAATCGGTTCAGCCGTTTTCAACTGATTCCGTTAGTTATAAACGCCATTGCACTTTTATTTATATATGCATAGAGATAATAAATATATGAAATAAAATAAAATATTTGGATCAGTTTTTGTTTAAATAAGAAAACATTAAATTTTTTAAAGTAATAGTCAAAATTTACAATAAATTCATAACCACTTAATCACAAAAATTTTAAATGATTAATTAAAAAAAGTAGTAATTCTTTTACTCAATCGAAATCAAAAGACTTTGGTCACAAACTCATTTCGTAATTGAAGCGTCGGCAAAAATATATATGTATTTACAAATTTATACATATTAACTACTATTCAGATAAATAAATACTATATTATATTTATTTATAAATTATGTTCTCACATTTACTTATAAAGTTTTTCGTTATAAAAATTTATAAATAAATTATGACAATTTAAATGTAATTTAGAGAATTGCAACCAAAATTTAATTTTTATTTAAATTTAGTGAAAGAAATATCTTTACCAATCCATTAGTAAAACTTAAAATAAAAATTCTAAAAATGGAATTTGATTTTATAAAATTAATTAAATATATTTGCATCCAACTCCCTTTAAACTTCCTCGATCATTTGGAGCTGATCAAAGCCAAGCGCCGGCAAACATTAAAGCAACATGCGTCATCGTATTTCATAATTTTTTTGGTTGTTGACGGTGTCGCTATCATGTGTTTTACGTCGGCTTGCGATTGTTGTAAACGCGATTATAATTTTATCGATTTACAACAACAATAAAAGCCAGAGCCGTAAGCAGTAGTAAAAACACATTCCTGGAGAAAATCAAATAAAACAAGGAAATCAATTCTGAAGGAAATGGGAAAAAGATTCAAACAGATTTCGAAAAAGAACACAAATTTTTTTGTATCTTGCACAAAATCACTTTGCTGCTGCGTTCATTTCTCCGTCAAGTTGTCGGCTTTTAATTTATATTGCACACTTTATCCACACTCGCTCGCCGACAAGTCTAAGCAACACGTTTCATTGGCCCAATAAACGAAACGAAACCCTTTTTTATTGTTATGAGGAAACGTTTGGAGGAGTTCGAAAGACGACGTTTGTCGAAGTGATGTCTTTTTCATCTTTTGTTGTTATCTACAAAAGATTGATCGCTCAACCGAATTAAGATTCATTCGGAGGTTTTCCTTTTTAGTCTCCTTTTTCGAGGCGTTGTTGCATTGGATGAAGTTGTAAATCAACACAACGCAACAAAATTATTCTTTGTTCTTTTAGAGAAATTTAAATTTGAATTGAATTCAAATTATGTATAAAAACTAATTTGCTCTTCATAAATTTGCATCAATGAATGATAAAATAAATGTTTGCTTAGTTTTCAATTTACTTTAAATCTTCAACTTAAATTCGAGCAATAAAATCTAAAGACTTTTTTAAGTCATTTTTAACCTAAATTCATCAAATTAACCAAAACTTACGCATTTTCCTTATGTTGACGTTTTTCCAAAGTAATAATTTTAAATAAAATCCAAATAATGTAACTTGAAATTGATCTTATTTTAATTTATTTGCCTCTTTTCCGTCTGATCAGTGAATGCGATCAGTAGAGAAGGAAAGTGAGAGGCTGAGGGATTAGTTAATTGAGCCCTAAGTTGCTTTCACGCCTTCATCAATGAGGACACAACAAGGAACAACAATGACGTCCGCTTTTCACACCGACGCGCTGATAAGTTTTATTGTGGCGCTGCGAATGAATTATTCTTGCTTCCCGTATTTTATTTATTATATGGCACAGTGGTTAACACATGCGTGACAAATTTGTCACAGCGTTAATCGTTAATCGTACACGCGACGGAGGATGTCTACGTAGAACGTCTACGGATTCCTCAGACGTCGGAGTCCGTTCATTCACAACTTTTACTGGGCAGCTGTTGATCGTTTCAATTATTGGACCGCGTAATTATCTCTGGCATTAAGTTAATCGAAACTTCTTCAGCACATTTGCACTCCGACAGCACTTCATCCGGTAATGAACGCACTTTTGTGATTGTTGTACTAAATTCTTGAACAAACTGTAATTAATTAGTGTATATTTGTCAAGTGCGCCCCGAACTGCCGGTCTTTGTTTAGGTTTTCAACTTTGAGCTTTTATTCGAGTTGCTTGAGAGCGGAATTAACTGAATTTTAATCCTTCAGTCGATTTTAAGCGGTCATCGGTTTTTAAATTCCTTTATTGCGGCGATCAATTAAATCATTCCTTTCTCAATTGATGATGTATTCCGAATTTATCCCACTTCACTTCACAACTCATTTCACTTCACGTAGGAATTCCTTAAAGCGCAGACTGCTCCTGACTTCACACCCGCTTGCCAACTTTTCAACTAATGACAGTCGATAATTTGTTCAGCCATCACAAAGTCTCTGCATTCGTTCGTATGTGTTTCGTTTGCAGTGGCTTTGTTGTTGTTCCTGTTGACGTTATTCCTTCATTTTACCTCTTCCGAAGTGATCTTCCTTCAGTTGAGCCCACCTTTTCGTGCCGGCTTTTTCACTCACTCCTTCATGTCAAGTCGTCGTCGCACTGCTGCGAGTCTCTTCGCACTGCGGCCGATCACAGCGCTGGCAACCACACCTTCCGTCAACAGGTCTTTGTTCAGGCGAACAGCGCTTTCGTTCTCTCTGTCTGTTCAGCGGTAACGTGGCTGGCAATAGGTAACATTTAAAGGCTTAAACGTTAGGCTTCAGCTGTGATGGAGGTTTTCAGTGCACTGCGAAAAAAAGGGAGCAATTTAATTATTAGTTTCCAGTTTTAATAGCCGAAAAAATGGGAGAATTCTTTATAAATTCATAGAAAAATTTTTCTTTTTGGTTTTTTCAATATTTTTTATTTTCTTTTAGTATCGTAAATTCTATATTAATTTTTTTATAGTGTTCTAGATATAGTACGAAATCCCAAAGAAGGTTTTTTTTATATAAAATCTTGAATCAATTTCGATCACAAGATTTCGATGGAAATTCGTCGATAGATTTTCCTCCGTAGATTTTTCAAAGCATTTGCATTGGCTTGGTGTAATTTTGATTGAAGTTGCTTGGAACACGGATTGCGTTTTGTACAAATGCTTCTCTTTAGTCTTTTGGATGGAGCCGCTGATTTCTAACATTTCGTCTGCTGTTAAGTGCGCGGCTTGATTTGTTTGACCACTTGTCTGCCGCCTTGTAGATGTTCCACAGCCCGACCGAAGTCGTGTCCGTGATGGCGAAGTCGTGCTCGAGGTTGCTCTTGATCTGTGTAGCATCACGCTTTGTGTGTTTTACCAATTAAAATGTTATATTCTTGTTTTTGTCTATTTGTTTAGTGATGTTTTTCAGTCACCTTCTACTAAGAAAATTATTATTTCTTTGCTGTTTGTATTCGGTGTTTGCTGCATGAGTATTATTGCTAAAGAAATGAGTTTCAGTTCATAGATTCTCTGTTTGCATCTCGGTCTACTACGATCGAAAGAAGAAGAAACACGATTTCTTCGAAGAAACGCCAAGAAACTGCTTTTTGCTAGCCAACAAAAATCTGCAAATTAAACTAGAGCGAAATTTATTCGTGTTAATAAAAAGCCGAAAAATCCGTAGAGTTTAATTTTCATAATCTTTCAATTTTAAAAATATATAGTATATAAATAGCTAATTTATTTACGATAATATCGATTCGCCACAAGAGTTAGTTTCGCAAAAGAGCGCTTATAATGATTTATCTGAAGTCTTAAACATTCAAATGTGATATTTTTCCTATTTTCTCAGCAAAACGTTGCAGTCAACAACGTCTTTTACTTCGCTTCGCTGACGTTACAGAATTTTGTTTAGTTTTTTACTCGATTTGTTGATTCATCTCGATATTTTGTTAACGTTTTCTGTTGGTTTTTCTTGTTATAACATTGTTTGGCGTCGTGGATAAAATAAAGGCTTTTGAAGAACGCAAGCAAAGGGGAAAACACAAGAAAACAGTAAAAAATGCTCAGTAAAGAGAGGGATTCGCACTTAATAGGAAGTAAATTAATTACTTTGGAGATTTCTTTGTTTTTACTTGATAATTGAAGACTAATTTAATGCTTTACAATCCTCTCACTTCCGTGGTACATCGCAGAACTTAAAGATTTCAACGACTGTCATTGTTATTATAATTTCCTTTCTTTTACGGGAATCTGCTGCATTTCTTCTATTTTTAATATTTCTATAAGTTCATATCTGCGTCCAATAAACGACCTCGCCATGCAGTACAATTAAAGGAACTGGCAAAGAGGACCAAGGTCGCCAAATAGGTCTGCGTTTAGAGCAATAAAATCCGCATAGATTCAGCGGCTACCTGTTGTAAAGACTGCGTACACAACGCGGAAGGAACGACCTCACGTGTCCGTTGACGATGTGGGCGCATTTTCGGCTCACCAAAGCGAACCTTGTTTTGCATACGCCGTCGGGACCTCTAATCAGTCAGCCGTCCGGCATAAACATCGGGAAATTCCATTGGTATTGCTCTTAACCCTTTGCTGTAGTTTTCTCAAACCTTTCAGAATCCTTTCGATTTGTTCAACTTATCTGCAGTACGCAGCTCCGTGCGTTTGCATTGTTTTAGTGCCCTAAATATTTACCGCATTTTTTGAAACTCTTTATGAAGCCTTTCTAAAGAAAACAAGCAACGTTTTATGATACCGCGTCAGTAACCACGACAACACAGCAGCAGCATTGATATTTTCCAAATGCTGGCCTAAATTTATCTCAGACTAAATTAGTCTTAAGTTGTAAACTAATTAAACGCTCTTTCTTGGTTGCTGTTCGGTGTTGGAAAAAGAAATTCAACGTTTAAACTTGAAAAAAGTGTTGTTGTTATAAGGTATTTTTGTTATTGCTGCTGCCTAGGATATGTTGAAAGATACGACACCGCTTCATCTGCACGAATCACTCGGACGTGAGGCAATTTTAAGGTCAGCTGTGATTATAGAAACCCAAGACTTAGGAAACGATCGCGCGTGAAGAATAATGTTCAACATTCTTTTATTTATGTATACTTTTATTTATGTTTAGTTCATATTAAATATAATTAAAATATAAATAAAATTAAAGTACTTTAATATATTAATTAACTAAAATTGTTTACATTTTTATTTTTTAAATAAAAATAATAAATAAATAAATAATAAATAAATAATAAATAATCTCATATTTTGATGAAACCTTAAATTTTGAAAATTCTGTTTTCAATAAGCTGCCGATTTTATTTTTATTACGTTTAGATCATCAGTTATTTAATAAATCATAATTAAAACTTACAAAATAAATATATAATAATTATATATTATTAAGTTATTATAAGTTATTAAGTTGAGTTATTTGTACTTGTAATTTAATATTAACACGATTATTTGAGTATTTTCATTAACTAAAGATACCACATTTTATATGATTTAGCATAAATGGAATCTAATAAAATTAATTATTATTATTTATTTGTTTTTTATTTATTCAGTGAGCGATTAAAATTATTTATTGACATTACAGGAATTGAAGTGAATTCTTTAAATTGCAATACATTAAAAATGGTAATAATAATAAAAAAAAATAATATTTATTCCTATCGGAACAAAAGGCAATGTATTTTAATGATTAGAAAAATATAGCGATGTCCTCAGAATGCATAAGCGTTTATGTTCTTTCGTTTGGTTCTGCTCCTCGTGCTTTAGTCCACATCCCGGCGAACACATTGAACACATCGAGACGACCTTTCGGTGAACGTGAACTGCTCTTTCCTTAGAACTTCTTCTTATTTTTTTCTTTTTTTTCTTTTTTGTTAAATTAGATCCACTTCTCTGTCTCCTTTAAAGGCGAACCGATCGTTTGCCGTTTGTTTGTTTACTTGTTTATTTATGCAAAGTAAAACTCCGCCTCGGTTTCGTATAAATTTTTATTTAATGTTATGGCTTTTTTCCATTTACATTTTGCATGCACTTTCGTTCGTTGGCTCGTTCGTTTGCTTTCCTTATGTAAACCAATTTTAATCTGTGGGCATTTTTGTTGTTATTTCTGTTGCTATTCTCTGGATCTGTTGTGTAGCGTTTCTTCTTTTTTCATGTCTTTTGTTGTTAGCTGCTTTGTTTGCCAAACAATATGGCGGCGAAGATGATTGTATAATGCGTTGTTTGTAGAGAATCAAAGGAAATCATTGACCGACCTGCAAATGTCGGACGAGAGAGAGTTGCTGTGTGTAGATATACGATTGCCTATATAGCATTTTGTCAATACAAAAATATTCACAAATAATAAATAAAATCAGCTCTAAACGTCGGGAAGTTTAACTTCTATTGAACTATATTAAATATTAAACAATTGAATTGTATTAAAGATTTCATCTGTTACGAAAAAAGAGCACTAAATAAATTTCAACACCCATTTTACTCGCAAGTTTCTTTTATTTAGAATTTTGTATGAGTACCTATATATTTTAATAAACATTTTATATAATATAATAATTATTTATATACTTTTCTATACATATGTATAATTGTTTGCTTTATTACATTTCATTTATTATTGTTTTGCTGTATTAATGTATTGATAAAAAACCAAACAAACGTTTTCTCCAGTTGTCTTCATCTGATCCAAGGAAGAATTAAAGAAAAACATTATTCAATTTATGGCGATGATATTCTTTAAACAATGAATTGAATGATATCAAATCATTCAACAATTATTTAGCTTTTAACTAGGAATGGAGGCGGTTTAGCTCGCCGAAAACGATATCCTTTAATTGAATTTATTTCATAAATTTATTTGAATTTGTCTAATTTCTTGGCTACTTTAATTTAATCTTGAGATTAACTGCTGGAAGTTTTCATTTAAACGCAACCGAAACAAGAATAAAATTATGCGATTGAATTTATTTATAGTTATTATTTATTTATTTATAGTTTTATTGCACTATTTGTTGGAATATTCTTTTAATCATTAATTTATAAAACTTAACGTCATTGCTTTTATGTTAATTATTTATGTTTATTTGCAACATTAAATATTTAAAAAAACAACATCGAGAATTGGTTAGAATTTTTTCTTGATTAGTTAATAAAATTAATTAAAATCACGTTCACACACACATATAAAGAGAGCTTGTTACTTAAATGAATTGCTTCTTTTTTTAGTGAAATTGTTTTATAAAATTCATTTTCAGTGATTAGGTTATCAATAAAATGCAATTTAATATTTTCAGCTGTAATTCGTACGATTGGCATTCGATTTCTTGCGTTTCCAATACACGATTTCAAGTGTAAATTGTTTGCATTTCCTTTTGTAATCTCCATTGCTCCTTGAGTAAATCTTTTAATTATTATCTTTGCAATATTTTGTATTTTACATTCATTATGCTAACGAAGTTTGTAATTTATTTAATAATCATTGATTTAATTACAATTTTTCTCTATTTCATTAATAATATGGAAGACTTTTTTAAACATTAAACTTTATCATAAACTTTAATCGATAAATTGATATGGTTGCAAGTTGCTCATTGTCCACAATGAATTCTGCATACGAATGCGTCTAACTTGGCTTTATTGCTGCATATAATTCTGAGGAAATGTTGTGAAAGGATTCTTTTAGTGGTTCATTTGAAGAATTGCCATGAATTTACAGCAGATATTTTTATGTTCGAGTGCATATGAATGTGTGAGCTTTTGATGAATTCTGTTACACGTTCGTCTACATCGTTAATGGCCACAACTAAATTACTCCATTGTCCCGTACTGAACTTTCTTTATTTTAAAGTACCTGAGCGGGAGAGAAGACAGAGAAAACATTACAATCTCCTCTTGAGAGGTGATGTGGTACGTCTTACCTCCAGCCACCGTAGCCGGAGATGATGATGAGCACGGCCACCGCGAGCGCCGTGCCCACAGCGAGTGGTGCCGTCTCGTCGCGGTAGGAGCCGGTGGCGCTGCAGTGGAACGAGGGGCCCCACTTGCCGCTCTCCTTGAACATGAAGCTCTGCATGTGCAGGTCGCGTAGGTACAGCTTGGCGATGTGGCCCGACTGGTCGCCCGAGTCGAACGGAGCGTACATCACGACTGACTGCTCCTTGTCGCAGACGTACGACTTGCCCACGGGCGTAGGGAAATACATGGGCGTCTGCGAAGGCGAGGTGAGCTTCACGTCCAGGCCAGGACGATCGGGGTGCTCGAAGAGCGCGTTCGACGACGAGTAGCTCAATTCGAATAAATTGATGTACCATCCTTCACCGCCGGATGACTGCGAAAAGTCAGGTAAAAGACCGGAAACATGTAAAAAATATTGTAAAATATATTTTAAAGAATGTCCACAAGATTAATTTAGAAAACAAGGTTTAACAGAATGAATTAAATATCTATTTATCTATAGCATCTTATCACAAAATAAGGTAAATAATAGTAAACGACAATAATACTATGGAAAGCACTCACTTTCTTAAATGTAATCGATAATTTAAATCCTTTGAACTCCATTGTCAGCAGCTCCAGATTCGATTCCACGCATTCGCCGCTCAACTCGGGGTTGTCAGGGAGGTACAGATCGGCCTCAACGTCCTCGTTCAACTTATTTCTGTACTTGATGCTTATCAAGCCGTCGACACTCATGAGAATGCAGGTGATGCCGTTGGTGGCATTGAAGCGATAAATCGACGTAGTTGCATCGTGATTCATTGAGGAAGCCTACGGAAAAGGAGCGACGAATCGAACGTGGAGGATATTTAAATTTAGAATGAAGAAGCAAATTCATGTAATCAACTCATATACTACATATATTTATGTATCAACTGAACCAAAAGGTTTTTATATTAACTCAGTTGTAATAAATGAAAATTAGCCAATAATTGATTGAGTATAGATCTAATATATTACCTACGTAGCTATATAATATATACAAATGTAATCGAATTAAGAAATAGAAATAATTATCTTATATATTATTAAAGTGTATAATAATTAAACAATCTGCCACAAAGAAAATCACAGAAAATAGAAGCAATACAAAAAAAAAATTTCCATCATAAAGAAAGCACTAATAAAACCAAAGAAAAAAGTCTGTTGAAAACTTACTAAGATTAATTTTTAATTATTTACTTCCACATGGATTTACTAAGTTAAGTTTACTTAAGAAAATAATTAATCTTACAATGTTATTAAATATCTATTTGTATTGCATTAAGCTTACTCAAGAAAATGATTCATACTATAATATAATATTGTATATATTACTTAATATGCATTTGTTTTTAACAAATATTATTAATATGCTTTTTATTATCTGTTTTAATAATCTTAAACTTAAGCTGATGTTTATGCAAAAAATGTCGATAACGTTAATTTATTCTGAAACTTCCAATAAACAAACTTTGAAGGTTTCCAGGAGCGTAGAAATAGCGTCACTTAATTTCCAAGGCATAAAAAGTTCCGAAGTTGTTCTGATTTCGTCCAAGTCGCTTTTTTTTGTAATTTAATTTGTTTATTTAATATTTTCAGTTAATATAAAGTGCTCCGGATCCGTTTGAATTTATTATTGTAATATTAAAGAAATTGCGTGACGTGAATTAACTTGGTGTAAACTAAAGAACTCCGAAATAACTTTTAATTTTAATAATAAGTTTAATTTTCTATTATGAAATTACATCTTTAAGATTTCAAAATAATTACGTCTTTTAGTAAATTAAAAAATTATGACTACGCAGAAAATATATAAATTTCTTATGAAAATCATGGACTTAATAAATGGATTATTAATAAAAAGGAAATAGACAATTTATTTTGTAATACGTATAAAATAAATAAATAAATGTAAATAAATAATTTTATAAAAGGTTTTATAAAATTAATAAGATTTCTCTATAAACCTCATATCTATTTTTTCTATATTTTAATTATATTTCATAGTAAAATGACAATGTCTTATTCATAGAATATTTATAAATATTTATATTTATTATAAGTCTATTTGAGTTAAAATGTGTTTTTATATTATTAATTTATTTAATTTATTTATTAAACCATGTTCCATTCATATATTGCTTTATTAATAACTGCTTCATAAGGCTTTAAAAATCCTTTATGAATAAGTTATTGTTTATAAAGCATTGATAAGTTTTTATTAAGACTGGACCTTTGATTTCTTCTTATTATGTTATTAGTAATAATATAATATAATGTACAGAATGGGTGAAATTCCTTCCTTCAATGAAATGTTATTAAAACTCTTTAACATTTAATAAATTCATTGAGGCTTCTTACACTAATTTCACATAGTAAAAGGCAAAAATATATTATTTTTATTTTAAATTTATTTAATTTCATGTCTATATTAGACACGTAAACCTTGGTTATTTAATCAATAAAATTTTTCATTAAATTGTAGACTTCGCTCTTCAAATAAACTTCCAATTCGACTCATAATTTTCATTTAACCATCGCGTATAAGAATTCAATTGTTCCACTGTCTTCAATATTAATTCCAAAGTATAATTGAATAAATATTAACTGTTGAATCAATGATCTACTTGAGACTCAGTGTCTCGAAGCCAACAGAAAAGGCTCACTTCTTTTGTAGCCCATCGATGTTATTCCCGTTATTATCATGTTGCTCAGTTATATATATGCTTTTCAGTTATATAAAAATGTTTGATGTCTTAAGAAAAATACTTGCCGAAGGCGGTTTTGTTGTATATTTCGTGACCCTGGGCGTTTTTGTTGTAAAGGCGCCTAATTGCAATCCGCTGCTGGCAGCACACAAAAAGCACACTGAAATCAACAGAAGCGCAAACGAAAAAAAAGGAGAAAAAACAACAAGTGAGCAGCTTATCTTTTTTTATTCTGAAGCAATGAGATATGATTATGTATTTTAATCTTTGGATTAGGACCAAATCAAACCTCTAAAAATTTGTATTAAAGAATCAGAACAAAAACTCGTGAGAAGGAACGAAGGTGAAGGGAAATTACAAGGTGACGGCGGGTGTTGGAAAGGAGTGAAGTCGACTTTTGACAGGATGAACAGTATTCAAGGCATGAGTAAAGACATCGATTTTTCCAAATGGGAAAACGATGACGGACTGAAAAGGAAAACTTACGAATCAAGGAGAAAAATATAAAGTTCAAGAACTCGGCACTAAATTTATTAACGCGGAAGCTGTAAATCCTGAGGAGATGTCCTTTTCCGGAAACTACTGCGATTTCATCGCCATCGCAAGTGTTGAATCGCGACATTTCTATAAAAAATGGCTGACGAATTTGTGACTAATGTTAAAATTGGTTTTTGCACAATAGAAAATATTTTTATTTTTTCCGAATGCACTTAAAAGGAATTTTTAATGAACACCACTTTTTAAACACTCTTTAAATAATAAATAAACACTTCACTGGTCTTTCTTTCGGATGTCGAATTGGATTTTTACTTGAGATTTCGTCGACGCGACGACATCGAATTCGAGTGCTGCAAGTCAACGAGGCAAATAATGAATGAATGGAAAATGTCGGTCGACTACTTTCTATTTTTATATGTATCGAATCTCGAAGATATCCTTTTTATTTTCATCCCCAAAATTAACCACGTATGAAATCGTTGCGGCTCTCTTCTGCTGTGCTCTCTGTCTGCAGTGCTGCTCTCTTTGCAGCGGGCCAACTTTAAAAGCGCGTCAAGGAGTCTATTTTAAGTATGTTTAAATACATTTTAAATAGGTGAAAAGTATAACAGTCATAATACCAAATGGCCAATAAAAGCAGTGGAAAGAAAAGTCAATGGAATGCCAAAGAATCTTTGAATTAAACTAATTTATAATTCAACAAAAAAAGAATGGAATCTTTAAATTTAATATTCTACTGGAACCAAAAATTATAAATAATAATTATAAATAATTTATAACTAATTTTAAGGTAATTTAAATAAATATATGATTTTATTTAGAATTCCTCCGTCAACTTTTTTCTAACTTGTTTTAGTTTAAAGGCTAGAAATAAAACGCCACGATTATTTTTAAGAAGTTTTATTTTTTCATTAATTTCGCTTAATATTTATATAATTGAATATAATTGATATCCATTACTGTTTAGTTTATTTAATTAATTCTTTATAATTCGAATGTTGTTATTTTTTAAAATTTTAATAATGTTTTTCTATTAAAATGACTAAGAAACGATTTTGTTATACTTTTAAATACTCGATTATAATTTTATAAGGCATGAAACGCAGTTTGAGAATGATTTTTTTATTTTTTATTTAAAGATGAAAATGTTTTGACAGCTATTAAAAGAGTTTGAATAAATTATTAATGCGAAAGTTTTTCTTTTAATGAAATAATGAGTTAAGATGTGCTTTAAACAAACTTCTTCTATTTTATATATTTCTTTAATTTTTACTTTTAAATATTGAACAAAAAAAAAAATTAGATTATATTTTTAATTCGCTTTATTTTTCAAGTTATATTATTACATTTGACTACTTTCATTCATACTACTTTAAAATTAAATTCCATTGCGGTTTTTCCCAAAAAAAATTAATATAATAATAATAATAATTAAAGATATATTAAAAAATTATAATAAAAAATTGTATTTATAAAATTGCTGTGAGAAAAGGAAAATATTAGAAGCAATTCAATTCAATTACAATTTCAATTTACTTTTTCTGTATTGATAAAAGCCTATTCTGTGTGTGCATCAATTGAAATTATCGAGCTTTCAAATCTACAGCTATTAATTTGTGATTAAAATAAAAATTTACTTCATTCGCTCCATATAAAAACATATTTATTCTAATGACGATCGTAGTAATCATGATAACAACAAAATATCGATTTCGTGGTTTTGTGTTTATTGCTTGTCGATCGTTTTCAAAGCTCCTCTTAATTTCGACCCAATGATAATGTAATAGAAATTCGTAGAAATCACATAGCTTGCTTTCTAGTGTTAAAATTGAAATTGTGTAATTGATTACTTTTCCTTGATAGGTTTTCTAGCATTACTGCTGAATGTGGTTGTTTGCAGGTTGAATACAACACTTTTTGCAGTGTTTCCTCGCATTTGCTGCTGTGCTTTATTATTTTAAGTATTTCTTATCGCCATAAAAGTGATCTGATCCATAGAAATGACCTCCTGCGGCCCGAACTGCTGCTGCATCGTTGCTTAGTCTAGATTTTTATACATATCTTCGAGCTGTGGCTTGAAGTAGCTTTTCAATTGCGGCCGTTTCGATTTGAATGTCGGTGTTAGCAGTCCGTTTTGCACCGAAAACGGATCAGGATGCAAGTAAACATCCTTGACCTGAAGAAACGAATTTATTATTAAATCAAATTGCAAACAATTGCGAATGAATTTGTTAGTATTATAGTTCTATATGAACAATCATAGATATATATGCGAGATTATTCGTATTCATCACCTGTTCGAAGGATTTTAAGCCGCTCTTCTTTCCCCAGTTGAGGATGTCGCTCATGATCATTTCTTTCACTTGCTGGTTGTTGCACAGCACCGATAACGTCCCCTTTAGATTGTTCTCCATGGCCCAATGCTTCAGCACGTCGACATCGGGCACAATGACGGCGACTATACAACTCTAAAGAACCCAGACAATGAATTAGAGTAGAACAAAAGTGAGAGAATAATGCTTTTTATGCTTCGTAGTCTTACTTTTAGGCTCTCGCCATAAACGAACACTTGATTGACGTACTGACTCAGCGAGTAGATGCTCTCGATCTTCTCTGGTACGATGTACTCGCCTTGGCTCAGCTTAAAGATGTGTTTGCGGCGATCGATGATGCGCAAGGTGCCATTCGGGAGCCACCGGCCGATGTCACCCGTGTGGTGCCACCCATCGGGGTCAATGGCTTCTGCAGTTTTCTCCGGATCCTTGTAGTAGCTAACGAAGTTGTATATATTGATATATTAGCATAAGTAACAGCATCTTCATGAGGGACTCACCCATGGAATACGTTCGAGCCGCGCACACAAACCTCGCCGGTGTTTTGGTTAGCGTAATACTCCATCTCGGGTACGTCTACGAGCTGGAATAGAATAAGGTGTGAATTACGGACTAAAGATATAAAAGATATTGCTTCTCGTACCTTCACCGCGTTGCAGGAAACTGGAGGACCCACGTGTTCGGGCACGTAGTCGCCCTGCACGGTGAGTGTGATGGGGCCGGTGCACTCCGTCTGTCCATAGCCCTCGACGATGAGGCAGCCGAGAGCGCAGCGCATGAATGTCAGAACTTTTCCGGCGAGGGGCGCTGAACTGACAACCATCAGTCGCAGGTTCCCGCCAAATGCTGAAAATTTGGACCGCTGATGATTACAATTACTATTAAACCATAGTTGAAATTGTCTTTTACCTTGATGCACCTTCTTGAACACCAATTTGTCCCAGCAGCCATTGCGTCGGAAAATGCCACGCGACATTTCCTTCTCCTTCGCACGCAGCGCCATATTGAAAAGCCCCCGTTTGATTGCTGACGCCGCGATTTCATTTTGTATTTTGTCGTAGACACGATTTAGCAGCCGTGGCACCGCCGGCATCACCGTCGGCTTCAGCATCTTCATGTCGTTGGTCAGCTCCTTGATGTCGCCGGAGTAGAAGCCCACACAGCCGCCAACGTAATAAATGCCATTCTCGCAGCAGCGCTCAAACATGTGCGCCAGCGGCAGAAAGGATATCATCACGTCGCCGGCGCGTATCCGGTGATCGCCCATCTGCAATATCACGGAGCAGACTGCGGCCACCACGTTGCCATGCGTTAGCATGACACCCTTCGGGTTCCCGGTAGTGCCCGATGTGTAGCAAACTGTGCATAAGTCGTCCGCCGTGGGTTGTACCTCGGGATGGTTACCCTTAGCGCCAAGCTTTTCAACATCGATAAACGAAAAGATCTGCACACCGCGACTGCGGGCGCGATCCAAGGTGCTTTGGCGGATCGGCTTGATAGCTATCATTATTTTAAGAGCCCGAGGAGCTTTGTCGAGCAGCATGACGGCCTTGGCGTCGTCCTCGACGATGACAATGGCCATTTCCGTCTGGCGTATGACGAAGGCACACGCGTCCGGGCCGAGTGTGTCGTAGAGCGGCACCACCACCAGCGAGTAGTTGTAGCAGCCCTGTTCGAAGAGGATCCATTCGGGACGGTTTTGCGAGTAAATGCCGATGAGTTGCTTGGGCCGGGTGCCCAGCGCAATCATCCCGGAGCCGAAGTTCTTCGCGCGCAGCAGGGCCTCGTCATAGTTAATCCACTGTGAGCAGTAAAGCAAAATGCATTAGGATCTGAGTTCCGTATAAACCTGAACATCGTAGTGCTACGTACCTGATAGGGAGAAGTGAGAGTCTCACGCCAGCCAAGACAAGGCCCGTTGTTGGACGCATAGGCGCCTTCCCGGAACGTCTGGTACAGGGTACGGACGCCTTCTTTGATGTAGCTGACAAACTTTCCATTCTTCGACTCTTTGTAAAATTTGGAAACATGGATTTGTTCGGGACCCTGAAAGATGGATGAAAGATGTTTGACAAAGCTTTGTGGATGGGAAGGAAGTACAAAGATATAGAGAAAATGTTGGTTTTTGTAATGGTCGATGGCCTTCAAGGTTTTTCCGATGAGGTTTCATCAAGGACAACGAATCAGCGTCAAATGGAAACGTTACTAAACGAGGGTCAAATGAAAGAAAGTAATGAAACGAAGTGCGGGCGGGAAGATGGAGATCAGTCTGAACTTAATGGGAGAAGTAAACAAGAGCCTTGGAAAAGAAGCAGACAAGTTCTCTGGAAGCAGTTCTTTGGTTTTTTAACTTAAACATTTCCTAAAAACGTTGTAGTTACTATGAATAAATTTTGCTGGGAATTTGCAATCATTGAATTAAATATATTTGATTAAATTGTTTAATTATATTATAAATGGTGCAAATATTTAATTAAATCGGAAAATATTTATTATCTTCTGTATATTTATGTTATTATATGTATTATGTTCTGTATATTTTATAGTATGTATTAGATTATATGTATTATATTCTTTTCACTTTCACTTTATCTTAATTTCTTTCATTTCTTTATCTTAAATTCTGCATATTTATATTCTATTTTATTTATTCTCTTTATTATTGCCTTCTCTTGTAATATTTTCTAAGCTCTTTCAGAGCTGAAATTTAAGCAATATTTCAGAGTCCTTCATTGAATTTATATGGTTCATTCAGCAAAGAAATTTATTTTATTTATTTCTGTATTTATTTATTCAATTTTTAGGATTTTTCCAAAATTTTATATTATATAAATATATTTATTTAATTTATATTGAAATTGTATTATATACATATTTGATATTAATTATAAACAACGATTTACGTCGATGAACTGATGAGGCATTCAATCAATTTGAATTTTGTGTAATTTCTTAATTCCCAAACTGATTTCTGATATAAAAAAATCTTTAAAAAAATTTATTTTATTTAGTTTATTCAGAGATAGATTAGGTTTTCTCTTCCAATATAATTTTGTCTGTAGCACCTTCATCACTCAACATTTATCAATATCGATCGATCTCCTTCTGATCGTCATCAGTTCTGCGAATGTTTATTGAATTTAGTATTCATTGGAAATCAGAATTTCATTAAATTAAACGTAAAATACGAAAATCTATTTGCCCTTGAATTAAAAATCTTTTGCAAATCTTTCTACTGTGAAATGAAATTTCAAAAATTGCCTGCTGATGGAAATGATTGCTTTCTTGTTTTCACTTCCATTAAAATAGCCATTTATTGAAATTGTAAATAGCGAGAAGTTGAAAGCAATGAATTTCAAGCATAAATAAAGATTTATTGAATGATTGCTCTACATTCGAAAGCAGCAATCAGCAGCGGACCTTTAAGCGCTTCACAGTTTAAACGGCGATGAGCTTTAAATTATCTGTTATCTCTTCTAAATATAGAATAAAAAAAATCTTCGTATTGGTAATTGCAATGATAATGATTTTCAGGACGAATATTTTTAACTGGATTTTAGTTATTTCAGTTTCAAATCACCAAATGATTGATAGTCACATGAAGAAAACAAAAAAACCATCAATTAATTTAATGTTGAAAGGGTTTTCGATGGAAGACATTCAAATGTGTTGTGCATGGGAATGTTTTTTCAAAGTGTTGCAATCAGTGTTGCCTACCCTGCGATCTACGTCCTGACGAGGATCATATTTGATCTAGAATTCATAAATAAAATTGAAATAAAAAATGATTACAAGTTGAATTCAGCACAAGTTTGCATAATTATTTATTTATCGCTATTAGTTTTAATTATAATAAGTATTTATTAATTTACTCTTAAGATTTAAAAGGTACTTTTTACAGTATGACTTAAAGTCACTCATGTCACTTTTCGATTTACGATTACCTTCAAAATGTCGCTCTGTTCTGACATTTCGATGGGCGCTCGAACGATTGTGATTTGTCCGCAGCACGACATTTTAACACGACGCGACGGACTTTCAGCCGATCTCCTTGTGCGAGGAGAAGAAAGTTCAATTAAACTCACGGCTTTTCCGTGATTACAGCTGCTGTTAATCGTTCCACTTCACTTCGGTTAAGTTGCTTTTTTACTTCTTTTTTTTTGCTGATTTAATTTAATTAGGTTGTCACTTTCTTAATTTAAGTTTTATTCCTTATAGTTTATATTCTTTTTTTTTGTTTCCCTTTTTAAAACAATTTACTCAATGTGTTTTTAAATAATAAAAACAATGATTTTAACAATTTTCATTCATTATCAATTGTTTATTAAATGTTTTGTTAAAATGAGCAAAAACTAAAAATTAACTAAATGATTATGATTATTGTTTTTTAGAATTGAATTTTGTTTAAATAGGATTGATATTACAATAATTTAAACATTTATTCGAGGCGTTTGTAGCTTGAGTTGGTCAAAATAAAAATAATTCAATAATAATAATTGAATGAGAATTGTTTGATGATAAAATACAAAATCTGAATTCATTCACAATCAATTCCAACAATCGACAAAATTTTATTATATTTTAATAATATTTTTATTAACGCAGTAAATAAATTACTACAAAAAAAAGCATTATTAAATTTTACTTCATTCATGTATTGAAATTATCTGTTGTATTGCGAATTTCATCATCTTTAATATATTCAACAGAATGTTTGTGTTCTGTGAATAAAATGACGAATGATTGAGATGAATGAAAGCAAATCATTGTGACGTTCGGGTCATTTTCAGGCGAATGAACTGTTTGTCACGTCATCGATACGTTTCCACTTCGTCTTCGTTTTATGCACGCCTCTCGATCGACGGATGCCACTGAAGCATCTGACACAAAGACAAGTGTTTCGTGGGCGACAACAGACAGACGGACAGAGAGACAGTTTGTGCTAATTTCATGAAATTGCAGAAAATAGAAGCCGCTGCTTAACGATGTTTTTTTTGGGAGATGTTTTACGACGTTTTCAATCAACGATTCAAGTGCCACTTGTTGTTGCTTTTGTTTATTTCACCTCCCACAACAATTGCATGTTTCTTCTTTTGCCTTGTTCTACTGTAATATTTTTAAAGCATTTTAATTTAAAAAGTTTGGTTTTTGTCTTAATAAAATCTAAATTGCTCAGGTCGATTTTGTTTTTAGACGAATCTTTTCTATTTTTAGCGCACTTCGGCGGCTGAACGATGTATTTTTGTAAAAAAGAGCTCACTAAAACAACAATGTTTAAAAACTTATAAAATTGAATTAAATACTTTGTGAGCTGCGAAAAATAACAGAACAAAGAAGAGTTTCCTCAAAATTTCCTCATGAAATACTTGATTTTAAAATAATATCATTTTTTTTTTGTTTCTAAAAACTGCGATTCATACTCGGAATTGACTGCCCGATTCGTACTGAATTCCGAATTTTTTGGAATCTATTTTCCCAAAAATTAATTTGGATTTCGATTTAATTTCATGCACTAAAGTTTTACGTAATAATAAACACTTGAGCGGCCTTCGCGGTCCACGTATTTTTTATGCTCTGCTTTCGTTTTCCATTTCATTGATTAATGACGAATGCAGATCGTCACTTCAAATCTGCAAGAATCACGCCCTCGCGCATCACGCCCCTTTTTAGCTTCACCAACAACAACGAGAATTAATGAGAAATTTTTGTTAAACGCGACTCGACAGCAGCTGAATTCATACTGAAAATTCGATGTTGTTGAATATTCGAAATATCTTTTCAAATTTCCGATTGAGAATAACAGAAACAACGATTCGGAAAATTTATCTTTCGTTTGCGAAAAGAAGATTTTTCTTCTCATTCTTCATTCGTGATCGTTCGTTTGCAGAGAATGTAAATTAAGATATAAAAACTGAATTGAAGAAAGAAAACAACAAAAATGCAGACATCATTAAAATCAAGAAAGAAATAAAATCTAATTAAGAAAAGAGTTAATTAAACAAAAAAATAAAAGCAATTTAAACTAATGTATAGTTTTTTGCAAGTGTTCAAACATCAGAAATTAATTAGTTGACTAACAGCACATCGATTAACGACGATTAGTCTTAATCTTAATTGATACAAAATTAAATAAATTGTTAAATTTAAAAATTATTAAATACTGCTATGAAATAAATAATAAAATAATTAGTGATTTGTGTTTAATAATTGTTAAATAAATAAATAATTTATAATCCTGTTTCATATTATGTTTAATTCTAATGAGAAAGATTATTGTTTAGCTTTCATGAGAAGCAACTCAACTTTTATAAACGTTTTAAGTATTGATTAAAATATAAGAATATTATCGATTATTTCCTCTTCATGTCTGTGTTTCAATTAATTTGCATTTTCTCTTCTCGTGGTGGAAGCCAAAAATGTTTTCTGTGTCACCCAGTTTAAAGCAGACTATTTTTAAGTTCGAAGCGATGACGTATTGTGACTTATAAACAATGTATTATTCACCCTAGACAACTGAGTGGTGAGTTTTCCTTCCTACCAAAATATTCTTACTTTTTTTCTAAATTATTTTTTAATTATTTACATTCATAATAAGTTGCATTAGATTTATAATAAGAAATATTTAATTTGATACCACATCTTGTTAGGAGTTTATTCGAAAAATGAAATTTAAAATAGAAACTCGACCAAAAATACACAAATACGAAGACATTTTGATGCGATCGATCAGTGACGTCTGTTATTATTTACCACGTGACACGACGAAGTTGCAAAGAAAGTTTTCTAGAGCAGCAACATTAAAAGAACAAATAGAAATCGGCGGGAAGCCAAGAATATTTTGGCAACAATCACCAAATGCTGACTCATCACATCCCATAAATTAAAGGGCCAATAATCTGATTATAGGATTTTTTTTAATCAATTCAAAATTAGATTTGTCCACGAAATGTGCAAATATAAAACGTGCTCCAAGTTTAAGCTCGGATTGAATGAAGATCTACTTACATCGAGGATAGGTGATTGATTGTGGAGAGGCACTAACGGTTTTTCCGGGACAGGTCGCGAGGCGTGGTAATACGCCGCTGCAGCCGCGATGCTGGCGATGGTCAAGGCGCCCACGGTGCCGCCGAAATAATACAAATACCCATCGATTTCATCCACTGTGCAAATGAAATGAATGTAGAACGGGAAATACTTCCAATAAGAACATCCAATTGGAATACTTACGAAAATATGTGATGTTGCTGACGATGAAATGGTTGAAATACGCCCATAACGACTTCCCCGGTAACATGATTCCGGCCAGTATTTCACTGCGATCGCCTTATTATATATGGATGTTTGTTGGCCGAGCCGCACGCCCCTTTCACCGCTCCGTTTGCGTTGTTTCCTCCTTTTGTTGAACGGGCAGACGACGTCTTCCTTCCTTCGTAGTTTTTCTGTTTCGTGCTTCTCTTTACATGGGAACGCTGAATTTTCTATGAGTTTCGAAGAAGAATTTTTGCTTGATATTATTTTTCATTTTTTACTCGAAAACAAATGTTTTCTATAGCAATTTTTCCCTAGCCTGCTTAGAAGAAGCATCTGACAGAATTCTCATCGAAGTTAAATCAATAAAAATATTGTCAATGCTAACTACAGTAGCTAATAAAGTATGTTTATATGTATAATATTATGAAACACGTTATCATTTCGAAATTCTGTATATAAATTAATCAATTTAATGGCCTCTTAATAATCGGTAATTAATTACGAAGCTTATCGCGTCGAATCTTTGAAAAAGCGTTTAACTCAATGCAATTTCAATGATTTTCTTTTGAAGCGTATTTGCATTTTTGTTTCCTGTTGATAGCTTCTAATGGAGGCTGTATTATTCAAGGGTTTATTGTTGTTTTTATTCGATTTCCTTTTAGTTTTGTATTGCTCCATGGATATTTCGTATACAATCCTTGTTTGTATGGTTTTCGGTTTCAAATCACCCTGTTTCTCATCATACCTGTTTCTAATCCTATTAAAGATTGTATTTTATTGTTTTTTAGTGTAATTCTTTGAGTTTTTTTGTGTAATTGTAATTGGCACTCTAGTTACATTGTAATTTTCGGTCTTGGTTGCTGAAAAGTTGACATCAAATCGACATTAATTGCTTTTTGGACTCAGTCACGTGACTTAATCTGAAATTCAATGTTTTAGTGTGGTGGGTCGCACTAGGTTGCTAGCCTAGAACTTATCCCAACATACACACACACACATATGCAAAAGAACTTCCTCCCTAAAGCACCACTAATAAACGTCTGCAACTGAGGGATATACTATAAGTACCGTTACGTCTACCTATGCCTGTTTTTGAGGTTGTCGTTGTTGTGCATCGATTTTTCACATTACGTTTGTCTGCTTTCGGACATTTTAAACGGAAACATTACAGTGCATTATTAAAAAAGTTAACAATTGCTGGCCGAACTTTATTTTTCCGAGTATTAATGCTACCTGCCTTTGATTAATGTTACCACTTTCACGTACAATGAAAGGGATTCTTTTTCACCTTTAATATTTTGTATGGATTTTTTCCATCACTCTGATAATTGACTGTAACACACTGTAATTCTATGCAGCCAAAGAAAACAAGTTGTTCTTGCGACCGACCGACAGCAACTGAACTCAACTCGCTTTGGATACCCCGCGCAAAAACGATTTCAGCAAAAACCTTATCCACCAGCCGACACCAGGAAACTCGCCCCGCTCCCAACAGGCCACACGAGAGCGCAAGACTGTGTGATCAGTGGAAGGGCGAAAGAAAGTTCCTCCTTCCAGTCCACAGAAACGCAAGTGTGAAAGTGTGTCGCGGCGATTGGAGCCTTGGTGAACCTTGTTATCGTTGTAAGTCTGGCTTCTTATCAATTGTTGTTTTGAAAACACTTTCAGCAACGATTGCCTTCTCCTTCAGCTGCTTTCAATGCTCTTCCCCATGCATCGTAAGAAAAGAAGTCGGAATGTTTTCGAACTAGAAAGTTTCGTAGTAAAACACGGTACGTCCTCTTTGATGAAGATATTTTAGGAAAAACTGATAGCCGTAGATTTGGGTTCGCTTTTCGTGGTTTAAAAGCAAAACTCCTGCTATGGAATGGAAGGAATTTTGTAACAAGGAAGCCACATATGGGCCGCATAACAATAACAAACATTGTACCATCAGCGATATCAAAGGAAAATTCATATCACTTTTTTGAGTTTTGAATGAAATCATTTTCGACTACGCATTCTGAAATATAAAATCCGAGTCCCACTTGAAAGCATGATATACATCTAAGGGTCCGTTATCACAGCCCCGTTTACCGCAGTAACACATTTTAACCGCAAAATAATGTCCAAGAATTCTTAGACAACAATTACAAAATTATAAACAATCGAAATTAGTTGTTTTTCGTTTTGCGTCGTGTACAGTGGGTCGAATTTGGATAGGATTTGGATAGCAAGGAGATTTGTTTAGGTAAAGCCATTAACAATATGGATATTAACATATCCAGCAGCTCGGGAAGCGTTGGTGACTATCAGAATGCTCAGGGCTGCTGCCAGGAACAGACTGAAGTCATTGATTTGTCCCCGAAGGCGGTCGATAGTGCAGATCTAGTTGATACCCGGAGGAGGACAAACAGGGTGATTACGGACTCCAGCAGCAGTTATGCGGCCAGTAAAAATGTCGCCGAAGGTTGGGTTCAGTGTCTCCTAGTCGACGTTTAGTTTCATAAGCTAATTATTTATGTTATCCGTAATTATGCTCAGGCATGATGGACATTGCTTTGCTATCCGCGAACGCCAATCAGCTGCGGTTTCTGATTACTTACAACAGCGCCTCGTCGACGTATTACATCAGTCTTTGCCTGATAATATTGTCATTAGTAATGCAGGTTTGCGTCGGAATCGCTCTCATATTCAAGGTGAGGAATGAATTTTGACGATTCGAGATACCATCCATGGGATTTTCCCGTTTCTAGCACCGCGTGAAACGCTGCAGTGGGAAGAGTTTCGAGCGCACGAATGAGTTTCTTGTCGGTGGTGTGTTCATAGTGACTGTGGTGAATATCCTGTTGGCTGCTTTCACCACAACCGATGGGCAAAAGTGATGATGGTATCGAAGCAAGCGAAGAGGTTCCCATTAAAAAAAGCTACGCCAAATAAAATATACGCATTAAATATTGTTTTTTTTATTATAAAATTGCTTGTTGCTTAGGACTATTTCACTATGAGTATGAATACACTTTAACTTATAAGAAACGAGTAAAGATTTAAATGGCAGTCGTTGAAGCAGAACTTGGAAATTCTTAAAAAACAATGTAAATACATATTTAAGAGACTTGATCACATTTTATATTAAGAAAATGTTTGATTGGTAACCTCCATGATATTCAGGGGAAAATAAAACAATGATTGATCGCACCTAACTCGAATACTCCTTCTTGATGGCCTTGGCGATGGTGCTCAGTTGCATGTTGGTGGTTCCTTCGTAGATGGAGCCGATCTTCACGTCTCGATAGAACTTTTCTTGAGGGAAGTCGCGTGTGAAGCCGACGCCTCCCATCCAGTCGATGCACTTGATGGTTGTTCGCTGAGCCACCTCCGAGCTGAAGTACTTCGCCATGGCGGCTTCCTTCTGGAACGGAGCGCCGTTCTCCTGCAGCCGGGCGGCGTTATACACCAACAGGCGAGCGGCCTCAATTTCCGTCGACACGGCTGCGATCTGGTGCTGCATTGACTGGAAGTCGTAGATCTGCGAGCCGAATTGCTTACGTTCCAAGAGGTAGGGCATCGTAGCATCGAAGCATCCCTGCGCCAGGCCGATCATTTGGGCTCCAATGCCTATGCGACCTTCGTTCAAGAAGCCAGCAGCGTATTTGTAGCCACAGCCGAACTCGCCCAGCAGATTTCCCTCAGGCACTCGCACGTTGTCAAAGGTAATCATGCAGGTGCCGGATGCGCGAATGCCCAGTTTGTCTTCAGGCTTATTGACGGTCAAGCCGGGCGTGTCCCGGTCAACGATGAAGCAGGTAATGCCTTTATAACCCTGAGAAATCATTCATAAATGAGTGTGTAAACTGGATAACAGAGAAATTCGTCAACATACAGCTTCAGGCTTGGCATTGGCGAACACGAGGAATACGCCAGCGATGTCCGAATTCGAGATCCACATCT
Source organism: Thecophora atra (assembly GCA_937620795.1). Taxonomy (NCBI): domain Eukaryota; kingdom Metazoa; phylum Arthropoda; class Insecta; order Diptera; family Conopidae; genus Thecophora; species Thecophora atra. The sequence continues at coordinate 67,086,215 of OW569397.1, read as the reverse complement.
TGGAGCCGTTGATAACGAAATGACCACCTTCCTTCTTGGCCACGGTTTTCAGAGAGAATGCGTCGGAGCCTGAACCAGGTTCTGTCAAAGCAAAGCTGCCCGCCTTAGAAAATGCACAGAAGGAAATAGATTTGGACTTTATAGGACCTGGACTTTACAAACTTACGTATTCTTGGGCCAATTTGGGCAGGTATTTTTCCTTCTGTGCCTTACTGCCGACCTTCATCAGCAACGAGTTCACCAACGTGTTGTGGATGTCAACCAGCGCCGCCACCGAAGGGTCCACCTTCGACAGCTCTTCAACAACTAAAATCGTTGTCATGAAGTTGCACCCACTGCCGCCCAGCTCAGTGTCTATTTCCACGCCCATCAGCCCACTTTCAAAGACAGTCTGCACCACGGACGAGTCGAATTTGTGTTCTAGGTCCATTTTTTTAACCAACGGTGAAATTTTTTCCTGGGCCATTTTCGCAACTGTGGTTATAAGGGAAAAACATAAACTAATTAAGTGTGGTCACGTTTCTACAACTTTAATAATGTTATTAAATATTTAATTTGATCGTTTTTAAATTTTTATCGTTATAGTAAAAAATGTTGTCAGCTTTCCCACTATGAATTGCGTTTGGGATTTCTCAAGTTCGCTCTCAACTCTCGAGGAAAGTTCCGAAAGCTAGCACTCAATGGAAGTTCCACTAGAACAGTAGAAACATTCTATGGAGCTTTAGCTTCGATTTTAATCTACCACAAGTGTAACGCTGTACAAATTTATAGAATAAATTGAACTGCTGACTGCTTGTGAATAAAAAACTACACTTGTTTGAAAAAAACTTATTAAATGAGAACCGACCTCTTGCGGGATTCGAACCCGGATAAAATACAATTCTAATTTGATACAAGTGCCAAACGTCGAACTTGCAAAGCCACGCTGCCAACTGGAATACACTTGTATAAATCATCTTATGAAAGACGTGGATATTCCATGTATTTTATCAAATGTGCGCCATGTTAGAATATGAAATTATATAATGTTAATATAACAGAATCACGCAATTCACGCAATACCTGGGCATGTATGACAAAGGGGAAATTGCGTGATTTGCGTGATTCCTTTCCATGATTGGAAAATACCGTGTTTTTGTTGTCGAAGCCGGCAGCGCCATTGGAACTCAACGTCGTTTCGAAGAAAAAAGAGGGGAATTGTTGGAAGAATTTTTGCGAGACAAAAAATGCGCATTTGTAGTCGATGTTGTTGTTGTTGTTGTTGGTTTGTTGATTCGTATATATATATAAATACTCGTTGGTTGATTGTGCATGAGTGCACCTTTTTTGAAAACATTTATTTTGACATTTAAACATCTCAATTAAAATATTGAAATATTTATTTATGAAATGCAAACGTAAATTCCTAAAAATTGAGTGTGTCGTTGAGTTATGCTATGCTGGCTGTTAAGAATGAATTTCTTTTACATAACAGAAAACCGTAACAGAGAATTTTTATGTAAATGTTATAGTAACAGAAAACATAATTTCACAGGTTTGATTAAAGTTTGGCTGAAGATTTTAGTAATCTTTAATACACCTAAGTCTGTTTTTACACGGTAGATTGGTTCCAGAAGAAGCCGTGTAAAAAAAACCGTGTAAAAAAGACATTGATCTTATACAAAAATTTAAAAGTAAAAAAAAGTTAAAAATAAAAAATTTAAGTACATAAAATTTCAAATCGTGCTAAATGGAATAAAATCGTGTAAAAAAATTAAAAATATTCAATTTTCAAACCGTGTTATATCAAAACCGTGTACAAAAAGACCGTGTAAAAACAGACTTAGGTGTAATTACGGTTTGGATAATTGCGATTACCATTATGGAAAATTATCAATATAAATAAAAATTAAACTAAGGACTTTATATTTTTGCTATAATTATATATTACGATAACAAATAAAAGCAAATTCTCAGTGGAATTGAACCGAGCCTCTTTACCTTATCAGCAATGTGCTTGAAAGAAGCAGCAAAAGAATACGAAAACATCATACAAAAATTGTCATGTTGTCACAAGGTCGAAATAATATATTCGTAATAATGATCAAATGACGATTGCAATAATTTCAGATAAATCAAATTTAATTTAATATTTTTATTAACAAAATTATGTGAAATATTTAATTTAATATTTATTTTAGTATTTATTTATTTTGAAGAGAGAAAATTCTTATCTCAATTAAACTATCGCATGTCAAGGTAAAAATAAGCATTATATTCCGTAATATTGTATGTATTCTAACAGAACGTTAACGTAACCTCTTCTGTTAGAGATAACAATTCTTTTTTATTTAAGTACACAAATTCAGGAATTAGAGCGTATAGTTGGCATCTCTTAATAATAAATACACTTTTATAATTGATGAAGACCTCGTAATGGCAAAAAAATAATAATAAAAACCAATACGTATTCCGCGAGAGAACATTATTAAGGTTACTTCTCAACTAATGACTGTTAATAGAATCACATACACTTTTATAAAGGAAGACAGTTTTTCCGAACATGTGTGTGTGGGTGAAGAAGGCAGAAACATTTTAAAAGAGCGATCAGCAGTGATGAAAGCGAGCGACCTCAACGGCCACGCATGCAAAACATAACAACAAAACAAGGTATTTACCTAAGTCAGGTTTATTTTCCGCCCGTCTTGCTGCGAACACCTTTTCACTTACCAGTTTCTTGCATTATTTTCTCATCTTCCGTCAAGAGAGTTAATGGAGGTCGCGCCCCGCTCCCACCAGCCGATGACCATCGACGCTCTTGCCGTTGAATGCCATTGGTAAACTGCAAAACAATATTTATAACAGTAACAAATACCACAAACTAGAGCAGTAATTTATCAATTAAATTTATCAATCAATTTATGCAATTAAACTCCGACGAATTAATTTTATATATGTAAATTTTGATACAGTTAAATTTTTAATTAAGCCATAGAAGAAGCGAGTTCTTCGCCCTTACCACACGCACCGGCAATTTCCTAAAGTAATTCATTTTGAATTAATTATTGTTCTTATTTATAATTGAATAAATTATTAGTAGTTATTTCAATTGGGATTATTCAACTTTATTCAAAGGAATAGCGAAACGATCACCGCGTCCAAGCACACTGGAACAACTGATCTTAAGTGGAAAGAAAACTAGAATTTTATAAGTTGTTTTGTTATTAATGACCGCAATTTGATAAGCGTCATATCAAAACTTTTAATTTTGATGAAGTTTAACCTTTTAATTAAGTTCATCTGATTTCAATTAACCAATATTAGACCTTATAGTAACTGATCAAAATGTATTATGGAAGTAAAATAATATATATTATCGATATTACTTTTTAAAAAAGTTAGTCTCTTTTCCTTCGCTTCAGAACGTTGCATTTTCTTAGAATACTCATATGTAATTCGAATTTGCAATTTGAATGCATATATAGTCCAGTGGACAAAAATAATAAATGTATTGCTAATCGGAAATATATTGAAAGTGTGGAAATGTGTATGAAAAGTATTATTGGCAAGGAACGTTTGCTTTTACAGCTCGATCTCAATTTCACGAAGTGTCTCCGAAGTGCTGCTTTCCCGTTTTGGTGAAAAACTAGGAAAAAACACCAAATTGGTACTATTTTGAAGTAAAATTTGGAATTTTACCAAGAATTCTGGAAAATTACTCTCTACAAGAAATTTTAGTGTCTCTTTACCTAGTGGGTCGTTCCTATTCGTAGGTCTTTTTCATTCGTTGCTGTCAATAACTTCACTCGCTAAACAAGACTATTTCCGCCGCTCGAAATGTCAAATTCTTTCTTTATCGTTGTTTTTACGCGAATTGTTTGGTGTAAGTTTCTTTCTTCTTGAATTATTTAATCATAAAACATCGAATAAATCTCAGTTTTAAAATCATTCTATTTGCAAAGAAAATATTAAGTTACGTTAAAATATGTTAATGGAATAAATAGTTCAATAAATGATAAAAAATGAAAATCAATTTTTGTCTTGGTTTGTGTGATTGCAATGAACGCTGTTCTTTAAGACAAAAATTTTAGTGCAACCTTAATGTGCTCTGAAATATAGTGTCCACTTCGAGATAATCAAATCGTGAAAATATATATTTTTGTGGCTTAAGTCACTCGATTCGACTAATTCAATTCTAATTAATATTTCTAGATAATTCACTTTGACAATGAAGCTTAACAAGTTTGTGTCGTCGTCCCGTCGAAAGAACCGCAAACGTCACTTCCAAGCGCCTTCTCACATCCGTCGTCGCCTGATGTCTGCGCCGCTCTCCAAGGAATTGCGTCAAAAGTACAACGTTCGTTCCATGCCAATCCGTAAGGATGATGAAGTTCAGGTTGTACGTGGCCATTTCAAGGGCAACCAAGTGGGCAAAGTGATACAGTCCTACCGGAAAAAGTTCGTTGTATACATTGAAAAAATTCAACGGGAGAACGCTAACGGCACAAATGTTTATGTGGGCATCCATCCATCGAAGTGCCTAATTGTTAAACTGAAGTTGGATAAAGACCGCAAGGCGATTCTTGAACGACGTAGCAAGGGACGCTTGGCTGCATTGGGCAAAGACAAGGGCAAGTACACCGAGGAGACTGCAGCGGCTGCACCCATGGAAACAGCATAAAAAGCTGCGTTCTCAATTTTTAATTAATAATGTGAATTTGTTTATTTTGCAAAAAAATAAAAATTAAATTAAGAAAGGAATTTCAAAGAGAATTATTTGCTTTTTTAAGATTGGTTTTCAAACATGGCGAAGAACAACAAAATAGATACAAAAATTAGCCTTTTTATATTAAACCAGAGCAAATGACGGGACAATTAAAAGTATTAAAACACTACGACAGCCTGCTCCAAATTAAAGGCATATTGCAAATTATTTGTCATCGGTTTCTAGTTGAGAATATAAAAGATTTATTCGTTTCTTTTGCCGTTAAAAACAGTCATTGGAACCTGTGGCCTAGGCTAACATATAATCTATGAATTTCTTATATTCGTGTATAAACCTATGCAGTTTGTTCTACAGGGCGTGGCTTAGGCTTAAACTTCCGATGTACTTCATCATTGTAGCCCTCCCGGTTACGAGCAATTTCAATCGCCAAGAATTGCACCCGAACTACTAATAAGGAGTTCTCTGAGCTAAACTCTTTTGTGGCATCGGCACGCATTAGCGTACCATATGAATAATCTGTGAGTTTGTTAAATTTTTCTGCAAAAATACGCCAACGTATTTTTTCTGCGTTCGATTTAAGCATTTCATCGCTAAGCACATTTACTTTGAGAGCAGGGAAGTCTTGGCGAAAGGTCTGGTAAATCTGGTCATCATATGGCGTGAGTCGAAGAGTGCGAGGGTTTAAGTTACACAGCAACTATAAGTACAAAAGGGTCCTTTTAATTCATGTATCTGAGGTCGTAGCTAAACGTGCTTACATTGAAGTAGACTTCAGCGTGCTCCATAGCTTTTATTGCCCACAGTTCCTCTACGATTACGTCGTTACAAAACTCGTCTGCTGGGCGCGAAAGCAAAGAAGCTCCTTGCTGCAAAATAGTTAACGCACATACATGAAAAGCCATGAAAGTAATAATATATCTTACCAATAATTCCATAACGTTTTTATTTATCAGTCGGAATATGCAGGCGTAAACTATGTAATTTGTAAACACAACACCGCAACGAATGAATACAAACCACAAAACGCATCGAAAAACGTCAAAAAAACGCTATAAGCAAATTGTTATCCATGCTTTTATCATCAGCTAGTTCGTTCTGCGCGATGCGCATCTACGTCATGGTCGGGTTGCCACATGGTAGAACCAACGAGCATATAAATGCAAAGAAGTTACGTGATTCTACTCGTTGGTATCGGCTTGCAACGTAAAGTAATGACTAACGCCGACCAACGAGTATATATTGTAAGAAAATTTCAACGCAGGCTACTCGTTACAGAGCACCTCGAGATGGTGCGCGGCTTAAGGTGACAGAGAAAAATAATTATCAGGAATTGTCATTAACTTTCCGTGATTGTTGGTTATTATTATTTTCAAACTGGAGCTAACATTTCAAAAAGCCGTTTGGGTCCTGTGCTTTGAAAAATTTTTTAACCTAGCACTTAATTTATTAGCAACAATTAACAATTGCAACAATCAAAATGTATGTTTCTATCGTGACGTCGTTGACATCAAGTTGTCAAGTTGACATCGAATAACGGAGCTGCGTAAGAGCAATCTTATCTATAATGTTTGGTGTTCTATATGGGCTATTGGCTGTTTATTGGACCGAACTAGCAACGAAAGCTATCGACTGGTAGAAGGAAGAGAAGATTTTAGAAAATTTGAAGACTGAAATATCCAAGCGGAAATTATGTATATTTATTTAAAGCGGAAACACAAATAAAAAGCATAATTAAAAAGGATTACTAAAAACATAAATTTATACTAGTCGTGTTTTTTTAATGAACTATATAGTTCTTCTCCAAGTGACACTTATCCAGGTTTTATACAGGTTTCTATCGAAGTTATGGGGAAATTTGCAAATTCCCACTTTGTTTCACTATGCAGCCAATCACACTCATTTGACTTGACACTCGTAATCTCCCAACAATTATTTATATAATTTATGCATTTAATTTAAATAATTTATTATATTTGATGTTTTAGAAACAGAAATTTAGCAATAAACAATCGTTTTCATTCATAACTTTGCTTAATGATTTGACATAAGTTGAAATTTCCCTCATTGTTTTTTTAATGAATCGGATAGCAAGAACCATATAGTTTATTAAAAAAACACGGCTATTAAAAGCATTGAATGAATAATTGAAAATATTAACATATGTATATAAATATATATAAGAATAATATAATGAAAATGGGATAATATGTGGTATTAAATAAAATACATGGGGTTACTACGCATGAAGTCCTGATTAACCAAACGTCGTTCATATTCTTTTTTGGGATCGGAAAATCTGCTCTCGCTGAAAAGGTAAATAAAAAATTTATTACATACATACGTCCCAATTCATTATCAGAGACCAACTCACCCCTCGATATAAACGCGACCTCGATATGCAACCAAATGGGCAAGGTATGCCGGTGCCGGATATGAAACTACACGGTTGCAACGTGGGAACATGTGGCACAAGTTATACGTTAACGTTTGCAGATCATTTATGTCCATTTTCGCATCGTCAACAAGCACGTTGTAGCGAGTGGGCTTAGCAGTGCCTTGAATAGATTGGTGGCTGACCATGAAGAACTGCACCTCGTTTGGATGCACGATAACTCTGTCAACGACAGTTCCTGGCTCAACGTTATTGAATTTATCGCGAGGATTTGGTGTTTCGGGGAAAAATCGCGTGTGATGCCGCTTAATGGCAATAATACACGTCAGCTTCGGAGAACAACCAGCCTAAAATTCAGGATTTAAATCTAATTTAATTTCAGTAACTACATTTTCCTACAATTGCCTACCTTTTTGCATGCAGTGCGAATACTGCGCAACTCAATATCCCTTACTTTTGGAAATTGTCCGTCGGAGACACCATCTCTGTAGTATATAACGTGATTGGGAAATCCGCCCTGATATTGTTGATAAACTTTCAAATGATGTGCGAATATGGAATCCATGTCGACAATCTCTTCACAAGTAGACTTTTGCAAACGGTATTGCATGTTGTAGCACGCTCCGTTGGTGTCATGTGAAGCAGCCACACCCACTACGCTGGGAATGTGCTTCTGATCCGGCGATGGGTGAGTAACGTCTGCACCTAGGAACATAACTTTATCCAAAGGTATGTTCGTTTTTGGGCTGACTCTATGATTGGTTCCGTTAAGTTTTCCATTTACTTTAAGTAAAATATTAGCAATAGTCTGCAAGTCGCCACGTTTCTCTATTGTATTCTCCATAATGCATTGTGTAAGCAATCCCACTCTTAATTCTGCCTCTTGCTTTATTTGAGCGTAAGATGTGCCGAATCTTGGGATAACAACGAAAACCAAATCGAAGTTTTTCCTTTTGAAATCCCTAAGAGTTTCATCTAGATTACTAAATTGAACTATTTGCGGCCTCGGTGCAAGGGACACATTTAGTTTTTTAGCAACATCTGATAGCTACAAAATTTCAACAATGAATGAAAATATTATATAGGAATAATTGCTGACTTTGTCAACATTTACCATACTCATGATCCTAATCAAAAATGTAGACAATAAATAAATTAACTATACTTACTTTACCAAAAAACTGCTGCAAAATGCTGTGTGAAATTCTGCTCTTATCACTGTAAATTACTGCCCATTGGTGACCATTATTAAGCTGCTTCGTTTGTAAAAATTTGGTACTGTCATTCATACGCCAAGCTCCCTTAAAAGGCGTTATCAATTCACAGGAATAATACTCCAGTTGTGGTGATTTGAGAACGCGCATAGGAACCATCTTGAACTCTGTACCGATCTGTATACCGAAACCTCTAACTTTTGCGTCAAGATTATGTTTAAAATGGTTTAGCATAGTCATAATTTTCTGCTTCCTGACATCTGTTGAAGTGGCCGCATATCTGATCATTTGCTGTACTTGGCGAGGACCATCTTTTCTCTTCAAAGCAAAGCGGAAACTTGTTATGGTATCCAGCAAAACTTAGCCGTTGGTTACTTACATTTATTGCCTGACCAGGCGGAACCACGCATAGTTCAATGGGTAAATAGATGCTTTTTACAGAGGAACCGACTTTCAAGCAATTCCAATTTGGATATTTAAGAGAGTAGCCTTTCGTTTTAAAATAATCAGCGACAGTTACAGTTACTTTGTTGTCTAAAGTAACTTTTAGTGAAGCAGCCGATTCTCTGCTGATGTCCATCACTTTATATCTTCGTGGGAAGGAACCAAAACTAACTGGTGGTTCATACATTATGTCAACATTTTTCAGATAGTCCTTGAAAGCATATATATCTCTCGGCGCAAGTGGCTGATTTGGGCCGGAGTTTCTCAAGTTATTTTTAATATAATCTACAAGACTGCATTCACTTGGAAAAGACTTGTGTGAAATGTCCACATTAAGGAATGGATTGTCGCCAAGAATGGCGGCTTGGTAGAGACCGATCCACATTTCATAACCATCGGTGAGATCATATCGTTGATCAGGTTTCGTAAAGAATGAACGCCCAGCCCGCACAGCCTTACTATGGCATGGATTCGCAAGAACAACCTCAAGGCACTGTAAAGCACGCATCGGTTTATCAAAAACACGTTCACTAGAATATCTACAAAAGCGATAGATATATCCGCGAAGAGCTAATGAAGCCAACAAGTGTGTCAACTAACCTTCGTAAAGAGTTCAGGTCTATTTCCGAGTCTTGCGTCTCTTTAGTGGTGATCTTGAATGATTTCTTTCTTCCGCCACTATCATCAATCTAACCAAAAAGGAAAACCAAAGTCTTCAGGCATCTGATTAAGTATAATTATTATTTGTTATTATTACCTCAACTTCATGCGTTATACTTTGTGCTGGTAACTTTGTCACCGTGTAAAAGCTGCTTTTTCCATCGTATGCCATATGTATTTGCGGAAAATATTGCCGATTAAACTGCTCAAAAGCAGGCCGGAGAAATTTCTTTGGAAGATCTGGCGTTATGACAACATCGTAATGATACGCAATTGACGGCATTTTATCCGTTTGAATGTCGACGTAGTTCACGCCAACTCTCCCTGGTCGACCAATAGTACCACGACATATGTTGCTATTGCCTGATTGCACTGAAGATGAGGAACTAGTTGATTCACTCCGCATATGTTGGGATTTAGGAGTAGCTCCTTGACCACTTTGTGGCTGTTTAGAGTCCATTCGCCGCTCTGGTTGCTGTTGATCGCGAAGAGGTTGCCGATGTTGTTGGCTGCCCTGTTGTTGCTGTTGGCGGTCGCCCTGTTGTTGATGTTGCCGGCCACCTTGCTGTTGCTGTTGCCACGCACCCTGCTGTTGCTGTTGTTTGTCGCCCTGTTGTTGCTGTTGCCTCCCGCCCTGTTGTTGCTGTGGTCGGCCACCTTGCTGAGGATGCTGCCAGCCAGCCTGTTGTTGGCGATCGCCCTGTTGTTGCTGTTGTCGGCCGCCTTGCTGTGGCTGCTGCCGGCCAGCCTGCTGTTGGCGGTCACCCTGTTGTTGCTGTTGCTGTGGTTGTCCACTGGGCTGCTGTTGCTGCTGCTGGAGGCCGCCTTGCTGTTGCTGTTGTCGGCCGCCCTGCTGTGGCTGTTGTCGGCCACCTTGCTGTTGCTGTTGCCACGCACCCTGCTGTTGCTGTTGTTTGTCGCCCTGTTGTTTGTCGCCCTGTTGTTGCTGTTGCCTCCCGCCCTGTTGTTGCTGTTGTCGGCCGCCTTGCTGTGGCTGCTGCCAGCCAGCCTGCTGTTGGCGGTCACCATGTTGTTGCTGTTGCTGTGGTTGTCCACTGGGCTGCTGTTGCTGCTGCTGTCGGCCGCCTTGCTGGTGCTGCTGTCGCCCGCCTTGCTGTTGCTGTTGTCGGCCGCCCTGCTGTGGTTGTTGTCGACCGGGCTGCTGCTGCTGCTGCTGTTGTCCTTCTCGCTGTTGCTCCGATAATTGTAAATTTTGCATTTGCTGCTCTATACCATGGCTTTGTTGCTTTCTTTGCTGCTGGCCACTTGATGACGCTTGTTGTTCGGGAGCCTGATGTTGCTGGCGATGTTCAGTATCTGGTCCTTGTTGCGTTTTGCCCTTTTTACCACCTTGTTCTTTCTCGCGCCATTGTTTTTGTTGACCGGCTCCGTCCCCTTGACCTCCTTTCTGATCCGATCCACGATGTTGCTGACCACCCTGTTGGTCTCCTCCCTGTTGTTTTTTCCCCCCTTGCCCTTTCCGTCCTGTAGTGTGTGGGTCTTGTGGTTGCTGTTGCTTAGCATCATCTTTTGTTTCTTTTTTCTCCTGTGGCTGACTTGTTCCCTGAGTTGGCACATTTACTCTGCTACTAGGACCTACAGAATAAATAATTTTATTTATTGCTCTTCCTCAAAGTTGTTCAAAACAAGGTCGTACGACCTTAACTTAATCATACTAGACAACTAGGTTAATATAAAGTTAAGAAAAATTCAAATTCAAATTTTGTTTATTGAGCCTTTTTCAAAACAAGTTATAAGTTATAAAATTCATATGAAAGTGTTAACAAAATAAAGTTAAGAACATAGCTCAACAATTCAAAGAATACTGTGCAGTCATAGTACTATATATATTATCTATAACTAATAAATAAACATTTTAATGCAAGCCAAGATAAACAAAACTATGTTAATATGGCAAATTCCTCTCCGATACCCTATTCCAGCTCCAACCCTACCATCATCTATCATTCTGCCTCCCATAACGCACTACCACCAACTGAAATGAGCTACCCACTGCTTATAAGGAAAATACCGGCAAAATAAAGGTGCAAGATCTAACTGAATGACTGCGTCATAGTCAATTTTGCAGACATCGAGGCGTTTGGCTTTTGACGATTTTGAGGAACAGCAAAACTGACCTAAATCTGACGAACGTCTCCAGATCAGATCCAATAAAAAAAGGTAGAAGATGTGAAGTGTTACGTAGTGAACGGCTGTATTTATAATAACCTTTAGTTTACGAATGCATTCGACACTGCAACCACTATATACTTCAAATGCATAACTTAAGTGCGATACAATGAGAAGTTTAAACACCAATAGTCCACTTTCCTTAGGCAGGAAGTGTTTAATCGCATATATGTAGTTTCCTAAGAACTGAATATATATTACGCAGAATTAGAGCAACATCCCATGAAAAATCCTCACTAGTTATGACCCCTAGGTTCTCAGCTATGAGTTTAATATACAAAATTTTAAAGTCAACGCTATTAAAGGCTTTACTAAAGTCCAGGAGGAGTAGGAGCGACGTTCTATTGCTATCCATATTTGGACATAATGTCACACTCAACAACGCAGTCGTCGTGCTGTGGTGTGTCGTCTATCCAAATTGATTGGGACTTATACCTTATACCCTATGGTAATTTTCTATAATTTCCATTATTTTCTATGATCATACAATTTCGACAAGCTGCAAAGAATGCTAATTGACCGAAAGTCTTCAACTTGTGTCGGCGTACCTATCTTAGGATTCTCGATCATTCTCTATCATTGTATTTATTTTTACTTTGTTCTTTGTTGTATAGAGGACGACATAAAGGCGTAGGAGATAAAGAGTGTATCTATAATAAGATTATATAATCCAATATACATTTTATTGAAATTAAATAAAACTGCTTTATTTGCAAAACTTTCGGCCACGTACATGCAGATTATTACGTAAATAAATAAACACAATTGCTGTAAAAAGACAGTATAATTTTATAACTCAAAAAGAAATTGCATTTGTAGTTTGCGGGAAGTAACTGAACAATCAACAGGTTACACAAAATTGCTTAATATTTCGTCAATATTGTTTAAATATTGGAAAAATATAAATACGCATATTTACATATAGAAAATGTATATGCATGCATATGTATATATGCACAAATTAAACCATGACTCACCAGGTTGCTGCTGCCTCTGTGGATCTGTATCGCCACCTTTTGCAGCTCCATCAGATTCATCCTTTTTTTCTATATAGAAACGACACTTTTAATACATTCATCAATATTTATAATATTATTGCCTTACTATTTTTTCTACCCATTTTCTTTCTATACGCATAAAATTTTCAGTGGGATCTGTATGTTTTCTATCCAAAAAATAATATAAATGCTTGCAGAACACGGTTGCATTTCTAAAAAATAAATTCAAGACGGAATGCTCTTCTTTAAAGTCGGAATTCGTTTCGAAAGTCGCGACGAGCAATTGGAAATAATTTGTTTTGTTTTATGAATCTTTCTGATTAATTTTTGTTATGAATTTGTTTTAAAAGTTTAGATGGATGAATTTTTGTTAAAAGTTTAGATGGATTTTTTTAATTCTCACTTCTCACAATATTTACTATAATTTGGAATTATATTTCTACAGTTCAGCTAAATTATGGCGATTATAAGCTAGAGTAAAAAAGTAGTATATTTTTAACGCCATATTGTACTGTCAGGGAAAAGTCGGTACGTTTAATTTTTGTGTGTATTTAAAAGGGAATCAATAAAAATTAATGGATTATTTAAATTTATTTAACTTTTTAATTGCCGTTTTAGGGCAAGAATTCGTCAAATCTAAATGAGAAAAGACATTTGAAAGACTCTAATTGTAATTGAGAAAAGAAACTGAAATTTGGAAATTCTTACTGTAATTGAGAAAAGAGCAATTAAAATTACGATTTTCTAGAATTGAGAATAGAACAATGGAAAATGAGAAAGCAACAGTTGAAATTGAGAAAAGGAATATTTTTTAATAAGAATAAGTTCTTTTACATCTTTTTATTAGGCTATATAAACGAATGTTTAACTATACTCGAATTAAAAGAACATTTTTTTGTATATACATACGTACATGGTATCGTTCCTTCATATATGTACATATATATCCTTGTTTTAATTATTGTTAATATTAAATTAAATTGTTCTTACATAATCAAAATTAAATAAAATAAAAAATACAATTGAAAAAAAAAATTTCACTCATCAATTTTATTGGTTCTTTTCTCAATTTCTATTGTTATTTTCTTAATTACAATTGGAAATGGTGTAGAAAAAAGTGAATTATCATTTGCTTTCTATTATCGAGTGTTAACAGTAGAGTATCATTAAAACTGAGAGTCATTAAAAACTGTATTAGAAAAGATTTTAATGCCTTTCTAAGGAGTTTTCGATTAGGCTAATTAAGCTTCTCTCTTGCTTATAAGTGGATTGTTCATTACTATGAAAGCTTTTATTTCATATTAATATTTTTGAATAACTTGTTGGAGAAATTGTTGGTAATGAATGAGCTAGGTAATGATGTTAGGCAGTAAAAACAGGGTTATTAAGTTTATCTGTAAATGGTGCTTACAAGACTTTTCAGCAATGTAAACAAATATTGTTTAAACAAACAAGGTAATGAATACACACATAACGAACAAATGATACACGCTTAGATATATCTACATTTGCGGCACTATGTGAAAACAGTCGATTTCACAGTTTATACGAAATCTTTCGCCACCTTATTCACTGCTAGAATAATAAAAGAAAGCTCCCGGTTTCAGAGTCAGAACTTAAACATGCGACACTGAGCTGGCATACATAGAATGTAGGAAGAATGATCCCAACTGGAAATGGAGCGCTCCAAAAGCTGTCTGCTTATATTGCTCAGAGTTTTTATAATTTATTATTCTACCAACGAGTATATATTAATAGTAATATATACTCGTTGATACGAACTTCGTCTCACCCAAAACGTAGCTTTCAACAAAAAAGTGGTAATTATGTAATGTTTTGAGACGGTAGGACTCTCACTCTCTTTCTCTCTCTCTCTCTCTCTCACTCTCTTCCTCGCTCTCTTATTCTTTCGATCCCTTTATTCTTTCGATATATATATATATATATATTCTATACAGCGCCTATTATATATATGGGCTCTGCCTTAATACGTTATTATTATTCAGGTGCGACTATCGCGCACATCGATCTGTGCATTTCCTCTGTCGTTTACAGGTTTCAGCTTATCAGGGTTTGTCACCTAATCCGAGACTAATGAGGAGACTTTATAAATCCACCGTGTTCAAGTTCATAGGTATGACAATAACGAACCAGCTTGATGATACCTGCATCTGTAACATCTATGCAATTTTAGGTAGATGTTGGATCATAATTTGGTGCAGATTGATATAAACTTGGGAAAATGCTGTTAAAATATTTACCTTAAACGTCGGCATAAAATTATCTCGAATAATTTTAGTAGCACCATTTCATTTGAAATGCCGATTTGTATTTTTGAATATGACTCAAAAAGTGTTTCGACATTTGAGATGGTCCAAAAATTAACGAATCCAATGGTTCGGGTGGAGTTTCTAATGCTGGCAATCTCACTTTGTCATTAGCACAACACATGCCGGGCGTTACACCTGAAAAGTTAGCTGCATCACAATGTGGACATATTGCGTCCATCATTCCAATCTGTCCGTACATACTATAATCAATTTGACTATTGTAATTCGTCCGGAGAACGAAAATCAAAAATTAGACTTCACAGTGTCAGCGTAGAAAATTGGATTTTGCCACGCCCCTCCGCCCGCAGACGGAAAATCAAAAATCAGACTTCATAATGTCACTCGCCTGAATATTCTGAAGATTCCCTGAAAATTTCATCAAATTCGGGATGCAATATGAATTATAAGAGGTCATAACGGGACCACTTATAATTTTAAACCATCCTCGGTTTTACATTATCCTAACGGGACCACTTATAATTTTAAACCATCCTCGGTTTTACATTAACATGCACAAAAAATTTCATTAAAATCGGTCCAGCCGTTGAGGAGTTATAAAACCACAACGCAAAGTGGCATTGATTTTTATATATATAGATTGGAGCTGCTGAGATACTGCTACTCAAGTAAGCATCTGGCATGGTTTCCTGCTGGGGTAGCGAACGTGTTCTATTATTCCAGCGTATGTATGCTCGTATGTGTACTTTATCGCTGATTCGCAATTTGCGTGGAAGTTGTGCTTTTTTCCATGTTCAGTTTGAGAAATTTGTCGCTTTACAATGAGTTCTAGTGAAGTTACAAAGAAATCAAGAATGTCGTCGCTGGATCAACTAAAAAGGACAACGGTTGTGGTTGCAGATTCGGGCGACTTCGATGCGATGAAATTGTACAAGCCACGCGATGCAACCACGAACCCATCGCTGATGCTAGCGGCAGCTAAAATTGATAAGTATAAGCATCTGCTAAATAAGGCCATCGCATACGCCGTCAAGGTCAGCGGCTCTGAAACCGATCAGGTGACCGAGGCAATGGATATGCTGTGTGTACTGTTCGGTTGTGAAATTCTGAAAATTGTGCCCGGTCGAGTTTCGACTGAGGTGGACGCTCGTCTGTCCTTCGATACGGCAAAAAGCGTGGCAAAGGCAATTAAGCTGATCAACATGTATGAAGAGAAGGGAGTAGGTAAAGAGCGCATTTTAATTAAATTGGCAGCGACGTGGGAAGGCATTCAGGCAGCTAAAATATTGGAGGAGGAACACAAAATTCATTGCAATCTGACACTTATATTCTCATTCTATCAAGCAGTGGCGTGTGCAGAAGCCAAGGTCACAATTATATCACCATTTGTAGGCCGTATTTTGGACTGGTACGTAGCAAAAACGAGCAAAAGCTACGATGCCGAAACCGATCCCGGAGTGCTTTCCGTACGCAAAATTTATAATTACTACAAGAAGTTTGATTATGAAACCGTTGTTATGGGCGCCTCGTTTCGCAACATTGGCGAAGTGAAAGCTTTAGCTGGATGCGATTTTTTAACTATTAGCCCAAAACTGCTAGAAGAGCTCGACAAGGAGACAGCGGATGTGCCGGCGATTCTTACAGTTGATAATGCGAAAAAAGATCCGATAAAAATGGTGAATTTAAATGAACCCATGTTCCGTTGGTTGCTCAATGAAGATTGCTTGGCAACAGATAAACTTTCAGAAGGCATCCGCAACTTTGCTGCTGACGCACTGAAATTGGAACATTTGCTTCTTCAACAACTGAAGGCTCATTAAAGAATTTGTAGATTATAAGGAAGAATTTATAGGTTTTTTACGGAACGGGAAACGGTTTTTTACTTTGTACATTCAAAAATATAAATGAAAAATCTAATTAGATAATGAATAATAAAGCTGTTTGTTTTTAATCATACTTTATATTAATCCGATGTTCAGTTCTATGTAAGAAATTCTGTGACGCAGTGTGCAACTTTCCGTGATTTGCAAGTCTTGGATTCTACGTCGAAATGATGGTAAAACGGACATTGCTGCAATATGGCAAGTCCTTTAACACAGTACACGAAGAAGTTACAGCGACGCATATATGGAAAAATATGCTGGCCGTGGGCGGGACAATGAATGAGGTAAGCGTTGTGTTTGTTGCTCGATGCTGAGCTATTGGAGGCGACTTGGCAGTGAGCATTTTCGGCAAAGTCACATTTCTTCATATTCCTATTCCAATGCAGATTCCCATGGCACTGATGCCGAATCGCCTGGCCGTAATAACACGTGTAGTAATGCCGGCAGCTGCTGGTGCTTCCTAAGTATTCGATCCGTCCATTTTGTTGAATAGCTTTAGTGGCACAATAGCGCCGAACCTCGTCTAGAATAAAAGATATGTACATTGTAATTGTTACTCATTAATTTCTTACCTGTTTCACTATAATCGGGCCTTGGTTCAACTGCACACTTTACATTTCCAGCTTTGTCACAAAGATTACTCTCCTTGTTGAAGAGTAGCCCGTGCGGACAATCGGCCTCGGCGCCGCTCCCGTTCTCCAAACAATAGTAGAACTTGGAGCAATCCGTTGGATTTGGTACGAGGTCGCCCAAGCTGTGGTCCTCACAAACATTGCTGGCACGAGATTGAGATTTCAAAGCAGTCACGGAGCCTTTAGCTATACTGAACTCAAACAACTCAATTAGAAGAAGGTACAATACTGTAATGAGAATAGTTTTTAGTATTCAAACGAGGTCTGCTGAAGCATCTACACGGTCTACCTTTCATTTTCTCTTCTAACGATCCTTGCATTTGTGCCAGGTGAAAATTTTCAGAGCTGAAATAACATCGAAGCGATCGCCTCACACCTGAACATCATTCGTCGGAATGAACAAACCACTTCAATAGAATGAAAAATTCGTATCGAACCAAAATTCAATTTCCGTTTTATCAGCTTGCAAAACTTCTCAGTTTAAATTAAACTCCGAATGTACAACAAACGGTACAGTTTATCTGAGCAAATTAAACACATCTGAATGTTTTCAGATAAACTAACATTTTTTCGAAATCGAATCGAAATCATATTTTTTATGTGTCTTTTTGTTTCCAACCTTCAGAATCTTCACCCGACAAAATATCTGAAAAGATACGACTTCTTTATTTCATTAAACATTTCTTCTTTAATTGAAAATACTAACTCCAAAGCAACTAACAGACAACCAAACGAAATTAGGCAACATTTTGACCCTTGCGATAACCTACAAGAGTTCAACAATCGAACGTTTAGTTTCAAGTCATTCAGAATAGATTACAGAATTATTTTTTATTTTTCCGGTATTGGAAAGGTTTATATAATCGCCTGATGAGATTCATAAAAGAAGCTATTGTTTGTTTTTCCCCGTTTTTATTTTTATTTGCAATGGATGAGTAGATACATGAGGTAAAATATATTGTTATCAGTCGCTGAATACTTTTTTCGAAAGGAGATTTGTTTCGATTAAACTTTGACCGATTTACGGTGTAATTAATTGTATAATACGTAACTCTTACTTTGGAATATTGTGGTTACAATTATAGTCCGTAACATTTCGCTCTTTTAAGCTGTATACAAGCGCGTTGTTCGATGTCCCAGCCGTAAAAGAAGGGGCACTGCTGGATCAGCAGGAAGCCTTTCCGACAATAATAGTAGTAGTTGCAGTTTTTGGGGTGAGGATAGATGCTGGCAGTCTCACGTCGACATTGTCTGTGCGGCTGCAAGGGTTCCTGCTGCGGCTGCATGTAACTCAACTGTAAGATAACAGCGAAAACAAATAACAAATTCTCTAGAAAGCGATACTAACGATAACAAACACTCTGCATTATCTACTTACGGAACATTTGACCTTCTCGGGATAGTCGCATTTGCTAGTTTTTGCGTTGAAGTGTAAAATGCTGGGACAAAGCATTTTTATCGGTGTGCCATTTACGCAAGCGTAGTAGGAATTGCATTCCTTGGGATGGGGCAGGAACACGACATCGTACACATGAGGACAGTTCAAGGAAGTTGGTTCAGCTGTTGATGTTCTGCCGAAAGGAGTTGTAATTTGTGGAGCACGAGTCGTGAAAGTGCTAACAACTGTTGCCGGACTTGTATTTTCTGTTGTTCCACGAGTTGATTTTGCTGGCGATTTCTCAATTTCGCAATCCACTTGTTCTTGGTCATCACATAAGCCTGTCCGTTTATCGAAGTATTGCTCTTGGCCGCAGTCCCCGCTATATGAGTCCTCACCATTGCAAAAGATGTATCGCCTGCAGCTGGTGGGGCTCCCCGTAAAAGTCTGACTTTCAACACCTTCGCATTCAGCAAACAATTCACCTTTCACTGGGTCACGTAGCAGAGTTAGAATGATGGCCAACCAAGCGACATGGAACTTGGTTGCCTTCATCATCAAAGCCGTAAATGACTTTCACAAACAGTTTCAATGTTTATTTAAGCGTATTAATTTTATACTGAAAAATATAACTGCGTGAGAGGAAACTTAAGGCAGCAACCAATGAAATTTGAACATGAAAAATTGTAATCTAATCACTGCAAAGAAATTAAATTGAACCGTGTATTATCATGTATTCGCTTTATGTTGTCTGAATTCTGTACTAATTAGGTTTTTTAGCTACCGTGAACCATGGCAAGAAATATCAGTATCAGTTAATGGGAGTCGCCCTGAAATCGCAACTGATTTGGTAACTTTTGTGGTTAACAAAGTCGACAAAAAGCCGTTGCGATAACTCAGCAGGAGTTTTAAAATTTATTTTCAGGTTGTCATCGTGTGAAAACCTGTGCGGGTGTCTACATTACATCTTTTCTAGATGATAATTCAGTTGACAATGCCTAGTTATAATAAAAACTGCAGACCTTAAATAGCTTCAGAAAGGTTTCAGTAGTATATTAGATTTTTTTACCAAATAGTGAACTATGAACTCTTTTGTACAGTTCTCCTTTTGACCACATAACAAATAGACAGCTAAAAGCCTGTGTTCCAAATTATTAGCATACACTTTAGACACAGCATCGTAATCAAAGGATATGCACCGAATATAAATGATGTGGAATTATATTATAATACACAATACTTATTTAAATAAATAAAATAACAATTATACTTATCAAAACTATTTTGTTGTCATGTTTGGTATTTTTGCATTGTTTATTTGTATTAATTTTGCATTTAGGTTTCTATTTTGTGTAATCGAATGCCAAGGAAGGTTTCGGTATCATTACTTTTTTGAAAAACTAGACCTCTTTGAAGGGGCGTGACAACTTGAACATCGAAGCTGAAATTTTGCATGCAGATTGGTTCCATACAAATGTGGAAGGAAGGTGTGGCAGTGTATGGGGAAGGGGAAAGGGAGATAGAGTGCGTTAGAGGTCGAGCAAATGCAACTGGGACTGCAAGAATAAGAGGAGGGAGCATAGTTCTATCAGCACGAAACATAATAACTGTCGCTTTTGTTCAAAACTATATTTTGGGCTAACTATATACTCAAAAAAGGACAATATTTTCAAAACTATATAAGCTGGAAATCAATGGATCTTCTATTAAATAAGTTTTGCTCTTTACAGACGACTCCAAAGCATCTATCGTAATCGACATTGAGTACCATGAAAAAATAATTCCAAGACTAAATTCTTGAAAGGTAACTAAATAACTATAAAAAGATTATAATGAAGCTACAGGAGATCAAGTATCATGTGGGTATTACAACGTTGGTTAATTAATATTGTGCTTCTTTGTCCTGCGTTTGCATCTTCAACTCGTTGAAGAAGCTGTCGCTAAGAATTGCGAATGGATGCGGAAACGATCAATAATAATTTTATCATCATCACTAAAAAAAGCAACAAGCCGTTCAATCGACGTTTCATTGTTATGCAAATAAACTTGTAATTTCTGCTTTTCTAGAAATTGTTGTCGAGAAGGTAATAAAGTTAGTGCGATCCTGTGTTGAAAACAATCTCGTGCATGTCTTCCGTGCTTATCAGGAGGAAATTTCAAGTGCATACATAATTAATGCTTACATAATTACTTTGTGATGTACCAGAAATTTCCGAACTTCCGACGCTGTGCTGGGGACTGGACTATAAAAGCCTGGTAGATCTGTGGTCCAATCATAACAAACGAACCCTCAGCAGAGTGCTCTATTAGTAATTGAAGACAGCTGTATACAATGAGGACATGTAAGTACGGTTTTAATATCGTTTCTATTTGCAATAATGTGCTTTTTGTATCGCAGTTCACTTTCTAGTAGTGGCTATTCTTCTCTCAGCAGTCAGTCTGAGTTCTGCCCATGCAGAGTGTCCCGATTGCTCGAGATATGCAAACGGCGCACTATTGCGGGATCCCGAAGATTGTGCACGTTACTACAAATGTGTGAATGGGCGAGCTGAGCGCAATTCGTGTGGACGAGGCTACTACTTCGATGAGCGTTACCTAATTTGCAACTTTGCCGCGTTTGTAGATTGCCGATCGGGTGCTGAGGAAACTACAACTGAAGTGCCTTGCACAACAGAGCCACCGTGCAAGTCCACAACATGCAGAACCACAACGAGCTGCTCTACCACCACTTGCAGACCAACAACCCCATCAACTCCTCGGAATGAACCATGTAAAACTGTGACTACGACTTGCACAACTCCTCGTAACAGACCAAATCAGCATGTGACTACGACTTGCGCAACCCCACGAAAGGAACCATGCAAAACTGCAACTACGCCTTGCACAACTCCTCGAACGCCATGTGTAACGGAAGCGCCGACTGGTGAACTCCCAGCCATCCTCCAACATCGCAGCGACTGCAGGACGCTGAAGGACGGAACATATCTTCTCGACGGCAAGCACTGCCGTCGTTACTACGTCTGCCTAAAGGGCAAAGCCAAGCACGAACGTTGCAGCCAGGGCCTCTGGTTCGACGGCCTGTCAAAAACCTGTAAAAGGCCCGAAGAAGTTACTTGCTGCCCAGCAAACCGCAACTAAGGGGCTGTAAATTTATGCACTAGTGAATTATTGTGTCCACTTATTATTTATGCGCATCGCTAATAAATATTGAAGCATACGAAAGTGTTTTCATTCTTGATATTTTCCAGAAGCAACGAACAACCTACAAATTTCAAATGAAGCGTATTTTCAAAATTCAAATTTATATAACAATCATTTGCTGATTAATAATTTAAAAATTTACCATGCCAATTCACTGCAGTCATCAAAATAGAATTATTAATTGTTTACACTTATCTCTGCTTATTTTTAATTTTTATCGCTCTTTTCTCATTTCTCTTGGTTTCAATTAAATTTGAATTTTGGTTGGGTAGGTCTGTCCTAAATAACTTAAAAGCAGAGAGACGTAGAAAATTACCATTTTCTATTTAAGACTCTTATAAGACCTAGTTGTGCACCTCTAGTTTTGGATGCAATCGGTGGTCCCAAAACAACACTTCTCTTGATACATATGTACATACTTTGTATTTCAGGCTTACAAGGAAGTCATCTGTTGGCCACATCAGATATTTTCAACTAAATTTAGTGTTTAGCTTAAGTTTCTTTCTTTTCCTTCCCTAGGACTAAATCCTCAATAGTCCTTTTATTAGATATACAAAACAATGTGCCACAATTTTAAAATGCATACAGTTTTATTTTACTTCTTGATTTAAGAGTAGTTAAATTGAAAATTGAGTAGAAATTGAATTTCTAGTATATAACCTAATTATTAAAATATAATAATGATAACTACAATATTTATTTAAATATGAAATTATAAAAAGCAAACAAACCAGAAAAAGAATTGCGACGTTAAATCAAACAGACTCAATACAATTTAATTCAATAACGTAATTGAAATGTGTAGAAAATTTATTCAACTATGGAATCTAATGACGAATGTAAATTTCCAATTTTCGACCACTTTCCATAAAACCGCAAAATTTGCTAAGTACATTTTATCAATCGGCAATGTAAATGCTTTTTTTGCAGTTTTGGAAACCCTGTAATCCTTGGAGTTGTGACAAAGCCGGAAAGTTCAAAGTTCGGTTGCGTTTGTAATTGTCGGCGGCGACATTCACGGAGTTCAGAAAAGTAGGCTTTTGTATTTGCAGTGTATGAAGTGTCAATCTTTCTTAAAAATTATTTTTTAAGACTTTTTAAACCTTCTTATCTTATTCGGTAAATGTAGATCGTTTTTAAAATAAAAAGGAGAATTTTGCGACGATGTGTAATATTCCTGGATATAATTTCTGAATACATTACCCTTAACATCTGGAACTTTCATTCAAATACATAATATAACTAACATACCCTATAATATTACCAAAGAGGATATTTAATGCTCGAGAAAAATCGACCCCTTAACAGCACTATGAAATCGGAGGAGGCAACGCAAAGTATCGAGTACTCACGAACAATAGTGCCTTCATCGATGCGAAGTCCCTACTGGAAATACTTTGGCTTTCCTTCTGACAATGCGAACAACGTCTTGACCAAACAAAAAATAATATGCACTTTGTGCAACACCGCTATAGCTTATAATAAAAATACCTCTAATCTCCGTACACATCTCATCGCAAAACACTGTCAATTGTTCCACGAAATGCATCAACAAACTATGCATAAGCGGACGAACAGTGAAATGATGGCGCAAACAACCGTAGAACTTGCTTCGGACTATATGGTAAAGAAGGCTAAGGAAGACTTCTCTTTCACAAATGTTCGTGCGCATGAATCCATAGAAGATGATTATAAAATCGTAGAGGACGATGATGACGTGGAAGAGATGATTGATCAAAGTCAGCCCACTGGAGAAATATCTGTTACTGATGCCGTGGATTTTGCAGATTATGCGACTGTTTTGCAAACCGATGAGCCTCAGACCGAACAGGAGCATAAACAAGAGAACGGAGATGAAGTTCATCAAGACGTTGACGATACATATGGCTTTATAAAAGTGGGTAATGCTTGTCCAACAGGCAACGCTTCAGCCAAAACTACGGAAGAATTTGATTTAGACGATTTCGTTATCGACATGCTAGTAACAGATCTGCTGCCCACCTATACGATAGGCGGTCATGGCTTTACTCAGTTGATCAATCAGTTTGGTGCTTTAAGTAAATCCTCGGTATGTTTGTTGAATTTTGAGATATATGTATACCTAGTCATGTAACTTTTGCATTTCTCCAGGTGGAGTTTAAGTTGGCTGCTCTATATGAGAAAATGTATGAAGAGATTTCGCTGCATTTAAAAAAAATTTGCGAATCACAACCGTATTCCTTATGTGTTGAACTCTCCAAAAATGTGGATAATGTGATGGTGGTGTGTGTCTACGTTAACTACTACAGCGCTGATGAAAACGAAATTCTGAGCGTTTTGTATCAGAACCACGTACTGACGGATGATTTAAAAGATGCAAGCAATTGCTCAGATTTTGAGAGTATTTTTAAGGATTTTGATTTCACAAAGTGCGCCGCAGTCGTTTTGAACGAACCGAATGCGGTTGTAGAACTGTTCTTCCGTTCCCATGGTAACTATAATTGTATTTGCCTAATCCTCTTTTATTATTTGTTTAATTCTAAAAGACATACCCATCGTTCCCTGCTTGGATTCGGTTTTATCACGCTGCATGTCCTATATTTTTGAACTGCCCAGAGTAAAAAGCGAATTCAACGCTGTTTTGAAATCTGCTGAGAAAATTTCAAAGGCAACCAACAATTTGGTATGTAAGTTTTTTGCTTTTCTCTTATAATACTTCTGAGTGTACTTGATAACGACTTCACTTCCCTCCAGCTAACTGAGCTACCAGAAGTGTATCCTCAATGTGCCTGGTCTAAGCTGAATTTGTTATTGTTCTGCAATGAGAATCTCTCATTTAATGACTTTGATAGCCCGCATTCATTTAGCAAAATAATAGAACTGGTCGATTACGTGTACCCATTAAAGGTAAGAGTCTATTACGCAGTATGAATTGGACGTACGTTTGATTGAACCTCAATTAATCGACCTTTTTATTAATTATCAGATTACGCTTGAGACTATAGCTGATGAGCCGCTATCGCTGTGTTCATTGATGCGACCTTTTACACTAAAGTTGCTTGAAGAACATTTTTCTGCGCATTTTGCTGATGAACATTATTTGAGCGAAGTCAAGCAGATAATGAGTGGTGAGCTTACAAACAGGTGATTTCGAATGTTCTCCAACAATAGAGCTTATTATAATCATAATTCGATTACAGCATTTTGAAAAATCCATTTCTCAATGAAGCAACATTTTTTGATGCTCGTTTCCGAAATGACTTCCTCGATGCTCACGATATGGAGGCAATCAAAGCAGGTGTTTGTGAGCGTTTTAAATCACTCATTGAGCATGTTGCTGAATCAGTTGGAGCTCATGTAAAAGAGGAGTCTAATGTCAACTACACAAGCGGCAGTAATAGAAAATCAAGTATGTTATTAGACTAATTAATACGCTATTACCAAAACCATTTCATTGCATAGGTTTAAAGTCATTTTTCCAACGCAAATCCGAAGGTAACCTTGAACCAGCAGCCAAGAGGAAATTACATATTGAACATGAGTTCCACAAGTACAATTGTGAGCCCGCTTTGGATTTAGACCATTGTCCCATTAGTTGGTGGCACGATAACGCCTTCACCTTCAAGCAATTGAAGCAGATCGCTGATTACTATCTAAGTGTTCCCTGTTGTGTGAATCGACTGTTTAAAAGCAGCATCAGCGAACGCAACGAACTGCAGAACAAACGATTTATGCTTCGCAATGACAAGGCGCAACAGATTTGGTATTTGCATTATAATAAGAGTTACTACGAAGTGATGAGTCGACATAAACAACCTTGTGTCTATTTAAAAAACAAATAGTATTTACTAAATCATAATATTTAGTGCAAACACAGTGTAAAAAAGTTGTTAAGTAAGTTGTATTAGTTTTATTACATTAAGAATAATATGCAACAAACCTATAAATCTATATAATAATAATATATCTTAATTTCAATTTCAAGTTCCATTTTGCCTCCATTGGTTCGGATATGACGTTTATGAATAGGTGTGAATATGATGAAATGAATATATTTGTAGCTCTTTGTAAGTGTTAAGTTGAAGACGTTCATAATATTATATAAAATTGTACTCTAAAAAATACACTAAGTCATTAACTGCCTAACAAAACTCGTTACTCCGATTATGCGATGTTGGTGTTTAAGCTATGCATCAGCATTGTATTTTCTTGCACTTCAGTTTTGCTGATGGGTTAAGTATGTATCGACGTACATTCAACCAAAAAGCAATAGTATTGTGTAGACGCTTGCTGTTGTAATTAAACAGAAAAATATTGTATATATTGACACTTGATTCCTTTGCTACGCAACACATCGCGTAATCGGACCGTAGCAATATTTTTTTAGTTTTTAACTATTTTTGTAATACATACTAAGGTGACCGTGATTGATTGGTTTTGAAAACCGGGTGTATTTGTTATCTAATAACAGATAGTATATTTTAATCGAATTTCTTAATAGTCACGATATAATTGCAACAGCTTTTACATGAACAATTCTGCTGCTTTGAAAATACATGTCGACGTTTATACTTTTATAATTATTTTTTTATATTCAATTAATGCTCGCTTTATCATATTTTATGTGTATACATAAAGTATTTTGTAAATATAAAATCATGCTATAGAGTTGGAGTTTTGCTTTTTCAAATATTATATCCTTAAATTTCAAACAATTAACTTCTTCAAATTTGCATAAATATTTTGCTATTAAATGCTCTGCTGTTGTTCCGCTAGTTTTGGATTTGTCGGATTTAAATGTATGAATGTTTACGTTATAGTTTCAACGTAGTTCGCTGGATAAAGACCGACCTTGCCGTTCATTCGACCCTTGCACCAACCTTGTTCATCTTCATCTTCGAGTTTCTCGAAGACATCACCTAAAAAAGTCGAATTTTTTCTTTATTTTGAACTTATTCCACGGCATTTTTAACGTACCCAGTTTGAATGATAATTCGTCGCTTTCGGCTCCTTCATAATCATAGAGTGCTTTAACCGGAACACCGGGCTCTCCATTGTCCACCAAGACATTATCGCCTTCATCCCATTCCTCTTCTTCTTCAAATGGGTTCGGATCAGATTTGCCATTTCCATTTCTGTTCATCATAGCAAAGGGAAAAATTGATTAATGTTTTAATCCTCAACGACTACAATTTCTAGACTCACGTTACGCTGGAATTACGATTATTTACTGCGGACACCGATGACGCAACTGTTTTTCCTCCATTTGGCGAGGTTGATTGCTCTTGATTGCTGGATGCTGCCGAAGGTGCTGCTGTATTGCTGCTTGCCTTTCCTCCAGCGGATTTACTTGATGAATTCGTCGATGTTGTTTTCTTTAAACTATTCGTTGGATGTTGGTATTCCTTTTTCGAAATTGGGTAGCAAAGTTTTAATTCGAGAAAGACTCTTCTGAACGAATACATACATGCAAATCTTCAGCTACAGGCCGCTGATTGATCAGAGTAATTGGCGCTGCTGGCAAAGCTTCTTTTGACTTGTTACCTTTAGCTATGTCCCGGAATTCTTCGGTGTATTCCTGCAGTTTAAATCGAAAGTCACTTAAATATCTATCACTTTGATCTTTAACTTTAAAAATCGACTTGTTTTAGTTGTTTCATAAAAAAGTGTACAATTTAGCAATGAAAGTTCTGTAGCAAAGGAAACTTACCACAAATGATGGCCAGTTCATGGCCATGTTAACGCCGTGATTGTTCGACCACCACTTCAAATCCTTCTGCTGATCGGCGTTATTTATTGTGTGATAAAACTCATCATATATTTGTGGCAGGCTGAGGGCAGAAGAAGGCAAGTAAATATGGGTTTTAAGGCTAAAATTGTGCTAGTTATATTTACCATTGCACCTTCGTGAGGTCCAGACATGCGTGTATGTTGAAGAGAACTTCCTTGAAGAACATTAGTCGTGTTCGTTCCATGACTTGGCATTTCTCGAAAACAGACGTCATATCTTCGATGTACACCGAATTGTATTTCGTTATTTCTGCAACTGCCTGTTCGTATTTTTCGCGGCATTTCTGCACGTGATCTTTAGATTTCTGCACGCGATCATGCATCTTTTTTACCTGAATTCAAACAAATATACATTTTTGTTAAAAATCATAAATTTTTAAAATATTTTCGAGAATAGTTTAAACTTTCAAGAGTTTTATAAATGTTCTATTATCTTTAGTTTACATTCTATCATCACTTGAAGGCGCGAAACTATGGAATTTCTTATGCTTATCTCTGTTGATATGAATGATTGGAATGATAACGAATGTTTGATGTAATAGTTGAAAATTGGATAGAAGTCGCTTACCTGATCCGAGGAAAGGGAGTTGTCCGCGGTGGCATTTCGCTCTTGGTTACTTGCGCTGCGTTCTGATTTACATGCCGAGTGATAATCGGCTTTAGTTTTCTCAACTTTGGCAAGATGCTTCGCCCAGGGCTTCTGAGCCCGCTTGAAAAGATCCTCCATGTCCTTTCTTTCCTTCATTTGCATGAGCGTGTGATGATAGTTTTCCTTCTGCCAACTTTTTATTTGGGAGCTCACATCGTTGCAGAGATTTTCTTTGATTTTCAAGTGTACGTCGCAGAGCCGCTCCGATTCGGTGAGTACACCTTTCCAAGCGGCCTCGGTTGTACCGTACTCAGGTCCTGAAAGGCAATCGAGTGGGTGAAATGATTATTAAATATTCTATGCATTTAGTCGACTTTGTGCTGCTTGAATAAATCTTAACTCGATAACTGCGAATCTCGGCGGCAAACTTTGCATTATTTTCGCTGTACTAAAAATTGATTTAAGAAGCCTTTTAGCGAACGCGAAAGCGTCGAGACGAGCGCTGAAACACTGAAAGCTGATGCCAATTAAACAAACAGTGAAGATGACTTCATTTATTTGATGTCAGCAGAAATGTGAGCTTCGTATTTTTGTTGCGTATCAGAAATATGCTAATTAAACGTTTTGCATTACACAGAAATTCTATTGGTTATTGAGGCAAAAATATATATGCGCATATATACGTACATTACAGTGCAATAGAGTATAGATTAATGTAAAATCGAATGTTTTGGTGCGCTGGGAAGATGTATTGCAGCAATTAAAACCCATGGAATTTTAATTATTTTTTATAAAAAATGCTAATCGAGCCATTTGGGTGCTTGTTAAAACAATGCTGCTAAATTTTCGCAAACGCACGTAAGACCCATCAAATATATGTACAAGAATGAAGGTCCAAAGCAAACGAATGATAAATGAAAAAATCGAGCACACAAATAAGATACAAATAGTTAAGCACCTTATAGGTCATCTACTTGGAGCGGCTTGTTTACCTTTAAGTGCAGTACAGCAACAGCAAACAGATTTCCACCCCTTCGCACCACGACAGTTTCAACATACGTACATATATCATTGTACTTACCTTTCTCAATCAGTTCGCCCCATTTTTTTGACCAGGCCCGCAAACTCTTCGCATATCCCTTCTCGATATCCGCGCGCTCCTGAATTAATTGATGCAGATCATTGCAGAGCCTGCGTGAAGGAGCATGTTATCGAATGAATTCAAATAATCCCATTTATCAAATGTATCTAATATTTACTTGTAACCATCTTCGATTCGTTTGGTTGTACGTTTATAATTGCCAGGTTCCCAGAAGGAATCACTTCCAGCCTGTAGGAGTTGGTCATCGCTGTGATGCGACATGCTGGCAGTCTAAGAAAAACCAAGAGATAGATAGTTGTTTACTTGTGCTTTTTGCTTATATTTAAGAAAGCTCAGCAGTTCGCTAGTAAATGCAAAGTGGCACAAATTAATTCAGCTTTTATGGAGAGAGCTGGTGTCCAGCCCGACGTAAGCTAGGTGTTTCGCTGCTATAAATAGGTAACGCAGGTATTAACTGCGTGCTTTACTTCGTTGTCACTTCTTACTGTCTTCTGTTGTTGGCTATTTGCTTACATAAGCTCTAAAGATTCTTTGTAAAGCGATGAAGTAATATAAAAGTTGTTCTGACAAATATTGCACTCAAGAAATAAATACTTTTTCCCCATGAAAAATACGAAATTCTTTTTTTATTTTTTGTGCTTGTTCACTTCACGTTAGTAATTAATCGCACAAACTGCTTACTTTTGGCGTTGATTATAAACTAGACAACTTTAATTATAATAAAAACTTAAAACGAAAATTTTGCGCAAACACACCACTCTAGACTGAGAGCACTCTAGAAATGGTCATAGAGCTCAATTAATCGATTGTTATGTTCGAATACTAGAGAAGAAACAAAATGACATGGTAATTTCTACCCTTTTTCGCAGTTCGTGGCAGAAATTGAGAATGGCAGTTTCTTCTGCTGTCTAGAGCATGAGCCAAGAGAAACCGCTTCAAAAAGTTTTTATAATGCTTTTTCTGCCGTAGTTCTAAATAATGAATGTCAATATTATTGGCCAACACAATGTTTGATGTTAACGAATCTTTAGTTTTGTCGATTATTTTAATGTGTCATCGAAATGCTTTTCTCTAATGTTAATACTAAATTGTTACTAATTTATATGAAACTGGAGTAAGAAAATGAAATGCTGAAAAAACAAGTAGTAGACTCATTAGTATTAACATTGATTGAAATTGTCAGAAAAAGGAATCGAGACTTTTGTTAGTATCACTTTTTAAGTAAATTAGGTAAGGGAAAAGTTAGTGTGGCTTCAATTGAAAGGAAAATATAGTCCTTATTGACTATAACAAAAAAAAAAAAAACATTCGTAATTAAATCATTTAGTGGCCTTTGCGAATAACGTTAGAATTTGGAGAAACCAAATACTAATCAACAGGTAACACACAAGTGAGTGAAGTAAAAAAGTATGTTTTCTCTAAAGTACTGTAATTGAATACTTTTTTGAAAATCCGGATTGTATTATTCATTTTAGTACGGAAAGACAGGGACGGATAGTGTTTTCTAAGCAGCTGATCATTAATACAATGGGTTTAGGATGATTTTAATTTTGAACAGGTAAGAAGTCAATAAATTTAAAACTTTAGCCACCATTAAGAGGAACGGCTGCATTTCTATATGTGCTAATTGTCATTAGAAGGTAAATCTGACCATATCCCTGGTTCGAAAATTCGAAATGTTGAAATTCATGGCTAAATACTTACAGTGTTATTCATAACAACTTATTAATGCTTTAACACTTTTAATTCAATTTTTAAATAGACTTAAAATAAGTTTTATAATGTTTTTATGAACAAGACTGCTAAATTAACGTAACCATTGGTAATAATTTTGAATCTCCAGAGAGTTTTATAATGTAAAATCATAACAAAAGTGGTAATCTTTTTACAAATAAATTTAACATTTATTTAACGTGCAGCGGTCACAGCTCGGATAATAAATAATATCGTTTACGCATGCTTCGAGCACTGAGCTAAAAAATAAGTTACCGGCACAAGTCTTCTCCTCCAGCGGCATTCCTTCCTTGCACACCCAATAATTGCGGCAGTCATTTGAAGCACTTTCGACTAAGCGCGTGCCACGCCCTTCGCAGCGGTTGTGCATGCATGGAATTAGATGAGCCTCCCCACACTTTTCTTTGACTTCATCGAAAAACGTTCCCTCTGGACAACGTCCCCAGAGCGGCTCCAGATCGGCGACGTAGCCGAGGTCGGCACAAAAAAAGTACCCGCGACACGTAGCCTGGTCCGATACAAACTTCCCCCTCTTCGCTTTGCCATCCGTACCGCAAACATTTTTCGGGATTGGATGAACGTCGCACATGACCTCGTGTTTTTTCAGGCACGTTCCACTCTCAACATGAAAGTACTCGTGCGACTTGCAATCGAATCTCTTCAGTTCGACCGTCGCTTTGGTTGTCTTGCACATGAAGTAGGAGTTGCAGCTGGCTTCGTTCCTGAATTTGACGTCGGCCGGAACGACCTGACAGATGTCGTACACGTCGATGCAGCTGGAGTCGATGTCGTGTATGCACATTTGACCGGCCTGGCTGAAGTGGAAGCCATCGGGACAGACTCCCTTCAGTCCAATACCGTCGGCACAGTAGTAGAATCCGTGGCAGGATTCCAGGTCGGCCAGCCAGTAACTGTCCTTGCCCTCGCAGTTGTGGCTGCAGTAAGTGTCGCCGAGCAGAAGGGTTTCGCTAACACACGACTTCCGTTTCACGTCGTACCGGAAGTCGCTGGGGCACTCTCTCACAGAACTGGTGCCGTTTTCGCAACTTATATACTCGCTGCAAGAACCCGGCTTGCGAAGTTGTGTACCGTCCTTAAAGAGTCGGCAGATATCTCGTTCCGCGCAGGATGAAAACAGCAAAACACACATGAGAAAAAGAAGAGAAAAGCCGGACTGCAGTGAAAATAAATCCATCCTCAATCAGTTGTCATTCAAATTGGGGATTTCGGGCATTTAACTGCTTTTCGTCCCACTGAGATTTGTTGACTAAAGCATAATCAATAGAAAGACGCATTTAAAAGAACTTCTCAGCACTCGAAAGTATCTTATCTAAAATAAATTGATTTAGCCCCATTTATTATGATGAAGTTATCAATTATTAAAAGGAAAATAACCTGAGCATTGGATTTAATTTTATAAATATTTTAAAGCAGTTCAATTTTTTGGAGCACAGCTCAATTGCATGTAGTATTTTAATCCACATAAACACTTTTTTTGCTGTCATCTACTAAAGTGAAATCAGTGTAGATCGCAAAGCTAATGTTACGCCGCACACGCTGGATATTTCACCACGTTGTTCACGCAGGCGCCTAATTTTTCGTCGAAGAAGTTGTTGCCGCAGCTCAGCTCCTTGCCCGCAGTGACGCCATTAACACAGCGCAAGTAGTTGCGGCAGCCGAGTGCCCCGCTGTTGACGAACGGCAGAGTGCGTCCATCGCAGCGGTCCTCCTTGCAGCGGGCCAGCACGGGATCCACACACGCCTGCGTTTCTTCACTGAAGAAAGTGTTCGGACCGCACCTACCCCACGTCGGACTGGAATCAGGCGAGTTTCCTCGGTCGCTGCAATAAAAATACCCGCTGCAAGTGGCGCCGTCTGCGCTAAAATGGTTTCTAAGTGGTTTCTTCGCTGTGCCACACACATTTTTCGGCAGCGGATGTTCGGCGCAGTCGACGAATGACTTCTGTACGCAGACTCCTTTGGCCGCATCGTAGTATTTGTCGGAGCAGGTTTTGGATACTAACCTGCCCTTGACGCACTCGAAGTACTTGTGGCAGTTGCTTTCGTCCTTCAAGGTCACCCCGTTCTTGGCGATGCTGCAAACGTCGATATTATTAAAGCTACATTGCGATTGGTCCTCGTGGATGCACGACTGCATGGATGCATTGAAGTGCGTCTGCGTTGGGCATCGACCCGGCACAGCGTTGTCCTCGTCCTGGCAGTAATAGTAACTCGTACAGGATTTCGGATCTGAGATAAATTGGCCGGCATGATCCTTGCACGACAAGCCGCAGAATACATCGTTGGCCAGAGCTTTATCGCACTTGTTGGTGTTCTTGTTGTAGAGCGGTTTGCTGGGCGGGCATTCATGATATTCGCTGATGCCATCAGCGCATGAAATGTATTTTTCGCATGAATCCGGATCGCGTACTTCAGTGCCCTCCGGAAATAAATGGCAAATATCTACTGACTCTGCAGTGACGGCAGAAAACAGAACAATGATGGTTAAAAGAGCCGCAAGGGGTTGCGAAAACACTGCGAAAATGTATGAAAAACAATCAGTTTTAGACAAAGCTATAAAAGGAATCGAGAGACATGCTTACTCTCGATATATAATGACTTTAGTTCGAAGCTCCCTCCGTTCGAATTATTGGACAAACTCAAACTGAATGCAAAACCTTTTTCGACCGCTCATGATATAGTTTCGAGCCTTGAAAATCTTCGCAGGGAGCTCGAAGATTTGGATTTTGCCTTGGATTTGATAACTCGAAGAAGGCGGAGTTTGTTGGCCGACGAGTAAACAATAAATCAGATTTTTAATTTATAATTATTGATTGTATTTTCACTTATCTTTATCTCGATTATGTACATAATAAAATCGCAAGTGAATCGAGTGTTTACGCTAAGGGTCAATGTTCAGAGTGTGTCTTCTGGATTATATTTTCAATGGCTCTTAGAATAGCTGCCAGAGTCCATAGAATACACAACTTCTTCAACATCCTCTTCCTTATTTTCATTTATTTATTAAACTGAAACTAGTTTCGTAATATTAAAGAGGAGCTTTGCTTCTAGGAGCACGCTTCATAGGAGATCTTTTGATGAGTACACGTCGCAGTGACGTCATTAAAATACATGTTATCGTCGCACTTTTCCTCGCTCATCGTGTAGTTGTTCCGGCAAACAAGGAAGTGTTGGCAGCCGCGTCTGGCACTCACTGTTTTCCCATTGCCACCCCCATCGCAGCGATCTTCAGTGCATTTGACATGAGCTCTGGCCAAGCAAATCTGTTGCCGTGGCTCGAAGAATTGCCCCTCGGCACATTGACCCCAAGCGGGCTGCGTATCCGTCTCCATTCCCGGAAGTGCGCGGCAATAAAAGTAGCCGCGGCACGTGGCACGATCGCTGACGAATTGGTTTCGAATCGCCAACTTGTGATTGCCACAAACATTTTCCGGATACGGATGCTGGTAGCAACCGACCTGCGCCTTGGCGATGCATTCCCCGCTCTTGGCATCGAAGTACGTGCCTATCGAACACTCCTCGGTAATCAGCAGCTTCTTGCATCGGTGGTACTTGTGGCAGTTGTCCTCGTCTTTGAACTTAACGTCGTTGGGCGCGACGTCGCATAACTCGAAACTGGCGACGCACTGACTTTGTTCTGCATAAACGCACATCTGATTTTCTTGATCGAAATGCAAACCGTTCTCACAGACGCCGCGAGAAATCTCTGTGCTGCCTGCGCATTCGTTCCAGGCGAAGCAGTTCTTCTTGTCGTTGACGAATCGCGGGGCATTCTTGCTGCAGGCTGTCCCACAGTACTTATCACTGCTCGACTTGACGCACTTGTTGTTGTTCTTGTCCCAAATCTTGTCGCCGCAATCCTTGTGCGCAACGCTGGCGAAGTCCTGGCACACAATCGCCTCCGAACAGGAGCCGGGCTTGCGTAACTTCACCCCATTCTTGAAGAGCCGACAGATATCCTTGTCTGGCGTAAGAAACTCCAATTGACTGCTGCATGTTACCACTGCCAGCAGCAGGATCGCTGAGTGAAATACTGCGGGAGAGAATATAAAATATATATACAACTATTTGAGTACCACAAGCGAACCTCTCATTTCCCTGCAGACCTGCGAATTGTGGCTGTAGTTCTCTTTTAATGGTCTTATTTTGAATGAGTTGCTTCAGCGAACGATGGCTTAAATAGGAATCGATGGAAGGTGAAAGTGTCTTGGTCGATTTTATGTTCCATTCTTTTAGATAAGATTGCAAATTTTCCTAAAAACTCTATAAGCACGAGAGATTCTTTCGTTTAGGCTATAGTTTTAATAATATTTCGATGGAAACCCTTTAAAATCAGATTGATTTACAGTTTGGCTTTTACTTAAACATTAAACTTCGTGAAAAACAACTCCCGAACTTCCCAAAAATTCATAAATTTTAAACAATTCCTTAAATTTTAAAGCTGTTTTTATTATAATTAACGACAAGGAAACAGAATCTGATTAGATAACACAATGGTATGATTTTTAGCTATTTAACTAATCTCCTGAGTTGCATATTCTTTGGCTTCGCTGTTATTTACTCTTCTGGATTCTTTTCGGTGGTGGTAGCACAATCACAGTTCTCATTACTTTCAGCTCCGGGTTTCTCGGAGCAGTCGCATTTCGGCTCCTGCGTTTGGGTTGCTTCACAGACGCCATCTTCGATTCTGCCATCGTTGCATTCGATGCACTTCGTTTTGTCTTCGCCGTCCAAAGCGCACTCACAGCCGTCGCTGGCGCACTCCGCTGCTTGTCGCTCTTCACAGGCACATTTCTCATCCGAACAGACGCCGGTGGTTGGATCTACTTCAGAACTGCACACGACGCATTCCGTCCCTTTGTCCTCGCTCAGGCCGCATACGCACTCTGCTCCGGCTGCTGTACATCTTCCCGATTCGCTGTCCGGTTCGCCGCAGTCGCACTCGTCACTCGCTGGAGCACAAGCGCCATTCGCCTCGACGTACTCCTTCGGATCGGCATCGGTTACAATGCACGCCTGCGCGGACTCGTCGAAGTACCCAGCGTCGCATGTGCCCGCGTTCACCGCTTTGCCATGAGAGCACACGGTGTATGCGGCGCAGCTGGGATCGACGGAATTGACGAATTGTTTCCGGCTGCCCTCGCAGCGGTCACAGTCCCTCGCGGGCGTGGCCTGCTGCCTGCCTTCGCACTTGTTGCTCCTGGTATCCCAATACAAGTTGTTGCAGGACTGCAGCTGCCATTTGCCCTCGGTGCAGCTGTAGTAATCGGAGCACTTGATGTTGCTGGGCTTCGTGGCGCCTTCCTCGCCGCAAGGCTCGTTGTCTACGGGTGCTACGGGATCCGCGTTGCTGACACGAGAGCAGTCAGTATTCGCTTTATAGTTGCACAAGCCGATTTGCGAGTCGTACATCTGCAGTAGGAAAGGGAATTTAATGAAATAAGTTTCAAGACGTCTGAGAGACTTCAATATAATAATAACTCCTTTCGTAACCAATATAAATTGGAATTATTATAGGCTTACCAGGTCTTTCTCGCAGCTGCCGATGATGGGAACCGCTTGTCCCTGGGAGCACTTCTGATATTGACTACAACTGACAGAGTTGCCAAAGAAGGTGTTGATGGGCATTATGTTGCAGATGTTGGTCGTCTCCGTCTGCTCATTCTCCTCGCTGCAGTCGCCGTAGACGCACTCACCCGATTTGAACGTTGTTCCGGCGGGACAGTTGCCTCGGCCCGCCTCGGCGTTATCGCTGCAATAAATCCAGCCTGTGCAGGTGCTCACCTGCGGCACGAAGCTCCCGTTCTTGTTTTCGCAGGGGTTGACCAGACCGTAGAAGCAGTCGACGTTGGCGACGGGCAGGCACGACTGTCGGTCCTTGTCGAAGGAGTACCCGCCGTCGCAGCTTTCCTCGCTGTAGCCGTTGTTCTGGCAGACGTAGTAACTGCCGCACGCTTCAGTGCTGGGCAACTTTGTGCCGATTTTTGCTAGAGTACAGTACGAGGTGACGTTGTAGGCCGCCCTCGCCGTATGCAACGCTGCTGCGATGAACAGACAAACTGCTAGAACTTCATGTAGCTTGGGAGTAACTGGAAAATATAAACAAATTGAAGTCAAGTGAATTTATGGAAGCAAACTATTCGTGCTTAATATATAAAACCATAATTTTTCCGTATAAATTCAGGGTTCGTAGCTCACCGATCATTTCACGCATGATCCAAACTTTATACTCATCGGTTCCCGTCCAGGTTTAATTTTTGCAGTAGGTAAGATTTTTCAGCGACTGTGATTTCAGTTGGAGGTGTCGGTCTTAAATACTGAAGACTTTGCAGCAGATTAGATCTAAAAATAATTAAAGACCTGCTAAAAACATGTCACCGCATTTCGATAAAATTATTTCGTTGTGTTTTAGACTAAAATTCTGCTTTAGGACCAACAGAAAATCACTGCTCATTGTTTTCCCTTAACCACTGCAAAATATATTTTATCTTTAGATAAAACAATTCGATAATAAAAGAATTAGTGAATGAAGCAAATTTGAAGCTTATATTTGATCTTTTCGTTTATTAGGTTGTTATTTCAAATTTCTAAACCGACTGAGGTCACTCTTATAATATTAGCTATGATTTAAGTCTTGACTAAACGATGACTGGTTGCAGTTTTGCTCTTTCCACGGACGGATTGCGCCAGACACAGCCACCGAGGACTTCATCGAAGAATAACTCGGCACAGATGCCACTCGATACCAATTGCTGCTGGAGGATTGATTGACGAAGCTGGAACTGGTGCCAGGACAGCGGGAGCAATCGTTGCGTGCTTCGAGGCAGACGGCTTCAAAACAAATTCCGTGCTGGCATTGCATTTTCTTCTTACAAATGTAACTGCAACACGAGTTGACTGCTTTCTTGGCTCCGATGGACGTACAGAAGTCGTTTCGTTTGCTGTCATCGAGCTCTGTACAGTTCCAGTCGCTTTTGTAGTCGCAAGTGTGCGGCTGTGTGGTGAAGAAAAGGTACGTCTTTCATTGGTTCCATACTGTACAGTTGAACGGGCTGCTGAAGTGGATTCCATTCTGTACTGACACAAGCTTAGATGCGATTGATCGTTGGCGGTTGCAGCTTCCGTGGGACTGCAGGGAAATAAACTCTGCTATTTTCAGGTCTGCGAGGAAAGGTCGAAGGTTTTCTGTTGAACTAAAAACCGGAAAAAGAACTGGCCACAGGAATCCAAATTTGATGCGTCAAACAATTAACGTTTGATTTTGACACACATTGCTGCTTATTCTCTTCTGAAGTAAGGAGATTCGCAGGCCTGCAGCGTGGCCAACTCCCGAGCACAAGTGAATCGTGTTGCATACGTTTCCAGTGCGATTGAGCGGGTCTTCAGTTTATTCAATTTATTGACTCACCAAACATTATAATTATTTGGCAACTGATGGAAATAAGTATTGAAATCTAAACCTGTTGGACTGAGCGAATTTCCGGGTCTTTAATACAACATTTTTGCCATCAATTGCATGGAAATATAAAAATTAATAGTTTTTAAAAATATGAGCGCGTCTAATCTCTTCAATATCAGAAAACCTTTAATCTAAGATCTGAATTATATTCGAAACTTTTCGAAATAATATTCAATTCCTTTTGAAGAAATATATGTTAAAATTCGCTTCTCTCCTAAACGAAATCATTTATGAGAAATACTTCATTGCTTCTCTTTGATTGTTGATTTAATAATTAAATTTCAATTGCATAACAAAAGAAAACGCGAACAAGAAACCAAAACGAATGACTTAATAATCATGTTATAAAACAAAATTTGATAGATGGAATTTCATAAATGAAGTTATCATTTAATTATAAATTTTTTAGTATTGTCATTGCCGATTTCTGTTTTTTGCTTGGGATGATAAAAAATGAATGTGATAACAGTAAAAAGATTTGATAAAATTGGCAAAATCATGACTTCATGTTGTTTGCCTGGAATTCGAAAGATCGCGCCATTAACCAGTTAGAAAGAGACAACATTAGTGAGAAAATAATCCACTTCATGGCGAGGGTTAAAATTTCATGGCTCTTTTTGTTATTTAACCTTGGAATTTATCATATCAAAGAGGATTTTAAACGTACCGTGAAAGCATGAAGCACATTAAAGTGTTATAATTAATATATAGTAAATTTCAAATAAATCCTTGCGTTATTCGTGAAATTCCAAATAAATTTTAATTAATTATACAAGATTTATAAATTACAAAGGGACTTGAAAATAATTGCTTTTAATAATAAAAGCCAATAATTCTTTAATTGCGTCAATCATAAAGAATTTTTATTTGAAATAAGTTTTTATTGATTAAATATATTTGATTAACCCAGTCATAAATGCTAGATGCTATAACTATCTCCCTCGCTCCTAGGACGATTGCATATGCAAATATGCAAAGAGCTATCATGAAAAATTCCCAATTTGCTCTCTCTGATGCAAGCGACAAACGAAGGGGAAATGAAACTTGTCTCTCTTTCTTCATAACTGTCCAACGTCATTTTGACAGTTTGCAGTTGCATACAGCATCTTGCATCTGCGACTGTGTTTAAGTTTGATGGAGAATAGTGATCAGAATACGGCAAGGAGCTCCGAGAGCTCCGCTGGTTGCTGCTTGCTCGAGCAGGCCGCGTACTGTATCCTCTGCTGCGTGCATCCTTGCGTCTTCTCGTCGAAGAAATAGTTCTCGGGACATTTGCCGGTCGAGGCGAGGCGGTTCTGGTCGCAGCGCGCGTAGCTGCTGCAGTCGCCGGCGATGTTGACGTACTTGTTGCCCATCCCCTCGCAGCGGTCGTGTTCACAGTGCACGTTCAATCGGTCGCGACAGGACAAAGTCTCCCTGTCGAAGAAGAAGCCGTTGGGGCAGTTGGCGAACGCGGGCTCCCGATCGGACGCCCCTTTCTCGAACTCCTTGCAGAAGTAGTAGCCGCTGCAGCTCTTCTCGTCCGAGAAGTAGCCAACTCGGGGATTCTCGACGGTGCCGCAGTGCTTCGCGCCGATGGCCGTCGGGATGCAAGTGGCATCCTCCTTGGGCACACATTCACCCCGCAAGTGGTCGTAAGCGTGGCCGTCGACACACGTCAGCGTCTTCAGCTCGCCGTCGCTGCAAGTGTGGTACGTCTCGCAGGAGAACTCGTCGGCGAAGTAGAGGTTGTCCCGTGTGGACAGGCACAACGGATATGGCTCCGTTTGGCGCGCAGTGCAGCTGTAGTTCTCCTCGTAGACGCAGGCTGCGTTCTCCGCATCGAACACCAAACCACGGGGGCAATTCGAGTGGAATTCCTCGCCGTTGCGGCAGTAAATGTAGACGCTGCAATTTTTCGGATTGCTCAGGAATTCGCCGTCGTGGCCCTCACAGCGGCTCTTCGATTGCCTCTCATAGGGACACTTAACAGCCTCGGCAGGTTCGCATCTTTCGGTGTCCTTGTTGAAGTACAGACCCAAGAGGCAGGAG
Organism: Thecophora atra; assembly: GCA_937620795.1. Lineage (NCBI taxonomy): Eukaryota > Metazoa > Arthropoda > Insecta > Diptera > Conopidae > Thecophora > Thecophora atra. The sequence continues at coordinate 67,045,525 of OW569397.1, read as the reverse complement.
CCTTCCTCGTAGCTCGCCTCGACGCTGTTTTCGTCGTTGCGGGGACACATTATCCAATTGGTGCACGATCCTGGCTGCAGGAGCTTCGTGCCGGGCTTCATAACGGCGCAGAAACCCATCACACTCACCAACTCATCGACAAAGCTGCTTTCTCGCGCCAGGACGCAAGCGACCAGCCCAAAAATCCACACAACGATGGATTTTGCTGTGAATTAAAAACGAACTTGAAGGAAAATTGCGTGAAAGTCGTTGATTATCTTTACCATGATTGACCATTTCGAAGGATTGAATTACTTTGGAGCAGGCGTGGCCTCGTTGAAAGGCAACTGATGCTCTGCACTGGAAACTCAACGCTTTAAATACTCGCAAACGAAGTGCGTCCAACGAGGAAAAAGCAATTTGAATTGAAATGTAGCAGTTGTTGATACGATTTCGAGATTCCTGATATTGAGAAAATTAATATTGTCGCTGCTGTTGTAAAGTCTGATACTAAAAGCGATTAAATTAATTGAAAAAGTGCCTCGAAGAAATAAAAGTTTGCACTAATGACTTCTTAAGTAGTGAATTTCTCTTGGAAACGTTTCTAAATTTAATAATTTTCAAGGCATCACACGGACTTCGAGCGTAATTTATGAAAAATTGAAATAAAAAAGAAAAATAATCTGTTGCTATAGATCGTTTTATTTTATATAAATTAAAAGTTATTTTTACGAAACTTCATTTTCGCGGAGTTTGGGTTTTTAGACTCGGTTGGGAGCAGATTTCTTGGTTCGGCTTCTGCTGCACACAACCTCCTTGGCTCTCGTCGAAGTAGCTGAAGTCGGAGTTGACCGCGTCGCACGGCTGCGCAGCTGCCACGCTTTTCTGGTTGCTGCAGCTGACGTAGGCGTGGCACTCGCTGTTGTAGGCCGTGACGAAGGGCAGGTCGAGGTTGGCGCAGCGGTTGTAGGGACACGCGTAGGTGTACGGGGTGACGCACTGCTTGACGGCCGGATTGAAGTGCGTGCCGAAGGGACACTTTTGCCAGTTGCCGGTGGAGGCTGAGGCGCAGGCGACGTAACCTTCGCACGTGAGGAGGTCGCTGAAGAATTGCGTCTTCGCGCCGCCGGCTGCGAAGTTTTTCGCGCATATCGCAGCAACGTCAGCCTTCTGCGCGTCGGTTTCCCGGTCGCCGGGCGCGTCCGGGCAGTCGGCGGTGGTGAAGGTGTCGCAGAGGCCGTTGGACGGGTTGAAAACGTAGGGCGGGGCGCATTTGCCGGGAATGCCGACGCCGTCCACGCACCTCAGGTAGCCGAGGCAGTTCGCCGGGTCGCCCACGAAGCGGTTGTTCGGCACCAGGCGACACGGCGAATTCGCGGCGCATTGCGGCAGGTGGACTGCCCACACGCAGCTGTTCGAGTCCGGGTCGAAGAGCTGGCCGCTGGGACACCGCCCACACTCCGTCCTGCCGTTGGTGCAGTAGCAATACTGCTGGCAGTCGTCCGGATCGGCTTTCAGCTCCGCATTGAGCCCGGTGCACATGTCGCTCTTGCTGACCGAACATTGCACTTCGTCCTTGAAGTTGCACTCGGCGCTCCGGCTGTCGTACTGCAATCCTTTGTCGCACTTCCCTCCGCCGACGAGCAGCCCGCCGCTGCAGTAGCCCCAGCTTTGGCAGTCGCGCGGATCGGCGATGTAACCCTCGGCGAGCAGCTTGCAAGTCTCGGCCATCGTGTAGACGGCGTTTGCGCCCTCGCCGAAGAAAAGCCACGCCCACAGGCCGATCAGGATGACGTCACGATGAGCTAAACAAGGCAACGAGTAGAGAAAAGCTTTTATTTGGCCATTGATTCAGTTGCATTGCGATTTACCTGACATCGTCTGCAATTTCAGAGTTTTGCTCGTTTTCTGTTTATCCTCGGCAACTGCTTCGAATGCTGCTGTCGACTGTTGTGCATCCGTCCAAGGCGGACCTTAAATAGAGCTCCACGTTGAACTCTGGCGCCGTGGAAGGTGAGTCTAATTGCATTTCAGCAAAGTTCTGCTTAGATAAACTCTTCGACAAGCTACCGAAAATTAATAAATGTTCACTTGCAGATTAGACTGTTTCCAGATAAGCACTTCGCTTACCATTAATCAGCGAACAAGTGACCCTGACAATAAAACCATTAAATGTTGGAATTTGGTTTATAATCATCACTAACTTTCAAGGTTATACGAAAAAGTCGAAGGTGAAAGGGTTCCAGAGGAGGTTTTTGCTTCTATTTTCATATTTGATGAGGGAAAGTTAAGGCTTTAGTTAAGGTTTCTTGGAGAAATAAAAATCACGTGGACAATTTTAATGAACTTGAGAGGTTTTATTGAGTTTGCAAGCAGTGCGCCTTCGAGGAGGAACACATTTCAATCTTGGAGTCCCAATACAACGTTGCAGGACAGAACATTCCAATTGGAAGCCCCTGAATACAGATAAAATAGTGCGTGCAATCGTTTACATCGGCGAGGTACTTCGCGCCGTTGACGCAGTTCGGAAAGAAGTCTTCAAACACTTCAGAGTTCGTTGTTGTTGCTTTTGTTGTTGTTTTTGTTGAATGGGAAGTCGGCACAGAGGTGCTGCCGGCAGTTGTTCGCTTTCTAATGGATGCTTTCGTCGGCTTTGGTGTTCGTGTAGTTGGCTGCACTCGTGTTGATGTTGGAGTTGTTGTTTGCGGTCGTGTTCGTGTTCGTGTAGTTGGCTTTTTCGTATACTCTAACATCGTCTGATCAGAATCCTGCTTAACAGTGGTGCTTTTCTTCGTTGCAGCGGAATCAAAGCCTGTTTTAACAGCCGAAGTCACAACGATGCTGCCTTTGCTAGTTACATTGTATGTGAAGCAAACAGTCGTCGGGAAAGCTTTTTTTGTGGTTGTCGTATTGGATGCTGCGTTAGAGTAGCACTCGGCTTCGGGATACATTTCGCACTGGGCACGTCTATAGCTCCAAGCTGTGCCGAGACCGCAACTGTGCATTAGCAAATGTCCGAAGGCGCAGAGGAAGTACTGTTCACAGCTGTCGGGGTGCGGAAGGAAGTAAGCGCCACGGTGCACGCACTGAACGCGTTTCGGATCGAAGCCGTCCATCGGATCGGTGATGTTGCCGTTGGTAGCGTTGAAGGCGTTGATGGACAGACGCGGGTTGTTCCACCATTCAACTTCATTGGCCAATGAATCTTTTTCGCCTGCTGAAGGGGACTGCAAAGCCTTTGCGCTGTCTGCCGTGTCATTTGAGTTCTGAAAACAAGAAAATTTGTTTTCTAATCGTCGGATATTGAATTGATTCGACTTACGTGGCTGACATCCGTCTCAGCATCCACTCTGCTGTTTCGCCAGAGTATAAACATTATTACGAGCACTTGGTGCCACATATCGTCAAATGATTTCAAAAATTTCACTGGTTTTGCGAAGGTTCTGTAAGTTTCTTCCGTTTGATGATCTACTAACGATTTCCGTAGATGCTGAGCGCTTTTATAGATTGCGGCGCTCCCGAGCAGCCAGTTTTTGGAAACTATTTGTTTGTGACTATTTTCATTTTCACTTTTACCAATAACATTAATTGGAACATGAATAACATTTGTCGAGCAGAAGTTTATTGGCCAAAATGACGAAAATTGGAGACGAATCTTGTTGATTTTTGTTCATTTGTTGTTGGTGATAAGAGTGCGTTATCACAGATCTCGAACATGATTCTGTGTAACACAATTATGCACTTAAATATATCCACAGTCTAAAAAATCTAAATAAAAATATTACACTTTATTATTTAAGTATGGAAATAGCAAAACATTACTTTATTCACATGAGTATACTTAAAAATCTACTTATATTATAAGTTATTACATATATTATAAAACATTAATGTCGTTGAAATGTTTTCTATTAACTATTTTCTACTTTTAATTAAAAATTTGTAAGAAAAACTTGTCATTCTCTGCGATTTTCATAAATGTGAATATCGTTTCCTTGCTGTCAGCATGAATGCATTGCAATGTTGCATATTTTTGGGGCAAAAGCTTCGCTTGGGATTTTGTTGTGGGAAAGCGAAATGGAATTTCGGAGTCTTTTATGCAGTTTTTCGTGCTTTCTACTAAATTCAAATGTGCTTTTAGGTGGTTATTATATGAAATTATCCTTCGCCGATTGATGTGTATGTATCTCAAATCGGTTTTATTATCTTCTTTCTGGCAACATTGATTTTCGAAGGTTCCTGCTTTCCCGATTTCAATAGAGATCAATATAAATAGCTGCTCTGTTGTATATTCTTATACAACTATTCACTTCTTTTAAAAAATTCTTTTTCGAAAACAATAAATTTAAACATTTTCTTATCTCCTTTCGCTTCTTCCTTCATTTTTGCATTTCGTATTTATCCGATTGGCGTTGCTTTTGCGTTTTGCTGCTGTGACTCACAGCGCAGACGCGCACCGATCGTTTGACTGGTTTTCGCCATTAAGCATTTTAGTCGTTGTTAATGCCGTGATTTAAATATAAAAAACAAGTAACCTGAAAAAGCGAAGCTCACTGCAGACGCTCGAAACTCGGTAGACTTCATAATGACATCACTTGGACCCAACAGAGAACACTAAAAAGAGCGCCGAAGAGTGAGCGGACAGGGTGAATCGTGTTCTTAGTTTTAGGCAGGAAATAAACAGCATTGTGATTAATAACGAACTGCTTGTTGTTGTTGTAGACGCCCTTCGCTTCCAGCGTACACTTGCCGAAACTCATTAAGCATCCGGAGGAAGACAATTCGGAAGAAAAAATCATATCACATACTTAATGTGTATATAATCAAGTGCTCCGCACTTAACCCCAATGCTTATCTTTCTCAGCAGCCAATTTCGTTCTCCCACTCTTTCGGCGGCTCTCCCACGCTGGGAGCGTTTAAAGTGTTTATGAGTTTATGGGCGTGTGATTACATTTTTTTAAAAAAAATATGTCGCAGTGGATTAACGTAGCCACAGCAACCGAAGCACATTCGTACATACATCGATGTACAGCGCACTTGCTACAAGCAGACGATGGAGTGAGTGAAATCAATTTTTCGCTATTCTGCGATTGATGAAAATTCACCAGAGAATATAATTTTATAATATTAATATAATTATTGCTAAAAATATTAAATTGATTACTTAAAATATTATTTAATATTTTATTAAATTATTTAAAATATTTGAATAACTTAATTTAACTTCTCGTTAAAAACTGACACATAAATTTGTTTTTTAATTTGTTGTTTTTATAACAATAATATTTTATATAATCTTTCACGTTATCGTGAGCCCACTGTACGTGTTTGTAAACCGTTACGTATGAATGAAACAGAACGACAACTCCATGAATATTCGTTTAAATTTGTATTAACTTTTCTAAGCAAAATTCTCTTCTATGCATTTGATCGTTGCGATGTGTGAAACTCCCTGTGTCTGAGGAAAGAGCACGATGAGCAGCTCGCACGCGATTCGTCTTCCTCGAGCGAAAACACAACGCTGATCATTTTCTGTGTGTCGTTTTTGTTTTGCGTTTGCGTTTCATATTTTTATTTGCACACTCGACGGTTAACGTACGTCGACGACGCTTGTGGCTCTCCAGTCTTTGAATGTCAACTGCTAATGCAGATCGTTGTTTCGCGATTCGATCGGGAGGAAATTCATTCGGCATACGTATGAAAATGGATTTTTAAATTTAGACTGAGTTCCGCACATCAAAGAAAAACCGTTCTATTTTGTCGTAGTCGGGCGCCGTCGCGTGTTCAAAGAAGAACAAAAAAAAAGGTGCGAAATCGTCGTCTCGGTTGTGATAAAAGTAAAAAGTGCGAAAGGAAGGAAAGAGAAAAAAAAAAAACTTCGAAATGAAGCTCCTGGCCAAAATGAAGTGGCAAAATAAGAAAACCAAACGAAGCAGCTGACTCGGCAACGAAGTCTCAAGTGGATTCGCGAAGATCCACGAACCGATCGCTCGCTCTGTCGACGCAACAGAGAGCGACAGATGAGAGAGAGAAAAAGTGTAGCGTGTGTGCGTTGTTAGCTTCGACTTGAATACATATCGATGAAGCCACGTTTTTTCATTCTTGTTATTTCATTACAATACTTGAAAAAAGTGCAGTAATTTCGATGCTTTCTGTTTGCGAAATCTGAATTTTAGTGAAGTGTTGCTGCTGCCAAAACAAGATGACAAAATCTTTTCTTCGGCTTCAAATTCTGTTAAAGCAACGCAATCGATAGCAAAAGTGTTGTGTAAATCGCCAGCACCGCGCCGAAAATGTAAAATAAAGAAAGGATTGTGAATTAGTGGTGATTTAGTGAAGTTTTACATTCATTTAAAAGAAGCTGCGAAGTTTACGGTTAACATTAAAAAGCAAGCGAATATTCAAGTGCTATTAAAATTACAATAATAATAATAATAATAACAGCAACAACAACCCGATCAACAACAGAAACAGCAGCAAAAAAAAAAAATGAAAATTGATGCTGATAACGAGTGAAGGTAAAATTTGATGTTTTTATTTCTATATTCACCTCTTATACTTCACCACGAATAAAAGAATTTAAATTACAAACATCAAGTCTACGAAAATGTTATTAAATATTTTTTAATTTATATCAGTGCTGTGATTAATATTCAAATGTGAATTCCATGTCAACTCCGTTGAAAGTTTCTCAATTGGAAAAGGAACAGCGCAAAGCTAATTAGGAATTTAATTGGACAAACTGTTGAAATGTGAAACAGCTGTTTACAGTTTCTCAATAAAGCTAACTAAAAAGCGTTGTAACTGCCAGTCTGATTAGAATTGGAGCCAAGTGATATGGCATGCATAGCTGTGAAGAGAGAGAAAGATAGAAGAGACGAGTAGAAGCGAAGTGTGCTGCCAACAAAAACACTGCACGTATTTCGAGCTAACCTCAACCTGATTTGAAAGTGCTGTGTTTTGGACCTTAAACACGTCCAGTTGTACAATTAAAATACTTTTGAAAATATCTACACACACACACACACGTGCATTTTTCGATTTAATTTTTCGAATTATCTACGAAGTCGTTAAAAAGAAACGGAGCAACGATAGATATCGCTGTGTTCAGATATGGCCAAGTTTATTTTGCAATATCTCCATCGTTTGCTGCTTTTTTTTTATACTAAGCAAATAACTTTTGCTCTATTTGTTTTGCTAGGGCGACTGTGCTTCCCCCTCCGCCCGCCCACCTCCCCCCGCGACATATTTTCACGCTCTCGACAAGCCAAAACTGGATGCTGTTTAAATACGAATCGAATTCAGTTCAAGAACTCCTTTCGAATAGTAAAAATAGCTAAGGTTAAGGTGAAATAGTATTCAAGTTAGGATTCACAGCTGTAAATAAATAAATGATGAATATTGAAACATGAAATAATATAAAAAAATAATAATTTCTTGCTCTTCTCTGCAACAACAAAAAAATTTCATTTACACGTTTGTTTATTATTATTATTTCGCTTAATTATATGTTTAATTGCTGAACAAATGCAAATGATTTTAACGACTTTTTGGACGATAGCAAAATAAATAAACAGCTTCTTCAAAACGCTTTGCAGTGCCGCCGCCGTTTGTGCTTTTGCCTAATTAACAATATTTCAGAATCATTTGTTAATTATTTATACAGTATTGCGCAAAATCTAAGGAACTTTTCCAGCTCAAAAGCTCAAAACAATCATTTAAAATAGGATTATTACGATGTGAGAGGTTAGATATAGGCTACAACCGGATCCAATGTGATGCTCATCCTCACCTAGATCTATTTTCGCATGTAATTGTATGTTTACATCACAGAATAAAGTTATAGTTTATAGTTTACTCGCGTAATGACTCATTTGAGACACATTTCCTAAACTAGAAGCCAAATGATAATAATTTCCATACGATTTCGGGGAATTTGGAAAAAAAAAGAATGAAATTCATGTTTTAAATTTAAAATAATTGCAATCACATGTTCCAATAAAAAGAAAACAAACATTTTTATCCAAAATTAAGCAACCAAATAGCAAAAAGTAGACAAAAAGAAAGGAAAAATTGTAGAAGAAAAACATGGAAAGCCCCACAATAAAATCATAAAAGATATATTATAATTCCATTCCATGCATTTATCACAATCGTTGAAGTTTTTTACTAAAAACAATATTTTATCTTTAGTTGATATCAAAATCATCTGAGGATTCTCTCATGATGAGTGATTATAAATATGCATTTAGGATCGATCCAAACTTAGCATGACATTAAAACCAGAAAATGTTTTGATTTTAATTTATGCTGCAGAGTGTAACTTATGAATGAGAACTTTACATTCGTTAAAATATTCAAAAATCGATATAAAAACATATGTGATGCCATTTGATCCTAAATCTTCTTGAAATAGATCCAGATCAGGATCAGTGGCAACGGGAAAGCTGTTAAGGATCGTTGTTCACTCTTCCTTTAAAGCATTAAATTTTTTTTTCATCCTAATGCGACTTTTTTAATACCCCGAAGAAGTGTTGCTACTCCAGACAGTAAAACACTTGAATTGAACCAATCTTTAAAATATTTTGATGTATTTTTGTCACTTCTTATGTTAATATTGCCATTTTAGTAGCATTTTCCATTCGGCATCATTTCGGACTTTAATATACTTTCATAAGCCACAGAAACTTGATCGAAATCATGACATTTCCTTCTCCGTGCCTGAGTGATGCTTTACAAGGCAAGGAAAAGTGGCTGAGGTTTTGTACAATACTGTACATGAGTATCTGTGGATTATGCGCTTTTCTAAATAATATTTAGCGGCTTGACATCTTCGTCGTATTTTTAACCTTGTTACAATTGCATTTTTACTAAATGCAAACTAATTTTGTCGCATTTGCCCTGTTTATTTATTTAGATTTATTATTTATGCATATTTAGTATTTTTTGTAAATTTATCATGTTTTAATATTTGTGATTTATCTATATCTATATATATATATTTAATTTTTTCTATAATTATTATTTTTGAATTAATATTTTTTATTTATTGTATTTTTTATTTTGTATATATTTTGTATATTTATAATTTTTGAATATTTTTATTATTTTTCCTCATTTATTTATTATGTATATATTTTTTAAAAATTGTAGGAAATCGGTGCTTTCTATTTTCTTTTAAATCTACTTTAAATTCGACATTCGTTTTATTTTAAATTTAATTTAATTTTTATTGTGTGATTCTGGTGGCTTAATAAATGATAAATAATATAATTGAGCGTTTTTCGCCATTTACAGCTACTTTTAGTGAAGAAGCAGTTTTTTTTTCTAGATTTTTAAGTGTTGTTTGTAAAGCAAATATAAGTTTCCATATCTGAATTTGAAATTATTAGTGATCAGGAGTTTTTTAGCTGTTGTGAAAGGGATGGAAAAGGGGAGGGAGAAGCAATATTATATTTTGTAAACAACACTTGACAAACATTCGCCAAACAGGAGACAAACAAAAACATTCATTCACATTCGTTGGCGCATTCGTGGCTACAAAGAAAATTCGACGTGAAAACGTGACTTGAATATTGACCAAAATCAATTTGATTTGAACAGCGATCGATCGTCTGCGTTGCTGCGTAAAAATACAATAGATGTAAATATTAAGTACAGGGTGTCTCTGCGTCTATATAATTAATTAATTTTTAAATTTACGTCGACCCAAAATTTGTAATCAGTCATTTGAAAACCATTAACATCGCATTCTTTGGCAATTGATTTGTCAGATTCATTATCTGATTGTTATATCGACTGAAAAGAATGTTTTAATGGATTTAGGGAAATAATTTAGTTTAAAGGAATTATTATATACATCATAAATTAATAATTATTGAGCTAATTAATTTTTTGCCATAATTTCATCCATTTTTTTTGTTAATTCTCTAATTTTCCCCTCTTAGTTTACCCGATTTTGGCTCCAATTGTTTTTTAACAGCTGATTGCAATTTTTTTCGTCCCATTTCTAGTGTTTTATAGTGGGGAATTTTTTGATCCCGCCGATAGACTGATTCAAAATATTAATTTTTCTCACATTTCAATCGCATTTCCTTCAAAAATAAATTGGAAATAAATAAAATTTTAATAAATAATAATAAATATAAATAAATAATTCTCCAAATGTTAATTTTTTAAATAAAATTTGTAAGATTTCGTTTATTTGGAAAATGAAAGTGAAAATGCAGAATTTGTGTGCAAGGAAAAAGTAGTATAAAAGTATATAAAAACAAAGGCAATTAATACAGTTTAGCTATTTAATTAATTAAGTTGTATTATATTAGTAATTAATTGTATTAATTGTATTAATTAATGTTATTACATTAATAATTATCTGTGATTTATTGTGATATTCGAGTGCCTAAAATGGCGCGTATTTGTCAACAACTATTAAAAATTCCACAAAACTCGGAAAGAATTCAGCTACAAAGGGTATAGATAAGTGGTTCCCCTTCCCCTCCCCCCCCTCTCAGAGTACAACAACCGTCGTAGAACGTCTCAAAGAAGCCGTGAAAACTGTGAGCAGTTTTCGTTTCGTTTTAATTAATTACGACGCAAAGAGATAACTTCTTTATCGGCCTGATAAACACACATACAAACATACATACATATATACAACTAACGGTTGATCGAAGCTCCCATTGAATGGAATGTGAGACGAGCAGAAAAGTAAACGACGTTTTGAAGTGCTTCCAAGTGAAGTTTTTCTGCTTCGCAGACGATTTGAAATCATTCCTTGTTTCATATTTATTCACAATAGTTTTTGTTTTCTCACTGAATGATGTTAATTGCGTGATTTGACGTCTTCTCGCTTCTTCTTATTCTACTTAGAATTTTTCGTTGACAAATCTTTGCTTCATCTTTCAGAAAACAAACATTGAAAAATTGACATATGTACATAAAAACCCAAAAAAATAACACAAAATTTTGTTGTCCTCTCGAACGCGCGGTAATTTTTCGTAAGCGTTTCCGTTTGCTAAATGTGCGTGCGTCGGTCGCTGTTCATAGATCGCGAATTCGAGTGATTCTTTCGTTGGCCGCTGAACTCCCCGCACACGAGCAGCAGCAGCGCCAATAAACTCGCCATTGAACATTTCGATTATGAGTGAATGTGTAGCTTCGGCAACGAATCACTGCAGATACGATCGTTGACGCGCCGTCGTCTCGCCGAAGAACGAACGCAAAACAGAGCCAAGCACGACAACGACGCACTCCGAACAGAATTGAGCACTTCGAAGAGAAAAACCGCATTGGGGCAAAAAGTAGAGCAGAGAGCAAATGTTGTTGAGATGTTTGCTGTGGCAGAATTTGATACTTTGGAAGACGAACGAAAAGCCGAGGACGCAGAAAATCCTCGACTTGCAAGGAATACATTTTTTTGTTATTATAAAATAAAGGGTCAGGGTTTAAAAAAAGAAAGAGTAAAATGTTAACATACTAATTATCATCATTTCCCTTTTGTTTCAGTACTGAAGCGATGGAAGGTTCCTTTGCATCGGGTCTTAAGCACCAACAACTGTGAATATTGCATTAATACGCAGGTTCGGCAGCTTTCGGCAAACATGAATGCGCACAAAGAAAGCAAAAGTGCTGCCAAGGCTCTTAAGAAGTCGCAAAAGAATACGAAGAAGCAACAGCAGAAAGGCGCAAATGACGTCAGTGCTAAAAATGCAAGAAATGCCAATGTTGCATCGACAACAACGCAAGCAACTCCTATCAACGCATCGCAGTACACGGTGAATAGACTCACCGGGAAAACAATGAGAAATGCCACAACAAACCACAACAACAACAACAACAACAACAGTCCCCATAAAAACAACGCTGCGTCGAGCGCAACGCGTCTCGCACCTCCGCCGCAGTTCGACGCAGCGGCGAAGTTCGAGCGCTCGAACAGCTTTTCGATTCGGCTGGGCAAAATATCGAAAATCTTCAATTCGATAACCGGCAGCAAGGAGAACCTGTCGAAGGTCGAACAGGAGCCCTTCAAGTTCACACGCAGCCGCTCGATGATCATGATGGGGCGCTTCAACCGCCGCAGCTTGATCGAGCCGCAGCTGGAGCAGCTGTCGGAGGAGACGGAGCGCTCCGGCGACTTGACGACGCCAGCCTCGCCTCGCAAGAACTCGCTGAACACGGCGACGGAGCCGGCCTGGCCCAGTCCACCCGTGACGGTGACGGTAACAACTCAGAGCCCCAACGAAGCCTTCGAGAAACGAACGGTAAAAGACTTCCAGACGCCGCGTCGAAATTCGTCGCACGTGACGACGTCCACGCCGCTCGAGGAATCGACGGTTCAGCTTAGAGCGCCGAGCGTTACGCTAGCCAACGGCGTAGTTATCGGCGCTGCGCAAAACGACCCGCAGCTGAACTTCCAGAAGCGGCGCTCGAGCACGCTGATTGCGTCGTTCAAAAGCACGCTGTCCGGCTTCACGTCCGGCGAGAAGAAGAAGGAGCGCAAACTGAATCCGAAGTGGAGCGCGTCGCTGCAGTCGCTGCAGGCCATCGACAACATGGTCAGCTACGACAACATGTCCTTCATCGACTACGATAAGTTCAACGGCTACGAGAAGCAGCTCGAGAAGCAGCTGTCGTCGTTGAGCTTAAGCCAGTCGATGGGGGCCCCGCCGACGCCGCCGCCACCACCGCCGTCGACCATTTCGCAGACGTCGCTGCCGGTCGCATGCGCCGTCGCGATGGCATCGCCGCAAACCGTCGTGCGAAGGCGCAAGAAGCCAGCGGCGCCGGCCGGAGGCGACGGCGGCTCGCACCGCGGCAGCTACACCTTCGACACGGACTACGAGCACAACTTGGACAAGCCGAAGAATCTGTACCGTTACAGCTTGGACTCGCGCAAGTTGGAGCTGGTGAACGACGTGTCGCGCAACTCCTTCATCTGGGACAAGCACATCGTGGACGTGCTGAACCTGGAGGACGGCTCCGTGGGGAAGAGGAAGACGCAGTTCCTGACAGCGCGCCCGATTGACGCCGTCGACGGACAACAACAGGTGAGTTCTCCCCTTCCTTTTGCTCTCTAAAAACGCATTTTCATCTTTCATTAAGTGAAGTTTTTATTGAGAAACTAAGTAAAAGTACAAAAGAATTCTCTGCTTCAATGAATTATAATAAATTTAGGTGTAAAAATATTCGTTAGTGGGGATTTTCAAGTGGTTTTCCTTTTCTAAACTCTAGTGAAAACTTATTTTCTAAGCAAACAATCGACCGAGAGGCGATCCATTTAACGGCGAGTTAATTGAACAGCTCCGTGTCGCCCTTCGAGTAGTGAACGCAGGCCAGCACGGTGTCGATCAGGTACAGAGCTCCCTCGATGACGCTGAGGGCGCCCAAGGCGATGCCCACCTGCCGCTGCGACGCGACGTAGTTGAAGTCGTCGTCGGTCATGTAGCCGGTCCAGTAGTGCAGCGCGGTGCCGCCCACGGCGATCCACATCAACGTGCCGACCACATTCATGATGGTGTCGGTGAGCTCCCTGAAAAGACGTCCAAAGCTTGGTCAATTCTGCGGCGAACTCCGATCGTGTGCTCACCTGTTGTGCTTCGTGGTGCCGAAGAGGAAGGCGATCGTGTGGACGCCGGTGTAGATGAAGAAGCCGACGAACACGCCCGAGGCGACGATCTCGCAGTCGGCGCTCTTCTCCTCGTTCAGGTTCCAAGTTCCGCCGATGCCCAGGAATTCGCCGCCGTCGCCAACGCGATACAGAATCAGAACAATCAAATTGATCACCTTGAAGGAGAAAGAACAAACAAGTCAATCAAATGCGGAAAATTCATCAATCATTCAACTGAGGCTTTTCTATCGCTTTTCTGTTTTCAGTGTGTTTTCTCTCGGTCGTCGTTTTTTCCGTGTAGCCTCAAAGCACGCACCTGCTTTTAATAATTTCCTTCCATTTAATCACAGAAAATGTTGTGTTTGTTTGTTGATAAGCAGAGATAACGGAGCATTACAACCGTCGTTTGATGATTCAGTTGAAGAATATTTAAAGTCGTTTCAAAATGGCGTCACTTTAACAATCGTTGTCCATCGCAAATCCTGATTTCACTGAACAATAACACGTCCTTTTGATTGATTCCTTTTAAACTGAATCAATTGCTACGTCGGTCTTTGCAATTGAATCATTAACCTTTGACATTACTCACCATTTTCAAGGTTTTGATGAAAATCGACGCGATCGTTTCCACAGACACCATTTTTAATGCGTTCAGTTTCGGTATTAATGCAATTTATTGTTTTTCTTAGTAAATTGATTCGTTTTTCTTAGTAAATTCGAGTGGATTTTCGAAATCTTCGCTTCTTTCAGCACTCGCAACACCTTCGACGATCGTCCGTTGGATGTACGAATTGAAACTAATTCGATGAGTGTAAAAAACGAGCTGAAAAACTTGGAATTGGTGGAAAAACGACGCTTTTGCGCCGTTTGACAGCGCAACTGCTGCGATAAGATAAGCTATGATAAGATATGCATTTTCCCTTGTATTCGTCGGCCGAATTAATGCCTCGGCAGAGCCCACGAAGCGTCACTTAAGCTAAATTATGGAGCTTCTACGATGGTTTATTGCAACATTCATTATCTTATCGCTGGGCTAATATTGAGTGTTGGGTGACTCCGTCGAGGTGGCAACCCTGTCCGGCGATGAATTCGTTGAATTACGGAGAAGTTGAATGGCTTTTTTTGGGTTATTTGCGGTTTAAACGAAACGGTGATGAAGCGCGATCTCGCAGAGTGACTAAGAAGCTTCTAACTCCAAGCTATTTTTTTTTTAATTTTTAAATATTGATTGTCTTGAATTTATTGTGATGTAATGGCTTTTAAATGTGGTTGCTGAACGGTGACAAAAAGGCAACTGAAACCTTCGCTATTCTTTCGAACACTTCGCATCGCGATTTTATGCATCTCTTGAATATTTTATGCAGATTTCTAGCATTTTTTAAGTACTCCTCGTTGCTTAGATTTTCTTCAGGCTGAAAAAGCGAAAATTTTCAATTCATTTCTGAGCGCATTACGAAGTCTAAAATAAAAAATTCAATGTGTTTAAAAAGTAAAACGATTAAAAAGCAACTTTTGTTAAAAAAAGTGTGAATATTGTTGAGAAAATCCCCGTTTAGATGACAAGAATTCGCTATTTCCTGTTTTAATGTGTCATGGTCCATTCACAATAATCATATCGTGAATGGTTTCTTCATAATTGCAATATTCTTCTTTCTTAGTGGGTCCCAAGATGAATGAGTCACGAGCGAGTAATCATTTTGCGCTGATTACGAAACTGAGAACCAAAATAGAAAAGTCAACAACAGCAACAAAAACCGGAAAATCCGAAGAGCGAACAAAGCAGACGGCACAAAGACGTGAGCTTTCGCGAACTCCGCTTGTGCAATGCTTCCGCACGACCGACGACAGCTGCTTTCGTGAGCGGTCGTTAGAGCAGCCGAGGAAACCGGTTACCGACGCCACTCGCAACAAAACGACGCAATAAAACGGCAAGAAATAAATTAAAAATGAAAATAATGAAAATAAAGGCAGAAAATCAACTTTATTAACAAGTGAAAATATAAAGAGAAAACTTATTAAAGAAAAGTGAACAAACAAGCAACGAAAAAGGAGTAACATGGAAAATTAAGCAAATGACGATGTTGTGCATCGCAAGTCGTGTTTCCTCGGTAACGAAACGAAACCAAACGAATCACGAATTCCTTCGTTTTATTTTCCGTTGGCGATGTGTTCTTTTTTTTTGCGTTTCTTTTGCCGGCAGAAGCTTTTGTGAATGAAAAGCTTCGTTTGTTTACATATCGTAAATATTATCGACACAGCGCAACAAAAAAAGAAAAAAAGAAAGAAGAAGAAACAGACACAAATCGATTATTTCAAAATAAAAGAAATCCATTTTATTTCTGTGATGGATTGATTAATTTCTTCACAACAATTAATTCAGCTTCAATTGAAAAAAAAACACGTTACACGCTGATTCATCGCTCTCACTCGCTGCAGTTTTTCCTGTTTACGCTCGCTTTACGCTCTCCCTTTCGCCTTCAGTGGTCGTCCTTCGAAGGCCGAAGCCACGTCGTTAGACAGTCGTTTGTTGCTTTCGCCAAATCAGTTCGTTTTGAGCCGTCGCGTTGTTCAGATGTTGGTTCGCTCGCCGCTCCATCCGATGCCGAGCTACGAAGAGGAGGAAATGCGTCGTTCCAACAACGCGCTCACACAACGCACACCGTCATTCGAACGCGCACAGCGGCCCACAAGCGAAAGTGAATCGTGCGAAAGCGAAAACGAAAACGAAGGCTTAAAATAAACAAACGTAACACGTGTGGCACTGCATGTGTTTGTGTTGGTGAGCAAAGAAAGGATTGTGTATGATAATAACAACAGATATTTCTATGCAATGTATCCATTGTGTTTGCTGCATAGGCTTAAAAAAGATTGTGAATGTGTGAAGCGATCTTAAAGCGAAATAAAAAACTTCTTCTTTTTTTTATGCAGCGCGTATGTGTGTGTGTGTGAATTTCGACAACGTTTTTAATTACATTTGCGATGATTACAGGAAATCAAAACAAATTAAACTATGAAATCTATGATTTAATTGAGTCCTGGGATTTGGACAACTTGTGTAAAAAAAATTAACGGTTGTTACTTCCTTGTATACGTAGTAAAATGAAAGTATTGGAATCGCGAAATATTTCGATATTGAGATTTTAATGATAATAGGGATTTTGACCATCTCTGAGTCCAATTTGTCACTACTTTCGTCGTGACTACTTTCGTGTAGGTATCATAACTCAAAAACGGAGAGACGGAGAAATTTGAAATTTTGTATTTAAGACTCTTATACGACCTAGTTGCATATATCCCTTTTTTGATGAAATCAGTGGCGCCAAAAGGACACTTCTCTTGCAGGATTTTTCAAATTTCATGCATAACTCAAAATCAAACACCGCCAGAAAGTCGATATTTGGTATTTAGGGCTGTTATAACGTCCAAATATAATCTACCTTTTTCATTACCATCGCTATCACCAAAAAGCAAACTTCTCTCAAAGGATTCTCTGCATAACAAAGTCCAACTTTTTCAATTGAAATTATTTCACCTAAAAGGAAGTCGTGTGTTCTTTATGATCATGTTTTCCTTTTTCTTACAAAAATCACCTTCAAAATTCTAAAAATTCCACTAAAGTTAATTAAAAAATCTCTTTTGTGAACAAATGTTGGTACTTTTTATTTATTGCTTTGATTGTCGTTAATTATTTAAGCTGTCCAGGTTTGCATTCAGCTAAATCGGCTGAATTCTCCTCAGCGAAGAGCAACAAATTCACAAAATGTTTGCATGAAAAATGGACTTCTGCCAAACGACTTTGGAAATTCAAAAAAACAGATGCTGTTCGGCAGAATTCAGTTTGAAACGTTATTTTTATTGCTTTTTATCGAACAACAGAACCAACAACAGGCGGCGAAGAAGAAGCAAACGATGACGAAGAAGAGGAAACAGAACAAAACGAAGCTTTTTCAAATGCAATTCCGACAGGAAAAGGATTTGTTCTCGTCTGTTTTTAATCCTGTGCAAATTTATTGTTTTGCGTACGAATGCAGTGCTTGAAAAATACTTTATTCGGCTTTCAGTCTACTTTAAATATTCTACGGAATTTGTTTTTTTGCTAAAGGATCTGTTTAAGAAATTCCGAAACGTTTAAATAAGCTGAAACAAGGTTTAGTGTATCCTTGAGCCTTTATTGTAATTCAGAATGCAGATTTTTGCCTAAACCAAGCAGCATTTTATGCTTTGTTTATTCTTTGTTATTATTAAGACTTTTGGACCATTATTAATACACTAGAAAAATTAATAACTTGAACTATATTAAATTTAGAATAAAATTAACAAATTTAAATGAAAAGAAAGAATAGATATTTTACACAAAAACAAAAGTTCTTTTTCTAAAAAATTTCTTAATTCATTTTTGGATAAAGAAAAATCTAAAGTTAAAAAAGTATTCAAAAAAAGGTATTACAAAAATTAAAATTAGTGCAATTTGTTTATGTTGGATGTAATTTAATTTTTGTAATTATTTTTTTTTTTTTTTTTTTTTTTTTTTTTGTGTAGTTAATTTACATAATTCGCGGTAGCACAACCACAGATCTTTCACGTTATGTATTGTCATATTGCACTATAGTCAAACGTTGTAATTTCAATTGAATTCTCTGTGAAAACACAATAAATTCTGGGCCCCAATAGAAATCAACGAAATTGGTATTTGCATTCAAAATTAGTGCTTCGTATGTGAGATGATTTAAGCTCTGCTTCTGTCCTTTGTAGTCCTTCAGCCTTCCGCCCACAGAAACCTCGAACGGCTGCTCTTCCATCGGCTTTTGTTGGCTATTATTAAATTTCCTTACGCTTGGTTAGCTTTGAATATTCTCTCCTTCGACATTCCTGTTGTTGTTCTCTTGAGTTTCATGCCCACACAAAGCATATCCTTGTACACATTCACACCGTCGCCTTCACCGTCACCGTCACCAACAGCAGCAATCATTTCATTCATCTTTCAGTTGGGCTTCTTTAAAATCATCTGCTTTCGGTTGCTCCTCAGGCATTTTTATTGTAGAATTTTCCACATTCCACAGACAAGGGGAATACTTCCGTTTATGGCCCATATTCGTTGAAATCCAACTGTTAAGGGACTTTCTAATTCGCTTCTGAGTTCCTTTTAATGCTTTTCCAAATGGATTCAGTAAAGTGTAAATCCTCGACTGTTGCTTTTGTTATAATTTGTGGAGTCTTCCGTTCTGCTGTAAATCTGTTGCAATCAAATAAATTTCATGAATTAATCAGACTCCATGTTTCAGCCAGAAGCTCGGTTCGCGCCATCCCGCCTCATTCCAAGGATATTCCACACATTTGCGGCGGTTTCTGTCCTTCCGTTGGCTGACAGAAAACATTCCCCCGAGGCGATTGTCCCTTGGAATCATAAAACTATGAATGGGGCAGGTTCACGGCGCTCTGCGTAAAAATAAATATGGTTTTGTGATGAAAAATGATGATGATGAGCCGCAAAATGATGAAGGATTTAGACAGTGAGTCTCGTTGGCCTTGATTTACTGCAATGAACTCTTGTGATAAATCTGAGCAACCTGCCGATGTGTAAATGTGATGTCTCATGTATCTTTAATCCACATACCTTTGAAAAATGATCTCTAATCTTCGACAAATGTCAGAGTTTCCTCCATCGACTGTCTTCTGGCAGAATGTAACTGAAACTATCCATTAAATTAAATGCTAGGGGAGCCAAGAGAATACATTTAACAAATTTAACTGTTGTTGTTGTCGCTTTGTTGTTTCATTTCTTTCCCAGGATACTGATTAGTTTAATCTCTGCAGAGTCTGTTGATAATAAAAGTGACAAAAAAGTGCGGTTGGTTGCTTCTCTGGCGGACGGGATGAGACACGTTGCCAAATGTTTGCCAAACACATATTTTTGCACGTCTAAATTTTATTTCTAAATGTTATTCCTTTCAATTTGCTGAAGTGGTCCTTCTGCGCGACCGAAATGACACTTTTGTTGGCTGACTTTGCATCGCTTTCAACGGCATCGGCTTTTTATGATCCCCTCGACAGTGATTGGCATCGGTTCAGTAAAAAGCTCGCTTTTATCACCTGCCGATGGCCCAGTCACGTAGAGAGTACTCCGAAAAGTAATCAGAGGTGGTGCCATACTCCAAAAGGTCTTCAGAAATGGTTCCGTACTCTGAGAGATCAACAGAGGTGGCTCAAACGTCTGTACGATGCTTTAAAAGTGCCTACGTACTTCGAAGGGGTCTCAGAGTTTCATATTTTATAAGGTATTCAGACATGGTGCTCCGAAATGTCCTCCGAGGTGGCTGTGTAGTGCGAAAGCTTCTCAGAAGTGGCTCCTTACTCCGGAACGTGCTCAGTTGGTCCTTCATACTCTGGAAGATGCCCAGAAGGGACTCCGTGCTACGAAAGCTTTTCAGAGATGGCTCCTTACTGCGAAAGATGCTCCGAGGAGGCTCCGTATGGTGTTCAAGAGCGGTTTCGAATTCCGTAAGGGAATTCAAGCGTGGTTCTGTACTTCGCAGGTTGCTCAGAGTTGGCTCCTTACTGAAAAGGTGAAAAGGAGGTAAGCTCCGTGCTCCGATAGCGCCTCATAGGTGGCTCCGAGCTCTCTAAGTTGCTGCCAGGTGGCTCCGTGCTCCGAAAAGAGCTTCAATGTGTTCCTATTCCTCTCGGCCTCGAGCTAATGTGATCCAATGAAGCCTCGAGTCAGTCTTCAAACTGCTTTTAATTAATTTTCCTTCAATTTTAAATTGCATTTTAATGTAATATTTTGAAAAGTTAAGCGGCATTCCCTGAAATAGACCCCGAGCGGAAACGAACGAGTTCGCATCTCGCAGCAAATTGAACAACTTTTCTGATTCTCTCGCCAAACTTTTGAAATTAATAACTTCACACCTTGTGGCGGAACTTCTTCTGTCTGTCCAAAGTTTGAGTATCCAATGAAAACCGATTTCCAATAAAGGAGCAGCCGCAATAGACGCACGTCGCTTGGCGACGGAGCACACACGACGTTGAAGCTGTTGTCTGTGAAAGCAATCGCAGGACTTTAGAAAAATGCACTGGAAGCTGAAAAGTAAGAAGCTAACAAAGGCCGAGTTGCGTTTTTGTTTTTGAGAAAGTTTAAAATGAAAACTTCTGCGCTTCCGGGGAACAAAGTTTCATCGAAAACACAACAAAAACAGCAAAAAAATATTGTAGCTTCTTGGCAGATTTTTTGGTGTCGCTCGATTTGTTCACGTGAATTATGCAAGGTGATGCCAGCAGCTGTTGTTTTTTAATGGTGCACCTACGTAGAACGTTGTTACAATGTTTTTCGTTTGCTCGAGTTTAGGATGCAGGAAATCCCATAAAAGGAAATGCTATAAAAGTGAAAATGTTGCTAATAACTCGTGACTTTCATTTGCGGTGAAGTTTGTCCGCCCACTCAACGTTGAAAACGAAAGACGAAAACAACAAACATCGAAGGAAAGCAAATGTTGTGGGTCACTCAATAAGCAATCAAAATAAAAGCAATCATCGCGGGAAACAGTGTCATTTGAGGTCAAATACTTGGATGAAGAACTGCAGTCGCTTGTGTGTGCGTGTGTGTGTGTGTGTGCCGTTGAACCGTTTGCCCACAAAACCAACTGAACTTATTACTTGCCATCATAAACATTGCATATTTTATGGCGCCGCTGTGAATTTTTAGCACACTGAATGACAACAAACTCATGAATTCGCTGCACGTTGACTGCATCTGCATCGAAAATACAATAAAAAACACTGCAATTTATGCACAGGAAATTAAGGAGAAAATATTATAAAATTTATTATATCATGTGCATAAATTTGAAAGAAGTTTTTAAGCCTCTGCTGCTGTTCAACAAAATTCAATTTGTTTTAAATCACCAAGAAGCAGTGAAGCGGAAGCGAAACGTGGGATTTAAAGGGGGTGTGGAGCAAGGGGGGGGGGGAGGCGTAGAAGGAGGCTTGGTGAATATTTTCACCTTAATTATAAGCAAGTAGACACGTCCGCGCGAGTCCATTTCCATTCAATGCAAATCCTTGGGAAGGAAAACAGTTTGCAAAATCCATGGCTACACTCAGAGAAACGTTTCATTGCTCCACAGAGATATTTTTTTGACTAAATGAAGTCCTTGTAAGTTCTTTAAATGCATTTCAGTTATTAAAAAAGCTGATGAAATAAAATAAATGGTAAAAGGGGTGCATCTTTGGACAGTTTTTAGAAAAGTTTTACTTTCAGTGTCAGTTTATAACATGTTACAATTTTGATGTGTTCCCTCCGCTCCGCTGCTCCTTCTTCCCACGCTTGCTTCCCTTCACGAACAGAGTTTTCAATTCAATTTATTTTATGCACAAAGTTGGATTCCTTTTAGCGCATTTTTTTGTTAATCTCCTCGCTTTGTTAGTTTTTGCAAAGAAAACACAGACACAGAACACAAATCCATTTACAAAAGCAAATACACACACACACAGATAATCCAACAAACAGAAGAATGCAGAAACTTTTCTGGTGCCTAAAATGCTGCAATAGTTCTTTTGTAGACTCGCAAAGAGCGGCATTCAGCAAACGTGCAGCAGACATGGAAATCATTAGCATATTTCGACTTCGCTTCAGGTTGTGATTCCGCGGTAACCAATGAAGCAGCCGCTGTGTGCTTATTAAAGGCTATTAGGAAGTTGGCAGGCGCCCCACGTCGCTTCACCATGCAGTCGAGGTGCTGCAAAGAGTTATCAGCACTCAGCATGCAACTGGTTCAAGTGGCTCGTGCGAATGACCCGAGTCACACGTGAGAAACATGCAAATTTTCAGGCTAAGACTCAACCCCATGTTCCATTTTATACTGCTTTTTTGGTTGTAAAATGGAATACATCAAGGAAATAATCTTTGAATTCCTTGATGAGTTTTTTTTCTCTTAAAGAAGACTTCTTTAAACCAATGCAAAAGAGACGAACTTCAATATGCTGGCGATCGATTGTGATATTTTCTAAATCTAAACATTTCATCAGAGGTTGCTGACCCTTTAATCAAGGTAAAAAGCGACATGAACTTCTTCCCAGACGCAGGATGTCTCGCGGTCGCTGCAGCACGCAGTTCGTGTTGTCAATAAAATCGATTTATTTCAACAAAGACCACCTACGGAGCAGTTAAAAAGGTTTCTGTGACCTTTTCAAAGACAAAAGCCAGCAAGAAACTCAAACTGTTTGTCACTTTTGCACTTGAAACGAGTGGAAGAGGTAGAAACTTGACAAGAAACCAAGGAAACTTCGTTGACAGCAGCGAAAAACGTTGAGGTTCGTGGGCGAGGAGATAAAAGGAGTGAGAACAGGACGAATTGCAGCTCAGTTGAATGGATACTTTATAGCGAAGGAGTTAAAGGCTGCAATGGTCAGGGAATCGCGTTGAAAGCTTTCCTTTTTCGAGTGCGTGACCGTTATTTAAGTACTCATTCGGGTCTAATTTACTGAGCCTGAGCTTTTTGTCCATAAATATTTTATTCAATAACAAATTTCTATGTTTTCGGTGAATTTCCATACAAATTTAAATCCTTTTAACATATTTATACCATCGCATTGTCCTTTCAACGAGCACAGAAGGATTTTGCAGCAAGGTCGAAGCAAAGGAAAGCAAATGAATCACCTAAAGAACTCAAACAAGGAAGGACCAGTTGAGGGCAAATGTATTCTGTCATCACGGACTCGCTTTTCCCAGTATTTTCCTCTCCTTTCTTCGCTTCGCTCTTCCTATCGAATCGGCCAAACCTCAATCAAATCGATTGCTCCGAATGCTGCTTTGTGAACTCATTCATTGAGTCCCTTTCTTCTGTTCTCTCTGTGTGTGTGTCTTGCACCTAATGAACACCTCAGGACTAATTAAATGGGCATGAAAAAGGACATCTTTGCACAAGGAAACGAAAGAAACAATTGCAAATTTATTTTATAATTCAAATTGATTTTTGTGCTAAATTTAATGAATTTCAATGAATTCTTGAGAGCTTTAAACGTTTTTAAAGACGTTTGTTTCCCTTGTTTGAAGATTGCAATTGTTTTCCCCTCCTTCTTCTTCGCTTCTTTTTAATCGTTTTATAGACAGTCGTCATAATTTGAAGATTTCCTCGAAGCTACGAAACCCTTTGTGCATTTGAAACGCTGACAAAATTAGTCAAATTATTCTCATGCGAGTTTCTGCGGCTTCCTTGAAGTTATTCTTAATGGAAGTGAAAATGATTTAATTTAAGTAAAATCAATAAATTATCTTTTATATCGAAAACATGTATAGAAATTTCTACAGCCACAAAATTCATTTGCGTGTCTGATTTACATCGAAAAATTGGTTTTTGGTTTTGATTTTGTTGACGATGATCCACATGCGTCCGGTCACACAACCGCCGCCGCCTCCCCGCAACCCACAAAGCCATTAAAAATCATTCCCAGACTCGCTCACAGTTTGCTTTTGTTTTTGTTTTTATTTTTATGCTTTTATTTGTGTTTTAGGCGCAGTGGACAATTTAATGAATCGATCGTTATAATTAATACGCGTTTATTAAAGGGACGTCTGTTTATTTTTCTACACAATCGACCGCAGCGGAGCTTTGACATGGGTTTATTTCGGCTGCTCGGCTGTGATTTAATGAGTTTGGTCGTTGATGAATATAAATTTAAATGCAGAGCACGAAGTCGCAGCTCTTCGCTAATCATTGACGCCACGAAACTGACGTCATTTATTTAATAAAGAACAACAAAAGTCACATCACTTTTTCACGGTTTTCCATGCAAATCGATTTAATGTGGTCGCCGTTCATTAAAACAACGCAATTTATACGCTATTTTTATTTATATTTCGGCAATCAAATGTCCACCAAAACAAATGTTAAAAATAGAAACAAAGAAAATTGAAATGAAGTGTCACTAAACCAGAAAAAGTGATTTTATTCGGCATGAACGAACGTTAAATACCCTACATCTAAAAGTAAAGCTTAAAAAAATTGAATTGAACAAAAGAATTTTTGTTATTTAGGTTTTTATTTGTTTAGATTTCTCCAAATGTTTCTCTGTTATTTCGAAAAACTTTTTCAAAATTTAAACCAAGGAATACTAAAAACTGGGTTCTAATTTTTACTGTATTACAATTTAAACCAAGATTTCTAAGTCTTCAGCATTAATGCTCAATTTTTAGTCTTGGAATTTTAGTACTCGGGTTTTTTAGTTCCTCTTGTGATAATAAAATCTTTTTCATATTTTTTGGTTATTAATTTATTGTTAAAAGCCATCATCTGAGCGACCCTGTGGCCCATTATTCGAACTTTCCTAGAGCAGCGGTTGCCTGAGGGGAACAGAGGCAACAATTGCCAATTCCGGGGCCGGGACATTAAATTTTTTATATGCTGCAGTGGAATTTATGTCCTTTTGGAAGGAGAAAATAAATATGTACATTGTTATTTGCTGTTTCTTGCTCTTCCTGTGTTACTCTTAGTGTGTTCTTTAGGAAATTTAATTAAAATATATGGAATTTAATGCTTTTCAAGGGGAGAAAAGGTGCCATGGAGGTTGTGTGTATCTTCAGAGCAGTTAAAAATCACAATAAAAAAGAAAATTTCTTTAATAATCTTTAAGTTCAACTGATTTTTTGATGTGATGCGATGGTGATAATTCACGTGCCAACGGATTTTCAAATTCTAAAGTCAATAGTTTAAAGTCAATTCGACGAAATAATTCCGTTAAGTCTGATCGAAAGCACCGAATGTCTACGAATCGACTTCAGTTCCAAGTTTGGCCCCACAAATTTCAGCAGAAATGCTTAAAATTCCTCCCGAGGAAGTTTTTCCAGAAACTTCTACGGAAAAGTTTGCGTTTAGCTTATTACCTGGCTGCAAAAATAGCTCAAGTGGATGGGAAGGAGTGGCGATGAGGGGGCGGTGAGAGGAGGGGAAAAGAAGAAGGAGCAATAAAGCATAAAACTGCCGGAAACGTCAAGGATTTCTTAGGGATGAATAAGTTTTGCATTAATTTATTTCAACTTTGTTTGAGTAAGTTAAACTCTGCCTACTATAACGCCCCGCGGGCCCCGCCCTTTCCCCTCACCATCTCCTTGTATTCGACCACAGAACTTCGACCCTCGAAATAACGAAAAAGTATCACAACAAAAAGTAAAACCGAAATTAAATCAAAGAAAACACAACGCAAGGTCGACAATTTCATAAATAAATAAAATTTGACCCTCAAAAAAACTATCAACTGCGTTTATGTCGTCGATGGTGGCGTTTCTGCTTTAATTTTTTCGATTAGAAGAGAATGAAGACGAAATATAAATCCAAATGAGAGGCTTTTTTTCTTCTTTACTTTACTGAGCAATGTCCTGGTGAAGGAGCAGCGAAAGACATCATCATCATCTTCAGTTTCACAGTCAACAACGTGAAGTCCTCCCTGCCAAAGTTTAATTAACTTCCGATTGCTGGCACCGTTTTTTGCATCTTCGAAGGACACTCGTCAGCAGCAACATGGATTTCGATGCCATCTGTCATTGTCAGCAGAGAAACAGTCGACTGATGGATGATTGATGTCCATTGTTGATGGAAGATTTGATTATCAAATCAAATGTAGCAATAAAATTACAACTATTCAACTTCTTCAGCGGTGAAAACGCTTCCGTTTGTTTAAAGTTTGTTTGAAAAATTTGTCTCAACTTTTCCAAACGGAGACTGAAATGAATGGAGCAATAAAAGTTGTTGCGAAGTCGTATAATTTCGAAAATTAAAGTTGAACGAAATAATTAAATGTTGCGGAGGCGAGAGTCTCAAATAACAGCGAAGCTCATAACGAAATAATTTACTCAGTTTACTTTGTAGGTGTGTGTGTAAGGCGAGGAAACCCTACTCCCGCCCCCTCCTGAAACCCACCCACACGACATTCCATTCGCAGCTGCTCTGAGGAAGGGAAAACATTTTAAAATCGCATTAAAGAAGGAAGAAGGAGCAGCAAGGGTTTCAAAGCCCATCGCCTCATAACCCACATCAGCAAAATAAACACAGAACGTTGCAAGTGCATGATGACTGCTGGTTGGAGGGGGAGGAGGTGGAGGGAAGAGAAAAGAGGGAGAAGGCGACAGTGGAAGCTCGTTTTTACTCTGTACATTGTGACCGCTCGCTTTCCTTCTGTTTGTTTTTATTTGTCAAAAAGCAGTCGAGGTGAATTACATTCTTTCTAGTCTCCTTCCGCCCCCCTCCACGCCCCCTTCAACAACTCCCCGCATTCCATTGCGCGTTGAATTAACAAACGTGTGGAAAGCAAAGTGCGAAAAATTCCCAAAGAATTACAAAATCCACGGAAGTGAATTGAAAAAATTTCCCCTGCAGCTTTGGCATTCCACTTGGAGAAAATTCCTTCAAGGGACTTTTTTAATTTCGAGTTTGCTCGGCTTGATTTCGGTTTTAAAGTCGCCATTTTTGTTGGTGTCGTCGGTGGTTTTGCTATTGATTGCGCTTTGTTGCTGATCAATGGAAGCGGAGGGAAGTTTGTCTCTTTGTTGGTGGGAGAGGGGAAGGAAGGGGAAACGAGAATATGATACTTTCTAAGAAGAACATCAATTAGAGGACTTATTATGATTTAAAGGTCGACTGAGAAGCGTTGAAAGGTTGTTATTAACCTCTAAATTACTCAGCGGAGAAGAAGGAGTAGAGAAAGGAGGAGGAGGATGGTGAAGGAGAGTAAGAAAATAATTGGCAAAGTTTCCAGACAAATCATAATCATGACGTAAAATAATATTTTGCTCCAAGCCGCATTCTAAAAGCTTTCGAACAAACATCGGTCCCATCGAAAGCTGAAAATTATTATTATTAAAAGTTGAAAGCGGATCGAATGGCACGAGTTTCTCCGCTGAATTTTAACCCTTCAAAGGATTGGCTTTTTTCTTCTATTTTCGCCGTGTTTTCCTTTTCGTTTTTCTGCTGCTTTCCCTTCTTTTATTCGCTTAGCTATTAATTTGTTTGGCTGAAGTTTTTCAGTCTGTTCGGACGCGCCTCTTTTCCATGGTTCAGTTACGGTGACTGCGGCTTTCCTTTGTCATCCTTTTCCCTGCTCCTCGTTTGCTTCGTTCCCACTTCTATTCTTCGGCAGACATTTGTCAGAGTTTTGTCTTTAACCTCTGCTTCACTTCGGCCTCGGAATTTATTGCCACCTGCCAAAACAACAACCGCTGAAAATAAACAAAAGAAAGCCAGGAAAAAAATGTTCCTGGGTAAACAATCGATCAGGATTTTTTGTTTTTAGGATTTGAGGCGAAACACAAAAAGAAAAACCGACGAATCGCTTTAATCCCTGTTTGGAAAACAAAGCGTCGTCCGTCGTTGCTGTTGGCCGCCCTGACGAAATGCGGTCTAAAAGAAGAAAGCAAAGGAGCAAAAAAACCCTGGTTCCTGGCTCCCTGCTTCGCCTCGCTTACATCATCATCAGCCACGCTTCGGTTGTGCTCTGGCCACTGAGTTCGGCGATGCTTTAATGTGCAATAAAAAGTCAAACGAGACACTTTAACGAGTCACTCAGCGTACGACTGTTCGTCTCTCTCCCGTCTCTGACTTCTAGCGGGGTCCTTCGAGAAGTGAGGGGAGCCTTGCGTGCATTTGCAGTGCTCCTTCGTGGGCGCAAAACTTGTTACTCTTCTGATTGCAGCTTCAATGCTTAAATTTAATTTGTATTGAATAAGAAACGATGAAAGATTTGCACATTCACTCGTCAAGCAACAATTCGTTGAGAGTTGGCAACTCGTTGGCCGTTTTATTTCCTTAATAGGTTATTGAATCCCAACAGAATTCGTTTTGCAGCGAGGAATGTCGAGCGACGGAGACACAGTCACCCAATTACCAAAACTGGTTACCATGGAATCGTCATGGAATCGACTGCAATCGAACGATGAATGGAGTTGAAGGAGAAGCGGGGGAATAAACGGAATCACGCATGCATTAAATTCTATTGACTTCATTCTGCTTGAAGCTGGTGGAGCGATTTGAATTATTAGGGCAGCCTAAATGTATGCAATTGCATTGAGTAACTAATTAAAATATCAACTGGAGCAAAGGGATTCATTAAATTTCCAATCTGAATTTTAATTTTTAACAATAAACTCATAAATATACAAAAATTAAACATTTTAATGTAATTTCATTTTTTAAAATTGTTCTTTTTTCAATGTTTTCTTTATTTCAAAAGTTTTTTCTATTTTTTTTTTTTAACAATAAATAAATGAATAAATAAAAACTGAAATTGTTTTTATTTATTTTTAAAAATACTTTAATATTTTTATAGACTTATTTATGGTAAATAAATGAATAAATAAAGTTTGAGATCTCAATTTTCTCAATTTTTTTTTTAATTTTTTTATCTTAAAAGTAAATTATTTGATTTTTAACAGTAAGGAAATTAATAATTAATCTTTTTTTTTTTAATTTAAAAGTGCTTTAATTTTATTTTTTACAGTAAAGAGCTTAATAAATGTAAGTGGAGAAAATTTGCAATTTTCTAGAACTGCTTTTTTTTTTGGTTGTGTTGTTTCGCACTTTTGAAACTATGTATTTGCAATTTAATTTGCAACATGATTGCATACTTCATGATGGTAGCAATTGCATACTTTCAGGCAGCTCTCATTATACAGGTCACTGTGACAGTTGTTCATGTAATTATAAACATGACGTTCAACGTTTCAAGTGCAACTTTCGCTCGGGAAATGTCATAATTTTCAGGTTTTCTCGCTGGGGTGTCGTCGGAAATGCATTCGTCTGTGCTGCTGCTGTGCGTTTATGTGGTTCAGCGGAAGTCATCAAAGCCAACAAATGACTGACTTCGTCTCATCAAATCGTTCTACATCGTAGCGAGTGGTTTAAAGTTGCATTTTCATTGCGGATTCCGTTGGATTTTTTATATTTCAGCTGCTTCTTTAGCCTCTTCTTCTTTTTCCTTCCTTTTGTGAATTGTTCACTGTGATTTATTTGACGTCTTCAACTATCGATTTCAGTTTAACTTTCAATTATAATCAGCCGAAAAGCAGTCGAGGTCACGGCGAGCGTCATAAAGTAGTTTTTGGGTGGGCTTCAATTTATTTATGGCCCGAAAGCGAGCAGCGCGCACGAATGGCGCTTCGGTCATGCTTATCGATGACTCTGCGGGCCGTAAATCCTGGCAAAGGACGAAGAAGAACACCGACGAAGCTGAAAGAACTTTCAACTTGCGGCCAACGAAAGGTTTCCAGCTCCTTTCATTTATCTAGGGAAATGACGCCTTTTATCAGGCTCCATTCATAGTTTTCGGCGGATGTTTATTGAATCTCTCGAGTTTCGTTCCTAGAAGGAGACGCCCAACCACGCCCACCGCATCGAGCCGACGCTTGGGGCGCGCGAAAGATAATTAAAAACCTTTAAATAACTTTCGTTCATAATTGATGAGTTCAAGCTGTTTTCTGGGCCCGGCAAACGGACACAAGCGCACAAACGCAGGTAACGCGCTGTTTTTGCCGTGTTGCGGAATCTTCTACTTTCTTCGTCGAAAGTTTTCCGTCTCCTTCAACGCCTCACTTCGCCTCCTTCGTCGACCTTCTCGCGTTGGCCTCCGTGATCATTATGCATGCCCAACTTGCGCAGTTCTCGAGCGCCGGAAGGAGTTTCAGAAATTGCAACATACTTTTAGGCCCTGCGAATATTTCACTGCAAACTTTTGCACTAAGACTTTTATCGTCCTTCTTCATTCGCCCCGCCTCCGTCTTCATGTCGGAAATGAAAATCAAAAATGCATGTTTTTCGTTGTTTTTCGTTGTTTTTCTTAGCTAAAGGCTTTTTAGCCTTGAGCGGGAACTTTGTGTAGGCTGCATGATTTATTATTGATTTATTGTTGTGGTTCTTGATGTCTTCTAGGGAAAGGAAAGCGTTTTTTCAGATTCTTTCCCTATAAAAACTTTCTTTGAAGTAATTTATAGTGTTGCAAATTTGTTATTAAACATTTTTCTTCCTTTTTGAACGTCGTCCCTGCATCAACAATCAATTGAAGCTCCTTTCAAGCTCCTTAATGACATTGAGAAGAGCTCAAGTGTCGTTCGAGAGCGTGTAGAATTAATAATCTCCACGGAAACACGAGCCTCGCCAGCTTCACGCTGCACAGTTGAGAACAACGGGGATAAAAGTCGTTGCAACATCCATTAAACACGTGAAATGTGTGTCACACATGCTCAGAGTTCCCCGCGCTCCCCTCCTCGACACACACACAATCACACGAATTCCTCAGCCGTCGCTTTTTCAATTAACTCGTTCGCTCATTCGTGCATCCCGCGTGTCGACCTCTGCGAGGCGCCCCGAGGAGCATCGCTTGAGGCTGTACGTGACACTAAAAAATGCCCCCATTTGTAACAGCAGCAGCGGGCAGCGGCTTGAAATACGCGCCGCATTCAACGGAACAGGTGAAAGAAGGCGACTCAGTTGAACGTGAAAAATGTTTGTGGCGCCAATTCATTTCTGTCCCTCTTCGGCGAACTCTGAATGAGGTTTCGGCGGAAAGGTTTTCGCCTCCGGTCGCTGAAGCCGTTAACCAAGTTGCCAACACTTGAGGCCAATTATGCCGATCACTCTACGGTCGGCGATGGCGACGCTGCTCTCAATGTTGAGTCACTTCAAGAGAAAGTCAAAGAAGGGAGACAAAGAAGCTTCGTAGAGGAAACGGAGCAGATTAAGAAGGGAAGAGGAGAAGCGGAAGGAGCTTTGGAAGGGACAAGGAGCAGCGTGATGTTGAAAATTCCTTGCAAATTATTCAAAATTAGGAATTTTCAAGTAAAATTATTCTTTTCAAGCGCAATGAAATTTTGTATTTTGTCAGACTTTCACTGAATTAAAGTGAAACGTCACTAAAAATCCCCCGGCCACCGGCCTCCGCCTCCCCGACGATTTTTCGAATCATTCTTTAAAGTCGATAACAAATTTTGCACACGTAATTGATTAATGGTCGGATTTACGACGTTTCTTCGACCCTGAAGAACGGAAAAGAATCCGCTCGCCGAAGCGTTGCGAAGTATTAATAATAATTTATGTTGCGTAGTTTTATTTTATTATCATGTCATTCGTGGCAACACACCCACACACACACACGCACGCACGTAAACTTAATCCTTAAATGTGTGAACTGAAGAAATTCGCTCTCGTTTTTCTTGTAAGCGACAACGTGTTGGTTAAGAAGAGCGAAGAGAGAACGAAGAGAGAGCGACTTTCGTAGTGAGTGTGAATATTTATTTTTATCAACACCTCATAAATTGGGTTACCTGCTCTCGCATTCGCCGCCCTCGAGCGACGCTCTTCACGCTGTTGCTGCCGAATGAAGCAGACACGATAAATCATTGTAACCGTGGAATGTTGCTCGCATCATCGTCATAAATTCAAGCGGTTGCATTGCGGTCGTGGAAGCACAATAATTCAAATGGAAATTCCTGTCATTATTTATCCAAATCAAATTTCAAAGTTATTTTTAATACTTTCGAAATCAGAACAAAAGTCCTTGTCCTTCTGCTGCCGCCCCCTCGAATCTCCTCCCTGCGCCTCCTTTCATGTTAATTTATTTATTCGCTTTTTATTTGAATTGCTTTTTATTGTTGGTGCTTTTTATAGTCTTTTATTAGAATTTTCCTTGGCGTTCTTTTGCTCGGTTCAGTTTCGTTGTTGGCTTCGTTTGTGGCCAGCAAAGGACGAAAGTTGCTGCTCAAGGACGAAACGTGTCTCGATTCAATGGGAAATTTCATCAATTATTTTTTCAGTTATTATTTATTATCCTTGTAAAAATAACAGCCACGTTTGTAATAATTAATCTAATTTGTTTATAAGTCAACAACTGCTTTTATTTCATTGCTTTTTCCAACTCCTTGTGAAATGCTTCAAATGCTGAATGCGAAAGAGCAAGGCGAAGGACGTTAATTAAAGCAAAGCACATGATTGATGTCGAGTGACTCCTGCTCCTGTCAAATAACAACGACGCGGAAATCAGTCATCGGCGGACTCTGATTCGTAATTAAGATCGATCACTCGCGAGGGTTTAGCGCAGTTGAGAGTAGGCGGGGCAGCAATAATTCACATAAACATTTTTTATCCAATTCTCACGACATTTTCTTTGTTTTTTTGATTGATTTGTTTATTCCTTTTTCAGTGTATTGTTGGTTTTCGTAATGAAGCAATCATGAAACGCATAAATCACAACGTATTACGAATAGTGTAATAATATTCATTACTTACACAAACGAATAATAAAATATCAGTCGCTATTTGCTTCTCCAACGAGTTCATATAAAAGAGTTACGTAAAAGCTCGTTTGCTTCTCGATGCTCATTCTCTCAATGATACTCGGTCGCTCGCTCTCTCACTTTTCCGTCGACTAGCATCTGAGCAGAGTTGCCAAGCGTCGGAAATTTTGCTACCGATTTTTCTTAAATTAGGAATGTGAAATTCACTAAAGAAAAGAAATAATGGAGGAAACTTTACTCTGATTCTTTTTTAACTTTTTCTGGCAACTTTATGAAAGCACAATATTAATGAAAAAGGATTTAGTAACATAGACTATGCACATAATAATTGCTATTTTGGAAAAATGCAATTTTCGAGGTAAAGGTAAACCCAGTTTTATAATAATGCCAAATTGAACAAAAAAATATAACTGAGTGGTCAATTTAAGAACGATCGTGATTAATGGTATGTACTGCAAAAAACCAAAATTAGATCAAGATATTCCAGCCAATACGAAGGCATATTAAAGTCATGTAAGGAGCTGATGTAGATGTAGTAACTACACAGGACTAGACAATAGCTCAAGATCAATCTCTGCATGTTTTCGACAACTAGTTCCAAACAGTTCAATAAATTCACACATATGTATATCAATCATAAAAATGATTTGTGATCGTAAAAGTGATGCTAAAAGGATCAGATAAAAACTTTCCAATTGCAATTTCTTAAGTTTTCTTCAATTATATATTTTTTATAAATTTTTTTATATAAATATTGACATGAAAATATTACTTTGAAGTTTTTTTTAGATTTATATCTTTTTTATTAAATTTTTAAAATCTTTTTTATACGTTTTTAGAGGTGGTTCCGTATATTTAAATAAATCTAGAATAAATCCATAAATACATATATATATACATGCATAGTTTTGTTTTTTTTACTTCCATTCTTTTCTTCTGTCACACTTTTCTATAGGTTTTTATAAATCTAATTTTATATAATTTATCAAAAGTATTTTTAAGAAAAAATTATATTAAAAATTGGAGAATTTTGTATGAATGTAGGAATGGGAAAATTTTACTTGGCAACTCTGCATCTAACGAAGCGATTTGCAATTCTTACCTCGTCAATTTTCACCGCCAACAGCGAAGAATGTTGATGGCGCTCAACAACAACAACAACAACAACACTAAATTAATTTAAAACCGAATGAAACTCTCACAAAAACATTCACAATAATAAATTGTGGACAACAGCGATAGTTGATGCAAACGAGTTGTTGTTGTTGTTCGCTATTTTGTTGTGTTTTGCCAAAGGTTTTGCGCTTTAATAAACATATTCTAGGAGCTCATGGCTCCATATTGAAAATAAACGTTTCGCTGTTTTTGCTGTTGTTGTTGTTGTTTTTGTCGTTGCTGTCATTGTGCACGTTGTAAATTTGCTTCTGTTGTTGTTGTTTTTAATGTTGTTGCTGTCGATGTTGTTGCGGTTCAACATAACGACTTTACATTTATTTCCTTCAAAGTCCACTCCAACTTCGTTCGTGATGGAGGCGATGGCCTGGAAAATTTATATTAGGCCAATATTGGATAAGTAACGAGACAGAGAAAAACGTACTAAAGGGAAGAGAGAGCGAGAGAGGAAGGAGGAAAGTCCGCAATGAAACCAACAACAACTCAACTTAAACAAAGTGCGACACTTGCTTACAAATTAAATTTGCGGACAGCGAAACATGCACTCGAACCAACACCACCAACAACACCAACATCAACAACACTGCAACCAACGTAACCTATCTACCTTCGCCCGGGCACGCCCCCTTCCGCCCATCATCTACCTTCTTTCAACAAGACACGCCGTCGTTTTTTACGTGTTTCGCTGTTTCGACAAGAAAATGACATTTTAAGGACATTTAAAAACTCTTCGCTCTCTGCTGACAGCTCAACCATCGTTCGGCAGCCCCTGTGTATGTGTCTGTTTGTGTGTGTGAGTGTGATCGTATCGTTGTGTTTGTGGAGTGATTTCAGTTCTATACTTTTGCTCAGGTCCACAACTCGTTCGGAGTTTATTTAACGTTGGCGATAAGGTGAAGGATTAATTAATTAAATTAATAAAACATGTATTTAACTCCATTTTATATAATTTAATAATAATGCACATAATTAAAGCGAGTTTATTTTAATTGGTAAAAACATTCAGATGCAATTTAAATTTATTTCACTTTTGTTTATTCGTTGAAAAACATCGAGATATCGAAAAATATTTTAATAGCAACGAGTTGGATTCCATGCAACGCAAATATGTATGTACATTTGTATATACAACGAGTAACTTACTCGTTACTGCGTCACTCAAACAACTTCATTCATTGCTTTATTCATTCATTACTTTTTTATACTCGTTGCTCTTTTACTTATATGCAACGAGTATTGTACTCGTTGATCGATGTCCACTCGTTGTTCTATTTATACAACGAATAATAACGAGTAACGTGTACATACATTTTTACTCGTCGCATGCAGCTCCTCACAGGAGCCTTCCACTAGATGTAATAATTTCATTGAAGCAACGAATAACGGTCTTAAGTTATGCATCAACGAGTATACACATTGCTTGTTCTATTTGAAACATGCACTTATCAACGAGTACACATGCCTACGTTGATGGTTATCTTCTCGTTACTCGTTGATTCACTGTAGTTGTTATTCTGGATGCTTCTCTCTCTACGTTTTTCTTGGTTTCGTTTTCCTTTCAGTGTGGTTTTACTTACACACACACACACATAATTTTAAGAGAAATTCTGAAATCAAATTGGATATGAATTAAAATCAAAGTGAAATTGTCAAACGAGAATATAACAACTTCTCTAGTTTCACTTTGTGGTTTGAATTGGGTTTAGTTTGTTTATGCAACGCATCATCCAAGCAATTATAAATGCGACTTTGTCATCTTTGAATTGCTCAAGTTTAATAATGAAGTCTCATGTCTGAACATCGAAGCGCCATTAATTTAATTGGAGAAGTTGGAAGAATATCAATTCCAATTGGAATTTACGCACATAATCCTTGATACGAAAACTTTCTTCATAACATGAAGTGAAGAGCAGTGAGGCAATTGTGAGAGAGAGAGAGCGAGCTGACGCTGGAGATGTAGCGAGAGAAATGGTTTGTTGACGTAGCGAGGGAGAGAGAGGACTTACTACCTTCATAGTGAAGTTGTTGATGCCAAAAGTTAAGTGAGAATTTTTAACCGATGCATGAAATCGATGCCATGTTATTTGCATTGAGAGTCGTCGTGTGGGAGTTGGAGAAGAGAGCAAACGATGTGAGCGGGAATGCCGCTGAGTAAATGAATGACTGATAATTCATTGTACTAAACGTGATTATGATTGCGATTGTTGTTGCATCTGCTCGTTGTTGTTGTTGTTATTGAAATATTCATCGTTCACTTGTGTCGAAGGTGCAATGCTATTGAGAATCACTTAACTGCAAATAAACATTCCATCAATAAATCAAGAATCCTTCGATTTCTATCAATGCTGAGGTTGTCACCGTTGCACGTACACGAGGGAGGCTTTCAAATTAATAGCTTTGTTTTGTTTTGGAGTGACATGCGTCGTGTTTTTCTTCTGATCGCTTTAAGAATTATTGAATTTATGATTAAGGCATTTCCCAATAAAAAATAAAAATATAAAAAAAAAAAAAAAAATTAAGAAACGCTTTTCACCGCAGCGAAACGCCGCAGAAGGTTCCTCAAATCGAGCTGCCGATTTCCGGTCGTCGACGAGTCGCCCCACAATTAGACGCAATCATCGTCAATTAATCGCTAATGGATTTCGTCTTCTGACCTTCGGATTTGTTATCCTTGCAAGGATTTCCTTGCATTCAAGAGCTTCCTGCATTTTATTCTCCTTCGCTCTTTAAGATTCACCTCAGCGCTGCCAAGAAAAGATACAAAAATCAAGTCCGCTGCAAGACGTTTTCTGTGTTGCTTTTTTCTTCTCTTCTTCCTTGTCTGTGGTTTTAATTGATTTTTAATCCGTCGCTTGCAGCAGCTGCGTTTCATTTCCAAGTCGATGTCGCTGAATAACGAGCAATTTAATTAAAGATCCAAATTAAAAATCGACAACTTGACACTCTTCAAGACATCGCCACGAAGTCACCGCAAAGAATTATTAATTATGCACAACTTCAACGATTCCAAAAGTAATTGTAAATTCTCATTCCTCCATTCAACACAAATCCTTCAACTCCTTCGAGGTGCATTTTAGCATTGA
The DNA here is from genome assembly GCA_937620795.1 of Thecophora atra. Lineage (NCBI taxonomy): Eukaryota > Metazoa > Arthropoda > Insecta > Diptera > Conopidae > Thecophora > Thecophora atra. Next base: position 67,008,414 of record OW569397.1, on the reverse strand, counting down.
AAAATAATCTCTTTGAAATCCTTAAACAACTTGAAATTCGAAAGAACTCATTTATATAAAGAACTGCTTAAAATGACCGTTGAGTGGCCAATTGGAAAAAATTCATTTCCTCTCCCACTTGAAGCGAATCTAGGAGAATAGATGATGTGAGAGCTGTGTTTGTGGCTGATGGATATTAATACTTAAGGCATGAATAAATACGTGTTTCCTTGTATATATTTGTTTCTGTGTGTGTGCGTCAGGTGTTTGCAAGGGAAACGTGTGAATAATGTTCAAGTTGGCAGACGTCTGCATGTGCGCTTGTGTTTGTGCACTCAGCTGCATTAGCTGATGATATCTCCCCGTCGTGTGTCCATATTGATTAATTGAGATGCTCCCACCAGTCACCTCGCTGCTTCTCTTCCCGAGCAGCGCTCGGTTTAAACGAGGTGCAACCCGCTTCCGACCGCTCTTTCAATGTCGTTTAATTCACTGCAAACATCTCGTTCACTCTGCTTTGTAGCTGAAACACCAACACAGCGCTACGTTTGCCGACGACACACGATCGTATCGACTAGAGAAGTACGGCAAGCATTCTCCAATAAAACGACAACAACAACAACATATTTGGTGTAAATAAAAAAGAGTAGGGAAACTAGAGAGAGCTTCATATCACTGAGAGTTATTAAAGTCGTTCGCTACGAACCAGAAACTAGTTTCTACTACGAAGCAAGGAAGTTTTTTCATGTTCTTATAGGAAAGCGTGTAAAAAAACAGTCGTTAGTCGGTGTGTTTATTGAATGCACGCTTCACTACGTCTTTTGCCATTTGATTTTTTGTTTTTTCTCGATTTGATTTTTGTTGACTGAATTAAATGCAGCCATTAAAAAATGTTCATAACTTCGTTTCTGACGCGTGTCAGCTGCGTGCTGCTTGGGAATAATTAAAAAGCAAAAAAATATTGAAAAGCCTTAAAACATTCACAATTTCCATTTTCCGCGATATGAAGAAGCGTCCATTTTTTTATTTTGCTACAAACGCCATTTGCACGACATCAAAAAGCACTTTAGAAAAAATTACCTCGTATTTAACGCATCAAATCGAGGATTTCTTTCCTTGCCTTTCACTCAGTTTCGGTGGGAAAAATGTCGAATGGAGTCTTGCCTATGAGGAGAAATAAGATCCCAGTGAAAAGGATAATTTTTTGTCCTTCAAATACACATAATTTTTGTGTTTATGAAGATGTCTTCATTTCAATAAAATCTACTTTAAAAAAATATTTAAGAACATTCCAATTAAATTAAGAAAATAGAATGCATTTTTAGTAATTTAATTTACTTTAATAAATTGAAAAATATCATTTCTTAATTCTTATTTTCTTCTTTCGTTTCAGGTAATCATTTCAATGCAATTTTTTCGGCTTTGATTCCAGAGGCTTTCTTTTGAAAAACGAAACGAAGCAAACCAAAAGTGAAGCATAATTTTTGGCTCACTTATCTGCGTGGTGTGTTTGAGGTGTGTGTGCATGAACCGTGTCTCTGTGTGTGTGTGTTTCTGAGAATCGTGCCGCAATACAAAGGTAAGAAAAGGACAAGAAAGGAAAGAGCAAAGAAAGAAAAGGAAACTTTCTACGAAAACAGGATTATCACAAAAGAATTGCCGAAGGTTAAATATTCATGAATCTGTGAATTGTTTTTTGTGTATTTACGACGCACATAAAGAAAATGTGAATAACTGAGGTTTCGAGTGCCGCGAAATGAGCTCCACTTTAAGATGAAAACCACTTTAAAAACTCGTCACTCGTAGAGTTTTTAAAGCCTTCTTAAAGCAAAGTCCTTTGCAAGAGTTGCTGCACTTTTCTTCCTTCATCTGGCGAATTTCTTCCTTCACGAACGTTTTCAGCGGTGTTTTATTTAACTTTTCGCATTATGAACTCGGTTTTGTTCGGTTTTTCGCGATTCATCAACTCGATTCATCAAATTATCGATCAAACATCGAGTTTCAGCGAATTTCCCTGAATTCAATATCAATTCTATCGATGCCTTTGAGTAATCGCAGCCAAGAGCTGAGTTGAGGCAGGAAATTGCTTTGTAAGAGGCAACGAAATGGCCGCAAATGCAATTGATACGCAAACAACACCGAGAACACTGCACACGTTGTCTCGGTAAACGGAAGCGGCGCGCAGGCGGCGGGGAAGAATAAATTAAAGCGCTAAATGAGGGCATTTTGTGCGTCGGAATGAATAAATCAGCGATGGCGACGAGGGTGGCGCGAGATGCTGAACAAGGGGTTTTTCGCCGAGTGACCAGACTCCCAGACCACAACTAAACCACAATTATACGTTGATCGACGGCAGAAAGCAGCTGAGGAATGGAAACTCTTTTGTTTAATTGAGTTTTAATTAAAATTTTGGTTTTTATTGTTGTGTTTTTTATGCAATGAAAACATTTGGGCTGCTGGTTGTGGGAATAAAATAGGAAAAGTGAAAAAACGTCGCGCTTCTTACAGCTTTTTACGAATTATAATTCACTAATTAGCACAGGAAAATTGCATTATTATTAAAATAGTTTCGCTTTCAGTTTAAAATTGTATTACGCCAATTTAATTCGCATTATTACGAATTTTATTTATAAATTAGTTTTGCTTATAATTAAGTTATTTTTATTTGAATTAATTTAGGTAATAATTTCTTATATTTTACATGTTTTATTATGTAATTTTATTCTGTTATAATTATTTGTTTTATATTTTATTTTATTATAATTTACAATATCGATTATTTCATTTTAGAACAAAAGAAAAATCAGATTGTAATTTTTATGAAACCTTTGCATCAAATCATAGTTTAATTTGTGCAATTGCATACTTTAGGGCTGTGCTGATAATTCACTTAGATCTGTGACAGTCACAATTTCGTGATGCGAGCCAGAATCTGGCTGTAAATGTCACTGATATTCACATTAAAGCTGTTAATATTATTTTTGTTATTATTTTAATTGAAAACGTTACGTCAAAACATAATTCCTTAAATTGCTGTGCTGCAGAACTTGGAAATTCGCGTCTTTCCTTCACGGTATTTTTTTTGAATAAAGACTTTCACATAATCATAAACAAAAGCAAGAAACACGAAACGTTTTCACACCTGAAGACGTAAAAAATGTAGACGAAAAAGAGTGAAAAGCTTTACGCGGCCGAACTGAAAAATCAACTGCTTAAAAGAAGTGGAAAAAGCGAAATAAAATTTTGTTTTCATGGAAATGAACAAAAAGAAAAGCAAAGAAATGTTTTTACTCCATTTTACAGCTTCTTTTTTACTGTAAAAGTTCCAAAGCCTTTCTTCAAATATTTATGAGAACGAGGAATGAGCGAGGATCCGTGAATTTCTCAGAATTACACAGACTACAATTGAGTATTTCTTGCTGTAATTCTCTGTAATAAGTTTTTATTTAGAGAGCTAAAAAAGACGCTTAATGATTTCCCAGTGAACGAAGTTTATTTGAATTATTGACGATTATTTCCTTCTTTTTTTCCTATACCTTGATTTTAATTAAACCTTTTCTGTTTGTGATTTATTTGTGCTGATTCTTTGCTTTGTTTGGAAGTCGTTTTGATTGTTCCGAAAGTCGTTTGCAGACGTGTTCAATTCATTGACGATGTTTGCGTTTGTCAGCGGCTGTCAACTTCTATAGAATTAATTAATTAATGCGTTAATAATGAAGGCACAAGCAAAGGAACTGTCAGGTTCTCATTAAATCGTTAAAGAAGAATCAAGAACTCCAGAGGGAAAAGAGGAATGAGAAGATTTCTCGTGCTTCTCGGATCCTTTGTTAGATTCTATATCAAAATTATTGACAAATTCTAGAATCTAAACGTGAATTTCTAAAAGAATCCACAGAGTTTTAATTTTATAGACGTCAGAAACACAGATGGAGATCCACTGGAAGGAAATGTCAAAAAAACAGCTGTGAAATCAGCTGATTTCGTTCCCATTTTTGGACTCTGACTTTGACGAACGCGTCGCTTATGACTCGGTGACTTTCGTGATAATCCTGACTCTTTGCTCGTCTTCCACTGAAATATCCAAAATCAGTCTTTTTCCGTTACAGCAGCCACAAATTTTGAGGTTCAACTGACCAAAAAAATAAAGGAAAATAATCAATAATAATCAATAAATCAAAGCTTTGGAAATTAATAATAAAACTAGGAAATTTTGATAAAACATAAATGAAACTATTTACTCCAATTTAAGAGGAAAAAATAAATGAAAAAATATTGCAAATAATAAAAATAAGAAAAAAATAAATTAATCAAAATTTAGGGGAAATTTTTACGCTTCATTAAAATAACCACAAAAATAAAAAAAGGAGGAAAAAACCGAAATTAGTTTTAAAGAGAAAACCCAACAACAACCGAAAAGACAAAACAGTAACCGAAAAGTGATCGATGGATGCATTGGCAACGCGAAAAGAGGAGCCGAGTAGTCATAGAAACCGAATCCAAAGCAACAACAACAACAATAACAACAAGAGGAAGATTTCTGCAGTCACTGAAAACACTGAGAAACCAACAACAGCAACAACAACAACACCAACAACGAAACAACGAAGTAACTTGAAGCAGTCGCCGGAATCGCAGCAACGAGTCGCCGCCAACGAACACTCAACAACGACGAGTGCCCGATCAGCAGCAACGCGGACGAGAGTCGTTATGGGCGGCGGATTTGCGGCTGCGCCCACACGACAGATGCACGAGAAACTGCAGCAGCAACTGCGCGACAAATTCACAAAAATCGGCAACACTGAAAGCAGCAGCAAATCGGACTGCAGACCGCAGAAGAAGGAGCGAAAAGAATCCACTTCCGAGCAGTTGGAGGTTGGCAGCGAGCCGCACGACCTCCGGCCAACAAAGGACACCGAAAAACCGCCGGCAAAATCGCATCCGAAGATCGCTGAGAAACCGCAGAAGCCGCAGAAGGAGTCGAAGTTCGCGGCGAAGCTGCGTCGCTCCTTCCGCCGCGCCGAGCACAAATCAGTGGAAATAAAATCTGCTTCGGAAGCAGCGAAAAACAGCGACCGTTCAGCGGCGGCTTTCACTGCGCTGCAACGCCAAGCGTCGGGCGAACCTGCGTCGCTCTTCGCCGTCGCCTGCCTCCCCGGACTCGGCGGCTACATCAACCCGGCGCTGCTGCTCGACAGTCCCGAGGAGGCGACGCCGCCCGAGTTCAACTACCGCCACCTGAGCAGCGTCGCCACCACCAACAGCAACACGTCCATCGAGAGCAACGACTGCTGCGCCGACTCCTCGCTCTCCAGTCCCAGCTGCGACGGTCTGCACCTGGCCAACGCCTCGATGGGCGGCGACCTGAGCACCGGCGGCGGCGGTCCCGCTTTGCCGACGTCGAGCGCTGCAGCCGCCGCACGTCATCGACCGAAGCTGCGCAAACAGAGCAGCAGCCACAGCGACGGGGAGTTCGTGAATCTCGTCGCAGCAGCGGGCAGCGGCACGCACGCCACGTCCAGTCGCAGCTGCAGCACGACCAGCGACAGCAGCTCCGCGAAGCTGACGCGCCTGCAGAACTTCCTCTTCAAGTCGAGCGGCGACAGCAGCCGCAGCTACTTGGGCCACTCGAACGACGGCTTCACGGCCTCCTCGCACAACTCCTCCTCCGGGGAGTGGGAGCACTTCACCAACGTCGGCAGCTGCTCGGAGGCGCAGCCAGCGGCGTCGTCGGTGGCCTCGAACGATGGCGACGGCGGCAACTACTATCAATACACGCTGACGTCGCCGACGAACCCCTTCCTGCCCGAGATCACGGCGCGCACCTACCACAGCTCCTACGACGAGCAGGAGGAGGACGCGCAGCACGCCGTGGAGCTGGAGGAGCTGGACGCGAACGTGACGTCGGTGAAGTACGTGGCGCATCCGCAGCAGCGCCCCTCGCCGCTGAGCGAGCCGCAAGACAGCGCCGCCTCGACTCCGGGCCGACAGAAGCGGAAACTCTTTCAGCTCTGCTCGCCGCAGACGAACTTGCAACCGCAGACAGCAGCCGCCACTGGCAGCACAATGACAGCCGCAGCCGCAGCGAGTCGCAGCTTGAATCCGTTTCTGTGCGACTCCAAAGCGACATCCGCAGCAGCCGAAGTCGCCGGCGGCAGTTCGACTGACAGCAAGCGGCTGCCGCTGCGAGCCTCGTCGCCGGTTGCAGCGCCGCAGGATCTGAACGCCAGACGCGAGGAGTTCCTGCGGGCGACGATGAAGATCTGTCTGGTCGTGTCGCCGCCCTCCAGCAAATTGCAGGTGAGTTGCGCCGCGTAAATCACGCTTTTCATTTGTCATTTCCTCGTTTTAATTTGTTAATAAAATTGCCTTATTTGACAAAGTGTCTGCGGAGTTCTTTTATTTAATTTGTTTCATTTTGAGGAGAGTTTTCAGTGAGCAATAAAAAAGCAGCATGCGGCGGATCTTCCATTCACATCCTTGTGAACGAGGGCAACGGGTTTTTTAATTCCGGGATTTCATGGCGGAGGAGCGATTCTAATTCTGCACGAATCGCCATAAAAAGTGACGCTTTTATTAATGTAAAGTCTGTTGAAGTTGCCTCGTTGCCCTCGACAGAGATTAGCGCCATTCGCAGGACCCTTCTCCACCCACACGCGGCGGTCCTGGCGCCGTGCTTTTTTATTGCTTTCGCCACGGAGGTTGCTTGCCACAGATTCGAGGAAAAATTGTGTCGCTCTCGGAAATATTAACCCACAAAATATCATGGCGAAAATGTTGCAGCACTAAAAAACGGTTTTTAATTTATATAACTTTTCATATAAATTTGAATTTCGCCGCCAAGGAGCAATTAGAAATATCGCAGCAGCTGAAAAGCTGAACGATAAAATTTCAATTCAACATTTGGCACGCAAAAAAATTACGAAGATTGACGGGGGGCGGAAGTGGAGAAACCCTTCACTTGGCTTGAGTCCTACTTCATTGCAGCATCCTGCAATTGAAAAGTTGTAATTAAATGAATGCAACGCGCGCTCCACGTGACGCTGCGTCAGCTGCTTTCGTTGTTGTTCCGCTTGTCGCCCATTGTTAGCGCCTCGCCGCCGGCAGCCGAAGCTCGTCATTGACATCGCTCGTTATCCTTCCAGTCGAGTGCATAAAACTGCTGTGCAGCATTTTTGACTTCCGGTTGCCGCCGCCGACGTTGCTGCTGCTGCTGCTGATTCTGTCGCAAGTCTTGAAAACTTCGACGAGCAGCGCGTGAATCGCTGAAGCGTTATGAATGCCTCGGATGAAGGGCAAAAGGACGAGTTGTCGGAAATCGCATCCTTTTTATGGTTTGTTTCGTTTTAGTTGCTCGCTTCTGTTTATAATTTTACTCCTTCCCCATTAAAAGCTGCTGATTGCTTTGGCTAATTAATAAAACATGGCATTTGTTTATTTTCAGGTAAGCGAAGTCGAAAGACGTCTTTGAGCTGCTTGCTTCTTATTCGACTTGACAGCGTGTCTTCAGCACGCGTCCGTCCATCAACCGGATGCGTTTCCTTGCGAAAGGGTAACTTTTCATTATCGAAATGCACTTCTTTGTGGCGCCGAGGTTAATCCGCGGCTCACATTCATTAAAATAATGAAAGCATCAAACTTACGGCAATGAAAACTACTTTCATATGTAAATTTCTCTTTAACAAAATTCAAGGGAACCAAAAAACGCCAGAAATTATAAAAAAATATGATAAACAAACATCAGTTTATCAAAGCCTCCAAAAGCGCCGAAAATGAAATGCGTTTCGTTTTCTACTCGTGAAAAATTCTATTTATTTTAAATCACAATTTCGCAATTTCGTGAAAAGAACGATAAAATCCTGAAACCTTGTTTGATGCTTAAAAACAAATTCAATTTAGTCAAGCAAACAGAATTTTTGATGGAAGAGATGAAATGAAACAGTGACAACAGTTTTAATACCACAAAAATTATGAAATTGCTGCTGGACCCTCAGCTCCCGCGAAAGTCGGAGGAACGCAAACAGATCCTCACGTCTTCTACCGATTTTCGTTTGTCGTTGGGGAGTCGTTTATATAAAAAGCGACACGGAAATATTAAAAACACCTTCGTTACATAACGTTGCTTCCTCTTAACTTCCTGTTCCCCGTGCGCTGCTTAGAAGTTGGTCCTCGTTGCGGCTGTCCTTCAGGTAGAATTCAGCAGAATAATCCCTGAGTTTGCGGACGCTTTAAGTGCAGTTGTCAGCTCACAAAGCGACTGCTTCAAAGTTTCCAAGTTGTGCAGTTCAACGCTTAATTCATAAACAGCGGAAGTCATTTATTCAGTCATTTATGCAGTCATTTCTTCAGTCAGGGATTCAGTTATTTCTTTATTCATATATTCAGTTATTTCTTCAGCCTTTATTTAGTATTTTATTCAGCTATTTTCTTAGTCCTTTATTTAGTCATTTATGCAGTTATTTCTTCAGTCATTCAGTCATTCATTGAGTTATTTCTGCCGCCATTGATGTATTAATTTATTCAGTTATTCAGTCATCGATTCTAAAATTTATTGGGTCCATTTATGAAGTCATTGATTGAGGCATTTATTAGGTCATTCCTGCAGTCATTAATTGAGTTATTGATTCAGTTTCTTATTCAGTCATGAGTCAGTCTTCTTTTCAGTCATTTATTCAGTAATTTTATCAATCAATTATTCAATCATTTATTGGGGGATTTTTTCAGTCATTCATTGAGTCATTTTTGCTATAATTTATTCAGTAATTTCATCAGTCATTTAATCAGTCATTTATTTAGTCATTTTTTAATTTATTTATTTAGTCATATTCCTTTATTAAGTCATAGATTCAAAAATATCATTCATTAAGTCATTTATTGAGTTATTCAGTCATTCATTCAGTCATCAATTGAGTCAATGATTCAGTTGTTTATTCGTTCAGTCTTTTATTCAGTAATTTCTTTCGTCATTTATTCAGTTATTTTCACAATTTCGATTACTCAAGCAAAGTCTGAGTCACCGGCAATAATAATAGTGACAAGAATAATACTAATAACAATGACTCCTCAAATGACTTCTCAGACAGAAAGGAGTCACGATGCTGAGGCGGGCGAGTGATTCGGCAGTTGCTGGATTCTGTGGACTCAGTTAAGATCCGGTGCTCGATGTTTAAGCAAGTTTCGTAGCCACTCAAGTGAATTGCTCTAATCGTGCGCTTAATAAATGGCTAAAAGTCCTGCTGATTTAAAGTGGTCCGATTTACAAACTTAATAACAATGAGTAAGCAGCAAAACTCAGCAGCAGCGATGGAGTGGCACTCGGAGACGGAAGCATGTGAAAAGCTGCTTCGTTCAGCTTCGTAAGGATGTCGCTTGGAAGGACGATGAATTAAATCGTTGCTCAGCCACTTGAAGTGGTTGCGGTCGTTTTTGGAGGTCGGAGGTCGGCAGAAGATTTCAAATGTCATCATTTCTGCTTCTATTCATTTCAATGTCTACAATTTAGTGTCTGTTTTTCACTATTTTATTGCTCTTGTTGTGTAAATCAAATCAATTTCGGCTCGAAAACCGCACGAAGGTCGACCCTGAATTGGGCAGAGTTCAGGGACTGCAATGTAGGCGCGGTCGTCGTTCTGGAAGGACGATTTAATATCTTTCTATATACACAATATTTATTTGTTTTCTTTTGTGTTTATTTGCGGATTTTATGGCCAAGCAACATGCAATAGCAACAGAAAATCTGCGAATAGGATTTCTTCCTTTATTCCGTCAATGATTCATGATGATTTTGAAGTTTCTTTATAAATTCATTAAAAAGTAAATAATTTTTCAATAAATTCAAACAAATCGAAAAATTATTGACTTTTATATTAATTACCTAATTAAATCAATTAAAATCTTGAATTTTTTGAGTGACTTTTTATTTATTTTACAAATTGTAAGCAAATGATTCAGTTTTCAGTTTCCATGACTCTAAAAACGCGGCTCGGAGGACTTTTAAATCAGTTGAAAGCATGACAAAGGGTGGCGTTCATCCGCCCGCAGAACCACGCCCACCTTCATCCATAACACACACACATATGCTGCGTTATTTTAATACCTGTCTGTGGGCCATGAATCGTGCTCCAGTTGACAGCCGCGGCTTCGGTTGCTGCCTTTGAATCCGTCTTCCTTTTGACGTTGCTTCTGTGGCTGTTGTTGATGCTTTTGAAGCCGAGAGAAACGTCACAAAAAGCAGACTTCATGCAGCCGCATATTTTATCAAAACTGCACACAAAATTCGTGTTTTAATTTGTTCCTTTGTAGGTCTCGAATTCGTAGTCAGTTAATTAAATGGATGCGCCTTCGCAGCATCGGCGTTTTTTTGGATGTTGCGGCGCAAATTCAAACGATGTGTGATTTTTTTACAGTTTTTTTTTCGATTTTCTATGAAAGGCTGAAAAATGAGAACGTCGATGATGTTTATTCAACCACAGAAATAAAGTTCTCGAACTTGACATCAATTTCCTTCTAAAATAACTGAAAACTTAGCGACTGGTTCGTTTCTTCAGTCTTCGTTGCAGCAGTCGCCGTCGCAGTCGCCTCGATTGTATTTCAGCACCTAGAAATTCCCTCCTCGCTCCTTCTTGTCATCCAGAAGCGCTCCTTGCCACGAACTAATCTTAATCTTTGCACAAATTGCTTCCAACTCACAGACTTAATCACATTCAACTGTGTAAATAGTTAATTGTGAAGCGACGATTTTTGTTGTTGTTGGTTGCTGTTCGTGTCGTTGGTTTGTCATCGAGTGCAGCACGAAGCTCAATAAGCGAGGCGGCCTTCGTGCACGAACGTCTGTTTGTGCTCCAGAGCATCTCAAACTTCATCTGAAGGCAACTGTTCCAATTACGTTTTGTTTGTAGGTTGCAGGGAAACTTTAAGAAGCATGTTAAGCAACTGTTTATTTATTTATTCATTTAATCATTTATTTATTTATTAATTAATTTATTTGTTTATTCACTCATTAATTTATTTATTCATTATTTTTCTAATTTTTTAATTGTTTTATTTATTCATTTATTTATTTCTTTATTCATTTAATTTAATTAAATTTATTTATTTAGTTTTTAGTTTATTTATTTAGCCATTGATTTATTTATTTGTATATTCATTTATTTATTTATTTATTGGTTTATTCATTCATTTGTTTATTTATTCTTTTTATTTTTCTATTTCTCTATTCCTTTATTTATTTATTTAATTATAAATTTATTAATTTTTTCATTTATATATTTATTTATTTATTCATTTAATTATTAATTTATTTATTTAATTATCAGCATTTCCTAAAACATTTTCCTTTTTTATCGCCTTTGTTTTGATGTGGGAAATTTTTTGAACGTACGATTAAACTTATTTTGTTGTTTTTTAAATGTTTTCGCTCATGAATAAATTATGTTTTTCTTCTACGAAAACAATAAAGAAAAATTTTTTCTGATTCTACGAGGGATTTCCTAACTGCTGCCTAAAATTAAGCACCAAAAATATTCACAATGTTTCCCGAAAGTCAATAAAACTTGATTCATTGACCAGGATCACCTTCCCGGCCCTCGGCACCTTCAATTGGAACCCTTCTAAAAGAAACACATATCGAAAAACGTGCAAACGAAATCGTGCTGCTGATTATTGAAAAATGTCCCGTCATGAAGACTTTTGTTGTTGCTGTTGTTGAACTAACAAAAACTCATTTCCCGCTAACTACAAAAGCTTGGAAATTTATTTAGTTTGCAAATGAAAGCAATTTTAAAGCACGGAAGGAAAATTGTTGCTGATGCAGGAAGCAATCAGATCGCTGTGATTGAAAATTTCGATACAACGACGAATTCTAGAGCCATTAACGAAATTTTGTTCTGGTGACATTGTTTTTTTAACCTTTTGTTTGATACCTTTTTCAAGGTGCTTTAAATTATAATAAAAGTTAACATTGGAAATGAAAAATTCAAAACAAAACCCAGTGCAGTTCGCTGCAATCACAAAGACGAAAGAAAGATAAAAAAATGCTTAAGCTTTATTGAAATGCCTTTTAAGCCATCCGTTGTAGGTTGTGAAAATATTTTTCGAATTCCACTTTTGAAAATATTTCATTGTCCTTCGACGCACACAATCAAAAGCTCCACAATCCTCACAGAAACGAAGAATTTTTCTCTTCATTCAAGCGCGATTGCAGCCTAAGAAAATATTAAATGCATTGCATATTTTCGAGCGCATGTATTCTACTCCAATATGAGTCCGGTGCTCTTCTTTCGAGTCTTTCTGTGAGGTAGAAAGGACCTGATTATCCTGTGACAAGCAAGCAAACAGATCAAGCATCAATCAGCGAGGAAGAAAAATTAAATTGAAATGAAATTTCACATTCTACTCTCACAAAACAGAAGTGTTTAAAGAGATTAGAATGATTTCAAGTGGATGAAGTCTTTGCTGACCGATTGGTAATGGATTACGTAAGCATGAACCCGAGAACTCGTCTCGTCTGCTATGAAATCACCTGTCGTTGTCCGTGCTGCGCTGTCCAAGCCAAGGATTTGCTTGTAAACTTCAATTTCATGACTCTAAGCAGCGTATGTTGCTAATGGACGCCAGGACGCTCGGGTGGCGCTTCAGTGTTGCGTGAAGCAGCCAACATTCATTGTTAACGCTTCACTCCACTGACTGAGGTTCGTTTTGTTAAAGGAAGTCACAGCTGAAAGAGTGCGATAAAAGAGTTTTCAAAGGACTCGCATCCATCGCTGTCCATTCTTCACCAAGAATAATAAAAAGAAGTGGAAATTTAAGGAAAATTTAAAGCGTTTGCAGTTGAATTCGTGAGTCCGTGAGTGTCAAGCGTCCAATTAGCAGCCGCAAATCCGGTCGCCGTGCAGCAGTGATTAACGTCCAGCTGCCGCACGCTGATTTATTGATTATATTTTGTGATTTTATTGTGCTCGGATTTGTCAAGTTGAACACGAAAAATGAAATGAAATTAAATTAATCACAAAATCGATAAATAAACCTCAACTCAGGGCGCTCATAAAAGCGTTTTTATTTGAAATTCTGATTTATTTATCGCAAATTGCACTGCGAATCGATGAGCGGTCGTTTCTACTTACGCCATGGGAGGCATCCAAGCTCCATCGACCCTTAAATCCGCTGAAGCAGTCGACTGCGCATCAATAAATTCATCGACGAACGAACTGAGTCACTTTCTTATGTCTCGTGACTCTGCTTGGTTCCAGACACCGAAATATTGACATCTGCTTTAGGAACTGATTTATTTTTCATTCCATTTCCTTGTTAAGCCTTTGATCCTGCAGAAATGCACTTGCAGGAAATCACGAGCAAACGACAAATGATCGCATGTCGCGACTCGTCGCTCTCCTCCTTTTTTTATGTTATTTTATCTCCGTCATCGATTGTATTAAATCAGGCCAGGATTTATTTTGGTAGGGAATTCGTTTAGTTTGTCGTTAGTTGTGTTGTAAGTTACACAAACACACACACACGATTTCTGTTGTTGCATTTTAAATCCTTGTGGGTACGTATCAAGCTTTGCTCCCAACTTTCCTCAATTCAATATTTGCCAAGTTGTTTCCGCTCACAGTCGACTGCATTAAATTGAATTTCAAATTGAGTACTTTTTGGCATTCGTACACATGCGACTGTTTGTTTTATGTCTAACGAGGAGCAAACGCATCGAAGGTTTTTGTGCTAAACGGGACTGTAATCAGTGGCTTGAATCCTTGTCGGTAAGAGTGATCCTTCCGGGAGTGAAGGCAGCTCCATGTCGCTGTCATCACTCCCTTTTCAATAAGTTTCTGCACCTTAGAACCATTTTTAGCATTGAAAGTCTCTAAAATTGTTTGAGCACGATTTGAATATTCATATTCCTGGTATATATATGTATATATTCCATTACAAGAGGCTTTTAGAGTTTAAATAAAACAACTAAATCAAAAATAAATAAACATACATTAAAATAATCGAATACATATTAAAAATAACATTTAAATTTGTGTTAAAAGGCTCCATAAATTTTGAATTTTAATACAAATAACTAATTGTTGATGAATTCCATTATAATCTAAAAAAGATTGAATACAAGATTACGCAGGTCCGTTATTTAATGTTCAATTTTCCTTTAATTTGCATTGAAAGTTACCAACAGCCCGATTCTGCTTCGCATCACAAAATTGTGACAGTCACAAGTGATTTTACAACTCAGTCTAAAAGTATGCAAGCAATAAATTCCATGTATGAGGAGGACAACCAAGCAATGCAATGAATTCCGTCAGCTGATTCATTGTTGCCATACTTTTGAAGTGAGAAAGGGAGTGAATCGCTTGTAGGAGACTGAATACTCACTTAGCCCTCATGTGTTAATGACTTTAAAGTATTTCTACTCGTGTGCATTGCTTGGTTGGGCCTTTATGCTGTAAGGGAAGTACATACCTAGGTTCTGTTCTCAATTATACTGTAACTAGCTTCCATAAGTACGTTTCCTTCTTTTCTTCCTTAAATTGCCTTCCTTCCGAAGTAGTTTAGGCCCCTCATCCGATAAGCGCCACTGAAGAGTCCCACGGATCCAGATATTTGCATTCCCTAGCCATTCCTTTAGCTTCCTTCCTTCTTCTTTCTACGAAATTTAAGTTATCTTTCGTCTGGCTAAGCCTAATTTTTACCTCTTGCCTTTGCAGCTGAAATCGAAAAGCCTCACGCACCTGGACGGCCTCGACTCGACGGTTGCCTGCCAGCATGGATCCGCCGCTGCGAAAGCCGCTGTAAGTACCGCTGCAGTATTAAATTGAAATTGAATTGAATTGCTGCCAAGTGTTAAAAGTGGCGGTCGCGTCACCTTCAAACGTCGGTCACCGCGACAAGCAGACACGCAACTGTCAAGACTTGACATCACATCGATTTAGAAAACTAATTTTGCACATCAACACACACGCGTAGTTTTTTTGGGGAGGGGGAGAAAAGAGGGTTGCGTCACCCCGCAACTGACCCTTCGCCGTGCTTCTCAATGGGACTCGCTCCTAGCTCAACACACTGACACTTTTTCAATTCTTTGCTTTCAACAGTTTTCTGCTTCCCTTTGATTTATTGTCTCCTTGTTTAGTTTTTATAGTTTCAGTTTTTTCTGTTTGTTCACGCTTCAAACCCTTTGTGCTGCTTCACTTTGGTTCTGTCGTTGATCCTTGAAGTCGTGGCTTTTTAATTTGTTTGTCGTAGTCTCGTCTCCTCTCCTCAATTTCAATGACTTTAAGGATTCGTAGCTGTTTGTATATTTTTAAATCAATTTCGAACTCGCTGGCGAAAAAAGCTCACTTCTTTCTGCTTTATCTTTCTTCTTTCATGCATTTCATCTCTCATGCAATCATTCGTCACACGTCTTTCCACTCATTCACTCTCGCAGCTGTCGCATTCAAAGCTTCCCCAGTCACACACCGCACCACAGCCTTTCTCACAACCTCCAAGCCACACGCACCACTTCAGTCATCCGCTGCGGTTCGCTGCACCGCTCATTACACGCCCACCGCCCTCACGCAGCCTCTCCACGCGATGGTCGCTGACTCAATCGAAGTCTTCGCCTCACGTGTCGTCGCCTTCAAAGACAGCGGCCAACGCTGCCGTATGCACCACTAAACACCGGAGCCGGTGCCGCTCTCCTCTCGAGGCAGTCATTGGCATTTCCCCCGCCCCCTCCCTCACCACACCCTCTGCTCATCCATTATCCTTGCAGAACCACGTCGAGTCGCCGTCGACGGCGTCCACAGCGAGCGTGCATCGGACGCTGAGCCCCCTCGGGGGGTTGATCGTGGCCACGCCTACCAGCCACCGCAAGAAATCGGCGTATCTGCAACGCAAGAAGCCGTTACTAACGCGTAGTGAGGTGAGTTGCTCTTCCTTTAGTAGTCGTAGTTGGTGTCGTCATCGTTGTTGTGAGAAATACCCAACGTCTCCGGAATGTTCAGAATGACTGTACCACAGATCGACCTCCAGTCTTAATATTTCCTAACCGACGAGCCTATTAAAGGGCAACACTATGGATCTATAACCTGTTACAGTCTTCAAGGAGAAATTAAGGCCAATATAGATCCTTCAATGGCCATTAATTCGACTGTATAACGGACTTCCATTGTTTTTCCCGTAGACACTAGTAGATTATTCCCTCCCGAAACCTCTTGAATATACATCCTTCTAGTATATATCTCCACTTTACTTCCTGATAGGTCTCCAGCTCGGAATTCTTCTCCGTCAGCTTCTGCACCGAAAGCGGCTATCACGAGGAGGAGTTCATACCTGCTTCCAAAGGCGTTTCCCTGAAGGCGGCCCTCAGTCAAACCTTGCGCCAGCGAAATCTCAGCTTTTCCCAAATCACCATCATCGACAATAACTCACAGGATCTCCTGGAAACAGGTGAGTATCGAGCTTCCTTTTCAAACGTCTTTAGTTCATTGTAACATCCTCGTAGGTTCTGCGTCTCTTGCCAACTCCTTGGACGAGAGCACGGAGGTCGAACACCTCGCTGGACATCACTTGATTGTTTCGGAACGAGATGGCAGCCGGAAGACGTTACAAAAAGCCGCCTCCTTCGTAATTCCTTCGTTGCGGAATTCTTAAAGCGCATAATTATCTAAATTTGCCTTTCTTCAGGGTTCTCGGGCGCGTCCTCCACGTCTGCTTTCCTCCGCCTCCACCGAGGAGAGCACCGAGGCGTCGGATCAGCGGGTCATCTCAGGCAAGCAGCTGAAGCAGCGCTGGTCAGGTCTGTTCGGCATCAGGAACCCGCAGCAGAGTCAGCTGTGCGAGCTGCTCAACAGCTACGCCAAGATGGGCGTGCCGCAGCCAACGGCGGCCCTCAACTTCGACCACCCGGACTTCGATGCGGCGCAGGAGTATCTGGACCACGTGCACAAGTCGTGGAAGGACCTCGTGCAGTGCGACGAGATGAGCGACGGCGAGACCAAGATACAGATCGCCATCTGGGAGCTGGTCACCACTGAAGTCTACTACATCCACGCGCTGCAGACGGTCACCGATGTAAGTAGCTGAAAGTTGAAATTAGGAAAAGGGTCTTGATTGCTCTGTGATTGCCGACAGCTTTTCCTCGCCTGCCTGGAAGCTGTGCAGGAGGAGAAGCTCCTCACCGACGTCGACCAGCAGCGACTCTTCTCGAACGTGCGCGACATCTGCGAGGCGAACATGAAGTTCTGGACGCTTTATCTGTATCCGATGGTAGCGAACAGCATCGCGACGGGGCAGCCACTGCGCATCGACTTCTTCCAGCCGGGATTCAGCAACTTCGCGGCGATCTTCGCGCCCTACAAGAAGTACTGCGCCGAGCAGAGCACCTGCCAGTTCTACTGCAAGGAGCTGAACCGCAGCAACGCCCTGTTCACGTCGTACCTGGCGTGGTGCGAGTCGCAGAAGATGTGCGACCGGCTGCGGCTGGCCGACATCCTGGTGCGTCCGATGCAGCGCCTGACGAAGTACGGCCTGCTGCTGGCGGCTATAAAAAAGCACATGACGGATGAGGAGGACATCGAGACGGTGGACACGATGGTGAGTAAGCGACTAGTCGTCGTCTTCAGGCTTTAACACGGATTCGCCACAGATCCAAACAGTGGAAAACTTCGTGTGCAGCGTGAACAACCACCTGACGACGCGCCAGGAGACGGAGCGCTTGAAGGGCGTCATGGCTCGCATCGAGTGCTACGATGTTGTGGTGAGTCTGCAGTTTGTTCTGCGGCTATTCGATGGTTACAGTTCTACTCTAATCGCAGGACACGAACAACGAGACGCTCGAGAAGATGGTGAAGCAACACAGCCAAATGTTCGACCTGTGTGCGCCGATGAAGGGCTGCGCCACGTACCAAGTGCGGCACCTGTTCATGGAGGGCGACCACAAGTTCAAGGACCACTTGGGCAAGGCCGACGTGCACTGCTTCCTGCTCACGGACATGCTCCTCGTGTGCAAGTCGATCGCCAAGAAGGGCCTCGGCGCCCTCAAAGTCATCCGGCAGCCCTTCCTCACCGACCGCCTCATGGTGCAGCACAGCAGCAACACGAACGTCCTCAGCTGCGTGTACCTCAACGAGCTGCACGTGGCCGTCGCCGCCTTCACGCTGCAGTGCTCCGAGGCCAAGAACTGGTACGAGTCCCTGAAGCGCACGAAGACGATCTACACGCGCCTGAAGCAGGGCGGCCACAACTACGACGGCTTCCGGTTCGGCGTCGGCCCCATCGCCGGCGGCGGCACCGCTGACTCGTTGAGCGTGAAGAAGTCGCCGCTGAACTCGTCGATCGGCAGCCACGTCACCAGCACCAACAACAGCCACAGCGGCTCCGCGGAGTGGAACGACTCGCGCAACATTTCCGTCGACTTCGACAAGACGAACTCGTTGTCCAGCGACGAGGGATCCAACGTGATGGGTGAGTTCGGAGGCAGTTCTGCCGGTTGCCGGGCTTTTCATTAACGCCTCTTCTCAGGTATCAGCCACGCCTTCGCGCTGAGAGGCAAGAATGCGCCAGCGACCACTTCGCAGAAGCTGCCAGCGGCGACGTCCTCAGCCAACACGCTCTCGGTGCAGCCTATAAACCTGCTGGGCCAAAGCCTGCCGAACCTCAACCTGCACCCGAATCAGACGTGAGTCGCAATCAATAAAATTCAAGAGACTCACCAAAAAAACAGTCGCTGGACGCCTCAACTGACGAACGACACGAAGAGACTCTGCTTTAAGTTAATGTTTTGAATTGGAATTTGGCCAATTCGATGGATTCTTTCTTCTTTATTCGTTGCCCATTCGTTGATTTTTGTACTGCATTAAACACGACTTCATCAGCTCTTCATTTTGCACGCTTCAGTTTTAGGAACACGTGTTTTATACACTCCTTTGTTTGTCTCTTCCTTTCTTCGTCATTCCTCAGTAACCTTTACCACTCTTATAGTAACAATACGTTGCTAGTGCCGGGCACCACCAGCAGCCACTCCGGCAACCTGCTGCTCTCGCCCACCCATCGAGGCATCTCCTACCCACCGCCGACGCCTGCGAGGTGAGTTCCGGGCAGCCTGACTTCCGGCCGCGCCTTTCTTAATCGCTTCGAACTCTTTCACAGGGTGCCACTGCGACGTGGCATGGCTTTTTCGGCATCGATCAAGAACCCACCTCTGCTGAAAACGCGCAACATCACTTCGCAAAATAGTATTAATTGGCATCAGATACCAGCCACGCCCACAAGTCCACACACTTCACAGCGCAGCGTGGCAGCAGATGGCGCGACTGACGCGCTCAGCAGAACCGAGAAGCAGCAGAGCAGCAGCAGCAGCCTGGCGCTCAGCAATGAGACAGACGTTTGATTTGCCATCCACAGCAGACCGCGAATAGTTGTGCATCAACCTGATCGCCTGCTTGAGAGCCGACGACTTGACAGCCAAGAAGTTGTGCAGGAAGTTTTACAACGGAGTGTGAACTTATTTACAGATGCAAATAAGTAAAAATCTAGTGCAAAAACAAGTTTACAACATTCGACGGTTACTGAAAGGTTTTCTGGATAAATTATCAAACAGAGTCTGCAGTTAATTTGTATTTGGGAAAAATACTTATTGAATATTGCACTTGGCAATGATTTTATACGATTAAACAAGCAACGGATGATGATGATTTTTCTATTAGGGATTTTACTAAGTATTTTACTTTCTTGAACCGGAAATCTTCCTAAATTTTAAGCTTTAAAATCTGTTGATGTAGTATAAAATACACTAAAATTTAATGACTAAATGCAATTTTGTAGTAATACTTGCGCAGTTTATTCTATTCTGCTATTAGAAACAAACGCTGTCAAAATTTAAATCAAAAAACCAATTATCAAAATGTAGAAACACTAAAATTAAGATATTAAATAAACTGTATTTAGAATGTATAGTAAGAAAATATACACATTATTAAAAAACATTATAAACATAAAAGAAACTCTCCACTGCGCACTGGTTTTTCATGGCTGCCCAAAAAATATATGTAAATTATTTCTATTATATTTTTTTTTTTGTTATTGTAAATTAAAGACAAAGCATGACTTTTAGGGATGTTAAAGTTAAAAAAGCAGCCGATGTTGTTATTAATTTCCACTAAATAAAAACCACAATTTAAATGACAAACCGTAAAAGCAACACTTTGACCTAATTAAGTATTATTCACTTGGTGTCGAGAGGTTTAAACGCTGCAAATTTATAAAGTAATATTGTAAATAATTATGCTGTTAGAGTACAAGCGTCACAAATTAATTATAAAATGTATTAAAATCATATTTATTGAAAGCATGCTTACGAACGAAACATTAAATGTAAGATTTAGAAAAATTTAAACCAAATTTAAATTTATTCAAGTCGTGTACTTAACTGCTAATCAAAACCAAGCCTAATGCTAAGAACAACCACTGTTATTTTAAAATCCAATAGGAATTAAGCTATAATAGGCGCTCCCACTACACATACCAATAAGAGTAATAATAATAATCAACGGTAATGCAACTTAAATGCTTTCAGCCTTCTTCTAAACGCTTGACTTGTTTCTTATTAGAACAATTCAGAAACTCAACACGATCTTCCTTTGCAATGCAAAAGGTAAACTTCATTCCGCAATGTTTAGCAATAAGTATTAAAATTGACAAGTAGTAGAAAAAGTTGTATCAACGAAATTCCAATAAGAAATGTAATCAACTGCATTGAGTAACTGCATATTTTTGTATATAAATAAGGAAAATAAAATATTTGATTTTATTTAAACACATTTTTGTAATTCTCTGACCTACAAAGAGACAGAAGAGCGTAAAATAATTTCTAAATTGACGTTATAGTGTTTACGAGTTGCCGTACAACTACAAATATATAATCGGCTAACATATCTAGGAACACAATAATATTAGATATATGTAGTACGAATTGCATAATTTATCAACGAAATGTTTCCACAATTCAAAAAGTAGAAACTTTTACTACTATTAATAGAAAAAACTAGAAACTACTACTTATAAACATGAGCGACTATACTAAATTATTTCTAATTGGAGCTTTAATTCAATTGGAGTTTCCAATGATTTCCAGCGGCGTGAGACACTTTTGTTTGTTATACTAAAGCTTCTGTTATAAAATGGCTTCTGTTATAATCGCATATGCGCTGTAATTTATGTTCGCCTGGTGCGTCGCTGATTTTTTACTTGTGTTTGTTGACATTTTAACATGCTTTTAAAGTGTTATACGTGCTGCTCCGACTTGTCATATCTGTTATATAAATTAAATTTGCGCGTTGCAATTTATGGTCGCCTGGTGCGCAGTTAATGTTTCAATGCTTACTTTGTTTGTGTTCCATTCCATTGTTTTTTTTTTCGTCGTGAGCGTCAAAAAATTAATTTTTTTCTAGATAAAGGCTCAAATCGTCATGTTCAAAATAAAAATAGAACTAAACTATGCATGCACAAGGCCGTCACTAAAAATATGGATCAATGTTTATTCTAATAGTAATATCAGTAACCAAGTATTATGCAGAAAATTCAATAGCAGAGCAAGTTAACCAAAGAAGATAAATTCAATTTTATTTAAACATTATTTTTATAACTTAAATAAATCGCAATATGGTGCATACATTTTGCGGTTTCTCGTAAACTGCGTAGATGATAGAATATCACGTTGTAGCCTGCTGCGTATACTGCAAAACTTTATTTATTTTATTTCAATAGTTCTTCGATTTGATTAAATATTTCATAACATCAAATAGTTAATTACAAGGACCAAATTAACAACAATACAATACAAATAAAAACAGCAATAAAGGCATGACAATTTTCCAATAATATTTACATTCATTCTTTAATATAAAAAGCATACGAAAACAAAGACGTCTTTATAGGAAAGCAAAATAAGCACAGCCTAATAAGAAACAGGATTTAGGGATATTTATACCAAAAATAAAAGCCGTTCTGACATTCAACACATATTTTAAGCTATAAAAATAGATTTATTGTTATAATACAAACTAAGAAATTACATGAATTCGTTTTTGTTAAAATAATCTCAAAATAAAATATTTCAAATCAAACTGCGATGTTAATTTCATTTAGAATTAGTCTTTCAATTTAAATGGTATTGAAATTATGTTGTGCATTGTTCGAATTCATGAACATCATCAGTAAAGTCCACTTTCGCGAATTAAAGGCATTTAATAACCCTACTATAACATTAAATTAATTGGTCTTAACAAGAAATATATAAATTTCCTACTCATATTTTTAACATGCAATGAAGTGACGACTATTTCCTCAAAGGATTAGAAGCAAAAAGTGGTCTGTGATGACCTTTATATTTCTGCTTGTGAGCTCCGAAATATAACTATTTACCATTCAAAATATTCATCATTCCTGACTCTAATTCGTGTGCATTTTTTTTTTATTAAATGATTTGCATGGTGCTTTATATTTTATTGTTTGATTTCGTGTACTTTTCGACTACAATTTCTATTATTAATTTCAAACATCTACTAACAAATGTCTAATGTCACGCTTAGTTGAATCTTCTCTTCAGTTTTTCCTGTAATTTACACTTCCTCCCGAAATAGTTGTAACCTTTTCTTTTATATTGTAGGACAGTAGTTAACACAGTTAGTTTAGGTGTATTTCGTGAAGTCACGATTAGTGTTTTGTAGTTTTAACGTCTCTGACGAGGAGTCTTCAATATCACCCGCTGAGCCGCATTGATTCTGCTTCTTCTGGCTTTCAATCAACTAAAAATGAGAAATAGAAAGTTTAAACTAGTTGAATAAAGTAAAATAGCCAATGTACCCTTTTCCGCAATCGTTTAATATGACGCAGGCGTTCCAACCAATTCGAGGGATATGGATTCTTTTTCTTCACACTCTGATAAACCAATGCAGCGAGCTATTTAAGAAAGGATTTTGTGAAAAAAGAGAGTTTTGACGTGTTAAAAAAGTGCTTACATTAGCATGCAGCGCCAATTGACGGGCTAGCAACGGAGCGCTGCTGTCAGACACGATTTTCGCCTCTGGATGGCACACGTATTTTGATATCTCCGGACGTGCCTTCACATAGATGCGATTGGTGTTCAATTCTAGCGGTTGCACGATGACACAAGCGTAGTTGAAGTGTGTCTACGGGTATTCATTTAAAAAAGCAGTGTTTTTTTTTGTGGTTATTGGAGGGAGCTTCCTTACCACAATCGTGTTTAGATTGTACTCTTCCTCACTTTCGTTGTAGACAATTAACACGTAGTCGTTGCCGATATTTTTCTTCTTCTCATTGAAGTTGGGATCCGTCTCGATGTTGTTTGGCATTAAAGTGGCAACGTGAAAAGTGACCTGTGAATATTATAAACATTCTATTACCTTGGGCTCTTTAAACGCTTCATCATTCAACGAACCTGCACAATGTCATCCTTCCATATATACGCGAATTTCCCATCTTTTCCATCTGTGTCCATTTTCACAAACAAATTGTTCTCCTTGGCGTTCTTCAGACTCACAAGGGTGCCGATGCTACGCAGGAACTCCACGTAACGCACACTACCATAGGAATTGCGTAGTATTTCCATTTCGCTGTTGCATTGGCCTTTCCCAACATAGAGCACTCCGATTGCGTGCGTTTCAAAGGGTGGGACGAAGTCCAGCAGCTCTACGGCCGTCATGTGTTCGGGCGAAATCTTCAGCGGTACGTCGGTAACCTGCAGCTGGCCAGTTTGGTAGAGCTGCATGAAAATGAAGCTCGGATTAATGCAGAGTTTGGCATTAATTTGCGGTGGCTTCACACCGCCAAAACGGAAGCTAGATACGGCCGGCCGCGACTTGCCGTTCACCTCGCGAACCACGGAAATAGTGTTGGAGCGAACGCGTATCATATCACCATTTCCGTCGTTATCGGTGCCGCTGGCGTTGCTGTTGGTTGCGTTTTCAGCGTTGCTGCTGTTAGCACCGCCGCTGCTGTTGGACTTGGCCAGGCCAGTGTAGTTGACACCATTCCTGACGAGCAGGCGAGGAGATAGCGGCGCCGCTGGCGAAACCGGCGGTTTAGTAGTTATTTTCTGCGCAGCTGCAGCAGCTTTCGCCGTTACTTTCAGGGACGACACCGAGATTGATGTGTGCACGGGATTTGGTAGCAGAGGCTGCTGAGAGACGTCATCCGCTGAGTGCTGTTTAAGTGGCGGCTGCTGTGGTACAGCATCAGCTTGCGGTAGGTCGAGAGACTCCATCTTTTCAGCGGGTACCGTTACATCGGCCATTTTCACAGAGTCCGCCTGCGAGGGTGGAGTGGAGCCGGCAATTTCCTCTGGTATAGCCTCACAGCTGACACGCATGTCCTTGGCATAGGCTACACATTTCTTCTTCAGCAGATGCGATGCGTCGCTGCAGCAACACGCAATGGGAACAACATCAAAGGCTGAGCTGTGAACATCATTGTTGCTCGGTTCCTTCGACAGTGGCCCCGGTTTGGCTGACAGAAAGGAGCTGCGCCAGCTTGAACTCATCTCCGGACTAGAATTTACGCGGCGCACCGGATTCCGTGATTTACTTCCGGCGGCATCATCGAACCCGGCCGAGTCTTCATCCAGCTCACCGTCACTGACGCTGCCGCAGAGCGCATCCTTGCCACCACGCTTCACTTTGGGTATATCAATGGCCGCTGTCGATGTAGATATGATCTCCTCCTGACGATGCAATGCTCGCCCTTTCGCTAGCCCAGCGCGCTGATCCTCATGACCACTCGAACCCAGAGACTCGTGCGAGGATGTGTGCGTAGAGGGCGGCACGTTTTGGGCAGACATCGGCTCGCACGCGAGGCCCTCACTTAGGCGCGCCTCTTCCACAAACTCCGGCCCAAAGACGCCACCATGAACGGTGGGCAAGAAGAGCGCGGCAATGCTGCTAAACGGCATGTCCTGTCCGAAGCAATCGTTTGCGATTGGATTCTGAATGCGCGTGATCCAGGAAATGTTGCCCGTCGGACGACGCACCAAGATCTCCGCCCAACCTGTGCAGGAGCGAATGCAAATCGGTTGTTGCACATGCGTAGACGTGCCTCCACATGATCCGCATGTATTCGAAACCATTTCCGAATCTGGATTTGAGCCGCGCCGTGAGAGTGCTTCAACAGAAGCCGTCGAACTGTTTGAGGTCTGTCGCTGCGTTGTTGATGCGTAATGTGAAGACGACGTCGAGGTAGACGACGTGAGGTCTATGCTACCAGCGGATTCAGTGCCACTGCTGTGCTGCAGAGTGACCTTTGTATAGCGTCGTTCATTGTTAGACTCCACTCCAACTTGCGCGACTTCAGGCGAATGCGGTGAAATATTGCTGTTGTCGCTCTTGCTGGCGACAAGCTGAGACGCTTTACCAATCTGCAGGCAACGGTCACACAGGCCGTTGCGAGCAGGTGCTGTCGGACAGCCGGCAGTGGTGATGGTGACAAGGTTGTGGCCTACAAGCCAGGTGTGTGAGACGCCGTCTTTAAGCAGGTACTCAACGGAAGGCAGACTAGAGCAGAATTCGTATTAAATCTAAACCACAACAAAGCAAACGTATTATTTACCGCTTTGGCATAGAAGAACACGGCGAAAAAGTGTGCCTAGCCAGGAAATCAATACAAGTTTCAGCCAGCTCGGCGTGGAAGCTCTTCAGACTGTCGTTCATCAGCGGACGCATGTCGGAGTCATTGCGAACGCTGGAGTTACGAGTGCCGCGTTCAGTCAAGCTGGTGCTACGCTTCCGATTCGACGAATCCTCATTTAACGAATTCAAATCCTGACGCTGGAGGTTGTTCCGCGTGAGTTTATTGATGTCTTCATAAAGCATGCTGGCGTTCGATTGTATTGACTGCAGAATACGATAAATTATGTAGTAAAGCGATAAAGAATGCGATGTAGATGTGCATAATTCCACTTACTGATATAATATAGGTCACTATATTTTTCCTATACTCCAGTTTGACTTTCAGAAACCAGCCGGCGATGACATGATGCGCCAGGGACACAGTGTAGTGATCGTAGCGATGCGGCTTCGTGTAGGACAAGGAAATGGCGAAGACGTACATGTATTGGCGAGTGATGAAATTGGAGAATATGTGGTTGGAGAGGCGGCTAAGAACTGCAATTAAATTGGCCGATATTTAATGAAACAATTCAAAACACCTGCCAAAAGACGAACTTGATAAAAATTCCAGCACCGGAATAGCTACGGCTGTTGTGTCAGACATTTTGCTCATCTGCAGGAGGATGTCCGGCAGCAGGCGCATAAACGTTTCAGGCATCTCCAGCACCATCGTAGTCATCGTGTTAATACAGACGTTGGCTGTTCCCGAAAATATGCCCAACGACAGAGCTTTCGTGATGGATGCTTGGTGAGATGGTGAAATGGACTGGTGATAAATCACCAAGCTGGCGATGGCAGGCAGTACCATGGCGTACAACTCGTCTGTGGTGGGCTTGTACGAGAGCTGACTGGTCTTGGCGTGATCCGAGAAGATTTTAAACAACGCGTTGGCGAGAGCTTCGATATCGTTGCCGTGGATCAGTGCTTTATTTTGCAAAACTCGAGGTAGTTCCCGCAACACGAATTGGAATAAGTGAAAATCTATTAAGCACGAGAACAATAAAGTTAAGAATAAGCAGATAAGGAAAATCAGGCAAGTGGTATTATTTTTACAAACCTCGCTCGTTATCTAGGCATCGAACTATAATTTTACAAGCGCGTCTAATTGAGATCGTCGTAAAGTGTGCTGGGGGCTCCTGAGCTACTACCTGAGCGCCGATCTGCAAGCGCAGATGCTGATGCGCCCCGCCTTGCGCCAGCAGCACTGAATCGATGCCCAAATAATAGCTAAATTTGATGGCGTCATTATCTGTAGGGTCCGGGTAACCTATATGATAGGAGCCATTGGCGCGCGCTTTCATCATCCACTGAAAGATCTGCAAAAGCGGTCAGCATGAGTCTCGGTTTATAAACTGAATGCTGCAGTGCATACCTTGTACCTCACGCAGGTAACGTGCTCGAGTACTCTCGACCGCTGGAAGTGCTGCTCAAGGTGGCCGACGAGCATGTTAAATATCTTGATAGCGTGAGAGGATGGCAGCCGGTACAGCTTTATTACGAAGAGTTCTATTAGGCCGTCCACGGCAGTGATGACATCCAGTATCTCGCTCTCGTTTTTAAAGATGACTTCCTGCTCCACACCATGGAGATGCTGCAGTTCGAACGGCCTGTTCAGAATCTTCTCGAGAATGTCCAGAATTTCTCCACATCGCTTTGTGTCGCAATGACGAGCGAAGTCCACCAGAGCCTCAGTTACGGCAACACGTATGAGAATCTCTGCCTCACTGGTGACGTTTCCAAAATGCGGTATTACGACACGTTCCAAGATCTCCTCCTCGTAGCACGAACGATTCAGATCCATTATATTTACCAAGGACTTTACAGTCTTGACGCGTACGTTCGTGTTCGACATTTTGTAGAAGCGGCAGACGAAATTATTAAGCAACTGCAGCCATTCGGGCCGCGTCGCCGTCACTTTCGACGCCCGGTACTCAATCAGGTGCAGCACTGATGCTTCCGGACGATTTTCCGCTACACGCTCAATCAGATCGTAGATGCGATCGAAGTTTGCCAGCATTTTCGATTTCTCTTCTTGCAGCAGCTTTTCGATAAAGTCGATATTTTCGTGAAAATTCACTTGCAAATGATTCACCATTTCCTTGTTGACATCGATGCTCTCTAAAATCACAACACAACAGAAAATTGTAACAGAAAATTATCATTAAGAATTGAAAATATATATTTCACTATTATAGTTAATATTGGAAGAATTGTAAAATTGATTTCTATCGGTAAGAGATTCACCGTAGTATTCAATGTTATCTGCTATGGCCGACAGAATATCACAGATGCAATCCCAAATAATCTCTGACAGCTCTGTTTTGTATTTATTTACCACTTTGCGGGCACTCAGGATTACTTCGTAGGTGACGATCACCTTACGGCTTTCCAGAGCCTGCGATAGGATTGCAAAGGTAATTAAATTAAATTGACAGACATCTGAAAACACGCACGCGTAAAAAGCTGGTCAGCACCGTGGACGCATAGAACATCGGCGACACTTGGAAGAACACGTTCGATCCAAATATGTTCATATTCAAATGGAACACAGCGCCTCGCAGAAGTTGCTGATCGTCATAAAGCGAAGCGTCGTTTAAAATGTTGCACATCATTTTCATAGAATAGAAACCCAATTGAGTGCCAAGCAAGTTTTTCATTATCTACAAAAAGATTCATTATCAGTATTATTATTATTATTATTGTTATTGTTATTGCTATCACACTCGAATGCAAATCAAATTTGTAAAAATTGTGTCAACTATAAAACTGCGTACAAAGAATAGCTTAGATTCCAACAAGAGCTTGCGAAGAGCTTTCCAGTTGGAAATTCTTTTAAGATCGTCGTTGTTTGATAAGTCGAATAAGATTTGTGCTGGGCGAAGTATGGATTAATTAAAATTTTAATTTACTGCTTAAAAAATTTGCTGAAAAGTTTCAGTGTCGCCCTTACTACATAAATAACTGTTTTCTAATAGAAAAGAATAATTTTCAATGAAGTACAAGAGCAACAAGATGACAAAATAGCCACAAAAAATAGCTCATTGACTCAACGTATAACATTCTAATTAGAGAAATCAACATTTGTAGTACAATCATTTCTAACAAAAGTGTGGAGGCGAAATTTACTGCTTAATCGAACTGAGAAGAAGGAGAAATAATAAACTTACACATCGTGAGAATACTTTTACAAATTTAAGCACATTTGCACATATTTCTAATGAGAATCTATTCTTTCCTCTTTGTGACAGGAGGTGGAATGTCAACAAAGGTAGACAACACTTCGCCCCGACGCATTCTATGCGTTGGCATGTGTGTGCTTGACATCATCCACACGTGCGTTCAGTTCCCCGCAGAAGACACCGACAAGCGTTGTCTTCGCGGCCAGTGGCAACGCGGCGGCAATGCCTCCAATGTATGCACTGTGCTGCGCAACCTCAACGCCGACTGCGAGTTTTTAGGCATGCTAAGTGAGTCAGCAGCTTTCGCATTTCTACTGGAGGATTGCCGCCAACGCGATATTGACATCAGAAACTGTCCCACAACAAAGCAGGATCCTCCGTTCTCATCAGTGATACTGGTGAAGGGAAGAGACTCTCGCACCATCATACATTCGAACTCTAACTTTCCAATCCTCACCTACGATCACTTTCGTCGGCTGAACTTGGCTGACTACGATTGGGCGCATTTCGAGGCACGCAATTTAGCCGACACTAGACTAATGCTCAATGCTATACACGAATTTAACAGCACGAAGACTGGAGCAGAAAGAATTACGATTTCTGTGGAACTGGAGAAGGAGCGTGTGGAGCACTTGCAACTTGCTGAATTGGCCGACTACGTCTTCTTAGGCAAGGATTTGGCGAAACATTTGGGCTGGCATGACGCAAAGACGGCAGTGTTGGAATTAAGGGCAAGGCTGAAATGCCGCCCATCCATCATTTGCACCTGGGGCGCACAAGGTTCTGCCTGTTTGGGAGTTGATGGCGAGTACGACCAAAAGGAAGCTGCAACGCCTTCTGCAATAGTGGATCCTTTAGGCGCCGGAGACGTGTTCTGTGCAGTAGCTATCTACATGCTTCGTGCTGGCCGAAAGATTAGCGATGCCATAGAGGCGGCCAACATGGGTGCGGCTTTCAAATTATCATTCCACGGATACGACAAGTTGAAAAGCTTTTGCCCTCTGAAGTTGTAAAAAAATACCTTATCTGTACAAAGAACGAGAAATGAAATTACTGTATTTGTACATAGAAACGCTCTGATTAAATCCACAAAAGATGTTCTTTTTAATCAATGTTAGCAGAGCAATTTCTGGTACATGTTTTCAAAGCGTTAATTAACGACTAATTAATAAATGCCTCACTTAACAGGCCAAATTGATATCCAGGAATTATTGAATGTACTTTTTTTGTCAAATACAAGCCTTTAATAATTAGAAACGCTACTTGAAAAACGTTTACAGAGATAAGATTCGAAATTCTGCCATCAATAAAAACCCCATTAAATATTCGACCGTGTTAAATCGTCTTCAGAATCTGCGTCAACCAGAAGTCGAATCAAAAAATTGCAATATTTTCTGAAAAATAAAGTAGAAGTCTGAATTTACCTTTTAAAAACTAACGAAGAAAAACATGCGCGTATCGAGTAAGTTTTTTCAATAGTCTAATTATAATAAATAATTAAATTGTAAAACAAATAATTGTAATTTTTAAATTTTGATGTAGATATTTTGTTGTTGGTATATTTTTTTCAAAATGTGGAGAAAATATATACCACATCGGCAACAGGATTGTGCCATTCTATTGCGGATTGGACACGTATACCTGATGTTTCGGAATGCAGCAAATTCCACGTCTGCTTTAACAATGTTAATCATCTATTCGAATGCCCAAACAACTTCCATTTCAGTCGTTCTGAACTACGCTGCACCCCTGGAGATTGCCAACCCAACGATGGTGAAATCTGTCATGACTACGATGTGCTGCCAATATCCAGCGATTGCCGAAAATTCACTTCATGTTTGAATGGCAAACGGCAGTTGCAAGTCTGCCCACATGATCATTATTTTGATATAAAATTCAAAATCTGCCGAAGGGGCGATAAATCACCGGAGAATATATGCAGATGCGGCGGTTATGATGACCATACGGCATTTCCAATCGCTGACGACTTGACACAATTCTACACATGTGTCAACAATACCGCAGAACACCATAAGTGCCCAAAATCTTATTACTACAACGCAAGCATAAACAGCTGCTTACCCGAGGTAAAAGCCACATCCTTACAAGATATTAAAAAGTCCCCGGAAAAACTTCCAGCCCAATTAAACCCTTGTCAAGACCATAAAAATGATATGGAGATCGTGACATTTCAACCATCGCGAACTGATTGTTCCGCATATCACGTCTGCATATTTGGAAAGTCTTTCACTAAACGTTGTCAAAAGGGTTACTACTTTGATGCTGATAAAAAATATTGCAGATTAGATATTGGAAATATTTGTGTTAAAGTTCAAGGCACATTACATTGGAAACTAAGCAATCTGTTAGCCCTTTAGTCAGACTTATTGATTTGAATACATCTTTATATAAATAATACTTTGTATTAATTAAGTAAGAATATCTTAATAAAACCTCTAAATTTAAATGAAAAATATTACAAATGCATTTTAAATATTACGAAGAATCTTACCTTCCAAGAGGCCTGACAATACGGACCGTGATTGACGGTTCTGCAAAGGGTAACCACGCATTGGGGAAGAGGATCACAGGGAAATATTGTGTAACCCATAACCATTTCCAAGATTGTCAAACACTGCAGACCAATATCATTATCCTCCACGGTGCAGCTTAAGTGGCAGGCATTTCTATATAAAGATTATATATAAAAACTTTAGCTTTATTTATTCTAAATTAGTTCATTAGTGGTTTCTATGACTCTGACTTGTTTTTAAATATAGGGTAGCTTAAAATCTTTTACTCACTGAACAATGCCGATGACAATCTCATTATCCAGATGAGCTGCATTAAATTTTATTAAATTAACCAACATTTCCAAATACGGCCATAACAGGTTTGCTTCCGCGATTGCAGGTATCCATTGCAACATGAACTTTCCGATCTGCAAACATTTATCCCGATGAATAGTGTCGCGATACACTTCGCAAAAATGAATTAGATGCCTTACCCGTTCCTCAAAGTTATTAATATCCTTTCCGTTCTCAGTTAGCGTATCAAGAAGTTCCAAACGATGCCTTAAATCTTCAGGCACCTCATGATTCTAATCAAAAGTAGATAATATTGTAGCAAACAAAATTAGCTAAATTACAGAGTGTCACCTGTATCACCAGAAAAAAATGCTCTCGCATTATCGTTAGGTTCTTATATTGACTGTATATTAGTTTCTTGTAGAAATTTAATGCTGTCTGTCTGTATTCTGCCGGTTTGTTAGGCACTATTAGATCCTTGGTGAGATCCCACAGTTTCGTAATCGAAGCCTATAGATTGGATTTATGCGTTAAATAACAATGCAAAATTATAGATAGCTTGAAATTATCTTACGTCGTCCAAATTTAAATTGTGTAAATGTAGGTCTCCTAGCTCCTTTAAGGTCTTACAACGCTGAGCCACGGGAGTTTCTGGCCGCAACTCCCATTCGACATCTGGACGTAAGGATCTTTCATTGGTGGTCGCATTCTTAGCACTTTTGAAGAAAAGCTTAAATTTGGATTTAGATATATGGGCTTCTTTATCTTTGGAGCTCATTGCTATATATTCCTCAACAGCCTTTCACGCACCACACACCAATACAAATATTCCGAAACAAAATAATGAATCCTCCGACAATGGAATCTATGAACATTCCATTCGCTGTGGCAATCTTCAATTAACTACGGAAACTGAGACCGTTTTCAGTAAATAAAGAAAATAATAACAATTGTAGGCATTTGATTAGGAATGGAAATTTTAGTCAAGTTTTCTAGTATTAATTCCGAGCAAGTATAATTCTGGATTTACAGGACGATACGTAGATAGAACTTTTTGAACACTTTTGTTTTAATGCAATATTTTTTAAATAGTTAAAACACACAATTTTGTATTTAATTTATCTAAAACTAGAAAAACTTGGGCACAGGAAGAAAACGGTAGAACGGCGAAATAGAACACTTTTGCTCACCCCATTAGAATTCTCAGCATCTGCTTGTGTTAATTTTCGTGTTTACATTTTAATTCTCTTGACATGATTCCTACACATAAGAATGGAGGAAAATTATTCGAATGAATCACTTAACTATAATTGTCATTAAAGCAGCTTGGTGACTACTATTTCTAATAAAACCCTATACAGAATTAAATTAGCATCCTTATTGCGAACCATTGATTAACAAAACTTTAAAATTTAAATAAAAAAATCTTTGAAACAGCAATGCAGATAACGCAATTGTTAGAAATATAACATAATTCAAAGAATAATGCCTGAACCACAGTTGGACATGCAGGAGGCAACATTCGTTTGTATTTTTATCTTTTCTAAAATCACGCACACAATTGGATCTCGCATACAATATGCAAAAACTGTCATTTCTGGCGATGCTGTCAAATTCACTGTTTATGTTTGTCGAAAAAAATTTTCCAACAAAGAAGTGTTTAATTTATGTATAATATATTGACTTCATTGTTACTTCTATCGGTAATTGTTTAATAAAAATGGACGCAATTCAGTGCATAACAACGATAGCATCCATAGTTTGCATTGTTTGCGAAGTATTTGCGGCCGTACAAAATCGGCAAAGAAGACGGTGGTGGATCCGGCCCGTGAATCTGTCTCGAGATGAACTGGGATTTTTCGAGTCGTGCACGAGGCAGTTGAAGGCATCTGACGAGGAGCATTTCTTTAAAGCTACCCGTATGGATATAGCGAACTTTAAAATGCTATTAGAGCTACTCCGACACCGATTGCAGAAATGCTCGAAAAGGAAGCCTATATCACCAGAGATACGTCTGTCGCTCACGCTTTTGTAAGTTACTACAAACAATACATATGTATAGTTTCGTAAAACGTGTTCTGAAAAAATATTTCAGGTATCTTGCACAAGGATGCAGTGTAAATGTGTTGGCTTCGTGCCATAAGATTGGAATCTCAACGGTGAGGAAGATAATTTATGAGACATGCGATGCTATTTGGGATGAACTCAAGGTGGTGTATATGGCGGAGCCAAATGTAACGGATTTCGTCCGGAACGCAAATTATTTTTCCAGGAAGACCGATATGCCGAATTGTTTGGGAGCCATTGACGGCAAACATATACGCATCGTTTGTCCAAAAAGGAGCGGCTCGCTAAATTATAATTATAAAAAACATTTCAGCATTGTGCTGCTTGCAGCTTGTGACTCCAATTATGCATTCACATATGTAGATGTGGGAGCGTTGGGCAGCCAAAGCGATGGCGGAGTTTTCGTCCGCAGCGAATTTGCGAAGAAGATATTGGAAGGCTCACTAAACGTCCCTCGCGATTGTTCTTTGCGCGATGGCACAATATTCCCGTTCTACTTTGTGGCTGACAATGCTTTCCCTCTTAAGAGAAACATAATGCGACCGTATCTCGGACGAAATTTGCCGGCTGACAAAGAAAACTTCAATAATAAATTGTCAAAGGCTCGCGTTTATATAGAGAACGCCTTTGGCATTTTGACATCTCGCTGGAGGATTCTCCACACAAATATACACGCAGAGCCACAAAACGCGGACAAAATTGTGTTGGCGGTCGTCGTTCTGCATAATTTCCTAATGCTGAAAAGAGATAATAGGTATTTTTACCCCGAATTGGTCGACAGATCCGAAAATGGAGTCGATGTCGATGGAGTCTGGAGAAGAGAAACCGAACCATTAAGATCGGTTCACCAACCGTTCGGAAACCGTTCGCTAGCTGCGGCTTTTGAATTAAGAAATGATCTGAAGGATTTCTTATACTCACCTCGGTGAAATTAACAGCCTAATCAGCTAAATAAAGTAAACCATTTCCATAAATTTAATTTGTTGTTTTTTATTTTGGAAATCAAAACTTCAGGTATATATATAACCAAAAATGTATGTATGTTTATGTTGTTACGCACTTTTTAGCCGAAGGCCTCCGTTGCTAGTTGCTAAGCTTTGTACTTAATTGTATTACCTTTTTAAATCAATTCAAAAAAAAACAAAAAAAATGTATTGTATGAAATTAATTAAAAAAAAACATCCATACAGAAAAAAATTACATTGAATTCATTACTTAAGTTAAAAAAAAAGAAGGTAAAAAAATCTTAGCACTATTAGTGTTGCTGCTTCGATCGTGCTATTGCGCTATATACAACTGTGCTGAGGTCGCTATGAATCTCATTCAACACAGCTGCGTCGAGATTTGCGTCGGTGATAGCGCTTGATAAGGTGGCGAACAGCTTATCTGTGGTTGTCTCCCTGGACCGCTGAAGAAAAGATTTGGAGACCTCTCTTATTGATGTGGAGGCCTCCAACAAAAACGACGCCAGATATGGGTTCTGTTTATCCTGAAGTAGTTCGATTTGGTCCATTCTGCAATATTGGAGTTATTAAAATTCATCAAATATTTGTTTCGTTCATTAAATATGTACTTATATTTTGAAATTATGAGAAATTTTTAAATCTTCTGAAAAATAAGACAAAAGTACACAAATTATTGAAAGGAAGCAGAAGAAGAGCACGTATACACAATGTGTCAAATTAGAATTAGAGCTGACTCGCATGCAATTGAATGTTTATCTACATACGAATGCTCTCAGATAACTTATTTTTAACTCTGTAATATAATTTTTTGTGGAATAAATCTTAAATATGTTAAATCTGTTAAAACTTATTTTTTTCTTGATTCCCATAAGAGCCAGTGTAATTTTGACAGCTGATTTTGTATCTTGCCTCTTGTATCTCCAACTATGTTTCAGGCATAATATAATTCTATAATTTCTGGCCACAATATTGAAAGAGTCGTGCTCGTACATTCCACAATTATGATGGAATCCACATATTTATGATACCAACTTATGAGATCAGCTGTTGGGAAGGGTTTCAGCCTGGCAATCGCTATAGTAGAAAACTTTTTGAAAATTAAAGCGAACGCGTGCTACCAATCATGTCTAATGTCGTCTAAGCTGTCAATTTTTGAAGGAAAATTTCTGTCGACAATAGAAATAAATTAAAGTAATACAAAAAAATCCGATATAAATTGGAATTAATGCATCTTTTAACAACATTATAAATTTTCCTCGTATAGTTCGGATTAGGAAGTTCTTAAACAAATCTTAACGAGATTAATTACTTTTTAGAAGACAGATATAACACATCAACGAAAATTACAAAAAAAAAATTCTGTTTCGTGAAAAGTAGCAGAGAATTGGACGCCGTCGTTTGGCAATTTCAAGTTAATAACGGGCTTCAATATTTCGATTAGCTTTGATTGTTATCGTCATAATTTCAAGCAGGACTTCCATAAGAGATTCAAATAAAAAGCAAAAACCGTGCAGATTTTAAGATTGAAATTTCACGGTGCATAAGAAAGTTAAACAGTTTTTTGGGGCACTTTCATTGCTATCAACAATCGAAATTAGCGCGGTTAGTATTTCAAGGTAAACAATTTTATTAAAACCATTTTTCATTATTCGGATAAATACATACATAATTTAAAGAATTTGTAAAGTTATTCTGCGTACACTCTACATTTTTTCTTATAATTTTCCTGTTGAAGTGAAAATATCGGAAAAGAAAATGGCTGAGTAATTTTCATCTGCCATATTCGCACGCTCTAAAGAAAATCAATTCACATTCTGTGTGCATTGAATTGCCAGCAGAGTGTTGTTTGAACGTAATATTAAGGTCTATTATTACATCTGTACAATTTTTTTCTCCATTAATTCCCAAAAGGTCAAATTTTAAATAAGTCCAGTGAATTATAGACTCATGTTAATAACAAAAAATATAAAAATAAAAGTAAATTAAAGTAACACTACTTATCCGTAAATACATTAAGCTGACATTTAAACGAAAATAAACTTCATTTTGTTAACTTGTTTTCTTTCAAGGACATTTCAGATTTACGTGTTGTGCTACCAAACAGAAAAATGAGCTCAATAGAAGAAAACACCAGTCAGCCCACCACCCCACAGGATGGTCCTGAGGAAAGTCAAATATAATTTCTATTATTTTCATACATTAATTGGCAGTATTATTGTATTTACAGACGAATGCCAGAGATTTAGAAAAAATCGAAGAAGAGAAACTCAAATCAAAATATCCCACAGGCATGCGAGGCCCTGGTGGTCACACTGCTTTTCTACAAAAGCGTTTACAGAAAGGCGTAAGATATTTAATTTTCTTTATATAAAATGATGAGGCATCGTTGATATGTTTTCTAATACATTTATTATAGCAAAAGTTTTTTGACTCTGGTGATTATCAAATGGCCAAACAGAAGGGAGGAGGCGTCAAACAGGTATTCGCCAATAAAGTACCAACTGGCGAAGCTATACCAACGCCTGAAACAGTGCCTGCTCGTAAAACTTCGATTATACAACCATGTAACAAATTCCCAGCGACGAGTTAAGTTAAATTTGTTTGTTTATATTTCTGCCTAATTTTACGGCCTAATAAAATTTATCCAGCCATTAATGTATAATTATACACAGAAAAGTTTTTTAATTTAATTTCATTTTCCATGTTAAAAACCCGTAGTTGGTATATTTTGGTTTCGTTGTGTGACACAAATTTTTATGTATTTTTGCTGCTAAATATAAATGTAAATGTTTTATTTCTTGGATCTATGAAATTGATCTAATGTATTTTAAAGGTATAAGTATACCGGTGCATTACAGAAGAGAATTAGAATTATTACAATATTATACATACGTACATAGTTTACAATTTTTGAAAGCAAAAATAGATAAATTCAATAATTCTGCTTAGATATCCTACTTTGATAGTTAATCTTTAGATTCTAACAGAAAGTTTGCACAAATCATATTAAAGTCTTGGCATAAACATTTGCATCAGAGTTACCTATATGGATTAACAAAATTGTGTTTATTTGTTTATATAATGTATTATTAATTTACAAAATAACGAAAGTAATTTCAATACATTGTTCCTAACATATAAGCCTAACATTGTTGAACCAAATGGGGGATTTTTGTCGATAGCTATACACCCAAAACCAAACATTCGGTATAGAAGACTAGCGTTGTTGCGGTTCTTTGATGTTGAAAATATCTAGTATAGTCAGAGCATTATCTTTCAAAGTACGTGAATTACATACGTATAGTGCACCGTTTTGAACGCCATTCGAAGGACTATTTTTTGATTAATCTGCATATGCTTGTAGATTAGTTACATAATTATGAATAATATACATGTTAATATGTTATGAAAGTATTATTCGCTTATGAATACAAACTAATATCTTTTCATCTTACTTCATTGAGAGGTCATATTACAAAAAAAATTATATTTAATATATATATTTATATTATTATTAGTATTCAGTACATTGGGTACTTCAGTAAATTCATTCTAGTACATTTCAAGTCCTTTATACTTGAAAAAGGACTGGTACTGGTACTGAGTACGAAAAATAACAGCTCTGATGTATATAAACTCATATTATTTGCAAAATACCGTAAATCACGCTGTTAAGGGGGAAATGTGTGAATAAGAGGGCTTTCTTATTGTTAATATTAATTATGATATTATCAATTGTGTGATGAATTGCTAACTACTTGATATTTACAAGTAAGTATTTATACTACATACTAATTTGATTTGGAAAAGCGTTATAAGTTTTTTTGTATTCGCTTTTTCAAATTAACGTCATTTTGTTTTTAACTGCAATATTTTTCTGGCTACGCTTTTATGGTAACGCTCGCAAATAGATAAAAACAAAACCTAACGTACGAGATGAATTTTGTTCAGAGAAAGTAAGAAAGAAAGAAAGTAAGTTAAATGATTTTGCAATCTATCATTTTTATAAGAATTATTTTAAAAATTTTTTTGGTAAATTATAAAGCTCCATAAGTTAAATAAACTGTGTAATGCAGGAAAAGTGTATAAGAAAGGAATACTCAACGGAAATTATATTTTAGAATTCAATTTCGGAGCTTAACTCCAAATGAAAATAAGTACAAACAACAAATATCCAAATGAAGATTTTAAAACTGATGGCGAATAATACTGTATCTGATGAATATATTTAGCGGTAAGTAAATATTACATATATTTAAAAGAACATAATTATATAGTTTTAAGAATTTTTAAATAACATTTGTAGAACGATCTTGAATCGAACAAGTTTTAATTTTTCTGCCTGCGGCTTTGCTTACCAATTCGAAATGGAAACTTCATCAGGTTTTCTGCATTTTATTCAAATTGGAGATTAAAAATTATGACTCTCACTTCCTCCTCGCGTCTCAAAAAAACGCGTTGTCTGATCATCTGGTACGGGTGTGTTGTTGGTGGGTGTGAATGTGTGCTTCTTGTTTTCGCTGCTGTTCGTTGGCATTGAAATAATTTCGTAGAATTTTACGTGTTATATTCGCACATTATTTTCAGAGATAATTTTACATATTAACATAAAGAGAATAATAAATTAAAATAATTTGTTGCTGTGTAAAAAAAACTATAAAAGTTATGGTGAGTTTCGAGCGTATCAGTCGCTAAACTGATTGTATTTGGTGTGATGTCCAAATTTGGTATTAACACACGACTATAAATAAAATTAGAAGTCATACGAAAAATAATTGAAAATAATAATTAACATAATAAAATACAAACTTTCACATAGGAACCCGATTACAATGAAGACACCGAGTGGAATGATGTGCTCCGCGCGAAAGGCATTATTCCACCCAAACCGAAGGAGGCTGAAGTCACAGAAGACCAAATCCAAGCCATGATCGACCAGGTACTTGATAAGCGCACCGATATTACTGATGGTCAACGAAAAAATATGGAGGAAATGTCACTTGACGAATTGGACGAGCTAGAGGACTCCGAAGATGAGGCAGTACTGGAACAGTATCGACGCCAACGTATGGCTGAGATGCGATTCCTTGCAGAAAAAGCAATATTCGGCAGTGTGCGAGAGATATCTGGCCAAGATTATGTAAACGAAGTAACTAAAGCTGGAGAAGGCATTTGGGTGGTGCTTCATCTGTATGCAAACGGTGTACCACTATGTGCGCTCATCCACCACCATATGCAACAGCTGGCAGTGCGTCATCCACAGACGAAATTCTTGCGTTCCGTGGCTAGCACGTGTATACCTAATTTTCCGGAGCAAAACCTGCCTACTATTTTTGTGTATTATGAGGGTGCAATGCGAAAGCAGTTTATTGGACCATTAGAACTACGCGGTGACAAACTGACCCTTGAGGAATTGGAGTACATGTTGGGTCAAGTTGGTGCCGTCAAGACAGAAATTACAAAGGATCCACGACCACAAATAAGAGATAAAATGTTAGCAGATTTGGCACAAGAGAGCGTCGTATACTAATACAAATATAATCAAGGCCGTATTTGTGGGTTTTGAACCTCGCCGAAATTTAAAATCTTGATATTTCGGAAAACGGACGCTAAATATTTTTGAATATGGGGCTGCATGTATAGTTTTTTATTATTTTTATTTCATTGTTAATCAAAACAGAACAGACATAATTTTAAGTTCAAAGTTCTAAAACAATTTACATAAATATATTTTCGTTATGTTTTTGGATACAAAATTTCAACGATTCCTGCATAATTATTGTTCAAGATAGATGACAAATTGTTAATATTACCATTCAATTTAATTTAAATTTTTTGTAATTGTGAAATGCAGACTTCTATCTAATGTATATTTGTTCTACAAAAGCAAAATAAAGTACATACATTCTCCTCAGCAATATTTGGGCTCTTTTTTCCGATCATTTAGGCTTTCCCGCTGATGTCAATTTAGAACTTGTTTTGGTTTTCACCCGAAAAATACTGGAATCGACTACATTCTGTGGATGTTCTGGTACCGGGTTTATGACGCGACTGCGACGCGGTGGTTTCTCGTGAAGCAAATGGGGCGCCAATAGTAAGAAAAGTTGCTAGATAAAAACGAGATTTTCAGTTTAAAAGAATTTGCAGTTTGTAGATTCTTTACTTCTACCCAAGAAGGAAGACCAGAGCTGGAGAAGCAGAGTTCCCAATAAGGCAATCCCAAGTGACCAATTCCCATGCGCATGTACTCGCTGAGACTTTCAGCCAAAAAGTGCCACCTTGATGAGGCAATCTCTAACAGATAGATATGCGGATTGATAGAATTCATGGATTCATACACTAAGCAAACCTTTGAAATATGAACAAAATATATTTTAATGCGAAGATAAATATTAGAAACATATTTTCAGTGAATTAATAAGCCTAACGAATTTTGAGATACTTTATAGATGCCTAAAATTGCATTGAGTTAAGAAACCTTTGCAGTGTCATTGATGTTGCTTAGTTCGAATATTTTCGATCTTGGCGTAAGAATTGGTTCCTCACTTTCCGATTGATCTTTAAGCGATGTTGCCGATTTTTGTATATCATGTGTAGAAGTACTTGGAATATCCGATTGCTTGGAAAGAAGTGCGTCAATATTTTCGCGCAATAGAGTAATCTGCACCAAATGCGGTAGCTGAATGAACCCCACGCGTCGTACATCATTATCTGAACAAGGAAGTAAAAACTGACAAGAAGTAGTTACGTAGAAATGAAGACTAAAAGGAGACAATTCGATTAAGTGAGTGAGAAAAAAACATTGTCTGTGTATATGGTGTCCTCTACAGGACGGACAGACAGTACTTTAGAAAACAATTTTGTTTGATACACACTAGAATATTGATAGCTCCAATGCAACAAGAAACCATCACTTGACAAATAGAACCTCTTCATGTCGTCGGGCAGAGTTACGCTATGTCGCTGCTCCCAGTTCAAAATATGCGCCCTTTCGCATGGCGGCCGCTTCTCGCAGCAGATGTTGCAGACCCTTGGCATTTTGTCTTGTAATGTAGGGAAGAGAGGATTTAATCTTAGAGTATTTACTATTTTATTACAGCATTAGCCATGCATACTTAAGGTTTTCACAAGTCCCAACGTTAAATTGTTATAGAAGGCGTCCTCCGGCGATGGTTTTTTGGACATTTTAAGGATTTGTTGTATTGCGTTTCTGCTAAATATTAATGTGAATTTGTAAGACTTCAAATTCAATAGTAAACAATTATTTCAATGTCATAGTTACCATGAATACAATTTACCAAAAATACAAAAAGTAAAATGATTGTAAAAATTGTTAAAACCTGACGAAGCAATTATAAAAAAACCGTTAAACCGTTTATTCAGACCATGATTTATTAAATAAATACTGAATATGTTCATTTAGTATTAGTTTTTCACAAAGAATAGAAAGATTCCGAGTATGAGTCCTTTTAGGATATTTGCGGCCCAAATCAACGGGGAGTTCAGGAAGCACGACATTATCACCTTCACGGATGGGTTGTTGATAGAGGGAAGATCTGGTGAAGGAGTCCTCTCGGAACAATTAGACCTTCACTGTGCACTTCGCTTAGGAAAGTACGTGACAGTGCATCAGGCTATACTGCTGCTTGTGGTAAATGCTCTGGATCATCTCATTGGTAGTCAGGTGCAGAATGAAACGATTCAGCACTTGTTGGCCAGGCGGTGATAAGGAGCATGTGCACGACAAGTTTTAATGACAGGTTGGTGGTAGAGGCTTTCCACAAACTCAATGAGTGTGCCAAGGAGACGATAATTTGACACAAAACAGAATGAGAAATCGGACTCTAGCAACCAATAGTTGCTTTAAGTGATGGAAATTTAGGGCCCTGATTGGTCAAGTGCTTGTTCTCGGAGCACTCACGGAGATGGTCAGAGCTAACCAGTTGTCGGCAGACGAACCTGGTTATTAAACAACCACATGATTTATTAAATATACACTTAATGTTTTAATTAGGTATCAGTTTTAAATATGCATTAAAATATATGATAATATGTTACAATAAGAGTGCTAAAACTTAATAACTTACATATATGGGTTTAAGTTAAGTTATCCAAGTAAATGTTGACACTTAAAGAATAGAATACAGTATTATCAACGAATAATTTTGTTAACTTAGGCGTGATTATAGTTTGAATACCCTTCAGGTTTTGCGGGGTGCGGTTGGTGTGGAATATAATCGGTGGTATCGCAGAATTTCCTGGGGCCCATGAACAATAGCAAAAAAATCTGTGACGTTCAGCGCTCAAATAAAATTTTTAACGGTCTCTGTAGTGTTTTGGCTTTGACTAAACTTTCAGTAAGATAATAAGTAAAAAGATCTGCTATCCCATTAGGCTTTGAGTAGGTTACTCTTCCTCCTGTCAGGCCACTTCCCACACGGTCGACTCGACTGAGTGACGTGGACGAGCTGCTACCTCCACGTGTGCATCCAAACCGTCACTAAGTTTGCTAAAACGACGGGCCCAACTTCCACGCGACGCTAGGCTAGTTGCACCTGGAAGTGGAGCTGGTCCCATTCCGCGATTGTTGGCCTCTCGAAACAGACTCATGATGTCCTGATTGTCGCCTTGGGCGCGCTTAATTCCGTGCTGATATTTGGCTTCTTTGGCGAGCAGCTGTTCGCGCTGGATCTGGGTTTTGACTTCGGCCGGTATATCGGGTATTATAAACTGCATTATACCTGTAATGACGAAGACAACGTGCTGTGCGGTTGTGTGTATATGTGCGAAAGACATTAAAAAATTATATGATTTCTAAAAGGCGATTTTAGAGCGACTTCTTGCCGTACCTCAAACACCACAACGAACGCCAGACGTGCTGCGAACACGTGCCAGTAGTGCGGACTTAAGCCATAGGGGTCACTATGTTGGGGACCATTTCTGCAAATATCCGAACCGTTGAATACTGAATTGTGAATAGAATAAAGTTCTGTGCTACCTGTAGCCTCTGTACTGGCACGTATCCGGATCATGCTCGCTGCTCGTAGCGCCCCATTCCTCCTTATAGTCGGATGTATTGAACACAGAGAGCGAATGCTCGATGTAGCCGTCCAGCGTATTGGTGCCCGAGTAGACGAACTTGTAAACCATGCGTGGTATAAAGTCGCTCGTGTAGGCTATTACGAAGGCGTTCGACACGACGGCGGTATAAGTAATGATGCGCAGGATCCCATACCAGGCGCCGATGTCCGCAACACGTTCGGCTAGCGGACGACGGGCTTGTGTTACCATTTTGTAGGCATCCAAACGTATCTCTGCGATGTTGTTGAGCAGCGCAAAGAGCGGCGCTAATGGGAAAGCGGCTACGAAGAGTGTCACAAAACCGTATTGCAGAACTGTCAGGGAAACGATGAGGAGAATGCAAGCAGACAATTGATTTATTAGCATAGCCATGTACTTACTCATTTCGAGATATTCATCGAACAGCGCTAAACGACCCGGGTCCTGCATATGGTAGTCTTGTTCCCAGCTCATGTGAAGATGGGACTCGTCCTTCGTGGCACGCTTGTGTTTCCGCTGTCGCCACCAATTGTAGAATTTGGGAAACAAGTACTCCATAAAGTTGTTCCAGCACTGCTTGCCCACCATAATAATAGCGAGTTGGATGCAGAGCTCTGAGAGGCAGCCTGCCGGGTCGCAGATGTCATTTTTGAGGCGAAAAAATTCGCTCTGGCGTGCCTGGTCGTCGCCAGGATAGTCGAAAAAGCGACCCTTGAAGAAGGCGATGTAAATAAGCGAACTGTAGAAGTTCATGAACTCGAAGAAGAA
This sequence comes from Thecophora atra, assembly GCA_937620795.1. Lineage (NCBI taxonomy): Eukaryota > Metazoa > Arthropoda > Insecta > Diptera > Conopidae > Thecophora > Thecophora atra. The sequence continues at coordinate 66,963,934 of OW569397.1, read as the reverse complement.
TATCTTGAAGGTGTACGAGTCTTCGTATTCGGTGTGGGTGCGTGGGTTTTCCAAGTTCGTCAGTTTGATGGCCATGCGATGGTATATCTACGCAATTCAATATGATAAAACACCGAAAGTATATCTTCGACAAACTTACACGCGTTAGAATCATAATAACGACCAAGTTAATGAGCGCTGCTGTCACCGTCGTAAATAGTTTGGCGTGGTCGCTGACGAAAAAACTGCCTCCACCGTATATGACGGAAGCCATTGAAATTCGATATAAAATCGTTCCTAAAACAGCAGACAAGACTATTGAAATCTGCAAAGACGAGACGGAGTTCAAAATTGTAGCTGCCAATAGTAATTCAGTTGGCTGAGAGCACCATGAAAGTAACTGCGCTGCCTGTGACAACGAAGCGTAGTGTTCTGTTCCATGTTGACATGTAGGCCTCCTTCTCGCGTGTCACGGGGTTCATGCGGAACGTGGTTGCGTTTGTTTCGAATTCAGGCCGATTTTCTTCATCCGAATCAATGTTATGTAAATCCCATTCCCAGACGATGACCGACTGTTTTCGCTTCCAGAGCTCCAGAAATGTAGTGGCTGCGAAACAAAGGACCATAGACCCTTAAAAATCTCTTTTTAAAGCGAAACCTCACCCCAAAACGACATGAAAATTGCGAAAAACACCGTGGACGGATTATCAAATAAATAGGTTAGACGCGAGAAAAGACACGAGTCGCGTAGTGGTTGGTAGCTGCAAGCACGATCGCATAACGGACACAGTGTGATATTGCCAGTTCCAGACTTGTCGCAGATCTCCTTACTCGGTGTGTTGTCGTCAGAGTTTATGGAGGCGAGGCCGTAGAAGAAGCATAAGGTGCCCACCACCGCCGGATAGATCAACATCTTCGTGTAGAAACCCAGCCAACAAAAGTATAGCGCGATCTTGTCACCGAAGTACTTGCGTACCAAACAGAGCGGCTGCTTTTTGTACCATTGCGATGGATGCGCCCAGGTCAAGTAAAGTACGCGGCGGTCAAAAGTGACACCGCTCGAATGGGGCCGATCGTAGCGACCTTCGTGCAAGGGGAAGCATCCCAAATACGTAGAGTCATTGAGCAGTCGACGGATACCACCGTGTTCACTTTCATCGAATGGCGTGCGCAGCAGCACCTGCATCACCATCAGACTACGCTGAGCGCTCGTGAATGCCGTGGCACGATCTTTAACAATAAACCTAAAATAAGAGAGGAAGGAGAAAAAATAATGAAAGTTGCGAGAATAGGTTTTTACTGACTGCTCCTCCGGATTGCCATTTGCTGTGGCTGCCTTAAACGTCGTTTCACTATCGAGCAGGCTTTGATCGAGCTGCCTCTTTTGGGATACACGTGTCCAAAGATTTTTCCAATACTGCATATTGCGAACGCTCTCTTCATTCTGCTTGGCAAAATGTTAAAGATCCGTTGAATATAAATAGTAAAATACGAATAGGAATTCATCCACTCACCCAAGATGATTTCACGGAAATTGTAATGAATCTTTTTATAGGCAGTTTCAAGTTCATCACTTCTGCCAGACGAGTTTCCAGACGCCAGGGCAAATGGATTTTCAGGAAATAAGTTTTCTCATTGAACGATTGCGACTTGTCTTCAAGTTCCACTTCAAGGCCTTCCTTTATCAAGTTCTCCATGAAACAACGGCGATAGTCGCGGCGTCGTGACTCCATCTCAGTCATGACTCCCAGATCCTCCTCCTCCCAGGCGAGCACCATATCAATTTTACGACGACCATCGCGAAACATTAGCGACTCCGGGTCGAGGCCCTGCAAAGTATGAATGGCTGGGTTGTAAAGAAAGCTAAACCCGTTTGAAGAAACTTGTTTCATTTACCTCCCTATCCTGTTTGCTGACTCGTCGTTGTTCCGTGTCATCATCGGCGGTACTATCTCGTTTGCTAGTTTTTCGACTGCTGTAGCAGCTGACGTTACTTCCACGCCGCGAACTCTTGTCGTCACTCCTCTCCGTTGCGTTCGCACTGCCACTCATCATGGGCATAAGCTGCGGATAGGAGAATTGTTCAGTCGTAATATTCGGAAGCGATTCTCTAGTGACGCTCGCAGACTCCGCACCAATGAACCCTCCTCTGTGCTCCTCACCGAGAGAACCTCCGCTCTCGTCAGGCAGCGAAGCGCCCAAATTTAGGCCTAAGCTTTTAGCCATCGCTGTGCCTGGTATATCTTCAGCGGTAAAAAGCTTGGGCCCAAAAGCTAGCGTAGGACTCGGTTCGGCTGATTCCAACTCAAGATGTGTAGGTAAAAGCTGGGATAAAGAGTTTGTTTTCGGATGAGCTGTGGACCGGGTGAGGCGACTTGCTGATGTATTTATCCACTTGTCAGTGTAGGTGTTGTTGGTCATATCACTATCACTCGTCGCATCAACTAATTCACTCTCATTGTTTTTTATTGGTTTCGGTGGGGAGGTGGGACTTTGTAAATCGGGGAGGACCAAATTGTAGATATTGTCCGAAGATTTATGGGTGAAATTTGAGATAGCATCAGTTAAACTATTTTTCTAAAAGAGAAAAGAAGAGACATTGTATAAGAGCTAATAAATTAGAAGTTTCTTTGGTACTCACTTGGCCGGCAACAATGTATAAACGCCCTGTTACAATTCCACTGTCCTGGCTCGAGCGTCGTGAACGCGATTTATGGCCCGGATAAGCACTCATACTTCTCTCGCTCTTCGCAGGGCTTGAAGAAATTTCTCGCTTTAGCCGCCTCTCGAAACGAGGAGAGGCATTGCGTAAGGCGGGCACAGAAAGAAATCCTACATAATCAGAGATCCTAGAGTAAAATTCAGGATGCTGCAAATTATTTTTCTAAATTACTTGGTAGCTGCGGAACGGCTGTTGGACTATCGCCGGGCTCAATCAGATCTTCACGCGAATTCGATGCAGAGATGGGAGCAGTGGTACATTGATCCGCGCCGCTGTCTCTACGAATCGAACCATTTCTGATGATAATGCCACTGTTCGGGTTCCAAATGGTTCCATCAGTTGCGGTACTCAACTCGCTGTTACTGTTAATTCTATTATTGTTATCACTGACGTTATACATCATCTTTTTCAGTCAAATATAAAGTCTCTTTATAGCACTTTCAGTTAACTACGATTTTATAAGTTCCTTAATTCGAAAGTTAATTTGAAACCATTTGAATATTTAAGTAAACCTGTTTTTCAATTGAAATAATTTCATTATTGGATTATTGTACAATTAAAAAGGCAATATTCTGTGTTGGACATGGCATTGTTTGCATAAAAATATTGAATGTTCTAAAAACATTCACGTACCCTATGGAACATTAATTGAAAATTCTATTTATATGGTTGATGGAAAATGTCTAAAGCGTTGAAGAAAGCTTAGAAAGCGTAGAAGACATTCAAAGCGCATTTAAATGTCGCTTATTGTAATTTCATACAGTTCATATCGTCTACATTCTAACTATAGATACAAATTCCGTATTATATTAGAAGTAACAAGAAAAGGCAGTAAATTTCTTCGTTCGCTATTAGATTATCGTTCACATTAGATATGACTCATACTGTTATTTAACTTTATTTGAATTGTCATGCTGTATACATGACTGCCGAGAAAGTGATCGAGACAGTGATCGCCATTCACAAAACTTATCAGTTTTCTTGAAATTTGTTGGAATAATTTTTTCGCCAGAACGTTGCTATATGTCAAAATGCCAAAATATTATACATGGAAACAATTGGATAATAAATTTCACAGGTAAAAGCAGTGAAATTCACTTCACGTCTTTTAAACCGAATGCGTGAGATTATTAGTTGCAATCAACGGCCGTGTGTCTTTTTATTTTACGTAAAAATAGCAGCACTCTGACGTCACATGTGCTTTTTATAACACTTTGCCCTCATATTAAATATGCTCGCAACCAAATTAAGGATACGAAACTTTATAAATACACTCAGAGGATATACACTAAACTTATTTATTATTTTTACATCGCGCATGTAGGCAGCACAGACGACAGCAAACTGTATTCAATCAAATATATTGATTGAATATTATTTTGAAGCGTTTCTTCTTCACTTTTTACAGAGATAATATGTCCGGGCACGGACATTCAGGCACACTTGTAATTTAATGTTCGAACTAATTTTGTATATGTATTATTAACCATTAGAACTGATTAGTACATCGATAAGAATATTTAAACACAAGGATTGCATTTACTTAACAAACTTGTTGCTGTCACGAATGACAATGCAATTTTTTTCCAAGGCTTTTTGCTACGGCCAAAAAAAAATGTAAAGATGTGAAATCACATTATTATAAATCCCGAAGGTACGATGGATCGAGATTATAAGCGATAAGTTATAGTCTATTTTCCGTGTGCGTAGTTAAAGTGGTCTCACACGTCGTATGCGTAACTTATTTTTGAAATCAAACCGTTTCCTTACAGATTAAATTAAGTAATTTAGTCTTTAATTTCAGTTTAATTTATCATAAGTTCTTTGTTAATTTCAAAATCCGATGAGTGATTATTTGATGCAGCACCTTTTGGAAAAATTTCCTTTATTAAAATTGATTATCTTAAATGTAAACGATGTTGTGAAATGATTTCATTTCAGCATTTAATTCTTTAGTTTATTATAGAAATCGTTTTGAGTTAGAATTGAACAGTTGCGTTGGTTGGTGATAGCGCCGTGTTTCGATTTAATCCAATACCAAGGTCAAGACCAAAAGGTCGTCGGAACATATGCCAGGAATCACACACAACCGACCACACGCTTTGTATGGAATTATTTATTTATTGAATTATTGAGCTAAGAATTCTAAATTAACTGCAATTTCTCCTACACTTGCGTTAAAAATTTAATTACTAATAAGCCACGAAGACACAATCAACTAAATTTCTTCAACGAAGGCTCTTGATTAATCAGGGGAAATTAATTTAATTTAATTTACGTTAGATTTATCAATATGATGAGATTTTAATTAAATTCGAAATAAATTATCACGACTCCAGTTTTCCATTTCATATTCGTTGTATTTTCTCGTTCATTTATTACTTTTCTAATGGATATATGTATATAGCACACAAACGAAGGTTCCCGTGGACAGCGAAATATTTTGTCCGTTATTCACAACCGTTACAATTGAACTCGCGTGAATGAATACCGAAGTTGACAAGCGAGTGGCATACATCGAATGCACTTCCTCTGCGAGTATAAGGACCTATCTCCGAATACGTGTCTGTTTGTGTACGGTTGCGTGTGCCTGTATTTGTGTTAAAGGGACACAAAGCCTATTACCCACTCCTATTGCCCCATAAGTAAATAAGAGTAATGTTAAAAAATAAAAGCTAGACTCACAAAAAATGAAGCAAAAACATGATAATTCAATAAACTAAAGGAAGATTTACAATACATATGCTTCAAATATAATTACTCAAGTCATATAAAATTAATATTTGGTATACATATGTTTGGAGTCTCAGCTGTGTGTGTACATAAGTGAAATATAGCCAATGTTTATAATATATTTTATTGCTTTTACAATTATATCGTGTGTCCTTAAGGAAATTAATTGCTATTGTATTTTTCACTATTTTTATTTACTTTTGATTGATTTTTTAATTATTTTTAATTATTTTAGTATGCTTAATTGTAGTATGTTAATTTACGCTGATGTCTTTTAAATAATTTCTGCATAAACATCCAGCTTTAATAAAATTAAGTTCTATATTCCAATATTGCCCCTAAATAAACTTAACTAAGTTTCGTGAAAGTAGTATTTATTTCCATTATTTCTAATAGATTAATAAATTGTATTTATTCTTCTTCCTTGCAAAATCAAAGTTACCATCTGAACAATGATTGATTTGATTTAATTTAATAATAACATTTATCAATCTATTCAAATATAATTCTAATTATAAATTTTATTGCATTGACTTAATTTAATAAATGAAATTTATTAGCAATAACATAATATAATAAAATTTATTAAATGCTGGTATTATTTACTATTATTTTGTAGTGAATAATCATGTTCCAATCGATTAAATCGACCCAAATTCATCGAGGTTCATGTTGAGGCCTTCATCGACATATTTCCAATCGTAGAAAAGTCGATGATATTTTACATCGGCAACCGTTCTAAAAATATCTTCTAACTGCTTGATGTATAAATAATCAAAGGGGTCTATTTTTGTTTTTAATCAAACCCACCCACAATTCCTATGCAGTTCGATGTTTTTCCTGAAGCTGAGTTTTCAGGGAAGCATTTAAGTGGGCGTAAATCCATTGCTTTAATAAACTTCTGTTTTGTTTTCTGTACATGTCTGTTTTTAGATTCTATGATGATGTTAATAAAGCCCTTGGTGCTTTATTAATAAAAATTTTCGAATTGAAAAAATATGTTTTGCACGCTACAGTAAAGTCTTGAATTCTCTACCTTCACGAATGACGTATTCCGAAAGAGGTTAAGGGCCTATCTTTATTTAACAAATTAAATCTTTATCTATATTCATCTCAATAATAATAAATGTTGTATGATGTCCGATCATAAAACTCAAAAGGCGATATTTGTATGTGACTTTTATTGCTTTTTGTTTAAGTTTCCTTGCACAATACAAGCTCTGAACTTCTGCAGTTGCTGGTATCCGTGTCAAATAAGGTACCGGCTGGGCAATGGACATGGTTCGGAGGAAGATCAGTGGCGAGGCAGATGTAAAACGAGCGACATTTATTATCGTAGTTGACATAACGCTGTCCAAGTATTGCATCCGCGCAAAGCTGTCAGAAATATTTACTTAAATTAATTACATTTTTACATGGGAAATTGTTAACAAAACCTTCTTTTCTGGTTTGCGTTTCAGGACGGGCAGCACGTTGATGTCTTCTTTTGGGGTCTTCACATCGCATTGTTTCAGGAAATCCAACTGACAGATATTATTTGATTTGTTGAAGTACTGGCCGTCCGCACATTCGGAGCCGATTTTCTGTCCATTGATGCACACAAAGTAGCCGCGGCAGTTTTCATCATCAAACGCCAGCTGTCCGTGCTTTCCCTGGCAGACGCCGGCTCTCTGGCCATTTTCTAGAAGGCAGGTGCCATCATTCTGCCGGCAGGTACCCATAAGACTGTCGTAGCTCTCGCCATTGCGACAGCGCTGCGATACTAATTGGCCTTTAACGCATACTATGTAGCGGCGACAGTCGCCCTGTTCGGCCATCGGCCCACCTCCTTCAAGTCGCCTACAAACCTCACTATAGTTCGCCGGCTGATCGAGGCATTGCATTGGCGAATCAGTAATCGTTAAATTTTTTGTGGATTTGTTTGAATTTGAAAGGTTTTGAGCAGTGTTACCGACGGGTTGCAGCAATTCACACTGCATCGTTGTTGTGTTGAAGAAGTGACCTTCGCAACAGCGTTCATGGCGCAGTTTGTTATTTATGCAGACGTAAAAGTCGTTGCAGTTGCTCGGGTCTGCCATGAGATACCCATGGCGGCCTTGACAAACATTGGGATCCGGTGACAAGGCCAGCTGCTGACCTTTCTGACCCATACAAGTTCCATTATCGGGCCGACATTCTAGCAAGATCCCATCGAAGTAACGGCCTGCCTCACACTGTTTCTGCTGAGCCTTGCCACTGCTGCAATCGTAGTAACGCGTGCAGTCATCTCGATCAACAAAATACGAGGTGTTTGTGTGCCTTTGGCAACTCAGCGTTGAATTAATGTGACCGAGGCTTGTCTCATTGCAGATACGCTCCGGATCGGCCATGCAGCGATTCTTCAGTTCGTCGTACCTCTGATTTTCCGGACACGAGGCCTTCACCGCGAAACCCTTCACACAAGTGTAATAACTGCTGCAGTGACCTTTGTCTGGCAGACGTGTTCCAGGTTGCTGGTTGGCACAAATGTTGCTTGACATTTGAGTGCGACACTCTCCATTATCACGGCGACACTGACGTGTTTCATTGTGATAGAACTCGCCCTCCGCGCATCGGTGCAGCACCGTCCCATTTGCGGCGGAGCATTCGTAGTAACTGGTGCAGTCGTCGGGATTTGGAACGGAAACATCGCCCACTTGTCGCTCGCATGGATCAGCTTGTGGTATTGGACACGTACCGTCATTGGGTCGGCAATGACTCAAGGCTTTGTCGAAGAAGCTGCCGCTGCTGCAACTCTGCGAAAATCCCGAAAGTCCATTTTTGCAAATGTAGAATTTTCTGCAATCGCTTAAATGTCCTACAGCTGAACCATCGGCCAATCCCAAGCAGATATTATATTCTGGTTCAATTGTTGTTGTGGACAAGTGAAATTCTTCTTTGTCGCATCTTTTTAGTCCAACAGCAAGTATACACGATTTGACATTATGTTCATATGTGTAATTCTTTAAACAACTCCCGATCTGCCAATCGCCATTTGCTGTGCATTGTAAGAATTCGTTGCATCGTTGGCTGTTCGGGTGCGGTTTTACATCTCCTGGCCGGCAGGCGCGCAGTAATCCGCTGCTCGAGCAGCTGCCATCATTAAGGACACACGTCTGGAATACGTCGTCGAAAAAGTGGTCCAGCGTGCATTCAAAATGCACCCAGCCGTTGCCATCGTCACCACATCTCGAATAGGCGCTGCAGTTGTGAGGGACTGGACGCAGCTGTCCTGGTTTGCAGTGTGTCTTGGCGTGTGGCTCGCACGTTCCATCTGCCGCCACACACGCTTGCTGCGTGACGTTGAAGTATTGTTGAAGGGCGCACTTCTGAGGAAACCAGGTACCCGATGCACACACATAGAAGTGTTCACAACTTTTGGGCGCGGCTCGTAGTGCACCCTCGCGCTGGCAACTAGTTTCGGTGAGTTGGTCAGCTTCCAGCGGCTCGGCGGCACTTTTACACTGATTTGCGTCATTGGGCACGCAGTAGTTAAGCGTGCGATTGAAGTATGTGCCGAGTGGACAGTGCTGCATCCACCACTCTTCCTCGAGACACATGAAGTAAGTGGCGCAATCGCGTTCCGATGCACGCACTTCCGTGTACTTGCATTTATCAGTTACAGCTGAAGCGTTTAAAGTCTTCGTTTCCTTGCAGACGCTGTTATTTATGTCCGTGGTGCACGTTTGTAGGCTTGCAGAAAAGAATCTTTTTGCGGGGCAGAACTGATGGCGCCATTGTTTATGTGAACAGCTCAAGTAGCTAATGCAATAGTGAGCTCTACTCGGCGCCAAGTGGCCTTCGTTCTTGTCGTCGCATCGAGGGAGACTCGTGATTCGAGCGTACGCGCAGATTGTGTCGTCGCGAGGCTCCAGACACTGCTTCTCCTCGGGGTTATAGTAAAACTGATGGGGACAGGTCAAGCGCACCCACTGAGCATTTAAGCAGATTTCATACTGGGAACAGTTGGACGGAACTGATTGTTTCTTTCCTTCAGCGCAGAGAACCTGAACAAGTTAGACAATTAGTGAAGCACTATTTAAATGAATTTGTAAAGAATTTAATCCACAGAAATCAAAAGAAGGGACTGCTTCGTAACTTGCGACTTGTGGAACAAAAAGAAAGTTTAAAAATTTTGGAAGTATTCGCCTCTGAATTGCTGAATAGTTTTGTTAAAAAATAAAATGTTAACCAATTGTATAAAATCGAATTGCCAAAAAATAACCCCACTAAAAAAACTAAGTAAAAAACATAATAAAGTATTTGGTAAAAAATTGCATTTTATTTTTTAACATAACCAACAACCTTTTTAATTTCGATTCACTTTTCTCATGTTGGCCTTGGAAGAGAAGCGATTCTGATTGCGATTAAATATGTTGTGCTTATCGAGTTTCAAGAGTCTGGAAACTGAAGTGGTTGTTTTTTTAATAATATTTCTAAGTGCTTTCAAAGATCTTACTTCGTGCATCAGTTTCTCCACCGAACGTTTAACAATCTTTTTGGCGACGTGATTGCGACTACCTCGAGTAACACAGATCTGTAGATGTGGGTCGAAGACGTTTCCCATTCCACAGTCTCCACTCACCAACTGCGCGTTTGTGCAAATGTAAAAGCGCTGAGGATCATTCGCTTGAGCCACCATTTCTCCTTCGCGGTAGTTGCCGACGCACGTGCATTCAGCTGGGGTTGCTTTACATACTCCATCCAAATCCCGCACGCAATGAGCTTCTTTTATGCTAAAGTAGTTGCTCTCGCCGCAATCGCCTTCATGCAACGCAGAATCGGCGCAAATGTAGAACTTGTGGCAATCGGTCGGATGAGGTAGAAACTGACCCTCCTGATAGCCGCCGGGGCAGGTACAATTACTGGAGCCAATAATTTGGCACTGGTTGTTGTCATTTGGCACGCAGCGATTCACAGTCGAATCGTAGTACAGACCGTCGCCACATGTGAGGTCCAGCATTTTGCCGTTAATGCACATGAAGTACTTGTTGCACTCGTCGGCATTCGGAATGGAGTCGTACTGGTGATACTTACCTTCGCACATCCCGTTATCGATGCAGATGCGCTTATTTGGGTCAAACAGCTTGCCATCTGCGCAGGAGAATCTCGCGACATTGTGTGGACTGGTGCAGTAACAGAAGTCATGCGGATCGTTGCGGGTGGGTGTGGCATAGGCGTTGGTTGAGGAGGCGCTCGAGCAAAGATTTATGTCGCAGTCAGGCTGGAACAAGTAATACGTAGTGACAGATGAAATGGTAACAAGATTCAACACTGACTTACCACTTCCAATATACATGCTTTTAGGAATTTGCTAAAGATCCTTTCTTCGGGGCAGTCTTTTGGGACAGCTTTATCTGCATCGCAATAGCAGAAGGCACGTTCATTACTTTCCATCGGAAATACAGAATTCGCGTTCTTCGGATCCAGACAGTATAAACGGTCACAAGAATTCTGCAAGAAAAAGAGCAATGCGTAAAAGATGTCACAACTTCAATGAAATAACGACTTACATCAGCGGGTAAACAGATTTTCAATACATCATTAAAGAAGTAATCAGTGGGGCATTTCTTTAATTTGGCTCCACCATCCACACAGACACAAAAACTTCGTCTATCGCATACTTGAGATGGGAATGTAGAGTTGGCGGTCGCGTTGAGGCAGTAGTTCGGATCGCATTGAGGCTACGGATGATGACCAATGAAAAACTCATCACTTCAATCCGAAAACTCATTACTTACATCTTGAACAGGCGGGAGGACGCAACGCAACTCCTTAGGATCAAAAGTGCCCTCGCTAGGACACTGAACAATTACGGCCTCATTCGTCAAGCACATGCAAAAGCTATGCGTGTCGTTCCGGTTGACAAATAGGGTGTTATCAGCACTATACATGCATTGACTAGGATCACATGGAGCGTTCTGTGCATCATGAATAATATATAAATTGGTTAATTATACTACGCGTGCGTTGGCACTCACCGAATAGCAAATGTTTCTTTGTTTGTCGAATTCGTAACCGATTGGACAACTTTCTTTATAGGCGGCACCATTTCGGCAGACGCAGAATTCCGTCCCATCACCGCCTCCAATGGGCGGCATTATTTTACCGTTTGCAGACTCCCCAGCGGCACAATAGTTCTGGTTACAGTCGGCCTATCGAATAATTTGCTGTTTCAAGTGTTTTACTATTTTAGTAGGTAAGATTGGGCTTACGCTTGGCTGCAGCAGACAGATTCCCCGATTGGTATCATAAGTTGTGCCTGTCTCGCAATTGCGCAGAATCTGCTCACCATTGAGGCAATAGTAGAAGTTATTCGGGTCATTCGGAACGGGGAATGTGGTACCGTCAGGTTTCTCTGCACACACATTATTACAACTGCCTGTAACACATTGCTGTTGCTGCTTATCAAAACGTTGGCCCTTGTTGCACGTTCCAACAGTTGTTTTTCCGCCATTGCAAATGTAGAACTTGCTGCAGTCTGGATGCGGTAACAGCGTAGTGCATTCGATATTACTACAAGGATTTCTACACTTAGTATCAACGTCCGGAACGCAGAAGCCAGCACAGGGATCAAACCAGTCCGATGCAGAACAACTTTCGGGCACTGCAACGCCATTTTTGCAGAGGTAAAAGGAATCGCAATGAGCACTGTTGGGCACCATAGCATTGTTCGGTTTATTGCGGCAAACATCGTCGGGAGACTTACAAGTCCCACTAGTGTCAAATACGCATACGTGTGTCTCCGCATCGAAACGGTTACCGGCACCACAGTCCGATTCGACTAGCTTGCCTCCAAAACAAATGTAATACGAACGACAATTGTCTGGATGAGGAGTCATCTGACCGGGCTCGTAGCCACCCGGACATGTGCAGTTTTCCTGAGCGCTAGGCCAGCATCTGCCATCTGTGTCAGGTACGCAACACGAATAAGCGGCGTCGAAACGATTCCCAACGCCGCATTCAGACTGATGCAGCTCGCTGTTGTAGCACACATAAAATTTATCGCAGTCTGTTGGATGCCGTACAATATCTCCGCTGGAATAGCCTCCTGGACAGGTACAGATTTTGTCAGCGTTACCCTTTTCTGTCTGTGGAATCATACCGATGATACCATTAAGCGTTGAATGGTGCACACAAATTCCATCGATATCGAACCGACATATTTTTTGACGAACATCGAAGTATGCACCGGTTCCGCAGCGCCTTTTTACGAACACTCCACCCAAGCAGACACTAAACTTCTGGCAATCACCGGTGTCGGGCAAAATGTCGCCTTCGCGGTAGAGCCCCAAACAAGTGGTTACATTGGGGTTACTTCCGCTTATAAGTTTTCTAAGAAGTGCACCATCGTATCGTGATCTAGTATGAATTCCATCAACATCGCGCTGACAAGCTCCCAACTTTGCATCGAAATAATTTCCCGCTTGGCAACTCTGCTCCAATAAAACACCCTCGTAGCAAATGTAAAAATTATTGGAGGATGTGGGATGCGGAATGATGTCGCCTTCCCTGTAACCACCCGCGCAGGTGCTTCTTGCGCTGACCTCACACGGTTCTGGAGTGGTTTTCTCTGGAGCTGCTGTACTGCTCTCACATGGTGCTGGAGTAGTTGTCTCTGGAGCCGCTGTACTGCTCTTACACGGTGCTGGTGTAGTTGTCCCTGGAGCTGCTGTACTGCTCTCACACGGTGCTGGAGTCGTTGTCTCTGGAGCCACTGTACTGCTCTCACACGGTGCTGGTGTAGTTGTCTCTGGAGCTGCTGTACTGCTCTCACACGGTGCTGGAGTCGTTGTCTCTGGAGCCGCTGTACTGCTCTCACACGGTGTGGTTGTCTCTGGAGTGCCGGTTGTAGGCTCTTCCGTAGATGGTTCTGTGGTCGGTTCAGTACTAATTTCTCTTGTCGTATCCGTTGTCTCTTCTGTAGTCGGTTCAATTGTGGTGGGTTCAACTGTGGTCGGTTCAGTACTAATTTCTTTTGTCGTGTCCGTTGTCTCATCTGTAGTAACGTCTGTAGATGGAGTTGTAGTAGTGGTTTCAATGGGTTGACAATTAAGTTCAAGCTTATCAAAATAACTGTCGTTTGGACATTCAGCAGGCACGGGTTTATGGTCTAAGCATATATAATATTTGTGAATATCCTCCAAGTTCGGCACGAAATCACCATCGTTGCGGTCCAGACAATAGTTTTGCCAACACTTGGTGTGCTTTTTGTCTGGTTTGCAGTTCTTGCTAGACGAATCGAAATAACTGCCGCTGTCACATGTCTGCTTTATAGCTTCGTTAGATTGACATATATAGAAAACTAGACAGAAGTTTTCATCAGCTAAAGAGGTCCCGTTTGCAACTCCAATACACTTATTTTGCCAGCACGTTTTGTTAGTATCCGACGCGCAATTGCCATCATCCGAACGGAAGTAGCTGCCGGGCGCGCATGATTGCTGGTACGCCTTGTTGTCGTTGCAAATATAGAAGTCCCGACAGAAGCCCTCCTTCGGTAGGTAAGTTCCGGAAGTTTCATTACTGCAGATGTTATCCTTCTAAAGAAGAGATACGATGCATGGTTAAATGAAAAATTATAAAAAAATAAAATGGTATGGAAAGTCTTCTTCACTTCATCACATTTTTTTGTAAATTATAGCTAAATGTGTGTTTCAACTTGACTTACTCCCTGTAGAGGTGCGAGCCGAGACACTGTACAGGTTCCATGGCCACGCATCTCACATCTTCCAGTTCTCCTGCTGTACTCCTTCGTCGGCAGACAGGTGATTGTTCGTTTGACATTATTTCTGCAACGATAGAAGCGTCTGCAGTCAGTTGGATTTGGCCAATGTACAGGTAGATTCTTTAGTTTGCGCTCCTCACACTCGGGGTCGGCCGTGACGCATAGAATGGCCACTGTAAAAGCAATTACAAATAATGGAATTGCTGCTGTCGGAGGAGAAACAGGAAAAATTAAGAACATGTAGGATTAAAAAGGATGAAACGCTGAATAACTTAAAATACACTTTAAAGACTCGACATAAAATGGTACCTTTCATTCCGCCAAAAATTTCCTGCGCTTTAGATTCGATATTCCTTTTGCGTTTGTTTTTAGCCTGGAAAAATTTTCTCGATAGAAGTTTCCTACTTCTTAGAGTAGCTCTCAACAAGCGTTGAGATGACGATGAACTCAGCACACTTCTTCATGAATTTAGATTTTTATAGCAGCAGTTTCCAAAAAATGACCTTAAATAATGTTATCGTTGAACGTAATTGAAACACGATGTTGGAACACGATATTTAATTGCCATACAAATGATTTCCGAGAAATTGTCAAAAATTAATATCTAATCATAACAACAACAACAACATTAGTACATGTAATGTTGACTAAACATAATTTTTGCTAAAGAGGACCACACCTCCAAAAGATACAATAAAAAGAAGAATGCCGCAGCATTATTCACTAAAATGTTTTCATTATTCTGTGAATGATGTTTCGTGATCATGTCCATAGAAAATATTTGCGGATCATTAAACTTACATATCTACATTTTTAATCGTTGAAAAATACGTTTATAAACGCATTTAGGTAATTATCACAGTCAGTAACTTGACTTTAGATACTCACGTTTATCTCTCAGTTCATTCATATTTTAATTTCTTGCTTATCACACGTAGTTTGGAAACTATTCGATAATGTAAAGATACGATAGATAAGCTTCTTATAAAGATATTTCCTCTGAGAATGAATACCAAGAATTTTCATTTTTAATTCAATTTTATTTATTTACACCACTTTTATATTTGCAAAGTGATTGTGGCCACTACTAATGAACTAACTTAGTTTATTGATAATAATTTGTTAATAATAACTACTTCGGTTACGCTTGTTTGCCATAAGTGTTGATAATTCTTTGACAAATTATGATAGACTTATTTTGAATTTACTATTCTTTTTCCTTGACCTTATTTTATCTCCGTTTTCTAACTTTTGTTGGTTCATCAATTTAAAGTATCTTTTTATAACCAAGTGTCTATTTATTTGATTTTCTTTCCTTGCGTTATCTGTTTACATACTTGTTTCAATTTCCTTCGCTTGCATACTCTCAGGTGCCCCTTGGTATCTTCTTTGATTTTGAAGTGTCGCCTAAAAGATGTATAATTATTTATTACTATCCCAACAAGTATCTAGTGCTTAAAACTAAAAAATTTTAAATTAAATTCGAATTGAAGCTTAACTACTTAATCATATATTTAACAAACGATATTACAACGTAATCTAATATAATATAACCTAATATAATAAAGATGTATCGTATATTTTAAATACATTACACTTGTGGGCTAATATAACAATAAAAACTTTCATATTAGACTTAATTATACATAAGTAAATGGTCATTACCAGTAACGAATAAAAATTGAAAACAAGAATTGGATCTCTAAATGCGAAACCATAAGCATAAGTTATTTAATATCTAGTATCCACAATATCAGCAATATTTTATATCAAATTATTGTAAAAACAAAAAAACCAAAAAACACTGCAAAAACTAATTTAAATATTTGATTTAAAACGTCATTAAGCGTCAAACGATAGTTATAAATATTATTTGAAATATTCTTATACCTTCTTATATTATATTTTATATTTTATATATATTTATACCTTATATTTTAGTCCACAAACTTTTTATTTGGCCCTGTATAAGTTTGTAAGTTAAAATATCAGGAAATGACTCAAACATGTTACATCACGTTCAATCACTTCAAATTCATAATTAAAAATATATCTACTACTATCAATTTTGCCGATAAGATTCAACGAGTTCTGAATGCATTTCAAATGAATATATAAAACGCAATAAATCGAAGAAAAGGCATTCTTCACACAAACGCTACCTTACAAACAGTTGACAGAATGATAGGTAAAAAATGTCAATCAATTCTCTAAAAGTCAAGTTAAAAATGCATATATTTTTAGCATTTCCATCTACTACACTTTTAACAGCCTTAATTCTTCTAAATTATTCCTTTGCCAGAAGTCAAGTAAGAAATATGTAATGTATCACAGAAACATAATGATAAAAATTATTCAATATTTCCAGCTTCTCCACGAATCCAACGACTACGCAATAACCACAAGGAAGTTGAACAATTCATCAATTGTTCCTTATAAAGACCGCGCAAATGAAAATCCTGAACAGGGGAGTGAATCATCATCAACGATTGTGATTCTATCTTATAACACCGATGAAAAAACAGGGACTTCAACTGCCTTTAATGAAACAAAATCATCAACCATTTCTGTTGACTCAAGTTCTGAGGAAGCATCTACCGAAGGTAACTCAGAGACCACCAATGGATTAATCACGGAAGGTCCAACTCTTCCGGATGAAGTAACACAGTCGTCAGTAAAGGTGACAGTATTAACGGAACCAACAAGTACTGATAATCCAGCGTCTGGCGAGGCATCTTCCACGGATGTGCTTACAACTGGTAGTACTGATGATTTAATCACAGGGACCGCAACTTCCCCAACTGGCGCCACTTCATCAACTACTTCTGTTGACCCAACTTCTGAAGAATCATCTACCGAAGGTAAATCAGAGACCACCAATGGATTAATCCCGGAAGGACCAACTCTTCCGAATGAAGTCACACAGTCGTCAGTAAAGGTGTCATTATCAACGGAATCAACAAGTACTGATAATTCAGCATCTGGCGATACATCTTCCACGGATGTGTTTACAACTGATAGCACTGATGATTTAATCACAGGGACCGCAACTTCCTCAACTGGAGCCACGTCATCAAATACTTCTGTTGACTCAACTTCGGAAGAGTCATCTACCGAAAGTAACTCAGAGATCACCGATGGATTAATCACGGAAGGATCAACTCTTCCGGATGAAGTAACACAGTCGTCAGTAAAGGTGTCAGCATCAACGGAATCAACAAGTACTGATAATCCAGCGTCTGGCGAGACATTTTCCACGGATGTGCTTACAACTGATAGCACTGATGATTTAATCACAGGAACCGCAACTTCCTCAACTGGAGCCACTTCATCATTTACTTCTGTTGACTCAACTTCGGAAAAATCATCTACCGAAAGTAACTCAGAGATCACCAATGGATTAAACACGGAGGGATCAACTCTTCCGGATGACGTCACACAGTCGTCAGTAAAGGTGTCAGTATTAACGGAATCAACAAGTACTGATAATCCAGCTTCTGGCGAGACATCTGCCACCGATGTGCTTACAACTGATAGCACTGATGATTTAATCACAGGGACCGCAACTTCCTCAACTGGAGCCACTTCATCGACTACTTCTTCCACATCTACCGAAGGTACCTCAGAGACCACCAATGGATTAATCACGGAAGGATCAACTCTTCCGGATGAAGTAACACAGTCGTCAGTAAAGGTGCCAGCATCTACGGAATCAACAAGTACTGATAATCCAGCTTCTGATAGCACTGATGATTTAATCACAGGCACCGCAACTTCCTCAACTGGAGCCACATCATCAACTACTTCTGTTGATTCAACTTCTGAAGAATCATCTTCCGAAGGTAACTCAGAGACCAGCACTGGATTAATCACGGAAGGACCAACTCTTCCGAATGAAGTCACACAGTCGTCAGTATTAACGGAATCAACAAGTACTGATAATCCAGCTTCTGGCGAGACATCTGCCACCGATGTGCTTACAACTGATAGCACTGATGATTTAATCACAGGGACCGCAACTTCCTCAACTGGAGCCACTTCATCGACTACTTCTGTTGAATCAACTTCTGGAGAATCATCTACCGAAGGTAAATCAGAGACCACCGATGGATTAATCACGGAAGGATCAACTCTTCCGGATGACGTCACACAGTCGTCAGTAAAGGTGTCATTATCAACGGAATCAACAAGTACTGATAATTCAGCATCTGGCGATACATCTTCCACGGATGTGTTTACAACTGATAGCACTGATGATTTAATCACAGGGACCGCAACTTCCTCAACTGGAGCCACGTCATCAAATACTTCTGTTGACTCAACTTCGGAAGAGTCATCTACCGAAAGTAACTCAGAGATCACCGATGGATTAATCACGGAAGGATCAACTCTTCCGGATGAAGTAACACAGTCGTCAGTAAAGGTGTCAGCATCAACGGAATCAACAAGTACTGATAATCCAGCGTCTGGCGAGACATTTTCCACGGATGTGCTTACAACTGATAGCACTGATGATTTAATCACAGGAACCGCAACTTCCTCAACTGGAGCCACTTCATCATTTACTTCTGTTGACTCAACTTCGGAAAAATCATCTACCGAAAGTAACTCAGAGATCACCAATGGATTAAACACGGAGGGATCAACTCTTCCGGATGACGTCACACAGTCGTCAGTAAAGGTGTCAGTATCAACGGAATTAACAAGTACTGATAATCCAGCGTCTGACGAGACATCTTCCACCGATGTGCTTACAACTGATAGCACTGATGATTTAATCACAGGGACCGCAACTTCCTCAACTGGAGCCACTTCATCGACTACTTCTGTTGAATCAACTTCTGAAGAATCATCTACCGAAAGTAACTCAGAGATCACCAATGGATTAAACACGGAGGGATCAACTCTTCCGGATGACGTCACACAGTCGTCAGTAAAGGTGTCATTATCAACGGAATCAACAAGTACTGATAATCCAGCGTCTGGCGAGACAAATTCCACCGATGTGCTTACAACTGATAGCACTGATGATTTAATCACAGGCACCGCAACTTCCTCAACTGGAGCCACTTCATCGACTACTTCTGTTGAATCAACTTCTGAAGAATCATCTACCGAAGGTAAATCAGAGACCACCGATGGATTAATCACCGAAGGATCAACTCTTCCAGATGAAGTAACACAGTCGTCAGTAAAGGTTTCAGTATCAACGGAATCAACAAGTACTGATAATCCAGCGTCTGACGAGACATCTTCCACCGATGTGCTTACAACTGATAGCACTGATGATTTAATCACAGAGACCGCAACTTCCTCGACTGGAGGCACGTCATCAACTACTTCTGTTAACTCAGCTTCTGAAGAATCATCTACCGAAAGTAAATCAGAGACCACCGATGGATTAATCACGGAAGGATCAACTCTTCCAGATGAAGTAACGCAGTCGTCAGTAAAGGTGTCAGTATCAACGGAATCAACAAGTACTGATAATCCAGCGTCTGACGACCCATCTTCCACCGATGTGCTTACAACTGATAGCGCTGATGATTTAATCACAGGCACCGCAATTTCCTCAACTGGCGCCACTTCATCAACTACTTCTGTTGACTCAACTTCTGAAGAATCATCTACCGAAGGTAACTCAGAGAGCACCAATGGATTAATCACGGAAGGATCAACTCTTCCAGATGAAGTAACGCAGTCGTCAGTAAAGGTGTCAGTATCAACAGAATCAACAAGTACTGATAATCCAGCGTCTGACGAGACATCTTCCACCGATGTGCTTACAACTGATAGCACAAATGATTTAAGCACAGGGACCGCAACTTCCTCAACTGGAGCCACTTCATCGACTACTTCTGTTGACTCAACTTCTGAAGAATCATCTACCGAAGGTAACTCAGAGACCACCAATGGATTAATCACGGAAGGATCAACTCTTCCAGATGAAGTAACGCAGTCGTCAGTAAAGGTGTCAGTATCAACGGAATCAACAAGTACTGATAATCCAGCGTCTGACGAGACATCTTCCACAGATGTGCTTACAACTGATAGCACTGATGATTTAATCACAGGGACCGCAACTTCCTCAACAGGAGCCACTTCATCGACTACTTCTGTTGACTCATCTTCTGAAGAATCATCTACCAAAGGTAACTCAGAGACCACCAATGGATTAATCACGGAAGGATCAACTCTTCCGGATGAAGTAACACAGTCGTCAGTAAAGGTGTCATTATCAACGGAATCAACAAGTACTGATAATCCAGCGTCTGACGAGACATCTTCCACCGATGTGCTTACAACTGATAGCACTGATGATTTAATCACAGGAACCGCAACTTCGTCGACTGGAGGCACGTCATCAACTACTTCTGTTAAATCAGCTTCTGAAGAATCATCTACCGAAGGTAAATCAGAGACCACCGATGGATTAATCACCGAAGGATCAACTCTTCCAGATGAAGTAACACAGTCGTCAGTAAAGGTTTCAGTATCAACGGAATCAACAAGTACTGATAATCCAGCGTCTGACGAGACATCTTCCACCGATGTGCTTACAACTGATAGCACAAATGATTTAAGCACAGGGACCGCAACTTCCTCAACTGGAGCCACTTCATCGACTACTTCTGTTGACTCAACTTCTGAAGAATCATCTACCGAAGGTAACTCAGAGACCACCAATGGATTAATCACGGAAGGATCAACTCTTCCAGATGAAGTAACGCAGTCGTCAGTAAAGGTGTCAGTATCAACGGAATCAACAAGTACTGATAATCCAGCGTCTGACGAGACATCTTCCACAGATGTGCTTACAACTGATAGCACTGATGATTTAATCACAGGGACCGCAACTTCCTCAACAGGAGCCACTTCATCGACTACTTCTGTTGACTCATCTTCTGAAGAATCATCCACCAAAGGTAACTCAGAGACCACCAATGGATTAATCACGGAAGGATCAACTCTTCCGGATGAAGTAACACAGTCGTCAGTAAAGGTGTCATTATCAACGGAATCAACAAGTACTGATAATCCAGCGTCTAACGAGACATCTTCCACCGATGTGCTTACAACTGATAGCACTGATGATTTAATCACAGGGACCGCAACTTCCACAACAGGAGCCACTTCATCGACTACTTCTGTTGACTCATCTTCTGAAGAATCATCTACCAAAGGTAACTCAGAGACCACCAATAGATTAATCACGGAAGGATCAACTCTTCCGGATGAAGCAACACAGTCGTCAGTAAAGGTGTCATTATCAACGGAATCACAAAGTACTGATAATCCAGCGTCTGACGAGACATCTTCCACCGATGTGCTTACAACTGATAGCACTGATGATTTAATCACAGGAACCGCAACTTCCTCAATTGAAGGCACGTCATCAACTACTTCTGTTGAATCAACTTCTGAAGAATCATCTACCGAAGGTAAATCAGAGACCACCGATGGATTAATCACCGAAGGATCAACTCTTCCAGATGAAGTAACACAGTCGTCAGTAAAGGTTTCAGTATCAACGGAATCAACAAGTACTGATAATCCAGCGTCTGACGAGACATCTTCCACCGATGTGCTTACAACTGATAGCACAAATGATTTAAGCACAGGGACCGCAACTTCCTCAACTGGAGCCACTTCATCGACTACTTCTGTTGACTCATCTTCTGAAGAATCATCTACCGAATGTAACTCAGAGACCACCAATGGATTAATCACGGAAGGATCAACTCTTCCAGATGAAGTAACGCAGTCGTCAGTAAAGGTGTCAGTATCAACGGAATCAACAAGTACTGATAATCCAGCGTCTGACGAGACATCTTCCACAGATGTGCTTACAACTGATAGCACTGATGATTTAATCACAGGGATCGCAACTTCCTCAACAGGAGCCACTTCATCGACTACTTCTGTTGACTCATCTTCTGAAGAATCATCTACCGAAGGTAACTCAGAGACCACCAATGGATTAATCACGGAAGGATCAACTCTTCCAGATGAAGTAACGCAGTCGTCAGTAAAGGTGTCAGTATCAACGGAATCAACAAGTACTGATAATCCCGCGTCTGACGAGACATCTTCCACAGATGTGCTTACAACTGATAGCACTGATGATTTAATCACAGGGACCGCAACTTCCTCAACAGGAGCCACTTCATCGACTACTTCTGTTGACTCATCTTCTGAAGAATCATCTACCGAATGTAACTCAGAGACCACCAATGGATTAATCACGGAAGGATCAACTCTTCCAGATGAAGTAACGCAGTCGTCAGTAAAGGTGTCAGTATCAACGGAATCAACAAGTACTGATAATCCCGCGTCTGACGAGACATCTTCCACAGATGTGCTTACAACTGATAGCACTGATGATTTAATCACAGGGACCGCAACTTCCTCAACAGGAGCCACTTCATCGACTACTTCTGTTGACTCATCTTCTGAAGAATCATCTACCGAATGTAACTCAGAGACCACCAATGGATTAATCACGGAAGGATCAACTCTTCCAGATGAAGTAACGCAGTCGTCAGTAAAGGTGTCAGTATCAACGGAATCAACAAGTACTGATAATCCAGCGTCTGACGAGACATCTTCCACAGATGTGCTTACAACTGATAGCACTGATGATTTAATCACAGGGACCGCAACTTCCTCAACAGGAGCCACTTCATCGACTACTTCTGTTGACTCATCTTCTGAAGAATCATCTACCGAAGGTAACTCAGAGACCACCAATGGATTAATCACGGAAGGATCAACTCTTCCAGATGAAGTAACGCAGTCGTCAGTAAAGGTGTCAGTATCAACGGAATCAACAAGTACTGATAATCCAGCGTCTGACGAGACATCTTCCACCGATGTGCTTACAACTGATAGCACAAATGATTTAAGCACAGGGACCGCAACTTCCTCAACAGGAGCCACTTCATCGACTACTTCTGTTGACTCATCTTCTGAAGAATCATCTACCGAAGGTAACTCAGAGACCACCAATGGATTAATCACGGAAGGATCAACTCTTCCAGATGAAGTAACGCAGTCGTCAGTAAAGGTGTCAGTATCAACGGAATCAACAAGTACTGATAATCCAGCGTCTGACGAGACATCTTCCACAGATGTGCTTACAACTGATAGCACTGATGATTTAATCACAGGGACCGCAACTTCCTCAACAGGAGCCACTTCATCGACTACTTCTGTTGACTCATCTTCTGAAGAATCATCTACCAAAGGTAACTCAGAGACCACCAATGGATTAATCACGGAAGGATCAACTCTTCCGGATGAAGTAACACAGTCGTCAGTAAAGGTGTCATTATCAACGGAATCAACAAGTACTGATAATCCAGCGTCTAACGAGACATCTTTCACCGATGTGCTTACAACTGATAGCACTGATGATTTAATCACAGGAACCGCAACTTCCTCGACTGGCGCCACTTCATCAACTACTTCTGTTGACTCAACTTCTGAAGAATCATCTACCGAAGGTAACTCAGAGATCACCAATGGATTAAACACGGAGGGATCAACTCTTCCGGATGACGTCACACAGTCGTCAGTAAAGGTGTCATTATCAACGGAATCAACAAGTACTGATAATACAGCGTCTGACGAGACATCTTCCACCGATGTGCTTACAACTGATAGCACTGATGATTTAATCACAGGGACCGCAACTTCCTCAACTGGAGCCACTTCATCGACTACTTCTGTTGACTCAACTTCTGAAGAATCATCTACCGAAGGTAACTCAGAGAACACTAATGGATTAATTACGGGAGGACCAACTCATCCGACTGAAGTAACCCAGTCAATAATACCTGGTACACCTACCACTCCAGCTCAAGGTTCATTATGTTTATCTGGAGCCCGTTACTTAGCTTTTCCGGGTGACTGTCAGAAGTTCATACAGTGTAGTAACGGCAGAGAGTACATTATGCAGTGTGCTCATCCACTCTATTGGAGTACAAGGATAAACAGTTGCGTATGGACTAATGAGGATTGCAAAGGGACAACCATAAAGAATATACTTAGTACAGAAGCGCCTATAAAATCATGTGCAACTGGAGCGGATTATCTACCATATATCGGGGATTGTGGAAAGTATATTCAGTGTGTTAATGGAAAGGATGTCATACGGCAGTGTCCCCCAAGCCTTTACTGGAATGCTGAGAAAAACCATTGTGGTTGGAGTTCAGACAAATGCATCGGTTCCGTGAATTAAGTACGATAGTTTAAAAATTTACAGTCATTAAATTGGCTTTCATCTCGTCGGAGAATTTATAAACATTGTTTGTATTTGTTATCAATATTCATAAAGGGGCTCAATAAAGATATTGCAATCTATGCCTTTTCTGTCCTTATAAAAGTCGTTCATGAAGCTAGCTGAAGCAATTGAAGTTCATGATTGAACCTAATAAAGAGTTAGTTTACTTCAGTTTAAGAAATTCCAGCACATTTTTTATAAATAAATAAACTACACACTTAACACATCCGCTTGCAATTCTTCTTCGTGTCTATTTCTAAAACATGTTTTTATCGTAGGCTGTCCGATCGTCGGAAGAGTAAAGACATGAATTTATCAATTTTTAAAATTTCATAAATGGTAAAATTCAGCTACTATAAAAACCCAATATTTGTGCATTACGAAGTTTGCAAACGTTTTTTGTAATCATGAAATCATGATAATGGCAAAAATTATCAGATACTAAAAAATATCGAAATTTAGAAGCTATTTAGACAAAAACCCTAGAGCTCGTTAAGGATGTTGAAATTATAGGTTGCTGGCTTGCCCGATGGCTGCGCACGAACCTTAGATTTGACTATAGAAAACTTGATGCGTAGCCAGTGTTAAAATGTACTGAGGAGTATAATATAAAAGCACACACACACTTCAGATTTAACTACAGGAAACTGCTTGTTCCATATCATGTTTTCAGTAACACAGTTCAGAGATTTTATCAACTGAACTTTCTGTCCCACAGCAACTTTGGCAAACTACCGCCGTTTACTGCGAATTTATCATTGTTATAATTTATTATCAGCGAAACTTGAAAGAAGCGGCGCAGTTGCACTTTTTTGCTTACTTATTGCACATGTTAACAAACATCTCGATATTATCATTATTATTTCCAACAATTCTTCAAGTGAAATGAAGATTGTTAGAATTCGGTCTTGACTACAAAGGTTGAGAAGGAGTCGTTTTCTGCGAGTTTTAGAGACTGTGAGTGTTATACTTTACGCAATAATACTTTAAGCGCTTCTCATAAATCCTTAATTTAAATTTTTCCATTTATTTGTTTTTCAAGTATCGCTTTTACTATATTATTGTATATTCACGCCACATTATTATTCGAATTTTTGGATAACGCTGCAGAAAACTCCAGCTCAAATCGCTGTTGGTAAAGAGTTTAACGGCCTAAACTCAGTTCAAATCAAAGCTTGACACTACCGACAAAAAAAAACATTTAAAGTAATCAATAAAACTCTTGTAAATAGAGAGAAAAATTTGAAGACTGTTAGATGCTGGATTTACCTAAACGTGCATTTAAATATTTTTATTTATTGGTAAAATACATTTTAAGTATGTTGTATTCTTTGATATTACATGTTTTTAAAGACTCAAACAATGTTATCAAATACATCAATTATCTTTGATCCGGCTGTTAGCAGCCAAAGCTTTTTGGCCAATCGCACACCCCCGACTTCGGATTGAACATCAACGGCGCGGGGCAAGATCTCTCCACTTCGCACTCACAGTCGCAAACGACGTACTCTTGGCTGCAGCAACTGTATTTGCTAGTAAACCACCAACCATCTGGTTTGCCAGCGCAGCGACCTCCGTGATCACAAACAGTTTTACACGGGCCAGCGTCAGGCTCACTCGGCTGTTCGGAATTCCAGGGACAATGGGCTTTCTCCGGATAATCACATCGCTGCGTTGCTGCATTGTAGTGCAAGTTGCTAGCACAATCGAATGTCACCGCCTTCCCATTCGCACAGACAATAAACTGTCGACAGTGACGTTCTTTGGGGAACATGGCACCGTTTAGTTTGTCACAACATTCCGAATCACAGAATGGAGGTTGAGGCGATGGAAGCTGCGGAGTCGCATTTGGATCAGTAACTTGTGTTGGAAGTGTTGATTGATTTGAAGGTTCCAGCGTTGTTTCGTTTGCTATTGCAGCAGTACACGAGCTCAATGGTATTTGAGTGCTGGACGATTTCTGTGTTGATGATTCTACAGTGGGTCGCGTAGAACTTTCCACAACACTCTCACAAGTAGTTGTAGCAGCAGGTAAGGTAGATGGTTTATCTGTGCGTTGAGTTGATGTGCCTGCAGAGCACTCAGTAGAGGCCTGTTTAGTAATTTTCGTTGTTTGTTCCATAGTCGCTTTGGTCGATGTATTTGCACTAACGCCCGTTGAAGTATCAGCACTAGGTTGCGTGGACGTGCTATCCGTGTCTTGAGTTGATCTTCTACAATCTGTGGACTGTGGGACTTCAGTGGTCGGTACAGGCGGTTCGTCTGTAGTTGAAGATGTTTCCGAAGAACACCGCGTGGAGGACTTTTCTGTAGTTTGTTTAGTTTTTCGCGATGTTGTGTGATTTTCGGTTACCGCGGTTGATGATTCACTACTGGGTTCGGTGGACGATTCACCAGTTGGACTTTCTGTTGGTCCGCAATCGGTTTTAGCGGAAGGTGTATTTGGAACTTCTGATGATGACGGCGTATGTGGATGTGCAGAAGTTTTCTTCGGTGCTTTAGTTGACCTAGGAGTTGATGGTGTGGCAAGTGGAGGTGTTGTCGTAGGTATAGAAGCTTTGCTAGTTACCTCGCTGGCCTCAGTAGAGCACGCTGTCGATGTTTCTTCTGATTGATGTGTAATCTGCTCAGTTGTAGTTGATGCGTATTTATCATCGTCGTCACATGGCGCGGTAGGAGTAGTTGTGGAATACAGTAAAGTCGTGCTCTCTGCAGAATCGGTAGAAGTTGGTATTTCCGTCGTGGCTTGTGTGGAAAAGACTGTTTCTTCTGTAGTGGGCTTCTCAGTAGTTGATGCGGTTGTTGCATCAGTGTGAGTTATTGACTGAGTGGAAGTAGAATTTGGAGATTGCCGAGTTGGTTTACTTGATGGAGTAGCTGCCGTTTGAGTAACAGTCACGCAGGAATCATTGTGGGGAGATGTAGTGTATTCAAATGGAGTAACCGTATCTTCGGCGCATGGAGTCGTCGCGTCAAGTGCAGGACTCGAGTTTGCTCCACATCCAGGACAACAAACTCCACAATCACAACCATCACATGGTGCTTTCACCATCGCAGCACTTAGTTCCGTTGTGCAACCCGCTCGGAGGGGGAAATCGCACATCTCAATTTTCTCGTTAAAATGCAGGCCATTCGGGCATTGATGAACAGTGGCTGCTCTCCGACCACCGCACACTATGTATTTCGAGCAACTTCGAGGATAGGCAATTCTTGTACCAACATCTTGATGGCGACACTCTTTTGAAGCATTTGCTACTGCAATGAGCAGTGGAATAACCACATAAACTATGACCAGACGTTGACAAATTGAAACATTTCTATGACTTTAAACATTTCCAACAAACCTTTTAGCATCCTTTAAAGAAATCCGCTTTGGCCGCTTTGGGGTATTCCACCCAAGAAGAAAGCGCTACAGTATACTGAAGAAGCACTCGAAATACTTCACCTTATATGTATATTGATTTCCAATTAAGAGTAATTTAATTGTTGTGTCTAAAAATGTTGACAACAGATAGTATCAAAGGTGTTGATACTGAGATAGGTATTCAAATAAAAAAGTGACAATTCAAATACGATATCAAAAACACCTTAGATCTGTCCAACACGATATTTGTGAGATCTGCCCCGCCGTCCAATTGCAGTATGTATCGAAACAATGCATTTTTAGGCAAGCAGATTTCATTCATTATAAATTATTACTATTATTTATTAAAAACTTCTGTAATAGATAATGTTAATATTTATTTTTCTTCGTTGATGGGTGCTACTATAACATATAAAAGGGGGCTGGCTAAGTTCAATACATGTCTGATATTATTACTCTATTTAACAATTTAGTTTACGTTCAAAAATTTTCACTTTATGTGGAGAGACATCAATTGTCACAGCTTTTTACATTGCATCAATGACGTTCTGTCTGAGTTCCATTAGCTAATGTGCTCTCTCAGGTTATTTTGTACTAATCCCTCTGTGCTGATGACCAAAGGTATTATTTAGAACTCATTTAATATCCAGTTGCAGTGCTACGGCAAGTTCCGCATATTTGGCCTTTTTTTAATATAAAGAGGACTCTTCCCTGTATCATTATCGACTATTGCAGAAGGATCGTATGCATAATAATATATCTTATATCTTAGTTGTTTATCTTGTTGGAGTATTTCTTTGCGAACTATCAAGACGACATTGTTGTGCCTCATTTTATATTCGGTTTGAGGTACACTCTTGTTTCAGCTTTTCCTCCGAATCTACGGGACGCGTCACAGCCTACAATTTTGTCCTTTAACACATCCCCTCTTTAGTTCTTCGTCGGAAGTAATCGACGTGTACAGTTCCGTACAATTAAGTTTGGCTCTACAACCTACAATTCTGTTAAACCTATGGTTAAACATACTAATGCTAATTTTGATTTCCGGAGGTACAACTTTGTTCTTTATTTGTATTCAAGTAGTACTTACCAGAGATCTCTGCTGTCGACCTCTGAAGAATGAATATTTTATTATTGCATTTTATCTACTTATCGTACATACATAAATAATTTGGTTTTTGTCGTTCCACATCTAATCAGATTGGAAAATCTAGATAATATAGCTACAATTCAGCTACACATAGGATTTGATTTGATTTTTTATTTATTTAAATACTGAAAAGCCGTCGTTTATATCAGACAACTTTCCCCATATATAACAGTATATACGAGTATAATAGCAAAAATAGAAATTAATTTAACAAATTTAATATTTAATTAGGGCAAGAAAGTTGGAAAGTTTAGTTGCGGAGTGTTCGCCTTCGCAGTACAGGTTTATTGGGAAAAAAGTCCCTGTTTAGTTTCTTAAAGCGCAATTGAGTCTTTGGAGAAATGCCCAATTTTAGTATTTATAATAGTTCGAAATAACGGAGCCAGGAAGGAAATCTATTAACTCTGTTAAACTCGAAAATCGTTTAAAACAAAACACAGATCGAGTCAGATTATTTAATAACAATAATTTTTGGGCAGAAAATTTCATTTTAATAATGTGAGGAAGTACAGAGGAAGACCCTCACATACACCAAACGGTCTCATGCCCGTTATACATTTTATACTTAAATATTATTCATTATTCATTAAATATATTATTATTATTCATTATGCTCCAACGCTAAATAAATAAAATAGTTACACATTACGACAGATCTTATCACTACACTAATGTTCAACGCTGCGGGCATGCATTTCATTATTATTCATTCCATTCTTTTATTATCATTATGTTATGCAAATATATTTTTACGCATGTATGTAGTACATTAAAGTGATTGCAAGGAAGCCGGTAAACGCGTTATGAGTAGTGGTAAATAAAACAAATACATAACACACTGCAAACCGGTTCACGCTCTACACATGAACACACACATACAGCACCGGCAAGCAAAGCAGCCTTCATGTAAGCCAGAGCAGTACAGACACAATAACATAAAACGCAATACGACGAAACACCATACCTTGCGCCAGCATATAAAAGACTGAGCACGCACAGAGTCTTCATTCAGTTAGCCGACGTGGCAGCGATAACATCTTGGTAAGTTATAGCGTGGTACACCAGTCTCTCCTCAATTCCTCTCCCAATCCTCAGCCTCTCTCCAAAATACTCACCCTCTCCCAATCTTCAGCCTCTCCCAACAACACCCAGCCTCTCCCAAACACCTGCTGCGTCTACAGCCGTCACCGGTGAGCGTTCGAATCGGCGTCATACGTGTCGGATGTAGATTGCGATTGCCGTCGAGTAGGTGACCATGGTCAAATACTCGGCTGCGATAAGGCAGCCTCTCCCAATCCTCAGCCTCTCCCAACAACACCCAGCCTCTCTCAAACACCTGCTGCGTCTACAGCCGTCACCGGTGAGCGTTCGAATCGGCGTCATACGTGTCGGATGTAGATTGCGATTGCCGTCGAGTAGGTGACCATGGTCAAATACTCGGCTGCGATAAGGCAGCCTCTCCCAATCCTCAGCCTCTCCCAACAACACCCAGCCTCTCTCAAACACCTGCTGCGTCTACAGCCGTCACCGGTGAGCGTTCGAATCGGCGTCATACGTGTCGGATGTAGATTGCGATTGCCGTCGAGTAGGTGACCATGGTCAAATACTCGGCTGCGATAAGGCAGCCTCTCCCAATCCTCAGCCTCTCCCAACAACACCCAGCCTCTCTCAAACACCTGCTGCGTCTACAGCCGTCACCGGTGAGCGTTCGAATCGGCGTCATACGTGTCGGATGTAGATTGCGATTGCCGTCGAGTAGGTGACCACGGTCAAATACTCGGCTGCGATAAGGCAGCCTCTCCCAATCCTCACCCTCTCCCAACAACACCCAGCCTCTCTCAAACACCTGCTGCGTCTACAGCCGGCACCGGTGAGCGTTCGAATCGGCGTCATACGTGTCGGATGTAGATTGCGATTGCCGTCGAGTAGGTGACCATGGTCAAATACTCGGCTGCGATAAGGCAGCCTCTCCCAATCCTCAGCCTCTCCCAGCCTCTCTCAAACACCTGCTGCGTCTACAGCCGGCACCGGTGAGCGTTCGAATCGGCGTCATACGTGTCGGATGTAGATTGCGATTGCCGTCGAGTAGGTGACCATGGTCAAATACTCGGCTGCGATAAGGCAGCCTCTCCCAATCCTCAGCCTCTCCCAACAACACCCAGCCTCTCTCAAACACCTGCTGCGTCTACAGCCGGCACCGGTGATCGTTCGAATCGGCGTCATACGTGTCGGATGTAGATTGCGATTGCCGTCGAGTAGGTGACCATGGTCTCACACTCGGCTGCGATAAGTCAGCCTCTCCCAATCCTCAGCCTCTCCCCAACAACATACAACCGGTGGTCACGCTATAGCCACCATTCTCGCATTAGGACATCTACCGAAAGTTTATTAACACAACAACAACGCCTACACCACACCAACACATACGGTTACACAGCATCGACGCTTCTTGCAACCACGCCTCAGTTTTAATTAATATAGGTAATTAAAATAAGTTCATTAATTAAGAAATAATTTGTAAATCAGTTTTAATTAATATAGAAATCCGAAATAAAGATAAGCTGAAAACATAACATCAAAACAGTGGCCCTTATTAATAAATATTCTTGAAACGACCCTGGACAGCCCTGAGCCACCCCGGCTATAGATACGGTTCTCGAACCGGTAAACGGAAACCGCGAAGTAGGGCCGAGGTCATTAAAAACGACCGCAGAAAATCGCGACGTTTCAAGTGGCGCCCGAGCAGGGACCCTGTTAAACAGCAACGACGTATATATAGGAAAACTGAGGCTAGAAATTCGATTATTTCGTTTTTAAACCCAGAGAGCAAGAAGAATGGTGCTCACTGGTTGGATATACACGCTCAGAAAGGGAGAGCTGAAAAGGTGCATGGAGGAATTCCAGTTAGAGACGGAAGGCACGATGGAAGAACTACGAAAGAGATTCGCTGCGTTCGCGGTCAGCGACGATAACGACAAAAGCACACAGAGCCGACTCGAGACATTAGCAAGCCAACACGATCGCAGCAGGGCCTCCTTCGCCACCGGCACAAGTGATTCGACGCCAACTACTTCTAAGGTCGCCAGCCTTCCGGCTTTACGTACTGATGCCATCAACAAAGTGCACAAGTGGAACGTGGCTTTTGAAGACCGATCGAACCCTCTCGAATTCGTGGAGCAAGTGGAAGAGTCTGCGGATGCATGGAACGTGGACCACGATAGCTTGCCGGGAGTGATGACACAACTTCTGCGAGGCAAAGGACTGCAGTGGTACCGAAATAACCGTAAGCCGTGGACGACATGGGCCAGCTTTAAGCATGACTTCCTTAAATTTTTTTTGTCATCACTGTACCACGAGCGCCTAGACGATCAAGTCCGTCAACGCTTCCAAGGGCCAAACGAGGTGTTCAAGGATTACGTAATAGCGATGCAAACTTTGACGCGGCACACACAATACGATGAGAAGCATAAATTAGATCGCATATATAGAAACAGTCGCCGCGAGTACCAATTATACGTGAGACCCAATGATTTCAATTCACTGGAAGAGCTGGTGGACCAGGCTGATCAGTTCGAGAATATACTTGCCCACCGGAAGACGCAAACACACCAGCCGTCGAGGGAAGTCGTGCACCGCACCGCTCAGCACCAGAGCGAGCTATCCAATTCTGCTGCTGCCTCGAGCACAATCAACGTACACACAGCCTGCCGGCGGTGTGGACAGAGCGGACACTTCGCAAAAGGTTGTCGGAACCCGACAATGTATTTCTGCTGGACCTGTGGCAAGAGCGACGTCAAGACCATAAACTGCTGTAGGAAAAGTTCGGGAAACGGGGGCGGCAATCATCATTAACGGAGGATGCTGTTGCCGACACCCTCATAACTCCGAACACCGGAATACGGCTGGAAGGCCCCTGTTTACTCGCTGACATTTACCTTGGGATCAGACCAGTAACCGCAAGCATCGACACTGGGGCTACCAAGAGCTTCATCGCAGAAGGGTTGGCGAACGAACTCATAGAATACGCTCGAGTAAGAAATCATCACTGCCGCATCCGCCTAGCGAACGGATCCACAATACGCGTACACAAGGTGGTCGGCATAAACGTCATTCTGGGCACACTCGAATGTTTCATGGAGTTCTACGTAATGACAACAGCAGTGGACCCAGTAACACTTGGTATGGACTTTTTGGCCCTTGCCGAAACCCAAATTACTTGTGGAGGACTAAGCTTGACAATAAAGACTACTGACAACATAGATGAGCCCCGTTGGATGACAGCAAAATGCACAAGCGTGACCAGCGAAGACGCTTTCTTACAGCAAGAGCTCGCCCCTTTTAAGACTATGACGGGCGTAACCAACATAGCCACCCACCACATCCGCATGCGTGACGAGACTCCCTTGAAACAGCGATATTACCCAAAAAATCCAGTTATGCAAGGAATTATCAATCGCCAGGTCGACGAGTTGTTGGAGAAAGGGTGCATAGAACCATCAACAAGCCCCTATAGTTCACCCATCGTACTGGTGAAGAAAAAGAACGGCGACTGGCGACTATGCGTGGATTACCGTCAAATAAATGCTCACTCGATTCCTGATGCCTACCCTCTTCCCCGAATACAGCATATCCTGGAGAAGTTGCGGCAGGCAAAGTACATCAGCGCCATTGATTTAAAGAACGGGTATTGGCAGATACCGGTAAGCGAAGAAAGCCGCAGGGTCACGGCGTTCACCGTCCCAGGAAGAGGGCTGTTTCAGTGGCGGGTGATGCCATTCGGCCTCCACTCCGCGCCCGCAACTTTTCAGAGAGCGCTGGACCAAGTAATCAGCCCTGACATGGACCCCTACGCCTTCGCTTACCTCGACGATATTATCGTGGTGAGCAAGACAAAAGAAGAACACATGAGCCACCTGCGCAATGTCTTTCAGCGACTGCGACGGGCGAATCTACGTATCAACGAGGAGAAGTGTCAATTCTTTCAGCAGGAGATGAAGTATCTAGGACACCTGATCACGACGCGAGGCATCCACACGGATCCAGGAAAAGTGGCCGCGATACAAGAGCTACAGCCACCAACCAACCTTAAAGAGTTGCGCAGGTATTTGGGAACCGCCTCATGGTACCGGCGTTTTGTTCCTGATTTCTCGGAAATCGCGTCCCCACTCACAGACCTTTTGAAAAAGGGTACTCGTTGGCACTGGAACACAGCACAGCAAGAGGCGTTCGAAGAACTAAAACGCAGATTAACGGAGGCACCTGTACTAGCTTGCCCTGACTTTTCCAAGCAATTCACCTTGCAGACGGACGCAAGTGACATTGGTCTCGGTGCCGTGCTGACACAGGAACACGATGGATCCGAAAGGGTCATTGCTTACGCGAGCCGCCACCTACAAGGGGCAGAAAAAAATTACTCTGCCACCGAAAAGGAGTGCCTGGCGATAGTCTGGGCAATTCGAAAGCTGAGGTCATACTTGGAGGGGTACCATTTCCGCGTGATAACGGACCACCTCGCGCTTAAATGGCTCAACTCGATCGATAACCCAACAGGACGGATTGCCAGGTGGGCACTCGAGCTCCAGCAATATTCTTATGAAATACACTACAGGAAAGGTAAACTGAACGTCATCGCCGACGCCCTCTCCAGACAGCCACTCCAGACCACGGGTGACAAGTTAATGCGTGTGGCTTCCGCTGGACCGGGAAATACTTGGCTAGACAGAAAAATGAACGAAGTAACTAGCGCTCCGACGAAGTATCCAGATTATACTATCCTGGACGGACGATTGTATCGTCACATACCATGCCATCTAGGTGACGAGGACGACGAAGCATGGAAACTGTGCGTAGACAAGGCAGACAGAGACCGCATATTGGTGGAAAATCATGATGAACCCAGTGCCGGCCACTTAGGAATTCGCAAAACCATCAGCCGCATCGCCCGCCGATACTATTGGCCGGGCATGTTCCGAGACATCGCGCTCTATGTCAGGAGGTGTGACTCGTGCCAACGCTTCAAGGTAGAACAACGAAAACCGGCCGGAGAAATGCTTAGCCGAATACCCGAAGAACCATGGGCCACCATATGCGCCGATTTCATTGGGCCATTGCCGAGGTCGCCCCGCGGCCACAACATGTTGCTGGTACTCACGGACAAATTCAGCAAGTGGACGGAGATGGTACCACTGAGACAAGCCACCGCCAAAACCCTTCAAACTGCCTTCAGGGAAAGGATACTTGCAAGGTTCGGCGTACCGAAGGTTTTGATAAGCGACAACGGAGCCCAGTTTACCAGCCACTCGTTCAAAGCGTTTATGAAGGAAATCGGCGTTCGCCAACAATTCACCGCACCCTATCAACCGCACGAGAACCCGACGGAGCGTGTTAACAGGACAATAAAGACCATCATCGCGCAGCTAACCAACAAGGGACAACGTCACTGGGATGAGTATCTCCCAGAAATAACCCTGGCCGTGAATTCCAGTGTGTCCGCATCAACAGGATACTCAGCAGCGTTCCTAGTGCAAGGGAGAGAACCACGGTTACCACGAGCTCTCTACGACGAAGTGACTCTAGGTAGCGGAACCCTATCAACGCTACCGCTGGAAAAAGCCAAAAACCTACAAGCAATATTCCAAGTAGTACGCAGGAATTTACAAATGGTTTCACAGGACCAAGCCCGCTACTACAATCTGCGTAGACGCCAATGGTCACCGCAGATCGGGCAGTGGGGGCTGTTACGAACACACCCGCTCTCAAATGCTAACGAGAATTTCGCCGCGAAGCTGGCCCCAAAATTCGAAGGACCCTACCAAGTGACCGATTTTGTTTCGCCGGTGATCGTTCGCCTCAAGACCACAGCGAAAAACCCAAAAACGGCCCACATCAGCGATCTCAAGGTATACGTACCACCGGAAGGTATTCCACCCAATATGACGTCCCATGGCTCCTCGACCAGCAAAGACAAAAACCCCGCAGGGCATAGCCAGCTCAAAACAACAAAAACCGAAATGTCGCCCCTCACGGCGAGAGCCCGAATTAGACAACGTCAGGCATCGCCAAAAGCTCAGCGCCAGCACCACAAACCTAAGGAAAGCAACAGTGCCGCCAGAGTGACGCCTAAAGCTACCACTCTTCGCAGGCGCCGCCTCGTTCCTCATATAAGCAACGCTCGCACGAGATCCCGTTACTCCTGTATAAAAGAGACACGACAAAGGAGCGAGCCATCAGTCGACCACCAGCCAACAACGTCAGCACAAGTAAACGAGAAGAATAGTGAAGATAATAGTGAATAGAAAAAAAAAAAACATAGACTAAACTATAGTGAAAATAACAATTAAACACAAAAGTAGTACACAAAATAATTAAGTGAAAAAAAAAAAAAAAAAAAATAATAATATATACATATATATATATATATATATATATATATATATATATTCATATATAAATAAATACTAATATAGAGATATATACTAATATAACTTGCCGAAAGTTAAAAGAAATAGGAAAGGCTCCCACATGGAACCTGAAGGTCCGTTAATGGGACGCAACTGCCGCCAGCACGCCGAGACCGCACCCATAGATATTTCATCTAGCGAAGGAGAGGGCGAGTCCGACTACCTACTGCTATACCCCAAGGGTAGAGGCGGTGTCCGGGTTACCGAGGCGGACTACAAACGGCTATCCGAAGGACACATGCTGAACGACGTGATCATCGAGTTTGGGCTAAAATGGTTAAGGGAAAACGTCATGAAGGCTGACATGCGTGCCAACAGCCATTTCTTCGACAGCTTCCTATACCCTCAATTGGCCCAAAGCTCATATGATCAGCACCGTATTTCAGGCTGGACCAGAGGACTGAACATCTTCGAGAAAGAATATGTAGTAATGCCAATAAACGAGCGACTACACTGGTATGTCGCCATACTCACGCGCCCTGGCAGCGCCGCTACAGGGCAAGAGGGGGCAACAATCCTCATCCTGGATTCATTCGCGGCACCAAGAGACGAGTGCATCCAACGTCTGTACCGATTCCTCACCAGCGAACGCCACCGACTGTACCCCGGATCCAGCCATTCGATTACCTTCAACAACCATAACATGCCGGTCATGACGCCAGCCGTACCCCAACAGAAGAACAACTACGACTGCGGGATTTATTTATTGCTATTTGTGGAGGCCTTCTTCAGAGGAAGAACTGCAGCGAGTGAACTCATACCCCAGGCATGGTTCACCGAAACCGAGCAGCGAGGAACCCGCAGCCGAATAGCAGCCACGATGAGAGCCCTCGCCGCAGTTGATGGCCGGAAACCACAATTCCCCATGCTCCACTACACCGCCACGAAGAGAGCCGCTCGCGGACCACCAGCATTGATCCCCTCCACAACTGCTGACAGGGAGACAGACCAGCAACAAGCAGGCTGCAAACGCCAACGAAATACACGACAACCTAGTTGCGTCACCGATTCCGATGAAGACCTTGAGCCCAAAACCACAGTTCGGATCACAGAGGCAGTGACACCAATAGAAATCACCACCGCCAAAGTAATGGAACTACCACTGGCAGATGCCTCGCCGTCGAACGCCGAAGAACTGGATCGCATAACACAACCTCTCCCCGAACCTGTACAACACCTCTCAGAAAGCTACAGAGGCACACTCACCCAGACCACCCACACTTCATCAGGCTGCACTGAGGTAATGCCTACCTGGCAACCGGTTGAGTTGGAAGACGTCCCGGCCATCATACGACAGCAAGCCACCGAGAGCGCCCGGACAAAACCCAAAGGGAAACGTCGAAGCTTCCTCACCACCGATGGACACCGTCGCTACCGAGTTACCGTGAGTCGCCAAGGAGAGCTGCGGCTTTTCTGTAACCCGTAGAGGGGGGGAGATGTGAGGAAGTACAGAGGAAGACCCTCACATACACCAAACGGTCTCATGCCCGTTATACATTTTATACTTAAATATTATTCATTATTCATTAAATATATTATTATTATTCATTATGCTCCAACGCTAAATAAATAAAATAGTTACACATTACGACAGATCTTATCACTACACTAATGTTCAACGCTGCGGGCATGCATTTCATTATTATTCATTCCATTCTTTTATTATCATTATGTTATGCAAATATATTTTTACGCATGTATGTAGTACATTAAAGTGATTGCAAGGAAGCCGGTAAACGCGTTATGAGTAGTGGTAAATAAAACAAATACATAACACACTGCAAACCGGTTCACGCTCTACACATGAACACACACATACAGCACCGGCAAGCAAAGCAGCCTTCATGTAAGCCAGAGCAGTACAGACACAATAACATAAAACGCAATACGACGAAACACCATACCTTGCGCCAGCATATAAAAGACTGAGCACGCACAGAGTCTTCATTCAGTTAGCCGACGTGGCAGCGATAACATCTTGGTAAGTTATAGCGTGGTACACCAGTCTCTCCTCAATTCCTCTCCCAATCCTCAGCCTCTCTCCAAAATACTCACCCTCTCCCAATCTTCAGCCTCTCCCAACAACACCCAGCCTCTCCCAAACACCTGCTGCGTCTACAGCCGTCACCGGTGAGCGTTCGAATCGGCGTCATACGTGTCGGATGTAGATTGCGATTGCCGTCGAGTAGGTGACCATGGTCAAATACTCGGCTGCGATAAGGCAGCCTCTCCCAATCCTCAGCCTCTCCCAACAACACCCAGCCTCTCTCAAACACCTGCTGCGTCTACAGCCGTCACCGGTGAGCGTTCGAATCGGCGTCATACGTGTCGGATGTAGATTGCGATTGCCGTCGAGTAGGTGACCATGGTCAAATACTCGGCTGCGATAAGGCAGCCTCTCCCAATCCTCAGCCTCTCCCAACAACACCCAGCCTCTCTCAAACACCTGCTGCGTCTACAGCCGTCACCGGTGAGCGTTCGAATCGGCGTCATACGTGTCGGATGTAGATTGCGATTGCCGTCGAGTAGGTGACCATGGTCAAATACTCGGCTGCGATAAGGCAGCCTCTCCCAATCCTCAGCCTCTCCCAACAACACCCAGCCTCTCTCAAACACCTGCTGCGTCTACAGCCGTCACCGGTGAGCGTTCGAATCGGCGTCATACGTGTCGGATGTAGATTGCGATTGCCGTCGAGTAGGTGACCACGGTCAAATACTCGGCTGCGATAAGGCAGCCTCTCCCAATCCTCACCCTCTCCCAACAACACCCAGCCTCTCTCAAACACCTGCTGCGTCTACAGCCGGCACCGGTGAGCGTTCGAATCGGCGTCATACGTGTCGGATGTAGATTGCGATTGCCGTCGAGTAGGTGACCATGGTCAAATACTCGGCTGCGATAAGGCAGCCTCTCCCAATCCTCAGCCTCTCCCAGCCTCTCTCAAACACCTGCTGCGTCTACAGCCGGCACCGGTGAGCGTTCGAATCGGCGTCATACGTGTCGGATGTAGATTGCGATTGCCGTCGAGTAGGTGACCATGGTCAAATACTCGGCTGCGATAAGGCAGCCTCTCCCAATCCTCAGCCTCTCCCAACAACACCCAGCCTCTCTCAAACACCTGCTGCGTCTACAGCCGGCACCGGTGATCGTTCGAATCGGCGTCATACGTGTCGGATGTAGATTGCGATTGCCGTCGAGTAGGTGACCATGGTCTCACACTCGGCTGCGATAAGTCAGCCTCTCCCAATCCTCAGCCTCTCCCCAACAACATACAACCGGTGGTCACGCTATAACCACCATTCTCGCATTAGGACATCTACCGAAAGTTTATTAACACAACAACAACGCCTACACCACACCAACACATACGGTTACACAGCATCGACGCTTCTTGCAACCACGCCTCAGTTTTAATTAATATAGGTAATTAAAATAAGTTCATTAATTAAGAAATAATTTGTAAATCAGTTTTAATTAATATAGAAATCCGAAATAAAGATAAGCTGAAAACATAACATCAAAACAGTGGCCCTTATTAATAAATATTCTTGAAACGACCCTGGACAGCCCTGAGCCACCCCGGCTATAGATACGGTTCTCGAACCGGTAAACGGAAACCGCGAAGTAGGGCCGAGGTCATTAAAAACGACCGCAGAAAATCGCGACGTTTCAATAAAAACGCCTATTTAATTGGTGACTAGGCTAACAATAATGCTCGTAATTGTCACGAAAAATTC
This sequence comes from Thecophora atra, assembly GCA_937620795.1. NCBI lineage: Eukaryota > Metazoa > Arthropoda > Insecta > Diptera > Conopidae > Thecophora > Thecophora atra. Next base: position 66,923,763 of record OW569397.1, on the reverse strand, counting down.
TAGAGAAAACCTACTCCTCGGTTTGCTATACAACGTACACACAAAAAAAAAAAAAACCATTATTCCAACAAAGTACCAAAGCTATGAGAGAAACCACGACATTCCTTTGATAAAATATTAAGCATCACGCTGGTGAAAATGAAACATTTGGATACTAAATGTCCATATACAATACGCAATGTTTTATTTTACTCTATATAAACTACAGTTTATATTACTAAATTAGCAATAATATTAGATTATTTAATTTTTTCCATAAAAATATATAGCAATATACAGAAATTAATGGTGGCCTAAATTTCCATTCGATTTAAATTAACACATGCTGAATAAAAAGTAAAGAAAATAACTTTTTTTTAATAAAGAATCTGAATATGAAATTGAAATACATAGCAATAATAATTGAAATCCATTAAATATTATCTAAATCTTAAGAGTTCAAAAAAACTTGTTATATGTATGTATATGTATATGTATATTCCTAAATGTATACGTCTACCCAGATCGAAAACGACTGGGCGAGTTTTTCTCAATTTTTCACAATTTCGAGTAGATTTAAGCAACGAACCAGTCGCTGTGCCTGTCGTTGGCTTAAGGTGCTGAGAGTATTATAATATTGTTTTAACACAACGCTCTTATTTTTTGACAAAGTGTGATGCAGATTTTATTAACGATTTTGGAATATTTTTTAGTGGTGTCTAGTCATTATGATGAATGCAGTGATGAAATTAATTAGCAGGCAAATTAAAAAACATGAATAACATTGAAAAAAGAGGATAAAGAAATCATTGAATAGCGTCGAGATTCGCTATTTCAGTCGCTTTCGATATCGGCACACATTTATGTATTTATGTATGTATAAGTATGTGCATGTTACTTTATTTTGATTTTGACTTCTTTAAAGATTCCAACGAGCCAACTGTGTTGTTAGTTGGATGGTCCGAGGAAATATTTACGTTTTTGGTCCTCGATGTAGTCGTGTGTGGACATCTGTATAGCACGCTGTAGCATCTCGGATTCAGATAGCTGTTGGAAACCTGCATTTGTTCTCGATTAAAGGGCTGTTAAATGCTTAAACATAGATTTGCTTACCGTCAGCCGTGTAGGAGGCTTCTAGCAGTTCCTGGTACAGACTTGACATAGGTGTTGACTCCGCAAAAGACTTTTCTGTAGACTTCTTCGATAACTGCTTTGATGTACTCGGCTGCTGTTCTGTGTCCGCTGCACAGGCGCGCAGTTCCTTTACACCAGCCTGAGTTTTCAGGTTAACTTCTTTATGAGCCATTTTGCATAAGTTTTGTGAGTCTTTATTAGAAGCACTACAAATAAAGAACCGTGATAATCCTAAAATAGATGCATATGAAAGACAGATCTACCTAATTGCTAGAGCGTTGGCGTTCACAATTACATCACGACGTCGCTTTTTTACGCTACGCAAAAGACCGCTGCGATTTTTCGACTTTTTCGCACGAATCGTTGCCGCGGTTGTTGGTGAGGAGTTGCCACTATTACTGCTAATGTCTGTGTCATCACTATCGAGCCCAACATCAATAGACTCCTTTCGTAGATTAAGAGTCACCGATTTTGAAGGAAATCCAACCAGTGTTGATATGGATGCGACCGCTGAAGATACTAAAGTAGATTCCGCACCAAAGGCAACGGCTCCTTGTGTTGAACATGTGTTGGCGGCCTTAGCTGTACCGTCACAACCACTGCGCTGCATGGCGTACTTTGAAGGTGAAGCTTCAGCATCAGCTTCCGCAGAGGTGACTGTTGCCGATGTGGTTGTGGAAGAACTCGATGCTGCGGGAGCGTTCGAACGTGTTTTTTGAAGATTCTCACGGCACCATTGTAAATATGATTCACGCGCTATCTGCTCCTCGATAGCCTCATTGGTGGCCTCCCAGTCGGTTGTTTTAAGCTTGTCCTCGAACATTGTCTAAAATTATTTAATGGAAAAAAACGACTTTTGATTTAGTGTGTGGAAATAAATACAATTCTTTTCATACTTGTTCAATTTCAACTTGTTCACTAAGAAGAACCGCCTCTTTAGTCTGCATTTCCGGTTTGTAACCAGCTAAACCCAGCCCCACTCCTACTGTAGCATTATAGGGATCAATGATGGCGTTGTAATGCGATCCGCGCTGATAGGACAACCGCAACGGAGCGTATCCATTATTAAGTTGCTCAGAGTTGAAGATGTTTATAGGAGCTAAAAGATGCGAAGAGTTAGTAACATCTAATTAATTTCCACAGAGGATCGATTTACTTGGCTTGTAGCAGTAAACTTCGACGGGGCGACTGTAAATCTCCGACATGGCCTGTATTTCAATATGATTGCCGTGTGAATCCTGGCGTCGCTTGCGCTTAATATAGCTGTTGATATCCTCAGTAACAAAGTGCGAAAAGTACTCACGATTTTTTAACTAGAATATAATATAAGGATTTTATTGTTTTGCCTCTAAATATGGTGTTTAAGACAAGAGCTTATTGACCTAGTATATTTACTAATAAGACTTATTCTGTGACTATTAACTATTTATCTTTAATTTGTAATTAGTTTTCCAATATTCTTACAATGTAATCCATCGTATGCTGCCGAATTACGTCATGCATCTCCTCATCACCATAGATCTGCAGCGAAATAGCACGAAACAAACAGGCTCCGTCCTCCTCAACCGCCTTCAGCACATAGCCACGTTCCGACATACATTTAGAGAATTGTTCATCACGTTGCTGCCATTCGTCCTCAGTGATGAGTGCTTCCTTCGCCTGCAAATGCTCATCTCCGCTGTTGTAGCCAGCGTAATTGTCTTCCACTGCTTTCAGCAGATTGACGGCAGCCTGTGCGGCAACAGTTTGTGAATTAGAAGTTTGACAACCCAGTATGCCAGGAATAGCAGTTAGTTGCTCGGACGCCTTGACGACACCCGGTGAATTGCCACCATTGTTACCACCAGCAGCAACAACAGCAGCGGCTGCATGTGGGCGTGGGCTGCTAGATTTGCTCGTAGCAACATTGCAATGCTTATCTATGGCACGTTCAGCACGATCGCGTTTGTGGAGCGGGTGATCATGATGGTCGCGGCGCTTATTTCTTGTACTTTAACAAAGGATATAATAGTAAACTTAATGCGGATGTTTTTTATTAAACAAGGCAATACCTTTTATGTGGACTGCGGCGATGACGGGATATTTCATCAAAAATTTCAACACGTCGCTGAGGGCTCTTCAATAAATTAAAAGGTAAATATAATGAAGGGCACAACTAGAATTTTTGATCTGCTGCCACCAGAGCTGCGCATTAGGAAATTTCTATGTCTTCCTCCTAAGCACATTGAATTCTGATTCTTTTTGCTTATGTTTAACATGATTGGTCAACCTAACGTCTTCCTATCTGAGTATGTCTATTTAACTGACCAGAAGTATTACTTACCATCGTTATTGCATTTATCGTGTAATAATGTAGGAATACCAATAAAATTCCAAAATATATGAAATTATGTACGTTCTAAATATAATGTTTGGCAAATGAAATCTATATCATATAAAATGTCATGTAAATTTAGCCTACTTCGTTTAAATTACTGCTGACAGATTAAGAACTTCAACTAAATAAGTTAATAACAATCTTAACTACACTTTGATTACCTGCCGTCCGAGGCCATCGATGACGACATTCCGATGAGAAACGAGTGATGCAGAAGCACGCACTCCAACATTCTGTTGGCTGTGGTTCTGCTGCTCTGCCGCACTTTGGCTCCCTGCGTGTCCTCCATGTTCCTTCTTTTCGACGTCGGCTGTAGATCCGCGTTTCTGAGTTGGTGCAATAACAGGCTTTATTGTCATTTTTGTTTTATTAAACTACACGTTAAAGCAGATTTCGGAAACTAGTAAATCTTGCGAAGGTCTCCGTCCCACGGTTAATAGGTTTTCCAAATAATGCGTGCGTACGTGTAGTTTTCCTATGTCGATTTTTCTATATATATTCACAAAAATATCTGTAAAACGGCTTAATGCATTTGTTCCTCCTCTTGCAATCTGATGCTATTTCCTTCTTCCTACTAGTATTTAACTGCAACGTTCGCTCTTAACCAGGATACATCCGATGCGAAAAAACCAACGCCTTTCTTTTCCACAGTTTATCTTGTTTCAATTATCTTTTGTGAAGACGCAGCTACGTTTTTCATTTACAATTATTATTCGCCAATCATCAATTTGTAAATATTTTATTCCCAAAGTGTAATTTAGACAATCGAACGCAAACTTTTAAACCATTTTATAAGTTCTTAAGTTAGCAATACGTCGATTTATTCCATGAAAAGACGAGCTAAACATGAAAATTATTTTACTTCAAACGAAAAAATTTTGTGATACGTATGTTTGAAATGAGGCAATTAAAACAATCTATATAACTCTTATCAAAGTTTTAAGAGCGACTTGGTCCAATATTGCCTAATTTTCTTTAATTGTAAATATGGATATACAATAGCGAATGTCTAGAATATAAAAATACTTCTTTTCCTCCCTTTGTTATTGAAATCGAATAATACAAGTCTTACAAAACTGAGGATTGATTATAAACGCCGTGATCATTTGGGTTCGATTGAAACAATTATTAACATGGCTAAATTTTTCATGAAAATAAAGCATACATTGAAAATAGAAGTATCGTTAAGCTACGATTTTTCATTGTTATATTAAAATTATAGTAACATTAATCGAATTATTCCAATTCATGAATTCTGTGCAATGGACATCACTTCCAGTGGACTGGACCTCACTTCCAGATTGGAATTTGACTGGAAAGCTCAATCCAATTTCACAAGAGAAAATTTACAAAAATAGCATCAGGATTCTTTTTATAAAAACTAACACGCAAAAAAAGAAAAATGTGCACTTGGACGCATATCTTCTGGGAAAAACAGCAAAAACAAACCTAAATACTATAAAATTAGTAAGTAGTGTTGTTTACACATGTGACAGTTATTTTCTTTCCAATGCGTCGTGCGTTGCGTCAATGGGGCGGCCTAAATTGATATATATATATAGTTGTATGCAGTTTGCAAATAATCTGCTTTTTCATATATGGAATATGTCGTTTAAACTTCATATTTTAGTGCGTCGAATTTTCGAGAACTGTTCCTTGTCGATAACATAATCGTCTATTAAAAGTTTTAATAATTTCAAGAAAAATAGATTAGTTTTATATATATAAAAAACCATAACGGCTATTTTGGCTATGCAAATTGCGACGGCAAAATAAAGTTTAAAATGAGATTTGCATATTAGATTAAATAGAAATTATGTTAGAACGCTAGATAGAATATAGAATTCTAGGATAACCAACTACTAACTGTGATCGAAAATTAAATAACTTTTGTCTCGAAAAATATTTATTGATAATTTGTTTATACTCATTTAAAAAAACTATTACAATATTTCTGTACATTACTTCTTATTTTAAATGAAATTAATTTTATTGTTTAAGTTCCAGCCGTTTAAGCAGTTGTTTTATGATCTGATATTTTTATTACATATAAAATTTTATTTTCTCACTAAAAACAGCACACATTAAGTTAACTACTTTACAGAGCGTTAATAAGAAGTCCTATATTTTATTTACAAATCACTAGCTCGAATACAAAAATATTTAATTCTGTGTTCCGTTGGTCTTTCATAGCTACATACAAATAAAAATTTATACATATACATATATAGATGAATAGAATATAATACATCAATTATATCTAGCGGCCACTTAACACTTTCAGTTAGTGTCATTTGAATTATGCAAAAAATTACAAGGTTTTTCCAATTAAATTAGTATGTTTAAAAATGTTTTCCCGAAGCGTCATGCTGTTGAAGTCATTATATTTTTTTAAACAATTTGCCAAAGTCTTCCAGATGTATAACCATGACGCGAAACTAGTTGAAAGTAGATTAGAAATGGAATTGATGGATATTATTTATGTGGATTAAATCGTGGTGGTTATAATTTCCCTTCAGGTACTTTACAATCAAATTATAATCCACAATCTGATTGTATCCGAAATTCAGTTTGTATTCCATTCCATTTCCATTCTTTCCCTCCATCTATATTCCACGTAATTTCTCTTGTTTGCTGGATAATTTAGAATTTTAACTGACTTTACAGATGTCGCCACTGTTGGGCTAATTAAGTTGCATTTGTGCTTGCTGCTGTTGCTGCTGCTGTTGTTGCTGGTGCTGCTGCTGTTGTTGCGTAACGACTACATGATGTTGCTGCATCTGCTGCGAATGTATTTGGTGTTGCTGTTGCTGCTGCACCGCAGGCTGTTGCGACTGGCTAGGCTGCTGATTCTGCTGCTGCTGCTGCAGCGCTGTGGTTACTGCCGCCGCCACCGGCTGCAACATACTCGTTCCGTTCTCGCTTTGATTCTGCATGGTCAGTTCCGCTTTGACGCGACGCGCGATGTGTGAACGCGTGTGCTTCCTTAGATGGTCCTTGCGATAGAATCCTTTGCCGCACTCCTGGCAGATGTGCCGCTTCTCGCCGGAATGAATGACGAAATGCAGGCTCAGTTGCTCTTTCCGCTTGAACGCCTTCAGGCAGACGGTGCAGACGAACGGACGCTCGGGGTTGTGCGACTGTTTGTGGCGCGTCAGGTGGTCCTTGCGCTTCAGAGCCGCCTGGCAGATGTCGCACACGTAGCGGCGCTCCAGGTTGTGCCCGACCAGATGTATCTCGAGCAGGTCGGGCTCCGGATAGGCCACTTGGCACTCGGGGCACATGTAAAGCGGACTGCCGTCCAGCGCAGTCGTCAGCCGGATCTCGCCCGGGCGCAGCTTCGGCTTGGAATTGCGCGGCCGCTTTTTCCGCTTCCTCTTCTTCGAAGTGGTCGCCGCTGACGTGGCGGGCGTCGTGCTGCTGATGTTGATGATCGTGCCGGACGTCGCTGCAGCGTTGCCGCTGGTGGAGGCGATCGGCTGCTGCTGATGTTGCTGCGTCTGCTGCTGCTGTATTTGTGCTGTTTGCTGCTGTTGCTGAGGTATTGTGATGGTGGTGGTGCCGATGGTGTTTAAGCCAAGCGATGGTCCCGTTTGTACCTGCAAAACATGTTGTTCGAAAGGGTTTTGTATCAACGGGTTCCGGCAGAGGGCGCGCCACACTTACTACGTTGTGGTTCTCCTTCTTGATCGTCTCCGCGGAGTACTTGAGGAAGTGATGCAGAGACAGCGGCAACGTGTTCGCCGGAAGCTGCGACAGGTAGTCGGCCACCGATGTGCCGGGAGTCAGCGACTGCCAGGAGGTGTTCTGCAGCACCGCTGTGGAAGGATGACAAGCGTGAGCAGCAGTCGAACGACGTGCCAATGACTTACCACGTTTAGTGTCTACTCCGTGCTGCTGCTGCTGCTGTTGCTGAAGGATGGCGTTGCATAAATCTTGAGTCAGTTCCTGCGGCACTGCTTGCTGCAGCTGCGCCGTCGCACTAGCCGCGGCAGCTGCTGCAGCGCTCGACGTCGACGCCGTGATTGTGTTCTGCGGGTAGGCGATCGCTGCAGCCACCAAACGCTTGTCCTCCGTCTGCTGTGCGTATGCACTCGTGGGTATCGCCGTGTACTGCTGCTGCGAGGGGTTGCTGCTGCCGGCGCCACCGCTGACTGCGACCGAAGCGTTGGCGATGGACACCAGGTGGCCGTTGTACTTGTCGCCCTGCGGGTCGTCAGGCGCGCTGCGGAATTTGGCCGGAATCGTGGTGATGGTCGTCGCGCTGACTGGAATCGTCGACTGGTTGAAGTGCGTCATGTTTTGCTGGTAGCGATTGCCGATGGAACTTGTGTCTTGCGCGGTCTGTTGCTGCTGCTGCTGCTGTTGCTGCGTGGTGGTTGTTGCCGCTGCTGTGACCGTCGAGACCATTGGCGCCGCTGCAGTTGTAAACTGCGGAATGCCGGGCAAGGATCCGGGAAAAGGATTTCCGAAGGGCGTAAAATTCATGGTGGAACCGCTGCAGTGGATATTTTTGCTACGTTGGCAGGTTTACAAATTGATTGAAGCTGTTGGTTGTATGGAAGCGGACTCGGAGTGATTTTCGATGGAATGAACACTCATAGATCGCTGGGTAACATAGAAAAATCAATCGAAAAGAAAAATTAGTCAAACATAAATTTCTTGCTGTTCAATTAACCATTTCTTTATTTTTGAAATGACAAATACCACAAAATTTCATTGAATTAACAATTTTAATATTAAACATTTTAAAATAATTGTTATTGTCGTCGGTTTGATATATTTTCAAGCCTGCTTCTCAATGGAACGGAATGGAATTTGAATTCCCTTCCGCACTGTTTTGTTTTCGATCGCACATCTTTACAAAAGGTGGCCAACTTGGCCTGTTGCACTGTGGAAACGCCGAAAATGTTCCGTATTCTGCAGGAGTTTCTTATGGAAAGAAAACATAAACAGAGAGCCGCACCACAACGGCACTTGAGAGCACAAGAGAGCGTGAGAGGGAAATCTGCTGCGACTCGGAGTTCTCAAACCAGCCTAGCAAAAAGAGTAGCAGAAAAGCGTAGCAATAAATGGAAAGTGAAAACTGGCGCTCACTCCAGCGCAACAACTGAGAGAAGAAGGAGCATTTATCGGATCCTGCGCGTGGAGATTTCCGAAAGCCGAACAACAGCAGAATTCGCATTTAAAAAGAAGTAGAAATACTCTTCGCGTAGTTGCATATACAACGGATATTCACACAACAAAAAGTCACTAACAAACGCACACACGATTTTCTATTCTAAAGTTTGAGGTTACGAATTTGCTAAAAGTAGTCCAAATGCAACTGAATTGTTTAATTCGCCATCCGAGAAGATGGAATTATGAATTATCTATGCTTCTGCAAACCTCAGCTCACCGTCAGCGTTTCATATTCACAGACATCGAATGGCTGAAGATTTACTTCAAACGAACGAAATATCGATTTTAACGCAAATGCCTCCACCCTCGTCCACAGCACAGACGACGGCTGCGGCATCACACGGCACCACATCGTGATGTAAGTCCAACAATTTTCCACTGGACTCCAAGAGCACAATTATTTCACAATTTCAATTGATGCACTGACATAAAACAGATTTCAAGGCGCATAAATTCGCTTTTCCTCTAATAATTTATTTTAATGTTGCTTCCGGTTTGAAATAGAATGGCGACAAGTTTTGTCTTCGTCCTTCTTCGCCCACAGAGCGCACTTTTCAGCTTTTATAACCGTTGCGTTTGTATTGTTCACATAACGAATCGATCTTTCATCTCGCAGCCTGCGCTTGTAGGTTGAGCCACAGAAAAAGGAAGAAAAACAACAGGAAAAACGACAACGAACACTCCATCGACAACCATAACCAACACCAAGATAAATGCACTTATCCGTTGCACAAATGTGCACCGAAAATTTCACTACGCGCCCCATCTGCGTCTCGGGGCGCTGACAAACCAACCTATCGTCGAGGCGACTGCGGAAAAAACCCAACAAAGTGTTCTTTATTGTGCAGCAGTTTCGGGCAACGGGTCGTGGCGGCGGCCTGTGGACTGGCTGCGCTTTTTTCACCGGTATCCACAAGCAAGCACCACCTAACGGCGTGCGGCGTAACTTTGGAACTGGCAATGTTTGGTATTACTTGGAATACTGACAAAGTGAAGTGAGTTCGTGTGGCCGAGAGCGCCTCGAGTGCACACTCCTGCGTTGCCGCCATTGCTGTGTATTCGCCGACCCGTTGGAGCGGACAGAGCCTTTCATGGGGATGCGCACTAGTGGGGAAAATAGTAGCAAAAAAGTACTATCAATCGGTCCTGCACGTAAACACTCTCTTTTGCGGCGAGAGACGAGCGAAAGGATGTGGAATGAAAATATTGTGATACGTTTGAGCATGAATTAAAAGTTCCTAGCGATGGAACATGGAACAAAATTTAATATACAAATAAAACAAAATAAATTAATAATAATATGAATTTTAAAATATATTTTAAAGGGAGAAAAGTGATTATTTTGAATGTAAATGTAGACGTAACCATTAAAGATTTGTATTGTGTATGTAATATTAAAATTACACGTTATTTAATAACAATTTTAAATTTGTTGCGGTTTTTGTTGATAAATAATTGAAATGTAATCATATTTTTCCTTTATTTTATTAACTAATCCTTCATTTATTGAATTTAATTAAAGTTATTTAATTAATTCGTTCATGTTTTCACCGAAATTAATTAATTGCAAACTGCGAATATTGCCTTAGAATTTATCTACTACTTTTGAACAGAATTGAGTTTATTCTAATCAGAAGAATGTCGGTCCTCCTCGGATGCAATCGCATCGCTCTCTCGCTCAGTCAGCTTCTCAGCGGTTTCTGTGTCCGCTTTTCACTTTCATACGGAAATCACATACTTTCTCGCGCATCGTAGACCTTCGTGCGCGACTGTTGAGCCGACTGCCGACTACACAATCGTAATAACAGACGAGGAATGGCCTACAGCAGCCACGATGCGATTTGTGGCGATGGTGAAGGCGCTGACTTCGAGGAGACGGCCGCATCAGCCGCCGCCCAGCCTCGTCAAGGATTCTCCACTCCGTGGCGATGCATTCCACAACCTGGCGACGAGGATGCATTCAGCGTGTTTTCGCACTTGTGTCAAGGCTGAAAGGACGTGTTTGTTGCTGTTGTTGCTGGCACAGATGTTGCCTGCATGCAGATTCGCTGCTGCAGGCCGACGCTGCTATCGACAGTCGGTGGTGGCCGCTGAAATGGAGGCGCTGCTGCGTCTGCTGCAAGTGTCCTTGTGAGATCGAGTGCATCCACCTCCGGCGACGGCGACGGCGGACTCCCGTGCGTTGGCAGATGTAGACCACCGCAGTTATTATTGACTATGCAAATTGCGGCGATGTTGTTGCCGAGTTGGTCCTGCAAGGTGCACATGTATGCGTCTTGCATGAACGTGTGCGTGCTTCTTCGGGGAGTGGCGTGTGTCGTTGGCTGAAATCGCCGAAATTCGATGCAGAGCTCAGTTGAGAGGAAGTGCAACGACCTCGGAACTGAGTCAAGGTTACGTGAACGCAACGAACGCAGCTTCTCGCTTCAAGTTGACTGTTTAGCGAGGTTATAAGTGAAAGCCGAATCTCATGGTAATACGAAATGCGGTGTTTAATCATTTACTCATTATGTAGACATTCTGCTGCTGTGGCAACGAATTATTTACTATTTCTCAACTGTGAACATGTGAAGGACCTCAAATTCAGCAACAGACGCAGCATCAAATTAAATTATAACCAGAATCCGTCTCCCATTCTGTTAAACTTTACATAATTTCATTTAAATTCAATTATTATTAAATTTAAATTAGTATTTTTTGTATTCTTTACACAAATATTTATTGAATCGAACCTGAAAGTTGCTTACTCTATATTTGTTTCCTGTTTGTGTGAAATCTCTCTCTTCTTCCTTTTACTCTTGATATCTGTTGTTGTTGTTGTTGTTGTTGGAGAGGAACAAGTAAAACGATTACAAACGAGCACTGAACGAGCACTTCACGGAAATTTGTTTCATGGCGCCTCTTCTTATTTGGGCTTCGTGTATAAAAAAGAGAGTTTCATGCAGACACACACACCGAGCCTCGTAGGTTTGCACTGCTACTACGAAAAGCGTTCCTCTCTCGCGAGACGAATTTTGCACAAGTTTTCGTTCAGCAAACGACGAAAAATAAACTTAGCACTGAGAAAGGAAGGAGCAAAGTTAAAAAACCGACCGAAAAGCGAAAGAGAACCGAACCGAAACGAGCCGAACCGAGTGAAGGCGAGCTGAGGTGAATGCAGAAAGATACGATAAAAGAAAGTCGTTTCGCGTTACACTGAAGCGCAGCGATAAACAGCGACTGCGACGACGACGGCTACGGCGATGGTGAATGTGTTTCTGTTGAGGATGTAGTAGACGTTGCAGTGCAGATGCAAGGACGACTGCGATAACGACGCAGCACCGACAACCAACCAACAAAGTGGCATTAAAGCAGCTCACGTTCGGACGGTCTGTCTGCTGATTCTTCAGTGCAAATTTAGGTGGAACTCCGTATGTGGAAGTGGAGAGCGAATGAGGAAGTGAGCGCAGTAAGAACGGCGATGACGACGACGATGACGACGTCGATAGCGACGAACACTACGTTTCGGTATGCACGATTAAAGTGCCAGCGAGGACAGCGCTGGTTTTTGCGAATGCCAGCAGATACGCAACGAGCCGGCAGACAGACAGCCAAGCAGCCGAAACTCACATTCACACTCGCACTCGCTGCTCTCTGTCTGTCTCTCTTCTGCTTCCGCAGCGCTGTCCAGCCCGACATGACCGCTGCGCACTCCAGCGACACGAGAGAGGCTCGCGCCGTGGGAGAGGCTGGGGGCCGCGCCTACAATTAAATTTAGTGGCTGCATTTAGTTGGTATTCGGAAATATTTGAAGCCGCAGTTGGTGTTGTTGCTGTTGCTGTTGGTTGTGCAGTTGTCTCTGTTGCAAGGATGCGAGGAGCAAGGAAGCGTTTCTATTTTACATATGTATCAAATACTAAATTCGGTATTTTATGCACTTTAAATTGATGCATCGCTGTTTTTCCTCGTTGTTTTTGCTTTTCACACAAATGCATAATCTATTCTGTATATACACGCATACATCCAACGTATATTTTGTATTCATACTTAAAACACACACATCGAGAGTTTAAAACATTGGAATTCGTTGGCACGACTTCTCAGTCGACTCGTTTTCGATTTGCTTGTCCGGCGTTTTAGAAACCAACGCATTGCTTATTATTTGTCGAGGTCTACGAACTCTACTCAAAATTTACTTATTCTCCTTCCAAGGAGGCTCGCCTTAAAGCAGTTCTTCGAAGCAGCCTCGGCTTCGTTAGGAAAATGGTGAAAACTTAGTCACTGAAAGAAAGAAAAGCCACCAGGAAAGAAATAGACGCCTTTCTCTACAGCTTTTACAATTTTAATTCAGAAGTTATGATTTCAATTTCAGAATAAGGTCAATTGGAGCTTAGATCCTCCAAATGTTGATACAATGTTCTTATTTTAATATCATAAATTTAAGATTGTAGTTTAAATCTTACATTTTTATTTCAGAACTTTTAATTGTAGTTCAGATGTTCCAATTGTAATTCAGATATTCCATTTGTAGTTGATATTAACTAATTATTTAGTTATTTCTATTCTATTCTATTACTATTTCTTCAATTGTAGTTCAGAATTATTAAATTGATATTTTAATATTTTTCAGAATACAATTAATTAAAAAAGATTTAGAACTTCCATTTATAAAATTTTAATATTAATTTTGATTTACAAATGGCCGATTCTAATATTAAAATTTCACAATATAATTACAAATTTGCGATATTAAAATGATAAATTTGATCTGAAATCAGCGAAGATCTGAACTAAAATTAAAAAACTCTGATCTTCAAATGGAGGTCTCTGAAATTAAAATGAATATTTCTGAACTACGATAAGAAAAGGTGTACGGCATTCTCTTTTAATTATTTATAGTACATATTTGTTATAGCTTTCATTAATTGTTCATTATTGTGATAATATTTAGCCTGTAGATCTTCGCATTACTTGGCTGAAATAAATATATATAATTAATAAATAAACTGAGATAGCGTAACTTGTAATTCCGAAAGCGTCATTTGTATTTCAGAATAGTCATTTGTGTTTAAATGAATATAGTAAAATAAAGTCAAGTCAAGGTGATTATTATTGTTATCAACAGTCAATAATTCTTCTTAATTTCATTTCATTTATTTATATTCACAGTGAGAAAAGGAAAATTGTCTTTTATCGTATAAGATTCATCCAATTAAAATATTTAATTAAAGTTTTAATATTAATTAATTATTATTTAATAAAAGGTGACAATAAATCTGTAAAAAACAATTTCATATTAATAATTTCAAATTAAAGTTTTCCGTTACGTAAATTCAGTCATGATTTTCTCTATTCATTCTAATTATTTCCCTTAATTTTAATTTATATTTTTTTTAATTATACCTTGCAATTTTCTTTTTCAATGATTGGAAAAAACGAAAGGCAGAAATTCGCCGATACTCATACGACCCAGAGTCCCCAAAAATGTTGCCAACATAATCTAAACAGAAGCGAAACCTTGAACTAAATATTTCTAAATATTTTCACTTTCATTGCACTGTAGACGAATCCTGACTATTTCACAAACAAACAACTACAACGAAATTCGGGGCATCTATCGACAGCGTGGTCCTTGCCACGGCAAACTTCGTTTCAACGGAATTTTCTGAAAAACTAAACAAATTCTAAACAACAGCAGCTCACACATACGCCACATTCGGCCTCATTTCTCGTTCCTCCAACATCGGCCATCATCGGCCATCATCGGCCACCATCGGCACTCCATTCCGGCCCACGGTTGCATTGCATGCATAAAAACATGCACCATTCACGAAGTTCACGCTGCACTCTAAACTTCTAAGCAGAATCGATGGAGGCTGGGCATCGATGGAGGTGGCAGCTCGAACGCGACTGTGGACAAATGCTAAATTTATCCGAATTTAGAAGTGAAGCCACACTTCATGGCTTTTGGATTGCGTCGTTTGTGTCTCGAGATTTGAATGCAACTCTGAGCCTAAACCTTAAACAAAAAATTGGACTCTATTTGCTGCAATTTGACAATATTTTTGCCCTAAAATTCAGCTTTATTCGGCTGGATGCTTTGTACTTAACTGTACTCTGTGAATGCATTTTGCCTGTCGACGAAAAATCTAGACTTGCATGTGTTTGAAGCTGTGTTTTACACTATTTATTCACATATGTACTCATGTCTCAGTTGCATGGACTCTAAAAATAATACGTCTATACATTTTTGCTCTCCTCTACACCAGTCTGTCTCCGTCCAACCCATTGCCGGACGCAACAACACAACTAATTGAACGAATTCATCCCGCAAAACTTCAAACACAATCACAAATATTCGCCAGAAACACAAAAACAGCAGAACAAAAGCTTGTTTCTAGCGACTGAACGCTACTGTACCTCGTTTAGCAGTTTTTATTGCAACATGAAAGTTATTTAAATAAACGTCCTTATATATAGAATTTGGTTTTTTCATTAACATGAAAAAATGTGCGCTTTGCCTTTAGTTTTAATGCTTTGTATGAAGTCTATGTGAGCGCTAAAATGCGAAATTGCTACCAAATTGCAATTTCTATCGGCGTTAACCTGTTCAATTGTCGCCAGGTGACCCATTTTCTCATGTTGACTGTGGTTTGCGAAGCACGCGGTAATGTAAAACGGCCATTGATGCTTTCCAACGACGGCTGCCACGAAAGCAGTCAGCAAAACCTAGACACTACCTACACTTGCACTCTGTTTGCACAAGCAACCAAACAGACAAACACACACATAACTGCGCATAAGAGCTTTCATCCGACGATGTCGAAATGTCGACGCGACTTCCGCTTGAACTCTGCAGACAAGTCTACAAGTCGTTGACGGTTGACGGTGCGGTGGCTGAACGTACGAAAGCGTAACGTCCTCGACCTAGTTCAACGTCAATGTCACTGTGCCGTCTCGTGTACAGCGTCGAACCCATCCATGGTCGGTCCGCCACCGAAGCAGCAGCAAACAGCGATTACACAAGTACTCGGCAAAGAAGAGAACGACAAGCACGAGGCCTAGACCGAGGCTGAGGCTGAGTATCAGTAGAAATTACGGCCAACAGATGCGGCAACATTGCGCTGCGTCTGGTTCGCATTCATTCGTTCAACAAGAGGCACAACGATTCACAACTCAATTGGCAGCATGAGGCGAACAGTGAAGTGGCGCCCGAAAGGCAAAACGTGGCGGCGGGCTACTTTCTGAGCGACGAAGCGTTCGAATCAGACAAGCCGGCCCACAATGCCACGAAAACCGTCAAAACTTTATGTGCAAGTGGAGTGAGACGTCAGCAGGATACAAAAAAAAACAAAGATCCGATTAAAGCGAAGGCATTCCGATGAATGTTGCCGGTGATGATGTTGCTCCGTTTTAAGCACTGTGCTGGGACCTCCCGTTGACTGGGGGTCGCTTCGTTCAGTTACGTATTACTGTCGACTGCAACAATACGTGGCATCTTTCAGTTGCTGTTGGCCCAACTGCCAACACAGCAGACACACAGACAAAGGACCACTGGGACCTGTCAGCCCCCTCTTGTCCTGAACGCGACTCACCCCTGCCGTGGATGCAACAACGTTCCTAACCTAACCTAACCTAACATCACCTCGTCTGTTACAGCTTTAGCATCTGCGGCTTTACATGTCTCAGTCGCACTTGTGATGTGTAGAGCTTCGAACTGTTCACTAGCCACGACGTCATCGATCTGCCATTTAGAAAACATCCCTGAACTTGGCAGCTTCGAGAGTCCATGCTAAACGCACGCTTTTGGGGTTGAAATTCCGGCTATGGTTTGGGTACTCGGTGGCCGTTGTTCGCTGCTGGAAACGGGTTTCGGTGTTGGGTTGCGATGGCTTCCACATCCTCAGCCGCGCGTCGCTTGTGGTTTTGTTTTGCTATGCACCTGTTATGTACCGTGCACATAAGCGGGGAATAAGCAAGAGCCGGCTGTGTGTCAATGTGTGTGCGCATTTATTATATTTCGGCTGAACATTTGAGCAGTATTTACTGTGAAAGTGTGTGTTTTGTTTAATGTTTGCTTATTTATCTAGTCTGCTGCTGATGGGATGAGCGTAGCTGCGAACACAAACGCATGCATGTCAACGACTTCTTTGCCTACAGTTGATGAATTACCAAATAGCTACCGACACAAGTGGACAATTTATATATTTTTACATACGTTTTTGATTGTCCTTTCTACTAAATTTCAGATTGTATTAAAAATACATTTTTAAGCAATGTTCATAAATAACTAAATTTTACTTATGTGATATGTACTACTTATATTTTAAAATGTCCAATAAATGCGAATCATAACTTATTTTCAAATAAATACCCTACTTATTACTTATAAGAGGGTATTTTTAAATAAATAGCCTACGGCAACACTGTCTTCACTGTATGCATTACGATCGGAAAGCCAGCGTTGCACAAAATCACGTAAATCACGCAATCATGAGAATCGGTATTTGCGTGATTTGCGTTTCTTTTTCCGAGCATGCTTTTTTGTTGTTGTTGTTTGCGACGAGCAGCCAAATACCACAAGGAAACTTGCAGGATTTTGTATTGGGAAAGAAGAGAAAAAGATAGGATATTAAAGGATTTTAAAGAGAACAGAATTAGCGACAATTATAAAGGTTTATTGTGAACCAATATGTTCCTTAAATTAATAATACAACTATTTTGCAAAATGGATTTTAAACTGAGCGGATCCATTATAGCGGGTCTGCAGAATACAAAAATTAATTTTGCTTTTATTACCACAAAAGCGGAAAGATTCTGTGAAGTGATTATTTTTGTCCTGACGCTTTGAGGAGACAATAAATTTTGTTTTTTTTTCGCTGTTGCACCGAGCTGATAGCAGGCCGCTTGAAAAAGAAATCATTCTATGATTGATGTTGGTTGTAATGCGTCAGAATTTCGACAGCATTCCAGTCTTCACTGCTTTTGTAATCTATGTTTTGAAGGAATCTCAATGCGTGGATCACTCAGTTCCTTATCACAATTACGATGTAACGATGTATTACCTGATAAATTCATACTTTAATTTTTAATAAAACAAACATTAAACACTTTTAAACATTATTTTCGTGCCTTTTCATTCATTATTTTATTTTGTACAATATTCTAATTTTGTCACTATTATTATATGCAAAAAACTGCATTTTAGCAAGCATTTCACTTTAAATTATAAATTTTAAAAGAACCGCAGTTTCATTGACACAATCACTTTCGGTGAATTATTACTGAATATATTTGTGGTTGCTTAATAAATTTTTAAATAGAAATGTTAAAAATTTTGTTATATCGAAGAACTGATTCCAACAAACGCAACAAGAACAAATGCACAATGTTTATCCACGGCCTTAAGTAGACGGGGTACCATTTAATGTCGGCATTACTCAGTTATGGTGAGTGGAAAACAACTGGTGAAGTCTACACTTCGGGCATCAAATGTGGCGTTTTTTGTTACCACAAGTAAAGCAGTTGACAAACGAATTGCGGCGCAGATGATCCTACAAAGAGCACACAAACAATATAAGTAACATACAATACAGTATAAGTCAATAAAATGCAACATTTACAAGTGCATTCGAGGTACTACTTTGGACACACGAAACATCAACTGATGTGGCATCAAATGATATCATGTCTAAATGACTCATTGCGATGTCTGCATTCTACGTGCTGAATTCGTAAGCAGAGTTTGCATGCACTCCGTCTTTTACATAGAAAAACAAAAAGCAGAAGACGAAAACGATTTCGAGCCCATTGCTTTTTAATATTACGGATAAACTTTTGACTAAAAAGTATTCTATAACAGACACCTGAAAAAGAAAAGTATTTTATTACCTTTGAATGGATCACGATATTTTCCAATTGGGGTCTCAATGGCGCAGTACTACTACGAATGCTACGTCACGAATAATGAAGGAACTTAAGAAATGAAGAGGCGTACGTAATGTGATTTCTCTAGATTACTCTTTCTGGGAATAAAACGTTGCTTGTGCTCTTTTATTACTTTGCTCTTGCGACGGCTCAATCGCCACAAAAGCCCAACAGTTATTTTTACCCATGCATTCCTAAAAAATAATTGATATACCCATATATATAAAATAGGCAAAATTAGACGAAGGCGATTGAATAAACTGTGTATTTCTGAGGTGTTTCTTTGGTTTTAGTGCACTTTGGAAATTACTCTCTTTTCCCAAGGTTTTGTTATAGATTTCGATTCACACGTAAACAAAGTCTACATTCCAGACATGATCACAACAAGAATAACAACAGGTTGTCGTTCAAGCTTCTCTCAAGAGTCTCTTGCAGCAAGCAGTCATCGCTCTCACGCGTTCGCTTCATGTTGGGGTTTCTCCGAGACGAATTCTTTGAAGCTGTTGGTGTTGATGGTAAGAAATTTCGTCTGATTATAGTCTGTGGCGGAGAATACGTGGCGACGGTTGTGTGTATAGAAGAGAAAGCGAAACTGCGCATGGGTAAAGTTTTAAGCGACTCACTAAACAATAGCAACGGAAGTGAAAATCCAGCGAAATCCGAATAATGTTAAATACAATACGCTAACAAAGGTTAATCAAAAACGACATATATTGAAATCTAAAAGAAGAAAGTTTTGTGGTGTTAAACATATAGCTAAAAAGTGATCTGCTTTCAGCAAAGAAATTACGCAAGTTGCTTGGCAATTCAACAAAATTGATGAAACGCAGACAATAAGTATGTCACATCACATGAGAAACAGACAGAAAAAGAATTCTAAAATAAAGCCAAAACAAGCCGAGCAAGCTGACAGCGCAAGCAACGCAGCAGCTGCATTGTTGGCTGCGCAAAACGAAAGACTTCAACGCAGCCTCATAAGCCACAAACTCGATGAGATTCGTAAACAGCAAAATCAACATTTGCTGCACCAACAAATCAAAACACAACTCGGTGCACACAGCTTATGCAATGGGATTGCGGCTGGCGTCAACGTCAGCTTCTGCTGCGACGTCAACTGCCGGCTGAACAGCAGCGACGATGGCGCGTTGCGAGCGAGCTGCGTGCGTGAAATAAGTGCTCCCAACGCCAGCTGCTCGCGTTCTTCGTCGCCGTGTCCCTCCACATCCGCGTCATCCTCTGCGAAATGCGACCAGCGAAACGCGTCGTTATTGGCAGCACCAAAGCAGCGCGACGGTTCGCCGGACTCCGGCGTTGGCAGCGACGCCGATGGCAACGGCGGCGTCAGAGGTCTTCATCGAAGCTTCACCGTCGTGCTGCATCTGGACATCTTCAGTTGGTTCCTGTTCGCGGCAGCCTTCTGCACACGTTTGTATAAACTGTCGACGCCGTCTAACGTCGTGTGAGTGATTCTTGCTGTGATTATTTGACTTTATCATTGTCATGGGAGCTCTTATAACTGTTGTCCGTTTTTCCTACAGCTTCGATGAGCTGCACTACGGCAAATACGTTGCTTTGTACATGCGCAACATGTTCTTCTTCGACCAGCATCCACCGCTCGGCAAGCAACTCATCGCTGGAGTGGCCAGCGTGGTCGGCTTCAACGGCAACTACTCCTACCCTCGCATAGGAGCCGAATACACGGCGAACGTGCCCATCTTCTGGCTGCGCTTCCTGCCCGCGCTCTGCGGCAGCCTGCTGGCTCCCGCTGTCTACAAGCTGCTGCTCGAAACGCGCCTCAGTCGCTGGACTTCGCTCCTCGGCGGCTTGTTGGTCATATTGGACAACGCGTTGCTCACCCAGTCGCGCTTCGTGCTCATGGAGTCGATGCTGCTGTTGTTCTCCACGATGGGCATCTGCTTCCTGCTGAAGTTCCAGCGCTGTCGCTTCGGCGGTCCGCTGTGGCTACTCTGCGGCGTAGCGGCTGCTTCTTGTCTTTCCTTCGCTGCCAGCGTGAAGTACGTCGGCCTGCTGAGTGGCTGCCTGGCTGCTTATTTAACATGCCGCTATTTGTGGGATCTGTTGTATGATGCCACGGTTACAGGTACGTCATTCAAAAGGTCCATTACAAAAGGAGGTTCAGTGGCAAATTTAGGTTCTTTAAAGAACAGGAATGATTTTTGTGATAGTAAAAAATAGGAATTATTAATTTCTTCATTTTCAAGACCTTCAAATCGTGCTGCAGACCGTGGCACGCATCTTGCTATTTGGAGTGCTTCCGGTGCTCATCTATTTGGCGGTTTTCTATTTTCATCTGCACACTCTGTACCGTGCTGGCCCCCACGACAGCATCATGACGAGCGCCTTCCAAGCGTCTCTCGAGGGCGGCTTGGCCTCCATCACGAAGGGGCAGCCGCTGAAGGTGGTGCATGGCTCGCAGATCACGCTGCGGCACACACACGGCCGCACCTGCTGGCTGCATTCGCACTTCCACGTCTACCCGGTGCGCTACCCGGACAAACGCGGCTCCTCGCATCAGCAGCAAGTCACCTGCTACTCCTTCAAGGACGTCAACAACTGGTGGATAGTGAAGCGGCCAACGCGCGACGATCTCGTCGTGGATGACGACCTGGACGAGATTCGGCACGGTGACGTCATTCAACTGGTCCATGGCATCACCAGTCGGGCTCTCAACTCGCACGATGTGGCCGCTCCGATGACGCCGCAATGCCAGGAAGTCAGCTGCTACATCGACTACGACATCAAAATGGCCGGCGAGCTTTTGTGGCGCGTCGAGATTCTGAACAGGGAGACGGAAGGCCCGATATGGCACGCCATTAAGTCGCAAATCCGCCTCATTCACGAGACGTCGGGCGCTGCGCTTCGCTTCAGTGGTCGCCAACTTCCAGAATGGGGCTACAATCAGCACGAAGTCGTGGCCGATCGTGTTGTCGAACAGATGGACACCATTTGGAATGTTGAAGAGCATCAATATACAAAGAGTACGTATAAGAAACAATATCTTTGCTACACGTTGTTTAATAACTCTTTCACTTCATCATTTAGCAAAAAATCAACGCGATCGCGAACGGCAGCTGCTGAACGCCGAAATGATCCCCACCAAGCAGACGAAGCTCAGCTTCTGGGAGAAGTTCCTCGAGCTGCAAACGAAGATGCTGCAGAACTCGCGCCCCAAGGACAGCCACATGTACAGTTCAACGCCGCTGGAGTGGCCGCTGATGGACAAAGGCATCGCTTATTGGGTGGACAGCGACTCGAATGGCCAAATCCATTTGTTAGGCAATGTGCTTATATGGTACACCGGAACCATCTGCCTCTTCGCTTACGCAGCTTTGTACATCTTCTACTTGGCACGCAGACAGCGGCTCTGCTACGACTTGCCGCCACGCGAATGGCAGCGTTTCCGCGACGCCGGCGACGTCTTCTTTGTGGGGTACCTCTTGCATTACGTCCCCTACTTCTTTATCGACCGCATCTTGTTTCTGCATAACTACTTTCCGGCGCTGCTATTCAAGATTTGGTTATTGTGCTTCGTCTTGGAGCATATCGACTTCTTGCTGAAGCGTTACAGCGGCAGCGCCGTTTGGTGCGTGTTCATTTATCGTTTGCTCGTTTTGCTGTGGCTGGTGTCGGTGGTTGTTGTATTCGTAAAATTTTTACCTTTAACGTACGGCTTCCGCAAACTGAGCACTAAAGAGATACTCAACCTACGTTGGAAGAACACGTGGGACTTCCTGCTCAGAAAGGATTTTAAAATAGAGTCAGCAGTACAGGGAAAAGCGTGAGTAGTTCATAAACTTTGTTTTTTGTCCCAAAAAAATCCTCATTTATAATTTAAAAAAAAAACTTTTAAGTTTTGTGAACACGCCTGATTTTGCCTGATTTTGCCAGATTTTTAACTTTTAAGAAAAATTTAGTACAATTGAAAACTAAATGTTATTGTATGAAATTGATTATTAATTAATCGATCAAGCATTTCATAATGTAAAAAAAAGAGTTTGGCTTTGTAATAATATTAATGAAGCCCTGTTATTTAAATTTTGTTAGATAATGTAAGATCCGAGATTTCCTTAGACATTAACTTTATATTAAAATAATACTCAATCATTGTTATTCTACGAATAATTTTATTTCATAATTAAAATTAAGTTAGACACTGAAATAATATATAAGGCTAGATCAAGTGAAAACTAGAAGTAAGCCACTTTTATAGTACAACAATATAATTGAATTATAAAACAATCGAAGCAATATTTTATTTGTAGCTGATGTCTATAAAATTTTGTATATTCAATATAAACGTTCATCGTTGGTCGATTTAATATCATGAAATAATTTAATATTTTGGCCTAAATGTTCATTACGGGAATCGGCGAAGCCGATTGCCGTAATGAACATTTAGGCCCCCTCCTCCCCCAAAATTGAACTGCGAAAAAAAATTTAGGGGCGTGGCCTTACTTTAGGATTTATGGGCGTTTGAAGGTCAAAACCGTTCAAACTTTGAATAGTCATATCTTCTCAATGGAATGGTCTACAGATGCATAATGTATATCATTAGAAAGGTATTTTTGAGATCTATCTTTTAGGTACTAATCTTTTTTTTTGATTCTCCCACTATTTTCCGAGATAATTTAGTTTTAAAAAAAAATTCGGAGGTTGTCTTAAAAAAATATAAATTGTTAAAAATATTACGTAATGATGTCAAAAGTTAGCATCATCCCCTGAAAGCTTACAGTCTCCCCTTTCCAATGATATATAACATGTTGGGGTTATCTCTTACGATTCCGACGATATTCATCGAAATATTCAAAAATAAATGTTAAGTGCTCAAACTGTGTAGTGTGCATATCTGTACACTTGCAAGTGCTTATTACGAACAATGTTTCTATTAGTTATTATTGGCGTATTTTTAGGGTATCAGTAAGGTATATTGTTATAATTTAAGGTATTTATAATTTATTAATTACAAATAAAAACATAAAACACAAAACAGAAAAGTTACAGATTCTTCTTCACTTCCAATACTATACATTTCAAATGACATACCTTCAAAAAACCTTGTTACTTTTTAAAATGAAAAATTTTTAAGAAAAATCGCGCGATTTTTCTTAAAAATTTTTCGCCTGCGGCGCTTTTCAAGGCAAACGTCATCACAAAACCTGTTACTCTTTAAAATGAAAAATTTTTAAGAAAAATCGCGCGATTTTTCTTAAAAATTTTTCGCCTGCGGCGCTTTTCCCTATTGATGTTTGGGGGGGGGGGGGGGGGGGACGGTGAGGCAGGGAAGCAACACAACTCCACTGCAGAACCTGCCCGAGGCCCGAGGCCCTCAACTCTTCAATTTTTCGCCTGCGGCGCTTTTCCCAATTTTTGGGGGGTTGGGGGGGGGGGGGGGGCGGTTCGAGGAGGGGAAGGGGTTTAGACAGGGAGGGGAGGGGGAGCGGGGAAGCAACACAACTCCACTGCGGAACCTGCCCGATGCCCTCAGCACTTCATTTGACCTTCAAACGCCCTCTGCATGACCTCGGAACGCCTACAATCGGCCACGCCCCTCATAAAAACCCCTAATTTCAAAGAAAAACGGTAAAAAATAACGGTACAAAAAAACACAAAAAAATTGGCAAAATCCCGCAATGCACATTTGTTCCTGATTTGTTGTTGTTTGTTTTTGAAATAACTACATACATACATAGTTCAAAAAATTTTCTGAAATTTCCAAGGTTTTACGGAGAGTAGCCGGCCCAGCGTTGCACAAATCCTGCCAAATCACGTTGGTGTAGTTGTTGTGGGCAAACATATGCCTGATTGGCAGCATTGACTCACAGGTAAAGTAAAAATATATTTTCTGCCGCGAATACTGAGCAGACAATTTCGTAAATGTTGCTGTCACAGTGTGTGCTGCCAAATCTGCATCTGCAAATACCTCCATAAAATTCGTAATTGTATTTACAAAAATTTTTTGTCATCAATCTGCATTTGGTCAGTATTTCTCTATTATATCATGATTAAATTTCTGGTGAGTGCAACTTTTTCAGAAAATAAGGATTGGTTTGTTCATATCGGTTCTTTAATTGCAAATCACTTTTAATATTAAATCTGCGGGATTGTTTAATCGTTCGACTGGTTTTACTGACTCTAAATGACGCACTTTGGCCAATTCAATTCTGATAATATTCAATCAAATTCAACTCTTACGATGTGTTTAAAACATACATTCTAAATGCCTTGTCTACTATTAAATATTACGATAGAATTAGAAAAATCGAGTTACACTTGAATTTATACAAGTTTCTTTTCAATTTTTTGTACTTTTAGCTAACCTTTAGTGCTGGGATCTACACGGGTATCTACATAAGCCAAAACTACGAGGTAAGTGTACCGCTCGTTACAATATTTTTTAACTAAGTTCCTTTTCCTAGGTTCCCCGTGTCGATGAGCCCGCCAAGATCATACAAAAAATCAAAGATTTCTTAGAAGAACGGCGCAAAAAGTAAATTTAGTTTTTAACCGTATTAAAAGTTTTAGTTCAAGTTTGATTTACTTATTTCTTTAGATATTTTAGCTTTAAGTCAAGTACGTATTTTAGAGTATAATGTGTTGGCCCGATTATATAATGGGTGAATAAAAGATAGCACGAAAGACTAAAAACACAAATCAGTTTTTGAGCTGCTTAAACAAAAACCAAAAAGGTTCCAACTTTTTCAACATTTAAATCCTAAAATGTCCCAGGGAAATAAATGAATAGTAAGATTTTATTTATATGTAATGACTCCCAAGAAGAGATGATAATTAATTACAACAGCATCGCTAATTCAATTCAAACACTATAAATATTTATAAGGAACTTTGGTTCATCGTACATCTCAACTAAAAAGCTTCTCCATTTATTCTTCTATAAAATAATTATGAATAATATGCTCTGAAATCTTCAGTATGGTTTTTTTCAAAATATAAGGCTGAAGTTGTTAATAAAAATGTGTTATTATAAATAAAAACGAAATATAGTGAATCAAACTTGTGTGCTTAAATATTCTCTATATAACTCTTTTTTCCAGAACAGCAGCTGAAGAACTTGTGGACGATGTTAAAAAAGTTGTTAAGAAAATCTCAGATTAGAATTATGTAATAATAGTTATTCACAATTTAAAACCTACAATAAAATTTAATGCACTATTTTTTAAAGTCTAGTTTTCTTTTCCGGTATGTTAACTAACGTTCGTTAAGTTAACTACGCATGTCGGCGATCTAGTAAGTATACGACAAAACACGATAGTGTCCTCATAAAAGGAGAAGATTTTGTATAGAAAACAATTCTTTCAGATTATAATCACAAGATTTCTCTGTGTAAAGTTAAAAACTGTGTTACAACAATGCATTACGAATTCCATGCATTTGTACGTTTTGTATTTGGGCATTTTTTGAGTGAGTGAAAAAGAACAACGTATGAAGAAGATGAACCTGAAAGAGGTAAAAATAAAGATCGCCTTTATTGAAGATGAAGTGTAAAAATGCTTGCAGTGATTTGATTTCAGCATTATTGAAGAACTTAATGGTCTTGCTATTTGTAAACGGGTTTTACTACATTCGTTAAAATCATATTATCTATGGTGAAAACACCCATGTATGTTTTTGTACGCTGAGTTTTATGACTGAAACCAGCAGGATATCCAAAATATTTGGTCGTCTTTGGTGTAATAAGAGAAACGTTTTTTATGCATTCAGAACTAAACTTACGTCTATGTAGCAATCTGTTTTGTATCGTGTGTTCAACTCTTATTGATATGTTATCTTTTATTAGGCTATTTGCACAAATATTATTGTGTTTTGAAACTCAGTCCAGAAATATCCGTGCTTAATCATATATTTACAATAATCTGCTGTTTTGTTGTTCTCTGGATCAAAGTCCAAGTTTTCAGCTCTGCGTCGAATTTGGGAAATTTAATTTTGTTTGTGGTGAATACACGATAGCAGAGTAAAATTAATATCAAAACGTTTCGAAGATAACATCAACAAAGTGTAAAAACCAAACATTTCAATATATACCTCAATATGAAGATTGTGCCCAGTAAAAATCAAAAATGAATGACTTCAAGACGCTGCTATTTATATCTGTAATCTAATTGATGGATCTTATCGCTCCAATATATTTTTCATTTGTTTGTTGCACCACTGAATTCTTGCAATGATTCTTTTTACGATTATAATCTTGACATACTACGTTCTTTCTTTTGCGACCAAAGAATTCTTTAATACTAAAGAAAAAAACAAATACCTCTTTTATATTTAAATTACATCAAAATTATATTTATGTATAGCAAAAAAATAAAGTTATTAATTGGACTGGAACAACATACCAATTTATATCAGCAAACATCCTTACGAATTAAATTTTAAGTTCCAAGTATTTTTGCAGTTTTTCTTTTAATATATATATGTATGTTTTATATGAATTACACAGTTGTAGATGTAAAATATAGAAAGAAATTAAAATTAAAATACAAATATGTTTAAAATAAAAAATAGTTATGCTTAGAAGATGATGATGTTCGTTTGTTGTTACCGTTTCTTCTAATTCTAACATACAATATAAATTTAAAAGTTTCTTATCTGCGGTAGTTTATTTAAATGTTCTTTATTTCCGTTTCAAGTTCCTTTTTTATTTGCAATAAGTTTAATCTTTTTATATTGTTTGTTGTTGGTTGTTGTGATTTTTTATTATAATTTTCATTAATTTTAGTTTATAATTAAATCATACAATTTTAGCGGTTAGCGTTTTTAAGTTGATTGGACAACCAATCAAGACCTTCGTACAATCCATCACCACTAGTTGCACACGTCGCCTGAATGTACCAATTGCGGTTTCTTAGTGAATGCAAACCAAGCTTGTCGGTAATTTCAGCTGCGTTCATTGCATTGGGCAGATCCTGCAATTACAAATAGAAGCAGATTCTTAGTCAATCTGGAAAACTGGCTACCTTCACATCGATTGGTGAAGTTAAACACTCTTTCTGCTGTCATTCTTACCTGTTTATTAGCGAATATAAGTAAAACAGCATCTCTGAGTTCGTCTTCTGCTAACATACGCATCAATTCCTCTCGCGCTTCTCCAATGCGCTCTCTATCATTACTGTCAACAACAAATATGAGACCCTACAGCAAAAAAAAAAGAAGGATAAATTTTGAAATCGTTGAAGTTAAATTTGGAATATATTCCAAAAATTTGTAATCAGTCCCGTCTTGAAACAAATGATAATTAATATAATCACAGTAGTTAATCATTCAAGTGGTTATCATCATGTTTACGGTCTGTGAGCTTATTCTCAATTCTAGGCAAAAATCAAGGATGTACGTACTTGCGTATTTTGGAAGTAGTGCCTCCATAATGGACGAATTTTATCTTGACCGCCTACATCCCACACCGTAAAGCTAATATTCTTGTATTCGACAGTCTCGACGTTGAAACCTTCAAATGTAAGGGATTAAAAAAGTCTGAGCAAATCTGTTGCCCAAAAAAAGGGGGCAACTTACCAATGGTAGGTATCGTTGTAACGATTTCGCCTAATTTCAGTTTGTACAAAATTGTGGTTTTACCAGCGGCATCTAATCCAACCATTAATATTCTCATTTCCTTCTTGCCGAAAAGTCCTTTGAAAAGATTTGCAAATACGTTCCCCATGTTGTTGTCACAGATATAGTCTTCGATGCGGTTGAATTGAGTCGAACTGAAGTCTCGAACTTAGTTAAAATACTATCAATGGAATATCAGTTACGTTTTCAATCCGAGAATCACTACAGAATTGCTGCTCTATTAATAATAGTCTGCAAAGAGAAATTAAACCAAGTTGAACAAAGAAATATGGAATTCAATTTTATTATCCCTTCTATGTTAGCAATTTTTAATTGATCCTTTACATGGATAAAATATTTGTAAATTTACATAGCCTAAATATAAACCTTGAAATTAACTAAAGCATCCGCCAAATTTTTACACACAGCATGATTCAGACGAAGAGGAAATCATTTAAGATGGCGCTTTATTACCAAGGTATATAAATTATGATTGACTATGAACTACAGACATGTAATTGGTAAGTAGCGACGAATTAATAGTTTTGAAATTATAATAAATTAACACCATCGTTTATAAATCATGCGAGTCAAATGCATTAGAAGACTCCATTGCGTTAGACGACAGTCGAATGCAATGCAACTAAAGCAAAAATGACCTGTCTGAAGTCTGACTCAGCGACTGCATCTAAGCTCTTGATAACAATTATGTGACAAACTCAAATAATTCATCATTAATAAAATGTTATTCAAAGAGTCAAACTTATCAATTTCCGTGTTCAATGAATCTACGAACAAATACATATTTTTTTTTTTTCTTTCCACTGCATCCAACAATGTGCAAATATATTTCTTTTAGCTTAATTAAATATTTAATATTTCTATGAGCGAATACATTTTTATACTCTCAATTATTTAAATAATCTCACATTTGAATTAATTTTTTAGTTTCCTTTATATCTAATAATTTTGGGTAGCACCACCCAAAGAAAAATCTGAAAACTTCACCAATTTGCACGAAAAAGATAGACAAACCAAATTTCACCACTCCATTGATGACGGAGACGATGGTGTTGCAAATGTGTTGAATAACACAATGAACATCTTTCTCGGCTTTTACAAAATAAATAAAGCGAGATTATTACCAAGAAATAATGGCCGTTCCGGCACCGAGGAATTGGGGCGAATTTTATAAGCTAAACAACTTTAAATTCACCACTTCAAAGACGCCTTGACGAAAATTCGAAATTACCGATATAAGAAATCATAAAAACCCTAAACATTGCAAAAGATACATACTTAACAAAACTCTCAACATAAAATTAACTAATAAATAAAAATATCATTTTTCTTACGATAACACTTCACTTTAGATGTTTAATTGTTGAAAATATTTTCACGGCGATGAAATGACGACGACAAACGAAAAAGACTTGTCGCAGTAGTGTTGCCTACGTAAGTGTTTTGTAAAAGGGACATTTGATTAACCAGACGTCATATATGTATGTATTTAGCAAAGCCTTTATCAGGATTTTAATATGAATATGTAAAATATTACAAATATAATTGCTTTATAACTGACATGCTAAATATAGTTTCTAAAAAATTCTACAATCAGAAATAGAGTTGTAACTAACGACTAAATACTAATGTTTTCGTAATTGCAACAAAATTTTATGAAAAGAAGCATTACTTTGGTAAAATGAGCACGAACATTAAACATAAACCAGAAAGAAACAACTATAC
Organism: Thecophora atra; assembly: GCA_937620795.1. Classification (NCBI taxonomy): domain Eukaryota; kingdom Metazoa; phylum Arthropoda; class Insecta; order Diptera; family Conopidae; genus Thecophora; species Thecophora atra. The sequence continues at coordinate 66,893,855 of OW569397.1, read as the reverse complement.
ATGATCACTTTGAAGATGTTTCAATTCGCAACATTCGATAATCCTGAAGAAAAATAGTTTGTGTCTAGCATTATTTCTAAACATAACAAACCTTTAGTTACATAAATTAAACGCACTTAAAATACGAAAAGTGTGAAGACGACACGGACGTGAACGACACAGTGTAGGTGGCTAATATTAAACTAATTGTAATATGAAAATTCAACACACCGGATGAGTGAAAGAAACAACCTCTTATATTTCAAAAGAGTAGATAGCGTACAAAAGATGCCACGTAGATTCAACAAATGTGTGAATGAATAATTAATTTAGACAAAATTAACAGTGTTACCAACTTTTGAAAAATCAATAAAAAGGCTCATACAATTTTCCAGATCGCTGTGGTGAATCCGTATTCATATTTTCAAATGTAGATTAAAAGAAAACTTGTTTCTTTTACACATTATTTCTAATTCTATATCAATTGGTTATTACTTAATAACCTCATTTCACAAACTGCCGACAAATGCTTAGAAATGGATTTGTTTTATCCAAAATCACCTTTTATGTTTAGCCCAACGCCGGAATCACTTTTAATTGAAGGGAATGTAAGTATTTCACTTTGGTTTGCAATTTTTCACTTCCCTATAACAATGTGGACCTGAATTTAAAGTAAATTTACATAAAACTGCGACTTTATTGCAACAACGTCGACGAACACGAGTGTGGCGTTAAGGAAAGTGTCAAAAACGTCAACATATAAAATTGTAATAAACTCGAAAGCAGTGTTGCCTACTGTCATTAAATACGTTCATTTGGTTTTGTTGATATTACTTAGGACTTGAGAGAAAACCTTTTTGGAAAGACGATAATGAGATTACGAATGCTTAAAATTTTCATAATCTTAAGAGCGATATGCAAATAGGATATGTTAATATATGTTTATTTTGGGGTAACTATTCTACACATTACCTTTCTGTATGATGAAATGTGTATCGATTTCTATGAAACCATCGTTCTGCATATTTAAAGCTTTTGACTAACCTGCACTCTGTTTTTAAATTCAAAAAGAGGAGTTTCTTTGTTTTGGAATTTTGGTTGCCATGATTGAGTGTTGCTTAAAATTCATCTATTTTCCAGGATTTTAGTCTCGAAGCCCTTCTTCAATGGTTGTGCCTCGCACCCAGCATTACAACCTACCGCGTTAAGTTATCAGAGTTGACTTTGAAAGAATTTCAATCTGAAGTAGAAGCGGTCCTGAAAGTCAAATACCCAGATTCTTCTCCGGCAATCTTTTCAATTCCTCAAATACCGGAAATGCTTTGTATTGGTGCGGTTATGCATCCCAATGACTATCTCCAACCGGATCCAAATAAAAAGGAAGTAATTGTAGATATTAAATGCGCGGCAGCCTTGCTACGCGGTGCTCATATCTACGCACCCGGTGTGCTATCAATGGAAACTGGAACACACTTGGGCGAAGAAGTGCAGGTCTATGCAGATCTGGAAGATAGATGTACCAAAGGAACAAATGTGCGCTACAAATCCGCATACAAAGTATTTATTGGCATTGGTAAGACTCGGATGCAACGCCATCAATTGTACGGTTTAAATATACCAACAACTGGCATTGCCATTGAAATGAAGAGCACCATTTCCAAAGTGCCCTCTATCGGCGACCTATCAAACAAAAACGCATTGCTGCAGAATCTGCCCTCAATTGTATGCGTTCGTGTGCTTGACCCGCATCCTGGTGAGTGCGTACTAGATATGTGCGCAGCTCCTGGCAACAAAACCACGCACATCGCAGAGTTGATGTGTAACGAAGGTATTTTGGTAGCACTGGATAAGTCTGCTTCGAAAATAAACCGTTTGAAACAGAGGTTATCGAGTGGAATGCATAATGTACATGTTTTCGCCTATGACGCCACAACTGCATTTAAGGAGAACGCCGAAAGATCGGTGTGTCCACCATTAGCATCTGCCACCTTCGATCGGATTTTATTGGATGCACCATGCAGCGCTTTAGGCAATCGACCACTATTGGCAGTAAGAGGAATAAATGCAAAAATGCTCGCATCTTATCCATGCGTGCAGAAGAAATTATTTCATGCGGCTGTGCCTATGTTAAAGCCCAACGGTGTGCTAGTCTACAGCACGTGCACTGTAACCTCTGCAGAAAACGAGAGCATTGTTGCCTGGGCTCTGGCGCAGTTTCCACAGTTGCAGCTCGTAGATGCCCTCCCAAAGTTGGGCGCAGCTGGTTTAAAAAACTGCGGCTTGAATGAAAAACAAAGGTAGGTAGTATGTTGTATCATTAAAGCATCAAAACGAAGTTATGTTGATTATTTATAGAAATCGCCTTCAACGTTTCGGTCCCATTCAAGATAATGACGTCAACAGCAAATTAGACACAGTTGGATTTTTTATTGCCAAGTTTGAAAAGCGAATTCAGTAAATCCGCCAGAACCCATGGAATTCTCAAGAATCAATTATATTTCGTAGTGAAATTTTATTCTTAATTTAATGCAAATACAAAATAATATGATTTATGGTTATCTACTCATATATTTAGCTTTCAATGATTTTTTCTATAAATGTCATAATTTATAATTTCATTTATGTTAAATATTTTCAGTAAAAAAATGGTAAACAAATTTAGAAGTTTTATTTTTGTATAAATCAGTAGCTTGGTAAAAAATTGGATATATCCACTGTTGGATAAATAATAATAAAAATTATTGAACACAGAACGAACATGTCTGAAATGTACTTAAATAAATAAATACGGGAAGCTGTTAAAATGTTATTTTTTAAAATATTGAGTAGTTTTTCATTTAACTTCGAGCTATTTGCTGCTCTTTATCTAAAGTCAATTCGAAATACTTAATATTTAATGCTTATTTAATATTTGAAACTTCACCTGCTGCCTTCTCAAAAACCTCTGAAAATTACGCTGCAATATTTAGAGCCTTAAACTCGTCATCGTGCATTTCCGTCATCATGAAAGTGCCATCTTGGAGCAACAATACAACCCGTCGAGTTCCACCTGAGGAGAGATCAAGCATGAGCTTTAAATAATTTACCGCACAAAATGTTGGATCTACCTGGCGATGGCAAATCGGCCTGTACTACTTCTGCGGGAATATTCGCCTCTTGTCCGTCGCTACCGTCGCCCGTTTGTATACACAGTTGGCCGGTCGAGCTTGCAGCTGTTCCTTGTTGTGCCAAGGCGGTTGCTTGGTGCTGCGCCAGCTCTTCTTCAGTCATGGTAACGACCTGTGTTGTTCCGTCTTCTTGTGTGGTCTTCACCAGGTATTGCCCTCCCTCGCCTGTTGCAGCCGCTAGTGCTTCAGCCTGTTGGTCCGGTGGTAGCTGTGCTACTGCCTCTGCAACAGCCGTGTCCAATGTTAGAACTGGGTTTTCTTCACCTTCAGCAGCAGCAACGTAGGCGAATTGTTGCTCGCCATCGGGACCTTGAGTTACCAATATGGTTTGACCTTCAGCGTTTTTGCCAGCAACTTGATAAATAGTGCCGTCCTCTCCGGTGACTAAAAGTGGCGAGCCATCTTCATTAGTCAGCATTTGTTGATCGTTGGTGAGCAGCAAAGTGGGATCAATATCTTGCAGATCTTGTTGTAATGCAATTTGCGATTGCTGATCTGTAAGAAGTTGAGTCTGTAGAACTGCAGATTGTTTTTGCTGGACTATATCATTGTGATCATCCTGACCCAATATTTTCCCTGTATAAAGGAGTGTTTGAAAAAATTGAGTGACATTGGCCAATTTACTAAAATTCTAAAATATTCTAAATATAAATAGAATAATAAATTTCTGAAATATTTTTAATGGAGGGATCAAAATTCATTTAAAGTATACGACGACTCCATTCTTTCGATTCGTCGTCCAGAAATGTCTTGAATTATCCACAGTTCCGTAAAAAAAAAAGTTATAAATCATTGACGGCAATTCTCTAGGGCGTGACAAATTAAGATAATTTGTAATCAAATTAGACTGTGATCTTTTAACGTTCTTTAAGGCATTTATACACGTTATTGCTCAATGCTCGGATTTTTTACAGTTTTATACAATCTTTGGGAAAATGTGTCAACAATTTCTCATCAATCGTTTAAAGCAAGTCGTCCAATTCACCAATGAAAAATATTTTTCATGTGCTATAATATAAACCAGAGCATTGAGAATTTATATTTAAGCTGGCGGTTGCGTTTTGTAGCTCAAGGAGTTCTTGTTGCTGAGTGTACAGGAAATACAGATTGCGGTGAGGAGATCCTTGAGAACGCCTGTGGAGCATTTCGCCGTTGTAAGGTTGTGATTTCTGTTTCGATCCCGAGGGAGGTGTTCAGACCTCTAAAAATGCGGAATATGAATCACAGGACTCGCAAGGTTCATTGCGAACGATTAATGAACTTTGGTTGTGAGCATCGAGAGGCATTTTCCTCGGCTGAATGATTTTTAGTTGTTTTATAGTGAAAATTGCCTCCGGTCCTTTCTAGCGTAACCTCAGTAAAATTAATACCATACAATTAATAGAATAACAAATATTCACATTATATGTCTGGAAATTACTGTTTTACAATATAAATCGATAAAATGCTAATTACAATGTCGGACTTTTGCCATTTCTAAATTATAAATTATTTAAAAATTCTATTATTATAAATTCTTATAAGCATTATAAATTCTTTTTAATGCTATAATATGAGAATTCCTACATATAGCTGCTGATCGAATATTTTTAAATGGCTTTAATTACCTGTGATTGGACACAGTGTCGCTTGATTGTCTCCATCATCATAGTCGTTGTTTTGCGATTTGCGTACGCTCACCGAAGTATTGCTTCGCGCCGATGGAGGTGTTATTTGCTGCACTTTCTGTATCTGCACTTGAGACTGCTGCTGCTGTCGACTTAGCTGCTGTTGCCTGGCTTGTTGCGTGCGATGCGCAGCAACGTCTTCGCGTGTCATAACCTTTTTCGTAACCTTCAGGTCGCCAGACTTTGAAAGCTGCAGTATCTTTTGCTCCGGCGTGACAGTTTTCGAAGTCGTTGTTAGTGCCGAACGGGATGCTGCATTACTACGTGGTATGATCATCCGTCCAGAAGTATTGGAATTCTGATTACTTCCGGAAGAAATGGTTGTCCGTTGCTAAAAGAGACGAATGTGTTTATGGGGATAATGTCCACTTGTACACAAATACTTACCGACGCTGAAACAATGGGTTTGCGTTGTATTGTTGTGCCACTTGGTGTTCGCTGTGGACCAGCAAGTTGTGTGCGTTGCGGTGTGGCACTAATTTGTGTGCTGCCAACGACTGCTGACTGAGCAGTCCCAACACGAACGGCTTGTGAACGGCCCACTGCCACTTTTATTTGTCCTGTCGTCTCGGAAGCATCTGAACCAGAACCCACGATACGCACAATGCCACTACTCGAGACAGCTGACTCACCCTTGGAAAGAACGCGAATTTGAGCTTCAGTTTTTTGAGAATTCTATAAAAATACGTACATAATACATATGTTTTTTGCATGTATGCATACAGAACGAGACGATTGTAAAATTATGATTCGAAAAATCTTGTGTTTCATGGTATTTAACTTTATTACTGACAGACATTTTTTTTTCTTTTTCAGCGCTTCAAATATTACATATATATTTATATGTATTATAGGAGCAATATTGCCATACTTTTCCTGCAATCAGCCAAAGTTTATCACAAAGTCGATCAACAGGTTGGCGAAATCTGAGATGTCTGCTGCGCATCTGTTTTTCAAACCAGCTTTTGTAATTGTTTGTTGTTTTCTTCAGCAACATTGCAAATTGTGCAGCAATAGTTTTAAATATCAATAGCAGTTGGCAAACTTTGTTGTAGACTAACGCTGATTCAGGGAAATACATGTACTTCCGGCATAAAGTTAATGTAAATATATGTCTTTGTTCCCCTTTAATTTTATGTTTATGAAAAACCAATACAAAAGACATTTTGGAGCAGCGAGAAGGAAGTAGTTTTCACTAACTGTTCTTCCGAATCATTTTTGGGCGATTTGAAATCACCACGAGTTCTGATTTATTTCATGCAGAACATTATATTTCTGCACGAAAGTTTGATTAACTTACAGATTTTCCGGTGTTGCTACCACTCGCACTGAAGCCTGGTTTCTTCACGACTCCGGAAGAACTCGTGTCTTGCGTTATAATCACGTCAGCAGATTTCGATGCAGCTGCAGCAGCTCTCGTTGAAGTACCATTCACCTTGATCATTTTAGACTGCCAAAGTCAACATTAATATATGTACATAAATATCTGTCAAATATCTTTTAGATTGGATTTACCTCGACGTTTTTTTCTGATTTTGTTTTTACTTCTATCGATACAGCGTTACCGTTCTTCATTCGCTTTACTGTGTGCGACGGTATTAAATCCTCTTCCAAATCTTCCATTGTGGCGGTTGTAGAAAGCACATCGCTTGTCTCCGCCGAATCATTGTAATCTGAGTCATCTAACTTGCGTTTCATGGCTCCAGTCGAATTGCTGTTAGTGTTCATAGACCAATCCTTATCTTCCTGCGAACCACCTCCTGTTGAATCGCCATGGTTGGACAAAGGAGAACTGGGTCCTGTCGAACTAGTGGCGCACCACTGCTTCACTTGATCCATCGCCTTCATTTTGGAGCTGCGCGCTAAACGCACAGAATCATTGCTCACAGGTGAAACGACATTTAATTTATTGCCACCATCTGTCGAAGAGTCCCTACTGTTGACAGGGACTAATTTCGGAATTGGTGGTCCTCCTTTTCCGGTGATAATTGCGTCCTTCTTAATCCCATCACCTGTTTTAACGCCTCCAGCGACGTTTGCTGCTTGCTTTGCCTGCAGGGCAGCACGTGTCTCCCTTTGACGCGCTAGTTGCTTTTCAAAAGTTTCCAGGATGTGCGGCACATTTTCCAAGTGCACAGCACGTTCCCAAGTGTTCTGGTCATGAGTGCGATTTTCCCACTTTACAAGATATTCATGCATTTTCCGCACTGGATTAAAACGTTTCGCAACGATTTTCTCTACATTTTCTTCAGTGATGTCATTGGAATTTGGAACGGTGCGTTTTGCTCGGCGGCTATAAAAATGTGGATATTTTTTTGAAAGCGCTCTATAATTCTGCCGTATTTTTGCTACTTACCTTAATTGCTGCGGTTTTTGAATAGGTGTACTTGTGGAAATTTTATTTGCAGCGATTGCAGGTATAGTTTTCTTAATGATTTTTGATAGTGGATTAGCAGCAGTTCCACCGCCCAAAATCTTCACAGGCGAAATTTCGTTCTCAGAATCCTGAGACTTGTTAACAATGGGCAATTTACCTGATGGCTTCATATTAGAAACTAATAGTTTAGATTGAGCCAGAGGTTCTGGAAATATTTCAAACAGTTTATAAAACGCTTCAAAAGACTTTTAAACATACTTCTGCCTGTAGATGCTGCACTGTCAGGACTATTGTTGACTACAGTTTTTGTTATCTTAACCGGCATTTCCTGAAGACCACCTTGACCAAGTTTTGCGAATGATTGTATGGTTTTGCCAGCAACAATCCAAGTCTCCCGCACGCTGTCGTCCATTTTGACCCACGTTTGATATAGTGACCACGAATTGGGACTGGCGCTATTTGATTCTTTAGTATTGTTCAATTGTGTCGCTTTCCAAAGTAAAAATGCCCATATCTTAGGCTTTGTATCGTTGCATTCACGAATATTATTTGCTTCCTTATTACATGGTTTCAATTTGTGTTGCTTGAACTCCTCGATGAAATGATATGCGTTCAAACAACGCCCACACACGAGTACATCCATAATTGCCATGTCTTCCTGAGCAGCTGTTTGTGAAATCATGATTACTAATCTTGTGATCCATAAATTTATAAACAACGCTACCTTTTATTAATTTAGAGTGTTTCCCAATATCCGTTGGAGTGACTTCTCTGCCAACCATGATGACTGCAAATAAGTTATTCTTCTTAATCTAAAAACCTAAAATTAAATTATTATGTAGTTATTTTAAAATAAAATTTTTTTTAAAATAGTAAATAAAGATAACTCCGATTAATCAATTCAATTCAGTGCAATTTCAATTTTGTACAGAAGTACAGCTTCACCCGGTTTTATGGTGGTCTTTTTCTAGAAGAACTAGCGCACACACTCTCTCCAACGGAAAACTGGCCAGACGAGAGTACCACACATGTCAACGAAAAGGAACAAACAATGCAAATACCAGCGTACTGGCGAGGAAAATTTTGTATTGCAAATATAAGGAAATAATGCCGCCAAATGATCATTATCACATTTATAATAGAGAAATAAAACTAGATACAATAAATATTTGGATTGCTTCGCCAAATGACAGAACTACCTATAAAATTGCTCCAATTTAAATCTGAGATTAAAGACAACTGCTATAAATATAATATGTAATAATTAAGACACAATAACCCACCTAGGTCCAATTTTGTTACTTCAGGAATTATAAGAAGTTTCACTTATACTTTGGGCAGCTTGCGGTAGCCACGCTTGGGATTATCCTGTAAAGGTGTCTATTTTATTTTTAAAGTTTAAAGAAAGTACTTTCTTCAATTTTCCAGGTATTCACATTTATTAAAAAATTTCTTCCACATACTAGGTACATATACTTTTAAGCATAATTATTGCATTTTAACACTTTTATTTATATTTGGCTGAGTTCCGAAACTGAAATACGATTTGTACCTAATCTAAGTAGGCACTTTTGCAAAGTAAAATTTTCCGTTCGCTTTCAAAATGTAGCACTAGCTACCCAATCGAGTAAGGTGGTGACTTTTTTCTGTATTTGATACGAAATCTCCGCAAATGAAAATGGCTCCTGTTGCAGTTAAAATTTAGTGCGAACGGAAAGGCATGTTGATGTTTGGTAAAGGTGTATGCACGAGAACATCCATAATTGCCATGTCTTCTTTAAAGAGCAGCAAATTGTGAAATTTGATTAAAAATCTCACAATCATGGAAACTTTTATAAGCAACGCTACCTTTTATTAATTTAGCGTGTTTCCCAATATCCATTGGATAGTAATAATTTTTTCTCATCTATTTCGCGAAAAACAGATATTCTAATAATTTGTTCTTGTGGCTGCTTTTAATAATTATGGCGATTATGGTTCGCCGATTGCCGGTGCAAATTTAATAAATCCCATTTTGTGCAAAAATCGCAGTAAAACGGCATCACTGCTCTTACAGATTGAGCGCCGGTACAAAAAAATGACATACTCTAGCCAAAACCAGATATAACATTGTTGATCAATTTACGAGTTTTGAATATCGTACGAAAATAAAAATTTTAATAAAATAAAAATTTCAGACGTTACAAAGTACTCCCACAGCTTACTAAGCAAGGTCACTGATAAATAACGCAAATCTAGAATGGCTGATGTTGATGCTGATGACGCGAAGGAATATCGCTGGGAAACTGGATATGAAAAAACATGGTAAGCCAATTGAAATTAAAAGAATTTACAGATTTCTTATGAGAAAACAATCGTCGTCGTAACTGTCCAATTTAGGGAAGTCATTAAGGAGGATGATGATGGATTGCTGGACGGCGCCATAGCTGAAATTATACAGAAGGCAAAACGCAAGCGGCAGGCTGAAAAGAGGAAGCAGAACCGTCTTGGCATGATGCGGCATCTCTACATTATTTTGGACTGCTCCGAATCAATGAGTGTGCCAGATTTGAAGCCAACACGCATGCTGTGTACGCTCAAGGTAAACATTCAACTAGCAAACGTATTCATGATTCATTCATTCATTCATTTTCAGCTGCTAGAAGTATTTATCGAGGAATTCTTTGATCAGAATCCTATTAGTCAAATGGGTCTAATAGTGCTGAAAAGCAAGCGTGCGGAAAAAATCACAGAGCTGACAGGCACAGCTAAGGTGCATTTAAAGGCTCTGGAAAGGTACTTAGCGCTTTCAATTAATTCTATCTCAACTGAATTCCTGTAATATTTCAGTTTAAATAAAGTCAGTTTGGTCGGTGAGCCTTCGCTTCAAAACGGACTTGACTTGGCACTGAAGACGCTGAAAGTCATGCCATCACATGCCAGCCGCGAGATTCTTATCATAATGGGCAGCCTAACTACATGCGATCCGGTTGATATCAACACAACCATCGAATGTATGAAAGGCGAAGGCATACGTTGCTCGGTGTTATCGTTGTCCGCTGAGATTCATGTTTGTCGGAATTTGGCGCAGCAGACGAATGGCACATACGGGGCCGTGCTTGATGACTCTCACTTTCGTGACCAACTTCTGGCACATGTTGACCCGCCATTAGCGGCTCAAACGCAGGAAAACGCACTGATCAAAATGGGATTTCCGCATGGTCGCATCGACGACAAGAAAGATCAACCACCTCTGTCAATGTGCATGTGCCACATTGACAACAGCGAGGAACCCAGCAAACTGAGTTGTGCTGGCTACTATTGTCCACAATGCCTCAGCAAATATTGTGAGCTGCCGGTGGAGTGCCAGTCCTGTGGACTTACTCTCGTCTCGGCCCCGCATTTGGCTCGCTCCTATCATCATCTGTTTCCAGTTGAGCATTTCACCGAGTTACAGTACCTTGGACAGGCTGCGAATTGTTACGCTTGCCAGCGTGTCTTTAAGGAGACTGCGGACAAGAACATATTCCGATGCGAGACGTGCAGCCAGTACTACTGCCTGGACTGTGATATATTCATCCACGACACGCTCCACACGTGCGTGGGATGCAACACCATTCCGAGCATAGCCGCCCAAATGCACAACAGAAAACCAGTAGCACCACAAGGAGGAGTCTCTAGCCAGCGACTTTGATCAACCGAATTGAACTTTCATACGGAAATCAATTAGTAGAATGCTGTGTATTAAATTTCTCATTATTATTTTCATATATTTCGCTCGAGTTTACCTCTTTTTTTTTTGCTTCAAACATTCTGTTGTTGCCATAGTTGTTTGTTCTTTGTATGAAACACATGTTGTCAGCAATAAACTGATTTCATAGCTTGTTTAAGCATGTTGTACACTGAAATGCTTTGAAAGCCACTCTGGACCTGCTTTATTTTTTATTAATTAATAGATTAAAAAAAAAATAAATACGGAGCTGTTATTGTTTATTAAGGTGAAGTACACTAAATACAAATAATTGAAGGTTGCAAATGAAAGAATCAGATAAAAAGTTTGCAAATGCAATTTCTTAATTGAAAATATTCTTCGAGTGTGTTTAGAGACTTTGTTATAAAGTCACAGTAACTCAGTTTCACTTTTGACTTCCATGAGGCAAATGGCTTAACAGATTCAGATTTACAGGAAAATTTCTAATATTTTCTACAAAGGGAACAATAATTGAAAATTTAATATGTATACAAAAAAATCAAATTTTGAAAAACAGTTCAATTATGAGTTTTGATGGTGTATAATTTATTATTTTAATAGCTTTAAATAACATTTTAAAAGTGAAATTTCAATTAAAATACAATGATAATGAAACTTAGTGTTACTCAAATAATTGAAATCAATGAAATATCGTCTTTCGAGACGTCACTAATGCTTAGATTTTCAGTCACACGGATGTCTACATAAACTTGGTAAGAATGGACATTTTAATGATTGTATTCGACTTCGTGTGCATCTAAAGTTTGGATTCTAAACTTAATCGAGCTGTATCAATCTGCCCCATTCCAGTTCAGTCTTGTTCAAACAGATTTGCATCTTTTCCTTCTAAGTTTTTCTGCACGCATGCGGTGTAAGAAAAATGTAACAAACTTTACCATTAGCACCTTTGTTATTCTTCGTAGGAGTATTTTGTGACCAATTCAAGATCGGCTGGGTTTCTAAACTGAAGTTTTGCACTGTTCGAAAGCAGTTTTTTAAAAATTCTGCTATTGAATTTGATGCTAATGTAGGTTGTAGCGTGTCACAACATCGAGAGCAGCTGAACTCGCTTAGCAGACATGTTTTGACGGTTATTTTGACGCCTTGGATATCGTGGCTTTCAGTGCATTTCGTCAAAATATTCGAACTATCAAAAGTTTTCAGACACGTCTACTACGATTAGAATCATTAGGTAATTATTTATTGAATGTTTTTTTTATTAATCATTATTTAAATAATTGAAATTCTACGCTCATTGGCTCTAAATTCGTGTATTTTACTGTTTTTCTTTGAATTCATGTTAAATTCTGGTTATTTTAAGAAAAAGTTTGAAAGTTTAAATGAATAAAGGAATTGATTGATTATAATTAAAAAAAAATTCTTTGTTAATTTTGATCATCCTCTTCGTCGCTTCTTATTTGAAACAAAAAAATGATATATGAAATTTTATTGTTTAAAAAAAGCTCTGAATTCCTAGGAATTTCCTTTAATTTTCCGCATTTTTATTGTTGCTGAAAATCAGCTGCAAGAGAATAAAAACAAAAATTTATTTGTAAATAATGCAAAAAAAAACGATTGTTTTTTTGCTGCTTTTAATATTACATATTTTGTTGTTATTAATGCAGCTGTTGTGCGTTTAACGTATCCAAATAAAAACACTTGTGAAGTAGTTGAATTTTTGTGAAATTAATAAACAATGAAATATTTGTCGAAAAATTCACAATAATATTAAGGAAATTATAACAAAACAAAGCACATGCAAACATTCAGATCTTTTTTTATTTTTTTACCTTCGTCATTGTTTCAATTCATATCGTTCGTTCATTCAATTCATCGTTCTTTAATATCAATCAACGTCTGACATACAAAATAATTAAAAATGTAAAATATCTTCCAATTAAATCAAACTTTCAAGTGTTTAATAAACCCAAAGTACTTCGCGTTTCTATAATAACGCTTGCTCACCCTGTGACGGTAGAAACCAAGTGACGCTTTTCATTTCATGATACAGTTGAATGCTATGCATATATAAAATCTATACTGTAAAACTACATAGAAAAATGTAGATGCATTATAATTAATAAAAAGAAAGAAATGTTGATGGTCTTCAAGTATATTTGCTGAAAGTGAAAGCACTTGTTTTGCGAGGTTGAGCAGTCGTAATAAGTTTAGTATATAACATAATAGAATGTTTAATTAACTTTATAATAAAATAAAATATTTTAATAATCTAATATTTCATTAAGTTTATAATAAATTAGAGTATATCATTAATCGAACGGCATTAACTGCATTAAAATAAATATAAATCATTTTTCATATATATAAATCTTGCAATAATAACTTTAAAATTAAAAATCAATAGATAAGGAAGAAATTGAAACTATTTTGTATTCTATTTATGGTTTTTATAATTAATGGACCACCAAATAATAATTAAAAATAATTATAAAGTCCACTAATCTTTTTAGATTAGAAAAACCTTCAACACTTTTACTCTAACATTCTACTTTATATTATTTTCATAGTCCTCAAAATAGGCTTTAAAATGTTGCTTCCTTTTTAATGAAATGATTTTTGATTTAACGAATAACTAAAAATTGCGGTTTTCTATTTCTGATTTGTCTAAAATTTATTATAGCATTCATACATATTGTATTTAAAATGTTATCGATGTGTGCGTACCCAAAACTGACCACAACTTCAGCAATTAGTTTGTTTTTCGCATTTAATTGTAAACGGTGGTAACAGTGCATCAATTTCCAACTGTTCTGAAAATTGGACAATGCGAAAACCGAATTGAAAGTTTATTGAAGCGTTGATTTCCTAGTGGGTGGGCGGGTGGTCGGCTGTCTCACTGCAGCAGGACACAATTTACAATTTTGAATGATTTTTAAGTGGTAACTGTACATGTGTTTGTGCTTTAATTCAAATATTTCAAATAATATGCAAGTTTGTATGTGTTTATGTATTAAAATTCGGCTTTTTATCGTTTCATGTATTTGGTTTTTTCTTTAATTAAAATTAAAATTCGTTCTGCCGTTTTTTTTCGGCTATTTTTAGCATTTTATCTTTTTTTTATTGATATAATGCAAAAATGTTCATTATGAGATATCATTTTTTTTGTTGAAGTTTGAGTAATTTTTTAATATGTTGCACTTTAATAATTGTAATAAAATGAACAATAAAATAATTTTGTATACAGTGGAGACGCGTGAACTTAAACACATCGATAAACACATAGAAAACAAGGAAATATAGAATATTTTAAGTTAGCTGACCAGTGTTGCCGGACACTTTTCATTCAAATTACCACAGAAATGTCCCGAATCGTTAATTAAAAAAATCGTGAGGCATAAAAGTACAATGATATCCTAAAAAATCACAAGAATATTAAAAAATGTTTTATATTAAAAAAACGTGATAAATAACATTAATTTTATACTGCAATAATGAAAGATAAATCTAAATTCACAAATACAATGTTATAAAAATAAATAATAATAATAATAATAATAAAATAATAATAAGAAATAAAAAACTTATTATAGTTATGGTAAAAGTCCATACTCAAACCACTTTTAAAATATCACGATTTAAAAAAAAAAAAATTAAAAATGTCGTTCGCTTGTGGAGTCTATATTATACAATATTGTCGACTATGCTACAATATGATCGACTATTATTTGTAGGGTAAATGTAAATAGTGGATTAATATCTACATAATATGTACAAGTAAATACAAACAAGTGAAGGTACCTTCATTGTTTTGCAACTTACGCCGAAGAAATTTTATGTAAAAATTACTCTTAACACTTGATTAAATAAACAAGAAAATAAGTCACTGACTCATTTCACATCTATTCGTAAGGAATGCGGATAAATACACACAAATACATTATGATCTAGATATTCCTAAAAGTATTATACAAACGACTTTCAATTCCTGGTAATATAAAAAAGTTTTATAAGATAAAACCATTTTGATTTGTTAGAAATTGCAGCAATTAAAAAACTGTGTATGTTATGAATTGAATTATTAACAAAATAAAAACTTAATGAAAAAATAAAAAGTTGAGGCAGTTAAAAAGCTAAATGCGTCAATGAAGACGCTTGACAAAGACTGATTATCAACATTAGCAAAAAAATTGTTATTAACATCAATAAAAACAGCTAAAAACGACAACGATAAAATTATAAAAGATTCAAAAATTGATTATTAAAATAAATCATATTGAAACGGAAACAAGATTAGGCTCTAAAAATTAAAACTTCTTTTACTTATTAAAAATATAAAAGTTAATGGTTTTCGTTTTTCTCCTTCGACGGCGATCGAATGTATTCAAAGAAGCTGAAGCGTCACTAAAAAATTGACTCGAATTGCAAACTCTTCAATGAATGACTTTGACACGATTTAATTTCTAAAAGGGATGTTTGACGACTGTTTTAAATCACTTCAAGCCGAAGGTCAATGATCAGTGGAATTTCGATGGTGATGAGCTCCATTGGAGTTCCTCAAGGAGTCACGTACAGAAGATTGATTATCACAAAGATAAGTGATCATATCACAAGCTTATCGTTAACTTTTAGGGCATAGCTAATATATAAAAATGATTTTGTTTTTGTAATTATTCGCTCATTTTTTAGTTATCAAATATATTATTTTTCCAATTTGTCAATCCATCAACAAAAACTAGAAAAAAGTCGCATTTTGACACGTTTTGACAATTGATGGAGGCCCAATTTTTTAAAAAAACTTTTCAATAAATTTGTCAATTCTTATCTAAAGTTTCACGAGGTGAAAAACGTAAAACCCACGATAAAAAATTTTCAGACTGAATCGACTTTGTTCGATGAATATTTAACATAATTTAAAGTCATGTGTATTTAATTTTTCTATAAACACAACATCGTAAATTTCTTGCTATAATAAATAATCTTTTACTCACTGATTTAAATTTAAATGAAATTGAAATAAAAATAATTCAATAATAATTCATAAATTAATTTATAACGAGCTTTAAATTGCGTTGGCATAGCAACTGCAACAGAGAAATTCTGCAAAAAATTATTTAATTGCCGCATTTCGCAAAAATGGTAATCGTAAGCTTTAGTATTTATTATTGATTCATTTAAGGTACGAAACAATTAATCGTGTATGATTAATTGTTCAGTCATTTGCAGAATTGAAACAAATTAAAATTCCAATCTAATCAGAAACAGCAACAAATCACTGCAGCGCCGAGATTAGGCAGTTTTTAAATGTTCACAAACGGCAGTGAAAGGTTTGGTTACTGAAATAAATAAATTCAATAAATGTGTGATAACATTATAATAATGATAACACAGAAATAATAATCGTGTATATTGCGATTATTATATTTCCGAAAACTTCTTTCTATAAAATTTAATTTTGTGTTCAAATTCACAAATAAATACGAAAAACTTCAATAAATTATTAGTGAGAATATTTTTCCTATTCAAACAAAAAGATAAAATAACTCCTCACTGATAAACATTGAATTAATATGTAAATTATTTTTGTTGGGATGAATAACAAAATTCGATTTATTAATTGCTGCATTATCGCAATTACAAAAGAATAATAAAAAAACTATTATTATAATTTTTATTTAATTTAAATTTACAATTATTTAGAAAATTATAAACTTGTGGGATTTTAAATGTTGTTTAAATCATTGATTTTGTGATTGTGTTATCGAATTAAAACAATTTAACAGCAGTTTATAATAATTTAAATATTCTTCAATCGTATTTCTATATTAAAATTTTTACAGTGAACCTGAAGTTTAAAAAAACAGTCTAGCAAATGCATTGAGCTTTGTAAATTGTTATTCCTGCATCCGTTTGACTCCCTTTCGACTGATTATAGACCGACAGAGTTGTACACGTTTCCAGTCCTTCGGGCCGCCATTTTAGTTGCTTCTGTCAGGAGTTTAAAAGCAGTGTGTGTGTTGCTCTTCACTCTTCTTGCTTTTGCTCGTTTTTGCTTAATTCTTATTCAAACGATGTTTTTGCTGTTGATCAGTGGTTGTTGTCTAGGATTTCGAATATTCGTTAATCGTTGGTTAAGATTAACGCGCCGTCATCATTCTGGGATTATTTTAACACAACTGACACTAAACACACCTGCTGAATACTACATTTATAATTAATAAACACCTTGGCTATATTTAAATTTTAAATTTCCAAGTTACGAAGCATTTCGCTAATTTTATGACCGGCTAAAAATGTGGGAACGTGCGTTAATTGAGCGCTGTTCGGTGCCTTCTAATTGAGTTCGTTATTACGGCGGCCCCTCAACATATACAAAATATACTTAATGGGGAAACACGTAAAAAACTTTTAATTTCCAAGTCAAGGTTTTTCCATGACTGCAACGTTGAATACTTAATTTGGCATAAGTTGAATGTCAGTCGAATTGGCGACCAAATATTTTGCGACTGGTTTTTAAATAAATCTCTGATTGTAAGTGTTTATAGCAAGAATTCAGTAAACTATGATTAACATTTTACAGCAGAATTTAATTTGGAAAATTAGGCGGTTGTGTGGTCCGTTCAAGGACCGCTTTTTTGGACTTTTAGTAGCACAAAAAATAGTTTTGCGTAGAAGGCTTTTTGTGAATTAAATTCGATTCAATTAATTCACAGTCGAGCATCAATCACTAAAGCAGCAACATAATGACAACGAGTCTTTTTTCCTTCTTTTTATAATAATTTTAAGCGCTCTAAAAACGTTATAAAAACGATATCAATGAACTCGTCAAATCCGAAGGAAAGAAGCTTAAAACAAAACAGAAGCCATTGAAACAACGAGTTTAATTTTGCTTTTAAATTAATTAACCGCAAACATTTTGCTCATAAAGCAATGAACATAATGAAAAAACGTCAATATGTTGGCTGTCGAGGTTGGAAGCACTCGAAAAACTGCAAACTTGTTCGAGTGTGCTTGGCATAGAAATAAAAAAATCAATATAAAAATAATTATAAAAAAAATTGTAATTGCATCCGAATGAAAAACGTAAGTACACAAATGAAATGTATCAGCTGAACTTTTGACGTCAGCAACTTGTTTTGCTAAGATGTTAATTCCAATAAGAAGGTGTTGGTTCTCATTAGATGTTAATTCGAAATGAGTTTACTGTGTTCAATATATTTGAAGGTGTTGGAATTTGTGAATATTTATTCTACTGTTGGTGAATAGGTGTCACTCCCTTCTTTCCTATGAATGAAGGTAATTTACCTGGGAAAATTTAAAGAGTTTTTTTATTCCTTCAAAGTATGGATTCCACCAACGGCAAACACCAACAAAGTTTCACTTTCACAACTGTTTACAAATGTTGATTGGCAATAAATTCTTATCTGGCCTCTGCTGGCGGCCTGACTGAATCAGAATCACACCAACACAACATCGCAGGTGGGTGCTGCTGGTGAACAGCCGAGTTAAGAAATTTAATCAGCATTTCGCGCGGTGAGCTCGGCCAAAGCTTTGTGCATTTAACTGGCAACGCTTCGCGATCAGAACAAGTTCGAAACGCGTTCGAGACGGTTCAGTCAACTGTTAACGCGATCATTGAATCCGAATTTAACCGATTTCGTCGCTGGTTAAGAAAATATTTCCTGGTCTTCAATCGATTCGAATGTGGCTAAGCAAAACACGCCGGAAGTGCAACAGAATTTGGGAAAATTAATAAAAAGAAGTATGTGAATAGTTGAGAACATATAAAAAATATTAAAGATCGGAAAACTATAAAAAGAATTTGATTTAATAAAAAACTTGTGAATTACTCGTGAATCATTAATTAAAGAGAAAAATTAGAGTATATTAGTTACAAATTAAACGTCTTTCCGATCTACAGAAATGTTAATAATTTCATTCCGATATTTTACGATTAACGTCATTAAAAGTGTTTTGATTTTTCGATCCTAATTTTTTTATTGTTACCTAATAAAACACTGAAATTTCAAGGCGCGTCGCGTTCGATTGGGTTTGCTCAAAGATATGAACTTGAACGATGATAAAAAAGAATGGCAACGGGCGTTAAATTATTACGAATATAAATTTAACTGATTATCAACTCTCCGAACAAAAACACCGAATCAATGAATCCAGGCAAAACTCTTTTAGATCGGAAATCAATAACTGTGTTCGTGATCATGTCCGCTCTGACATTCGAATTTTGGCTATTGAGTTAGTCGTATTTTGGCCCATTAGTTGAGCAGTCACTCATACTTCATGTTGCACGTGATTCTGAGTTTTCACATAGTCTAAAATAATATATTTTTCCCTATATAAAAGTGTTATTTTAGAATATTCGTTTTTGTTTAAAAGTGTTTTAATTATAAATTTAAAGCAAACTTTGAACGGTTTCGAAAAACATTGCATTTTCTTTGTGATTCGTTTGGCAACGTTTATTTTTAAGTTAGAATCACGAATGTGATAAAGTTTAATAATGTGATAAATGTTAATTGTTTTATTTAAAGGAAGCGTGAATCCTACTCACACGTTAACGCTACCACGTGCGTCGGTTTTTTATTTTTTATTAACTTTTATTAATAATTTCAATTTTATAATAATTGCATAATAATCGCTTTTAAAAGTAAATTAAAAATAGAATTCGTTTTTCGGGTTGTTTTGTGATTTGTCGTTACTTTTATCGCCAACGAATTATCTTATAGATTATAACACTTCACACCGGCGATTCCGTCCGTCTTCACGCTTCCCCCTTTGACTATGGTGAATGTTTGGTACGCTTTAACCCGCCGCAAGACCGACGATGTAAACGAAGAGGAGTCGAAATTGGCCCGGGTCTTGAGTGTCTACGATTTAACAGCGCTCGGTGTTGGCAGCACACTGGGTTTGGGCGTCTATGTTTTAGCAGGATCAGTTGCCTATAATATAGCAGGACCTGCTGTCACGATATCCTTTGTAATTGCAGCGATTGCATCCGCCTTCGCAGGCATTTGCTATGCAGAGTTTGCTGCGCGTGTTCCCAAAGCAGGCAGCGCCTACGTTTACAGTTACGTGACCATCGGCGAGTTCGTAGCGTTCACAATTGGTTGGAATCTGATTCTGGAATATGTCATAGGTAAGGTCCAATTTCTTGTCCCCTCAATCATATCCAGTATTCTGAGTTATCTTCAAATTACTTACAGGTACTGCGAGTGTAGCGCGTGGTTTCAGTGGGTACTTCGATACTCTGATCGGCCATAAGATGTCCGCAGCGCTTTTAGAGGCCATGCCTATTCGGGTCAGCTTTCTAGCCACTTATCCGGACTTTCTTTCCTTCGTCATGGTGCTCCTGTTAGCAGCTCTGCTCGCTTTCGGCGTCAAGGAATCCACTTTCCTCAATAATATTTTCACCATTGTCAACATTGTGACAGTCTGCATTGTTGTGGTCGTTGGTGGCATCAACGGTAATATTGTGCAGCTTACCTCGGGCTACATAACCTCTCAATTGACTGATTACAGCCAACCCAAAAAACTGGATGATTCCGGAAGAGGACGTCCCTGAAGGTTTCGGAAAGGGTGGGTTCATACCTTTCGGCATTGCTGGAATCATGGCAGGTGCTGCCAAGTGTTTTTTTGGTTTCGTTGGCTTCGATTGCATCGCCACTACGGGCGAAGAAGCCATCAACCCGAAACGCAACATCCCCCTTTCGATTGTCATTTCTTTAATTATTATTTTCTTGTCGTACTTCGGAGTCTCAACTGTGCTGACCATGATGCTGCCCTACTATGAACAGGTTGGTCCACTAAGCATTTTCTATTATAAATAATAACTTCACGATTTTCTTCGTAGGACCCGAACGCACCTTTCCCGCATGCTTTCGAAGAAATCGGTTGGGATACCGTCAAGTGGATAGTAACCATTGGCGCTGTCTTCGCCCTGTTCACGAGTTTGTTGGGTGCCATGTTCCCGCTGCCGCGCATCCTTTACTCCATGGGCAACGACGGGATCCTGTTCAAGAGTCTTTCCAATGTGAACAACTACACACGGACTCCGTTATTTGCTACGATCATATCCGGAGTCTTTGCAGGTAGGTCACCAACAGTAAACAATGTTTTAAGCTAATTGATACAATTCGGCAGCTCTTATGGCGCTAATGTTCAATCTGGACCAACTTATCGATATGATGTCCATCGGTACGCTCTTGGCCTATACAATCGTGGCGATTTGTTTGCTGGTGCTACGCTACCAGGACGACGAAATCAAGATGCAGGAGGTTAAGTTTCAGACGCCGACTGTGATACGGCAACTGTTTAATGGCAATTCCTACAAGAAGCCCAACGTTTTGTCTTCGCGCATCACTAAAGTCGCTATCGTGACATTCGCCGTACTCTGCTTGATGTGGTGCTCGTTCGAGAAGATTTACGAGTTTGCCTCTACTCAGAGCGTCATTGCACTCAGCATCATCGCCGTGCTGCTCGTCCTGATAGCGGTTGTCATAGCGCTGCAGCCGGTTTCGACGGTGGAGTTGAGTTTCAAGGTTCCGCTAGTTCCGTTCGTACCCTGCCTCAGTGTGTTCATAAACCTCTACTTGATGTTTCAATTAGACGTCTATACGTGGGTTCGCTTCCTGGTGTGGATCGCTATCGGTTATGTGATTTATTTCAGCTATGGCATTAGTAACTCGACGCAGATATCGCGTAGTCACAATAACGCCGCTGCAATGGGTATGGAACACACGAATCCGACATTCGAACCGGATGAGAAGCTGCAGAACGGCAATGGGAAAGTCTGAACGGATGCTTTTCAATCCTGACGCTCTTATACAAACTCTTTTGTCCGTTAACTCGCTAGACATCTGTCGTTTATAAGTTTTAGCTGTAAATTTTTCACCTAGCTTAAGTTATACGTAAGGTAGATAGATCATGTATGATATTTGCGTATAAGTTTAGATATACAAATATTTTTAGAGATAATTTTAGAGTATTTTCAGTGAAATATCGTTTTTGTTCTGTTTTTCATATTTTCGCCATTCTTTGTTTAATATAAAGCGAGAGAGATGAATGGATGGCATGTAAAGTTAGGATGTGTGTGGCTTGAAAAGATCGAAACTGGTTTTCATCTATCATCCCCATCTTAATTTGCAGGCACCTGAAATTATGCTACGCATTTTTTACTTTTTGAGGTGTTATTAGTATAAACTATAGTTATAGGTTATAGAAACAAAGTTCGTGTAAAATTAATTCCATTCTGACCGTAAGAATCTTTGAAGAAAATGAACTAATTACAATTCTTGTGTAAATTTAATTTAAGTTGTATATATTCGAATAACGAATTTAATTAAGTTTTGAAATTTGTGTATATAATAAAGAAAAACTTCATATTGTGTACCAAAGGCGGTTCTTCTAAGTTACAATACGTCGGGTGGAATGTCTGAAGAGCCACAAAGGCAAGTATATGTTCCATTGATGTGTCTTATCGGTCTCTTTTCTGTTCATTATTGCACAATTTCCTTTAGCGCTAATGAATCTAGCGTTCCTTAAATTTACTACTCATCAGCAGTGTGTTTTTTCTGAAAGCCACAAGTAGTTGTGAAAGTGTTACACAGAATCTGCCAACGCAAGACTTTTCGCCTTTTGATACAATAAATTATTTCCTACTTTTGAATAATATTTCTTTGTCAAATTATGAAGATTTAGCGCAACTTTTGCCTGGTAAAAAAGCGTTAGTGGTAGCTAGAGAGCACAAAAAAATTTGCATTTCATGAACATGAGTTGGTTTGGGGCAAACTCGAACCAATTATTCGTTTAGTAGTGTTGCTGCTTTCCCATAACTGTAGAGCATTGCATCAGAAATCAGCGTGAGATTTGCATCGCTTAAAAAATAGTCTGCAGAAAATTTTGCAGAAGATTACATAAATTTCAACAACAACATAATACAAAACGCTCTAAACTGAACGGCCGTTTAGGTAGGCATGTTGGTATAGGCAAAGTTTCTGTGTTATTCTATTTCTGATGTATCAATCCACCAGTCTTTCTATTGTCTTTACAAAAAAAAATGAGTTCAGTTCTTTGAGATAGGAAACCGGAGTGCTCTTGGACAGCATTCTGCGAAGACTGGCGACCTCATTTACCTCGCATATTGAATTACAATATTACCCCCGGAATCCCTTCTATCCTATCAAGGGATCAACCCTCGTTCGCCTCAGTAAATTTTGCCTTATTAAAAAGCAGTCTTGTGAACCTCCATAATGCTAGTAGCTTTGCGATTCATCGAACCGGTTGGCCTTGTTAGAGTGTCGGCTGACAGGACATAAGCTTTTAAAGGCATTGAGGAGACCCTTCAAGACAAAACAGACAAGGCCGTCGATGTCTCGATGCAAGTGCCTGCTTGAAGAGCCTAAGTTTGCCTTCGCGTATATCTAAAGAATATCCGTCTTGATAACTTTGTGGAAATGTTGAAAAATATCCTTTGGTCCGAGAAACAGCACTTAGTAAATGTCTACAATGTCTAGGTCTTTATCGTTACTTAGTCTATGACTCCTGACATGTTCATTATTTGGAATTTTCCAAATCTTGTGTTTCTATCGAGCGTTTCTGTTTTGTGATTAGCTCCAGTACGGACCCCGTCGATTCTGGGAACGGCCGTGGGATGCATATCACCACTAATAAACTCAGCAACTGGGATCATCGAGGCAAAACTTCTCTTTCAGCTTTCGCCCAATTGCGGTCAAGAAAAGATGGATCTTTTCTACCGCAGCTGAGATGCTACCAAAGCTGCTACTCTATTTGCCGTGGTCCACTGAAAGGTTTATGCTGTTGTCTCAAACAGTATTTTAAAAATTGTAAGCTGCACAGTACCGTCAAGTTTTGATACTAGTAATTTGGTTGAAATAGCAGCTGTAATTGGTCCAATGCACTGCAATTCTCTACTTTTGATTTTAGTGTATGTACTTTAATATCCCAAAGGATTATAATCTGCGTAGTTGATTCTCCGTTTGTGATTGTTATTTTTGCAATTCATTGTTAACTTCAATCTGCTTGGCCTCATACCGGCAGAATATCCCTAAGTTGCACACTAGCCACGGTAGTAGAGATGGTCAGGCTGGTCGTAGCAATTGGAGCTCACACCTGGATGCAGGAACGAGCTGAGAAACAAGTATCTCGGAGCGGGTGGATACCGAAGCAGCGCGCGGATGTCATCTTCTTCGTGAGTCTTGATATTCACGACGAAACGTCTGGCGACGTCGATCAGGAAGTCGTCGATCGAAGCGATGTTTGCGGCATCATAGAGTTGCTCGTTGGGATGGAACTTGTGGCTGTTCACTCTTCTGTGGAGACCGGTGCAGGCGCGGAGAATCATCCTCTCAAAAAGCGCCAGCCTCTTCATTGCTGTGGGATTGACAGAGAACCAAATGGAGTATCCATAAGCAATTATCCGCCTGATAAGTTGTTTATAGATGAGCAACTTGGTTGCCATGTTGATACCACATTGCCGTATCAGAAGCGGTTTAACCAAATGGAGAGCGAAGTGTGCTCTCTGGAGAACCTGAGAAACATGCGCTTTAAACCGAAAGCGTTCAGAGAAAAGTACTCCAAGGTACTTAACATGTATTTTGGTCTTAATGACACTGTCATCAGGCATATCAAGCTCGACTTCTTTGCACCTAAAGGCGAAGTGACGTCTTGATTTGAGCACCGTAGAAGGAGGGCGAAAGCAGATGATCTGTCTTCGCGCAGTTAACTTTGCGAGCCCACTTGTGGTAGAAGTCACAAAGCAAGTTGATGTGCTGGCCGTGGCGGCAACTTCAGAAAATAAAAAAGTGGTGAAGGAGATGGAGTCATCTGCGTCAACTTCAGGAGATAAAGAAGTGCTGAAGGAGATGGTGTCATCTGCGTAAAGCAAGGTAGTTGTGTGAGATGAATTCGGCGGCTGGCCAGAGGTTAAAATTGGAACGGGGCCTATTTTGGAACCTTACGGAACACCAACCAGCGCCATTTTCCTAAAGGTAGAGAAGCAATTTTCAACACGTACACAAAACTTTCTTCCAGACAGAAAGTTGTACAAAAGTTTGACCAGATGTCTGTTGAAATTTAAATTGGATAACTTAAAACTCAGCTCGTCAATCCAAACGCTATCGAAAGTTTTCTGAATATCCAGAAAGCAGGCAATGGTACATTCTTCTTTATTCAGGCCAATGGTGACTTCATTGTGCAGATGCATCAGAGAGTGAAGAGTGGAGCGGCCCTCTTTGAAACCGTATTGACTGCTCGGAATGAGGTTCTGATCGGCACAATGAAACTCCACCTGTCGTAGAAGGAGAGCTTCAAAAATTTTGCTCACGCAGCAGAGCAGTGAAATTGGGCGATAGCGAGAAACCAAGGACCTCTCAGACTTTTTGGGAACAGGGACGATTCTTGCTTCCTTCCAGCCATTCAGGAAATAGTTGTTACTGATGCAGTTGTTGAACATAATTGCCAATAACCAGAAAGCAAGAACGGGAAGTCTGCCACAAGATTTTTTAGGTTTTGCGAGAAGCACTAAATCTTGAACATCAGTGGGGGAGGTGAAGACGGACGAATCCGACGGAACATCGGAGGGGTTATCGTCGGACGATTGCCTTAAGCATGGGTCGAAACTAGACACTTTCGAAGAGTTTAAGGCGACACGCCTGAGGAAAACAGGCAGATCAGCGGGAGGGCTATCTGCGAAGCTTTGATCAAAGTGCTCAGCGAGTAGCTCAGCTTTATCCTGTGTATCACTGGTTCGTGTATCACCACTGGAAATAACGTCAGGAAGACGGTTATTCTTCCCGACGATAAAACCAATCTGCTTAAAGGCATCAGGGCCTGGAACGATTTTTTTTGTCTCTTTGTGAGCTCGTCGTTCCTATGTTGTCTCATCGCTTGGCTGGAGAGAGTATTAGTACAGCGTACCTCAGCAAATACACTTTTATACTCCTGTTGAGGTGTTGTTAGTGCGATGTAGAATCCGCTGAAGTTTCTTCCGAAGCGCTTGACGATGAGCCTGGATCGCCTGAATATTGGCAGGCAAATCAGCGAATCGGTCTCTGCTAGTTAGAACTGAAGACTGGGAAATTAGCGCATTGCTAACGGACACTTCGAAGTTGCAGATAGCTTCATCTATCTCAGAGTTGAGAAGATTTCGGTAAGTAGGAGTGCAAGGTATTTCATCAACCACCTGCCTCCTTAACGTCTTCCAATTAATTTGTGCTGTAGACGATTCCGCGTCTGACTGAAGCCTTTGAGGTGAAGGTCTGTGATTGAGCCGAGTATCGAGCTCAACCGAAAGAGGGTCATAGTCAGCGAAATGCGCCTTGCAGCGAAAGTTTTGCAATTCAGGAAGAATGTTAACCAACGTTGAAGAGCAGAGGAAGAAGTGAAGAGTGTAGGCGGTATTGAGGTAGGCGCGCTCAGGCTGCGCACCAGCACAAGGGAGTGGTCGTTGCAATTACTGTTCAGTTCTGCTCAGTTTATGTTATGTCGTTCGTATTTATACGTTTCGTGCTGCTAGGGGTTGTTTGTCAGGTAGTTGTTTATGCTCTTTGGTCATGCGTAAGCAGGTAGCTCGCAGCTGGTAAACCTTGTCAAGCGGTTGTCTGCAGGGGTTGGCAGAAGTTAGTATTAAGCCTTTTAATTTCTTTTGTTGTGTGAGTGGGGTTTTCGAATTTTTATGTAATAGTCTCTTGTATGTTCTCGAAATCTCGTTTTTATATTCCGTCCTTTCTGTCGAATATAGCTGTGTTGGCAAGTGCAAGTTAGTTTATATACACCATGTTTGTCCAATTGATTATCTTCGTTTGTGTTGCTTTGTAATATTTGTCCTATGTTGTTTTTTTTTGGTCATGAAGGGTATATTGATGTTGTGCTTTCTAAAGAACTTGGCTATTCTGTGTGTGGTTGTTAGTGTGTATGTTAATGTTGTCCATCTTTTTTCATTGGGTTCGTTGTTACGTGTTCTGTTTTCCTTGGAGGTCTTTGTAGATTTTGTCTATTTCGTTGTTTTCGCCCATAGTATATATAATGTTCAGTTCATTATTGTATGCTTCTTCTGTTAGTGGTGTTCGCTCTACTCTATTTATCAGTTGTCTGAGAGCGGCGTGTTCTTGTTGTTTGGGGTGATTGGATGTGGTATGTATTATTGTGTCTGTGCCTTTAGGTTTTCTGTATATTTCGTATTTGATCGCGTTTGTGCTTTTGTTTGTCATCATTGTAAGGTCTAGGAAGTTTTTCTTGGCATATTTTTACGTTTTCATTGTGAATGCAATGTTTTTGTGTTGTTTGTTGATATATTCTAGTATTGGTTCCTCCGTTTTACCAGTAATTACGCATGTTATGTCGTCAACGTATCTAGCGTAGAATGTTACCCCAAGATTAGTCAAATGTCCCATGTATTCTCTTTCTAAGTATTGCATAAATACCTCCATGAGTATTGCTGATGTTGGGTTTCCTATTCCTAGGCCATTTGGCTGTCTATAGATATTGTTGTGAAAGTGAAACTAACTCTGCTGTAATGTAGTTTTTAAGATGTTTTTGAGTTGGTCCATTACTAATCCAGAATGTTCACAGTCTCGGTTAGGATTATTGACGGGTACAGGTCCTTGATGTCAAATGATACTAGTTTCGTGTCTTCTTTAATTGCTACACCCACAGAAAACTTCGGTTGAATCAACAACTTTAATAGTAATTTCAACAATTAACGTCATTGATTTTCATGAACCGAGAAAATAATTGTAAACTTTGCAGTTTGCTGTTCCATTTTTATTTTACATAAAAATCTATTTACTACAAGTAAATAGTTGATACTATTTGATACAATCTTTGCCATTGTTGATTTGACAATTTATTATATGTAGTAGAATCTCCAACTATTGTGCAGTTCACATGCTCTGATTTGGCAATTTAGTAGTAAACGAAGACAACTTCTCTACTTTTTATCCACTTTATTTATTGAAATTAACAATTAGATTTTCATTACAAAAATTTATATTTATATAAATATTTTTTATTTCCAAAACATATTCTGAATAGCACAATTCACCTGAAATGTTGTTATTGGCGTCATCATTGAACATGTTTGTTTTAGACGACATTGCAATAATGTATTTCACAAAAATAAGCCAACTGTAAACTTCAAAAGGAAACTTTCATAAAAAAGCACTTTATTTACTAATATATTAAATAAATTTACTCACTTTGTAAAACTTGTTTTTCAATTACAATTACTTTACCACGCTGTCAAACGAACCGGAACTAAATGAAACAGGCGATCATTTCATTCAGGGTTTCCAACACCAAAAGAAAAACTATTTGCATCAGTAGTTGTCTACAATTTTAACACTTGACTTTTTTTACAAATTTATTATAAAACTAGTAAAGGTGTTGTCTACAGCCGGGCTGTAGCCGAAATACCCTACACCTTAAAGCTGCATATATACTCGTATATATAAGATATATAAGATATACTGTAATTATAGCTGTTTAACTATTTCTGTGCGTTACAAACACCGGTACTAAGTGCGTTTACTCTCAAAATTTAGTTGTAGGGTATAAAAATATATTGCAATACTGGGTGGACGGGTAAAAAGGAGGCGTGCCCAGCCCATTTTTTCCCCAACAGAATATTATTGGTTCACAAACTACAATAATTTGTACACCATTATTCAGGTGACTTATATACTTTTCAATACAATCCATGTAAAACCCTCCATGACCTATGTAAACTAAAAGTGGGAGGATCACGCCCATATTTGGCATATTAACTGGGAGCATTAGTCTAAACCTACATATAAAATTTTCTTGTCTTCTCTCAAAAAGTGATGCTGATATGGCCTTTTTTAATAGGCAAAACAGAGGTACCTGCACTCTCGATACAAAAATTAGGCGTAGTCCTTGGGCGATTTTGCCCATTTTCAATACGAACCACCCCAACATAGCAACGAATATTTTTGCCAAATTTAATTTTGAAGTTTTAATCCGTTCTCCTGTGATCGTGATTTCAACGGACAGACAGACAGACGGACAGACATCGTTATTTCAATTTTGGTGGTGATGCTGATCAAGAATATATACCTTCTTGTCTTTTCCATACCTATCTTGTCTAGTTCTGTGCGTTACACACTCCGGTAGAAAGTGAATATACCCTCAACCTTAAGGTGTAGGGTATAAAGATAATAGATTTTAACATTTTAAAATTTATAGTTTTTATACAATTTTCGAATATAAAAAACATCATATATGTATCTACGTAATAACTATATCGAGCTATATATACAATAAAATTCGTATTGTAATAAGAGCAGTTGGCATCTTATTTGCAGTAAGCATCAACGCATGCATTGTCAAATCAACTCATTTCTTGTAGAAAAACAATTCGTTTTATTTGAGATATTTCCAGGATTTTTATAAAATAATCGCTTATTCAACCCTTTTGTAGTAAAATCAAAAAGGAAACTTGTTGAAAGTGTTAGAATCTCAAAAAGAAGTATGCTTTTTATGCTCGATAATCTAAATTGTTAAATTTAAAATTACTTTTACCATTTTTTTTTTCTGGGTGTATGGTGTTTAGTGTGTCAATTAACTCTGTAGTGCTGGATACTGTATGTGTGGTAGGAAGATCTAGGTGTTTCTCAGTACCTTTTCAAGTGTTTCGAGAGTTTGTAGCTCGGTGCTGATTTACAGTTTATTATTGGTCTCAAGGAATTATTTGGCTTATGTATTTTTGGTACTGCGATCATCAGTACGGCCGAGGTGTTCATGGCTGTCAGTATGTTTGTACTGTTCGGTTTTAACATAAATAAATATGTAAATAAATCTAAAGTTTATTGGATACTCTTTTTTTCAATTATACATAGTTACTACTGATAACGCTTGCCAAACTTTTATGTCGATGTTCTAACTTGTACAAGTTCCGAAATCAAACGCAACAGAAGTCGCGACTTTTTAGGATCCATACATTATTACAAGGTTGATGGACATGGTATATCTTGACAATGGTAATGTCCAGAACTTTCTTTCTATACCCGGCAGTAACTGAATTTTAGTTGCATTTGTACATAAGATTAATTAATTTTACAACTGACTAATTTACTGTTGGCGTGTTGATTTTTCCAAAGAAGACGCGTGTCGCGTGCCAAATTTCACTTCTTAAAGTAATCTTTCTAAAACTCTGGCACTCATAGCTGCTTCTTTTTCCGCAATGGCTCACAGAGTGCACTTAATTCATAACTTCGATTAGTTCTTATCTGATTATACCTTATCTTAGTCTTAACCCTTCCATTACCTGAAATAGAAGAAAGAATATTCTTTTGTATTATAGCTTTTTTACTAGTGAAACATACTTGAGTAGAATGAAATGAGATGGGAAATAACGGGCAGTCAAGAATTCGCTTCGTAGAATAAAGGGTTAAATTGCGTCATTTATTTGCTAGGAAAGTGATAGCAGTAGAACAACAACAGCACAGATTCAGCCAAGGTAAGACTTAAACCAGCGAAAACCGTCGATCGTCGTGCAGTCAAGAATTCGCGGTCAAATGATTTCAGTCGGCCGTGAAGTGCGTTCGAGGTTTTCTTTGGTTTTCTGTAATTAACTCAAAATTATTATAGTATATACAAAACTTAAGTAGAATACCAGAAGTTCAAAAATTCATATGATGTAGAAGAAGGTTGATGTTATCACAACGAGCGATTAAAATTAATAAAAATACAAGATTTTGCCCACATCGTGAAGATCTTAAAAAAGTTTTAAAAGGCTTTAAAAAAGGCTTAAAAAAGTGTATGCGTATTTAACTCTTGCTGTACGACGAAGGAAGAAAGAAGAGAAAGAAGACCCAGACGAGATACGAGATATCATATTGCAGACACAACAAAACATCTCCCATCTCCTTCTTCACTTCTTGCTAAAATCTATGACGATATAAAACACAAGGTTCTGGTGTGATAGCTCCCATTTTAGTTAAATTTTTGCTAGCAAGAACTTCTCTAAGACCAAGAATAATTTTTAGTTTCTGCAATTTTTTATGGAGGAATGACGAAATTGACTACTTCTCCTACTTCACAATGAATGATTATCTAGAGCTGGTCATTGATAACTTTTCCTTGACAGAGTCATCAATCCATTTCAATTTATCTCAATTGGGTCGCTGTCCAGGCGCGTTATCGTTATCGTAATAATAATGTCTTCAAGTGTATTTATCTAGTGATTAAATATAATTAACGCGAAAAGAGATAAACTCTGTCAATTGGTTATCTCAATTTATTCGACTGCCTGACAGGCATTTCGTATAAACATCTCGATATAACAACAAAACACCTGATAATTAACACTACACCGGTACTTCAGGTGCACTTCAGTTGACTTTAAGAAGTTATCTGCGAATATCAGCGTCATATCGGTGGTCATATAGAAGAACACCGATTAGCATAATTAAATACCGATTACCGATTGTTTGTGCAAAGCATTGGAATTCTAGTCATCGCGATTTTGTCTTTATACCGCAGTGTATAACTTGCCTTCGTGCGTAAAACCCCCGATTGTAGTTTGTGCAATAATGGTTGGTCTTTGGAGCGCCTTAACCCGCCGCAAAACCGACGATGTAAACGAAGAGGAGTCAAAATTGGCCCGGGTCTTGAGTGTCTACGATTTAACAGCGCTCGGTGTTGGCAGCACACTGGGTTTGGGCGTCTATGTTTTAGCAGGATCAGTTGCCTATAATATAGCAGGACCTGCTGTCACGATATCTTTTCTAATCGCCGCGGTGGCCTCCGCATTTGCGGGCTGCTGTTATGCAGAGTTTGCGGCGCGAGTTCCCAAAGCAGGCAGCGCCTACGTTTACAGTTACGTTACCATCGGCGAGTTCGTCGCGTTTACAATTGGTTGGAATCTTATTCTGGAATATGTCATCGGTAAGGTCTAAACTTACGTTCACTAGAATTTCTCACCAATATTGTGAATATTTTTCCAATTTTGTACAGGTACCGCGAGTGTTGCACGTGGTTTGAGTGGCTACTTTGACGCACTTATCGGTCACACCATGACTAAAGCTATGACAGAAGCAATGCCCCTTCACTACAGCTTTCTCGCCAGTTATCCGGATTTTCTCGCCGCCGGAGGAGTGTTGCTGCTCTCCGCTTTAATCGCTTTTGGCGTAAAGGAATCCAGCTTCCTCAATAACATATTCACTTGTGTGAATATGTTGACAGTTTGCATTGTTTTGGTGGCCGGTAGCCTGAAAGGTAACATATTATTTCTTAGAACTTTAACTTAAACCGAAACATTCTTCTAGCTGACACGGCTAATTGGTCCATCCCGGAAAGCATCATTCCCGAAGGTTTCGGAAAAGGTGGCTTCATGCCTTACGGTGTCGTTGGTATCATGGGAGGCGCTGCTAAGTGTTTCTATGGTTTCTTGGGCTTCGATTGCATCGCCACCACGGGCGAAGAGGCCATCAACCCAAAACGCAACATTCCGCTCTCGATTGTCATCTCCTTGATTATTATTTTCCTGTCGTACTTTGGAGTTTCAACTGTGCTGACCATGATGCTGCCTTACTATGAACAGGTTTGTCCAGTAAACGTTTTGTACTCAATCTAATTAACTCACGATTTTCTCCGTAGGACCCAAACGCTCCTTTCCCACATGCTTTCGAACAAATCGGTTGGGATACCGTCAAGTGGATAGTAACCATTGGCGCAGTCTTCGCCCTGTGCACCAGTTTGTTAGGAGCCATGTTTCCCCTACCGCGCATCCTGTACGCCATGGGCAACGACGGCCTCTTGTTCAGGGGTCTTTCCAATGTGAACAACTACACACGGACGCCGTTATTTGCTACGATCATATCCGGACTCTTTGCAGGTAAGTATCCAACAGCAAACAATGTTTTAAGTTAATTGTTGATGGAATTCGGCAGCTCTTATGGCGCTAATGTTCGATCTGGACCAACTGATCGATATGATGTCCATCGGCACGCTATTGGCCTACACCATCGTGGCTATTTGTGTGCTGGTACTGCGCTACCAGGACGACCGCTTCAGGATGCAGGAGGTTAAGTTTCAGGCGCCGACTGTGATGCGGCAACTCTTCAATGGCAACTCCTACAGAGACCCCAACGTCTTGTCTTCGCGCATCACTAAAGTCGCTATCGTCACATTCGCAGTCCTGTGCTTGATCTGGTGCTCGTTCGAGAAGATTTACGAGTTTGCCTCCGCAGAAGGCGTCATTTCACTCAGCATCAGCGGCGTACTACTCGTCTTGATAGTGGTTGTCATAGCACTACAGCCGGTTTCGACGGTTGAGCTGAGTTTCAAGGTTCCGCTGGTCCCGTTCATACCGTGCCTCAGCGTATTTGTTAACCTGTACTTGATGTTTCAATTAGACGTCCACACGTGGATTCGCTTCGTGGTGTGGATGGCTATCGGTTACGTGATATACTTTACCTACGGCATTCGTAACTCGATGCAGATCTCGCGAAATCGCAACCACTCGAACATCGTAGAGCATATAAATCCAGCGTTCGTACATGACGAAACGATGGAAAAGGCAGGCTGTGAAAAGAAGATTTAGGAAAGTTGACGAAGAAGAATATAGACGGTTAAGTTAGTTGTAAGTATTCAATTCGGAATCCATGATTTAATTTTAGTTTTATTAAGTGAAGTAGAGTGCATGTGGAGTCGGTATTTAGTAATAAGTTCTCTTATGGTGTACTTTTATACTTCTAAAAATATATCTAATATTCGTTTTTATATGTTATAAGTACTATTATTATTATTAGTCAGTAGCAGCGTTTTGTTCATACCTTTAACCCAGGTTAAAACTTTTGAAGAATCTGAGCATCTTCGGTGCACCAAAGTTCAGAGTGAGTCACCAGGGGATCACCAAAGCATGACAGCCTGTGCTAGCTGTGAACAGGATAACCGCAGAGGAAGTGTTTTGAGGTTGAAGATAAGTTTTTCGTTCCTCTCGGTCTCAGCAGTGTGATCGATGCGCCCTTTGACCAGCTAAGAAATCGGTTTGCCTGCCGATTGCCTGTTGCACATGATCGAGAACAACTCAGTTTCCTGCGTCTAAAAAGAGAACTCTTGGAAGGCAGTCGGCTCTTCATGGCCGTCATGTCCAGGGACGCCTGCCAAAGTATTATAGCGCCCGAATCGGACAAAGCTATTGAGGCAGTTGGACGCAAGCCTAAATGCTATCATAGAGGATATCAATGTGTACACCAGATGCGTTCCTAAGTTGAAGAATACAAAGCCTATGGCAAAGAACTCCGCCTGGATGATAGAAGCAAACTTTGCCATTAAAATACCTTATTCGAATCGTGGTCCAATGATGTCTGCATCTGAACCTCTATTGCTTAATTTTGACGCATCCATCTACAAAATTTCCTTGGGAACTGGGAAATAGCCTTGGAGATCTCTAAAACCTTTTACTTACATTTCATATTTCCAGACCTCCAAAGTTATTCGAAGATGTCGCTTGTCGTAAACTGTGCTTTCAGTGCGTTCAACTTGACCACAATCTGCCAGGATTTTAGGCGATCGACTGAAAGGGGTTTCCTGGATATTCGCCACACGTGCTTTCGGTTCGTTAGGGTTTTCAGCAATACTTATCGATACAGCAAAGTGTTTTCTGCACTTCAGATTTGTGGCTTTCGACTACATAGGAAAAATGGGCGATTTTATTTCCTTGCTTATATCGGAATTTCAATCAGAGTGACTGTTGATACGTCTTCAGTTGTTGATCTTCTCGATGAAAATGTCTCGTAAGCACGTCGTTGTTTATATTTTTGAGGAGATGCAGTGGTATGTGATTCGATACAGTGGATGGTTCTGTTCGCACTCTTCACAAGTTTTTGGGATGCATTGTTTCCCATGCTCCGATACTCTATCGCAGCCGATAGATTAATAGAACAACCCTTTTCCAGCATGCATTATTTAAGGAAGTCGGACATAATTGTGGAGATTGTATTCGGGATATAATCAGGCCAGTTACTGGTTTCGTTAAGTCTTGCTCCTCTTATCTCCTCTGAAGACCTCTTAGTTCTTATGCGCTATCCTATTCGACATAGATAAAATTATCGAATCGGCCTTGGTTAGTTCCTTCATGGGATTAATTAACAACAATTAATATGTTGACCCACAATACTCACTCTAACAAATGAAGAAGATCCCTCTCAAGGGGGTGACGATCATTAAGAATCTCTGCAACGGCGTTCCATCTATCGTGTTTTCGCCGTTGTATTCTGATAGAAGAAGCTACGCCCTTTACTTTCCGTAAGGGTCGTCTTGGTGAACGACTGGGATTTTATAATCAGGTCTTTCTTTCTACCTCACTAGGTGACTCTTCTTTAAGGTTCTGCCAATTGACAATAGACGGCACCTGAGTATATTTTTCAATCTTCACCCGGTGTCTCGATTGGACTTGACGGTTAGGACGAGGTTCCTGGCTGGGTCTGATATAGCTGGATATTTGATTCGGCTTCAATGACTATGAAGTAATCCATATCCAGAATCTTCCTTTAAGGACTGAGGGAACCGTATGTCTCAAGCTTATTTCTGCCCTAGGTTAGGTTTCGACTTGTACATGAAGAGTAAAATTAACATTCTCTTTAATACGGGGAGAAAGATTTGAATAAAACTGACATGAATTCTGTAATTAAAACGAACGTTCCTGCCGATTTTAATGAGGCAGCATTTAGTGTATAATAAATTGTGACATGGATAATCCTGCTTAGTAAATGTAACATAACCGCACTCGACATGATATCGAAAATGTGGTGAAACATTCGCAACTTTTGACTTGAATGTTGACTTAAAACGGAAATTGAAACCCGGTTGAAAATTCTAAAAAAAAAGAGAAATAAAATTAAAAAAAAAATTAAATAAAATAATTTTATTAAAAAGTATGTAAAAGAAGAGGTAAAAATTTTTGATAAACGAAAAGAAAAATTATACGAAAATCTCATTTAGAGAAAATATTTTTATTTTCTTATATTTATTTATTATGGAATTGAAAGGAAACTTTCGTGCATGTTTCTAAGTTGTGTTTTTTTATAGTTTTTTTTTGTCGCTAGGATTCTTTCGCGCTGTGGAAATTCTCTGACGGTGCAGTCGTTTAACCCGAATTTTCAGCGAGGATTTCGATGGAGCTCCCAACTGGGAATCAAAATCATGCAAACCAAATACAAATAAAGCAAAAACGAGGAAGCATGCAAACACAATGGAGGCGAGTAAATAAAAACACTAATGCAACACTGAACCGCATTGAATACAAGCAGATGCAAATATTTGCGTTCATGTTAAAATTTACCTGGACCACAGAGCTGGCGTTCCTCTGTGCCACGCCCCCCCTCCTCCCCCCTCATCACCGCCCTGCGACAAAACCAAAAACTCATGGGTACCAAAATTCGTCTCTATCAACGTCGATTAGTTGCAAATATTTGCACTCAGCGCTTTCAACGGGTGGAAAAATCCGGCTGTGCTCATGTTTGGAAGCGCGTCCGTCTGCAAGCAATGGATTCGGCTTCATAGCTAATTTATTATCGTGGCGCTATCAGCGACGCTGGAGATTTAATGAGATGACAGCGCGGCGAGGGGACGAGCAGAAGAAATCCACAGACGCCGACAGATGGCGCTTTATTTTAATAATTGATTCCTTTCGCATGGAAAAATTTGTGGAAAATGCGTAAAATGAAGAAGTCATAAGAGAAAATATAAATGATTGCGAGATTTCTATTGAATTGAACTGGAATTAAGGCGAAAAGTAAGCATCTCCTTTCAACGTGTATAAAAATGACTTTTATTCGAAAACTTTACACAAAAAACTGAAAGACCGGCTAAAAATCTTTTGCCCCGTTGCAGTTGAAACCATCGTTGACGAGGATCATCAATTTTAGCCTCCCTCCTTCCCCTTCCGTGCTGATTAAGATATTTCATGCGTTTGTTTGCCTTGCAACGGGCTAAAAACACTCAGCAATCCGTTTCTGTCGCATCAATTATGCAGACGTTGCTGCTTTTGTTCCTGTCAGCCGCAAGCACATTGTTCACATGCAACCCTTCGCTTCACCCCACCCCGCGAAGCATCATAATATTTCATTTTATCGCCCGGCTGCATTCGATCCGTTCCAATTCATTTCATTGCGAGGCTTTCGCGCTGGTTTCGCGCGCAAAGTGTTTGCAAAGCTTTTAATTTAATGACGTCTCATCGCATCAGCCGCTGTAAACACAGCCGACGAGCAAACAATCGTCCTTTCAGTGCGTTTTTTCGTGTTTGTGTTTGGGTGCATTTTTAATGCGTATTCAAGCTTCGTTGCCGATCCTTGTCGTCCTCTCTGTGGGCCAATTTAATATTTTGTTTAGTGGTTAATAATAAATTAATTTCGTAAACATTGCGATTAAATCAAAAATTGATACGCGTTGTTAATTCAAAGTTTGTAATTTTAAAATACTTTTTTTTTGTTGTTTTTTATGCTTTATCGATGCATTAAAAGGATGTTCGTGCAATTAAAGCCGCTCGCTAAATAAATTTTTAATTTCACGCGGAATCAAACGTTCAACGCAGACAGAACTTTTCACTTTCCGCTTTCAACGTCATCGCAGCCTATAAAACGCCATTTTAATTATTTATTGCGCTCCGGCGATGATTCGCATTATTAACGCTTCGTTTAAGCTTCGTTTTTAGCAGAGCCGCTGCGGCGCTGCCAGCCTTCCGCTCTTTTCCAACTGGAATTCAATGTTGCTGAGCGCACCAAAAGCGCGATTTCTACCGACTGCCGAATGACGATGTGCGATTTGTTTGTCGCTTTCATTGCGATTGTATGAACCTCGAACAACACAAAATTTGTTGCTACATGAGTTTTATAAACGAATGACGAAAGGAGGGAAGTGAGGAGAGAAACTATGTAAAATATTCACGAGTTTTCAATCAATTTCAATTTGAAATCGACGTTGCTGAAGGTTCATTTTACTTGTACTTGGAGAGGAGGAGACTTCGGACAATTTTCGGTGCAAGAATCTGTTTTAAGCGATGTTTGTTAGAAGGAAAGTCAGCCAAATGTTGACTCAGAAGCAGATTTCGATGAAAAGCAACACATTTTAAACTATTTAAGAACAATAAATAAAATAAAAGCAAACAACTGAAAATATTTTATTATTTCAGTTTTGAAGAATTTTCTAGACTTTTTGCAATCCACGAAAAAACTTAAACTTTGTTTATTCAAGACTTTGGACTCGTAATTAATCTGATCTTCGCACTTGCCGCCATCCGTCGGTTTTTTAAACTGTTCTCGGTAGAAGTTCATCAAATAAAACAACAAAAAATGCGAGTGAAAAATGGTGAAAAATTGAAAAGTTTTAGCCTAATTATTTGGCATTTATTTTGCGTTGTCGGCGATGTATTCACCAATCGTCCATCCATCGTCCTTGAAGTTTGTCTTCTCTGCCTGCAGCTGCTCCTTGTTCGCCATCTCTTTTCGACGAGTTTCGGGCGAGTTTTGGACGAGTAAATATTAATTTGGATGATGTCAAAAAAATTGCGCTTTCGTCCAAGCCAAAGTTTTCAGCTTTCTTCGAGCCGCTTTTTGTTTTCTTTCCTTTTTCCCTTTTGTGTTTTGTTTACTTTTCGGCGCTGCTGTCGATGCTGATCAAATATTTGAGTTCAGCGCAAAAGTTGCCGCAGAGGAATTCTCATTTCGTCGCCATTCGGCTGCAGTCGGAAAAAAGCTCTGAAGTCATGCAAAAGTGTTCGGGTCGGTGAAGGAGTCGCTGCGGTTCGATCTCGATTCGGTTGGGACACTTTTTTTCTTTTCTCTTCTGTTTAATTTTTCGCTATTTTTCTTTGCTTCTAGTTTTGATTATGAATTTGGTCCTCGCATAATTTGATTTGAATTCTGAAAGTTAAACAAAAAACTTCAATTTTTTGTCGAAAACTTCATTTGTTTGTTATTGATAACTTTTTATTTGCTTTGTTTAATTCGCTTTATGTAATCACTTTAAATTGTTTCCAAACAAATTAATGTAAATATTGCGTATTCTTCATTTTATTCCAATTGGAATGTGTGCGGGATCCAAAGCACAACAACAGCATCCACAAATAAAATAACCACCAAAGCGTGCTTCTTCTTTTTCATCTTGGGTTGCGGTTTCTGATGACGTTTCAGTTTATTTATGCTACGTGTTGTTGTTGTTGCTCTGCGCACATATCCA
Source organism: Thecophora atra (assembly GCA_937620795.1). NCBI lineage: Eukaryota > Metazoa > Arthropoda > Insecta > Diptera > Conopidae > Thecophora > Thecophora atra. Next base: position 66,854,747 of record OW569397.1, on the reverse strand, counting down.
ACGGCGTATTAATTTGTTTTCATCTCGTTGGTTTTACGATTCAATCTTGCTGACAACTAAAAATACCGTTGGTGGCAGCGATGCTGACAATCGTAGTGTTTGTGTTGGTTGATGCGGGAGTCTCGTCGACAGCGACAGACAGAAAGAGCGAGAGAGAGAAAACGTACAGATGCCATTTTAATACACACAACACTCAAAAACAGCACGATAAGAGCCGTGAGAGCGGGCAAACGAATGAGCGAGCAACAGTGTGTGAGAGCGTAGAGTTTCTGTGCCGATTACAACAGCAACGTGTTTCGTACGAAGTGGATTCTGTGCTCTGCTTTTGCCAATGTTGGCATTTATCGATTTTTTCTTCTTCGTACCAAAACAACAGATCTTTGAGAGGCTTGATTTTGCTTCTGTTCTTTCTTTTGCGATAATCCGATGCGTTGGAAGGGAGAATTTTTTGAAGAAATACAGATTAATTGTTGAAGAAGTGTTGCCATTGTTAAATCATGTAGTGAAAAAACAGTATGATTAAGAAAACTCAAATATTGAAAAGCTTAATACATTTTTTAATGTTGTTTTCAATAAATAAATTTCCTTTAAAACATAGTGTAAAATGGAGTTAATTCATTTAAGTGAAATTTTGTAAATAATTTAAACCAATAAATAAGTAAATATTGTGAAATGTAGTAAGAAAATTTCTTTTATTTGAATTTAATCCCAACTGTAAAATAAATTCTGCTTAAATTCATTGTCTACTACTATTTTTCGTAGTGGTAGTATTCTTCTGCTACTCTTTTCGTACCATTGGCTGCAAATCAACCCGCAACAAACACAAAAATGTGCGATTGGCAACAACTGCGCTGCTCGCAACCCTCTGCCATTAAAGTTGTGCTTGTTGCTCTCACAGAGGCTGGAGAGCGCGAGAGTGCGAAGCAGAGCAGCATCCGACGTTCGTGGAGCTCGTCAGCAACGCATTCTAACTGTAAAAGTTGTAAGTGTTGTTGTAGTTGTTGCAGGGCGTTTGCAGCGGACGAAAGTGGCGAAAGAGTCGTCGTCGTTTGTTGCGTGCGCGTGCCTGTGTGAGTGCCTGCCACACGTGTGTGTGTGTGAGACTTTAGTTTTGTTAATTGAAATAAATTGGTTTTTATTGTTGTTAATAGAAGACGTCGAACAACGAAAATCGTTCGAATGCTGCTCGTATCCAAAAGTGTACATTTTTCAACACAACGCAACGCAACGAGCGGCGATAAAATCACTTCTGCTGCTCCTGTTGTTGTTATTGTTGTTGGTGTAGTTGTTGCAGCGATGGCAGCTCGCGTCGAATACTCAGCAGTTGGCAGCCGCATCGGACTGAAAGTGGAAGTATTTTAGTCAGCACGAAGTTAATCTCCTGGAGCAACAGATTTTAACAGATGTGTGAAGAATTTTGTGGTAAGATTTTCAGCATTTATAAACTTTTCAGCTGCTTTGTGAACATTTCGAGAGGCTGCATTGCATTCAACGTCGTCAATCGGTCCCCGGATGCTGAGCGAGGCCCTCGTAGCACTTCGAAATACGCACGAGATAGCAAAAAGTTTGTCAGAAATTATTTTCCATGTACACACAAAATATTGAACCCATGTATCGTGGGAAATTTGCAAGTGAATCTATGAAAAAAGTGTTTCGAAGCCGTAAAACGCTTGAGTTCATTAAAAGAATTCATTTAATAGAAAAAGAAATAGTTTAAAAAGCTTATAAAAATATTTATTAATTCACTTTTCGATGGATTTGTTGAAAACGTAGTTAATAATAGACACTTGAAACGGTTTTGCAGCATCCGGCAGCTAACGGACATGCGCCATTTTTTATTCTTGGTATAAAGCGAAGCGACCCCGTTAAAACTTGTTACCAACACAAACAAAAGCGTTAAGAGAACGCAGAGAGAGAGAGCGCAGCAAGCGCCAACATCGACCAGAGACAGAGAGAGGGAGAGAGGGCGAGCAGCAGAGAGCGGGAGAGAGAGAGCAGAGCAGGGGAACAGAAGCCGGGTGAGAGAGCGAAACGTGAGCGACTTTAATGCGCTCTGTTGCCAACAGCAGCAGCGCCGCCACGGAGATGGCCTTCGCCCGGCACAACATCGAGAAGCACCGCCTCATCGAGCTGGTGCGCCTGAACCCGATCCTGTGGGACTGCCGCCTGCCGCACTACAAGCGCTCGGACAAGAAGAAGGCGATCAAGTGGAACGACTTGGGTCGGGTGTTCGGGGTGAACGGCGAGCGGGTGCAGCGCACCTTCACCTCGCTGCGGGAGATCTTCCGGCGCGAGCTGAACCACGAGAAGCTGCTGGGCGCCCGCTTCAAGTCCAAGTGGGAGTACTACCAGGCGATGGCCTTCCTCAAGGAGGTCATCCGGGAGCGCAAGTGAGTGGCGAGTGCTTCGGCAGTGCTTCTTAATGTCACCTCGTCTCTTTCAGGTCGCGAGAACGCGCCCGATCCGAGGGCCTGCAGCAGCCGAACAGCAGCAGCGGCATCGACGAGTATCAATACTTTGCGCCGAACGATCCGAACAATCCAAACAATCAACTGCAGCTGCAACAACCGCCACAACAACAGCCTCAGCCTCAGCTGCATTTGCAGCTTCATCCTACGCCAAAGCCGCATTTTCAGGCTCCTCCTTTGGACCAACGGCCGCCGCAGGAGCCTCAGCAGCCGCATTCCGAGCTTCAGCTCAATGTCAGCGCCTCTCAACTGCAGCAGCAGTTGACGCAGCTGCAGAGGCTCTCGGCGAACGTGTTGCAAATGACAACGCGGGCGCCTGCGGATGCTGATGTTCCTTCGAGCCTTTCGGGGTCGTCGTCGCCGTCGATCTACATCAAGGATGAACCCGATTCACAGGACGAAACGATTTCAGTGTCGACCACAAACAACGGGAAGCGCGGCGGCCAAGCGACAAACGACGATCGATCGAAGCCAACAACAGTCAACGTGGCATCAACGACAGCAACGACGACGACGACAACCGCAGCAGCCACAACAACAACAGCAACGACGACGATTAATTGTCAGCTGGTGTCGACGACTCCGAAGCATCGGCTCAGCATCAGCAACCACACCACAAACACCAACACCAACACCAACACCAACACCAACAACAGCAGCAAATTGGCGCCGCTTCAGAGTTGCACACAGGCTCGTTGCGGCGGAGGAGGGACAGACGCTTCTGTGGCTGCTGCTGCGGTCCCTCATGACCACTGCGATGACGACGAAGACGTGGACATCGACGCCGACGACTTGGACGATGATGCCGACGACATTGACGACATCATGACTCCGGCCACTGCGGCTGATGGACGTCTCTCGGCCGCCACGACTGTCACGTTGCGCAGGCGGCGCGAGTCGCCACGCGAAATACTCTACAGCAAATTCGGCGACTTCCTGGCCGCCCGCCTGAACACGCTGCACGAGGCGACGGCCAATGAACTGATGAACAAGATCCTCATGTTGATTGCCGAAAAATAGGAAAGGATTTCGGTGAAAAAATTACTAATTACAGCTTTGTTCTGGTTGATTGTTAAAACCACAGATGAATTATCAGTGCAGCCTAAAAGTAAGCATTTTCTTTATTATAAAACTTTTAATTTTAATTTTAACTTTAAGTTTAACTTTAGTTTAAGTTGGAATTTTAATTTTAGTATTAATTTCAAGTTTAAGTTTAATTTTAATTATAATTTTTTATTTATTTATATTTATTTTTTATAAAGTTTACTTTATTTCTCTCACAAATTGAAAGTTGTAATTTTTATTGTTATTTTAAAAAGTTTTCTGACTAAATTTGTTGCATACTGCAATTGCTTACTTTTAGGCTGCGTTGATAATTCGGTTGCTGGATTAACAAGCGTTGTTAAGCAACGAATTAAAGAGCAAATTAATTAATTATATGATTTAAATTGTAATTAGTTATAATTGTAAAGATACGTTGTCATCTTTGTTATATTTCCCTTAAATTGTTTCAATAAATTCATACTACATAAGTAAATAAAAGTAGAATTTGTGCTTTCTTTCGTTAGAAAATAAATCATTCGACGTTGAAAGATTTGAAATCATCAAAAAACACAATAAAAACTCAGTTTAATTAAATTTTTCAACTGGAATTCAACGATCGCAGTTCGTATTCTCGAATTGTTTGATGATTTATTTGGACTTTTCTTGTTTGGATTTGTTTTTCTCATGTGATGCATGCAGCTCGAATAATCGCTTTGTTGTCAGTGGGCAGCTGCGGCCGAAGGACAGCGAAAGGACCGAAGGGTCCAGCGATGGAGGCAAAGCTAACAAACAACCATTTCCCGACAATCACAAAAATTAAAATATTAGCAAAGTTTCACATTTCGCAACGTGGCAACACAAAAACCAACCTAAAAATTCACATAAATTTAAGGACTCAAGCAAACTGTGAACTGTGAACTTTAGCCAAAGTGCGAATAGCGTGAGAATAGAGCGAAAAACGAAGAGTATTTCACTCAGACAGATTCTGATTCTCGTGCATATTTCACAGTCGTTAATGAAATGCTGCAAATTCCGCACTGATTCGGCACTGAGACAAAGGATCGACACAAAATGTTAGTAAATCATAATTAATAAACCTTTAAAACCATGGAATTCGGCTTCATATGATTAAAAAGCAGAGTTTTGTTTTCGTTTTAATTAATTAAAGTAATTTTTAATGCTTTTCGTGACAATTGTTTTCTGCTTCAGCTGAATTCATGTTTATTAACCGCTTTCAATTCGAGTTTTTGTTCTGAACGAGTCTTTTGTCCTTCTGCGATGTCGCTCGTGTCCTGCGAAATGTTTTCCCAACTTTTCTGTCAGCGCGTTTTTCATTTGTAATCGGTTTTGTTTGGAGCTCTCGCTAAACTTTCGCTTCGCAAATAAATCCATTAAATGCGTTTTTATTGTGTTATCTGCAGCTTTTTTGTGGACATGGAAAATAATTTCGCCTGCCTCGAGTTGGACTTCAATGGGACTTTTCCATTTGCAGCTGACGGTTGGAAAGCAGAAGGAGGCGGCTGGAGCAGCTCGTGACGCTCACAGATTTGTTAAAGTAACACATGAAGCAGACAAGTTTTTCACTTCCGCTCGGATTGCTGCATCACGAGTCAACGGAATCGCAGCAAACAACATCTGCTGCGGCACCAAGACTGGACAAATGCCGGAAATACTAAACACGCCGCCGGAAATTCAAATCCACACAAAATCCAAGGCAGCGGATGGAAAATTGATTGTTTTTGTTTGAGTTTGAAGTGGAAAGCAGCAATACAAAAGACTTTCCGAAGGCAAGCAACGAGAAGGACTTCAAGATGAACTCGAAGAATGTTGATGGGCGACTTCGATCGTAATTCACAATAAATATTTGCAAATGTATCGAACGAATGACGATAAATGTTGCATTCGCTTTTCTATTTTAATGTGTTTTGATGGATATTCATGTTTCCGAGTCAGTTGAGGGTCATTATTAAGAAAATCGCTTCGGAAATCAACTTCAAGTCGGCTGTTTCTTTGCTCCGAAGCGTTTCAATGGAGCATAATTTCACATTTGATATGAGTTGCAATTTAATTTCGAAGCTGAGTTCTAAATTTCAGCCTTCGTTCCCTGCGTGGAGGAATTCGGCGCTGTTCAATGCTGAATTGGCATCGAATACTCTTCACTTCACTTCACTTAACTTCACATCACTTCACTCCACTCCACTGCACTTCACTTTGCTCCATTCCGAATCAATAGCAGCTCAGCTCCGACTAGCAGCAAAACAGCAGCAGCAGCGGAAACGGAGCAGCCTCTGCGCAGTTCCATTGCATAGTTGCAGGCGCCCAACACTGACGATCTTCGAGCTGTTCGAGTTGTTAATGCAAGAATAATAAATGCTTTCAGAGCTCGTTCTTTTCTCCTTCTGCAGCTTGCGAAGCTCCACAAAAAGATAACATTTTGATTTGACTGTAAAATCGGAATTTATGTTTGAATGTGTGCATTCTGTGTGTGTGTGTGTGTGTGTTGGTTACAAAAGCACTTCAAATACTGAAATATGTTGCTTTTATGTCTTGTTCTGATTTTGTTTCTTGTGTTTTTTCCGCTTTGCAAAGAGTCGATGAACTTTTTATGGAGTTTCTTTTATCGACGTTTGTTGCAGCGCTTAGAGATGAACTTTAAGTGCTCCAAACAGCACACAAAGGACCCAACAAGGACCTCTTCCATTCACTAATTGCGAATTCCGTTTGTTCATTGAATATGCGAAGCAATTTGATTCGAATCTGATGATTGGGAAATTAATAAGGACGTCAAATGGGTCAATTGCTGTAGCAAATATCATTAAAACATGTCAACTTCGATGGATTTATTTAAAGCATTCTAAATAATCATGAATACTCGAGGATTTTCTGCTTCGGAGGCGGAATTTGTGTCGGCATCGAGGACTCCGTCCAGAGGAGGATTTCATTTATTTACGACGACGTTTGAAGCACTCGAAGCCTCCAATCGAGCTTCGTGCTGCCTCCGCAAATGAATTGTGAATTTTTAATGAGCTGCACACGAAGACACGAACTCGTAGACGAGCGGCTTCGTGTCTATCGCTGAACCCGGCCACGTTGCAGTCTGCCTCTTCGAATCCCAACCGGATGCGGAGACAAACGAAGACGAAACCTGGTCAAAGAAGTCGGAAGCAGCTCTCACACACACATTCACACACACACACACTCATCCATCTTCCGGGCTTCCATTGAAACGACATTCGATAGCTCAGTGAAGGATTCCCATTGGAAAATCATTCTGACGCTAAAATAGTTCAAAAATAGTTGTCAAATATAATAAAAATAATGATAAAGACGCGGTGAAAGCAGGGGCTGCAAGGGGCGACAGCATCGCCAGGATTCCGTGCTGCCGCGTGCCTAAAAAGCCGCAGCACACGTCTTGGCGACAACTTTAATGGCGACGGAGTCGTTTTCAGCGACGCCTGCAGCGAGTTACGTGAGCGAGGAACACGAGGAATTTCTCGATGAAGCCGCAACGCTGCAGATGATGTGCGATTAATATTTGATACGAGAGAGCCGACGAGTGACGAGAGATCCGACGAGTGACGTGGGCGACGAAAGCACCACAGTCGAGAGTGAGACAAGCGACGACGCGACTGCAGCAGCGTCTGGGAGCGAGCAGCAGCAGCAGCGTCGTCCTGCATATCAATCAGAGCGGAAGCAGCAGTCATGATTGAAGCTGGTTGGCCGTAAAAAAAGCGTTACAAGTGCATTTGGAATATTGAAAACCATAAAAATGTCACTTAATTGGCAATTAGCTGAGAATTGAGCAGCGCGGAAGTGAAACAAATCCAAGAAACAAGAAATACATCAGAAAATATCCCCTTGAAGAGTTTCTGCTGCTTGAAAAGTCCACGGAAAAGTTTTCAACTTTGGCAAAGTGCAACAGCAGCCACGTTAAAGTCAGCAGCGAGTGTAATCGGGGAGGGCGGAAGGCGTGTTTAACTCAAGCGTCAACATCAACGGCACACACAACACAACAATTCCACGTGCAAAAATTATTAATTTGCTCTTTAAAGTTCAGAAATGTTCCATCAGCCGCGGCCGCGTCTTCTCGCAGGAAAGCACAGAAAGAGAAATAATAAATAAAAGTTGCTCCTTTCATCTTCGCTGTTGACCGAACAGACGTCGCGAGAGAGCCGACGACGAGGAGTGAGTCGTGCGCGAAGAGTGAAAAGTGGTCGTGAAGCCGACGACTCAGCGAACTGTGATCAAAACTTTCGAGGTTTTTCTTGCTCATTAACATTAACGTCGTCGGCGTCGGCGTCGGCGTAGTCGTAGCAGCAGAACTTGTCGTTCGTCCGAATTAGCTGAGTCAACACTGAGCTAGAGCTCGGCTTCAATTGAAAGTTCGTGTTCGTGTTCGTGTGTATGCTACGATTCACAACGATTACTTATCTCCTTTTCACTCGAGTTATTGAATTTTAAAGCCGTGAAAAGATCTCCATAATTGAAAAACATTCGTTTATTTAAAATTTTCATGCTTTCTTTTTGAAAGCAGTTTTCATTTCTGATTTGAGTGGAAAATTGTCTTTGATGTATAACTTTTCTTATCCAGGAGCAGAACGAAACATTCCATAGATAAACTTTATTAAATAAATAGAAATTTTCCAACAGCTAAAGATAAATTTTCGAAGTGTTCAGTGCAAGAAAATGCAGAATAATTTCCGATTCTGACGTTTCATAGATAAACAAATTCTTTGCTTAATTGTTTTATTGTTGATGTTTAAGTTTGTTTCTTCTGCTTTCAAATGCAATCATCTTCAATGGGAAGCTTCTATACAGCCAGAAAAATGCTCAAATCCTATGGGAAATCGTGTGAGGAGAGAGCAGAGCCGACGGTCATGCGAAGCTTCTAACTTCTCCCGTGAACTTCTCTCAGAAACACGAGACGGAGGAACGCGAGGAAGAGAACACTTTTGCTGTTGCTTTTAACAGAATGTTTCATTACCTGCTTCATCCGGACGTCTTATCTTTGATGAGATTTATTTTATGCACTCGTTCGTTTGCTTGCAGAAGACGGCAATTGATTCCAAAGCACAGCAGCTTCAAGAAACTCGACTTGTGTCTGTGTTCGAAGGAGCTGTGTGTGTGTAAAGCCTCTTCCTTCCTGTCGTTGGCCTACGATTCCATTCGCCTTCAGGTTTGTTTCTTTACATTTCATCAAGGAAATCAAGTTACTCAGAGTTGTTTAAAAAATGCAATTATGAAAACGAAGTTGTTTGTTGTTTTTGTCGAAGGAGGCACACGCAAATTCCATGAAGAAGAAGAAGAAGAAGGAGCAGGACCGGACGAGGGTCGACTTCTTCGTCATCTGCTTTAATTGCGAGTGGATTGAGTAACAAACAAACTTCCGTTTGTGGATCCATCGCCGAGCAGCCCTTGGAGACGAATGTCCATGTTAAATTAAATTAAAATGCATATTTTTGCTGTGATTCCTTCGTTCGTGGCGAGGCAGGAGCCGGAAAAAGGCTTAGACCTTCGTTTTTACCGTAAGCCAGCAGCTCTAAACGCATTTCCTTGCTGATGGCTGAAGACATTCCATGGACGTGGCTTGGGAATTCGTAGAATATTCAGCTTTGCGACCGTAAAAAAGCTCACAAATGCAGAAAGCAAACATTTACCACACACAGAGAAGAACCCAAAGAACCTCCGAAGCCATTCCGACCGACCACCGCCCCTTTGGCACTCCTTCTTGAGTGAAATTTTCATGCAAACCTGAAGTTGATGAAACCACAAACGAATGTGGGCGACGCTGAAAGCCTTAGACGGATGAATTCTGGGCATTCCGGGGCTCTCGGTGCCGCTGGGAGGGTGGCGGGGGATAACGAAGGCTTATGAATTGTGAAAAGCCGGGACTCCTGTGGATTACGCCGGCTTAAGGCGGAAAATTAAGTTGTAAAGCAGCGACAGCAGCCATTAAATCAGTCATTAAAAGGACGCTTCAATGTCGCCGCGTGGAGGAGTACGTCGACGTGTTGGCAGTCGCTCAAATTTCAATAAAGACGAACCTTAAACAGGCGAAGCAGATCCATTTTGCTGTCAGCTGTCGCTGCTGTCAGAAGGCGGTCAGTCAACCAACCGCACGGCAGACGAATTCAATGACATCGCATCACCTGAGACTCGAGACCGAAACCAGAACTGCCAAGTCCAGTGGATTTAACGCACCACTAAATAAGCAATTTGCCGAACGTCCAAACGAGCGACCAGCAAAACAATGAAAGGACGAAGGGACGCACGCAACTCATCGCCTTTCGTTGAGGGCGGCGACGGGAGCTGCAATCAATTGACACAAAGTGGACAAAATGTAGCTTTGGAAAATGTTTTACATGCTGCAGGAAGAAGGAAAAAGCAGATGATGGCGGCCAGGGAAGCGATGTCAAAGTTGCAAAACTTGTGCAAATTTCCGCCTGATGACTTCGAGTTCAAATGAAGTGGCAACAATTTGGAGATTTGACTCGAAATGCTGCTTGGCCAAAGTCGATTACGTTCACCGAACGAAAAAAACTCGTAATATTTGTGGAAAACTGTAAACGAATGGAAAAACTACTTCAATTGAATCAATGAAATCGTCGAGGCGACGGAGAGAAGCTTCGCAAATAATCAAATGTCATCCATGGACTTGACTTTTCTCTCCGCTACATTTCGAGGATTATTTTGCATCGTCCAATACACGAGGAGCTGAAATCTTTAAGGCAAATGTCAACACAGTGGATTTCAGAATAATCAACCTACAAACGTTGTTATTTTTGCGCTTCGAAGGATTCGGGAGTATAAAAAGACCAGCAAATGAAGACAACATTTGGAACCATTGAATTTTAATAGATTATTACTCATCGGAGTGTCCAGTAAAACAACCTTGAACGGATTTTAACGCAGTTCCGGCTGTAAAACGAAAATTACTAACAGTTGACCGCAAAAAACGTTTCAGACCGCAAACTACAGCCTCACAACCCAACAACAGACAAATGAAGCCATATAGTCATAGTCTCTACCCTCCACAGACCCCTTCCCCTCTCCATCACCCCTTCACTCGGTCATATCTACACTCACACAAAAGAAAAAACTTGTCTTTGCTTCCCTCACTTAACTTTCTGACCTGAAGGGGTGCAGTGGTCCCTTGGTCCCCTCTTACGGTACCTTTTTTTTCGCTCCGGTCCTGCGCTGCTGCGTTGCATCCATCAACCGTGGCTGAGAAATGTTTGGAGGCGTTCTGCTGGCCTGACGAAGCTATTGAACGCAACTGAGCCTGCACTCGAGGTGGACCGCAAAGCGCATTATGGAGCTTGCAACGCACACACCCGCATCTACGCCCCCCGTCCCCACTCGGTCGCTTCAACAATTTCGGCGTGCTTCTGCTGGTGTAGATTTTAATGACAGCTCATGATGTTATTGTTGTTGTTGTTTTCGGTAACGTTGGTGTTGGAGGTTAAAGGGAGGGAATAAAGGAGACCTGCGGAGTTGCTGAGACCACAAAAGGACAATCGACTCATGCACAACCTTCCGTTATGTGTTCCTTCGTGCTGCAGTCTTTCAGGAACTTCCGAGCCAGTCGGTGAATGAGTGAGGAAACTCTGCGTTCACTCTGACCATGCGGCCGCCTATAAAGACTTTCCCAATCGTCCCAAATCCGCCAGCATCATTACGAGGAGTCTTTTGCTAAAATTGACTTAATGACGCGCAAGTGTTTACCAAATGCTTCTGCAGTTGTTTGTCCTGGCCTCTAAAAAGTTCCGAAAATGGTGCCTGAACACATGGGCGTCCACGGGGCTGAAAATATGAACAGTTTTACTACTTGGAACTAGCAAAATACTTGTTTATAAACACATTTCGACCCCAGCGACTTCATTTGGACCCCTTTCCAAAAGCTGGGGCCTGAATGTGGACCATTTATTGGTGAGTCTCAAGCGTTTAAGGTGTACATTAATAATGACAAACCTTGGCCGTTACTTCTATCGTATCTTCTAGAGCGACAATTTGCTTTTTGGACCCTAAAAAATGGGCCTTTATAGACTCGTGAGAAGAGTTTGAATTTTATTTCCATCTTTCTTAACGAATTTCCGAATTTCCTAAAAAATTTGTCAATTTCACGCGTCGAACTCGCAGATCTTTCAAAATAATCAACTGGAACTACTTTTAAAGGCAATTTAAAGTCTTCATCAGAACCGGGAAACTGACGAAACTTTCCCCATTAACGCCTGAAGGCGTAACTTATACCAAGCAAGCAACAATTGAAGCCGATAGCAGAGCGTTAAGATGAGGACTTTGTACTTTGCTTGTCCTTCTTCCAAATGCTTCAAAAGGAGTATTTTTTAAATTGCAAAACACAAAAAACTATAAAAAACAATTGCGAAAACTTTCGAGAAAATTGTTCAAAAGGAATTTTAATAATCGTTTAATTAGAATTAAACTGAAACTGAACGATCAAGTTCGCCAGCGCTGCGAGAAGCGATGTAAAAAACACGACAGGACGCTGTCGAAGGGAGGACGAAGGACTACGCGCTGTACTTACGACAGACAAGAACAAATTTCACCAGAAACAAAGAAGATTATTATTATTAAGACTCGAAAAGTGCGGAGAAGCCCCGAGAAGAGGACGGAGAAATGAAATTAGCATAGATCCATAGAAAGGAAGAAACGCTGCTTCGTCTCTCATCTCGTCCTGCGTCGAGGACTCTCGAGTCAGGTTGGCAGTGAGCAGTACTTTAAGCTGTTTTAAACAAGCCATTAAATATTTAAAAGGATGAGCTGTTTGTTGGTCATTGTTTTGAGGTTAGGATTAGCGATGGACCCGGTGAAGTTCCTGAAGTGGAAGATTGATGGAGAGTTTCAACCAAATGCAGAAGAAAGCGATAGTAATAATTACACTATGTTGCGCAATCATCGCTAAAGCCTTTAAGGGATTTAAGCAGGTCTGAGGTAATCTAATTGATGCCCATGTAAGGTTGAAATTCTGGACTCATTGTTCGAAATTCCTGAGATTATTTTCATTCTTCAACAACGAGCGTTCTTGTTTTAGAAGCCGTTAAAGTCGCTGGAGTCGGTGGCTGGCTGATGTCTTCAACGCGCTTCTGTCGGTTCGCTTCTCAGGTGGAGTCCATCGATTACAGCTGGCGGCCCGGCGCGGTTCGTCGTGGTGCGTTGAATGAGTGCCGAAGTTCGTAATTTGGGTTAAATACCGTTGTTAAACTTTATGAACTGCTAAGCAGCCAATTAGCAAACGCTAACAGCGAGAAGTTTTCCATTGAAAGCGTAGTCAAGGCGACGTTTTAATTAAAATGGAGCTGATAACACAAAGGTGCAAGTCGAAGGGCCAACTGTGCACCTTCCAACCCGAAAGTTGAAGGAACTCCCTGCGGTTCCCCATTGATTTCGCCTTCATAATCGGAGCAGCTCCATTCAGGGCAAAGTTCTTTGTCTTTGGCTAGTAACATGGACGAAGGAAGCCAATTTATTTGCGAGCATCGCGACGATATTAATTTAAATAATACCAAAGACTGAGGTCCAGAAGGAAAACACTGTACAAACGACAAAAGATGCTCGGGATTCCTCGGAGCGGCGTGAATTCCGTTTGTTTCGGAGTCTTGGGCCAATAAAACAATAAACAGCAGACTTCTGGGAGAGGGGGCGCCTTCACTTGGAGCGCCCTGCTTTAGTTGGCGCTTTATTTTAACTGCGAGTTTGTGGGCCGACAGGACCGACCTTCACCTTCGCCTACGCCACCATGTGTCAAGCACAGGCTGCTCCTTCCTTTGTTACTACGTGGCTTTTTATTTACCCGAAGATTTCAATTTATTGTCGCGAGCTCCGAGGAAGACTTCTTCATTAATGCCTCCCAACGAACTGCAGGGACAACATTTGGCAAGCCGTCAGCTTAGCGAAGGTTGCATGGCCAATAAGCCAGGTGAATGAAATCGCAGCGAGCCGTGTAATGAAGTCCTTGCGTCCTGCAAAAGCGCATTCGCGGGCCACAATCGAACGGTCGGCGGTGAGCGGAAGTGGAGCCGACTTCCTTTGTTGTTCTTCGCAAGCAGCGACAACGTTTAACGCAGCGTTGGGCAAAGAAATTATTAGCGTCACTTCTTGAATAATTTCAGGTGCTCCGAGGCGCGACTCGGCGCAGCAGGACGACGAGGCTGGCGTGAAGGTTGAAGTGGCGTGAAACGTTATTACATCTCGAGTGCAGCTCCGTTCTTTTGTTGTGTTTCGTTTCGTTTCCGTTTCCGCACGGTTTTGAATGCTTAAGCAAGCGGAAGGAAAAAGGGCCTTTGCCGGAGGAAGGCTTCAAGGAGGCTTTGTTTAATGTTTTCCTCAAAAAAGGCTGCTGCAAATAAATGCAATGGAGTTGCTTGATGGTAAAGCAGCTATAAAATGTTCACGGTACTCACACGGCATTAAATAATCGTTGTAAAATTATTTAAGTAGCAATTTAAAGAACAATTTCAGGATATTTTACATCATAGACAACAAAATTTTGAATTATTTGACGCTATACAGGACCCTCAGATGTACAGTTGATTAACGAATGAGGAAGGGAAGGAGGAGAAGCAGGGGATAGCGTGGGAACGACGATGTGTGTGCTTGAGCTTACATTGAACTAAACTAAACTCTTGCTAAAGCAAACACAGTTCCTTGTTTTTCCACGCTGTTCGCCACTTTTCCCACGGAACTGAAATTTTATATGCAAATTCAATAATTTTTTAGGAATTTCATGCACAATTCCTTCGCTTCGCTGGCTCCGGCTGCAGGGAAGCTCCATCGAAGAACATCTGTTGTTGGAGAAGAGGAAATAAGACGGAAACGACTGCGAAGGAGCGATGCATCAACGAAATTGCACAATACATCGAAAAAATTAATAATAAGCCAAATGAATTCGGTGCAGTTTAGCGAGAATCATAGAACGTTGATGCTGATCCATTGCATGACATGCTGAAGGATGGATTCAGTTGACAATCGATTCTTTTGTATGCGAATCAAGTGGATGCAGTGAAGGATGCCGAAATAACAATGCGATTACAGAAGAAATCGCTTTGGAGTATCGACGATGGAGCTCATCTACATAGTTAATAATTCCACTTAATTCTCGCAGCATATCGAAGCAGTATCGAGATCCTTTCAGTCCTCGTGGAACACTGAAATTTATCGGTTGGATTTTGTTATTTTCCTTCTCGATTTCGGGCCACTTGCGATGGTAATAAATGACGTTAAAAAAGGAAGAATGGTTTCGTATCCATTGAAGAAATTTCTGCTCGATTTTATCCGCTGATTGAACTCTCATCAAACTTCCATCAGCGATTGCGTATAAATTTTACACAAAAGCTTAGAAATCGAGTAAAAGAAGAAAGTTTTTTTTGTATTGAAAAAGGGTTCCGTGCAACTTCTACGCTTTTGGGCCACTTTTTGACTTTAAATTAGAAATTATTGAATGGTGTTTTCTGGCAGAATTGCTTCTCGAAGTTTGCACCTTGTTTGACTCGCACCTTGACTCGCTGTCATTACGGCAAACGTCAATTTGTCGCCATTCATTTCCCGAGCGTCGTTAATTTTTAGTGTTCCTGATTATTTCCGAGTCCCTCGCCACCGCTCGTGCTGCAAATTGCTACGAATTCATGCAATCATTTAGCCGAATGAAACTTTAATATTCATGAGATAGAATTTTTCTGCCGAAAACGGAAGCGTCACGTCGTCTGTCGTTGTCGCAAGTGCAACGGAACTCGGCAACGTTTCAACACTTTCGAAGCACAACTAGTTGCCACACCCCCGCCGACAAACAACCAACAACCGCCAACACCAACGCTGAGGGAATTTCACCATTTTACGTGTGGCACGTGAAGTTTTCTTAAAGTGCATCAATGAAGAAGAAGAAATATGAAGAAAATTCCAAAGAAAATATGACAGTAAACAATGGCGGCAGCGGTGGGCGAAGGGGAGGGCGGCGTCTTGTGTCAAAGCGCAATCTGTAAAAATGTAGCGCGCGAGCCGCAAGTGTGCAGATTGTGGTGCACCTGATGCACTCGCAAGTGACGCCGGGAATGAATCGAAGAGTGCCGAGGGGAGGGGAAGAGATGGGCAGGGGATCGGGCGCAGGAGAGGGGAGGGCAGTGTGGGCAACATACAGCAAAAGACAGCGAAGAAATACTCCATTGGGGGACTTTAAATTTCAGTTGCGCAGATTTCACGGAAGGAGCGCGTCGTAACCGTTAAAAGTTATGAAGAAAAATAACGGTGATGCGTCCTCCATGGGGACATAGAAACCTAAATCATCAGCAGCTCCGATTTGAATCGAGGGCGAAGCAAGAGAATGGAATTGACGCCTATCGCTGGAGTTCTGCTGCTTGTGATTCCCTAAATAATCACAAATTCAATTTGAAGTGCTGCCGACGTCCTTGCTTCATCCTTCCTCCTTGGCGCCATTCTTCAACTGCTTTTAAAGCTCTTCTTATTCGAATATTTGCTACTGTTTCCACTCCATTCGTGCATTTGGAATGCAATTGATGAATTTCTTTGGCTGCTTAGTGGCTGTCTTCTTCGGAGTTGCTCCTTTCTCCAACCAACACACACACAAACACGTGCACACACGAATGTAATGACATCTTTTGAGCAAATAAAAACCTTAGCAAGAACTGAAAGAAAGCAAACAGAAGAGAAAAAGGAAGGCGACAAGAAAACACTGAACTCTAGTTAAAGTATCGTTAAGAATGCACACACACACACGCAAACACACTGACACACTCACACATGCATCGTTTAAACACATGTGATCAGTTTTAAAAGGAAATTCCTGGCTGTCAGAGGACAGAACCAAGACGAAAAGAACATCGAATCGCAAAATTGTCGAAGGAGAATAAGAAACATTTCGAAAAATGTTAAATTATGCCATGCATAATGCACGAGGTGGGACGCAGCGGGGCAAGAGGACAGCTGCGCGCTGTGACAGACGACGGCGGAGGTCGAGCGGCCGCCATTCAGCAGTGGAACGCTGCGACAGCACGTTTCATCTTCGTGGCTGCTGTAGCTGCTGGCAGTGCTGCCAAAACTTAAAGAAGATTGAGTTAAACTTTAAAATTGAGCGCCAGAAATTCCCGAACATATTTGAGAAGCTGAAAGCACTGAAAACAAAAGGAGAACGAACGCGAGTGTGGACAAAGTTTGCCGGAAATCGTGAAGCTTTGACTTTATTTGGTCCACTTCTCTGCTTGCTTCTTCACCTTCTTCGCCGCTGTCAACATGCGTTTGACGTTTCTGTGGTGAATGGTGAGCAGATGACTTTTTAGCGATGTTTTAGCGAAGTTCGCTGAATTTTAAACAAATTTCAGCGTGTTTAAAAACGTAGAATTGCAATTTTAATTAGAATAAATATTAACTAATGAAATTCCTAATTCCTTTGCATTTTTTGTAATAAATTTCAATTAAATTCTTGTCTTTTTTCTTGTTTTCTGCTGGAAAATGACAGATTCTTTGGATTTTGTCATATTTCATTCTTCGGACGACGTGAATCAGCGTTGAAATGTGAAGAGTTGATTAAAAAACGAATCCATGTCGTTGCGGGATTATAAAAGCGACAACAGCTGTCGCCATGTTGCCACATTTTCAATTATTTGCCGCACTAAACAATTAAAATTCGACGGCAAAACAAAAGAATAAGCAGAGGAAGCAAAACACTCACAGTTGTGCCGACGGATTAGCGAACAGTTCATCAACACTTCGACGCTTTGCTGCAAAACACAACCGCGCCCGGCGAACAGCAACGCGATTCTCGTGTGTGTCTTGCGCCCACAGAAACACAGCACAGCAGCGACGACTGCAGCTCCCCCACGGGACGAACATGCAAATATTTTTGAGTTGTGTTG
This sequence comes from Thecophora atra, assembly GCA_937620795.1. Taxonomy (NCBI): domain Eukaryota; kingdom Metazoa; phylum Arthropoda; class Insecta; order Diptera; family Conopidae; genus Thecophora; species Thecophora atra. Next base: position 66,837,352 of record OW569397.1, on the reverse strand, counting down.
TCAGTCTCATTCGCGATGACAAGAAATGGATTGCGACGCAGATCGACGAGGATTTCTGAACACACGCAGCCCTTTTCCCTTCTCTCCGTTTCCCACCACTCTGCTTACAACGATTCAATGCATAACAAATCAACGCAACCTGTTGTCAGTGCTGCCAAATTGCAGGGTAGCAACAACGTTCGTTCAGCGCGTGACAGATGCTGCCAATGTTGTTGTTGTTGTTGTTGTTTAGCTTGTTTGTTGATTGAAAATGTTCAGCGCGAGGATGTGATAGGAATTGAAATGTGCTGCATTTGAATCGGCGAAGTGTTTCTGGCTTTGGAACAAGCAAACATCGTTGTTGCCATGAGCCTATCGTGCGCGTATCTTTATCGCAATTTCGACAATTGCTAGGAATTTTTGCAGCTGATACTTCAATTCAATTTTTCAAAAAAATTAGACAATTTTTTTATACATTTGTTGTCACTTTTCTAGGGTCTTGGGCAAAGCTAGAGCCATTTTCCCTTCGCCTGCGAAAAAAGCTCAATAACACAGTTAAAAATAGGATAATTGGGGTGGGTTGCACTAGGGCTACTAACAGGTCCATTGTGATATCAATTGATTCAATCCCAACATTTAATCCTAACCTAGGATTGTTAGGTTGCGTTAGGTTTTATTAAAGCCCAAACAAAACCCAAGCATGTCATCAAAATACTGAAAATGGTCTTCTTCAATTTGTTGGTGGCATCATTTCTGAATATCCCGATGGGGTTTTCGATGGACTGTATGGGCAGGTAAATACGCCGCCACTTAAAGTACCTTGATTAATTTACAATTTTACCAATCCTTATCATATTTTCAGGTATGTTTCGAATCATTTCCAGTTTAGATTACTCAAGGGATCACCTTGAACCGAATCGGTCCATCAAGTCTTCTATTTCTACTTCTAAATAAAAGGGAGCAACGAAATAAGCAGAGAAACAAGTCGAAATCATAATACCTTCTACTCCATTCTGGGTACCATAGCTTTGAAAACGAGGAAAAGTTAGTTAAATTTTGCACAATAATATAAGTATTTCTGGAATAACCATTGTAGCAATTTTTGTGAAAGTTATAGCAAATTTTTTATTAGCGATGGTTGCATCGTTGACTGCATTTTTTTCAGCCGCTTGCACCAGGAACATTTCGGTTTCAATTCCCCGCTTAAACTTGCAAACAAATCTACATAGAAACCACTTTTCTGATGCGGAGCTCAATTTGCATTTGACTTTGAAGCCTAGCGACAATGTGAATGGCGGATGATAGAGATTAGGAGAGGTTGCGGTGAAGACGAGATGGTGATACGCAAAAAGTGCTACGCGACAACGCATTAAAATGCATACAAAAGAAGTTTTTTTGTGGAAATTCCAATTGAAATTCGGTGCGCTTAAAGCAATGATGACCAGAAGTCAGGTGGAGGCGGTCTGAGTGGATTCTGAAGTGTGATAGGAATGTAAAAAACATCCTCAAACCTGCGAATTTCGCTTTCCCATTTGGAAAAAGCAGAGTTTTCTTTATAAAAATAAATAAAAACCTTTAAAACTTAGTTACAATCCAAAATCAACTTCTTCAGTGTTTAAATTAAAGCATGTGACAACTCTTAAACAAAAACGAGGATTATTTCATGGAAAAAGAGAAATTAAAACCAAACATAACGCAAATTTCCCATAAAGAACCAAAATTGAAGAAATTGAGCTCGCGCTGATGGAAAAATTCGTTTAAATTCGCGGTTGCAAACGGAATTTCATTCGATATTAAAAGAGGACATCTTTCGGAAATGGCCTACAGGCGCCAGTGTTGCCATCGGGAACGTTTCCATTTGCAATGGACGATGTCACAATGAAATTGTTGCAGTTGTTGTTCGCTTGGCGCACTTCTCGTTGCTCTTTTGAACAAACGCAAAGTAATGAGCTGGCAACTTTGCAGAGGTGTTTAATTTGCATGAGAGGCGAAAAAACTGGCAGCCCGCAAACCGCCTGAGACCACAACGTTTTATAATTCGTAACAAAAACAAGGCGCGTCTCGTCGCCGCGGCGAAAAGCGGACAAAGGTGAAGAGGAATCCCTTTTGTGAATGAATAAATATGAAAATTCTGGTGTAAATGGGTTTTTCATGGCTCAGCACCGTGGTCAGGCGGTTGTCAGTCGCTATTCAATTTATTCATTTAATATTTTTCACAATTTTACACTTAAAAATGGATAAATTTCGATTTCATGCAAAATACGTGTGCAAATAAATTAATAAATAATAATAAATACATAAATTAAAATCGTCTTTACTTGTTTTCGATCGATTTACATTCATTAATCGCCTCGATCAGGTGGCAGTAACGATTTTCAGCAATTTTCGAGCGCACCGCAGGCGGTGAATTGCTTGCTATTGTAACGCACAAACACACGTGCATATTTACTTGCCGCACTTACACACACTTGCGACACGCACACCGACCTAAAGCAGAAACACTGCAACGGCTTTTAATGGGTTCAAATAATTGCGATTACTTGCAGAAAATGCTTCAAATTGCATACCACAAAAACAATCAAATATTGAGTTTAATTATCACAGTTGTAATATTTGCGTGTGTGTGTGTGTGTGTGTTCAATCCATTCCAGTGTAACCGCCAATTCCAATAATAATTGCAATAAAACGTTGCTGCAGAATCCAGAACCAGAATCAATTCCTTAATCGTCGCTCGAGAGGGAAATAATTGAATTCAGTGCATACTTTTAGGGTTCACTTAAAAACCGCACTGATTTGCACCACTTTTCCACAGAATTGTTTCCGATAATTAATTCATGTATGTATGAAAATTAATAATTTATATTTACTTTCAATGCTATTTTTAATATACATTTAATAAATTCGTATAATTAATGAAGTAGCTAAATGAAGTTTAGCCATTGATGAGTGAAAGGTGAGGTAAAAAATTGATTGAGTTGATTGGAGAGGAAGGAGGGAAAGGATATTCTCCATGGCCTCATCAAAGGCATATCCTGTTAATATAACTCTATAAATAAAACACGCCGCTGATTGGCTACTTTCGCCGTGTTTATTAACGGAAGAAACAAGATAAAAGATGGCGAAAGCGGCGGAGAACGAAGTAGGTGGCTCCCCACCAGCTTCCTAAAAATATAAGTCATTTAAAACCCATTGTCATCCTTCACGTTGTATTTAATAAAGTTTGATGGATGTCATTTAGTTAAAAGTTACGAGCACGGTGTGAATTTTTAGTAGCTTTTTATGCTTTCAAGGCGATAACATTTCGCAGGGAAACCTCTGCTGCGCCGTAGAGTTTGATGTTGAAGATGAAGCAACGGTTACAGACAGCAAGGCTCCAGTGGAGCTGAATAAATAATGCCACCTGTCAGCAGCGAAACAAACACATTTCCGCAAGCAGCTCCTTCAGTTGGTGTCTGATAGAACAACGTGGGCAACGCGTGAAACTTCTATCAACTCACAAAACTTTCCAAAGTGGCGCGTTTACACAGTTTTTACTCCAGAATAAAAGAAATCCGAAGAGAATAACTTTTGACGCTCTGACAGCACGTGCAGGTCACCGCAACGCGTCGTCCTCGTAACTATTTATTGCGCTGTGTATTCAGGGCGAAAGGAGGGGCATCGCATGTGGAATGTGGTACTATTGTCCAATGACGCTTCCAACTTTAAACCGTCTCTCGTCGCGGCTTCAATCGATTCTTGTTAATTTTATTGGATAATCCTTTTGCAGCGGCAAACCTTAAAGTCCCATAGGAGGCGATCAATTGTTGTTACGCGGCTGATGAGGGCCAATAAGAATTTCATAAAATCTCACGGGATTTAGTGAGCAAACGTTGAATCGATCAAGTGTTTCAGTGACTTGATACGGCAGCCAGTTAGTGAATATTAAGTAAATCGTGATTGATAGTTACGAAATCGCCCTTACCAGAAGTCATGCTTAACTTGAGACATCGCCTTCCGTCGATTCTAAACCTTCGTTTACTACAGCAATTTTCATCGTTAAAGGTTCCCCGATTAGGAAATATCCGGCTGCAAGTCCCGTCATATCGTTGGAATGATTGGACATTCCTTTGCAGAGCCTTTAATTTAGTCTGGCTTTAGCATCAACGATGTTATTTCCTTATTCCTCATATGCAAACCTAGAAATTAATGCAAATTTTTGTTTTTCATCTCTTTGAAAATATTTTATGTTAGCGATAAAAATATAAAAAGAAAACAACCACTTAAATAAGGTTTAAAAGAAAGAGAATTGTGAATAAAAATATCATCGACAGAAGTGTTCAGGCGTCGTCGACTGCGTGATCTTTTTAGCCGTGTTTTATTTCGAAATAAAAATAGCAAATAAAATGGTGGCTTTTGTGCTTCACAATCAACAGCCAATATTTACACAAGCAACACTCCTTCTCTCCGCTTACCACGTGCGGAATATAAACGTTTTTCGACAGAACACATGTTGCTCCTCCCCTCTACACTCCTTCCTTCCCTTGTTCCCGCCACCGATCACCCATCAACTCACAAGAATAACACAACAAGCAAAAACAAGCTGCTTTACTTCATCCGCTGCACTTACATTCATCCAATTAAAATTTTATCCTGTAAATAAAAGAGGAGTCGTAAAAGAAAAAGCGAAACAAGCAGCAGAAGAAGAAGAGGAGGAAGAGAACAAACAACACGAAGAAGAAGACGAAGCAGGAAAAGAAACGAGCAACGATTGTGTGGGAGGCAAGAAAAGGAAAAAACGCTGCTGGCAAAGTGAATGGGGAATAGAATTGAGCTTAATTAGATTCTGCTTTGGGAGGATGTTTAAAGAGAATGATAAAAAAGGATGATCACGAAGAAGGACGTGGCGGGCCGAAGAAAACGAGGAAGGAAGAGCAAACAAGACCGGACCGAAGCAGAATGTTTGCGATTGCTTCACAAAAAAGCAACTCGCAGCTCATCGTTGGTAATCTTCTGGCGTAATGAGCAATACACACACGTCGACACTCATTCATGTGAGTGTGTAAGCAAGGATACTTAATGCTGAAATAATAATGACGACAACACCAACAACAAAACTGAACTCCCTCCTGAATTTCGACGATTTAGGAGTACATATCTCCGAAGGGAATCCTGTTTTTAGCCAAGACAGAAACCACTCGACAACGAATGGTTGTGTTTGTGTGCTTGCTATGGACACTTTATCATCACTCTATCAATTGCTCTCTCTCCCTCTCTCTCTGTCTCTCTGTTTCTCTCTAGCAATTAACTCTCATCTCCTTTTTCTTCATACTCACTACTGTTTTTTATAGTTTCTTATAAGAATCTAATGATCTTCGAGTGCTGATTAGTGAGCCACAGATCGTAGAGTCTTGCGAAAAGAAGCGAGAGTCTCTCCCTGGGAGAGTTTTTTGTTGGTCAACACATGCGAGCTGTTGTATCGCCATCATTGTTTTTGCCATTTTTCTTATTTTATTTCACATTTAAAAGTAGTTTTGAGACTCTTGAGAAGCGCTTTCAACATATGACGTTGTTTTCTTTTCCCTCCCCTCGGTCCAACAATCAACTTCTAATTCATTTCGTCCCCTTCGGAGGCCGAGTTTCATGTTGACCGCGTTATCTTTCTCTAAATACCCGACGGTACAGTTGCAACAAGACTACGACGCGGCTGAACAAGAGCCATGAGTACTTGGCTTGCAATCGCAATCGCACAGCCAACAACGTAGCATCTCTGTGTCCGTCCGTCCGTCCGTCTGTTTTCATGTCTGTACATCATCTACACAAAGAATAACGTCAGTTTGAAGCTGGTGTCATCGGCTTTTCCCCACTTCAAGTCAGCAGCAATAAATTAAACACAATTCCACATTCAGTCTATAAGAGCCGTTTAATAGACCGCTGTAGGGTTGCCATTTGAAGATGAAATTAGTAAATTTATACTGAGAACTCATCAATTAACTTCGGTTAATATATAAGTATTCACAAATTCAATTTCGTGACTATATAGAAATCTTCTAGAATCTTGCTAAGTTGCGATTAGATTTCCAAATGTCATATAAGTAATTACCATTCAGGAAACATGCTTCAAAAAATCAGCATTAAGAAACGTCCCAATTTATTCATCAAAATTATTAGAAATTTACAACAAATAACATTATTATTAAAATCCTTAACATACTAAAACAAGTATTTTTCAAAAGTTGCTACATTGAATATTGAAAATAACAAATTTATTTATATTAAGATTACAATTTTAATATATTTGCAAAACCTAATTGCAGCTACTCGTTACTACAACCCTAAACTTACCCTAAACTTAACTAAACTTAAACTACTACTATTTACATGGGGTTGCTTTAAAGTTTAAACTTAACCTAAACTTACACTAGAAGATTACAATAGAATATATTACATCTTGTTTCCATTCAGGAAACATGCTTCAAAAAATCAGCATTCAGTAATATAATAAGATTAGAATAGTTTTTAGTAAAAACTTTTTACTATATTATTATTTATCGTCAATAAGTGTACCATAATTATGAATTCAGAAATGTTAGAAAATTTTTATAGAATTTGCAAATTATGTTTTCTGAGTTATAAGTAACGCTTTCTGCATTCAAAATGAGGCTTTCTGAATTACAAGTGTTGCTTTCTGAATTACAATGACATTTTCTGATTTAAAAGTAACGATTTCTGATTTCCAAATGACGTTTCTGAATTACAAATGACACTTTCTGAATTACATATGACGCTGTCTGAATTTAAAGTGACGCTTTCTGATTTCCAAGTGACATTTCTGCATTATTATTCCATATTCCACATATTTCTCCATTCTGATTTCCAAATGACGATTCAGCAATAAAAGTGAAAAAGTTGTAGTAATAGTTTTCAGTTTGAAAACAAAGGGACACCATATTTTGACATAAAACGATAAAAGGAAATTTGGTATTTGTTCGGTTGCATTTTGGAGTTTATTTTATGGAGTTTATAATATAAGCCAATAATACGTTTTTAATTAACACGTTTTTTGGGCGCTTTTTTTAACAACAAAGTTGAAAACTGATTTTTTACCAACTTCCCGATGAGATAGAAACTTGGAATTTTGAATAGAGCTCAGAAATGGATGATAATTCGAATTCAGAATTGATATAAAAGAAATCTTCTTTCGATTTTCGAAGAATCTGTTATTAAACAAGGCTTTCATTAGTAATTTCTAAATTCCTGGCTTCTGCTGTTTGCTTAATAAAGAATGAATACGAAATCCTTATCATTTGTCAGCATTTGCGTTATCGCTTCAGTTATTTTAACGACTTGTCCCCTGTTCGAGGATGGAATCGATGTTTTTGAAGCTTGTCTTTCCGATATTTGTCGAATTTCCACCAATTGGCTTTGAGTGCGCTTATCAAGCGACCGGAGATTCTTGTTTAGAACGAGGAAATCTAAAAACCATTCATGTCGACGACGCCCGCATGAGTCTTTGTCTAAAAATATTCCATAATCCATGCAGCCGTTTAAACTGAGTACGGAGCAGCGTTGATAAAATGCTTTTGAAATCAATTTAAAGCAAGAAGTTTCGCTTGTTGCCTTCAATATTTTCGTCTGTACAGCAGATAGTAGAAAAAGTGAAATACTTCGATAGCGACCACGACGAGAGCTGAAAATTAAAGCCATACGACGATCGCTTCGCCAGGCAGAAACGGCGAACAAAACCGAACTTCAGCTCGGAGCTCAACTTGAGTTGAGTTCCCGTTTTTCTCACCCTAATCAAAGCAGCAACAACAACGCACAGAAGAGACGAAGAAGCACGATATCAACAGAGCGGCGAGGCAACGTGTGTAGTTTTATTTATTCAAAGTACTCAGCACACATGTGTGAGTGAGTCACGGCACAGTGCAGCGGCGGCGGAGGATGTTCACGACGCACAAAAGCGTTCAGTCGTTGAATAGCGCCGCTGTTGTTATTTTTCATGCTTGGCTCTGACGATTCGCGTTGTCTGAGTGGGGTTTAAGCCGCAGCCGCGACGGCGTTGCTGCTGTTTATTTGCTCGTCTGATTGTTGTTGGGGTCTGTGCTCGCTTCATTGAGCGACACGCTCACCACTGTCCAAAACCCATCCCTTGGCTCAATGCTGGCTGTTTCTTGGTATCACGAAAATTAAATGAATGGAATTTCATTGCCTGTGCGGAGTTTCAATTGAATGCAATCAGCGACGGCAGAGATAAGCAAAGCGATCGTTTGAGTCCGCTTCGTAGTCCATTTGTGCCAGAGGCAACCAGCATAAAGCGCCCCTCGCTCCCCCCCTTCCCAACCAAAAACGAGAACAGAAACAACACGACGAACTCTCGTCTTGAGCCCGATGAAGAACTTCGTTTTGTGCGTCGCAATTACGAACTACTTTCGCTTCGTACCAAATTCTGCATGAAACGAATTCGAATTCCTTGACGACGTGTTTGCGAAGAATGCGAATTAAAATTTCTGCGGGGTGGAAATAAAATTAGATGAGTGGCCATTTAGCGGTTGAAGAGAGCCTCTTTTTATTATTCGTCAAGCGGAGTGATCAAAGTTCACCTCAGCGCTTCAAATTCAGTTTTTTAAAAAGTGAACTTGAATCACAACGATGAATGCTTTTCTTTAAGGTTGCAAAAGGTAGAAAAGGGGAAAAATACGAAACTTCTGTGGTGAATATGCAAATAAAATTAAATCTAATTTCAATTTGAAGTTTCTCGGAAATTTTAAGGGCATTTTCGTGTAACTTCTTCAATGGGGTGGTGAGTTAATAGCTGTGGGTAGTTTTAGTGGTGAGATTTGAGCTGTTGCGGTGACAGAGCAAGCAGAAGAGAGAATTTTTCATAATCACAAACTATAAATAATAAATAAATAACCAATAAATTTATCTACGCACCGAGGTAAGTGAGGAAAAGGCTAATCAAGATCCATCCAAAGCATATTGACACAACAGGCCAAAAGCAGACGAAGCGTGGTTTATTATTGAACAGCAGCGACGACGCTTGACGATTCCGATTCGTTGACAAATTAAGGCAAACATGAAACAAATCATTTAACCAACGAAACGGCAACTCAACCGAAAACAAATGCGACTTGAAATTCACTTTCGAGCCAAATCGTGTTCAGACGAAATCATTTCCTCGTTTTCATAGAACAGCTGCGAAAGTAAATGAATGAAACAACAACAACTGCGACAACAACAACATGCATTTAAAAGGTCTAAAAACTCGTAATTGGAAGAATCTGAAAATTGTGAGTGTAGCCGCGGTTGCTGATAATCGCACGAAGAAACACAACAAAAACCGAACGCAACACAACCACACGAATTGAAGCGACGCCGTTAACAGCAACAACAACAAAAACAACGACGATGACAAACGAAGGTACCCGATGTCTCTTGTAAACGCACAAAGGAAAGCATTTTTCACAATCAGTTGTCGATCGTTTAATGGTAATAAACTCAGACAAGAGCAATAAGTACAAAAACACAAACATTACAAACCACAGCCGGGAATAGTTGACAACTAAACGCAGCCTTATCGCAATAATAATCAAAGCCACTTCCTCAAATATTCAAATTTTGACCCGAACCGAAACAATGCGCTGCTTACGGGGTCAATAAAACGTCATCACACGAGAAACTGAACGTCGAAACTGCGATGTACGCCGCAGTAAATGCAAATAGAACGGCAATAATTCGACGACGCGAACTTGAAGCTTATTGACGACGCCGAAGTTGGACTCGCGAAGTTACCTGAAACTTCGTGAACAATTGAAATGACGAAGTTAATTACGACCAACAGCGACACCAACGAAGCTCATTTTTGCATATGAATTCATTGATTGAATTTTCTCTCGCTTACAGAGAGAGCACAATGAGGTTTTTTTTTGTGTATGAACTGCATTGACGATAATTAAATTTTTAATCTCTTCGTGAGACAACCTTCTTGCTGGTTTTTCTATGCTAATGAAATAATCTGCTGAGTGATTTACTTTTGTCTCTTTTGAGATTTGAACAGATAATCGATTGGGAAAATGCGATTACTTTGTGTTTCTTATCAGACTTCTTCGAACGGAGGCGTTTGTGACTCAGATTTAAGCAGCAATTGCAAGCGATGTTAATTCTAAAAATCCAAAATCATCACGAAACGGGACCAAGTGTTACCGTTTTTTCTCATTTCAGTTAATCTGCCACGAGGCAATGAATCATTTCCTTCGCAGTATTTAAATTGAATACAAGTCGCCATACACAACGGGATCATTAAAAACGCTTGTGATAACGGCAATTTTTTTTTCTTGTACCGCTGGCCAACGATCAGCCGTGGCCATGGGATCGTTTACATAAAATGTTTTTTGTTGTTTGTCCAGCCACTAAAGCAACAACGTCAATCAGCGTTATCAATGATTTTCTCCGTCGTTACGATTACGGAAATCATATTTTGTACTTTTGAAGCCTGCGAGTGCGGGAAACACTTTTATTTTCACGGCCTCCGTTTACAATCGCTAGAAAAGGCTTGCTGTGTGCTGAGCAGGTAGAGAATTAGGAAAGAAGTAACGAGTAACAGTGGACTTTAAAAAAATTTAGTAAAATATTCAAATAACTCTTAATACGCTCGCACATTGAAAAACTAATCATATTGAGAGCGACAGATCCAAAGAGAGTCGAGAGCGAATGCATCGGATGATGCTGCTCTGGCGAACGAGCAGACGAACCAACACCAAAGCAAAAACAAAAACACAAGCAGAAATTAAGCGGCGCTACTGCGACGATGTTGGCAATTTGTGATTTCCTTCATTTCTACTGTGCATTTCAGCTGTTTGCGAAGAGCCAAACAATGCTTCGGCTGATTTTCGGGTCCTTTTCTTGTTGGATAGATGCGTTCTTATGCGATCTACACTCTCTTCGCTTCCGTCGCACTCAGCACAGAGATTTTGTCAACGGTTTTCTGTAGTGCAGCTCAAATCGTTTTCTTCTGCACTCTTTCTGCATCGTTGCCGACGCAGTTCTCAAGAGTCGAAGTTCATTTATTATCGTGGTTTGTCATGCGTTGCCATGTATGCTGCTTGTGTTGATGCTTTTTGGTATTATCTTCATGGCATTTATTGCAGTTGGCATTCGTAGTGGTGGTTGTTGTTGCCGCTGCTGTTAAGAATCTAGCTGAGTTGCCGAGTTGTGTCGATTTACATGCTCGTAAATATTCATAAAGAAGACATTTGGAGCACACATGGTCGCTGGGATTTTCGGATTCCGATTGTGTCGTCGTTCAGTTGTTGTTTTTGCGCTGTTCTTCGGTACTCTGCAATTGTGGCCATTTTGACTGCATTAAAACGCATTTGCGTTGTTGTCTTGAGTCCGTAAGAACCAGAAACTTGGAAATAAATGTACATAAATTCATTTTTTTAGACAAAAATGTTATTTCAATTTTTAATATTCCGAAGAAGAACGACGAATTTAAACGCAAGAATAATTTTGATGGCTGAAGTGAAGCTTTTCGACGCTTGAAAGGGGAAATTCAATTGAAAATTCCTTTATAAATGCTTGTAATAAACATGGCTTCAAAACGATCGTCACAAAAATTTAAATGAAAGCGTAATAAACAAAGATTCGGGCCATAAAACAAAATGTCGGCCATGTGAAAAGACCCGAGCAACTGCAGCATCGATAACATTTCACGAATCTCCACACATTGACGAAGTATGAAAATAGCCGCCCCTTCGCCGTCGTCAGCAGCAGCGACGGAACAATGAACGCCGTGAATAGAATCGCAGTTGCGTTTGAGCTCGTTTCGTGCCGACGTCGATCATCGTGCGATCACGTCAAGATGCTTACTTAACAATTTAAAGAGCCGTTTCCGTTAGCAATTTAAATGCTGCTCATCGCCGTCCACTTCGACGCGCCGATCCACATTTTATGACGCTCGCTCCGCTCTCCGCGTCCGCAGAACATTTGATAACCTCTTTGCAATGAATGCTGCAGTTGATTTGTTGAATATTGTTCAATGTGCAGTGTGAAAGAAAGGTCGGCCGAAGGGGCTTTTGCGAGAGAGAAGACGTTCTCTCAACGGTTCTACGATTGAAGTTGAATTGAAGTGTAGCGAAGTTCTTTCTCAGCGAAGTTTTTCTCCCCTCATCTTAAATTACAGTTGTAATACGCTGCTTCTCTTTAAAGAGAGCCATCGAGAGAGTCCTAGTTGGTAGAGAAACACAGTTTAGTAATTAAATCCACTTAATTTTCCATAAATTAAGTTCTTGCCGCACAGTAGGCCAAAGAAGTACTTTTTCACCATACAGAACTAGAAATTTAATAGAAATATTTATTATTTATAAATATAATCCTAAATCTTGTCGCCCATTTCCCTCTCAGCGTAAAGTATAAACATTCCAAAGGGTGAAATTCCTGTCCTCCGCGATTTGTTCCACTGTCTTTTAAGCTCGTTGCTCCACCTTCGTGCTCGTCTTCTTTTCTCCCTCACTCTCGCTCTCGTTATGTTTTCATTTCTCAAGCAAACAATCAAAGGTTCGCTCGTCTTTCGTTTGCTTGTTGATCAGCTCGAGTTTTTCAGCATGCAAACAGTTGCAAACAATTTCTCCGCTCTGTTGATGCTCTCTCTCACAGCATACGGCGAAGCGCTCTTCTCAGTGTGCCGCTCCTGATTTTACTCTCTCCAACATGAGCTATCGGCTGGAGATTGTCGCTGTGTTGTTCTTATAGCGGTATTTTAATTTGGCTATTTTTGTCACTTCGTTTTAAATGCGGCAACAGCGGAGGGTTTCTCGTTGTCGTTGTCGTTGCTGTGTTGCCGTTACTCCCCTCAGTGCGGCCGCTGCTGCGAAGCAAACGTCGGCTTTATCGCGTTCGTGATTTCGTTGTGAGTCCGTCTTTGGCTGGCAGCCGATTTACGATTCTTATTAATGCGGGCTCGGGTGGTGGTTTTCGGTTTAGTTGGTTTTTAAACTTGGTCGTGAGAGGGTAGCGCGAAATCGAGCCGAACTCAACGATCAGAAACGAGCCGTGAAGCAGCCGAGAGCAGAAGTGCGCAGAGCAAAGTTCAGAATTTAAATAAAACACAGAAGTAAAAAGAAAACCTTTAGCGAATTTAATTAAATTGTAAAAAATAAGAAGTGTTGACTGAATTTTGTTCGGCGATCGTTGATGGAGTCGAGTTCCTCCCCAACAACAACAACAACAACGGCAGCAAACATTTCAATCCCGGCCGCTTTGAATCTTGATATGAAGCAAATGGAGCTCCTGCAGCCTCAGCTGCAGCTGCAGCAGCATCAGAAGCAAAAAATGCGAAAATGTGCGTTAAGAATAAAAACAAAGCATTTACAACAACAATCACCCTTCCACAGCAACAACAACAACAAGCTAAATATTAGTAGTTGCACTAGAGACGTTCAAATTGCTGAAAGTAGTAGAATTGAAAAAAGTAGTAGAAGTGTGGCGATGTTTCTGAAGCCAGCGATTCCCAGTGTAGCCACAAGAAGGCGGCCCAAAATATTCCCAGCAAAAAAGCCAGAAGCCAAAGGAGCCAAAAGACAAATCAGTGCGAAGCGTAGTGTTAATACTACGAATATTACTACTACTACTTCTTCCACTACAACCACTCCGAAAGAACAATTTTTATTCACGCTCGATTTACTTGCAGTGGTTCGACGCAACGCCTCCGACAAACTGAAACTCATCCAAATGGTGCACGACACGCCGATCCTGTGGGACTCGCGCCTGCCCAACTTCAAGGGCGCCGAGGAGGAGAAGACGCGCGCCTGGGAGATCATCGGCCAGGAGTTCAACTCGCCGGGGCGGCGAGTGGCGCGCGCCTTCAAGTCGCTCCGCGAATCCTATCGCCGTGAACTCGCCCACGTCAAGCTCATGGGCAGCGGCTTCAAGCCCAAGTGGAGCCTCTACGAGGCGATGGACTTTCTGCGCGACGTCATCAGGGAACGAAAGTGAGTACAATTATACCAAAAAAAACCCTAAATTCTATAATTAAAAAGGAAGTGCATTTAAAAGTTTGTTTTTCAATTTTATGAATCAAAAGTGGGTTTTAATACTGATGAAATTTCTTGAAAATATGATTTCAATGGCAAGACTCGGTTTAGAGGACTCGCTATTCGGTTACTTGCTGAGAAATCCATTCCCCCCTTGAACAGAATTCATTTCTGTTTTTGTTTTCCTCGAAAGTATTCGGTACTCATGATAATAAGTAGCAGCTCTCTTTCGCTCTCTCTCTCCTTCTCTGCTCATTAGCAATTTGCTCATTGCGTCTAACAGCGCTCTCGTGTGTATGTAAATCACAACGGGAAGTGGTTTGCTCTCTCTCGCTTCATTGCCTTTCGAAAAGTTCTTTCGACGAAAACAACTCATTTCTTGTAAAGTGAATGCAAGCACGATTCGATAAAGACAAAGCAGCGAGCGTTGGTAATCAGTCGTATTTGCTGATAACGCATTTAAGGGCTGTCGAATGGACCAAATTCTGGCAATCGTTGCGACGTAGAAACGAAACTGAGCGACGAGATCAGCCACTGAAAAAGCCTTCGTGAAGAACATTTACAGCGCTACACAAACACAACACACACACACACGTATTACCACAAAAGTAGTGGAATAATAATAATAATAAATGCAACAACCACACGACGTAATCTCCGTTTTAAATAAACGGCAAGCAACAAATAAACGACGGCTTCAACAACATTTCATTTAATAAGCAAATGAGCTGTAAAACACAATAAAAAACGGAAAATCAGTCCACACATGAAATGTGGCAGCCGTGAGTAGACGAGTCAGCAGCTGTAGCAGGCAACAGAATCATAATTCGCAACAACAACAACAAATATGGCGTCATAACGGGGCGTTTTCATGCACTGAAAGAGTGTGTAATGATATCTGCTTTCATTTGTGGCTTCTTGTTAGGTTTGCTTCGAAATTCCTCTTCAACATTCATTTTAGACATTCAATTAGAGTTCCAATTAGAACTGCGATTTCCTATTTGAATACTTTACTCAGCAGTTGGAGTTGAAGAAATTCTGCATTGAAATAATTATAAATTGGAAAATTTAACAGTCGTAAAGAACTTTTAGAAAATGGAGAACAAATCTAATTCAGCAGCTGCGTTTTTGTCGCTTCTTAACCAAGCTGCTGGTTCTGCATTTAAACAAACCCGGAGCGACGTTCATTAATAAATGGAGAAGATCGTCCCAGCGCACGGCTTCATTAAGTGGCGACCGGAAGCAGCGCCTTGATAACAAAAACATGTGTAGCCGCATTTGAATGTGCTCAGCAATCAGCGGCGCTGCCAACTGGAGTACAATAGCAATCATAAAAGACCCACACAACAGCGATGGCTCAAAGACCTCGCAGCATCTAGAAGCGTGCATTTTGCAGCGAGCGACATGACGCAAGGCATCAAAACGAGATTAAGGAATGTTTTCGTGATCGCCAGTCGCAGCCACTCAACTGAATATTTGAATAATTTTCACAATTTCCCACATCGTTCGTAGAAACTCAAGGTGCACCTTCCCGATCGCGTTTACCTGATGTTGCTTCATTGTTTGGCCGCGTCTTTGGGACATGTCGAGGTCCCGAATGTGCCGAATGCGCCGATCGTGGGGATTCGGCGGCCGAGGCAGGTTCACTGCTCGAATTGCAGCGAACGTGATGAAGCAGGACTCCTTTGAACCGTGGCTGGTGCTGGGAGCTGCATTCGCTTGAAATTCGATCTTTTCTCAGCGTAAAAGGAGCCGCGCTTCCCCTCGCCCCACCCGGGAAATCCTTCAAGGTGCGATTTACGCTGCTTCCTTCGCGACGGTTGTTTGCGTTGCATCTATTTTAAGCACTCAAATTAAGGGTGGGTTTCGATCAGCCGTCGACCGATTGAAGGGAGAAAAGCCGAGAGTTTTTGGCTAAAAATAGAAAAAGGCGTTTGCTTCATTGAACAAAGGGCGCAGAGCAAGGATAAAGCGATCCTTGGGAGCCCAACAGAATGCTTTAAACTACTTTTAATGATGCTAAAGGTTTTCGCATTAAAGTATTAAGTTTTACGTTATTTAATACATTTTTCCAATGCATCGAAATTCCAATATTTGTCTGAAATTTCTTTTGTTTCATTGCAGAGGCGGATCGCACTTGATCGATACCTCGGCCGCTGCTGGCCTCAATCTCAGCGCCTTGTCGCATCAGGCCATGTCAATGGTCCACAACAACAACAACAACAACAGCAGCAGCAGCAACAACAACAGTCTGTCTGCTCTGTCGCACAACTCGTTGCATTCGTCTTTGAACGATTCGGCGTTGAATCTGTCGAGTCGTTCGTCGCTCAACCTCGGTCAGGACAACTACGGTTACTACGTGAAGCGCGAATTGGACCTCAGCACCTCCGCTGCGCATCAACTGCAGCAGCAGGCGCAGGCGCAGCCGCAGCCAATTGCAGCGCACAGCAACAACAACATCGCAGCTCAGCATCCCGATGCACGAGTTTCCAGCACCCGCAACGACAACACAACCACCACCAACAACAACAACAACACCAACAACCACAACGGAAATCACAACAACAACAACAACTTCGACGATTTGGACGGCGGCTCCTCGTCGCCGCGCAGCCTCGATGAAGCTTCCGTGCGCTGTTCTGACGGCGTCGAGGAATTGGAAGCGATCGATGCTGATTTTCCATATCCGTTGATTTTCGACAACTCGACGTCGCCGGGAGGTGGCGCCGCCGTCGGCGGAGCCAAGCGTCGCCGCAAGGAGCTGCCTGACGGCGCCGACGACGACGCAGGCGACGATGAGGACGACGTCGACACCTACGGCGGCCAGATGCTGCAGCAGCACCGCCACCTGCGCCAGCAGAACAACAGCCTCGACATGCCGCCGCCGCAGACGGTGCGCGAGGTGCTCAACTCCAAGTTCTGCGGCTTCATTTCGGCCAAGCTGAACAGCATGGAGGACACGGAGGCCGACAACCTCATGAACAAGATACTCATGCTGCTGGTGCAGACGCAGGGCAACGCTGCCATCCAGGAGCCCAACAAATAATGAGATTGAACGCTGCGTCCGCGGAGGATGAATCGAGGACGTGGCGCTCTTTTTTTAGCCGACTTTTATTTCTATTTCTAAGCAAAGAAGGAGACGGAGACGAACTTTAAATGATGCTCTTCACGTGAGACTGGCGTTGATCGCGCAAATCAAAGGAACACACAAAATGCCAAAACTGTTGCCATACCAAAAACACTTCCAATGAACAAATTCAATTAACTACCGACCTTTGAATTGAAAGCCTCGCTCAAGGATCAGTTGCCGATGTGAATAGATTTAAGAATGTAGCTTTAAGTTTACACGTTCCAAAGCTGAACTCAGCGAAACGCACTTCTTGCCAAATCGAATCGAATCGACTCGAATCAAATCGAATCAGACAAAACCAATCGACGTTTGCCATATTTTACCAATTAGAATTTAAGAGCTTCGAATTCCAATGAGATTGTTGCTAATCCTAGTTTTTTAATAGCTTTTAGTTTACTCATTAATTAATAATTTTATAAACAGAAAAAGAAGGATTTCCGTTTAGTGTCGTTAGTATTAAAATCCTAACAAGATATCAACTGAAGAATATTCACAGTTTTAAGTTAATTTTTTCATTTACTTTTATGAAAATTGAAGTTATTTAATTCATTTACAAATATATTTTACATTTACGAATGGAGAAAATGTTATTTAATCAGTGCAGGTCTTCGAGGCAGGACTGAACGACCTATGACCCGAACTGAGGACTGGCTAAGAGGATGAATGAAGGGCGCTAAGAGTCGCAGCTGCTTCGAATGCTTCCGAGAACGGGTTTTCATTGTTCGAGGCCCTCGCAATTCGGGGTTAAAAGCAGACGAACGCAATTCTTTCGGTCGCTAATTCATCAATCACTTCGGGGTAGCGTCAAGAGTTCTGCCCAAAGACGGGTTGCGGCCGAACAGGGGTGAAACAGGCGACGTGTGCATTGAAAAGGCTGCCAGGATAAGCTTTTAATGACGCTCCGCTTCGTGCTAACAACCGAGGACCAAGAAACGAGGGTTGATGCTGCGAAATTGGCAAAATCCTCGGCTGAACGCATGCAAACAGAAAGCGGCTTGAAGTGAGTTCGGACCTCGAGCAACTTGAACAGATGTCATGCAGTGAAGTCGGCTCAATGCAGGATTCTGCGTGAGGGAGGAAATTCACAGCGAAGGCGACGCATGCGCCAAAAATAGAAAGACGCAATAAAGCGAAGGCAGCAGCAAACAACGCATTGTGAAGGGAGCCGAAGACAAACAAGGATCGCGGCGACCATAAAAACTCCGCCAATGAATCAAAGTTGTTAACGCACAGCGACGACAACAACAAAAGCCAGGAAACATTCGAGAACTCAGAACTGAGGAAACCTGAATCTACTCAGCTACGGACGCTGCATGCATCTGAATCGAGCCATTTAATGAACACGTTCTGCGTTTAGCCGGCAGGCTGCCAGGCGGGTTGCGCGCCCGAAAAACAACCCCTGACGATGGCCGGCTACCTGCGCAATACACAGCATGGCCAAATAGCACAGAGCTAAGGACGGCGCGGCGTTGTTGTCCTTGCTCGATGAAGAAAATTGCACACATGACAGGATTTTCGACGAGATTCCGTGTGCTTGTCCTTTGGCATGAACTCCTTTCATCTGCTGTTGTTGGGATTGCTTACGTGGCACCTTTCGCTTTATTCTTTGTGCTAAAATGCAGGTCAATGACTTCCCGTTCCTTTTTAAACACCCAATCGAAGGATGATCGGAGGGAAAAACTCGCTATTTCCACTTCTTCTAGGTTGGGAGATGTACCATCAAACTAGTGTTGGGAATTATCGAGTGATTTCAACTATCGATAGTTAGTAAATGAATGATTTGAACTATCGAATGATTTTATTCATTCATTCATTCATTCACTCGCTGTATTCTTGTTGTTGGAGTTATTAAATGATTTCAAAGTGTTCACAGTTAGTAAATGAATAACTTTTTCGCTTATGCTATTCTTTGTTTTATTTATGATTGTATTTTTACATAAATTAGAGATCATAATTACTCTGTAGAAATATTATTTGATTTAGTTTTTCTCCTTCCAGCCTATTTCTCCGTTCATTTAGAATTTGGCCAGCTTTGGAGAAAACTCTTTCCGAAGGTACGGATGTCGCAGGTATACAAAGATACTTATGCGCAAGCTCTTAAAGCTCGTCAATGTCACGTTTCTCCTTGTCTGAAAGCTCTAGTCTTGCATCCGAGACAAAAAATTTTGTTTGTAAGTGCCTCTTTTTGGTATGTGAAGAAGTTTCCTTCAATCCTTTACAATTGGTATTGGTGTTGCCTTCTTCAGCAACTATTTCCACTCCAGTTGAAGCTGCTGTAAAAGTATTCAATTCTGTTTGCGGTGTGGAATTCTGGGATTTGTTATTAATGCAAGCTGGGTGCTTACGACGTAGATGATCATTAAGGTTTGATGTATTTCCCGAAAACACAAAATTCCTTTTGCATAAGTTGCATCTTACACTATTTCCATTTCTGGTGAAATGCTCCCACGCAGGTGCCCTCCTTAAACCTGGTCGCATAACTTTGCTAATAACTAATTAGCTACCTTTCTCCACTTACACTATCTTACAACTCCATCTTACACTATTTCCATTTCTGGTGAAATGCTCCCACGCAGGTGCCCTCCTTAAACCTGGTCGCATAACTTTGCTAATAACTAATTAGCTACCTTTCAACAAATTAGCTATCTACCCGTTCAAATAAAGTCTCTTTTCTTTCAAAGTAAAAATATATCCTTATATTTCTTAAACACAAACAAACGTTTTTATACGGAAAATTAGCACAATAATATCAGTAACAGTTGAAATTCAGTTGAACAGTTATGTGTATGTTTATGTGTACCATTTCTCAAATAAAACAGCGAATGCTTCTCTATATTTCTAAAATTAACGAGTGAAACTCGTAATATTGCCTAGATTTAAATTCGAAGTTCAAACAAAACACATTCTTATCTTCATATTAATTTGTCTACTTAGAATCTTGTAGGTAAAAGAGTTAAAAATACTATCTATAGAATAAACTTCTTAAGTTTTTGATTTATATATATGTCTATAAATGTTTTATATTATCTAAGAATTACATATGCATGTTAAAATAGGGACTAGAAATAAAATCAGTTAGTCGCAGACTTGTAAGTAATAGAAACTTGAATTTTTTATAAATGAATGATAAATTCGATAAACGTAGGTTAGTCAACGAGCATATATACATAAAGGGATTACATGACATTTTCCTCGTTGTTTAAAAAAAAGATTGGTTCCATACGATGATGAACGATAAAGGAATGAATAACGCCGACTGCGTAGCTGCAGCAAGAAGAAACAAATTTGTGTATTGCTTCGAAAGGAATACTGAAGTCATTTGCGTAATTTAGTAAACCACCCAGATTCAACGAGTGAGTTATTCGATAGCTTTTAGTAATTAGTAATTAAGTAAACCACCCAGATTCAACGAGTGAATTATTCGATCGTTTTTAGTAATTAGTAATTTAGTAAACCACCCAACTATCGAATAAATGAATATTTTTCAACTATCGAATAACTCGATAGTTTTTATTCGATAGTTCCCAACACTACATCAAACCATTTAAGATCCGGCCAAGCAAAAAGAGAGTTTCACATACAATTTTCGCTTTTTTATCCAAAAATGTGAAACTGTTTTACCAATATCTTTTTATAGAATATATTACAGTCTATAACCATCATCATTGGGAAATTTGAAGCCATTTCGACGACCAAAATTATTCCCAATTGTTATTTGATTTATTTAACGGTCTTTAAACAAAGTAAAATATCTAATGTGGCCACCACATGACTTCCTCATGGTGAAATAATGTCAATTAAAATAGTATTTTCAATACGAAAAGTGAAATATTGCACCAACTACATTCATATAAGTGTCCTTTGACTTCAACCGATTGCAATTACAAAAGCTGCAAATACAATTTAAACTCTCCATGAAAAATCCTTCAAGAGAAGTTCCTTTTAGGGAGGCCAATTGCAAAGAGAGTGCCCGAAAAGAGAGATGCAGAGGAGAAACAGGAAAATCCAAGTTTTACAACTCAACGTTTTGAAGTTATGGAGCATACGTACACACGTCATGACGAAACTAATCAAAATGGATTCGGGGATGGTCAAAATTTGTATTACCTGTAAAATCTCAATATCGAAATTTTTCACGATTACAATACTTTCTTGTTTTTACGACATACACAAGGAAGTAATACCACCGAAGCCCATTTGGTAAAGTTTTAATAATAAACGTGGTATTTTAAATACTATGGAGGTGCCGACTAAAGGGATTTTGAATCAGTCTGTAGCCGGTAACACAAAATTTCAGAGAAAACCAGTGGAAATGGAACGAAAATAATTGTAATCACTTGTTAAAAAACATTTGCAGCTAAAAGGTGACTATAAAAAGTTAATTAAAGATTTATATAATAATTCCTGCATTACAATTATTAAAATATTGTATAACTATATTCCATACCATGATATTTGGTACCAAACACATTTTATTTGAAATATTACAATAAATTTACCTGTTAGTCAAGGGTACAAAAAGGCTCAATGATTCACTGATCACGTATCGCTCTAGCATTTTATGGGCAATTCGTCTCTGGAAAAGCCTTCCTTTTGACGTCAAACTATCCCCATATCTGACCCACTTCAAAGCGAAGCCAAAGATTATAAAATAGTATGTTATAATTATTGGCTAAGGCTATTTGCTTCCTCTGTCGGAGCAGATTTTTATGTTGCGGTCCCTGCTGCTTGTCCTCTGCATTTTGTAGTTGTGTGCTGGCCAACGGAAGGTCTCTACTCTTTGTGGTATTCTATTTTGTCCTATTTTTCTCCTCCATGCAATCGTCTTGTTGACAACTATTTTTGAATCTAATCTCATATGTTATATATTAATTCTTTTATTCATGCATTTGGAATATTTCTGATAACTAGCTTGAATTTCAATATAACTAGACTAGGATAGTATTTTTATAACCTACACCTTAAGGTTGAGGGTATATTCACTTTCTACCGGAGTGTGTAACGCATAGAACTAGACAAGATAGGTATGGAAAAGTATATATATTCTTGATCAGCATCACCACCAAAATTGAAATAACGATGTCTGTCCATCTGTCCGTCTGTCTGTCTGTCCGTTGAAATCACGATCACAGGAGAACGGATTAAAATTTCAAAATTAAATTTGGCAAAAATATTCGTTGCTATGTTGGGGTGGTTCGTATTGAAAATAGGCAAAATCGCCCAAGGACTACGCCTAATTTTTATATCGAGAGTGCAGGTACCTCTGTTTTGCCTATTAAAAAAGGCCATATCAGCATCACTTTTTGAGAGAAGACAAGAAAATTGTATATGTAGGTTTAGACTAATGCTTCCAGTTAATATGCCATATATGGGCGTGATCCGCCCACCTTTAGTTTACATAGGTCATGGTAGGTTTTACATGGATTGTATTGAAAAGTATATAAGTTTCCTGAATAATGGTGTACATAATATTGTAGTTTGTGAACCAATAATATTCTGTTGGGAAAAAATGGGCTGGGCACGCCTCCTTTTTACCCGTCCACCCAGTATTGCAATAAGTTTTTATACCCTACACCTAAATTTTGAGAGTAAACGCACTTAGTACCAGTGTTTGTAACGCACAGAAATAGTTAAGCAGCTATAATTATAGTTTATCTTATATATCTTATATATACGAGTATATATGCAGCTTCAAGGTGTAGGGTATTTCGGCTACAGCCCGGCTGTAGACAACACCTTTACTAGTTTATAGTTACGAAATGTAAAGGCTCATACACTGTACATTATCTTAATTTTTATTCTTCACTGGCACAACCATACGAGACAACATACAAGGTCCTGAGACCTCTTTATACTCAGTTAGTCCCTTAGTTAGATATAGATAAGTATATATGTGCATACATCATTGATCAGCGTGTCCGTGCGTCTGTTTGTCTGTCCGTAAAAATCACGACCACACGACAACCGTTGATGATATCGGAAAGAAGTTGGGCAGAAATATTCTTTGTTATGGCGGGATGTTTCTCTTTGAGAATGGGAAAAATCCATAAAAAATGTTATATTTCCTTCATTCTTAAAGCTATGGCGACGAAATTGGATATATGTGTATGGAGTGTGGACCTTCTCTGTTAATGTGCCAGAAATGGGACGATCTAGTGGTAACAAAAAGAGAAATAACAGAGGAACTTATGGAGAATTTAAAATAAGTTAAAATCTAAATAACAACTACTAAAGGTATCTCCGGCCCGCCCGAAGCTGATATACCCTAGATCCGACGAACGATATACTACTATTCCTTCTTCTTTTATTACAGTATACATATATAAAAAGGGGCAGACCACGCTCCATGATTTGAGACTAAAATTCAACTCAAAATCAAGCTTATAATAATAAAAAGTACGATACTAGCACAGAAGAATTCTTATTTGTTATAAAAAGTAGGCGTGACACACCTCCGATTTGAGCCATTTTCTTTATAGAGGAATCTATGATGGCAGAGAATATTCGTACCGAATTTCAAGACAATTATTCTATTCGGTTTTTTGTACGGAAGCCCTTCTCATTTCTTCGAATGTAGTGCATAAAAATGATTTTTGTTCCATTAAATTTTTCAAAGCCATCAGGGAATTTAAGATTCGCCCATGCCGAATAATATCATTTTTTTTGGTTTCTACTTCCCATTGAATTGTAAATAAATAAATAAATTTCAATTCTACTGTATCTCCTTGCCAACGATAACAAAAAAAATTTCTACTCGTCGTTTTATCCATCAAACGAAAAAATTTCCGTAAATTTCTAGTCGAATAAAATTTTCAGTCATACATTTTTTGAACCTATTTTTGCATGCTGAGCTCTGATTTAGCCGCAACTGAATAATAATGAACTGCTGGAAACATCCCCATCCATCGAAGATCAGCGTCGATTCCGACGAAGACGAAAGTCCAACAGGGAGCGCGGAGCGAGAAGTCGCCGCGGCTGAGAAGCGCGACGAGGACAAGGAGAACAGTGACAAGGAGAACAGCGACAAGGACGAGGAGAGCCACGCTTCCTTCCAAGGTTCGAAGGACTCACAAGAGCTGCCCTGTCCCTCAGACGAGGCAAATGGGTTCCTGAACCCACTTCCGCCATCTTTTTCACGGACAAGCAAGGATTCAACTTTTGGCGCTCTTGACTGCGTCCAAAAGATGCATGCGGATTTCGTCTGCCTGCAGAAGTCCTTCCTGGAGCTCACCTCGCACTTCGCTCGCTTGCAGTTCCGCCTGCGCCAGGTTGTCAGCGCTTCGCCCAGCGACCGCGACAAGCTGCTGGCCGAGCTGGAGCAGTCCGCCTTCCAAGCCAGCGACGAGTACTACAACAAAAGCGAGGAGATGCCGTACGTCGAGGGCGACTTCCAAGCCATCGGCGACATCAGGGGCAAGCAGAACGACGTCATCCAGAAGCTGCGCAGCCAGTTGAGCAGCTTGTACGATGCCGAGTTGGACAACGTCGAACCGTATTACCCACAGGCCCGTGAGATCCGCCGAGATCCCGCCAACCAGTTCGAGGCTGGCAACATCACCGGGCCCTCGTTCAACCACGACGAAGTCGATGATTAGAAGCGCCACGTAACGATGCAGTAGCACGTCCCAAAAAAAATAACCATTTTCGATCCATTTTCGACACTTTTTTACGATTTAGTTTATAGATGAGAGGAGGAGCTTTTTATTTCTTACGAATATACACAAAAAAAAAAATATATATTCACACATGTTTCCGATTATGCCGATTTTAATAAAGCAAACTTAACACATCACAGCATCAAAACGAGTTTTTGAATGGTTTCTAAAGGAAAAAAGGACCAAAAAATACCCCTAACTGCGTATATTTCCCTCTTCTTTGTCCCTTTTTGTACTGTTCTGATTGGAATCGATGTAATCTGCTTTGCTTGTCATCGAGACTGAGCACTAAAATAATGCTTTGTGCAAGTGGCTGGTAAAAAAGGGGCGACAACAAGAAAAAAAAAATGCACGTTAACACGTCGAGTTTCCGAAAGGTGGAAAAGTAGCATGTTTCTAGTTGGGCGGCTGTGGAATCCGATTATTTTCGTATCGATCACTTATTCGATGCCAAGCACTCCGATTACACTAGGCTGAAGTGCGTTGGTTTTTGAAAAAGCCTTGAATTTGAGAATTGTGGGGGTGGGGCCGGGGGCATGAAGTGGAATTAGTCATGTTGTTGCTGTTCCATTGATGCCTCTGTTTTTCACAACATTTTCACTCAAATTAAAAGCGAATTCGAAGGCTTCGACGGCGGTTAAGCTGCAGCATCCACCACCGCAACAACTTCCACTTCCGTTCCGCTCCGCCTCCACCATTTCACCAAACAACATTCGAGCCTTGTTTCGTTGACTGTTTGTTGTTAATTCTCAACGAAATCCCCGCGTTCGACCCTCTTCGTTCCTTTTCACTCGCAATAAAACAAAGTTTCGGATGCGTTTGAAGCTTTGTCGTTGCAGGTGAGCAACACTGATGCTCGGCGGTTTACATGATGTTGGGAATGGAATTCGGACGCAAGTTGCAAACAATTTAATGAATTTCTACGGAATTTTCAATCAAATCTTTGCGATGAACACGATATTGTTTAGAACTAAATTAAAAGTTACTCTGAATGTTTGAATGCTGAAAGCGGCTCGGGTTTCATCTGGCCAACGAATGGCTACCGTATCATGTTCAAGTTTTATTTATTGCAAGTAATGACTTCAGTTTCATAAAAAGAGAGGAAATTTCGAAGTGAAGCCTTCGCATAGAAGCCTTTGACAACTCAATGCAAGCGATTCTCATTGTGTAATTGATGTCATCGTTGCCCTTGTAATTGTTGCTTTTGTTGTTGTTACGCCGGCCGGCTTCTTTGAGGTAGGTTATCGTCTCAGTCGTCACCACAACAACACCAACAACAATAAAAACATACATTAATAACAGCAAAATACCTTGAAACGCACTCACACACGCAAACGAAAAATTCCCGAAATCCATGAATGAAAATTCACCATGCAGATTTTTATATCCTTCGGAATGGCATGGAATGAAACAGAACGAACAAAAAATTTCCTACTTTCCCAAATAATACACCAAATTCAGCTGTGGTAATCGTCGAAGTCAGGGTTGCCGTGCTAAATAAATAAAATGTGTCATGGATTCAGAGAAATGTGTGCACTCAGCAAATATCGGTGAAAACTTCTCAGCATTTTTCCCACAAAAGATTTCGGAATCCCAAACTTTATTAAAAAAATACCACATAAAACGAATATCCAAAATATGCCGAATCCATTAAAAAATAGCATATTTCGCTATATATTAATAATTTAATTATTTTATGCAAATACATCCATAAATGAGAATATATTTAACTTACTTATAATATTTTCAAACTAATAAAAAGTCAAACAAATATATTACATAAAACTTTAACTTATTATATAAATAAATTTATTATAACCATAAATGAATAAAAATGTTTCCAAAATTATTTGTTGTAAATTAAGTGCCATAATGTTATAATAAAAACAAATAATATAACATTAACAATTTATTTTTATCATAAAATTATTATTATTATTAAAGAGTTTTTATTATTAAATGCATGGTAATATTAAAATTTCGTTTTTTAAACTCCATTGATATATAAACATCGTACATTCAAAGATGTATATTTAAATGAGCGATATTTTGCTTAAGTGGAAACAACATTTATTTGAAAATATTTGATATTTTCTGCAATTTTCTACACTTATTAATAAAAATGTAAATTTGTAGCAGTTCATAAAAATATTTTGGTTTTCATAGAAGATTGCAAAATATTTGAATACATCAACGTTTAGGGCTTTTACAAAAGTTTGTCATCAAAACTAAAAGTCATAAAAGCTATTAAATACCAAATAGAAATTAATTTTTACCAAAAAAAAAAAACGCTTAACCACAGAATATATATAAACTCAAAAATTATAATATTACACTGACAAATACTTATCTTTGACTTTTGGGAAAAATGTTCTTTTAATAGCCTAAACACAGTTGGAGAGGCCTGATACAACTTCAATGTTTGCCAGCCGTCAAACTCTGGTAAATTATAATATTACACTGACAAATACGGACCTTCGACTATAGGGAAAAATGTGTCCACGTTTTTTTAATGAATTATCTAGACTATAAGTCAAAAAGCGCAGCACATATATATTTTTACAAAATAATTTTGAAATTAGATACGAATGGAAATAAAAAATTATTGGAAAGTCAGTTTACATGCTTTTAATTACACTTCTTTAACAATTTTAAGCTATTTAAGTTGACATTTAGATTTTTAAATTGAAGGCTGTATTACGTTTATGCGTTGGAGAAATTTATGGAAATGCCGAAATGTACACAACTAATTAAAAATGGTCATGGAAATCCTCCGTCCTGATGAATATTGATATAGTTGTGCTTGTCTAAAGCAATTTTTATTAATTCATATATCTCTATGTTTAAATTGGCTGTCTTCTCACAGTTTAATTCACTTTTTTGAATTATCAAGCGTATATGGATATATACATATATTATATAAATATATAGATAGTTCATCCGGGCTCAGTGTAAACCATAGATCTAAATCTCATAAATCTATGGTGTAAATGTAGCATTAAGATATTCTTTCAAATTCATTGCTAACATCTGTTAATTACTTTTAAGATTTATAGATTACATATTAATTTTTAAGAATTTTATGTTTTCTACAATGGTAGGTGAAGTTTTAAATAAATACATAAAATAATGTAGCTCGATGGCAACACTGAACACATCAAAATATCCCCACAAAGTTCCATTTCGAAATCGAATAAAAACTCGGGAATTTCCAAGAAATCTAATCTAGAAGAAATGAGAGTAATTTCCCTTGAAATGCCTTTCCGCTTCTGCCAATTGGATTGTTGTAAAGAGAGAGAGAGAGAGAGAGAGAGAGAGAGAGAGTAATTTTCCAGCTTTCTTATAAGAATTCCAAGTATACCCCAAAACAATACCAATTGGTGTTTTTTTCTAGCGATTCACCGAAACTGGAAAGTAGTGTTTTGGCGTTTTGTGTGGAATACGAAGTCTCTTCGGGTCCGGTTTCCAGGAAAAGCCAAGCAGGATGTTAAAAAAAAAATTAAAGCTAACTTCCAATCAGTTTCCTTGGAATCCACAGCAGGAAAACACATTTCAGTTTAGAACGAACGATTAAAGTGCTCAGGTCGGTGGCTCCCTGCGTGCGGTCAGAACCACGTAAGCAAGGTGTGTACCTGTGCCTGCCTCCGAAACTCCTCTAGCCATCGCCTCTTAAGGCCTATTTTGAAAGTTTAAGTGCGAAAACGCGACTAATTGCAATTAACTGAATTTCATAAGTGTAAATTTCGTAAATTTAATTTTGTCAAGTGTCGTGCGCTACTGCGTTTGGCGAAAAGTTTCTCCGCAGGCCGCAATTTGGCTGCTAGTTCGAATTGATCACGCTTTGTGTAGTGTCACTGCTAAAAATATTCGTGGCGATGGTTTAAAAATAAATACAACGAGCAGAATGAACAAAAACCGTTGCTGCGGACGTGCGGCTGTTTGGCTAAAATAATTCAATTGTGGCCAAATGACAGCAATTCAAGTTGACCCAGTTGCAGCTGGAGCTGAAAGTGCATGCGACAAATCGCTCAGACTCCACGTGGAGCAGTTTTCTAATGAAGTAGTGGCCAGGGAATAGGTTTTTGCGGTTAAATTTAAGAAGATTCAGTCGAAAAACCAAATGTCGATTTTTGGAAAACAGATTTTTTGCATCTTTGTCAGAAAATAAAGTTTAGATAAGAGTTAAAGTATGATTTCTGTACAGAAACAGCATTAACGGCAATTGTTTTGCCTTGTCTCTACATTTATTCACTAATAATAACATTTCTTTCCTTTCTAAATGGGTTTCGTGTAATAGTCGAGGAAGTAGAAGATAAAATAGGTCTCAATTTAGATCTCCAAATAATTCATTCCGTCACTTCAATTGCTTTGCGATTCACAGCTGCAGAAAAACGAGAGCTCACACGAAGTTATGCAAGAGCAAAGAAAGTTTCAAATGCCCGGAAGGGATGAACTATTCCTTAATTTTCAGTTATTAAAGATGCAGAAGATGATGATTTTTCGTAGTAATTTAAGCAATATCAGGCTTCGAAGAATATGGAGATAAATCACCAAAGAAAACTCCACAGAGAAGGAGAAAAACAGATTTCATTTGCATGAATATCAACTGGAAAAGGTAAGAACGAAAGACAACGAAAAATACTGAACTGGATAAAAAATTCAATGCATTTCTTTATTATTATTCACACTTAAAAACCGATTGTGAATTATATTTAAGACGCAGAAGAGAAATGAATTTATTTAAAATTAAAGCTGCTTCAAAACTTATTTTGTAAATGGATTACAAAGGAATTTAAAAGTTAAAAGAAGTCGGTTTTCCCCATTCATTTGAGGACTCTACTTTCTCTATTTCTCTATTTTCAATGATATTATCGAATCTTTTCATTGTGCAGTTCTTTAAATAAATGTGTAATTAGACTAGGATTAAAACACGACCAATTCTAATGAAAAAGACACAAAAATTAACTGAAGATCAGAAAGAAAAACTTTCCTGCTTGAAGTGTTTTCTCCTCTCTGCTGTGCTTGCTTCCTGTTTCTCTTCTGCCACAAAGCAGCCTCTTACATTACTAAGTAGCTGCCGTTAATGGCCACTAATCTACGTCTTAGCAACCTCAACGATGCCGCCATTTAAACGAACTCCACCCGAGTCGTAATCTCGGCTTTTATTATGGAAATCAATTTTCCAAAAGCTCTCGAATTCTTCGAGGATGTGAAGCAGACGATGAGAGTTGAAGGTGGATCCATGCCGAAGTTAAAGTGGCTCCTCGTGGAGAGCGCAGCGTAACAAAGGGCGCCAGAAAAGATAAGTTATAACTGCATTCACCTGGCGGCAGGCTTTGCTTACAAAAAAGCTGCTGACTTCTGTTCGCCTCCTTCAGCCGTCCACCATCGTTTTCAGCGCTCGCGAAATCCTTCAGCTGAAGTCACACTTCAGCGGCACTCCAACGAGAAACGTCGACAGAACGAGGTTCGACGGATTGCATTAATGCAGCCCTGAATGAATTATTGGGTCACGCAGGCAGGAAAGAGACAAGAGGAATGAAAAATTCGCAACTTCAAAAGTTGCATTGACGTCAGCGCTGCAACATGTTGTTGCTTCATGTGTGGTTTACACATATATTTTATTGTGTCATTTGAGGACATGAAGTGGGCACGTGCCCATTGGCTCCACCTTCAACTCGCTTTTCACGATCAATAAAAGCCGCAAAATGAGTTTCAGCGGGTTCGCTGCTGAAAAGCGGTTTAAAAAAGCCATTAAATGAAACGCACGAGAGATGAGGCGAGGTGGGTGCGAGGAAATGATGGAAGACGGAGGGAGATCGTGAGAAAGAGAAGGACTGATAAGCAGTAACGGCGACCCATAACTGTTCCTTTTCTGTTGGCCCAGAATTCAGTTATTTCGATTTAAAGACTTCGTCTACGAAATTATAAAGGAAGTTGTAGATCAGAAAAAGCAATTAGGAACAAGTTATAAAGAGTTTTATGCTGAGTTCTATAATCTCACCTAAAGCCGGACCTTTATATCTATGCAATTTCCATGTAATCTATCTCCGTTGATCGCCAAGCATTTCCTCAAACTCCGTTGTAATTGAATTTGTGTTGCAGTTGTAGAATGTCTGGGGACCACTTCAAAAAACCATCTTGGTACAAATGGTAACTCCTTATTGTCATAGTGAAGACTCGTATTAGGAATCCTGAAGGAATGCGTCGATCGGCAAAGCTCTCAGAAGGATTTGTAGCAACAGATAAAATTTGTTTATCTGTTATGCTTTATTTGATAAAAGCATAAAACTCTTTATAACTTTGTTTCTAATTGCCTTATTAAAATATGCCATCTGGATATGTTAAACGTAGAGACCACTCCATGGCATTTCATACATCTGCTTATCGAAATCCCTGCCTACATTACCATCATGAATAATAATGTGTTCTCTTTTAAATGGGCATTAATACTCTCTTATTATTAGTACCAACGTTCGGGATGTATCGCACGTATGCTATAGTCTATTTGGGAAATGTATAGCTTAATATAGGATCATCATAAATGGTTGCCGTGGACAGAGAAGATATAAAGATTAGTCTGCTACGGACATTCCGACAAGATGTCATGATTTAGAGTACACTGTACCATGGTCGGAGGTCAGCTACTCAGGCCTGGTTTCAACACGTAAAAGTGCTTCCGAATTCCAAAAAGAAAACGAAAAAAAAAATAATTATGAAGACCATTAAGTTCTAAGGAGCAGAGAGACTAATGGGAAGAGAGAGAAAGAAAAAGGGGGAGACTTCTAGAGAAATGGATACATGAGAAAAAGTTATATAAGAAATATTATACGGCTTTAAGTGATGGGGATTTATCACAAATCCTTCCACCTTCCAGTAATTTTCACGGATTATGCTTGTATATGTTGGCGATTATTTTCGAAGCTTGTCAGTGCATACATTATAAATTTTAGTGATAAGCAAGTAAAGCAGAAGTCGTATATGCAGATTATTCGTCAATGCTTTTTAATAGCATAATTAATGTGGAATGAAGACATAGTAAATGCACGGAAAATGCATTCTAATTACAACTTAAACGAAAGTAATTCTTTCTGTAATTTTTGGGCTTAATTTTGACGTATGCCATCAAAGTATTCATGGATTTCCTGTTGCTTATTGTTGTTGACACGCTTCCCTGTTCAATAACAAGCAGCGACAGCAACAATTAAATTCTCATGCACAAACACGTGTTCGGAAAACTCGCCTCTGCAAGCGGTAATCAATCACATTCGCACCCTGCGATTTCCGTTACTCACACAGTGCAGTTGGAGTGAAAAATGTGGCAACGCTTCAGATTCAATGGTTTCGAAAAGCATTGAAAATCGACGCCACAACAATTTTTAAACAATAATTTAATGCATGTGGGGAGCAACCAACAACAACAACAACAGCAACAACTGCTTCAGGAACACCAACAACAACGGAGAACAAAGCAGAGAAATTTCAAACGGCGCCTAAAAGTATGCTTTTGGCTCAATTAAATGCAGACAAAACCCACCCACGCACGCACACACACAAAATCACAGCCGCTCCATAAATTAGAGCCTCACAAAAGCTTTCCCAAACGATTCCAAATGACCACGCCCACTTTTATCAATAGTTTCCAACCAGGCAACAATTATAAGGCGCAAGCTAGGCCAGGGCAGGGTCGTCTATCGCATGTAGAGGCCAAACTTTTTTCGAAAGCCCAACAAAACTTCAACCATTTAGCAACCGAAGAAAAAACACCGAAATTAAAAATAAAGCCAGCAAATATGAGTTCAACACAACAACAATAACGGCAACAACCCACTAAATAACTAAACAATTCGAACGAAAAACTTCACTCGCCCCAACATGCAAACTTCGACCTCGAAGCGGAGAGTTTTTATGCTTGGCTAGAGTAGCAGGACGCGAGCAACAACCACTCCGCAAAAGTTGTTTTATGTTCTGCGATGTTAATTGAACTTTGACGCCCACGAAATCGTGAGGCAGCAAGTTGCGAGAGCGGACTGCAGCCAGCGGCGGCGGCAGTGGGCTGGATGAGCGTAATCGAGGGAAATCGTTAGAATCAATGCCACGAAACTGTTTCACAGCCACCGCAAAGAACTAATAGCACAAAGTTAAAAACCCAACTACAACAATTTAATGAACTTTACAATTTGAGTAATGGGACGAAGCCGTTGAGGGCGGGCGGACTCGGCAACCGCAGCCGCTCGTTCAACTACTCATTAATTTGCAATTTCACAAAATTACAATTATTAACAACTGACGCTGAACAATAACAACAACGATAACGAAGTAACTAAACATTTCCGCTGTGTCGAGTGATTTCATAAACAAAATCAATGAATGCAAATTTATTTAATGCTCATCCAGTCGTTGCCTTGCTCTTTGTCCAGTTTATTTCGGCAACAGGAAAATTGTTTGTCGTCAATTTCATCGTATCAGCATTAAATCAACATCATCACCGTCATCAATTTCAACAATAAAGTATTCACACTGATATTTATTTTAATGAAGGGTTTTGAAGTCCGTCATAACATCGATTTTGAAGTTCTGAATAGTACAAAAAAGGAAAATGCTTTTATATTTCAAGTCAAAGCAGCAAAATTTCAAACTTGTTGGCTTTCTCGTCGATTCCGGAACTTGCAACTTCAATCAGCGGATTTTACAGATGATCGCCAATCAGCTGACTCGAAATATGATCGTTAATCACACGATTTTATCAATATTCGGCAAACAGCTGATTTAAGAGCTGCTTGTCAAGCAACTAAACTAATTTAATAGAGATTTTTTCACGTTAATCAAACAAAGAAAACGATTATATTTGAACAGTACCTCTCGTCTATTGATGGTGATTTTTAAAGCTTGTAAAGTGACAATTTGAAAGGCGATTCATTAGTTGCTGTTGGTTCCATTGGCCAAAGTCGTTCCTCAACTCAAGTGTACTTTGAACTCTACAAGGACGAAATGAACGAGTCCAGCCAATTGGCTTTTGTCCAAGCGGAAAGGATTCCTCATCGACGTCGTCATCATAAAACAATTTCCGATATTAAAAACAAATTCCATTTAATCTGCACAGTTTTTAATTCAGTCATCCGAAGCGAATTCAAATCGATTTTCACGCATTTATATTAAAAATTAATAAACTTCATCAGCTGCTAACTGCTTTTACAGCAAAAATATACATAAAAAAAATATCAACGACTGCATTGAATGCAATATTCTATAAATAAATAAATTAATTTAATTTGAGCCACGAAGGAAAAAGGAAATTTTATCCTTGAAACATGTAAACGATTGTAGATTATTTATGTAAATATTTGTATGGATATTTTTTGATGTTGTCCTTGTTGTTGTTGTTGGAAAGTTTCAATCCATTTTTCAATTTCCATGTTTCAATTAATACAGTCATAAATGTTGTATGCTTTTGGGCGCGTAAGCTTTTAAATTAATTAGCTTGTTTATGAGTTTTTGTTGGATTTATCTTCGGGTTGAGGGGCGACTTACGTCGTCGTCGATGGTGATTTTTTGCACAGTGATTTCAGTTTTTCTTTTTTTACAATTTCCTATTCAAAATGTTTTTGAAATGTTTACATTGGGCGGAGTCGCCTCGAAGTAAACACATTTAATCAATGGATTTAGATTAAAATTATAATTGTAATTACTTTTGTTGCTGTTACAAAAAACACTTGTTTTTTATTCTAACAGAACTTTGAATGTTGTGAACTAATTATTATTAATTCTTTTTTTGTTTAAAATGTTCCTTTAAAACTTTCCTTGTCGCTTAATAAATAAATAAATGTCATTATTTCATAATATAAATTGCCAATTTATTGGTTATTTATATACCTCTGCTTTTGATGGGTGATTTCGATTTATTTTCTCCTTTTATTGCATTTGAATCCATTACGATTTATCGGATTTTATTGACCTTAATAAGTACGGAAAAAACGCATCGGGCACGTTGGCAAAATCAATAATTATTTATAAGTTGAGGCGATTTCGGCCACCCTCTGCAACAGTGATTGCGGCTGCACTTCCTTCCGCTGCCTTGGAGCGAAGCTGGACCTGCCGTGCATCTGTTGGGCCGAGGAATTCTGAGCCAGCAGTTTATAGCTTCCCTTTTATTTCCCTCAATATTTACAATCAACGATGCTGCGTCTCCATGACTCTCCTTCTCCTCCGCCTTCACTCGGTGCAAGGGACCAAAGAAAAACCGAGAAACAAGCAGAGTAATAAATGAATCCGAAGAAGAGGAATTTCGTAAGGAAAGCGGAAATTATTAAAAGATTTTCCGCGATTCTTCTTTTCGCACTTCCGGAAGCAACTCGTCCACATCCAGTCGCTCTCCTTGCTCCATCGCTCTTCTTGCTCTTTCGTTGCTCCGTCGTTGAGGCAGTCAGTGTTGCCAATCATAATCGTAGCTCGCCTTCAGTTGCTCGACTCTTCGTTTTTCTTTTTCGTCTGCGCTTTCGGCCATTACAATTGTGTTTTTTCTATTGCTTTCAGCGCTACTTTGAACAATTATTGGTTTAAATGCTGCAAGTAATGAAAAAGGGATAAAAACAGCCGGGAAGAAGAAGAACGAGGATGTAATAATTACACGATGATGACGACGGGTGTCGGCGTGGGCGACGCTCTTGGATAAACACGATTGCAATAGAAATGAAAGCGCAGAATTTTAATTGCTGCGGAGAATTTTCCCATCAACAACACTGCGAAAAAGAACTGCAAGAGATTTTCACAATCCAAAGATCCATAAAAACCTCAGTTAAATCTTCCGCTGCAATTGATCCGATTTCAATAGCGACTTTCTTCAGTGTACCTTTTTTCATTTCACTCTTTGAAAGCGCTCGGAAGACTTGCCAGTTGATGAATTGCATTTTGAAGTCTTCCCTTTTTTTCCTCGAAGGGGTAATAAAAATTTTCCAATTATAATCATCAATTGGCAATTCGGCAGCTTATTCGACAGCCGCAGAGAGCTGAGCTGCTTTGCGAAGAAGCACTACGAAGAGGTTCCGCTTTGAAGTAACTTCTTGGCGAAAAAGCATGTTGCTAAACTGATTTATTCTGGCCACATCTGTCACTATGCAAATGGCAAATCGCATGAGTTGCGCGGTTTCCACCCTCCGCTCGCCTTCGTCTTCGTCGACCAGCGATCAAAGCTGCTCAAATCCCGTCATTCGAAGGGCGCGATGGGGCTTCGTGGCTGCCCTAGCTGTCATTCCGTCTGCTCAGCTGTCCACGTGTCAGGCAGCAGGTGTTGTTCACTCAGGGATTAGAAGAAATCCGCATATAAAACTGTAAATTGCGGCAAAATAAATGAAAAACAAACTCATGTGAAGAATAAATGAGACTTCATCTAATCTTCGGCTCGTATTTCGAGGTTTTCAGGCGTCTGTCAGTCGCTGTGTTTGGCAAGCTTCCCTCAAAAGCGTTGAGAAGGGCCTCAAACCTTTCGGCTTCTGTGGAAATGAGACAGTCTTATGTGGGAAAATATTGCGGCCAACCACGGCGCTATACAGCTGTGGACGCTGCACCTAGCTTAGTCCTCCTCCTTCAGAGGCCCTGGAGAAGCTTGGACCAGCCGTGGGTCAGGCAGAAGCATGGATGGTGTTGGGAGGGGACTTGACACACGATGCATCGCATGTACAGCGCTTTGGAGTTGGCAGCCGAGCGAAGAAACCTTTCGCAAATAATCTGACAAATTGGCTAGGAATCAATTTGTTCCTTTTTTGCGCAAAGACGTCGCTCAGTCCTGTGGCCACTTCTTGAGTCTTTACACAAAATTGAATCAAGCGCCATTCGTATGCATTTCCTTGTGACTGTGTATGTGTGTGTGTTTGGGTGTGTGAATGTCTGTTTGATTGTCTGTTTATTTTCAATCTTCTTTGTAAAACTTCGGTGCGCTTCGGAGAAAGTTTCGTTGCTTTGAAAGTCAACTTCTGGTCTCCTTGCAGCTTGGATCCTTCAGCCGTCTGCTTTATCGGCGCACAGTACAGCCAACTTTTCAGTAATTTACTGACAGTTCTCTGTGTAACGCCGATCAAAGAGAAAAGTCAATACTGGTCAACCTGGTCGTTGTTCTTCGGTAGTCTTTCGAGGGGTTTCCGCACCTCTTGAAGCGGAAATGGAGTTTTTTATGTTCGAGTGAAGTTTTGTTGATTTCCTATGATGCAATTTTAAAGCCACATTTTTTCTTGCAGCGACCAAATCATCAAATATCGTCGTTGAAATGGTATTAAATTGAAGCTCATCTTCACCCACGATAAATGCGATTCGTTCGCATATCGTTTTGCAGAATCCTTTTAATTATTTGGCTGGAATCCGCTCTGTGAGAGTTACGGTAAAATTCCTGTGGTTCCTCTCCCTGCGAGGAGTGGCTCAGCCTTCACTGTGGGAGCTCGTCAAAATGTTTTCTCTGCTCAAATTCTGTGAAAATTCCGACGGTGCTGCGTTCAGTGAAATGACGTCATAAGCCGAGCTCGACGATGATATTTCCAACTCCGGGAACATCTGACGTCCCCCCTCAGCACATCCCCATCCACAGGTCTCATAAAGGAACCGCAGTAGTTGTCATAAAACATTCACCGCAGCATGAATGAATTTAAGAAAATGAAAATTGTTTTCCTCGTCGCTCTTTGTCGGCATCCACCCAACGCGTTACCAAGCACACACACACACCAACACCCATTTCATGCCCAGGTACAGCGTGAGCAAATAAAAAATTCCATCAACAGCATCCTTAAGGATTTGATGAACATTTAATGTCTGCAGTTTCAGAAGTAGACATGCAACTGCCCTCTCCTCGCGGATCCCCACTTTTTCACACTTCACTCTCCACCTTTCCATCCTTATATCATTCCTTATTATGCTTTTGGGTTCTCTTCCAGGGCGACCTCCCGACATTTCCGGGACCCATCCATAGCGCGGCTGCGATGCGCACCCGAATACACATCCATAGCGCATTCTTAGGGAGTTTTTGCTGAGTGCGTCCCCCTCCGCTCTCGTCCATCTTTGTCAATATCATGCATGCTCCCTTCGTCCTTTTCGTTTTCTCTTTCCTAGCCTCCCTTAACTATTTCCCATCCGCTTACCGCAACGTCTCATGTTTTGCCTACAGTTGAGATATGTTGGGGCCTTCCTTGAGCACCTTCTGCTTCTTTCCACTTCGTTTTGTGTAAGCTTCAGTTACAAAAATTGATTTGCTGATGGTGGAGGAGGAGGAGGGTGATGGCTCCGTGGTTACGTGGATGCAAGGTTGGCAAACTTGTGTTTATGTTTCATTTGCACATGTTTGCATTTGCATGAATGCGGTGCTGTTTGTTGTCGTTGTCCTTGCTTAAGTATGTCTATTCGTGTGCTCAGGTACTTATGCATGTTATCTCTCCATGCTTCCTCAGCTGCTCCTTCCCAGCGAAGCGCTGCTCAGTATCCATCATCGTCGTCATCCCGGAATCCATTTAATTTCTTTGGTAAACACTTCAGGATCTCATCAGATGGCTGGCGAATGTGAACTCATGTGATTAAGTGGCTCGAAATGATTCAGTCACAGCCTCTAACGCGGTCTCTGCTCCACTTTTTATCTACCCATCTTTATTCCTATCTTACGTCTGCGGCTGTCTGTCGACAGGTTTGAAGCCGATCGTCCATGGTATGGATCGTAGCATCAACATGCTTCTTGCAGTTGCAATTTCAATATTTGAAACAGCTTCAATTAAAATGCGGCCTCTGCTTCTACTTTTTTAAATAGTTTACTTTTAGGCAGCTCGAAAAACTTGCCAACAAAACTGAGCGGAAGTTACGTTTGAGTACCAGAAAAACTGTCTACTGAAGCTTATAATTTCAATAAATAAAAACTAATGAAGACTCAAAAAAAAGAGTAGTCGAAAGGAGAATTTATTATTATAGATTCGGTCTAACAGGAATTTAAACAAATAAATAATTAACTAAGAGATAATTTCTTTCAAGAGTTTAATTCAAAAATAGTAGAAGGAGAAGAAGATTTGCCTTTGATTAAATTTGCAACAGAAATGTAAATAAATCAACGCAAAAAAAAAGAAATTGTGAAATTTGCAAAGTCTTCCAAATCGATAAATAATCAAAATACAAGTTCAAACAGCAAAGGATCTGCAGATGCGTCCTTCGATGCATAGTCACAAAATGGAGAATGCTGCTTCTTCATTTTTAAATATGAAAAGGAAGCATTGCAAAAAACCTGTCCGGCCGGATGACAGGAAGGAGCAAAAACCAAGAAGCCAGGAAGTTGAAGAGGAGTCAAAGAAAATGCAGGAAACCCAGAAAAATGATCCTTATGTCGACGATGATGATGATGATGATGATGATGGGTCTAGTGTTGCTCTTGGCAGGAATTGTAATTGCAATGACAACAGAGTTATGAGCAACACTCTTTCGATAGACGAACTTGTGTTAGTCGAAGGCAGTGCAAAGCAATCAAAGTGAAAATCCTTGATTATTTGACCACAAAACTGAAGCTACGAAGGATGTGGGTCGACGTAGAGTTGACATCATGAAGGAAAAATCCATAACATGTATGAACATTGAAGTACGCAGGTAAAGACGAAGGTCAAATACACTTCAAGTGCGCACAGCGATGATGTTTCCATCAATCAGTCTTTCCTCTTCATCTTCACTGCACTGAAATTGCTCAATTTTCCTCATTTACATCGCTTCTTGTAGGATAAAATCGCTTCTTTTGAAGGCTGCAATATGTGAATTGGATGGGGTTGGCATCTTTTCACGAAATATTTTATTTACTTTGCATCTCGGATACAAACCCGATAAAGTTTTCGCCGGACGGAAACCGAAGGAAGCATTTTCCAACTTTTTCCCTTCTATAGGAAAAAGTTTGAGCAGCGTTGAGAGTGTGGGCGGGGGAGGATGGGAACTCCCCTCTACTCCACTTGAGTACTTCAAGCACGGTTTCATTACCTTCGAAATGGCTGCCATAAATCTGCAACTATTTCCGGCCAAACATTCGCTAGTCACGATTTGGCAATTTGTATTTCCGCGGCTGAGTTGTGAACGCAGCGGGGCCGAGGCAGGGACGAAGCCTCGTAAAACAGTGAGTGGAACGCAATAAAGTTGCAAGCAGTAAAATGATTAAACATAAAAATGTGCTGCTCAAATTTGTGAGCTCATTAATGATGTAGTAAATGAAGGTTGAGTGTATTTCGCGCGTTGTTGCTTCCATTCACCCTCCACCTCCCTCCTTCAGAGCAAATCTCGTGGTCTTTCATGGTCTATCGTCTCATACTAATCACGTTATTAGTAATGGGCTTCCTCTGCTGGTCGATACAAGCGCAGAGAACATGACGGTCCATCGAGGTACCTCCAACTTGTAAGCATTAAATAAAAGTTCGCTGAAAGACACAAAATCCGGCAATAAATGTTTTTTGCACTCCTCTCAAATCGCTGTGTCCGCTTCCTGCTGTTGGCAGCGTTTTTGCGTCTTAATGCGGTGATGCTGCTTCGTCCTTTGTTGAGGTCCTGCGATATGAGTAATGGCTATTTAATGTCTTCGGCCGCAGCTGCCTCTGGAAGCAGACACGCATTGGGCGTGTCTCCCGTCCTTCACGACCCAATCTGTCCCAAAAGGTACCATAGAAAGCTTATAAAGAAGACACTTGAAAAAGTTATGACGGGAAATCTACAGAAAATAAACGAAGAAATTCGAGAGTTAATATTTTCATATTATTCCTTTGTTTCATGTCACAAGTTTCCTTCTGATTTTATTCTAATCTATTTCCATAGGGCGAGAGTCAGTCTTTGATGATAACCACATGATTTTCTATACAATTACATTATCCCAGGCGTGTCTTAGAGTCCGAAGTACGTCCATATTTCGCTTACGGTGTAAGCGTTTGCTCTACGAACATTTTTATTTATTATTTCAGGAATACTTCAAACCTCAATTTGTTTATGCTATCGATTTATAGTGTGTTAGTGTGCGTAGGTTAGTTCATAGAATTAATAGTTAACGGGCTCACAACACGAGTCGGATGAAAAACCCATTAGCAAATTGATATAATTTTCATATATTAATTAAATAATTTATCACGTGGCAGAAGCAATTACAAATAATTCATCCATAAAATGAAGTGAAATAAGCTGTGAATGACAGTGCACACGAGGTTCTTACAAACTGCACAAGTCAAGAAAGTTATAGACTCCTTACGCCTTTAGAACTTCTCTAAAGACAATTCAATTATTAAGGATAATTCGAGATAATCGATAATGAAACATTTAACCAATAACATAATCTGTTGTATACAACAAACACAAGGTTTTCATTCCCCTGAACGAAATCTACCTTTCAAGTACGGCCGCATTTGGATCAGTGAACACTCTTTTGCCTCTCTCTCTCTCTCTCTCTCTCTCTCTCTCTCTCTCTCTCTCTCTATCTTTCTCTCTTTCTCCCTCTCTCTATTAAATTTTCTTCTGTTTGCCACTGTATTACACAGCCCAAAAACAGAAATGTTAAAGTGATGTTCTCAACTTTTATTTCAACAACAAGAACTGGACTTCTCACCTCTCCCCTCACCTCTCTATCAATTGAGTTCATTGAAGAATGACGCAAAATAACAGCAGAAAACAGAAGGGGCTAGAAGTAGTGCTAGAACTGCTCGGAAGACTTTTAAAAAGGAAGTAGCATGTATTACTGACTCGATGATTCTCTTTACTCCTTTTTTTCACTCTCGATTTCCCTAGAAGTACCTCTATAAGGAGTAAATACGAAAAGTATATAAACATACATGAAATTTTCGTATAAATATTTATATAATTCTTAAAAGCTCTTTAGATATTTCCCCTCTCTGAACGGTACGTTAGAACGTTACCCACTGGTCCACGCGTGATATTTTTCGGAAACTAATCTAAAAAGGACAATATTGGAAATAATTAAGGGACAATATTGGAGTCATCCGAAACAATTATAATCACTGCTTCGCTCCACCTTACGTTGTAAGGGAAATCCGTTAGTAGGTTCTGCTCCTGCTTACAACGACCTTCCTTCCGAAGCAGTTTGAAATCCAGCGACAAAATTAGTTTGCATTTCTATGAAGAAAGTAGTTTTCGGTGAGTTGCATTCGTCTAATTAAAAAACCAATTCGTAGCACTCAAGTGGCTTTCCTTCACAAAGCCAATTCAATGTAATTACAGCAACTCGCAGCTTTGCAGTTCCATGGAGTAAGGGAAAAATAGATGTGCTTCCACGTGGATCCAGACGCTTCCTGGGCAACCACCGCTGAACAGAGAATCGAGCTTCAACGGGAGCTGTACTCAAAGAGAATTCCGGCGAAGACATTTGAAAAGGTTTCTATGCAGCCGTAGGGGCAATTAAAGAGCTGCAGGTCCGTTGTAAGATCCGCAGCGTGTTGCTGGTGGCAACGTGAAGCAGACCGCAGTCACGTGAGTCCTGCGGTGGCGAGGATATTCGGCATTCGTCGTGACTCTGCGGGCGGCGAAGGTAGTCCTTCATGCGTTTGTGTGGAAGGGCGTGGGGCGGGACAGAGGAGGTGTGTGGTTGGTTTCGTGTCAGTGAAGTGTTAATAATTGTGTTATTTGATTACCTGTGTAATCAAGTCTCGTCAAATTCCTTCACGTTTCCATTATTGCGAGAGTGTGTTTCTCTGTGTGTGTGTGTGTGTTGTGTGTAGGTGTTTGCATGAGTATTCCTTAAACGACATTCAACTATTTTCATGTTTGCGGCCAGTGATTTCAGGAAGCTGTTGCGATGTCTTGTGAGTGAGTCTGTGAAATTGGCAGACCACAGAACTGCTATTAACGGTTTTCCTACACTACACCAACACCTACAAACTGCCACACACACACACACACACGTAATTAACTGATTGATTTTAATGACAGTCGAATGTTTTGATATTGTTTTAATTTATGATCCGGCGTGTGATTGGTTG
Organism: Thecophora atra; assembly: GCA_937620795.1. Classification (NCBI taxonomy): domain Eukaryota; kingdom Metazoa; phylum Arthropoda; class Insecta; order Diptera; family Conopidae; genus Thecophora; species Thecophora atra. The sequence goes on along the minus strand of OW569397.1, from coordinate 66,794,616 downwards.
CAAGTTGTTTACTATACGCATTAATTATGTTTATTTTAAGTTTAAACATATATTTCAAGCTTTCAAAGCAGTCAGTGTCGGAACATTAATACAATAACTTATAGAAATTGTAAATCAACGTAATTATAATAATTCCTGTCAATATTATAAACAAAAGCGAGTTTTTACAATGCAAAATATGGCCAATAAATTCCATATTTAACCGTAATACGAGAGTATGGAAATGATTGTGGTTTGTGGTACTGTATTTGTAAATAAGCAGCTCTGATAAATAGTTTTAAACATTGTTTTTAAGAAGCAATGCTAAATTTCGAGCATTTATTCATGTTAAATCGCCTTGTAATTAGAAAGTAGGACCGTTTGTGAATCAATATCTTTCAATATGTTGTACTAAAAGTGTAGTTTGTTTTAAAAAAGCTCAATAAATTTTTAAAAACTTAAAAAATGTTAACTTAAAAAGATAAAAATGAAATCCAGCTTATGCGAAAATTCATGCCTAAAATTATGCAATTTTGGCTTTACAATTTTTATGTTCGACGCTTCACGCTTTGAATTCTGATGATATTCGGTGATTTTCGCCCAGTTCGCGGCTCACATCGCTAAATATTTCCCATTTCTTTTTTCTCTATAAACAGGATGCCTTTTTCATTATAAATGGAAGCAATTACAACGCAAGCTTCCAATCGTAAACTGAAAATTAGCAAACAGCATCCATTTGCTATAAAGGATCCACATTAAGGCCTTCTTAAGCTCTCACTTGAATCCAAATAAACTCCGGCTACAAATCCCATCAATTTCGGCCCCACTCCCGTTGGCGCCTGTCAATCTTATTGCGCTGCCAACGACTGTCGGGGGCTGGGTGCCTGCCAGGCACCAAGCGCACATAAAGCGCCGTCATGCAAAGAGAACGACGACGATTTGGTGGGGCTTCCTTCGGTCTCCACGCATCGGAGTGACGGGCGACGACGAAGACGAGGTCGTTGAAAGACGTCGCCAGACACACTCACGCATCCAGACACACATCAGCACAGCTCCACATCGCCACATGACAGAAAGGACGTCGTAGCTCTTCAGCTCTCGCATTGTTTCGATGCCTTCATCTCTGCCCAGATTCTGGCCTAATCCTGCGCGCATCCTTCTGTTGACTATTTTATGCGCGTTTTAATTTCGTTTGCTTTCCAGTGCGGCTTCGGCGCACTTCTGCCTGCGTCGGGATCAGCTTTCATCCGCTGCGCTGACGTTGGACGTTGAGTCGACAGCGGACGACGCGCTGCTCGCTTCCTTGAGGCCCTGCGACGGATTAAAAGCTTTCGAGCTGCGGCCGCTGCCAGGGATGCTGTTGCTGTGGCAACGTCGGCGTTGGCGTGGCTGCTTTGTGTGATTTCCACGGCTGGCAGGATGTCGCATGTCGCCAGAAGTTATTGCCTTCGAGTCCTACCTCTTTATTAAGCTTTTTCCTCAATTTTGCGCTCCTTTTTTCGGTGTTTCGGCTCTGGTGAACTTTATGGACGCCTTCAACGCCGCGCTGTTGTTTATGATACCGAGCATTCCCAGCATACTTTGTTCCCATGTAATAAATGATTGTCGTCCCTCCAGAAGTTTTCTTCTCCGTCGTTTCGTTGCCTCTCATTGGGGGCTTCATTGTGGTTGTTGTAATTATAGTCGAGCGATACAATTTAGAGGACTCTTTGGGCGCGGTTTGCGGCCATACAACGGGACTTACAAGCCGCAGCAGTGGGCAAAAAGGAGACCAAGAGAAAACTCGAGACATGGGCAAGAATAAATCGAAAGCGCGGCTGGGCGGAAATCCGGAGAGAACGTTACTCGATACTCAGCGGAGCCGGTAATAAAGCAGAATTGTTTATAGCCGAGATTTGCGCTGATATCGTTTTTATGAGAGGTTCTTTTGCGGTGCAATTTGAACTTTTAAAGGCCGCTTTGAACGCAGAGTCGTCTATAAATTTCACAAGGATTTATATTGATGTCGTTGAGGTTCTCTTAACCCTTAATTGAGTTGCTATCTGATGTACAGCGTTCTGTTTTTCTTTCTTACGGCCAACTCGACGTCAAAAAACCCGACGTCGAAATCCCGGGCTTGACTTTTACCAATTTCTGCATCCTGCAGCTTTTTATTAGATTTTTTCCGTTATCTTCTTTTGCTGTTTCCCTTCCCTATTGCCATCATCCTTGTCTGGCTTCGTTCTACAGCTAAGGCTATTATAGCGAAGCTGCAAAATTTAATATCATCGTTTGCAGTGCGACTGATAAACAAAGCGACTGTAAAAATCAGTGCGAAATGGCAGCCGAGGGAGCCGTGAGGTCTGCAAATTGGAGCAGCGCCTGGAAAAAAAGGCTGAGAGTCGGAAGCCACTTTTCATTAACTACGCTGTGAGCTCACTCACAACACCAAAACAACAGAAAAACCAACAGAACAACACAAACAGCAGATACATCGACTCCAGCCGAGCATTGAGCACCGTGCAGCCATCAATCAAAACTTTAGCTCAGTGCTCAATGCTACATGATCCCCGAAGTATGCAGCGAATTTTCCAACGGTGTTTCCGCCCAGCTAACGGTTTGTTAGAGCGAACTTCAGGCAGAGGGAAAAAAAAGGCTTTTGAGGCCTGTTGAAAGGTTTTAAAACAATTCGAGCAGATGATGTCAATCGACTTGTTCGCTGACAACAGCGACAATAGCAACAGTCGAATAATGATACTGTCCCACACACAAACACACACACACACCCACACACACACACACACACACACTGACACGTTCAGCGCTCATTGCAAAAAGCAGTCGAGGTTTTTAATCCACTAAAAATATATTTCATTCGCAGAAAAAACATAAAACAACGAAAGCGAGTTGATTGAAAGCTCTTGACGGCGATTTGGGGTTTGGAGTTGCCAACAGCTGCTGACACTTAATTCATAATGGCTTCCGAGAACATTTTCGAGACTCGATTTGGTTGCATACGGAGTGCCTAAGTGTAGGCTATTATTAAGTGAATATTACACGTTGCCTGATTGAATTTAAACACTTGCTGATGGGCCATTTGCAGTGAATGAAAATCCTTCATCTCTTCATCCATTTTCAGCTCTTCCTTGCCCTACAATTTCTGTGTTTACGGTGTAAATTAGCACAAGTTTTTCCCCTTCCTCTTCTTCATCTTCTTACAGCAGAAATGGATTTCTTTTCGACCTTCGCTGCCTTCGTTTCGATGTGAACGTTTCGAAATTTTCTAATTAAAAATGCGAACGGAAGAAGAACTTCAACATCCGGTTGCAGCTGCAATTTCCAACACCTGCAGAAAAAGTTTCCTACGCATGCAGAAAAGAGAAGAAGAAGAAGAACAGGAAGAAGAAGCCAACAAAGGAAACAACAACGAACTTTGCTCAAACAGAAGCGAAAAGTTCGACTCACCGCGAACGTCGATTCGCTGCTGCAGGCGACTCGGACAAGCAAACAAAAGAGAACGAAAGGAGGGGAAAAGAGGGAGGGGAATCCGTCGGCTGCAAGGCTTTAGAAATGGGAGCAGCAGCAGCAGCAGCAGCAGCAGCAGCAGCAGCGATGGGTTCGAATGTTTGAAAATTGCAGTCACTTCGCTCGGCTGTCAGATCAACGGTGGTTCGAGGGACCTCCTTTCGTTCACCTCTGCGACCGTCCAAGGTCAGTGGAGCGCCGCGAGATTTGGTCACGGATTTCGTGACAATAAACAGGCGCAAAGGAACACTTTATTTCCGCTTTTTATTTTCACACGTACAAACAACAGTCGTGTAAATAGCAAACGAAGCTGTAAACTGAAGGAAGCCATACAAACACATGCACACATACACACACACACGTATACAAACGAACACAAATCTACAAAGCGCCACAGCAACAGCAACACGGAAAAAACTGCTGCTGTGACAGGTTCTAAGAAATTCAAGCTGTAAACGTGTTGCTCCTTTCTTTCTCCCTCTTTCTCTCCATTTCTCTCCCAAACCTCACCCTCTCCACTCCCAAAATACTCCCATTCTTCTCCCAACACTCAGCGACATCGAAGCTGTGTTGCCTTTCTTGGAAGGACAAAGTTTGCAGTCTCAAAGTATGCAAAGCGTAGAAGGAAGCCTTGCGGGAGCGGCGGCATGGCAGCGAAAGAGACGGAGGATGTGTATTTATAGCAATAAAAATTCCAAAATAAGGATATCAAAAACGACACCGAAACTTGGCTCGAACACGCATTTGTATTACGAAACTGTTGCCTGTTTATTGCTGATGGTTGTTGTTGCTGTTGCTGCTGATTGCTGTTGTTGTTGTTAAGAGTTGCCGCTGTTGTTGAGCTTCTTTGGCAGCAGTTGGCAGGCGAAATTCGTAATCAATGCAATCGTGGTTTCATTGCGACTCGCTACTCGCTCAAAATCCATTGTAATTCAATTCGCGCTATTTTCATCCTCATCACCGACAGCTGCTGCTGCTGCTTTCGTCCCCTCCAATTTCTCCCGCTTCTTCCTCATCTTCTTTCTCCTAAAACTTTTCTTCCCTTCGCAGGATTTCGTTTCCTTTGAGGTAAAACTTTTTCCGAATGCTTTTTCTTTGCTTTTTTCGTCTCCCGTTTCTTTATGGAGAATCGCGGCATCTTCACACGCGGAAGTGTTAAGTAATTTGTTACGAAAGGAAAGAGGCGTGGCTGGAGGATGTACGCCATAAAAAGTTTACATGTTATTTTAGTTTAATAGCAAAAAAAAGAAAGCACATAAAGAACTGTTAAAATGTTTATTATGGAAGTTGGTTTAAGCGAAACTCGATGCAGCTCTTTATTCACTGCGCTCGTTTCTAACCTCAACAAAGGCTTTAATTAAAATAAATTGGCTGCTAGACACAGACACGTTATCGGCTGCGAGGCGCCCACGACCGACCATCGACCATCAGCAGTTGTCGATGCGGTCAACTCGGTCACAGAAGTGAAGTGAACAAATTGACCTTGACAAATAATTTGCAAGTGCCACAACAACAGCCACAACGAAACTTTTAATTCGCCCGACCGACGGACGCACTGTATACAAAATAGAAAATTAGACGAGAATCGTTACCGAGTGGTCACTGGTGCAGGCGGCAATCGCAATTCGTTGGCTCTCATGCAACACTGGAGCAACACAGCTCGCCGTCTGCGTTGACATCTTCTGTTGGCATACTTTTAGGGGCAAGTAGAACAACGTGTTTCCCCGAATTAATTTCACAAGAATTTTAATTAATTAATTAATTTTGAGCAGGAAAATAACAGACTGCAGCTGAAAATTTATTTATTTCCGGCGTTGGGTGTGTGTGAGAAGCCGTCTCCTGTCTGCGGCCGAAGCCCCAGACGCGTTTTATTCCTGCTGCGTGCAGCATTCCCAACAAAAATTCAACGCAAGCAAAAATTTTATTTAACACAAGCCCAGCCACGAACACATACACACACAGCTTGTAAATTTAGCCCATTCATCGTTCCATATTTCCTTAAATTTTTATTAACGCTGGAAACGAATGCAGAAGGGGTTTCAACACGGTTGTCGGCCGCGTTCCTCGCTCATTTTTGTGCAGATTTTTAATTGCCTTTCTGCTCCATCGTTGTTGAACCCACGCAGAGTTTTTCCATTTTTCGCAATCATGGCGAAAGTGCAACATCATTAACCTGGCCGAAAAAATGAAGAATGGAGCACGAAAAACGCTGCTGCGTGAGGATATTGATTTGGAAGGGTGTTTGCCATGGGGATTATTAGTCCCATCGGGCATCCCGGCGAAACTCTGACCCCCGCTCACGATGTTATTTGGACGTGTTGCTTTGCTGCCGGCCGAGTTTTTGTTTGTTCGCTTGTTTCTAATCCGTCAAAAGTGCTCGAAGCCACGTGCGCAACTTTATTGGATTTCGTTGGCTGTTGGCTGTTCTGTTGGCCCCTCGCCGGGCGCACAACATCAACCACCGACGCCTCTCCTGCGGCTGGCAACATAATCCGAACGTTAATCAAAATCAGTTTCGTTTCTGCCATTTTATTGAAGTTCCATTTTGATTACTTGGCAATACTGCAGACACTTTGTTGTTGTCATTGTTGTTGCTGTTGTCATTAACGATTTATTTCGGGTATTAATTTGAAGGGATCATCAATGAGGATGCTGCTTGGGTCGAGTTGTGGCTTGTTCAAAGGGTTTCTTTACGGAGTGAAAGGAAAGACTTCGATTTCAAGTTCAAGACTTTGCAACTTCCACACGAATCTTGCATCGGGCGCTGCTGGAATTTTCTGTCATTTGTTTTTTCCAATAAATTCAATTTTTGCTTTATAAAATCGATGCCTTTGATGATGGCAGCTCCCTTTATTATCTCCAGAATTATTTGATTTCGTACGTCTTTGAACAGTTTTGAAGTCGTTTCAGCGTTTTATTAATGTCGAGCTTCCTCTTCCCTTCTTTTCTTTTATTTATCCTCATTTAATTTCGGCGTCTTTTGTACTTTTACGTTTCGTTTCGGGGACTCAATCAAAATGAAAATGTCGATGGGGTTTTACTGCTTTTCGTCGTCTGTGTTTGTTTCAGAGCGATTTCATTGAAAAATCTGCTGACACCACCACCAACACACACACTCGCTCACACACACAGCAGCACATCCATTTTCCTTATTTGAGTGCGAATTTCGTAATAAAAGTGGAAATTTTCACTTGTTTCAATTTCGTTTCTTGTTTGTCGCATCGTCGCCGATTTCCTTTGTCATCTTTCATAAAATTCAAGCTACCGACGGCCGGAAACCTTGCTCCTTTCCTTTGGAATCTTCTTTGAACACGTCGACGTCGAATTTAAGGCCAACGAATTTCCTCTTTTCACCCGAGGCTGACGAAATGCCGTTTTTTGGCGTTTCTGTTGCGTAACGCATCGCGATATTCGCTTCGTTGGCACTTTTTATATCAGTTTTTGCGGTGTTGCTGCCATTCGCCTTCGGCTTTGAATAGTTTTGCGCCTGAAAACATCGAAGTTTGCGATTTCATTTCAACTGTTGAAGCTTCAAGAGTCCGCTTCTTCGATTTGGAAGCGAGCGAAATTGAAAAGAAGCAGCCAAAGCAAACAAAGCACCACTGCAAACAGAGTGACGGAGAAAAAACGCACAAAACTTTCAAGTTTAAAAGCAGCAAACAATGCGAAAGTCCAGTGAGTCGCCCGCTTCTCCCGCCACTCGATGTTATTGCGGTCCTTTGTTGGCGATGCCGCTGACTGTGGCAGCTCCTTGAACTGTCACTTCACTGAATGCCATCGACTGCGAAGTGTTTGCAGTGACAGTCGCAGGAACGTTGCTTTTGTGAGAAATTCAATCACGTGAACCTTTTCGATTTAATTAAATTTTAACATTTTTGCAGGGATTCCCAACGACAGCAGCAACGCAATCGATTTCAGTTGTGAAACATCGCTGAGGCGTGGCAATTCCTGGAGTTATTAATAATAATTCAAAGTTTTCGACATCGTTTTTGCATCATGGCCGCCGTTGTTTCGGCAGTAGTTGCTGCAACTAAAGTTTCGCCAACTAATTTAAAGCGTGTTAAGTGCTGCTTCGCATCCCCGAGCGATGTCACGCCTCAGCGAGTCTCTTCTGGAGACGTCTCATCTACGCGAAGTTTATCAAATTTGACGTTGGCTGTCGTCCTTCTTCTCATTTTCGCTAATGAAAGAAAACAATAACTTGACTCGTGGCTGCTGCCATGAAAGCCACTTTGATCCTTAATGCGTTGCACACATGCAAACGTCTTCAGCCGAACGACTTCGAGTGGAATCAGGCTCGAAATGAGACATCTTCGAGGCGCGGAGAAGAAGTGACGAAGCAGAGAAGCCGAAGGATGTTCGTTTAGACCGTGAAACGTCGTCGTGGGAGAAGTGACGTCGCAATTTACATTTAATTAGCGATTTTCAAAAATTGTTTGTCGTCTCTTAGGCGTTGTTTGCACAGCTTGGGAATTCGCAGCCTTCACGATTGTTTTTGCTGTTCTTGCAGCTTCTGTTGCACGTCGGAGCTGCGCTTTTTGACTTCTTCTCTTCGAGGACGTCCCAAGATAAGCGATGGCTTCACTGCTTTTGCTGAGTGCGATTTAATTTTGAGTTTGTGTTGTAGTTTCTCGAAATATTCGCGCGACAGAAAGTCGAAACTTTTGGAAGTCGTTGAAGTGTAGATAAGGCAGCAAAAAACGCCCATCGATCGTCAAAGGAATTTGCTGATGTATCCTTTGGTGTGTTTCACTATTTTCTGATATAAATTGAAAGTGGGAAAGAGTCGCAATTAACGAATTCGCTCTTTAATCAACACGAAGCACCGCAAAAGTTTGTCAAAGCGTTGCATACGTTAAAGCGGCCACAACTGACAACAAAAACAAACACAAATAAGATTCGGAGATCAGGAACAAAACCGTGAACTGCAAATTATCAGCAGAAACATCAGCTCCTCGTCCTTCGTCGCCTCTTCGCCGCTCTTCAACGCGGAGTACGTAAAAAGCGTCAACTTTTGATTGCAAATTAAATTTGCCAACAAATTTGATTGCAAAAATAAACACGGAAGCTCGTCGCTACGAAAACCATAAAACGAAGCGGTTTCCGAAGGCAAACAAAACGAATGCAGCACAAGGAAACCGCAAACGCCACCCTCTGCATTCCCTCGGCGACAAGAAGGACGAGGAGCCACACACAAACCTCGAGTTGCTGCCATGACACACAAATAGATAATGAAATCAAATTCAGAAACACATTTTATGAAGTCACCCTCTCGAGGTCCGAAATCAGTTTCGGCAGTCGAATGCGAAGACTGACAACGACGACGCTGACGGCAGCGCAGCGGCTTTATTTAAATTTTTGTGTATAAAGTGTTGTTGTTGTTGTTGTTGCTGTGAATGCTCCATCCAAAAATGAATTGCAATTTCATTCATTGAATCTGCAACGAATACGAAAGTGGAGCCGTCAGCTTCTTCCAGGCTTCGGCAACAAGATGGCGGAAGTAACAATTTCTAGTTAACGCAGTGCTTCGACGTCGCAGCGGGCGTTGAAAGGCAGGCGTCTGAGTCTTAGCTCTGAATCTCCTCTAGAATCCTGCACATGCTACAACATCCTTCAGCTCCTCTTTCATCTCTGCTCTTTCTCCGCATGAAGCTCATTAAAGGCGAGATTTACTTTTGTGTTTGTTTGATAAGCGCTGTTGTTGCCGTCTTCCTGCGCGCTTCCTTCGAAATAAAGACATCCGATGCCACGAAATGTATGAACGAGCAACAGCGCCATTCGACAACACGAACACACATTAGTACAATCTACGTATGTGCTAGAATAATCTGATTGAAGCAGATGAACCGTTGGATAAATGATTGCATGTGCTTCCGCTCTTCTGTTGGTTAGAAAAACACAATCTGCAATCATCATTAAGCTTCTTACAAGCCGATTCCGTCTGAGTCCCACAACTGTAATCGTCCCAACTGAATTATAAGCGGAGGCGAAAAGTATGCAATTGCATTATGAAGCTGCGCTTTATTGACGCTTTTTAAATAATTCTAATAAGAAATGTTAATATTATTGAAGACTATAATAAATTATAATAAATATTGTAATAAATTTTAAATTAAAAAACTTTTCCTCTTTTTAACTTTTTAAAAATTTATTGAGCCTTTTTCTTACGAACATGAAATATAATTTCAAGAGCATTGAAATCTCAAGTCTGCTAATTTCTGTTTTTCTGTTAAATGACAACCTTTAAATAGAAGCTGCTTCCAAAAGTTGGATAGATCAGTTTTCGGCTGGTCGAACTTCGGGTGTTTCTTGCCCTTGGAAGACATTCATTCTAAACTTCGATTACATTTCCTTTGCTGAAGATCAAGGACAAAAAATCTTCTGATTTCTCGTCATATGCCAAAAATAAAATAACTTTGTTTATCGCTGTCAAGTGAAAGAGTTTCATAATCCATTTCTCAAACGTTTGTTAATTTTTTCACTTTTTGTTGTCTCCTTTGAAGACTTCGCAGATGTGAATAAAACATGAACCATGGCCCAAAAATAAAAGACTCGCGATTCATCACAGCGACTGCTTTTATAGCCACGATAACCTTTCACCAACACCAACAACTCGAGTGTCGAAAGGATCTCTACTTCCTCCTATCAACCAAAAACATTGCTGCTGTTGATGTTGAAGCCGATGATGATCGCGCTGTTGGGAGTTCTTCTGCTGCTGATGTGAAAAGCGATGTTGTTTTCGATGTTATTTCCTTTGGGAGTCATCGCTGCGGGAAAGTCACACGCCAAGTTGTCTTAAGAAGCGACGAGGGATGTTGATAAAAATGTGTTTAGCAAGTTGCACTGGAGAAATGAGTCACAATTTCAAATGAAAGACAGAAGCAACACTTACTTCCTTTTCAGGTTCCTAAATATTTAACAAAGCAAGATTTTTATTTCCGAAAGGAATAAAAGCAGTCGCCCATTTAAAGAAGCTTGATAAATTTTTACATTTCATTTATTTGCATTGCACTCAGTGCGTATTTTAATGTAATGTTGTTTTCCCAGCGTTTATTTCGAAAAGTATTCTGGCACTTTTCCGGCGAAAGCAGCTTGCGATCAACTTGACCTGTTTACAGTTGGCAGGAGCGAAGCGAAAATAACAGCAGCTACCGAAGAGTCTCTGCGACAATCTGCTTCGAATGAATAGCAACAGTTGCTGGGACCTCCTTCAGGGATGCTGCTTTTTTGGGAGAAGAGGGTGAGAAAAGCTCAAAGGCAGCAACATGACATGACTTGACATGCATCGAGGACGAATGCGTTTGCGTTTGCTGCTGTTTGTTGCCAAATTTTCAAGCCACATTTGCCGATTCTTCGACTTGGCAGCGACTTGGCGAAGTCGTCCTTTCAACTCAATCTGATTTGATTTGTTTCGTGTTTTGCATCTTTCGACAGCACACACAGAATCAGAATGTCTGCGCCTTCGGCTGTAGTTGGATGGAGTCGAAGTGCAGCGTCGGCTTCTATTGCACCAAAGTGTTGCCAACAAGTAGCAGAAAACATCGAGGAGGAGTCGAGTGAGGAGTCGTCGGAAGCAGCGACGGAGTGTCGTCGTCATAAAGGATTCACTGAACTGCATTTAGTTGAAAAATTAAAGCGGATTGTGGAGGTCGTTGAGCATAGCAACATTTATAATAACTACATTCAATATAATAACACAAAAAAAGGAATTGTCATCAATACTTCAAAAACGATTTCACTCGAACTTCGTCGATTTTAATGCAGTTTTTATTGCGAATTGACTTCAATGTTTGATTAGAATGTTAAATAAACGGACACTTGTTTTTGCCGACTTTTTCTCCACTTTAGAAGCGAAATCTGTCAGCTCAATGGAAGTCAAACCGATTTCCGTGCTTTCAACGCTCTTTCGCTTCCAGATGATCTCGGCTGCAGCCTCCGGAGTCGCTTCTGATTGCCTTTTGGGGAGATTTTTCCACGTCGCCTGTCCGTATCCGGCGCCTGTCTACCGCGGTTTCACAGCGTCGCTGTCGCAATTGAGACCTAAGCAATTATTTGATTTAAAATTCCATTAAAAGATAAGAAGCCAAGACTCTGAGCCCGGTTCATTTCCATCTGACCCAGTGACGTCTGGCGCCCGCTTCGACTGTTAATTATAAAGGCTGCCACCTTCGAGTGCAGCAGGAATGCGGACAGATTAAAAAGCTTGACATCTCCGGCTCAGTTCTGAACTCGAGTGCGTTTTTAAACTTGTTTTCGTTATTGTTTTTCTTCCAGTGCATTTCTTATGCTTTTTTTCGTGTTCATTGTGAGTTTGCAGCACCTGCGGCTTTTCTTAGCAGCTGTTTACTTCCTCGAAGGTCCTTTGATGCTGCTGTTGGTCCCTTGCCGATGCTGTTGATCCCTTGATGCTGATGTAGGTCCCTTGATGGACGGGAGTTTCTGTGTTTGTGGATTTCTGTGTGAGTAATACGAGGCGTTGACACCCACTTTAAAACTTCTGATGGCGCACCCTGCGGTCGTTCGTTCTCTTCACATCCTCCTTCATCACGTTGAATAGTTTTACATTTGGCTTTCGTTGCTACTTGGCTGTAAATCGCTGTTGTTTGTGTGCTTATCCTTGATCGTTGTTGAGAAGCGACAATGGATTATGTGATGGGACAAGCAACCAGCAACAACAACGTACAAAACAAAGCCATTACATTAAGAATAAATGTTTCATCTCGTGTTATTTTCCTTATCCTTAGCGACACATAAGAGGACACTCCAATTAGACCACAATGAAGCAGTGTGTGTTAGACTGCGATGTGTTGCTGTGAAGTTTTAAAGAGTGTGAGTTTTAAATAATAATCATTTCTGTGTTTAAAGGGAAAAATTACATTTTTGTTTTCTACTTGATGAAGAAAACTTATTGTAAAACTGAACTTTAGCTTTAAAAAGTGTTCATAAGACCAATAATCTTATATAGCTTTCAATTTGGTTTAATGCTTTGTTAATCAACGAGATTAGAGCAAGTGTTTGTGATTAAAACACACATTTTACTAATAAACATTTTTTTTTCCGAATAATTAACACATAATGCTTAATAAAGCCATAGAAGCCTCATGATTTCATGTTTAAATGGCTCATGGCTCACGAATTCACCGCAAACATCGTTTAATCCTAATCTCTTGCTGTTGAGACTTGTTCAAGTCTGTTGCTTGTCGCCTTTCCTTGGCCGAAGACAAAGAAAGCCCCACAAAGAAGCCCCTCAACGCCCCCGTAATCATCGCCGCTTTCCCCTTCGACAGATGTGTGCTTCGTTGCGTCGTTTTGTCTCCTCGGGATTCTTATCAGTTTCTCCCAACATGATGAGGAGGAAGGTGAACGGCGCCCCAACGGGATTCACTGAGGGTTTTCTCAGCGTTGACAGCGAAAACAATTACAAGAAGTTTTAATCTGGTGATTTGAAGGTGCGCAACAAAGCGAAGCAGAGCTGAGAGAATGGAAGGAAACCGCATCAAGATGAGAGCTAGAAATGAAAGACGTTGTTAAGGACAAGAAAAGTCGTTGGAAGCAGCGAAATGAGGGTTGCGATGACTGATGATGGAAGACTTTTGTTCGAGGAGTAGACGAGCAAGTCTGAAGGGGAAGAAGCGGCTGAAAGCAGCCGGCATCTTGCCTCATTGAAGGGCCGCCGCCGACGAGCTTCCGCTAGCGACGCGCCGGAAGCGGAAGCGGAGACAAATGCTAACAGCGAGTTGCAAGCAGATCGCATGCAATAAAACACAACTTAATGAGAATGAAGAGGAAGAAGCTAAGCACAAGAACTGAGATTAAATGAGACACTTGATAAATGCAAAGGAACGAAGGAAAGGAGAAAAATCATAATTAAAATTGTTAAGATAATCGCAAATGATTTGCTCAATTTGAGATTAAATTAAATTCCGGTGCTGATTTCGAATTTGCAAGTTTTCCGAGTTAATCTTGAAGCTCCTTTTTCGCTCTTTAAGAATTTCAATTCAATTAAATTTCGATTTTTCTTGATGAATATGGAGTGTTTAATATTCGTTTTCATTTAATTGCGTTTACTCTAAGCGCATTCAAAGAAGCTGCAAGGAGCACAAGCGAAAATATGACCTGAAGGAGAGTCACCGGGATTTCGTTGCAAGCGAAAGAAAGAAGGAACAACAACAACCAAACCTACAACGACGACTTCTTCAATGACTGCTTTTTATGCATGCTAGAGTTGGGGGAAGAAGCATCAGAGGAGAAGCGAGGGCAGCGTCAGAAGGCTTCACGAACGGCAGCGAAAAATGTATTAAAATTTGTAGAAAACTGTTGCCGGTTGCGTTGCAGGATCAACGAGGAGTGAAACGAGGTCCTTATTTCGTTCGCTGCACTCTTTGTTGGAGTCCTGTGCAGGAGCCGGCATGAAATATGATTAAATGCAAACTCATAGACTTCGCCGCTCCTGCGCCTGGAATGAAGTCTGTTTATTTTACGAAAGCTAAAGGAATTAATAATAAACTCGAAAGCAAGAAAAGAAGAACGAAATCGAATGAAAGGTGGAAAGGAGTACGACGAGGGAGGGAGGGAAGAAAGATCTGCAGGTGAACAGCAAAAAAAACTCTGAAAAAAACCTAATTTCTCGCGGCGTTTTTTGTGCCTTTTCACTGTTTTGTTTCTTATTTTTCCGCACTTTTCCGAGTGGTTTACAACGCAAAAGAGCCAAAATATGTTTACATTGCAAATCCTTTTCAAGGAAGAAAGGATTTTCATGCTTCGAGTATTCAAATCGGTTTCTTTCGCTGTTCTTCGCTGCGCTTCTGAATGAGCAGAAGTCGTAAGTGAATTAAACAGTGATTTTAATCTCTTTAGCAACTTCTTTTCCGTTTCTTTTTCGCAATTAATCATCAAAGATACGAATTTAATCATTTTATTGCTTCAATTCTTTCGCTTTTCGCCTGAAATTCTGCTAAAACAAACAGATTTAAAAATCATATTTTGATGAGCTGCATAAATAATTTTTATGAGTGGCAGAAATGAAAACAGAAGCAACAACAGTCATAAATAGAAAATAATATGCAGAAAAACGGCAGCAGCAACAGGAAAGAAAACAGAAACAACGAGCGACAAGCCGAACAACAACCCGCACAACACGAACACGAACACGAACACGAACCCGAGCAACAGCGAATGCACACAACTTAAAATACCACAGAAAAGCGACGAAGTAAATATTCATGCCGCAAAAAATTGCCTGCGATGAGCTCTTGTCAATGAATTGGATGCTGCTGTCGCTGTTGCCGTTGCTGCTGCTGCCGTTCGTGGGCGTGTTGCGACATTTCGCTGTGCATCGATTTTATTTGTCGTCATTGTTCGCTGCTGTTGGGATTTGATCGCTCGGCCAGCTGAGCTGCAGGCTGAGTCTGCGTTAAGTTTTTTGCTGGCCTTCGGTTTGTCATAAATATTCATTGAATGCAAGTAGTTGGCAGCTCTGGCAAATATAAAATTTGGAAAGAGCTCTGGAAAAAACAAAAAGAAGCAAGAAATTCAGTTGGGTTTTTGCTCTCATTCGTTTATCTTCAACTCAATTTTTTGCGCGTTAAAATTTGTTATAGTTTCTGCTTTCCTGTTGCTGCTGCTCTTTTTAGAAAACAGCGATTTGCATACATTCTTTTTGCTCCATAGCTTAAAGTAACCTGGCTAATAATAGTCACGGTACAACCAACAACAAGCAACACTAAAAATGCTAGTTTTTACTTTCTGTAATAATAAATAATAAATGTCATTAAATAATGAATAAATAAAGTAAGATAATAAATATAAATAATATATAAATAAACAAAAATCCTTTCAAAAAACATGAGAAAGCGAATAGTAATCCGATTATTTATTGTTATTGTTTATTATTTAAAATTGAGAGTATAAATTTGGTTTTTTAAATCCCAAAACAATCGCGAATTAAATGAAATCTCTCAAATAAATTCAATTCAAGTCTTAAATCATGCATGACGAATTATTGCCGAGTGCATCGCTTTGTGTTTGTTTCGGAAACTTTTCCAATATTTTTCAGCTCATATCACATGCGATATTTCTTTTCTATTCCAAATGTTATTGGTTTTTGTTTTCCGCTGTTCAATTTACACTTCTATGCACGGATATTGAACAACGTTGCCACGAGTTGCTGAATATTCTCCAAATTCTGGTGCAAAATACGGAAAAGTTCCGAATTATTTCCACTGCCGATGCGAAGAAATAAACGTTTGGCAGCCAGATTGATAAATAGACGAGATGTGAGTTGAATATTACGGATTTTATTACATTTTCCCTACAAATAAATTCAAAAACCACTGATTGAAATATATTTAAAGATTTCGTTGCTTGCAACGGACATATACAGAAGTGAATACTGCTTTTTACCTTTTAAATAGCTTCACAAAATCGGGAGTCGCAAACTATTCAAAAGGTTTCCTGCTTTAATTAATATTTCGTTGTTATTTCGACATGAAAAATAAATAAAAAGTATTCAAGGTTTTTCGTCTTTGTTCAATATAAAAAAACTCGCCATACAACATTTTCTCAGACATGAAATTAAAAGGAATTCATCCATGTTATTGCCTAGGGTTCGCTTAATTAGCAGCCCTCTTTGTCTCTATTTTAGGCGTTTTTATATGCAGAAAAAAGCTTCGCTGGCCACTTGGCGCTTTTCCCACATTTCAGCTTCAAAGGCGAATTAAAAACGAGCAACGCGTCCATTAAAAATCCAACGATAAGCGCAGACTTGTGCTGTTCGCTCCTTGCAGGTAAAAAACCGAGAAATAGAACAATAAAATGCGAAATGCAAAGCGGAAAAACGAAACAACGAACCGAAATGAAAGCCATGAATTAAAAAGCAAGCCATCAAAAATATAAAGTAGAAAAATGCCAACAACTTGACCGCAAATGAGTACCTAAACTATTTGAAATCCTTGATTCCACTTCCTGCATCCCGTCGAGTGGCTGTCGTGGTCTCAATGCACCGGGGAATGTCTAGCGAAAGGCTCCCGTCTGCGGTTTGTTGCTGGCTTTAGCAAAAGTCGCCGGGACCGGAGAAAAACACACCGTAATAAAACGAGAATTAAAATGGCAGCGAAGCATTTAACATTTGAGGACTTAAATAAGCGGAAGGTAATCGTTGAAAAAGTAATTCGTTGAAGGATCCGGCCGGCAAAATGGCTACGTTCTTCAATTGCTCACAACTGGAAACTTCAATTAATTACAAGGAGCCGAAAGCTCTCCAACAACCGATGAAACATTATTAAACTTGGAGAATAGAGTTCGATTTTATTGAATGCCATGAATAATTAACACAAAAAGGGACATTGTTTGTATTTGAATTTAATATTAATAGACGAGAATTCAATTTGAATTTGGAGCAGACGCAGTTCAATTATTGTCCACTTTGGTGAATTGAAATTACTG
The DNA here is from genome assembly GCA_937620795.1 of Thecophora atra. Classification (NCBI taxonomy): domain Eukaryota; kingdom Metazoa; phylum Arthropoda; class Insecta; order Diptera; family Conopidae; genus Thecophora; species Thecophora atra. Next base: position 66,777,690 of record OW569397.1, on the reverse strand, counting down.
TAACTTGATGAAAGTTCCCTTAGACTTTATTTAGACAAGTTTTTTGGAACACTGCAGTTACTTTGGAGATTCCAAAATAAATTAATTTCTTTTGATTAACAAATGCAGATAATAAAACAAGAAGGAAAAAAGCCAAATACTTTGGCTGCGTGTGCCTTTGAAGCGGCGAAAGTTTCCAGCATCTGCCAAACTTCAGCAGCAGCAGCATCAAAATCAACAACGAAGACAAACTTGCTACCGATGCGTGCATCTTTCGGAAATTGTTTGCTGCAGAAGTTGATGTGAAGTTTTATTCGCTGCAACAGCAACAGAAAACAATCGAAATTAAAATTTGAAAGACACAAATTTGCATGCCACACAACAGCAATGAAGGCGAGTGCGAGGGCGAAACATATTTTGACCAACAGACATCGACAGCTGTTGCACAGATGACTGTGGCTATTGTTTAGTTTAATTTGTTGCTTCATTGTTTGCTGCTGGTCGCTTTAAACCAATGCCCTCTGCTTCACTTTGATGTGTGCTGAATTTTGTTTACTCCTTCTTGTGCTTATTTTTCGTTAAGCTTAAAATTTATCGATTCAATTTGCGTCGCACGTTTTTTGGGGCAACATTTCTGATGGATTTTTGTGGGACAGATGTTCCGAAAATAGCTTAAGTTCGTTAGAAGGCAAAATCAAAAAATTGGGTACCACGCGGCGTATGCGTAACATTCAATTCGATCAAACAGCTTCAAGTGACACACGTCTGCGTCTGTTGCTGCTACAATTGCCCATGTTTCATTGAACTTGACATTTACAATGGAACAACAGCAGCAACAATAACAACTGCAACTGCACATGATTGTGTATGCAGCTTTAATTCTGCGCCAGCACATCGTGAATTTCATCCTCGTATCCACATTTCATTTCACTCGCGTCTGTGTAAAGGCGATTGTAATGCAGATCCATTGCTTTCCGGAGCTGTTCATGTGTTTGGGCGTGTTCTGCGTGGATACTTCAATTATATTGCACCGTGCTTTTTGCTATAAAATCATTTATTTCAGTTCTCAATGAAAATTATTGTATTTCCATTTCTCGCATATATTTTTTTGCCACAAACAAAACGAAGTTGTATTATTTTATTAATTATGGGGCAATATTTCGTATTGTGTGCAATTAATGCTTCATATTTAACGGTTATTTAATGGGTGTTGCTGCTGTTGAAAGGCTGAAGCGCTTTCAATGGGAGCCTCTGTTAATAATTCGCTTTACTGCGTCTTAACAATCCAGAAATGCGCAGTAAATCTCGGAATTGATTGCCAATACACCAGCACTCACATCTTGTTTGCATATGTGTGGGTGCGACGCAGCGTCAGGACGCAATTTACGGCACTCTGATAAAGAATAATTTGATTTCTACCGCACGGACTCTCGTCTTTCTTCATTTCTTTTGCGATGAATGAAATTGTGTCAAAGAAAAAAAGAATAAAAGAGAACCGAACGAAGTGACTCACACGAAATTGAAGTCATAAATTAGTTTATTGGATCTGGATTTATATCCAACAAAAGGATCTCCTCGTCAGTCCTGTTTCCTGCCTGAATGCTGCTTGTATTCGTATTTCAGGAGCTGCCATTTGCAGCCTATTTAGTTGAATAGAAGGCAACCTTTTCCAGTTGAGCTCTTGTCGTCTTTGTGTCCTTCGTCGTCCTCCGCGTCGACGCTCCTTCGAACCCAACGAGTGATGAATGCCAGTCAATGTTGAGCGACTGAATAAACAGCCAGCAACGGAGTTGAGACGCAGGAAAGCAGCCCAAAAGACATGCATAAAATATGTATTCTGTATTGAAAATAAGTGGGCGTTCTTCTGCAGCGAGCGAGGTGCTGTAATGGATGTCTTTGATGTGGGCAAATGCGCCTCTTTGCCTTTTTAATATTTCATTTTAGTGATCCTTTCAGAGTTGACAGCTTTTCACAAAACGAGCAGTTGAGGCACGCGACTGAATGAAGAGTAAATCAAGCTGATGAGGCTTTTAGATTTTTCTAGTTACCTTGAGATTGCAATTAAGCTGTTTGATATGCTGCGGTTGCGGTTGCAGCATCTGAAGGAAGTTCGTCTCATTGCGGATGTGAATGGAGCGACGGTGAAAAGCGTTTATTAGCTGCTCGGTTGAAACGTTGATGGTTTCGATCAGGTTCCAAATCGTGATGCAATTTCGCATCTCTGTCAGTTCAATTTATTTACAAACACATCGAAAATCGGCTGATGTCATTCATGTTTACGTGAATGCGAAATTTCGCTTATTTCTAAATTAGAAATTTCATGTTATTTTGCTGAACAACAACGCATCCCATTCATTTATAAATAAACACACGCAATTCGAACACATTTAAAGCCAATTCGTGACTTCTTTTGATGGCCGAATTAGTTGTGTTTTGTTTTGTTGCTCGCCTTTCAAATGATTTGAGCGATTTGGCGCCGACTCGTGAACATTTGCGCTTTGCAGACACATTTAATTATATTTAAACGTGAGTCACTCTACATCATTGACTAAATTAATGGGTATTTTGAAACATGTCGGCTTCAGAGGTGTGAAAATTGTGATAATTACAGTCGTTAAATAGTGAATTGGAAGCTTTCATTTGCCATATTTTAGCAACGTTAACATTTTAGCTTAATTTAAGACGCTCTTAGGAAACGTTTGCGTTTCGATTACGTCGAAAATACATACACAAACATGCATAGAATAGAAATCACATCATATCCTTGTCTTTATCATAATCTTCAATCGATATTCGAGCTCAAAAACGACCGAACAAAGGACACACAAACACACATTGTGCATGGCGCCGCTTTTCCTGCTTGAGGAACTCGCAGTGCATCGCAAATTGTCGAAATTCAGTGTTTGTTTTGGGAAGCCGCTGCCAAAGGATGTCACAAACGCGGCAAGGACTAAACAACAAACACTTAATGAAAATAATGTTAAAGGATCTCGGTTATGTGAAAGATAATCCTTGTTAGCAGCTGACAACCTGCCACGTTGCTGTCGCCTGGCGAACTCGACGCTGCTTGGAGGTGTGGAGAGTGGAGGGGAGAGGTGAGCGGTGGGTGTATGTCAGGTGCGGTAAATGCGATTATTTGTTCATTGTTTCAAGTGCTTCTTGAACAACAGCATCTAATCACCGGGTTTTCGTGTTTGGTCCTCGGAAGCCCCTTGAAAGAGGCGCGGCAGATGATGGGGTAACGGCGGCGATGGGGAGAACTCCATTCAGCTGCTTTACCGCGCTGACGACGAAGTACCTGCTACCGAGCTTGAGTGTCATTAATTTTATTACGATGCGGATTAAAGGTGAGAAATTGTAAAGCTGAAATTTTGCGGTCGTCGTCGTCGTCCTTTTGTTCTGGCGCCATGCAACCTCCGCATTTACACGTTGTCCCGGATTACACGGTGATTTGCTGCAGATTTCAGCTATGGTAAAGAGGTCCCAGCAGGACTTCGCTTCGAATTAGAAGCAATTGTGTAATTTTCTAAATGTTTATCTGAATTTAGCAATAGACTTCACTTCCTCCTCAACCGCAAATAAAGAAGGAGAAGAAGGAAAAGAGCTCAGCAATGGCTGCTTATTAAATGTAAATTTATTCTTTTCCAAATACCAGCAAGATAACAGTTAAGAAAGTGAAATCCTCCGCTTTCAAAGAGCTTTGAAATGTGGTGTGGCTCCCGAACCAGATTCGTGCTTCGTTTGTTAGCATTTCTGATGGTGGCCAACATGCAACGAAAACCTCATCCACTGCAGCCTGAAATCCTCACGAATGCCTTGGATTTCTCCAATCGCGTGTGTAAATGATTTCGTTCTTTTATTGCAGTCATCGTTTGCAGCTTGTTGCCAGGGTTTTGAGCAGCATGTTGCTAAAATGAGAGTTAGACTCAATTGTTGACCAGCAAAATGCCTACGTAAAGAAATTCCCTACACCGTCACGTTTACAGTTTTAATTAAAACCTTTATGAAAGGTGAACGCGGCTGAAATATGGTTTTAATTAACGCTGAGTTGTCGTCGGCGTGCGAATGTGTAATTCAAAATTTAGTGAAGGGAAAAAGCACTCTAAAAAATAGTGAATCCCGCCAACTATGGAATATTTGCGGGGCTTCTTTTGTGTTGAATGCATGAAAGAGAAGAGAAAGCAATCAGAGATCAGAAGCAGAAAAAGCATAAAAAATGGAGTAAGAATAGCAGTAGATAAAAGAAGCTAATAAAAGAAGCATCTGCAAGAAGAATCACTGTCACTTTGTGCCAGCTATTTGACTGTCAGCGACGATTGAAATGTTTTTTGCACATGCGGCTCAGGCACACATTCACAACTCTCGTTCTTAAACTGAACTCGGCCGAAATCCTTTGTGCCTGCGCTTTTTCTCTCGTTAGTCTACGAGAGAGTGAAACTCTTGGACCATGGAAACGCCAGCGGCTTTCAAAGTTCTCATGTTACAACAGAAAACGTTGCTACACGGATGCAACAACAACTCCTAGTTGCTGCTAATTAAATCATCGGCGGGGAAAATCCACTGTCAAGCCTCCATTAACAACTGTCACTCAACAGCAACGAGTTTTTCCGCTTTCCAATTGCAAACGCGTTTCATTATTCAATTTCCTTCACGTTTCATTAACTTCATCGGCGAATAAATCCTGGCGAAAGCAGATAAGAAGTTAAATCGTATGGAAAAACACATTAAAAATCTATAAAACAACTTCGAGTAGAAACTTCATTCGCAAACTGCAACGCTTTCAAAACTCTTCAGACGCGTCTTCGAACAGGCGTAAAACTGTCACGGGGACGAAATTAAGCATTGCACAATCGACTGGAAACGTCAAGCTTTGTACAGACTCTAAGTAGCTCATGAAGCCGCAACATGACAACTACAACCGAAGCGCAATGGATGCAGCAGGTAGATCAATCGATTTTTCCCCTTCATTGCATCGGACTGAGAAGCGAGTTCCTTCGTTGGCGTCCGGTTCGGAGGGGAGGGAAATCTGTTTACTGACAGGTTTATTGCTCGATAATTAAAGCATTTTGCAGCGTGTTTTAACCAAAAAAAAAACTGATTTCCATGTCGATCCGCTGCTGTGATTACATCCACCAACAACGCACAACAATCGATGCGGCGCTTAAATAAATCTTAATTAATAAATGCTTCCTGTCACGCCCCCCGCCCTCACTGAGCGTTGCGTGCATCGGCAGCGCTATCGCTGGAGGTTCATCGGCTAATTAAATATTCAATTATTCCATGTTCTTCCCGAATTAATATACTTTTTCACTATCGCCACAGCAGCAACAACAAAAGTGGGTTAGGATTAAACAGCAGCGCCGTCTGCAGTGATTTATTTGCTTTCAAAATGCCGCACGACAGCGACTCTGTTATTAACTGCACATGCCTGAAAGTATGCAAGGCGAACTGAAATGCTGATTGCGTTGGATGCAAATCTTGTTGTTGGCATTTTTTCTGTGCTTTTTCGTCGTGCTCCTGTTTTCTTGGTCACCCTGTGCTGGCTACGTTTGCATTGCAACATGTTTCTACATGCTCGTCGTCGTCGGCGGCGGCGGCAGCCAGCATTTGGCTGTGGCTGTGGCTGTGGCTCCTCTGGTCGGACTTTCGGACGTTTTTATTTACAGCGCTTAAAGCAAGCAGTCGTTGGGCGGTTTTTAAGGACTTAGTTTAGATTGTCGCGTTATTGAAATGGCGTTGGAGCGGCGGGAGAGTGTGCTGTGTGCATCCGGTCGGTGGGAGCGATGCAGATAGTCATCGGCTGCATTTTCCATACGCTTGCCTTCGAGCACTTAAAGCGGAAGTTGAAGCGTCGGCTGATGTAAACACTCAACCACAAGCACTCATATTGTAAATCGTGCTTTTTCTATGCAAAATACGAAAATTTCCCTTTAAAATATTAAATTTTATGCAATAAAATTGTTTATCACAAAAGAAATTCTATTCAGAGTATATAAATATGCATTTTTCTCTTCATGAACATTCATTGTTTCATCATCATTTCTGTTTAAGTTACATTTTACATTTCTCATTTGTCGCTGGCCAAGACTTAAGCATTAACGTAGATCCGGCAACAAAAGCCATTGAAAAAGGAAACTTATTTTAAGGTTGAGTCGCTAAATGCGTCGCTTTTATAGCTTTCAGTTGCAGCTTCAAAATGTCGGCAAATCCACTCGTGGCTTTACTGCTGCTCCTGCTGCTGTTGCCTCTAAACGTCTGCCACAAACTTTAAGTAATTAAGTGAAATTTTTATTGCGTCCGTTCTCCAAACGTATTCGTTTAATGCAGGATGTTTTCCACATACTTTCACCCTGTTCCCGAGTGTTTGGCAGTGAAGTGAACAAAGCAAAAGCAAATTGATATAAAATAAATCGCTGGGGTGCTCTTGGCGAGGTGTGTGTTTGTGTTGCAAGGATTGATTTGGTGACAAACTCTGCAGCGAGTCTTTGTAGTCGTCTTAAGTGTGCTGTGCCTTTGGCCGGAGGAACAAGGAGTGAGAGCTGCTGACCAGCAAAGTAAAGCAATTAATTTTATTTAAGTGGTCGTTAAAAGCATCTTTGGGGCGTCTTTGGGCGTCTTCTGTACCCGCCCGGAAGATTGTAAGCGATTGTAGTTGGCAATGAGAAGGAGAAGCGACGAACCAGGATTCAAAATTACTATAAAAAATGTAATAAATGAGATATGACCCTCAGGCGAAATAATACAGGATTATGATCAATAAATGATCTTCTAGTAGATCAATCAAAATGCAGTGAATCAAGTTCAATAAAGAGAATGAAGCTGGGGGAAACTCCGGAATACTTCAGGGCATTTAATGTTATTAATTAAGTCATTATTTCACTCAAAGCCATCAGTAAATTCATCATTCAAACTTCTACGGTTCATATTCCAACATGATTTATAAATAATATCATTTATACCAGAGAATATTTCTGGAAATTCTCATTTGTTTTAATTACAATAAATATTTGATTTTGTGGGACGTGGACTGCAAATGATTTGTGATTTCCTGCTTCAGTGTCGTCTTCTTCTCCATTCATCTGCAATTCACTTCACTTCACTCATCATCACTTCGATTTGTTGATAAATATTGCTTCAATAAATTTTAATTCTAATTGAAATGTAAATAAATGCAAAGTTTTCCATTAGAAATGAGAATGCTGCGCTTAGAGAAGATGTTGTTCGTCGTATAAAGTAATCAATTTTGATTGATTTGCAATATAAACAACTTCGATTCCTCATGCAGCCTTCAATGCCGAATTCAATTGAATTGAATTCAGTTCTATTCGAGCATAAATAACACTAGAGCGTAAATTTCAAAGCCGTTTAATTTGGCAACGAGGACAAAAGATGAACGAAGCACACAGCAATGAAACAAAAGAGACAAAAGCAAAGCCAACCAACAACGAAAACGACAGAAGACAAGCAATAACAACACTGAAAGCGACAACAAAACAAAAAGTTGATAGCCAAGAAGCTGAAAGTAAATAAAAAACAAATCAACTTTCAGCAGTTTTTTAGGAAATGTCAAAGTTAAACTCTGAATGGAAACTCTGCGAGGATGAAGTGAAAGAAATAAGTGTGGGAAAAGGTAAAGAGGGAGGGAAGCTTTTATCGTATAATTGAAAGCCAGCCTGTCAATTGAGAGAATGTCGTTTAAATTTGAAAGCAAAAGATGAGGAAAAAACTCAATTTAACAGAAACGATGTCACTTGAATTAATTTAAAAAAAAAAAACAAATCGGAAACAAAGTTTCTGTGCTGAAAGATGTAATCCTGGCAGTTTAATTAACGGCGAAATTGAACAAAAAACCGAAAAACGAACGAACGCTTTAATTTTAATTAATTTCAACTCATTTCAAAAGAATTTTTGGGAAAATTTAACTTCAATTGATGTTTGAGAAGCTTAAGAAGGACAATACAGGGTGTATTTTGGTAGGTCCTTCGCTCAACTCACACACACAGCCACAATTTTGCAGCAGATCTTCGCCTGAGGGCGAAACACATTATTAAAATAACGTGGCGCGCCTACATCCACTCTACAAGCCGGCTACATTTTGTCCAACACGTTTTCTTAATTAGCAACAACAACAGCAACGCCAACAGCAACAACAATTACAGCAACAACAATTACAGCAACAACTTCTGCAAAACATCGTCGGGGAATTGAGAAGGGGCGACGGACGGACGAGTTTTCTAAAAGCTCTGAGAACGGGACGACAAAGACGAGTGTTGCGCCATTTTTGACATTGTTATTAAAACGGAAACGGAAATCCTTGCAACATGGCGTTGTTGGTGCAGCGCTGCACCGTTTCCTGCTGTTGCTGTCAGCTAGACTACATAAAATCTCTGTAGAAAATCATGCTGCAGGCAATTGTACAGCATTAGCAGTAAGTAAACGAGCATTTAAAGCAACAACAACCACAGTCGCAACAACAAAAGCCCTGTTGCAATGAGCAGTCGTTGCTGCTTCCATTTCCATGTTGCTGCTGTTATTTTAATGCGTTGAGCAACCGAAACGTGCCTTTTTCTATGTCTCGCAACTTTCGAGCAGCGTGAGAGCTTTCAATGTCTTTCGAATGTCGGCGAATGGTTGTCTTTTTGCCTGTGTGCGTAGATGGCTGGGTGAAAGTGTGGGCGTTCCCAATGCTTCTTTCCATGTTCATCGGCTTACATGAAGAGCAGAGGAGACACTTGAAAACCCATAATGAGTGAAAAACGATCGCTGTTTTTACGTTTATGCGAGAGACGTGCGAAGGAAAGAGATGAACACTCGTGGCTGTGCTAAGGTCAATGTCTGTTCTACTCTGACGGCATTTTAACGACATAATCGTCACAATTACCGTTAGAGAATCATTTTCAGGAATTTAGACACTCATAAGAAGTCCGTGAATGGCTTCAAGGTGTTTAAGGGGACGAGAAAGGGGTAGGGAAAGACGAATTGGATGGGGGAAGTAATGAGAAAATGGGAATTGGAGTGTTTACATTATTCCTACAGGGGTGCATGTCCATGAATTCTTACGGGGAAGAAAATTGACTTATTCATAAGCCGAAGGAATGAATTCAATGATTTTACATTGACTCCTTAGTGCTTATTAATCCACTCATTATTTTCATTATTACTCAATACTAATTACAAGATTAACTCGAAAACTTGTTCTTATGGTTGAATAATAAAAACCGAAACCACGATGAAGCTTATTTGTTCTAAGAACTACGCTTATCACGCATTTTAATTGCTTCTGTGTTCCGTGGTGCTGAAGAAGTTCCTCCTCCTCCTCCTTCTACTTCACCAGTAGCACATTTTTTCGATTTATACAGCTTCACTGTTCGCGCTCTCACACTAAATTAAACACGCTCGGGCCAAACTTGTTACCTACGCAAAACTTTCTGCACACTCGAGTGACGTGTTTTAATGACGCTGCGTTTATTGCCAGGATTCAGGCAGAGTTGCCATCGTGTCGCCACTCGCTCAGGATATGCATGCTGTTGCCTCAGAATAAACAGCTCCAGAAGTTTAACAAAAGACAGAAAAGAGAACAAATTGCAATATGCTCCTTCGAGTGAACCGAGGCAGCCAGGGAAGGAAGCAGGTGGCCAGGAGATGCTTCAATACAGTGTCTGTAAGAGCAAAATTGCAAATCAAGTTTTCTATTTAATTGTAGTCGACTTTGAGGCGTATGACGAAGTTTTGCAGGCACTTTCACAAAATACACTTTAATAATGCAACGGAAACAATGAAGTGAGACTGTGTGTGTGTGTGTGTGTGTGTGTATGTGTGTGTGTTTTACTGACACTGATGCAACGAATATTGATGAACCTTAAACGCATTCTGATCCATGTTTACATCTATTTTACAGTTGCACGTCTCAATGACGGCTGCTCAGTTGCCATGAAATTAAATTCCTACTTTGTCTTTTCTTTTTCGTATTTGATTTTGTTCTGTGTTCAGGAAACTCTTCACTAGATTTGTCTTTGTTTTCTGTCCTCCGTCATCGCCGTTCGTCCCTCGCTGCGCTTTGTTTTCTATTCAATTGCCGATCAACTCATCGTGCAGCTCGTCATTTCTCAACTCATGCGTCAATTTCACTGCTTGGTGAATGAAATGCATTTTCCGAAGCAATTACACACCCACACATGCAATGAATACCATGTGTGTGTGTGTGTCACATGTTATAAAAAACGGTTGTTGGTTACTTTTATTGGGCTGTAATTTCATTAGAGCGCAAAAGCAGACATAAAAAATTTCCAACTCAAATAAAATGTGAAAGTGTGTGTCTGCCCGTGTGTGTGTGTTTGAGCACGTGTGTCGTCAACATGTTTTATTGTAGTCATTAAAATGTTACAGTTGCATTTTCCATGCGATCCTTTCTCTTGTTCCTTTTTGGCTGGCATTTAAACCAAATGCGCTCGTTCCGCAGATGTGAACAGCAAATAATAATAATAATAATAACTTTAATAACATATAAAAAATATGCCGGGGGGGAGAGGAGCAGCAACGGGTAATAAAAGACCTGCACTGCTTTTAAACCATTTACAATTTGTGTTGGTCATTTCAGGGTTGGCTCTAAAAATTGCAAAATTACATCGAAGATCCTGTTGCCAGGAGTTGAAATGAATAGCTGCTGTTATAGCTGCAATTGTTGCTGCTTCTATAAAATTGAATTGGAATGTAAAGTTGTCAACATGCATTAAACAGCTTTTTGTTCAACTACTGACAAAAACAACGGGGCAAAGAAAAACGAGTGTGTTGCAAGTTCAATGGGGAAAAAGGCTGAGCTGATAGTGAATGCGGCGGGGGGAAAAGAGATGGTTGAGGGGCGTGTATCTGAACATGCACGCGATTCATGTGCATATTAATGAGGAGCCATTAAAAACATTTGTTCAGATTTAATCTTTATACTAAATTTAAGCGTTTATTTCATTGCGTTGCAGTCGTCGTGTTTGATTGCGTTTTTTATTGTCCTCAAAAAATCATATTTGAAAAGTTTTCGGAAGACGAAAAAATTATATTCTATAATATATTATTATTTGGACTAGTGTTTTCCATCAGCTGGCAACACATTAAAGTCAGCAAAAAAAAAGAAGCAAAAAAAGAAAACAGGAATCAAGAACCAAAAAAGCCAAAAAAAGGGATACAGAAAAAAAAACGTAAAATAAGGAATATATTTAAATAATAAAAAAACCACAAAAAATTAAATATAGAATAAAATTTTTATATTGTAATAATTCGATTCCTCGTCAAATTCGAAAAAATACACAGAAAAATCCCAACAAGACAAAAGAACAAAAAAATTCAAAACAAATACCGACACAATGTCGTAATGACTTCCTTCTGAAATAATTTCAATTTTGTGAAAAAAGTTTTACTTAGTTATGTGGAGAATCCTTCGAAAAAGTGTCCTTTTTTGGCGCTAGTGATTGCAACTAAAATTGTAGATTATATTTCGATGTTACAGCAGCCCTAAATACCAAATATCTACTTTCTAACGGTGTTTAGTGTTGAGTTATGCATGAAATTTGAAAAATCCTGCTAGAGAAGTATTTTTTTTGAATTCAACGATTTTATCCAAGAAGGGAGGTGTGCAACTGCGTCTTAAAAGACCCTCACACCACAAAATTTTAACTTTCCACGCCTCTCCGATTTTGATTTATGGCAGATACGTACATACGTACACACGTCACGACCAAACGGAACAAAATGGGCTCAGGGATGGTCAAACTGTGTGTTACCATTGAAAGCTCAATATCGGCATTTTTCACGATTACAATAACTTCCTACGTATACAAGGACAAGTAAGAAAAATAGGTTGAAATTAATAAAACGTTATAAGTTGAAATAATTCGAATAACAACGTTGAACTATAGACTATACCAACTCGTCAATGTGGTCCGAATGTGCCGACCATGATTTGCCGTATTTATCACAAAAACATACTCGTAAAAGAGTATCTCACCTTTTGGCTTGAGAGTAGATCTCCCAATCTAGAAGCTTATAGTTAGTTTAACTTAAGTAACAATAGCATAGAAAACAATAGCGAAGTGAAGGATATATAATATAATATAATAATTATGATTCCGATTCCTCTTTTACGCCGGCATATGGCGGTCACTTTAGAGGTTAGCGGTACAGCTTTTGAAAGAATTGTTTGCTCTTTTTGTTGTTTTGTTATTTTTAGATTATAGTTAGTATTTAATATAGCATTGAACATAGTTAGTTTTAAGCTTTTTCAGGAGTTACACCTCCAATTAATGTCATTTAAATGTGTGTTACGGTTTTCACTTTTGTTTTTCACTTTTTGAATTAATTTTACTTATATTGTTGGTTGAAATGCCTCAATAAAATTTCTGTGTTTGATCAATTGCATCGAGAAACATTGAATCCTTTAATTTTATTAGATACGCTTTTTAATGTGATTGCCGCTCGCGTCGGAGCGGAAAACGATAAACAAATGGTCGTCGGAACATTTAATTAAATCTATCAGATAATAAACAAACAGCGCACGCAATTTAAATTCTGTGAAATGCTGTCAAACATCGAAAAGCAATTAACTACAAACACACGAAGTTAAAGCAGTGCTTAAAATATGTAAACTCATTCAGGACAACATAAAATTAGTGAATTTTAATTTGTCTTTTTCTCTTGTGTTAGTTTAAAGGTGGCCCAGTTTTCCTAGGGGAATTTTTTAATGCAGACATCACTGAAGTGGCCCATCGCGGCCCGCTTTTAAAGACGCCATAGAAGCTCGCACAACTTCCGCTGTAAATCGGGACGGCGTCGTTGTTGCATTGGAGCACGTAGCAACTGCAACTGGATGAATTTCGACGGCATGCGGCCGAACCGCGAAAGCAACGGAAATGAGACGCCCAACAACGTGTTCTTTACGTGGTTTTTGCTCGGAAACATTCCGCCGCTGATCACATCGCTGCTCCTCTGCCCCGCACACGATTCAAGTCTCGGCCGCGTTCTTGTTTTGTGGGCTCCGTTGTGCTGCAATACAAGCCTCATCGCTGCCTTTGCTTTGTGGCTTCTTCAAATACCAACTACGAAAAACTGTTTCTTTGTAACTGTTTCTGCAGTGTTTTTTCGGTCTTTAAAGTTGCAGAGTTTTTGGCTATTTTCTGCTTACGTGATTTTCATAAGGAAACATCGTTTAGGACCGCAAACTGGACCACTGCACTGGACCGATTGGCGAATGAACGCGGTTTTGCACTTTGCCACGACCGAAAAGCGAATAACTGAAAATAACTTCAAGCAAAAAGAGCACGATGGCCGTTAAAAGCATTGGAAATCCCTTAAATCAGCACTTTGCAAATATTTATGAATCCTTGCTGCTTTAAATTGGTTCTGTTGTGTGCCTTGCACTGTCTTAAAGCTATCATGAAGCTTACTTTAGCTGATGTCCTTTTAATCCCTCGTCACAAAAGAACTTCGCAGTCTGTGGCTCGAGTCTTCGTCGGTGGCTTTCCGCTTTCATTGACTACACTTTGAATGAGTGAAAAACTTCCACTCAACAGTTCAACACTTTGCGAGACGTTTGACTCCTCAACGGAACGGAAATCGTTGCTCGTAGGGCGATGGGGGTCGCTCCGTTGATCAGAGTATCTGCCAGTCGCATCGTCAGTCGCCGGCCTTTCTTCTGTCTGCCGCGTTCTCGCCTCTTGCTGGGTCCGTCCTTGCTGCACTCACTACAGCAATTATGTAAATTGCTTGTGAAAAGTAAGGCAAAAACAACTACATCAACAACGACCCGGACATCAGCAGCACAGCAACAATAGTTATAATTTAACAGAAGCCTTCGGAACGTGTTTCGAAGCCGTAGTCAGGCTCAGCTGTCCGTCTGCTTTGTTGACCAGCATATCATGTTATGGCATTTTAATTCACATTGCATACTTTCGGGCTGCTGGAGCCTGCTCTGTATGCAGATCAGGCAGCGGCATTCGCTCAAAGACATGACAAGCCTTTAGTTTTCGTCTGTCGCCTTTGCTCTTTGCTTTCTGCTGCTGTCGTCGCTGGTGCAGTTTGCAGGGCGCTCTGTTGGGCCTCAAAATATTTTCGATTTTTTGGATGATATCGTATTTGCGAACTGCCATCGTAAATATTTGCGCATCGGCTCTAATGGAGCGCTTAATGGAGCGCAGAATTCACCTCGAAGGGACGCAGGTCATTGAAGTGGTGTTTTAGACGCTCGTCTATATTTCAATTGGGTTAATTTAAGTAAAAATTATGGACGTTAAAGTGCGAAAGTGGGCCAAGTTATTCCCCAATTTAACAGCCTTCTTTTCCCTCTTCATGCATCACCTGAAAAGGCTGCAACTTTTCACTGGAATCCACGAAACGTGCTTCATCGGTGAATTTCCGGATTTGCGTTGAAAAATATTTTCTTTCTCTCCTTCCTCGCATTGCAGAAATCCACTTAAAGCCGAAGAACAACACAAACAAAAGCTATTTAATCGCATTAAACATTTTCCAACATTATTAACGAAATTTGCACTGCGTGCCTTCTCTGTGATTCTCAGTTTTGGAGAAAAGCTGTGAGTCTGTGAGCAAACGAATTTCGAATAATTTAATTCCGATAAAAGTTAATGTTTCTTAGGGGTTGGCATAAATCTCCTTGAGCAACACGTTTGCGCATGTAATGACTTAAATTTGAGTGCTCAAAGAGACTCAAAATCGCCGGGAATCGTGTAGTTTAAGAACAATGTAATACTTTCCAAAGGATTCAACATCCTTGCCTTACGTACCTGTTATTGTAACGAGGCATCAGCAAAATTACTACATGGATTTTAATTGAATTGAGTAAAATCCGCAGCAACGAAGTTAGTTTGCAAACTGCAAATTATTTCCAGCAGTTGAACTGCGAATTGAACCCTTCTCCGACCACGCCCCCAACACGTCAGTGGACATGCCAGGCTTTTCATTGAATCATTTTTTGCTGCATGTTTTTTGCCTATGGCTGACAGCGACTCTTTGACGAAGTTCTGAAGTTGTTCGCAAGCAACAAGATACTTGAGCGCCAACAAGCCGCCTTGCCAACTGCTAATTATATTAGCTCTTGGGTTTTTCGATGGTCGTTGGTGGAGTCGGGAGAGTGGACTGTATAGAGAGAGGCTCTAAATTAAACAACTCGAAGAGGAAGAGTCTGCAGCGACATACAAACTGCGGGCAATTCTCAGCAGCTCGCAAGAACTTTTACAACTTTGCGAAGAGCAGCAAAGAGTCAGCAAATCAAGTTGAAGTCAAGTAAGGAACAGAAAGAATTATGATCTAGTACAGGGAATGATAACAGTTGACTTTCGTCCCGTGGAGCAGGAAGGACTCACTAAATTCTTTAATCTTTATGATTTTAATGTATTTATGTAAATTCCTTCTATCCTAATTATATCAGAAAGCTTAAGTTAATTTCCATGCCATGTCTAGTTTAATTATGTCTTTATTTAAATTGGAATCGTGATAAGCTTCAAAATCCCTTCGGCTTTCCATTAAGAGGCTTTTATTCAGTTGACATTCGGCCTTCACTCAGCTTTTATCCGTCGATTATCTACGACGACACAACAGCTTTTAACTGCTGCCATCAGTTAAATTTAATTGATTCGAAATGGAACCTAGAACTTATCTTAATTGAGTGATCAAGTGCTACGCAAACTGTTGCCGGGAGCGAACGCGGCAGAAAGAAAACCTTTTCAACAGCCTGTTGCATGCAAAGACTCCAGCGATGAGTGCGTAAAGCACATAAATAAAAAGCAACCAGAGAAGAAATACGACTGCCATCGTTCACTCTTGACTTCCGCAAAGTCCGGCGGTGGTGGCGCATTCTAGAAGCCGCACCGCCCCGAACGACGCAAGAACTGCGAGGAGTTCCATAGTAATTTATGGGTGGGTTTCACGCCACGTTGCGGGAGGATCTTAGAAACACCCTCTCAGAGGCGCAGTTACCATGTCCAACTTCCCGAACGTAAATCAACTGCTGCTTCCACCTTCGAGGTTTTGAGGCCGGTGTCGTTTTGAAATTGGGAAAGGTCCCTTCGAGTTTGAAGGTGTCTGCGTGTGACCCAAGCCTTCCCCTCCCAAACACATTAAACGCGGTATAAATGATGCCCCCCGGCTTCCGTTAATTTAATTATGCAAATTTCGGGAAAAACATTAATTTTCACTATTTGCTCACGTGACAAACGCAAACATTAGTTATTATAATGGCGCTATTAGTGCACCATTTCTTAATATTAAGCAGTAAATGAGTCCCCAATCGAATGTGTTTCGTTGGGCGTCTTTCTCCTCCCTTCTGTCGAATAACCTCTTCTCTTCTCATCATTTCAGGTGAGTGAACCCTCGAGACTTGAATACCTAATTGTTAATGGTAATATTTAATGACTATGTTCGGTTATAACTTGAAGCTTAGCTTCAAAAAAGTTAAGAAAAACCTTCTTAAAAACCGCAGGAAACTCGAAGGAGCAGCAGAAGTCTTTTCTACGGTGAAAATAGTGTCTGGTGAGTCCCTTGAAACCCTTTGTAACCTTTGGTAACCTACACTTTAAGCTGACCTTTAAACATCATCCGACTTTAACGCTGTTTATTCACCCGTCACGACTTCATTTCTGCATCACTGTTGTTGCTTAGATCTCATTAATGCGCCGTTAATATGCGAGACGTGCCACGTTCGCCGTTCACCGAGTAACTGAGCTCCAGTGTGTTGCGGTGGCACAATTGCAACGCTATTCCGCCGAGCAGGACACGACAGCAGACAAACGGAGCAACAGATGTGCTGCTCATTACGGACTTAATTCGTCAGGCGCGACGTGGCTTGCTGATGACGCTGGCTACGCGTTTTAATGAGTTTGCGTATGGGTCAGACGTGATTCGCAAGTCAAATGTAATTATAAACACCTGACGACAACAGCAACAACTAAAAAATTAATAGCAAAACACAAACGCATCGCCAACAAAATCCCGAATAAGAATCATTGCTGAAAATTGAGGGACGTGTGAAAACTTATGACTTCACATCAATCAAAGTCCTGTCAACTGCATCTCGTTAGTCTCTTGGTAGAAATAATGGCAGCTCTGTCACGTCGGCGGTTTGTGTATGGAAATCCTTCAATTAAATGGACATTCGCTGATGAAGTTGTCTACGTGGGAAAAAATTGTCAGACTTTTTTGGGACAAAAAAGTTATATTTATAGACAAATATTCCATTATTTCAGATATTTCACGAAACATTGTCTCTTTTGTGAAGTTTTTCGGGAAGGTGAGGCTTTACTGCGTGGACAGACTGAAGCAACAGGCTGCTTGACCCTCACACATCCCAAAAAACCCCAACTCAGATGAACAACATGAGTCGAGTTCCTCGCTTTATTCGTGTGTGCTTGGAAAATGTAATGGACACGTTAAGGAATGCTCAAGAATGTTTAAGGATTCTCAGCCATGCAGTCGAATGCCGGGATTTACAAGGCTTCGGAGCAAACAATCTCCTAAACTGAGGACGTAATCGTAAAATATTCCAAAAGCGTCTGGACATTTTTTCGTTCATTTTGAGAGTACTTAAAAGCAAGACGCATTTTTTTCACTAACGACTTATTTTCCACAAAGTCTCGTTAGGTCCAACAGGGGATTTGTTAAAAAACACTCGAATGCTTTTAATTTTCGAATGAAAACATCCCTTGGCGGGCGCTACTCACTCCCAAAGGAGTTCATCGACTTTGTTCGCAACTTTGTCGAGTTTTTCTGCAACTTTTATAAAAAGTTTGTGCTCGTTGTGAATTCAAATAACTGCGCAAGAACTCCTCTTGGGCCGCCCCTTTGCGCCCGAGTGCGTAATTCATATAATTTGAATGCATAATCCGTGAAAACAAAAACAAACACGCAGCGTTAAGCAAACACAAACGCCGACCCACCAACACATGCACCGAGCCCTCCCACAAAAGCCTTTCTACGTTCAGCGCTGACAGAAGTTCAAGGACATGCTTCAGCTGCAACGCATCACGTCGTCTTGCCAACGATAATCAGCGCAAAAACACTCAGATGAAGGAGTGAAAAAATGCATAAAATGCTCGTCTCGTGCTCGGCCAAGAATAACAGCTACAAACACAAACAAAAAGGCAGAAAATATAGCATTAAATTTTTAATAGGAAGCAAAATTATGGGTCTCAAGTGGAGGAGGAGGTGCATGGGAGGCCTCGTGGTAAATAAACATAAACTGAAGAGAGAGAAACGAAGGCGATGGTTGATGTCGCTGCCGTTTCCACTTTCCGTGCAATTTTTTCATTCAGACGGAAATGGAGTCGGCGTTTCTTTCTCGTCAATCATCAATGTAACTTTGTTGCTCGTATTGAAATAGAAAACAGTTGCTAATGAAATTAAAACATGTAAAGTTCATGCGATAAATCAACGCATTTTTTATAGAACTACAAATTCTCTATTCAATTAAATATTTAGTGCCATTTTCCTGCATATAAATAGTCATTTAGTGGCTGTGGTGGCTGAATCTAATTTCGAGTTATGCACATGACATGCCTCGGACAACGCTTAACCTTTTCTGAATGCATTATTAAAGCCGAAAAACAATGTTGTAACAGTCATTAAATAGGGATTTTTTGGTGAGGAGTGCAGGTTGCGGATGATTGTACGTGACAGGTTGATGTGCATATTAATTTGTTTGTTTAAGTGTGTAGCTGTCGTCATGTCTGGCTCCGTGCTGCAATTAAATTCATATCAACACAATTTAATTGCGTTAAACCCATTCGGGGCAGCACTTTATTTACGCAAAAGCATTGTTGTTCCACTTGTTTTTAATTGGAAAAGCTTAACTATAACAATTCCAGTTTTAAATATTAATTTTTGTGCGATGGCGAACTCGTGTAATCGTGTTGCGACTTGTTACTAGTATCAATTCATCACGCAATTTTAACCACAGGCCCTGGAGGTTTTTCGGCCGAGAAGAAGCTCACTCAGCTTTGGCTTTATTTTGAAGCAGACACATATTCAGTGAAATATTAAGTTAAGGATAATAATTTTATAACGTTCATTTACCTTAAGATGTTCTTTTTATGTCCTTCATGTGTTACAACGACCTCACTTTAATATTTTAGGAGCTATGAGCATCTAACCAAGCGAATGTAAATAAATATCGCTCATACGCCGTGTGGTACATAAATGAATATTTCGCAAATGCAGCGGCGACAGTAAAAAGAAACACTGCTAAATAAACCTGTTTTTACTTTCTGTTTTTCACCTTCTGCTTTTTCATTTTCTGCTTCTTCCTTCACCTCATCTCCTGCTGCAGCGTCGCTTTATTCGCATTTCCAGGCGCACATTTTCATTTGTTTCCTTAAACATGGCAATTTTCCACAATCTGTCATCTGTTTTCATTCTGCGACAAGCGTTTTTATGTCTATTATTCGTTCTTGGAGGAAATTGAAGCAGAAGGTAAACATTGTTGCCGTTGTTGCGCTTGCAACAATAAATCTGACGCTAACTGAAAAAGGTGCCGGCGAATTAAAACGAAGCGATAACAAAAGGCATCCAAGAAGCAGCCACCAGCGAAGAACTAAGAGCAAATTTAAGGAATATACACATTTTATTGTGCAAAGAAACAGAGATGTAATATTTTTGTAATTTTACTTATGGGAAATGGTTAATAAATAAAATAACATTTGATTCCTTTTAAAACTCGAAGAAGGTCATTAAATAACAAAAAAAAAAAACAGTTTCTTGGAAATAAATATCCAAACGCTGTGAGATAATCGCAATGGGAGCCAATAATTTAAAAGTTGCTTCACGAACCCAAAGAAGAGTTTCCAAAGACCATAACTAACTCGAAATATTTCCATTCTACGAACACACTGACACACTGGCACAAATTTTATGCCCCTCGCCACACACAAACAGACACACATTTGTACACTTACTAATGCCAAGCACTCGGTGTGAACGACAAAAGCCTAGTTTTTAAAACTCAGTCACTGCGTTTGTTTTAACTTTTAAAGTAACAACAATTCATGCAACATCTACAAACAAATATTCAACAATGCAGCGCATTCATTCCACTTCCTTTCTTTACTGTTATTGTTGTTGTTGTTGTTGTTGTTGTTGTTGTGCATCTAAATATTAAGTTGTTTGTTGTTTGAAGCGCGTTTTCATTGTGGTCGTTTTTGCTGCTGTTTTTGTTGTTGCTGTTGTCGTCAGTATTAAGGTCAGCATCATAATTTATAGCTTTGCATAAAAATGCGGTTCAGAGCTGCTTTGTTGTTGCTGTCGCTCGCTGCGAATGCGTTGAATTTAATGCTCTGAAACACTGAAAATCGTACAACTTAAAACGCACATAAATCGCAATGTTTTTCGTCGTCTTTTTTGTTGGTGCCGTTCCTGTTTTTTACCCCCTTTTCACCCCTTTTTTGTTAGGCTTATGAATATGCATTTCAGTGATAAAAACAAAGTTTTGATATTTTTTATTCATCCTGCTCATTCGCTTTATATTCAGGCATTTATACAAAAAAGTGGACCTATATGAAAGTATTTAAAAAGTTTTCCTTATTTAATCTAGAGATAAAAACTTTAGAGTGTATTCAGTCACATGATTTCAATAGCCTTTAAGATATTCGATTTTTGTATAAAAATCATGAATTTATGTCTCTCTTTTGTATAATCACAACCTACTCTGTGATTCCTTGATTTACTACATGTTCTCGCCACTCCCCGAAGGATCGTTTCACTCTACAGACCTTCGTCTGTTGTTGGTTGTTGTTGAAAAGGTCGAAACTCGAAGATGTTCGCCTCATCAACCTCTGGAGTCCACTTTGCCGAGCTTCGTAGAATATTTACAGCTCCTTTGTGAGCTTCACATCCTTTTCTCTAAATTTCGAGCATATTTTAGTTTATGTTCAGCCTTCAATCATGTTTTTTATTGGAATTTCTGTTGCTGCTCTGCTGTTTTGTCAGTGTTTTAGTGGTCGCTGTTGTTGGCTTGGCTAATTGAGTCCTCACATGATGGGAATAACGATCACGACATCCGCAAATGACATGCAGCCCGAAATACCACCACCAAAGTCGCCTCCAACCAACAACCAGAAGCGACGAACATCCGCTCGATCTCTTAACCACCCTTCAGACTCCGCTAACGCTCCGTTGAGCCTTCCCTTCCCCGCCCAAAAACGCAATAAACAATAAAATATTACAATGGCTTCGGTGGCGCCATCTAGCGGAGATTAGCAGCTTATAAACAACAATGGCGGCCGCGGACTTGAGGCTGCATAAATCTCCGTTTTGCATGCTGATGTCTGTGCAATTGTGGGCGTGGGTGGGTGTGGCTGGCGAGGGCAAACAGCGGAAGAGGAAGTGGCTTTGGGAAAACTGTTGGAAAATTTTAGAAACGTTCGGATGTTGTGAATGTGGTTGGGAAGCGATATTTTTGCGACTTTTTAGCCAAAGACTTGCTGAAAAAGTGAATAAACGGATGACGGAAAGTGGACAAGAGAATGAATTCCTTTAAAAGAGGAAGAATTTCATAAACAAAGAATTTCCGACATCGTTTTTATTTATTGCAATTTTTAAGTGTTTAATTGGAAATGCGAATCTTTAATTAATTTTAATATTGCTTCGATTGATCGTCTGCTTCACTAAATACTCCTCCATTTATAGATTATTAAGAAGGACATCACTTCTGCTATTGATGAGATTCATACTCGTCTAAATTCAGACGACAGAAGTAAATATTTTTCAATTAAATGGTTTCTTTGAAGCATGTGAAATGCTGTGTGTTTGTTTGCGGCGGCTGCTCAAAAATGTCACAGCTGCCAACACAAAACCAAGAAACACAACCATCTGACAAACACACACACGCTGGGTGATCATGTCAATGTGTGCATGCGGTCATTGAAGCGTGTTGCTTGTCATTTTAAGCCAGTTTCAAAATCCATAACAAACGATTTACAGAGTGGAGGAGCGAAAGGGTGTAGAGATGAAAGGGGTGCTCACGGAGCCGTTAGAGTCGAGCCACCAACAGAAACTGTAAATTCATATTAGTTGGGAGATTTGTTGCAATCAACTGCATAATAATTTGCTGCATAGCATCAGGAGCACTAGACACAAACAATGCAACTGCAAAGGACATTCAACTGCGAAAGTGCGTGTGTATGTGTGAAAGGCATACACACACATGTAAACATACACTTATGCAGATTATATCCTGAACAGTTAGCATGCAGATACCCAGAAATTATCCACGAACAACAATTAACTATGAATCCCTTTGTGTGTGGGTCTGAGCCGGATGTAAGTCGTCCATTTGCAGGGCGGCGGAGGGAGGGGGAGCAGTTGATATGAGATTGCGGACAGATGCCTTCAGACATAAATAAATCGAAATCTTTTAATGTAAGCAGGAGTATTTCGGAGGAGAGACAGTGGAGTCATGGAGGAATGCGCCGAAATTTTCTTAATCCTCTCTTTCATTAGAGCAATCATCCGAAGCGGCACTTGACAAAATCCTTTATAGTAGGATTTAGTTAAGTCGTTGAGTTCCTTAGAAAACCTAGATGTGTTCTTGAAAAGGTTCTTTAAGGATTCTTGAAAGATGTCTACTAAATTCCTAAAAGATTCCTAGAAAATGCCTAAAAGATGCCTAAAACATCCCTAAAGTCTGCATAAAAGATTCCTAAAGCTTCTTTACACCCTTTTCATTCATTCATTTGTAAATCAGGAACATTGACTTTCGCTTCAGAACACTTAATTTTTATTTATCATTTATATCAGAAATCCTTCAGGAAAATGTAAGTCGTTTTTAGTTATTATTTGTTATAATTAAAATTTCAATATCGACATTTTTCGCGATTAAAAACCTTTCTTGTTACCCTACACCCGAAGGAATGACAATTTATACTTTGTGCTTTTGTGTCTAACGTATTAAAGGAGACTTTGTAGGTATGGAAAAGTATATGTACATATATACTCTTGATAAGCATCAGCTATTAAATCGATCCGTCTGTCTGTCTGTGGATATCAGGAGAATGAATAAAGTTAGCGCTAAGTGAATTTAACAAAACAAAATAAAATAATTTCTGAAAAATGGGTGTGAACCGTCCACCCATAACGATTATAGTAGATAATTTAACACGATTGTTTTACCTCAGCTATTGAAAACGCAAAGTGAGAAAATCGAACTATTTAAATCAATCGGAAATAACAAAAATGCTTGTAAAAAGCAAAACAGTAAAGCAAGTAAAAGCAGCTCAATAAATTTCAATTTCATATTAATATCAGATATTATCAATTGCAGTTTGGAATTACTAATAAAATGCAATTAATTGAAGTTTTAACAAAATATATAATCAGCTTTAATTCCTCTTTCATTGATTGCACCTTGAAAAATATTGTTTTCGAACCTGAATGGAATTCTTTCGATGCATTAATCATAATCCATATCCATATCGATATCCATGACTGTAACAAATGACAGATCTAAGCTACAAGTAAAAATTTATTATAGTAAAATGAAAAATCTGCAGTACATTTGAAGAATTCAGAGCAAGGAACATTTCTAAAATGAAAATGACACTTTCCTAACTACAATTGAAGAAGATGCTTCAATTTCTTTTGAAAGATGCTTTTAAAGAAGGGCAAAAGGTTCCTTGTTTCTCGTAAAGATGATTTTTGTAAAGAGGAACCAAGATCAATCACGATCATGAACACTTCCTCTTACCCCATAAATGTCCTTAAATACTCTCAGTCAGACTGAGCCAAAAGAAGAAGAAAAAGCGGCAGCTGCGGTCGTTCGCTGATAGCCTCAAAATTAATTAGCGCCTAAAAATGCTCACTTGTAATTAGCAAAGTTCGCCGCCGAAGCATCGTCATTCGTCGTCGTCAAGAGAAAAGGCAGCTCACAACGGGAAGAACGGCCACCAGAAGAAGAGTCGGAAGGGAAGTGAAGGCAGGAGGGAAAACATATTAGTTGCTGCTACCAGACGAAGCTCTCGATGCTCGCACACAACGAGACGATCCTCGTCCGGAAGAAGCACAGACTTCTGTCTGCTGCCATTCGTCGGCAGAGAGAATGAAGCGTTGGCAGCTCTTCACACTTTCCACGTTTTTTGTGCCGTGCGTTGTAATGTTGTTGTAATCTTCACATCCTCCAGCAGCGGCGACATGAATAAAAACAAAGCCTCTCTTGTTTCGCCGGTTGTGGCCATTAGACGAGGTCCTTTGAGTGCTGCTAACGGTGACGTTGACGGCAAAGGCGACACTGCGATGGCGTTGGACTGGAGCGATGCTCCGACGATGTCGCATGGTATTAGCGCTGCGATGCTTTGTTGTAGTTGCTGTTAATTAAAAATGACGCTGATGCGACAGCGCACAAGGCAAAAACCACGTTTAATGGCGGTTAATTTTCAGACCAGGCCAGATGATGTTTTGCATTTTAATGCAATGTTCCGCGGCATCAACGCAGCAGACAAAACAACGGAATGATCGTTGGAAAGTAGAAGACAAGGAAAATATTAAATTCTGCATTTTATAAGTTGCCGAGATTTAATTATGGCTCCGATAGAAGAACGCTAAATGCATTAACATCCGCAAAATCAAGTTTTCAAGAAATACAAAGCTGCAAATTAAAAGGCTTTTGAGGAACTCAGCAAGGAGCGGTCACTAAATAAAGTTCACTCACTCATTCACTGAAAGTGGATTAATTTTCGTTCATGTGTTAATTTTGTAGAAATCTTTCCATTAATCCAATTAGAAACGTCTGCTGCTCGAATTCCAAGCAGATATTCTGAGCGGGTCAGTTGAAAAATCACAGATTAACAATTAAAGTGGAATCACATCGAGTCTGTCCGGAAAATTAGCAGCGAGGGACTGCGAATGGCTTCCGCTGCGATTGAGAGCTCGTGAGTAGACCAACAGCTGCCACACAAACTCAGATAAACCGCAGAGTGAAGCAATGAATGCCTGTGTGTGTGTATGTGTGTGGGTCGCCTCCGTTGGCGCGAGCTCCGGACCAATCCAATTTAACCAGCTTCGATTATTTGCACCTTTAATGAAGAATCCGACGAGCAGCAGCTACTAAAAGAGCGACTATCGAGCAAAATCCGAGTAAATGAAAGCAAAAACAACTCTGACAATAAAAAGCCAGGGAAAGGAGACGGAATTAAATCTGAAATCAGAGCCATGAGGAGCCGAACGCCGAGAAGAGTGACGGCGAAGGGAAGCGCTGGACTCGTTGCTAATTTAATTACCGACAATTCACTTGTTTGACAATTGTTGTTGTCGTCACTCGAGACATCTGCCGTGATAAGTTGATTTTTCCTTCTTTTACACCTTCATTTAATCCTCGATCAACGATTTCTGTGTCGTTGTCGTTCCGTTTATTGGCGCTTTGATTAGCAAAAGGCACATAAACGGATTTGGCGCATTGAACTTTGCTCTAATTAACAATTCACCCTTAAAAAACACGAAGCACACGAGTCCGTTGACTCTCGAGGATCGCAGAGTAAAAATATTAACAACGCTTAAACGCTTTCCTGAAACTATTTTCATCTTTTGCGACTTTTTAATGCAATTTTTTAATGCGATCCGCAATCGCAGTGAAGTGAATCCAGATCTTTAATCAACTTGAGTTCCCCTCCATCGGCTTTCCATCCCCTCACCCCCTTTTCACCTTCGAAACTTCGACGTTGTAACTTTTAAGCATCTCGAATTCCGCTGCACTTTTACAGTCCTCGTACGCTCTACAATTTCCCGTTTACGATAATCCTTTTTACAGCGTTTTTACTACACTTTTGCTGCCGCCCCCTCCCCTTGTGCTTCCGTCCATTAACTACGAAGGTCCTTCGGTGGATCCCTCGTAGGATTGGCAGTGGTTAAGCACTGCAGATCGGGGAAATGACTTCGAAGGGCGACGGCATTCAAATTCGCTGTCGCCTTCTTATTTGCCGCTTGGATGGCGCCAATTTTTATGAGTTCAACGACAACATCAGCCCAGCAGCAGCAACCACGCCGACGATGATGAGAATCCCACCGAAATAAATGAAAATCATTCAAATTGAGTGGCAGTCGGCGGCGGAGGTGGAGGCGGAGGTGGAGGCGGAGGCAGTAAAAGCAACTCTAGCCGCAAAACAGATAAAATGCAGAGCAGAATAAAAATGTTGCAGAAATTTGCATGCAACATTGACGCAAATAAGGAAACCAACACAAGCAACCGCAAAGTCGCTTTAAGGGAAGCCGCGAACAAAGGGTGCGGAGACTCGGTAAACAAATAAAACGAGAAATAAGAAAAAATGCAGTAACGAATTTGTCAGCCACACACACACACACATAGTCACACCCACAGTGAGGGGGAGGGAGTGGAAAATTACCGGATCGAGCGACAAAATAACACAATTTTGTGTTCAGCAGCGGCTTCAGTCCGAACGCAGCTTTCAGTCAAAGTCGCCCGCAACACGTTCACTTTGAGGCGAGTTTCAGTCATGGAAAAAACTGAAAATAAACGATGAAGAGGAAAGGAAAAAATAAACTAGGAATCAAATAAAAAATCGAATTGCGCCTCGCTGACGGTGAAACTCCGAGTTCGAATGTTTTCTATAGACGGTTGCTTTGAGTTAGATTCTTGTGTATCTGAGTTGATGTAGCAGGAAGCATACTTTCAGGCATCGCTATGAATTTGCATTTTCCGCTGTTGGGTTTTGTTTTCTCCGCCGCTTCTGTTGTTTTCCGATTTCCTGCTTCCTTTCAACTTAAATACCAGCAAATCAACAGCAGCTGCGTCGATGGCGGCGTCTTCCTCAAATAATCCAACACGGAATTGGATTCGATACCTTTTCGGCTCCTTTCCATTTCCATCTCCTGTCTCAGAGTCGCTGCTGCGTTCATCTGCTTCAACTTCCGTTTGCGGAATTGGAAAGCTGCTTTGACGTCAGTTCCCAGCTGAAGAAAGCGACAGACGCGGTTCTCGCCGTCGCCAGCGGCGCGTTTCCATTGAGAAATTCTTTATTTGATATTTTTCTTCATTGAAGTTTCTTCTCAAACGAAGAAACGTCTTCAAGTCGAGTCCTAGACAACGCTTCTTTCTGTTACTTGTAGCATTTAGACTTGAAATTAATCTATGATCCTTGGGGTTGGCAAAATCCATGTCCTTCGGCTGTGCAACAATCCGATTTTCCCCTCGAGTGGTTTTATCTTCTGAAAGCTGTACTTTGTGAAGTCCTCAGTTGAACTGCAGCTGAAATAACAAGGAATTTGAGCTCCGACCGCCCACAGGACACCGCAGCGCCGATGAGATTATCCTCGCAGGATGTCATTAAATCATGATTGCGACACGAGTCATAAAAAGTCGACGCTACGAAATAAACGCGTGCGCCAGCTTCGCCGAAAGCCGCTGGGGAGTCGCTTGGAGGTTGCTTGTGGGCCGCCTGGCGACATGTGTCGGAACCCAGCGCCGTCGGTTAAAATTCATACGAATCCCTTTGCTGGGAACAGGAAAGGATGCTGCTGATTCCCCCGATGTAATCGCATTTCTTACGGTTTTTATTTGTTGTAGATGTGTTTATCACTCGGAGTTGTGTTGCTGCTTGCTTGGATTTAATTCAGCTTATGTTTAAACGCTTCAATGCATCTCCTTTTGGCCTGTGACTCGCTGTCTGAGCGCTCTTAATCTTCGACAGACTCACAGCTAGATGGAAAAATCACTCTAATGAGCGACAGTCACATGATAATTAATCGTTTGTCTATTCTTAAATTGCAGAAACCAACACAATTAAAGAAGCAAACGCGTTTAGTTCTTCAACGAACTCAGAGCATCAGTTGATATCCTCTTTCTACTCAACTCTTCAGTTTAATTCGCACTCAAGTACCTCATTAGACTGCAAATTGAAGCACTGATTGAAAGCTGAAACCTTGTGAATCGTTCTGGCACATCCTAGACGCCGAGGAGCGGGTGGAGGGTGCGGGCATCCAGCCTACATACGACTCGGCTTTTTGTTGGTTTCACTTTGGAAATGAATTGAGTGTTTCCAACATTTCCGCTTTCATTCTGTTGATTTGTTGCATGTGAAGCTGTGTCGACTTGACAGCAAACGATAAATGCGTGTCTGTAGAAAGGGGGAGGCGAGGGAGGGCGTGGCTGTAATATTACTCTTCCCTTTCTGACACTAAAACTCTCAATTAGAAGCTTTGGTTTGCCCCTCAGTGGGTAAATAAAATTTTAATTGATTTTAAGTTAAGTTTTCGATTGATTGTCAGCGCTGCGAGTCCTTGCAAGGATAATCAGCCCTGTCGTTCGCGGAAACTGTTCAATTTGGCATTGAATCGACACAGTGAAGCGCGACAAATCAAAATCAATCCTCAATTGAAACTGATGGCAATCATTAAATATTTACTCGCTTGCAAATTCGCTGCTGAACGTCGTTATTTCGGAAATAATATTAATTTTAGAAGGCGACGACGACAACAGAAGAAAATCAGCCCGACACGAAGGAGGAATCCTTTTTATTGCTGCATTCATATCCTGACAAACTGCGCGTCATTCGTCGCTGCGTTGAAGTGTTTCTGTGACAAACGGAAAACGGAGAAAAATTGCAGAATATTAAACGGAAAATTCCACGAAAAATTCCTCCACGAATCCTGCTGCAGCAAAAACAAAGCTACAGACAGGACACTCCGTCTGAAAACACAGTAAATTGAAAACATGACGGAGCCAGCGACGTCGGCAGAGGCAGAAATTGAGTCTGCGGAAGAAAAGCAAATAATAAAGCAGCGAATATGAGCTCAAATTTAGATCCCGATAGATTTGTTAGTTGGATTTGGATGGGAGACGGCGAAAGACTCCCGAACAATGCTACAAAGCGCTGTGTCAGTGGCTGTCCTCGCTTCTGTGTGTGCGTCTGTAAGTTTTCTGCAGTCAGACGTCTGTCACGGCGTCCGGGGACGACGGAGGAACTTCCGGAAGAGACTTCTATCAGCGCTACGATTGCAATGCTTTGAAAGTGTGCGACAAAGTGAATTAAATTTCGTGCATTGTGTGGAAATTGAAAACTCTGATAAGAAGCTGATGCGATGATACCGCAGCGAGCTGGAAAAGCGTTCCATCCATAAATATATTCATTGACTGTGATATGTTTGTGTGCGGATGAATTCAGTGCAGCATCCGGCGAAGCTGCTCGCTGATTTGTGCTGTTATTCGGGTGAAGGGTTAACTTTGATAGCTCCAATAATGATGGCCGATAATCCTAGACATGCATGAAGTCGAATGTCGTGAGTTGTAATGGAAAATTATATAGAAATCTTATCTTTAAAACGATGAGAGACGCTGAAAAGTTGTTTAATATCGTTTTTTGGTAGTTCTAACGGAGGTTCGAGGGTTTGTACTCATTTATCTTGCGTTTTAATTAGAAAAATACCCAGAAATGATCATGAACGATGGCGGGTCTTTTAAAGTGGTTTCCTTTTCTCCTTTGCACCGGTATTTCGTGGTCCCAGAGTACTTCAATGGGTTGCATCACCTGCTGATTCGTTCTGCTTCTTTGTGCTCATTTTTCATGCATTCGTGTGATGCTCTGCACAAAAAGCCGTCTGTTGGAGGATCAGCCGAGTGGTCAGCGCGTAGATTCCCCCTGTGGAGGGGCGGGAAACGCACCCGGGCAACATTAATGACTCCTGAGTTTGAGGTTATGTGAATTGCAATCGGAAAACAATAAATGAAGGTAGAATTCGTTGCTAATGAGCATATGTTACATTGCTGGACGCTGAAAAGCGAAGAGGTGAAAGCTAGAAGGGTGGGGAAAAGTAAACAACTCATTGAAGCGGTAATAAAATTGGTGGAGAGGTCAACGGCGGTCGCTTGAACGTCGAGAAGAGTAAAAAATCCTTCAATACATGAGTTCTTCAAGGTTTCGACGTTTGAAATCCGTGTTTGAGTGCATCGAGGTGGTTTTTTACAGTCCCACGTCGTCATTGTTGCTCTTTTTTACTGTTTCTATTCCTTGTTGTCGCTGTTATTGTTGATTTTCTCATCGAGACTTGCATCATTGTTGCTGCTGGAGGCGCAAAAACAACAAAGACTCATTCACAGGCAACAACAACAACAAAAACAACGATGACATCATCAGCAGCATTGCTCTGTAATGAATGCTGCCAAAGTCGGAAAATTAAAACCTGAGTGGGGCAAAAAATACCAACGCTGCTAACAAACAACATTGTTTTTAATCCCTAATGTTTGCTTCATTGAATCGCACAGCGCCGCGTTGTTTTTTTTTTTTTTGTTTTTGTCCTTGTTGTTGTTTCGGTTTTTCATTTTCGGAATTCGCTGTGGTTGTTGTTGTTATTCGGTCCCGCTAGAAACTGTAGCAGCCTCCGTTGTATTGCAATTTCGAATTTACGTTGCATTGCTTCTTCGTGCTGATGTATTTTTTGCTAAAATTTAATTTAATTAATTGAAAATACCTGCTTCAATTAAAATAAATGAGTTTTCGCTTCTCTGAATGAAAATCCTGCGTTTCATTGATTGAAAGGATTTTGCAAAGCATCACAAAAAATACTTTAGAAGCCTTTACATAAATTTTTTACTGAAAATCGCTTTGTGATTAACTTTAAAAATGCTTTAGAATCGGATCGAAAATTAGCAAGGATTCAGTTTTATTTTTTGCCTCCTTTTCTTGCAGCTTTCATTCGTTTTTCTCGCGATTCCATTTCAATTTCGTTGCCATCGAATCGTTGATTCGATTGTCTTCATTTCTGTCAACCTCGTTAATGTCTCACGTTCGCCCTTCATGTCCCCTTTCTTTGATCCTTGTTGCTAACCTTTCACTGCTTTCAAATACCACGGACGCGACTTCAGCATTTCTTCAGTCTGTGCAGCTTCCTTGGTGTTTGGTGACTCCTTTCGCGCCTCATGATTCCTTCGTCCTGAAGGAACGAACAGATTTTGAGTGCCAAGAAATGTTCGCGCTTCGTTAGACGCCTCCTTTTCGGCTATCCTTGCGCTTGCACAGAGCTGAAAGGATCGCTGGGTGTTAGTAGCGATGTGAATCTCATTTTCTGCGTTTCTTCGTCTGCTTCTGTGAAATATTATTCGCTGTTTAATATTGCGAAGTGTTGCGAAGACTTCAAATCCTGCCAAAGAAGCAACAAAAACAGTTATGAAACGATAAAAAAAAAATCTATTATTAACTCAATCGATTTGTAAACGTTTTCCCCTTAAATTTTGTTAACAAGCGTTAAAGTCTTTGGCTCAAAGAAATCGAGCGAGGCTCTGAAATCATTGAAGTGATTCGTGCGTCGTTCTGCTGTCCGTTAATTGTAGCCGGGAGCGTGGCACGCGACGCCTTCACATCATTCGTGGTCATCCTCAGACACAAGGAATGACAAGAAACAAGGAGAGGCTGAAAATCCTCGCACATGTCGACACACCACATCAACAACAACAACAACAATAACAGCAATAACACAGCTTCACATCAATGGAATAACTCAGCTACCTGCTTTAGCAACAGATTCACCTGCTGCAGTGAATGCGACCAGCGGCTGCTGCTCAACCGACGGCTTCTCTGCCATCTCGGAGTTCTCGGCTGCCAACGAGGCTTCTTCTTCTCGTGCAACGATCCACACTTCATTAACCAACGGCACAGGTGTTCGCCAGGGGAAGGGAAGAACGAAGAGCAGCAACATTTATGCCGAGCACTACAAAAAACGTTATCAAGTCTTTTGTTGTGCTCCACACTTTCGTGTTATTCGTTGTGCTCTCAGGCGTTGCCTCTCTCTTAAACGCTCTCTCGGTCTGTCTCTCTCTCTCTCTCAGCGACCGAAAGTCTACACATTTTCGACGTTGCTCTGAGTTGTTGCTAGCGACGTGGCGCTCGCATTGAAACCGACAGTGAGCCATCGTCTGTAGACTTTACATGAATTTGGTTAGTTGCGTGTTGTTGTTGTTGTTGCTGTTGGCTGTGGGCCAACTGTTTTATATAGAGTCTTAGAATTTGTGTTTTTCTTCCAGCTTCGTTCGTTTCTCGGTGCTCTTCAATAGCTTCCGGTGCTGCAGCGACACACAACAATTCGATAAAATTGAAAGCAAGCCAAATTTACAGACCCTGAATTTATGATGAGCGTATGCAAAAGGAATCCAGGAATTTAATGGCAGTTTTTATTGAGGCATTAAAAGTAGAAATTCTGATTGGCTTCAATATAAATTTTCAAGTTTCCGAAAACCAAAATTTAAATGAATTATTAAATTTATATTAGAGTCAATATTAAATAAAATATTAAAAAATATTAAAAAAATCTCAATTGAATTCAATGCTATTATTAAAAATAAAGACGATTGCAATTAAAGGAATTTTTGCGCCTGTTTTTTTATTCACTTCAATCGCCTTTGCTTCCTTTTTTCGACTGTTTTCCTTTGTGACGACTGACTTCGAAGAGTCTCTCCACTCTCGTTACTCATTTCATGTTCGCTGTGTTGCCGAGACTCTTCGCTGCTGTGTGTCATTGCGTGTGTTTATGTGTGTTTGACAGCCATCAAGTGGTCATTCATTACATGTTGCCAGAGTTGTTGTGTTGCTGCATCATGTTGCTGTCAGCGTCGTTATTGCGTGTAGACTTCGCAGCTGAGTTTAGGCCACTCGCATTCAATCAGTTACCATTAAAACGTCGCGCGGTGAACAACGTGTGATGCGCCGTGCGCTCGAAATTGAATTTTTCAGTACAAGTCGAATACAATCAGGAATTATTCGCCCAGAAAACTCAATTTCATGGAATAAACACATTGTGTAGGTGTGATTTTAGCAAGAAATGAGAGAAAAAGTCGGCATTAGGACGAGCAAACAACTAAAATATTTAAAAATAACCGCGCTGTTGGCGTAATGCTTGAGAAATGTGTGCGGACCGCCGACGACGACCTTTGATTGTGTGCGTGCGATAGTGAAAAAAATTAAAAAAAAAAACTTCAACTAGGCCAAAAATCGACGTCTTCAGTTTTTGCCATTGTGTTTATATTTTAAAATAGAAAATGTGTCAGCAATTAAATCATTTCTGTTCTTGATAAACAATGAACATTTTCTGATCCTAAAATTGATTTCAAGTTAACTTTTTGCAAGTTTAAACATGATCCAAGAACATTTAAATAAATTTAAGGGTTTCTTTTTTGTAGGGTTTTTCATAATAAGCAGAAAAAAGTGTAGGAATTTCGCTGTATTTAGGCCCAAGTAACGATTCTTTAGAAAATGATCCTTGATTACAGGGCAACAAAGAAACACATCGGCCCAGGAAGTGTCCTTAATGCCGCTAAAGAGCTAATCGCCTCCTTAAACGTGCAGCTTGACTACTTGACGACGTGCAGTCGACTTTTGCGCCAAACAAAACTCACAGCAATGAAAAGAAATTCATGAAAATGCTGCAACGGAAGAAAGTGGCATTTATTTTGGGTCATTTGCGGCTGCATTGTTTTTGTGAAGCCTTTCCGAAGTCCGACAACAACAGAAGTTGTTACAACACACAAGCGGCTGCCACCTGCAAGGGGCAAGCAATACAAAAGGACACGCAAAACGAGTCTTGGAGAGGACGTCAAGAAGCACGTCGAAAAAACTACGATACGATATTTAAATTGTGAATTATACGCTCCAGTGAGCAGTGGACAGATGTGAAAAGACGTTACGAAGCGACTCTCGGCGCTGACATTGAATACGAGCCGAACTCCGGCCGGAAGAATGTCGAATTGAAGCCAGTGGCAACTCTGCGTTGAGGGGTGGAAATCGGCTGAAGCCGTGGTGAGTACAGCGTCCATTAAGCAACTCGTTTTAATGCGTTTGAAAAGAATAAATTAATTCCGAAATTATTAGGAATCGTAAAGGTTTTAAAGTGCTCCAGAAACGTCTTTCTCGAAGCGCTTCTTTTTGCTCAAAAATGAATGCAATTTCATTGAATTGTGTAGAAAAATTAAATCATAACAAAAGTAATTAATTCTGAAATTATCAGGAATTGAAGCGCTCCGGAAGCGTTTTATCCCAAGCGCTTCTTTTAGTCAAACACGAATGCTTCTGTTTGAACAGATTTCGAGTGATTTTTTCCAATATTTTCGCAGTAAATCAAACATTTTTTCCGATGAATGTTTTCCAAGATCCTTTTTTTCATTTTCTCCTTTTGTTATCTTCTCCTTTTTCGTTATTAGTGTCACTTTTTGTCCTCCAAAAAATATTTAAATTTCATCCGACAAAAAACAGCTTTAATTAGTGTGCTTTTGCCGTATTTTGCTGCCAAATAAATTTGATTTTGCGAAAATTCCCAAACTGACTGCGACTTTACTGCGAAATGATTGACTGTTGTTCGTTTATTATTGTTGACAAGGATTTTTTATGCTATCTAGAAACTTCATCGTGTTTATTCCACCTGTCAAATCGCATTCATGACGAAATAAAATCCAATAAAAGCCCATGAGAGTCTTTGCAGGAAGGAATGAGCAATTATTTATCAAGTCTTGTGAATTTTTCTTCCAAAAAAGAAAACGTGGCTTCGAATTTCACTTAATTCTTCGCTAATGAAATAAGTTTCGAGACGTTTTTCGGCCAGAAAGAATGACAAAGAGTCTTGCAGCCCAGAAACTTTCTCAACTCAACGCACACAAAAATTTCAATCGGCGGAAAGCAAACTTAATAAAGCGATAGTAAAGAAATATTTACTCTGCACTGAAGACTGAAATGATTCCGGCGAAGGATTGCGAGAGACCCTCGCAGCTCGACGTACGGCCAACAACGGCGAAAAGTAATGTAAATACTCCGAATTCTTATCGAAGTTGCAGCAG
The DNA here is from genome assembly GCA_937620795.1 of Thecophora atra. Classification (NCBI taxonomy): domain Eukaryota; kingdom Metazoa; phylum Arthropoda; class Insecta; order Diptera; family Conopidae; genus Thecophora; species Thecophora atra. The sequence goes on along the minus strand of OW569397.1, from coordinate 66,742,907 downwards.
AACCGATTTTCTTGCTTGTAAATCACTCGAAGTAATGAGTCAGCGTGATGCGAACACCCTTGGTGACAGCGCCTGGGCTGCTGCAACCGAAATTCAACCTTCGAACTGGCAAGTTTCGTCGCATCGAAACAATTCCTTGCGGTCTGTTATTTGTGAACTTCCGCAGCTGCTTTTTAGGACGTCGTCCAGCTGAGAAAATGAGCTAAAGTTTATTTGATCAGATACGAAAAAGTGTTTTCCTTTGTCTGCGAAAAGCGGAAAAACAAAAGCGGACGGAGCAAAGGTGGGAATAAAGTTTTCCCAGCTGAAGAGGAGGGAAAAACTATCTTTCGCAGTGGATGTCCGTCGCACAAGCCGCAAACAAAAGAAAAACAAAAGAAATTCGGCAGTCGTCTTCGGCGGGGAGCGACGAAAGGACTACGAAAAGTTTCCTTCGAGTCTGCTGAAGGCGATCTGCGGCGCTCGGATGCAGCAAATTATCACTCAATGAAACGTTTGGATTTTTTGCCGACCTATTTTCACTTTACTTTCTTCATTCTAAGAAAATTGCTGCTGCTTTTCTTCGAACCTGCGGTTGCTAGCAGCTCCATTGTCCTCTGGGACATCCTTTTGCGTCTTTTGTCGTGTTTTGCTCTGCGGTTCGTGGTCCGAAGAACCTCCTCAAATCTTTCTAGCGAAGAAATGGTCTGTGTTTTTAATGTTTGCGCCCGAAGATTGCTGCTTTTTGCTTTCATCACGATTTCCCACAGGTTTCAGCGCTCAATGAATATTAAAATAAGCTCTTTGTTTAAATGTTGCTATTCTAATCCGGGTCGAATATAAACACAATGCGGAATTTCGATTAAAAAAGACGTCGAAAGCGAAATAAGGAAATTAGGAATTAAATTCTTTTGCGGCGCTTGGATTGATTTAATTAAATGTTTAGTGGAATTTCTTTTTATGTAAACAAAATCATTAATTTGCCGTCGTTTAAAATTCACCAAAAAATATTAAAAATCAATGAAGCACTTCATTAAAAATGTTAATAATAATTTCATTCAGTTGCTTTTGCAACTCTCTTCCTCAAGAAGAAAGAAAACGATTAATAAATGGACTTTTTAATGGAAAACCTGTTAGAATGCAAAAGCGTCGAATGAGAATTTATGTTGAAGATTAATGCAGCATACATTCTGGTTTAAAAACTCGTTTAGCGTTGCAAAGTGTTAGCAACGGCGACCAGCGTTTGATTTAATTTATTGGCTCAGCGCCATCGCGGCTGATGTGCGCATTAACACTTTAGACACCGGCACACAAACACACATGCACACACACATACACACACTCAATGATGTTGGTCAGCGGCGAAGAGTCACACACGCTAAAAGCACTCAATTTGTTAACAAAAAGGACGACCACGGAAGAGCAACGCAACAAAGCAACAACGACGACGACGACGACGGCGAGGAACGAAACAGATGACAGCGAAAACAATAGAAGAGCCGCCGCAAAATATGCATCATTTTACAAAATGCAAAATACATAAAAGACTGAATTTCAATCGTCCTTTTCTGTTCCTCAGAGCGTGGAAACAAAATTTTAGAGCCGCACAAGAATTTTTTTTTCAGTTTCGGAACTGAAGAACATTATGAGCGAGGAGGCACGAGTAATTTATTAAATTAATATTCAAAATCTAGCCCCAAAAAACTGAAATTTCAATTTAATTTATTTATTTCTTGAGCACTTAAGTGATAAGTTAAATAATGTGTTTGATATTAATACAAATTCCATTTTCCTCTCTATTCTATTTCATTCTCAGCAAAGAACAAATTCTAAACGCAAACATTTCAAAGTTATCCGTGCGAAAGCATTTGAAAGTGTTTCCACTGAAGTCTGTGCCACAAACTCCGAAAGAAGTAGCGTGCAAATAATTTGGAATCGTTTTACAAAACTTCCCAGGCGCAATAATTAAAAATGCAGCCGATTGTGAGCACGCAATCTGATTGCTCTTCAAAAGCACATTACATTTTCCCCTCAAACATTTCTATTTATCAACATTTTAACTGCAAGGGAAGTTATAAGAAAAACTGTAGAAATTTCGTGTTGAAATTTTTTGGTTTATCACGAGGAAAAATTGCACTTGGGGATTTTTTTAAATTAATTCTTGTGGACGCGTTGAGAGCGGTGATGGCGACAGCAACAGCTGTCCTATGGGTCACTTTCGAGGCTGCTCCGTCCACCTGCAGCCCTTCCTTTTCACACTCATCTGTCTATCAGTGCATCGCTCTTCGTCTTGAAGTTTCGCTTCTCTTGGTAACGTCAGCAGGATCAACTTTGGAAGCGAACCCGTAAAAGTGTCGCGCTGCGGAGCCACGTCGAGTGCGCCCGAGTGACTGCGCTTTGTGGTTGCTGCTCGGAGGGAACCGCGTCGACTCTTTACCCCTCCCGACGTGATTGCTCGTCCATCCACAGAAGCCGTGCGGCTATGATTTACGCGCTACGTGGGTCAATTGCCGGACCGCCGAACGAGCTGCAGCGACAATAATGCGCTGTGGTCCGAACGAGCTCTGGCGTTCGTTTATCTGAAACATGCAACAAAAGAATTATCGAGCAAACGCCATATTTCTTGACATTGTATAAATTTTGATAATGAGAAACATTATTTATGAGCTCATAAAACAGAGAACGGTTTTGTATCTGAACGTAGTTGCAGATAAGTCCTGCATGCAGCGCCGAAAAGCATGCAACTTGAGGAAATTTCAGGTGATGAGATAGTTCGAAATTGTCCGAACTGAGCTCTGACTGCACAAACTTCATATTTAATCAATTTCGAGTGGAAACAGTGTAGCTTAAATTTAGAAAAGGAGCGTTTTCGCATTTCTACAAAGTTGAAGAGTAGCCACAAAGTATGCTACATAAGAGAAGTATCAACAGAAGCAGAGCCTTACCCTTAACTAAACACTGCTTCAAATGTTAACCACTGAAGGATATAAATCACCGAGGAGGTCTTTAAAAAGCACTTAAATCCCTGCTTAATTTCCTCATCGGCCCCTTCAGCGGTCCCTGCGCCCAACAACGGCGCCATAAAAGACCCATGGATGTGTATTTAATTAAACTCGGCTTTTCCAGTGCTGGAAATTATTGCGTTTCGTCGTAAGCTGCGGCCCTTTTTACTGCCGCTTCAAGGAATTCATCTGGAAAAAAAAACACCAACTCAGCGACTCCGCCAACACGTTTTACGACTGGCGACTCCCTTATTTCAGCCGTAAAATATGCTTAGCAAATCACCTCGCAGTTGCCGCGAAGAAGGGCGACTGCTGACTTCACTAATTGGGTGAGTGAAGTGCTGTTTTCCGCGGAACAAATCGCACAAGATCCTTCGTTCGTCCTTCGCCGAACAGCTGTCATGGACGCGGCGTTTACAGCCGGGATTAAAAAGTTGAACATGCAGGTTTATGGCTCTTTTTTGAGTACTTTGCATGCCCATGTATTAAAGCATTATTAACATTTATCAAATGCTTTGTTTCAGTCAGCGTTCGAGCCAGACAACGGCGCAGACAGACAAACAAACAGCGACAGATACAGACATGCAGTGGCCAAAAAAGTGTTCATAAAGCGTCTGAGTGGAGTCCTTTCTACACCAGTAATAAATTCATATCAGACGCCATTCATTCGCTCAATGGCATGACGCTGAAAGAGTTAAAAAAGCTATTCGTTATTAAAAAGCAAAATCGCCAACAACAAATAAATCCACAAAAAATCCTCGATGTGCCTTTTTAGATGTTGTTGTTGCTGTTGTTGTTGTTGTTGTTGTTGGTGGGTAGAGGGAACAAGTACTAGTTATTATTATTTGTGTCTGTCGGTTCTGTCCGTCCACATACAGCGCAAGTTTTGACCATATTTACATTTGCGTTGTGTGCTTTCAGGGGCTAAGTTTTTATTTAAGCATTTTTATGGGGTCCTGTCGTTCGTTTTTCCCTCTACAAATTTTTCGTATTGTGGAGTGGCTGTTTTTTTGCACGCCGAAAGAAGCGCTGATATTTAGATTTATGTATCCATTGGGACAACATGTCGCGACATGATGCATGTTCAGAATTCAACAAGCAAAAAAGCTGCCATGCAGCAGAATGAAGGGACTTCGGAGTGTATTTTTATGGCGATAGTTTCACGTTTAGCTGTGCAAATAATTGAAATAATTTAATTGTGCAGCCCAAAAGTGTGCCATGGAAAATATCCAAACGATTCCGAAACGGCAAAGCAAATCTTTAGATCACTTCAAATCTTTAAAACTCCGTTAAAAACTTGAATTTTTCATTGTTAACTCTGGTTTTTGAGTAAAATTCTAGCAGTTAAAAGACCACATGGACACTGAAAGGAAGCTTTTTGCAAGTCAGAGCCTTGAAAAGAGCCGCAATACGTCATAGAAAATTCAGCCTCTGATTGCTAACGAAAGCGGCTCGAAATCCTGTTGAGTCACGAAGCCGTCAGCTCCTTGAAGTGCGGGCAAAAGTCTCCACCCGCGCGCTTCATACGTGCCACGGTGCCACGTCATTGGAGGTCGAGTGATTGACTTGTGTCAAAGTGACAGCAGAATGCGGCTGTGGCAGGCAGTCGGCAAGCAGGTTCGATGGGCGGCTGGCAACCCTCGTTTCACTCGTGAAACTCATAATCATAAAATCGTTTTATTACTTGCAATTTCATTACGTTTGGATTTTAATGATGTTTCCGCTAAAGAGCTCTGGCGCTGCGGTTAAATTTGCTGCTGTTCAAGCTCTCTGCAGCTGCTATAAAAACGTTGAGTGTGTGAGTGTGTATTTCTGAAATTTATGGCTAGCGTTACCGTGTGGTGAGCGATGCGAATCGGCACTAAACCGAATCATTCGACGTTTTAATGACGAAATTTAGAATGATTTCCATTTAAAATGTCATCGTGAATCGAACTCAGGCCGCGATGATTCAGCAGCTTGACGCAAGTTTTCGTGTGTTTTCCCAAAAACACATGAAATATAAAAATATTCTATTCTCCATTTATTCATTTAATCGAATTTTACGTATTTATTATTGTATTATTTCCATTGAAATAAATATAATTTTTACTTTTATTTATTTTATTATTGTGGTCCATAACTTCCTCATCTTCTCCGTGAATAAAACGTAATGACGTATTAAATAAACGACATATAATATAATATATGAAATGGCAGAGTTGAGAGTTTTTAGCAGCAAGCGAGGACGAAAAATGTATGTTTTCGGGTCATGTTTTAATTCTCCTGGACCCCACAGCTCAAATATTGCTTCAATGACTTTATATCATTCGATTTTTATACGTACTTTAATTCGTAATCAAATATAAGGAATCATATAAATAAGACTTATGAAAATCTCATTCAATAATTTAATAAAATTGTTTTTCTCTCTATTTTCAGTCAAACGACTTTTAAGTTGAATGACCAGCCGTGGCCCAGCGGAAAAAGCCAAGCGAATATCAAAGAAAATCGACGGCAAATGAGAAATAAAGCGAGGTCTTGGATCGAAGCAGCCCCAGGGTCGAACTCGAAGAACCGAAATGAAAAAACACCGAAGAAAAATAAAGAACTACGAAAATATGGAGACATGAATGAGGCTTACCGAAGCTGAAGGACTGAGTAAATGCGATATTTTATGCAATACATGAAGCATTTTAGGGAAAATGCCAAGGCGAACGAATGCGGGTCCATCACAGGACGTCGTCGCTCGTTGCAAAGAGATGCCGGCGGCTGCTGTCCGGGGAACCAAATCTAATAAACAGAAATTAATCACAATGAAATGGGCATTGAATAGAGTCCCTTTGCTGAACCGTGCGGGGGCAAAGAAGTGGGAGGAATTGCTTTCAATCGCTGTTCTACCAGGGTTGCCTTTCCTTCTCCTTCTCCTTCTTCTTCTCCTTCTCCTTGTTTAACTTAATTAACTTTTAAATGTATTTGCAAACATATTTTGTTTACCGTAAACTCATCCCTTTCTTTGAAACCGCTTTTCTTTCAAAAAGGAGGCGTATATCGATTGCTTTTGAAAGGAGTGATACCAGCAGATCCGCGAAGTATGCAACGAAAAGACATTCAGTGTTTATTTTGCATGGAGGAATGGAGTATGGAATTTATTTGATGTGATAAGTTTCCTGTTAATCATGAGTGTTTTTTCTTCTCCGAGTCGATTTTGAACAGGCAACGATCCACTTTATGGTGCTTATGGACGCAGTCAGTGCAAAGAGAGTCGCTTCTAGGTTCAGCAATGACCAAACATCGCTTCATGAGCGTTGTTATTGAAACAGCACGAGCCGCAGCGGTCTCACATTTGATGAATATCAGACGCAGAGTTGCTCGTTTCCTGTCCATCTGCTGCGAACTCATGCGTGGGCTTTAAAATAAATAAACAATTTATTTATAACTTTGATGGAAGCCAAATAAATAAATAATCAACAATCTGCGAGGGAAAAAACGATTTTCGATCAAAGAAAAAAACACAAAAACAAGAAAATCTAAAAGCCAAATGCAAAAATGGGGACAGGGAAACGAGACTAACCAATCGCACGAGCGGAAAGAAGAGAAAAGAGGGAAAATAATGAATGAAATCTGTCACATCATTTGTCCGAAAAGTGAAATGTGTGCTATTGGGAAATTCCATACAGCGGAAACACGTGTCGCTTCTGGGTCCACCTGCACTGGGGAAAAAATTAAATGTTAACTCATTGCGTTCAGTCAGAGTGATTAATCGTAGTGCATTTTTAGGGTTTTTACTGGCTTTTGGGAGTGATGGGCGTTACGGGAAAAGCGACACACACGGCAGTGTTGCATACTTAAAGGAGCACGCGTGTGAAAGGACGGTTGATGTTTACGTTGGCTGCAAATTGAAAAGTCTTCCAAATAACGATTTATCTTGTTCAGACAGAAGATGAAGAAGGGTGAAAACACGAAATTCAGACATCGCAAGAGACAAGAAAACCAAAGGAAAAACCTCAGTTAACCCTGTGAGGCTGTGGCTCGTAGAATCCGTCAGACTTCGACATGGATTATGAACTTCCAAGTCGAATTCGGACGGAATCCTGGGACCATAGCCGTTAAAGATAAATTAAATCAATGAAGCAGATAATGCAAAACCAAGACAATAACTTAAAAATACAGAAAATACTGAAACTATTAACGAAAAAAGTGAAATAAAGTGTGAATCTAAAAGCATCAACTGTTGATCGATATTTAAAATAGTGAAACATATTTGTGAAATAAATAAATCCAATGACGTCTTTCAAAATAAATAATAAATGCAAATCATCTTTCAGGTCATCGCAAAATGTATTCTTAGCAGCAGAGTGACCCAAAAGAGCAACCAACCGAAGTTTATGGAGCTTCAAGAACAGAAACAAAAGAGAAATGAGTAGAATAGATAACTTAAAATGAAAACATGGCAAAAGTGCTTAAGTGAAGTGAAAATTTTCATAATAATTCAGTGGCCAGGAGAGTCGTAAACCAAATTCACAGCAACTGCTCGACAGCGATAAACGTGGCTCATGAGAACTATTAAAACTAACAGAAAACATTATACACACTGCTAGAAGAGTGAAATAGAGTAAAGACGACGACAGCAGGAACAAGAACAGGAACATAACCACACATAAAATAATAAAAATCAGACGAAAACAGCAATCAACCACTCGAACAGCGACAACAGAAACTAATCCAAAGACGAGACGAAAACGACGAAAAGACGTAGTGAAGAAGGAGAAGAGATTGAACGAATTAATATACCTAAAACAGAAGATTTCCAACAGCAACTGCAATTGGCAATGGTTGTGAGACTTCAGCAGGCTTCGTTAAATGAAAGCAAACAGCTTTAATTAATTTATCAAATTGAATATCAACAGAAACAATAATAATAATTACAACAGCAACAACACCAACACTAACAATCACAGCAGAGTCCAACAACATCATTCGTGCACCAAATTTCCTTGCAGCATTGGCGCAAACATGTTGCTGCTGCACCGTGGAATTCTAATCGGATTTACGTGGTTAATTTATGGATTTGTTAGCAGCTCAACTGCAGCAATCGGTAAGTAGCACCACACAAATACTATCAATAATGAACACACGCAAGCATCGCCATCACATACATATTTTTGCCGATGAATTGATTGCGCAGATGCGTGTCGAAATCGGCTTGATGAAGGAGCAATTCATTATGAATTTCTATTTAAGTGGGTTGAATGATTGACTGATAGACACGACTTCCCCGCAACCCCCCACACATCAGTCACACATTCAATGCCGGCCATGGTTGCCATTTGCAGTTGCGGATGCAATGGTTTCGATTCTAGGAGTTTGCGGTGCTCCTCGCCAAGTGCAAACGCTTGCAATTGGAGTGCAAACGGGCGGGATTACCTCAAGGGTTGTTCGAGGACGAGGTTAATTAAATAAATTGCGATGAAGGCTGAGGGGCTACGCAGCTGCATCAACACGCATCAAGGAGTCGGTTTGTTGTTGCTGTTGATGATGGCTAAAGTTGTTAATTGGCAAATGCGTTATTTTATTTTGTTACAGCCGCAAATATATGCAAATCGGTCGGCTTCACTCTTTCCCTCTCGCTTTACGTCGAACGGAAACTGATTTATTTTAAACGTAATATAATTAGGAATGTGTGGGTAGCATTTAATAACCTCGGCTGCCCTTGGGAGATGTGATTGAATAAAATCTGTGAAGATAATATTAAATAGGGAACCCTGGTGGATTGCGATGGCTTTTTCTGTCCATAGTCGTGGGTTTTTTAAATATTTTAAGGCTAAAGTATCGAATAATATTTCCATCGTATTTACAAAGGAGTATTTTGCTTTAGAAGTGACATTTGACACTTTCGAATTACGAGGTACAGCTTCTAATATAGAAATGAGAATTCTGAATTTGAAATTACGATTTCTGATTATCAATTATGTTTTCTGATTTTGAAATTATGCTTTTTTCCCCCAATGGCGCTTTCTCTTTTACAAATAACGATTTCTGTTTAGAAATTAAGCTTTCTTTATTACAAATAATCTTCCTAAAACACAAATAACGCTTAAAAACGCTTGTTCTATAAATGGCAAATGACGCTTTCTGATTTACAAGTGGAAAAGGTACCAAAGTCACTTTAAAAAAGGACTTCAAAGGCTAGAATTCTTTTAAAATACACAAGGTTCAAAAAACTCACCTTTTAAAAAGTCTTTGATGCGGTTTTTGCTCCTGACCTTCAACGGAAGCAGAAAGGAAGGAAAACCACTGACGTTTGTTGTAATTAACTCTTTTTTTCCAAGTGCCACTTCCATTTTTTGCTAGTTTCGTCTAATGAAAAAGCTAAAAACAGAATCCTGAATTAGAAATGAAATCTGAGAGGTCTGAGGATCCATGGGCAGGGAATTCGCATGATTTATTTTCGTTGACTCATTCGAAGCAGCCTTGAAACTGCTTGCCCCTTGGGGTCTGTGGCTTTCTGCTGATTGCCGTCCCAACTTCCCAACTGCAGAGCCAGTTCTCACAGCATGCTTCTAGGCGTCCACAGTCTCGCCAAACCAGTGATCCGTATTTTGTGGCCGACATCTAAATATTCGCGCCATTGAACCCGATGTCAAGCGAGCCATAAGACTGCCGAATGCTGACTGCTGAAATGCTTCATGGCCGCGTGTGGTCGCCGTCTGAATGCGCGTTGGAATGCGCTTCTACGGCTGCAATTGGGTCACTTTTATAGCTTAATTCTAGACATGAGCACTTCGCTGACGCCTGCCGAGCAATAAATTGAGGGTCGATGGGCGCAGCAAGTCAACGGAATGCCTTTTGTAATACTGCTTTTTTCTTCTATTTGTTCCATGCTCTAAATTCCCTATTAAATTAATTAATTGCACCGTTGAATGCGACTTTCTGCACATCCTTAAAATTAGTCCGCCTGAGTTTGTAATAAGGAAGGAAGGAAAACAGCAACTTCCTTCATTCTCCTCACATTTCATCAACATCAATCTTCTTCACAACAACGGGGACAACAACATTTGCAAATATTAGCAAAACCCTTGAGAAAACTACTTCAAGCTTCTACACAAAAATCCTCTTTGCTAAAAGGAGGTCTGACAGAGACAGCAACAGGTGCTTGAGCAGGCGGTCGGGTAGCAAGAGGCATCCACACAAAAGCAGTCATCAAAACAACCTGCAACGAATGCAAAGCAATCTTAAAAACTGAACTGAAACAACCGGAAGCGCAGCAAAGATTCCTGTCGACTTCGCCCCAGGTTGGGTAACATTTGAGCAGATTTTCGGCATGATGCGTTTAGGTGGCGTTCGTGGTGCCACTGTCAAGTCTATAACAAGGCGTGGAGGAGATTAAATGAGGGGGAGGCCCACAGCCGACGTCGTCGTTCCTTGCACAGGGTTGCATTTGCTGAAATGGCTCGATAGATGCCTGTCGAGATCAACTAAAATGTCAGTATTGCAGTCTTCGTTGGCATTCGGCGGGCGAGGGGCGTTTGATCCTACAATCAGTACTGCAACTTTTTGAGCTTTTAAGCTGTTTAACGTACTTTCGCACGCACGAGAAAAACGTCCGCTTTTACCATGTTTTTCTTTGTGTTTATGTTGAAATTGACGCTGAAGCTGGGGTGGAGTTCCTCGGGAAACGTCATGCAAAGCGGAAATAGCATCATGCATTCCATTTGCTCTTCCTTCTGCAATTCCACTGAATGACATTCATGTGCTCCAGCGGCAAAAAACCCTCTGCTCTCGTAGCATAAGCGGTTTTTTGCTGACGGCCACCTCTAGACGTTCTTCTCTCCGTCGCATTTGGAAAAACAATTCCTTTACTTTGTAATTTTTGAAGTTTTGTTAGCAATGGGAACTTCTTGCGCCTTGGCCGGGGTTTCGCCCTCCCGGAATTGCAAAATGGCTGTCAGTGGTTGTTGATGGTCGTTGCTGCCGTGACATGACATGACAGTTGGGTGAATGCAACTGCTAAAAGTGAGATTTGTTTCGGAATCCCTTCGGCGAAGTTTGTCTGCCTTCATGTACTTTATGTGGGCTAAAAAATACTTTGCCCCGCATCACGTTTCATGCTCTTAATGAAGCTTTCAGTTGCTGCACATCAACTTGTTAAAATTGCGAAGTTTTTGTCTTCGACAGGGACGCAGGTGACGCCCACAAAATATGGAGTTGAAAGCTCCAAAGTCCACTTAAAACTTGGAAACGAATTCCTTCAAGTTTCAATAATAAGCAGAAGCGGCGAGACACAGAAGCAAATAACAAAGAAAACTTCATAAATCCAAGTTTTCCCTAAATGGAAATCATTTCTGTGGTCTCCGCCGACTGCGAACGGCTGTTGAAGTTAAATTAAATACAAAATCAAATTACATACTTCAGCAATGAGTGTGGAAGCCGTTGAATTTAAAGCTACTCCATCGATGGTTCGTCTGTTGGCGGTGATTTTCAGCATGTCACACGATTTGCATAAAAAACCAAAGGAAAAGAATCAATTAAATCAGAGACACCGACGGAAAGACAGCACATTAAAAATTGCTTAAAGAGTTAAGAAATAGAATTGCGCTCAGATAAAAGTGAGAAAAGTTGAACACACAAAAAACAGTGTACAAAAGACGTGCGTCTAAATTACAAGCAACGAATGACAGTGGGAAAAAACACGATGAAAAGAGCGTTGCTGAAGCGTGTGTTAATGTAACAATGAATAAAGTAACATGAAGCACGACGTCGGAGTGAAGATTTGGCGTCAGGAGGCCGATGGACTACGTGTTCAGCAACAAACGCTTCTTAGATCAAAGTAAAGCATTAATATTGTTATGCTTTGTTCTGTGAAAGGCAGAGCGAGGGGTAAGAACACAGCCGAACATCTGAAAAGTGTTTCGAATGTCATCTCCAATCTACTAGAGAAATCACAAATTAATGACTCATTCCATTTCATTAATGACTTATTTTATTCATTCCATTCATTCACTAAATTTTTATCCCATGATCGGAAAATCTGCATTGAATTTCATCTTCAAATCAACTTCAGAAATAAAAATTTAATGATTCATTTCCATCCATCGATGATTCATTCCTTTCATTAATGATTCATTCCATTTCCTTGATGAATCATTCCATTTCATTGATGAATCATTTAATTTTATTAATGGTTCATTCCATTTCATTGTTGAATCATTCCATTGAATTGATGATTCATTCCATTTCATTAATGATTCATTCCATTTCATTAATGATTCATTCCATTTCATTTATGATTCATTTCATTTTATTAATGATTCATTCCATTCATTCTAGTCATTTACGTATTCCTTTCCCTTAATCTGATAATCTGCAATAAAATTTCATCTCCAAATCAAGGTCAAAAATCACAATTTAATGATTCATTCCATCTCTATGATGATTAATTCCATTTCATTGATGATTTACTCCATTTCATTAATGATTCATTGTCCTCATTCATTCACTTATTCCTTACCTTTGATTCTTCATTGTCTCTCATCCCGTAGCCTCAGAAAAAACTCCTTCACTGCTTTAACTAAAGCAACAACCAACGCATTCTTCACTTCCTCGTTGCTGTTTTCCTTGTATTTGAAGCTGTTTGTGGTGCTTCACGTCTGTTAACTGAGACGTTATGCTCACTTCACACTGACACAGCTTCTGTTTCTTCTAATTTCAACTGCTTCCTCCTCCTCGTCGCGTCTCCTTCGTCAGCTGCGGATCACGTGAAACGACGAAGCTACGCGGAAATTCCACGAAACTTTTCCCATGGCGACGAGTGGAGTTTTTCTTTTAATAACTGACTGCAAGACAAATTTTCACATCGTCTGTGCAATGAGTGTTGATGAATGATGTTTCTCCTCATCTTCTTGACTAATTTACTTAACAGAATTCGCAGGAATTCCCACATCGATTGCTGCAGAGCCAAATTACGAAAAGTATGAGCATTTTAATAGTCATCAATGTGTACTCCTCGCACACACCCACACGCCTGCAACACACCGTTACTCAGTAACAGGTGCCTTTTGCTAAGCTCGAAGTCTGCCGGAGCCATCGCTATGAACGGTTCTAATAAATTGCAGCAATTGAACGTAATTCCTCGTCGTTCAAACAGATTCATAGCGGCAACACGCATTCATGACACGCAGCAGCTTCTGCTTCTTCTGTGGAATCCCTCTCAGGAATCGGAGCTGGCTTCGGTTGTTGCCTGGCTGTGGCCCCGATTTACGAATCCTTGTTGCTACTCCTTCATTTCGGCCGTCTTGGGGATGATTTGTAGATTGAGGATCCGTAGACTTGCTGCGACAAAAAGACTCATTTTTGGTGCCTCTTCTTTCGTTCTTGTCTCTACTCCCGGCTCTGCTTAAAAAGGTGCAGTTGACGGTATATTTACATAGGTGAACTTTTGGTTTGTATCCCACTTTTGAGCCCACTTTTGCAAAAGGTTTTAAACAACATTTGAGAATATGAATGAAGATGTCAATTAGAAGCCAACGGAAGGTCTAAAAAACACTTAAGAATAGAGTTTCGTAAGTTAATCGAGTAGGAAGACACAGCATCTGCTCTGGGTCGACCTTCGGCTTCAGATAACCACAATCGTTCACTTCAAAGCGACCCATTTCAAGGTCTATTGAATGCTTCAACGATTTCCATCGAAATGAACGACTTGAAATCTCTCTAAACATTAATTTTCAAAGCCAGTTGCCACGTTGTTGATGAAGCGGTTGGCAGTAAGCGGGACTTCAGACGAATGACGCCGTAAACAAGTCTCGTCAATGGCAGAAGAAACGAGATCAGCCCCTTCGCTTCTTCTTGCCGCCCCCGCAATTAGCACATTCAAACGTTTCACTCGAGCCGCAACTACTGCAATCAATCTGCAATTAAATTTGTGATCCAAATAAAATTAACGTCAATTAATAGGGCCACAAACGAGCAAAGGACCGCAACGCAGGACATCGCACAGTCACACACACGCAGCAATGCTTCAATCATGCCACAAACGACTCGCTCACACGGACGCAATTCGTTGCTGCAGCTGGCGGCTGCTGCCCCCGGTGGCGTGGCAGTCAATTAAGCGGAAGGATAATAATTGTCCTTGCTGCAGATCCAACAACCGACCACACAATTCAATTGAAGTGTTTAGCTGCCAGCAACGGAGCCGCACAAAAGACAAACGACTGACGACTATAATTAATAAGCAGCGCATCAGCAATCACGATGCTGAGTCCGCGGAGGATCCTCGCCCACGGACGAACACGTTTTCGAGGGACATGAGCAAACAGGCGCCAAAGGGCAAAGAGTAAAGTAATTAAAGGATTATCGAAGCCTTTCTCCAGTAGATACAAGACTTCCTCTGACGATTAACCGACAGAAAACAACGAATAATGAAAAACTTCTTCCTCTTTTCGTTACTCACACGTTTTTATTTTCAATACATGTTGAAAATGCGAAATTGAAATTTCACAAGAACGAAAAACACGGTCCTAATTTCCGCTTTACAGTCCATTAGCAGCAGGCAATCACGTGAGGAACTCCACTTCGTCGGACGTCACCCTCAACGGCGGCTGCTCACACCTTCCCCGGAACAAGAAATCACGCTAAACACGTCGTCAGCAGTGGCCAGGTGCTGAATATATTAAGACGTTGCAACACGACGTTCTTCGGCCCAAGAAAGTGCAGAAAAAATCACCGGGGAAGCCGTAGAAGTGCCACATTCATCGAAGCTGGTCTTAAAGCGGCTTTTGTGGCAACGCTGACAAATATTCGATTGCCTTTAAGTGGCTTTTTCACTGCTCCTCGCTCCCCTTCTCCTACCTTCTGGCGACTGTATCGTGTTTCCGTATCGCCAACAACAGTTGTGCGTCCGGCTGCCGTTTGTTCCGCTCGTCCGGCTGCGTTGACGAGTGGCTGCCGACCGAAAGAAGCGGATCGAGTTTCAGGTGCGTTCAGGTTTCCCCAGATGCGGAATTGACCATACTGCTGGCTGTATTATGAACGCACTGGAGACTAAAAGATAATCGCATGAGCCACTCGTTTGGGAGCTAGCTGCTTCCTCCGAGGGCTTCTTCGGCTGATCAGTTGACTTCTGTTGTGTCAAATCGATGTTGGAAGCCGGGATTAAACCTTAATAATCATTAAATGTTAGAACTTCTTTCTTCTACTCTCGATTTGAGCTCCAAATTAAGTTTCGAAAATCTTCGAAGGAAAACAAACTTCGCAACTTGTTTAAGATATGAAAAAATGCTTCAAAAACAAACACAACGAAGTAGAAAAGAGAAGCGGAAAACTTATGGAAACTGTAAAATCTCAGAAATTTGTTGTTGTTGTTGTAAACCGTGACAGTAGCACGAACAACAACAACAACGAAGACTAATAATAGTAATAAGCGAAACTTTTGTTGGAATTCAGAATTATTTTGCTTGGAAACAAAAGCCGAAAAACTCAAAATAAATGAAAATTTACGCTGGGCGGCAGCCACGCCCCGTCAGCGAAACTTTTCAAGCGTCTCTTGACATTAATTTATATGGAAATTAAGTTTTCTGTGACATCGCCTGGGTTTAGATTCAAAACGTTGTTTCTTTTAATAAATTTCATAGAAATTTTTCATATTTAAAATTGAAGCAAAGTAAAAAACGCTTCGAATTCTTTATTCCTTTTCTCTTTTTCATAATATAACAAGCAAGAATTTTGAAAATTCTTATTTTCCCTCCATGTAAAGCAGCATAAGAAAAACTACCGTTAACTTAAGTTGAGTAAAAGTTTAACAAAGTTTTTCGCTGCTGATGGTGAAGTTGAAGTTGATGATGCCGTGTTTGCAGTTCATAACAAGCAACGGCCAACAACAACCTGGAAAAGCTGTAAAGGAAACTGTTGCTAAAGAATAATTATATTTACGAGATACTTGTTCATCGTAAAATTTCCACCTTTCTGCAAATATCGTTATTCATGAGAGAATTTTAGGTTTTCAGTCATGTGTTGCCGCTTGACCGGCTTCACGATGATTAAATTCAGTAACAATTACAAGCAGAAATGGTAAAAACCCACGCCGGAGTACACCAGCCACGCCAATCTCCGACGAACACACCTCTCACCACAGCCCAACTCACCCGACGACCACACAAAGTTAATAGCTGCTTTGCTCAGTCAACACACGCATCCAAGAGCAACGCACACGTCCACCGCAGACACGCTCAAGCACACGTACTCCCCACACTCGCTCTTCGCACGCACGACGAGTCTCTCTCCCCACACTTACGACAGTGCAATTTGCTTCAGTGATTTACTAACGAAATTTTTGTTGAAAATCTTTTTCCTTGGTTGTTCTCTATTGCGATTGTCTTTACGTCGGGTGCAAAATGGATTCTTTTGGGTTCACCTGCATCCACGTGAAATTCAGCTGTAAATAAAGCTGCAGGTGGAGCTCAATTGGCAACGTTGCGTAGCTACGAGGGGAGTTTTATGGAGCTCCTTCAGCTCTAAAACTTTGTAGTAATATTTGTCCAAGTTTCGGAAATATCTTGCAACATTTTATTGCGCTAACAAAAGCGGGGAATTTTATTTTCAGGGCGACTTCAGCAGAGAAATTTCCTTAACCTTTCTCAATCACGAAAATTTAAAACTTCTCTTCGCTGCACAGCGAAAGAGGGGGGAAATAAAAATATGCAATATTTAAATTAAACTAATACTTGGGATTTAAAAAAGCACTTCTCATTGAAATCGGATGCTTTAATTTACATTTGCGTGCCTTTGAATACGGATTCACTGCTGTGTTTCTTTGTCACATGCACGATCACGTAGGCAACAAGTGTATTTCCAACACATACACACGCATGCATACGCTGTGTCCCATTCATGGTCATACATCAAAAAAAAGTGCGATTCTTTACAGCAAACAGCAAATAAATTCCCTCGATATCAAGCGCTGCCAGTGACGGCTCAAAGAAAGAAAACAAATAAGAAGGAGGCGAACAAGAAGAAGAAAATGAAGAGAATAAAGGCGTGAAAAATTATGAAGAAGAAGAAAACGACAGGCGCTTCAAAAGATGCTTCAAAGTTTTCTCCTTGTTGAGTTTTCTTTGTTTTGCCCCTTCACCACACTGCGAAAGCCACCACGCTACTTCATCGAATTGAAGTGAAAATGTGAATACGGTTAAGTGCGAAATCCACACACACACACGCACACATCCACAAAATGATTCATCAAATAAAAGCGTTGAGCAATCAGCAAAAAGCGTTGCAGGGCGGAAAGCGATAAGAAGCGAAGTCCGTTCAGTAAAAAGCGAATGAAGCAGCAGAAATCTTTCGGTTTTCCTCCCAGCTGCGTGACGTGGAAGCAATTGTTGTTGTTGTTTGGCGTTGTTTGTATAGTTATCAATGGATTAACATTTCCTGTTCGCATTGGAAGCCTACGTAGAGAGCAGCTCGACGAGTTGTGTGTGTGTTTGCGAAGTTCCTGTGGCGACCTCGGAGTAGCAAAGCGGAGCCGTCGACTGGTTGCTGGTCGAAAGAGCAGCCAGCAACAGTTGGCGGCAACACGAACGCCACGCTTGGGTGACGCGGGTGTCGAGCGCGTTTCGCTTCGCTGCCCGAAACGAGTCGCTCTGAACGAGGGTCCTGCAGCGAGGTTAACGAAACCCGTGCTTAAATTAAGCCGTAGAAAAAACGCAGCTGAACTCTTGCGAGCGGCAACGTTTTCCAGGTAACAGAAGATAAAGAGTTTCGCCAACAACGGTCGCCCGTTCGAGGGGAGATGAGAGGAGAGGAACGGCGACTCCCTGTTCGACTCCAACGTCATGCACTGTGAATTGAGCTCCGATTTTCGCTTTGCATTCCACTTCTAGTCGCTGTTGCATTAATTTATGCCTCATTCATTTCGAGGAGCTCCGACTGCGTTGAGGAGGATCCGACTTCAGTTTGTTTATAGAAACACAAAGCAGAAGCGTCACCCAACCATTAAAATTACTTCAGCCATCGTTTTGATAGACGCGTTCCAAAGAACAGTCAACGGATGAAGGCGATCGTTGGTTTCAACTGACTCGGAATACTTTCAATCACCTTCCAAACATTTAACACAGACCAAAAATACTCAGGCACGCAAGGAAATCAATAAAGTAATAAAATAAACCACGAGTAACGAATTTGAATTAATTTTTTCGAGGGCGACAACATCTCAATGAGTATAAACTTCAGTTACCGTCGACGCATTCATCGACGCCCTCATTTATCCTCCCTCATCTACCTTCGCTTCAACCACTTTTCCTTGCAGTCTTGCCTGGCATTTCCATAGTTGTTTAGGCCTCTACTTCCACTTTATAACTGTATTTACCCCATGACAGCCCGGTTTTTCGATAAACTCCCACAGAACCTTTGCGATTTGAGGACATTTGAGGGTCACAGCAACGTTCACGAACTATTTACGAACCGTTTGCAACGAATTTAATTCTATTTGCTTTAGTAACCAGCAGAAAGGTGCCTTAAACTGAGTCTATCTGCGGGGGACAACATTTCGTGACCTCTCGAGTGTTTTAAGCACCGCGTTTTACTGAACATTTAGTTTATTTCTTTCCCCTGACAACAACCGTCATTAATTTTTATTGTGTACTTAAATCAACAAACTTGACTTCATTCTCGAACAACTTCGCTGGCGAAAGCGCAGACAAACACCATTCTGGCTACTTTCAAATTCACTCCGCCTCAGAAATCATCTTTTTTAAAGGTCAAAAGGAAGAATCGATCTGCTGTTGCTTGTCTGAAGATTTCTCGATGTTTGGTGGATATTTAACACCTTTTCAACCCCTGTTTTTGGTACCACTGGCTTTAAAATTCCTCGTCCTTCCAAGCAGCCTCCATTTTGCATGTTCAAATGGCACCCGTCTCGATGCCTGCGACATGCAACCATTGAACACACTTCAACACGCTTCAACACGCAGTTGAACGCATTCCTTCCGCAGAAAAACTGCCAAGGGATTAAATGTACTTGGCACGAAACACGCACAGCAAAGCAGCTCATAAATGCGACTTCAGAGCATTAAAACGTCATCGAGTAACTTAAAGCATGCAGCGCAGACTTCCTTAGAGGCACTTTAAGTCGCCAGCGACAGGAAAATGGACGACAAATGGACACACGGACGCACGTATCGCACATTACTTTTATGAGCTTCATCGCATCCGTTTTTATTTCCTTTCCTCGCTTTATTTCATGTGTTTTATCCAGTCGAAGTTTCTGGCTGTTGATTTGCATTAATTTCAAACTTGATGCTTTCATCTCTGCTCTTTTTGCCTAGATTCAATTAAAGCCACACCCTGTTGCCAGATTCTTTTGTTGACACAAAGTGCAACACTCAACATGCTGCCAATCGACGGCCGGATGTCGCCTCGGCCCGCTCCAGGCGCTGCTTATGTTTTCAATTTCCTCGACATGTCGACACTTTATTTTAATGCAGCAAATTTTAGGACCAGCCAAAAGTATCTGGTAATTGATTGGCCGGTTCGTTAGAGACTCGGTAAATGAAATTGGCCAGAATGCCGGGAGTGGTGAGTGTTGCTCATGCTACGCTTTCACGGAAATTACATTAACTTTAATTGTTATTGTCGTAATGTAGTCAAAGAGGCCCAATGCAGCTGCTGTCAGTTGATGATTAGGACGACGATGCGCTTAGTTTTGGTTTAGTTTAGACGTCGATGGGACGATAATGGGTCTGGTTTCGGAGTGGGCGCTCGGGTTTCATTAACCTATTACATAATTAGTCGTTGCTCAAATGGCTGCCGAACCGTAATGAATTCGTTAGCTTATTGATGAACGATTTGTGGCCATAAAATGTGCTAGAAAATGTCTGCTGGCTGAGCAAATATTACTTTAAAACGAAGAACGATCGGAGGAATACGATTCACACTCAGTTTGCAGTTTGTATAAAAGAATAAAGAGCAATACGAAAATGAAATCTGTACTTTAATTTCTATTCTTATGAGCTACTCATGATTTTACACTCTTAAAAACACTTAAATTAAATATAGGAAAAGGGAAAAAAAACCGAAGAATGGCGTTTATCAATTAAAGAGAAGAATTTAAAACCAACATCGAAAAATATGTGCATTCAATTCAAGTCATCGAGGAGCTACTCAGGATTCGTTTATAACCTCATTAACTTGAAAAGCTCCATTCAATATTTCCACTCGCTTCCTTCGATGAACGCATCATTCAAAATGCGGTGTGAATCTGTAAGGAAATCAGTATTTATTTTAAGGTGCCTCAGTAAACAACTACTCATGATTCATATATAAAAATACTTGAATAATTAATAAAAAACTACTTGAATAGCTCAATTAATTAACTCAATTCTTATACTTTCTTTTTGTATTTGCTTTTTCCGCATTATTGACCACTTTTCACTTAAATTCGGTGTGAAAATTAAAGCATTTTGTGAGTCTAGCAAAGCACTTCACTTATTGATGCACTGTGCGTAGTTTCCGGTACTTCAAATGCGTATTTTGAGTATTGTAATCGCTGGATGAGGCTGAAATAAATTCGCCAGAAGCAAACTATTCCTAAATGGAATATGGAGATTTCTCTTACATTTAAAGTTTATCTTCACCTTTCCCTTCAAGTTTTTCAATTTTCTGTTCTGCTTTTTTAATCTCACTAAAAGAGTTTTGCAAAATTGCCCATAAAAACGAGCGCTAATAAAAGTTATTATTAGATGAATCTACGCAGCATTTCTGTTGGTCGAGGACGTCGATCGACTCGCTTGTAACCTCGTAAATATGACGTCCCTTGAAAGCTTGACGCCTGCAACTTTTACACCTGAACGGATTTTGCCCAGTTTCGTTTTATTTTTCACTTTTTTCTGCCGCTCGTAACGCGTTTGGAGTTTAGCTAAAATCGAATAAAATGCAAAAACGACTTTTTGCAGGCCGCTGGAGCGTGTATTTATTTTTATGGCGATCTTTTTCCCATCAATTTGTGTAACTTTGTTTGCGCCGACGAAGCGCTAAAATGGAGTACGTCGTTGGCTCCATCAGCTATTCACAGGGCGTCCATCAATCAATTAATCGATATTAAGTTTAGACACGGGGAAAGGAAAAAGTAAATGGATTGGGCCATTTGCCTCCAATCGTGGAATTTTACTGCTTTTTGTTGAATTGTTAACATTTATTTTCCATCTACATTCACCGTGATGGCTTTTTGAGTAGCCCGAAAGTATGCAACACGTTCTGATTGCCTCCGCATCCGCCAAAAAAGCTTTTCCAATAACACTAAGAGATTTCATTATTCGATGAAATGCCAAGAATATGCTAATTTCCGATAATAAAAAGCTTTTATTTTTATTTCAACAGTGAGCAATTTAATTTTGGGTTTAATTAAATTAAAGGCTGCGAGGGAGAAGTCATAAAACTCATATCTGAGTGTTGACTCTGAATGTCGGCCATAAATCGTTCCCTGTTCTGCTTTACGGCCGCAACTTTGCCATTCGAATTGCCATTTTTTCCAGCATAAATCACAGCTTTTGCCAACTAACTTCTAGCCATTAAAGCTGACTTCTCACAAATTACAAATTGCCCGGTTTATTCAGCGCCCTTCTGCCGACTAAACCCATTCACCTCTTGGCTAATTTGCTATCCCGGCTGGACTCGAGCGCCCAGCAACCACCACAAGGTCGGGGTCATGCAAGAGACCCACCGAAGCAGCTGCTCATCATCTAAACCCGGCGCAGTCGGGACCTGCAGCCGCAAAACTTATCTCACTTCATATTCGGTTCTCATTCAGAAGCGGTCGTGGTTTCCTGTTCATAAATTTCCATTTTCCTCTGTGTGCCGTTCACTTCTCCGTCCCGCATTAACCACATTCACCCACTTCACCCGAAATTCATGTCTTCTACAAACACATTCATCGTCTGCACTCATGTATGTGCTTCGAAACACGAGTTTCTTATCGTCCGGCCGCTGTTCGAAATCCTCCTTGGGAAAGTGTCCTCGTCGCAATCGCTTGGCCTTTAAATCTCTTTCCGCTTCCGCTTTCATTTCAAACTTTAACTTCGTCCCTTGTCAAGCGTTTCCCAGCTCCTCCTTCTCCACCGTCCCTGTCAAACTTTGAAGGCGATAAGTAGTCGTTGTCTGTGTCGTGGTGGCTGTGTTTATACACGATGGGCACCGACATAAGATGAACAGAGCCTCTGAATTTATTAGATGCTCGGTTTAATGCCTTGTGTGATGTTTTCCTTCAGGCTTTAAACGATGTGACAAGTGATGCAACCGCGGAAAGAATATTCAGAGAAAATGCTCCAGTGACTTATTGAAGCATAACTGAATTATATACATGAAAATCTTACGCTTATTACGGAATTTCAAGTCCTTTAAACTACTGCGACCCTCTTCTATTACGACAAATGCACTCTAAAAGGACTAAAAATGTGGCTTCCGTCGTCGTTTAGGAATTTTAATTTCAATTTCAAGCGGATTTGCATCGATTCGACGGAGCAGACGAACAGAACTTTAAAATGGACAGATAACGACGTCCACACAGACACCCGCACACAAAGGACGCGGCTCATTTCACTTCCTTATCTTTTACGCAAGCATAGAAAAAGCAAAACTTGGCGAGAGATGGAAAAGAAGTGAATGCAAATTGAATCAGGGCACTCGTTTTGCTTCACTTCTTTCCTTTCCGCCATCCACTATCTTCACAACTCTTCTCTCCCCTCCACGGCCTTTTATTTTAATACAAAGTACAGTTTTCCTGAAGGCCCGTCATCCTTCGTCCTTCTTCCTTGGCTTTTACAGTTCCGCAAAAGCTGCTTTCTTTTGAAAACTTATATCCAACTGCTTCATATGTTGCAAGGACAAAATATTATATGTTGAGCTGGATTTGTGTGTGTGTGCGTGTGGAAAGGAAGGAAGGATAACCAGATCCAGCGTATCCTTCACTTCGATGCGTAGAGGAGAACCAAGAGGCAGCGAAGGAAGCGGATATTTTATTTGTTACTTCGGAAATCTCTTTCCATTTATGGAATAGCGCACAAAAGCGTATTTCCCAACTTCTTTAGCTATTCTTTCAGCGCGCCAGGACGCAGGACGTATGTGCATATGTAGATGCCTTTGGCAGCCAGTCCTTCGCAAAGATGATTTACAACTCATTGTTTCGGGTTAAATTACACGAGGCAGGGAATATTCTGGAGAATGAGGCGAATTAGAGAAAAATCTCGTATTTCTATTAGCGTCATTACAGAGTTTCCACGTTTCCTGGACGTCATTAAATGCCTTCTATTATTTGCAGATGAAATCATAAACGAGCATGAGGGGAAAACCGTCGTCCTGCCGTGTCCCGTCAGCATTGATAAATGCGGCGAGCTGCACTCCATCAACTGGTTCAAGGGGGACGACCGCATCGCCGCCCTCCTGCTGGACGATAGCAACGTGACGATGGTGGCGCCGGAGTTCGAGGAAAGGTAAGAAACCGGAGCGGCGCAGAGCGAGAACTACAGAACTCAGCTCATTGGTCTTGTTTCTAGAGTAACCGTGGAACAGAATCCCTACAGAGTCGTTATTAAGGACCTGCAAATAGCTGACGAGGACGTCTACTTGTGCGATACGACGTTTTTTATACCAGTGGAAACATGTGATAACTACAATGGCTACCGCGTCGAGCTCAATGTACTGGGTAAGTCGACCCAAAGCCCCGCCGAGTTCCTTTTCGCATATTTGACAAAAGTATTACTTTGGCATGTTTCTTTGTTCACGACTTTGAGTTGCTCTTGATCCAGGAGCTTTTTCTGAGGAACCTTTTTTCGGCTTTTGCTCTTCGTGAGTCGTCCTCTGCGTTGCATGTCGCTTAAGCCTTTCAAGATAATCCGAAGCATGCGTGTGTAGCTTTTGAATCGTAATTTTCAAAGCATGGCTGCCTGTTTATTGATTGAAATAATCCCCTCTTCCTAACCTAACGCACATGCCTCCAACTATACTCCAGATGCTAGACTATAATCCACAATACACGCTTCCGGAAGACGTTTTCGTGTGTGTACTTTCAAAAATGCTTCTTTTTGTTCCTTTCTCATGCATAAATGTGTTTGATTGTTTCATTTACATACGGTTTGTTGTCTTTTTCATACATTTGCTACTCATTGACAATCTTTTATAATGATTCCCTTTAATCAATCCCGACCCTTCTTCGAAATGCTCGCCAACTCATCATGGATATGCAAAAACAATCACCAAAATACTAAACATGCCTCGACTTGCCAATGAAATGTGTTTAATAACCAAAAACTCCGAACCACACTAAAATAATAAAAAAAAAAAACATTTAAACGTAGAAAATATTGGTAAATAAAGAATAATGCTATTAAATGTTTGAACAAATTAGTGACAACAAATTTTATTCCTTGTCTACTCCAAATGTTTTCATTTCTATGTTTCCATTATTGTTTTCATTTTGTCTTTGTCTTTCGTTTGTTGTTTTCGTTCTATTCGTCTTTGGTTGGAATTCGTCTACGCAATACTTGTGTTTATTGTATTACAAAACATGGAATTTCCAAACCAACCCTCACACCAAAAACACATCTCAACACCTCCATTCACCTCCTCGACACCAACTCCAAAACACGCCTCAACTCACACTCCGCAACACGGAACGCGCCGCGACTCAATCACCGCTTGGACACGCAGTGCCACCCGCGGAGGTTGTGATACTTGACGAAAAGGGCGACCGCATCGAGAACGGCTCCGTGGTGGGCCCCATGGAGGAGCGACAAACGCTGAAAACTTCGTGTGTGGTGCGGAATACACGGCCACAGCCCGCTGTCGGCTGGTGGCGGGGGAAGAAGCGGCTAACGACACGTGAGTACCAAAATAGACCTCAATCGAAATGGTATTTAAAAGCTAAATTATTTAGAAGACTTAATTCGTTAAAATCGATATAGAATAAGTAATTCAGGTTCCTGTAGATTCGCTTAACTTAAGATTAATACAAAATCTGGTATTAAAAGGGTGTGTGAACTGATATTTCCTGTTCGCCCAGGGTAAGTTATGTTATGAGCGATTTTTATAGCCCTGCCGGTTACTGCCAATGCTAGGAATGGAGCTTTAGAGATCAGAGTCATAGTTTATTCTAAGCATTACGAATATTCAGTATAAATCAGCTTCTTTTATTATTATTAAACGTATATTTATTTATGCAATGGTATTTATAAATGAATTTCCCGTAGACTCGCCATCGTACGATGAAAAAGATGGGCTTTTTACTGCCACGCTGGAACTGGAGCTGCAGCTGTCACGTGACGACCTCGCGCAGGAAATCGAATGCCGCGTGGAATCGGCAGCGATCGAGGGCATCATGGAGAACTCATTCACCGTAGATTTGCAAGGTGATTATTTAGAATTCTAATACGCAGTAATTTCATTTAAAGTGGCAACTAAATCCTATTTCCCATTTCAAATTCTTATTCATTGAGAACAACTCTTTGAAATGACTGCAAATTTAATCACACATCGTTTCTGAGTTATTCTTTCACTTTGAAAGGATCAATTTTGTCAAAAGGACAATGAAAAAACATCAAAGCATGGAATTTAATTTGTTGAAAACCTCCACGGTTGTGCTAACAGATTGATGAATGTTTGATTGCATGATGCAAATCGGTGAACAATTTCAAATGTTCCCTTGTGTCGTTCAATGTCGTTCCTGTCCCCATTGAGCAGGTGCCTTCAAAGCTAAATTGTTGCCATTATGCTGTGGCCATTAAGGCACGTAAATTGTCCACTGCAGTTATTCGTGTCCTGCTGCCTCCCCCTCCGAGCGCTCGTCGCTCCTCGTAAACAATGCACGTTCGACAGCTTCTAAATGGACAAATTAATTATTAAAATAACCCTAAATTGATAAAAAGCACCCAGAGTAGAAGGCAACGAGCCAACAAGAAGCAGTTATTTACTCTGGCGTTTTTCATCCCCTTGGCGCTCCATTTCCACAGCCAACTACGCCTTGTCAATTCCTCTTTTGCGATGCGCCATTCAAGCAACATGCTTTCTATTGCTGCACCTGTTCCCTGACTTATTACACGCTCTCTTCTCTTGCAGTGCGACCCACGAGTATAACAATAAACGGCGTGGAACATCATACGGTGCAGGGAAGCAAAGTCGTGCTGACATGTGACGTAAGTATCTAATGATTCGCCCTGATTGTCGTCCGACTGCCCGTGTGCTGTTATGTGTTTCGGCATTTGACAATAATTAACTTTCAATTCTTCTGCACATCCTGTCATTCGTAACGACTCCCTTAAATTCCACTTTCCGATTGTTGGGATTTTTTCAATGTAATCCAACCCAAAATTTGTTTTCCTTCTTCGTTGATCACTGACAGATCCATGGCGCACGA
The DNA here is from genome assembly GCA_937620795.1 of Thecophora atra. Taxonomy (NCBI): domain Eukaryota; kingdom Metazoa; phylum Arthropoda; class Insecta; order Diptera; family Conopidae; genus Thecophora; species Thecophora atra. Next base: position 66,716,555 of record OW569397.1, on the reverse strand, counting down.
CCAGCTGTGAATCTCACGTGGTACAACACCACGGAGGTGATCGGCGTCGAGGAGAACGACTTGACTGAAATCAGAACCAAAGCGGTGAGTAAAACACAAAGATTTTCCCTTTAGTTGAAATATCATCTTTCATTTCCTCTTTTGACAGTTCGAGAAAGAGGATGGGACCTACCACACGCAGTCCGAACTCATGTTCAACGCGACACGCTTCGAGAACGACAGGATTTTCCGCTGCGACGCCGAGAACATCGTGATCCAAACGAACCGTGAGAAGCCGTTCACATCGTCGCTGACTCTGGAAGTGCTTTGTAAGATCTTCTAAGAGCAATTGATATGAAGAAGCGACCAACGTTTTCCCTATTTGCAGATCCGCCTGTGGTGAAAGTGTCGCCCTCAGAGATCACAGTCAACACCAGCGACACCGTTCTCCTGAATTGCGAGTACGAGGCGAATCCGGCGTCGCTGTCGAAAGTGGTTTGGTGAGTAGCACTTGACAAATGGTAATTCCCGACAGACTGTGCAAAAGACCCGAGGGACCGCAATCCCAGGCAATTTGTATTGTGTTGTGCCTGCGGCGAGGCAAAAGTAGAGCGCAATTTCCGAAATTTAAGTGATATCTTCCCAGTAAACAACCTAAACAAATATCTAATTAAAAGCAAACACAGAAGCAAACAGAGCCACACACATGCGCAGATAAATCAACATATTTGCATAGAGACTCGACGATGTAACATGGCTGCACTCAGATAATCAAATAAATACACACAAACAGATTGCAATGCGGAGAACAAAAAGCAGAATTGGAGACGCATTCACATGTGGCTATGTTCAATCGAAGGATACTTAAAACTGGCCAAATCTCAGCTGCTGATAATTGAATTGAATGTAACTTCACTTTTGGTTTAGTCCATGTTTACTCTAACTCGTCAATTAATTTGTCATTTGTAAATTTATGTGTTCACCATGACGTATACGCTGCTTTTAATAGGAACATTTCATTGTTCACCACGACGTATGAGCAACTTTTAATAGACTTCGCTCTTCGTTAAGCTCGTAATTAGCCACTAAAAGATTGGGTAACTTTTATTTTCCAGTGATAATTCTTTGTAATTCGACTCGTAATAATAGCAAATGTATTCAGTTTTTCGTACGAGTGATTTTGAAGCTCTACGATGACTTGAATCCAAAAGCAAACTCGCTGTTTGAATGTAGAGCTTGAAATGTTCTTTTCCATTGAATTTGCACCACATTTGAACAGCACTCAAAGAGCGTGTGCAGCCGTTCAAGTCACATGAGCTTCGAACATCCTTCAACATTCCCATCTTGAAGCCGAAAGCAACGACGGCGAGAAAACAAGAATAAGTAGTCGCTGGAATACGTAGAGAAATCCATCGAGTGGCATTCGTAGCCACAAACTCCCTGAACAGGCAATGGTTGTTGGCTCGATTGTCGAATGACGCTTCGCAATGCATTGTGACATGGTGACTCTGCAGCGTCTTCTTCCGCGTGGCTTCTGCTGGCGGTGGCATGTGCAGCGGTGCATAAACTAGTGCACTTCATACGCTTTTCAATCACACGCAAAACTAGAGCAAACGTCAGGATTCTTAATTAAGCAACATTGTGCGGAAATTGTTTAAGAAACGACGTGCTCGCTGCTGCAGCATGACGAAGATGAAGAACATCGCCTAACAGAAGCAACACAAGCCGTCAGTGGCACGCATAGAACACACACACATGCCACTTGCACGCACACATTCACACTCACTGCACTTGCAAGGATGATTCGTTGCTTACTCTCAAGTGCTTGCCACTTTTTCACTTCGGTTTTGTTGCTCTCGCTGCTGCTTTTGTTGTTGATTTTGTTAAATTTATGCAATGGCAACTCGCAGCGGCAACGAAACGTGAAATTAAAATCATACACACACAGAACAGAATAAAATACGAAGGATTTGCGAGCAACACAAACACGAATCCGCATGCGAAGAGGAGGCTGAGCTTCTGTTGTTCTGTTGTTGTTGTTGTTTAGAACAGACACAAACCACTAGAGTCTGGCTGCTGATGCTGTTGTTGCTGTCAAGGGATGTTGTGTCAGTGTTGCCAGCGTACAAGGCGACAGACGGACGGAAGAATGACAGATGCCTCGTTGAAGCTGATGTCTGAAAAATAAGAGGTTTTTTGTAAACGGCAACAAAATTAGCACCATAAATTATTTCAGATAGAAAATGTAGGTTAAAACTGTATTAAAGCACATTAAAATAGATGGCAAATCACTCTTCCCTCTGACCTTTAACCTCTTTAATAACGGTTGACTCTCCAACTCCAGATGCATCATAATTAAAATTTTTTCCCGTGAATTCATGCGGCTTCTGATTTCCGATGAATTAATGAGCGTCGCGGCAGCCACTTCGAAGTGTACACACGGTACCGTTAACGCTGCATTTGGCAGTCGCAGGACGCTGATCAATGAGCTCCTCTTTCCGAGGAAACTTTTCCGTAATTGCGCCGTTTACCACAGCACATCCCGGAAAATAAAACACATTATGACGTATTCATCGATGTGTATCCAAACAAATTAAACGTTAAATCATCGCGCTGAGGGAGAAGGTATTAAAAACCGCCACGAACATATTTTCAATGAGTGTTTCTCTGCATTTCGAGTTTATTTAAACCATGAATTCTTCTTCAGTTGAGCTCTGAGCTCTCGAGTGCCTTTCAGGGTTCTTGTATTTTTGAAAGCGCTGTTAAAATCGGAATAAAATGCAGATTGTTGAAAATGTTTATCTTCATATCTCCAAATGAGCTCAAGTACTGAAGGCCACATTAAAAATGCATTAAAACGGCGGCACTTCGCAGGTTCCGGCGTGTAGCGTTGCCCTTTCAGCCCGTTAATCCTTTCACTGCGCAACTGCATCCCCTCATCCACATGTGAAGCTGTGTGGAGGTCAAGGCAGCACACGCACGGACGCCTGATAACGCAGCATATTGTTACTTTTAATTGTGAACGCAGCTGATGTAATTATAAATCGACTTTCCTTTGCCACAGGCCGCAACAGCGTTTCGAGCGTCCGTCTGCTTGTCTGGCTGTAAACACGCGTGCTTCAATGTGATATCAGATCGAACACAGGCCAACACACAGCGTCGCATACCTGACAGTGCTTCGGCTTTAAACCCCACAGACAACGCACATAAACGCAGAGAGAAGCTGTAATTGCAGTCAAAACGAATTTGAATTCGCGGGACAATAAAGGGAACGGAGACGGAAGAGGAAATGGAAGTCATGACTACCCAAAAATACATCCGTTTTTAAAGCCTTGATTCGATCGAGTCTACAGTTTCACACACGATTTCATTATAAACACATCTTGTTGAGGGGATAAAAATAATTTTTCTGCGGTTATTTTTTAAATGCGGATTCCTCTTCAACAATGACACGTAGACTCTATGTACTTTCTCTTGAGGAACATAAAATAAAACATTCACCAAACCTTCAAAGCCAATGAGAGAAGAAACTCATAATCATTGCCCAATTGTGAGGTTTTCCTTTGACATTGTATGCGACTGGAGACCGGAAGTTCATTAACGCACTTAGATTGACAGATAATCCCGGTTTCGGCGCTCTGTATTGATGCCAATATTACCCCCATGCAAAATTAGCAAAAACATTCCAACATCGTCGGAACTAATTTAAAAATTCTGCTTTTCTGTACACATTCATTGACAGGTACCGCGGCGGCGATGTAGTCAACGTCAATAACACGGAGCGCTACGAGGGCGGCAACTCTGAGAACGTGGCTCTGGTTATACGCTCCACTGACAAGGACGACATCGGCAATTACACGTGCCAGCTGTCGAATGCCATCGGCAAAGGCGTATCGGCGCAGCAAATCGATTTGGATGTGCAGTGTAAGAACCGTTTAAGCCCTCACCCCTTCGCTCCTTTCACCCAGCCCTTGCTGCTGCGGTCAGTGTATGTTTACTGACCACGGACCACAGTCAGCTTCAGCTCTTCTTCCTTCTGATTGCATTTGATTCACTGTGCTTGGTTTGCGTTACAGATGTGCCCGTCGTCGAGGTCCTAATGATACCCGAGGGCCCGGTTAAGGAGAGCGACGAGTCGAATGTGACGCTATACTGCAACATTCTGGAGGCAAATCCGGCCACCTTGACCAAAGTTCGTTGGTATGCGAACTCCACGCTGCTGAAGGAGCTGCCCGACTGTGAGGAGACAAAGGTTTGTTATCTTCTATACGATTCAATTGAATTTCATCCTAACCCGCTGATCTCTCCCAAATCGGACAGGAGGACCTCTGCCACATCGATCCCAGCAAATTGCTGCTGGAAAGCATCGGACGTGGCTTTTTTTACAACTATTCCTGCGAGGGCTACAATGCAGCCGGCTGGGGGCCCCGTAGTGATGACAAAGAGCTAATGGTGAGCATGGGAACATCGCAATTCAATGTACATTGACCCATTTTGACTTACTATACTTCAACAGGTTTACTACGAGCCCGGCCCGGCCACCCTCACGCATTTTCCGCTCATCGCCGTGAAGAAGAAAAGCGTCACCTTCTCGTGCTCGGTTGAGGATCCCGGCTATCCTGAATCGAATAGGTTTGTAGCGTCCAAAGCGTCCAATGCGTCCACATCAACACCTCATACATCCGTCATACATTTCAACACGCTACAAGCGCTCGAAGCTTCGGAAGCTGAAGCAGCTTTCGAGGCGATTCTCAGACACAACCAAATACAGCAACAAAAACATGCCATAATCGACTTAACCAATCGCTCCCTCTGCACCCTGCTCACACTAACGCCTCTGTCCCCGCCCCTCTTGTCGTTGTCGATAAGCAACTCCGCGCAAGCGACCTCGAACTCGACACGAACACCAACAACATGGCTGCCATCATCGTCATCATCACCACCAAACACATCCACCAACTCCCTCTTCCGCAAAATGGGCACAATCTCATTTACCGGCCACCTTCCCTCCCACCCGCCTAGATTCCGGTGGATGCGCGGCGGGCGCGGCCCACTCCAGGACATCGTCACCAAGGACTGGACCGTGGAGCCGGTCGTCGTGGACAGTCGCACCAACTACTCCTGCTACGCGTACAACGAGGGCGGCAGAGGCGTAGCCGCCACCGTCAATCTGGAGGTGCACGCGCCCCCCTTCTTCATCAAGAACCTGTCGCCGTACACAGGCCGCTTGCACTCGTCCACCAGCGCGAACCTCACCTGCCGCATCGAGTGTGTTCCCCGCTGCGACATCTCGTGGCTCAAGGACGGCGTCCCCATCGAGCCCAGCGACGCGCGCTACTTCGTCAAGGAGAAGTACATGGATGCTTCGCCGGCGACAGGCGACTTCGAGAGCATGCTTTCAGTGTTGGTAAGTGGTTACGTGCCTTCATTAAAACTCCTCTGATACCATTACAATGATAACCGTGTTTTGCTTGGTACCGAGTATTGAATTCGTAGTCAGTTGATCGCTAATGAACTCGGCTTTAATGAATATTTACACAAACACGACCAAGATAACATGCAAATATTTGTTTTGCTACTTCATAAATATTCGAAAATCCGCATGTGGTCACTTTTTGTGTAGCTGCCATCATTAAGTGTCAAACAGTGATATTTGCTTTTTGTTTCGGTCCCTTTTCTGTGATGCCATCCAACAACAACGACCGCAATCAGCATTTCAATATGTCAAACTGGCCGAACAAAAAATTCGACATCGAAGCGGATAACGCCAACTACACGTGCCTCTCCAGCGCCAACACAGTGGGTCCCGGCATCAAGAGCGCCACGTATTTCAGCATCGAGTGTAAGTTCGCCTAGGATTAAAAAACCCCACCGACTTTTTCGATGCTTCGACTTATTATTACATTTGACATCTGTGTGCTCCTGACAGATGCGCCTGACAACACAACCGTGTCGGAGGAGGTCGTCTACGTGCACGAGGACACAATCCCCGGCCGCGTCATCTGCAAATCGAAAGCTAATCCCGGTGAGTTGACATAACGGCAAAAACTGGCATACATCAGTTAATGAATTAAATGATTCATGAATATTATTGGCTTGAATATTATTTGGCTTATCAATAATAAAAAATCCTTTTTTACCTTTTCCTTCTTTTAATAGAACCCACGTATGAGTGGCGCTTCAACAACAAAACCGTGACACGTGGCAACGCTCTGATCATCAACAGTCCCATGGCCCGCAACGATTCCGGGCACTACGTTTGCGTAGCATTCAACAAACACGGCCGCAGCACAGCTCAGACCTTCATCGATGTACAATGTAAGTAAAACAAGGAAGAAAAGGAAGAAAATTTAAAGTTTAGGTCAAAAAAATTAACGTGCTATTTCAATTTTATTAAGTAATTGATATCCATTTGCTATTTTCTTCCTTTTCGCGCTCAGTTAAACCACGATGCGAAATTGAACGACGGGAGATCGATGGCCAGGATGCACTCATTTGCACAGCATTCGGAAATCCGGAAGAGGTAAGAAAAGCACATTCGTTATACCGCAGCACAGACGCACGTCCTAACGAAGGAATAGACAAGGGAAAGAGGAGGCAGCTTGTGTAATGGCAGTGAGTTTGGTGGGTCAATTATAAACGTTTGTGCATAGTGGCATTCTAGTGCTCCGTGTCTAAATCCAACTGCAGAACCATTCATCTGTGTTTTTCCATAAAAACTCTTGACTCTTATCTTCGTGTGGTTCGTCCTCGGGGTGATCAAGGCCATTTGCACGTTGCATAAATAAGGGAAACGTTAAACGGGGAAAAGCAGGAAGATTCCACAGCATTGGGCATTGTAAAGGAGCTTTTTTATCGTAAAAATTTAACAAACTCTGCTTTTAAGAGGAATTTTTCCCAGATTTTGTCGCATCTGTTTTCTGTCCACTCCATTCAATATTGACCCAGAATTACCCTACCATTCGGCTTTCAGTTTCTCCTTCTCTCAAGCACATCATGAAACATAAGTAATATATATATATATATGATATTTGATTAAACAATATGTTTTATTTCTTTTTCCTCTCGGTGAATTTATGTCAGGCTGATTTTTCGTGGTCAATTAAAGCGGAGAACGAGTCTGTGGAATGGCTGGGCAACAACGCGTACAGGGACAAGAGTTGGATTATAATCCTGGACGAGGACAGCGCCATCGCCCGCACCTACCGCTGTGTGGCCAACAACACTGTTGGCCCGGGACCATTTTGTGAGATCGAAGTGGCAGGTGAGTAAAGTTCCGGCAGCTGGGATTACCTAGGAGACTAAACACAGAGTTAATCGTTAAGATGTCGCTTTATTAAACTCTTGGGTTACTAAATTGCTTACTGAGGCACAAAGAACAGAGTTTTCTACACAAAAAAAAAGCAAATTTCACATCTCTTAAAAGCGTCAATTGCATTCTTTTTTCAAAGTCCTTCGTAGGAGGGCTTTCATTAAATAAGCAAGCGCTTTCCAGCGATAGTTGCAATCCAACCAGAATCATAGCGGCCAACGAGCGCGATCATGCATATACTCACCACACTAACTTAGACTTAAGAAACGAACTCGGTGAGGAGTTGGTTGTGAACGTTGTTGTCTAGTTTTATCTCATTTTAATGGAGAACCAAATGATATTATCAGTATCAAAAAGCTAAAATATTCCATTGCAATGCGATATTTTCATTCATAATTAATAACTCATTTAATTTCGCTTTTACTTTTATGTGAATTGATAAAAATGTGTCACATCGCAGCTGGTTCTGGTTTCTTTTTCTGGCTACGAGGTGAGGTTGCGCAGCGTTGCTTTTAATTTTAGTACCTTTCGGAATGAACCTTTCGCGCAATCCTTGCCACCGAATGGTGTAAAAAGTCGTTGATCTCCCGCTAGAGAACATCACTGTTTTTTTTAATATTTTACAGAGTTTATCGTAGCTTTAATATATCTTCACTATTTCTTTCTACTAATGCTCAAAATGACATTAAAAATAACGTGCTTTTTTATGCTTTTCCCATTCGCAACAAACGTTAACAGTTCGTCCCAAAAGTAAGTAAAAACACAAACTTTGCCAAGTTACGTTAAACTTTAATCTCTGTCATGTTTTTTAAATTTTATTTTCTGTTTATTCGTGCTGTTGAATTTTTCATTTCAAATTAATTTTGCAAATTTATGTAAATGAAAGCCGCATGCAGCATCAACTGCAGCAGCAATTCTTCAATTCGTCGGAAAGTGACACGCTTCACGCCGCAGATAAACACCGCAAACAACGCAGAAGCGTAGAATAAGGAAATGCGAATTGTAGTTGCTGAAGACGTTGTTATTTTTTTAATGTGACGCAATTTCGTAAACGCTCGTCGCTCGATCCACACACAAACGCATTCAAACGCAACGCGGAACTCGTTCAGTTGTTTGCTCAACACTCGAGCAGTGAAGGAGACGAAGTTGTGCGAAGTCGTCCGACGAACTTCGTGTTCTTGGTAACATTCGTTGGTGTGCTTTGTCTCTGCTGCGTGGCTGCATTCATTCGGCCGCAGCGGCTGTTCTTATCTCATGTGTATGCATTGTGTTGAATTAAAAGCGAACACATATGAACATTAAGCGACAGCGGAAGTGGAGGAATGTGCACACAAAAGCACGTTAAGTGGAGCAGACAATAGAGGAAAGTAGCGAGGGGAAGGAGCGACGCGTGATGCGTTTAAGCCTGCATTAAGTAGGTCGGTCGCTGAATGAAACAGTTTTTAATGTTAAAATCCAACTACGGGTAACAAAACAAACAGAAAACGAAATAAAACAAATGTTGAAGTGATGTTTTTTCGTAGCGAAGCGATTAAGAAGACTTTTTAATTAATAAGTTGATGGCGTAATCCTCTTCCGGGACGAGTAACTTCGAAGGATTGCTACTGCAAGAACAGTGCAAAAATTGCTGTTCAGTTATTCATTTTCCTCTTGAAAACCTTTTAATATGTTTAATAATGACTCTTAACAATTTTACGGCATGCATTTTTATTTCAACGGATTATTTCATTGTTTCATTTATATTTATAATATTCTCAATAGAAGAAATTTCCGTATTCAATTTAATTAAAACTTTTATAAAATGAAATAATCAATATTTTTCGCACAGAACAATTGGCTTGGTGGCAACGATGGGACAAAACGACGCTCATCATCCTCGTGGCCTCGATCCTGGCGCTGCTGCTGGCCGTCGTCATCATTTGCTGCATCATCATCTGCGTTTGCAGACGCAGAAGGCGCCAAGACAAATGTAAGTAAATTCTAAGAAATAAGAAGAAATCCTTAGAAACATTGCGATCTACTTGAGGTCGTTTTATGCTTACTTAAGTTCAGGTATTCAATGCACCGTTAGGTCAGGACCAATAATTAAATCGGTTCTCGTCTTCGTCATAATTTATTTTCGAAATTCCTTGAAACTTTATCTTCATTTCTCTGTATTTAATCGTTCCTTTGATTAATATTGTTTTTATTTCTTGTTTTTCTTTATAATAATTTAACATCCTGCATGGTTTAAATGTGTTTTTGTTACTTTGTAATCAGATTCCAGCGATGGAAATGGCGATAGCGTTAATTGAGAGTTTTTCTGTTTGTCGTTATTGGAAATGCGTAGTGAGTTCAAATTCCAATTGGATTCGGAAACTTTTTCGTCGCTCTTGGATTTTTCAACGAGAGTGTCACTAATAACAGCGCTGAGAGGATCGCTGAGAGTAGTGAAGAAGTTGGAATTTATCTTAGCAATTTGAGAGCGGCTGACGATGCGTTCGTTACCATTTCTCATAGGAACACCGCCATCGAAAGCTCCATCGCTGAAATCTGCTTAGACAGTTAATTTTATTATTACGTTTGCTAGAATTGCTTGATCTCAAAGGAGTCTTGAAACATTTTAATATTCATAGCATGCTTCGGAATGAAGTTTTCGTTTCCTTTTAAATGTTCTTCAGCAAGTTCGAAAGTCATAAATGCTTAACACAGATTCACTTGGTTCTTAACTTGGCTAAAAACGCATTTCCATCTTCACATTTAAATAAAAGCTTTAATAAATATAATACGAAATATTTCTACGTGGCTTTTACTCAATAAATAAACTTCCAAATGTACGAAAAATCATAAAAGTGCGTCTGAAAAACTTAAAAACCGGTTTTATTCAATTTATTACCATATTTTAATGATTTCACCATATTAAAAATCTAATTCTGTCCCTATGAAAATTCACAATCGATTTAATAACCTCAAAATTTGCATTTTAATGAATATCATTGAAAAAACAGTCGAGATTTTGATTGCATTCAATTGTTTTTTATCGTGTGAATGCATGATTTTAGGATATTTTGAAATTAATAGAATTTTTATAGAAATTAATTAATGCAATTGGCAATAATTGTTGTAGTTTTTGATGGTAATTTCGAGCTTTCAAAACTATTCTAATTCATTGTCAGTACACTGTAAAAATTGCTGCAACTTTCATGAAATGTTTCTTCCTCTTTTCTTGCTTTTTATGTGATTTTAACAACAACTACGACTGCTTGAATGTATTATAAATGTGCTTGTTGTGTCTCTGCTAACGACTTTTATCGAAACATTAATAAAAACATCGAAACTATTTCATTGGACGCCAATTATTGAAATTACATCGACACTGTGAATGATGTCAACTACACGAAAACGCAAACATCACCCACACACACACCCACACGCTCGCTCTCATCAACGCCAACAACACACCTCACCACTGTTCAACTTCATCTCTCTGTTGAACTTCGCCTCTGTTCCACTGCGTTGCCGTTTCTGCTTCTGCTGCGCCGCTGCTTTGCTATTTTTTGTGCTATTTCTGCTTGTTTTCATTTATGCTTCGCATAATTTCACAATTATTGCTGTTGCTACAACGACGAATTGCAATCGCTTCATAAAACTGCCATTAAAACAATTAACGAAATATCATGGCCATTATAATGATCATCACCACGACACCAACAACGACAAAAAACATTACAACACATATTCGAAAATCGTCATGGTTTGGTTCATTGCGATCCGATGAATTTTCTGTGCTCGCCGAAGATCACACGGACGTCTCCATCAGCGCCACTCACAGGTTAGTCCGTTGTTTTTTTTCGTTTTGATTAATGTATTGTTAAATGTATGTGAAATATTTTCATAAATAGTTTTTTTGTTATTTAAAAAACAATCAACACAACGAAAACTTGAAATCGGTTGTGGTTTTTCTTCTGGAGGAACAACTAGAAGCGAAATAATCTCTCTTAGAAGATAACTCGCTGTGAGGAGAAGTCATTGCGAAGTAAGCTCGCTGAGAGGTGAATTCGTAAGAAGAGAACTCACTTCGATGTGAGTTCGCTGAAAGGTGGATTCGCTGAGTACTGCACTCGCTAAACTCTCTAAGAGGTGAAATTTGAACTTTGATAAGCTTTGTGAAAGGTGAACTCGCTGAACATTGATCTCGCTGTTTATTTAATAATATTTTGAAATGCTTCCAACGTCGCGCTTCTCCACGATTTCCGGTTTCAAGTTTCCGTTCGTTGCATTGTTTTTCTTGGTTTATGTTTTATTTTTGCATGTCTTCAGATTATTTCACAGTTTAGCATTTATTCACTGACGTCACATTTGTTCACATACGTCACTAACGTCACCTTTCGTTTCCGTTTCATTTCGTTTTCGTTCGTTTTTCCGTTGCATTTTACACGTTTTGCACCGTTCACTGTTTGCGTGTTTGTGGCTGTCGCCCTGCTTCTTCTGCTTCTCGCAATCACAACACAATCCAACACGAACTCACCACACCTCCGACTCCGCACTATTCACCACACGCTCTGCTGCGACCAACTACAACAACGTCAGTGTGCTCTCCTATCAGCCAACAACCGCAGCCGCAAGCGCGACCGATGTGCCTGATGCTGCAGCCGCCAGCGATTCACCAACAGCAGCAGCTGCAGCTGCAACAGCAACAGCAGCAACAGACGCAGCGCCTGTACGAGTGCCTGACGTGCCACGAAGTCCCCCTCGCTGGCCACTTCGCCCCGGAGTCATGGTGCACGTGCGCCACGACACCAAGAAGAATCTTGCAGCGAACCGCATGACGCTGGCTGCAGTCGCGTCGCCGCCCGCCCTCGCCAACCTGTCGCAGTCAGCAGCAGGCAGTGCGAACAACACGCTGACCTCGCAGTCATCCTCAGCACTCAGTGCCACGCCCAGCATTGTCCAACTATCACTCACACAACCAGCCACACCCACGCACCCGCCCACTCCAAACCAATCGACAACGCGGCCGCAAGCAGCGACTTTGGGCCGCATACCGCGCAGCTCGAAACGCATGCTCAGGTGCGGCGCTGCGGCTGAACGCGCCCGCCCGCTGCACGACGCTGTTTTGAACGCTGGCTACCAGTCGCTGCCACGACACGTCGGCTGCTCTTTCGACTGCGCGGCTCCGGCGACGGCGTGCGTGGCGCCCAACAACAGCTCGTTAACAACGCTCGAAGTCGGGATTCCAGTGGAAGGAGCGGCGACAATCGAAAGCCGGCCTACAGCACCGCCTCCTCTACCGAAACGCCTGCCGCCGCGCCAAGCGACTGCGTCGATCAGCATCGCGGACGTCTCAACGCACAGCAACTGCGATCTGCTGCCGCGCTCGTTACTGCCAAAAGTCGCCACGGAAGCCGTTCAAATCCAACCCGCGACTGCAGATGACAGCGAAGTCGACGCTGAGCTGCAGGAGACGGCGGAGTCGAAGCTGCACGACGGACGCAGCAGCAGCAAACGGCTGAAGGAGTGCGTCGAACGCTGCTGGGCGCACCTCTTCACGCGCGCGAAGAGCGACGGCGGCGACGGAACGCGCGACAGCCAACGCAGCCACGTCGGCCTGCTGGGCGTGCTCAACGGGGCGGGCGGCTTCTGGCGGCGCTCGTCGCCCAACCCGTTCGCCACGGAGCATCGCTTGAAAGGAATTCGCTGCAGCGGCAGTGGTAAATAGCTTTAAATTCTTGATTTGCGCCTTTCATTATTTTTGTATTTTGTATTATTTCATTGCATTATTTTTGCCTGTGCTTCTGTTGCTTCGTCCTGCTTTCGCTTCGCTTTTATTTGCTGCTTTAGTGAGTTATAAAAAGGCGCAACTAAAGCAGCAGCAGCGCACTGCTTCCGATGCAGCGACAGCCGTTAGAAATCCTTCTGCTACGCTAAATGATAATAATGAAAACAACAACAACAACAACAACAACAACAACAACAACAATAACGACAGCATCAACAACAACAACAACAACTGCTCTGTAATCACTACTTTAGCTCCGAACTCTGCAGCAGCAGCGACAGCATCACCGCCCATCAAGCCGAAGTCACGCCCCTCCGTGATATTTCAGATCTCTTTCGCGCCACAGCCGCCGCCGCCGCCGCCTCCTCCACCACGCCCGCCGCTGCAGATGGCCGGAAAAACGGTGGTGACTCCGTCAAAGGTCGAAAGTAAGATTAACGCCAACTACTAAAAAAACGCAAACATTTCGGCCAACTTTAAGGAACACAAACACGAAAACTCTTTATATTTACATGTATTTATTATGTATGTGTTCTGTAGTTATTGTGTATGTGTGTGTAGGGAAAATTATCAGATTTTATTTAGCCTTTTTGTGTCGTTTTATGCGATGTTTTAAAGATATCTACGAATTCTTCATTATTTTATTGTAGGTCATTTATTTATATGTTTCAATGTTAACCTTAAATTTAACTGCAATCATTTCGTTGCTCCTTCCGCGAGGTGCTCCTTTAACAACTGCTTTTGTAATCCTTTTTTTTTCTGTAAATCTTCTTGGCGAATGCATTCATTGCTTGGATATGTTTTCAGTGCATGTTTAGACTTTCAACTGTGATTCTTCCCAATGTACTTTAGCTGTACAGAGATCGGGTTGCAGCACTTTCAGGTATCAGTTTTATTAGCTCCAGGAACCACGAGTTTAAAGCAAGTATTTTCAGTTTTTCAAAGTTAAAGTTGAGGGCCTCAATTGCATCCTTTGAGTGGCACTAAAGAGCAGCTGCTGAAGTAGAAATCATTTAAAGCTTCAGTTGCTGCTGTTTAGTTTACTTTAAATTAAATTCTTCATTCAGCTTTTAATTACTTTTTTTTTATATTTTAACTCAGTTCACTTCTGTGGCACGAAGAGTTTTACACATTTTCATTCGTCGGAGTATTTTTCAGGTCTATTTTTTAAGTTATTCTTTAAGTTGTACTTCGTTTTTGACTGTTTCTAATTTTCCTACTTTTTTTGTCACTTCCTTTTTTCGTTATTATTTCGATCGACTACAAACAAAATGGCTGCTCGGCTACAATTACGAAACTGCAATTGCAAAACTGCCAATGACCCGAATAAACGAAACAAATGTCCACGTGCAGTACACGACAAATCCTCTTCGCTGGCGGATCCATTGACGGAACCTGGAGAGTATGAGAATCTGCCGTTTCATGGTCTGCAAACGGCTCCGAACAAGGTACAATCTATACACTTTCCACGATACTTTCACTTTTACGCAGCTCTTGTGCACCGCTGTTGCTGTGGCAGTCGTTGAACCCGTCGCAGCACCTCTTTACACGCTCTCAGCTCATACTTCCATCACGACCACGTAGTTAGTATTTAGTTTCTGATCTTGCACAAAATAAGAACCGGGTTTTGAACGATGCTTCATGCTTCGTATGAGCATCACTTCACTCCTTTGTTGTCACATTGCAAGAGCATCCACTCAACTTTGGTTTCGTGTAGCAAAGTAGTTTAATTTGTAATTAATTTCCGTAAAATGTGACGCTATCAAAGCATCCCTTCTTTTTCTCTTATCTCTCTTGCTTTGTGTTATTTTCGTTGTTTTGGTGTTGTAGAAATCTTTGTTAAACACAGATTAAATATGTATTAATCATTTTTTTTTACTAGTAGCTACGTTAAACCTTTTAAAACCTACCTTGGATGCGGATAATCGGGTGTAGAATGTGAAATGTCATAAAAAACACAGATATTTGCACATTCTTAATCAAAATTCTAAATCAAAAGTCAAAAAAATTCATGGTTCACTTCATTAATTTTAGAGTCGTACATAACTTTTTCACATCAATTGATCATTTTTACATTCAGACTACTTTAAACTTGACTTCATTATCATCTGCATTCAAAACAGTCTTCATTCACACTCATTTAACACTCATTCAAGTCAAGAATTTGAACTACACTTGATTTTAATGGGTGATTTTCCGCTTGGAAACACGAAATCCTTTGATCTATTATTTCACCTTTTTGACTCTGAAAGAACGTATTTTGCTGCTGGTACTTTGGTTGCTTTTAATTGAGTATTTAGTGTAGAAATCTGCAGCTGTAAATAGTTTAAATATCGTATTTAATTTACCTAAAACACATTTTATATAATCTTAAGTTCCTAATATTAAGTTGTAGGGTTTATTTGGGTTTATATACAGAGAATTAAAGATATTCTAGCGACTTTTAATTACCATTATTATTATTATAATTATTATTATCACTTGCCTATAATTTTCTTAGCTTTTGTCCAATTTTGGTAGCTCAAAATTAAGATTTTTATCAAAATCTACTTCCCAAAGTGGTAAAAATCGCATATTTTCATTTCCTTATTTGTATTTCACCTACGATTTTTCCGATTCCTCTCGATGTTGTACGGACACGACTTCGGAATCTTGTGTTAATTGATTCTCTCCGCACATTGACTCCAATTTTCTTGTCTCACTCGCTTAAAAGTCTGTGTTTGCTCCGAACTAACCTCCGCTAACGTTTACCCTTTGCCCACTTCCGCTGCCGAGCCAGTTCTGTGCGATGCCTACAAATTTTAATAACAGCAGCAATGTGGTCCGCGTTGCACCACGACCCAAGAGACTCACTGGAAATATCAGCCAAACCCCTGCACAGCCGAATCTAGCACAGCCACCGCCTCCACGACAGCCTCGCCCTCAGCACCAGCAGCAACTACAACAACCATTCAACACCACGCAGTATGGACGCCCGCCTCCTGCAGTGCCACCGAACAGAGGCGCGGCAGGCGGGGCCTCCTCGAACCAGCAGCACATCACCTACAACCTGAGCAACTGCTTCCCGAAGAGCTACACCGAGTATTACCAGCACCAGCAGCAGCAGCAGCAGATCGACTGCCCAGCGTCGTCCGCACCACAGCACAACATCATCAACTCGAACCCCTTCCTCGCAGCCACGAATTTCAGGAAGTTCGAGACCACGACTGGCGCGGCCACCGGCTCCATGCAGCGCGCCAAGCGCAAGCATCTGCTGGACCGGCCGGAGGTGAAGAAGTTCTACTCGCTCAAGTTCAGCGCCAAGCAACAGAAGCAGGAGGCGGGCGTGCATCCAGCGGCTGCCGCGCTTGAACCTGCGCCGTCCGGCGGCAACAAGTGCAAGCGTCATCATTCCTTTGCTGGTGGTAGCCTTGGTGATGTTCCTTCCAATGTCCCCGCCCACGCGAGCAGCGGCTGCCCTCTGATCTACGCAACCGCGACTCCTTGCGGGAAAGCCTCACTGCGTTTCTACGATCCTCCTTCGTACGAAAACCTGAACGACTCCGTGCAGATCCACGAGTATCAACTGCAGCCGCATCTCCGGCCGCCGGCCTCCGCAGCCGGCTACCACGCGACGGCGGTGCTGCTGCATCCTCAGCCGCGCGTGCAGCTGCCGCACACCGCGTTGCGAACGGTGGCCGCCTCCACGGGCCAGAAGAGGAAGCATCACCAACGCCAGCACCAGCAAAAGGATGATTTCAACCTCATCGAAGCCGAGCGCCTCAGCATCCACCGCAGCGACTCGGGCATCTCCAATAGCTCCTACGAGTGCGTCACACCGCTGGCCACACCCCGCGCAGGCTCCACCGCCGGCTCCACGCCGCCGCCCTCGAAAATGCCGAAGACCGCGCGCCACGCTGCCAGCAAGTGCAGCCTCGTGAACTCCGCCGCGAAGAACAGCTTCACGGTCGCGAAAAAGTCGCCTCGCAGCCACATCATCGCCGCCACGCCCCTCTACATGAACGTGGACGGGCAGCCGGTCCTCGGTGCCGCCCACACGGAGCACTGCAGCTCGCCCACGTCGACGCTCGTGAACTCGTCCTACGAGTCGGCGTCCTCCTCGACGACGACCACCAACGGCGGCGGCTCGGCGGATCCCACGTCGCTGTCGTCCTCCAACTCGCTCTACAGCAGCGGCACCGGCCGCCGACCGCGACAGCAGGAAGCGGCGGAGCTCACAACGCCGGAGGAGTTCGAACAGTTCCAGTTGGGCCACCACACACACTCCGCTTCGTCCGCGTCGCTCGCGAGCAGCGTCAGCGTCAGCGGTAAGAAATGCAAGCGGCGACAGGCGCCGTCAGCGACGACAGCGACGCTAACGGGATGTCTGAGCGGCTACGAGGTGAGTTCATGAGAAGTTTTTGGACGTTCGTGGAGCCAAAAATAATCATCATTTCATTACGATTCCATGATTTTTTATATGTTTTTTTACATTTTTCTTGTTTTTCGTAATGCGTCACGTGAATCTCTTTGACATCACTCGAAACTACATCACACACACACATGCAAATACCAACACAATCATCGCCACCACGCAAATTTTCCGTTTCATTTGATCGCTTGATTTTGTCCACCACCAACAACAACAACAACAACGACTCATCGCAATTGCTGCCGCTACAATTAACAGCAAGAAATTCCTCCCACTCCATTTGCAGCCGCAACACTTCGCCCACGACCGACTGAGCCACACCCAGAAGCCCACGAAAACCCAGTCAACAGCAGCTGCCATGAAGCCAACAATAATAATGCCAAACAGTCAACGACATGTGCCGAAAAGTCACGCCAACAACAGCGCCGCCTGCAGCAAGACTACGACGCCGACAGCAGCAGAATCGGCCGCTGCAGCTATCAGCAACAAGTGCTAATGCCGCAGCAACTGTTGGTGCAGCAGCAGCGAGGCGCAGCACTAGCAACGCCGACTCCACGCAGCAGCCAAAAAGCCGAAAAGAACAGCAACGTGCAGTGGCTGCACAAATCGCACTCAGCCCAAAATATTAATGAACTCGCAGCTCCTTTCTATAACCAAGGCGAAGGCGACGAGCAGCCACACGATGGCTGGCATCAACGAGGTGCCCGGCCTATCCGGCTGCCCCTCCGCAAGCACCACAGCTTCAACTTTCAGCCCTCGCAGACAGTCGCCGGCATCAAGAAGTGTCAACTGAGGCAGATGCGACTGCAGCAGCAGCAGCAGCAATTCACGCTGCCCCAGCAACAAGGACTCATTTTGCAGACGTACACTTTGAACGAGAAGCACTCATTTAAGCCGATTGAAACGCCTCCAGCAGCTCCCGAAAACGCCGCTGCTGTGGATGCTGAAGCCAACGACGACAGCGAAAGCAGTGACGACGGAGACGCAACCCCCACTCCTGAAAGAATGGGCACAATGGGCCACTATTTTCAGTCGGAATCGTCGCCGAGCAGCGTTGCTAGCTGGCGGGCCGCAGAAAGGACCACCGACGCCTTCACCTTCGACACCAATGGAAATAGGAACGATGCAGTTGGCATCCTTCGGCCTACGTTGCCCGGTGCGACCAGCAGCAACTTGATGACGCTGCACCCTGCAGCCGCATCGCTTGAGGCGCTCGAAGCTCTTTCGAAGGCCAACCCTCAGCTGATTTACCCCGAAGGCGCTGCAAGGCGTAAAAATTTGCACACTCAGCTGACGCACCTCGAAGCAGTTGAGAACTCGCGGAACGCCCGAGAGCGGCGGATGGTGTCGCAGCTGAGAGCCACTCTGAAGGGAGATGAAGCTGAGTGGGAGCGCGAATACGGAGCAGCGGCGGCGGATGAGGAGGACGACGACGAGGAGGAGGACCTCGGCTACACCTACAGCGAGGACGAGTGCGATGACGTCCTCCACTCCTCACCGAATGCCAGAGTCTTTCTGACTGCTGACGGCGGCCAGGTGCAGTACGTCGCCGCCGTGGAGCACAGCTTCCACGAGGTGCACATCTAAAGTGGGCGGCCCGATAAAATTAACCATGAAACACGCCTCTGAATCGGTGTTCGCAGCTCTAGTTTTAAGTATTAATCCACGTCATGCTGATACTTCCGACGAAGATATAGTATTACCCTCTTCCTAGCCCATCCCCTCCCTAACGCCCCTCAATTGCGTGTATATATAAAATGAAGTCGTAGTTGTAGCTGCTAGGAAGTAAGTTTTCATTAGAATAGCAAAGAACAGAACCAAAATCAAAACCCAAGCGAAGGACAGAACCGAAATGGGAATTCGTAGTTACAATTATTCATTGATTTTGGTCCCTGGCATCGGTTTTAAAAGCCTTGTAAAGTTGTATTTGTAACATAGGAAATTCCATTGAATCGCACAGCGATTTTAGGTATGTATTTAGGACAGCATAATTCATGGTATAAGAAGAACAAGCAGGCAAAAATAATCCAGAGGAGCCCCAATAAGCGATCTCATTGCAATTATTTATTATACATAGTTTATTATATATTGTATTTATAATTATGTATAAGTTATTTATATCATAATTACTCTATATTATATGCATCACATAAAATGTGTTACTTTATTATTCCCCTGGTCACTAATTCTTAATATTATTTAATTTAGTTAAGTTCCAATTTAAGTTTCTCTTTAATTACGAAATAACAAGCCAAAGTACTCGCCGAACACAATTGAAAAAGGTTTTCAGCACGAAAAAGGCGTGTCTGAGCATGAAAAAGACTCGTTTAAACTTTAGAAAACAATCCATTTCCCTCCCGGCATTTATGCGGAAATTTGACTGAAATTCTTCTCATTCCATTGTAGCCAGTGTCCGATTTCGAGGATCCCTACAGAGGCAGCAATACGTACATTTTCTAAAAACATCGCTAACTTTCTCTATTGCATTGTTACTACTTCTTTTCTGTAGCAATGAAAGGTAACTTTTTCAAAAATTCACTGTTTACTTTATAAGAATGAACAAGCAAACGCAGCTTTTTAATGCCCCGTGGCAAAGACTTCAACAGACTTCGACTTTGACAGCTCTTTGTTAACATTTCTGCACCAGGAAGCTCCATTTTTGTAAGATTTATCTTCGCGCTTGTTGCTTGATCAATTATTCAGTTAGAATATTGATGCAAAGGCAAAAAATCCAAAGCTTTTCATTGAAAGTCGAAGTCTTGGCAAGTCTATCAAATTCCCTGGCAATTCTTTGTTTGTCGCATCGCAGTGCTGCCAAGGTGTTAGTGATTTATTATCTGTCGTTTGCTGTCTTCTCGCGCGTTTCCCTCCAGAGCCGGCGGAATCACTTCAGACGTGAGCAACTCAACAAATTCTTGGTTTGTCTGTGACATCGCTACTAAAAAATCGCATTCAGCAGTTGCATTTCTCATCACTTCATCTCGCTCGCTCTGTTCTCTGTTCTAACGATCGCAGCGCCAACGCCAACAGCAGCACGACAGCGAAATAAATTATTAACACTCGAAAACATAACAAGAGCAGCTATAAAAGCATGGCAATCACAATTAATACGACAGCTGGCAACACTTCGCTTAGCAGCTTCAAATAACTCTCACTAACTTCAAAAAGTTTCAAAAAAATATTTAAAAAAATTAATGAAGAACATTTCAAGCTTACATCGAGAATTCCCGCTTTTAAAATGATTGCTACTAAAAATTATTCCTAAGAAACTATTAAACCACTGACCAAAATAATATACTGCAAGAATAAATGAAAATCCCGCAATTATTGCCGATGCAGCCTTTGAGCGCTCTCGAATTCGACGATGAGCTGATCTACGCCGATCTCGAAAGTCAGCACTACGGACCGATCAACTACAAAGCGGCTTCCATCTACGCTCTGGTCAAGAAGAACCCGAAAACGGGCGCCCTGGAAGAGGTTAAGTAGTTGCCAGTTATTAAGTGCTGACCAAGTATAAAAAATTTAATAGGGAAATTGTTTTTGGAATGTTTTTCGATACTCGATGGAGAAGCATTTGCATTTCAACTTTATTTCTTCTCAACAAATAAATTAAATTAAATTGTTGCTATTTTAACGATGTGTTTTTAGGTTTTTCTAATTTCTGTTTATACCTTAAAATCAATTGTTTTATAAAACAAACAAATTTGGAGAAATTACGAGCTTCTGATAAATGAAAGTTATGTAAAAATTTAATATAAATTTACACAAAATTAGACAAGTTTATTGAATTTGATATAAAATCACCAAAGAGAGTAGTTAATTTTAAGTCCCAACACACAAAACATAGCAGGAAAAACCTAACTAAACTCTGTACAGGACGAGCACGAATCTCAATAGAAACCACTTAAAAATGGATCACACATAAAAAATGCACACAAAAATATATCCCTAGGCATTCACACTCCAACTGAAACACAATCAACTCAACTCCGAACAACAAAACATGTAGAATAGTTTATATTCATAAGATAAATGAAAAACCGAAACAATTTTGTACTTAGAATAGAAAACAAAATTAAATCATAACAGGAAAAAGCTGCAATATTTAACTGATTGAATTGGTGAGGGAAATATTAGCAAAATATTGCATTAAAATGGGTTGAATGTACTGAATAACAACCAAAGAGCGGCAAAAATCTTAACAACATAAATTCAATGTTGGAGAAATAGCTAACTAAGTACTAAGTAATTGCTTAATCGTTACTGAATCATTACGAAAAATACCTTCTTTACAAATTTAAATATAAAGTAAAGTAGCTAAAGTCATCTTGCACTTATAAATAATTATTTTATGCATTTCTTTGCCACCGATTATTTTAATTTAATTTTTACCCACCCCTTTTCGTAATGCTCATCATAATTACTAAGCAATTACTTGGTTTTTCCTTGGCATTGAGCTAATAATAGTCAAGTACTTGAGCCAATATTCGTTGTCTTAATCGAGTACCATGTAAATACTGTGCAAATGCGCAATTCTGGGCACTGAGCATTACCACATCCCGTTGCATAGCAAGGACAAACTTCTAATCGAATGCAAATGCTCAGCAAATTATGTAAATTCTCACTTCACTTTCATTAAATTGTAATATCAAAGCGAACACTGCAAAGAATTACGATTAGATTATAATATTTTATGAGTGTCAATATCGCAGCACAGGAAACGGTTATAAATAGTTTACATAGCAAAAAATATACATATTCAAAGCAAAGTGAAACATTATTCAAAGTTGATATTCACGATGTGCGAGCGTAGTTATTTAAGGTTTAGATGATTAAGTAATGAAAATATATCCAAATACCAAACATAAAAAATATTAATAGGCATAAAGAATAAATTTAATATCAGTCTCAATATGAAACTCAAAATCAGTCACTGAAAAACCCATTCATTTGTAGCTTTTAGCGTTGGTTGTTATCGTCACTTTCTAAGTTTAAATTTATTGTAATTAATTAATGAAAACGCTAAGTAAAACCGAAGAAAGCAAACTTAATATTAGCAGTAAATTAATTATACAAATCAGCAGAGGCAAATGAAGAAGTTAAAATATGAACAAATTTAGAAACAAGTACGAATAATAAATAAATTAATTGAAATTATATAAATAAATAAAATTAAGGAAATAAGTAACAAATGACTTTTTATTTAATGACAAGGATTTAATGACCAAGCATTTGTAGATACATCGGATTTTGCTGGATTTGAAACAAATTTGGGATTATAGATTAAAGCAGACATTAAAAGCAGATTTTACTCATTGAATCGGCTTTGAAATCTGCGTTTGAGAAGTTCGACAACCTTCGAAAAATATCCCACACTTCGCTTTGTGTCTTCCCATTATTAGTGCATTATAAAGAGCAAGGAGAATGTACGAATATCATCGTTTTCCTAAATGTAAATGTAAATCCTAAATCTTCATGTGTTTTACTTCACACATCATACGCCCACGATGGTTGCATCGAACCACTTTCTAGCATAAGATTATACGGCATTTTGCTGCCTCATAGGCATCAAACAATAGCGAATGAAGTTCGAGTCGAGTCAAATGGTCGCCGTTGTAATCTTGTTATGCAACGAGCATGCATGTATTCATGTATGATGATACATGCTCGTTGGAAAGAGAAAAGAATTGGCCGAAAAAGTATGCTGTGAAAGTAACATATGTAGGAGGAATTCAACTATTATTAATTTGATATGAGTCCTATTATAATTAAATTTCAAATAAAAGGAATATTCTGATTTATTATTGTCTTTGGTTAATTTTATTGTGATGAAATTATAATTCTATTTCTATTGGTTGTTGTTCTGTTGTCAAAATAAACTCCGAATTTCTTTAGTAAGACGCGGATTTATGGTTTTATAAACGCAAAGTTATTCGTCAGTTAATAAAAAAAAAAGAAAATTAAAAGCTGCTTTTCTGTTTGTGGTCGCAAACCATTTCAATTATGTCCCAAAACAAGCAGGAAAATGGAAAGTTAAGCAATGCAAATTCTGTGTCATGGCAACAAATTCATTAAACATTCATTTAACTTAGCGAATACAGAGAGACGCTGAACTTCCTGCACAGTTCTCACGAAATCCGAAAAATAACGCGCCATCGTTTTGTGCTCTAGATTAAGAATTCATGTTTTACGACTGGCGGATTCGGCTTCATTTAATTTGGACGTTCATTTAATTTTGAATGTAACATCGGTGCCCGCGTGCCCAATTCGTTTCCCGTGTGTGGCGCATGAAATTGAAAATAGTCATGAATGTCGACAGAGACAAAAAATGCAGCTTCAATTGGAGCACCCACACACACCTGATGGGCACCGAACACAACCACCGAAATATGCTGCAGCAAAGTCCATTTCCGGTTTGTGCAGCAAATGCTTAAATTATTTCCTGTCGCAGCAGAAATAATACGCACTAATGGACTCGCACACCAACGCAATCGTCGCACACATTCGCACTACATTCCACGGATGCGTTTATAATTATAACTACAACGGATGCAACATCAAATGCAAAAACTAACCCGCACTCGTTTCCGCAATCGAATTACATTTTATTTAATTTCTGTGCGATTCGCCTGCGCTGACAGCGTTGGCAGTTGTTAAGCCGTGCATAATTCAGTTTATTTTAATGACCCCGCGGGGAGGAGGGGAGGCGGGGAGCGGTGGCAGGCCTCGAAAAGTGTGCAACAAATTAAAGCCAGTTTAAGGCGCTCTGTTGGCTCGGTGCAACGCGGAGCGCGGAGGTTATCGAAACGTAATCTCAAATGAAAATGTTAACAACACTGATTTGTGCTTTGCGAACTCCTCGCCGTGCGCTTGGTCGTGGGGACGCCACTCAACTCAATTAAGTATTCAAATGAAATGCTTTTTCCAGAGTCATCGTTTGCATCCACGGACTTTCAGTGAATCTCCTTCCCCTCCGCCCCGCACCGAGAACGAACTGCAGAGCAACGAGAACTTCTCTCTTTTCGACTCACGTTTGAAGAGGTTTTTTCCTGCTTTGACGCTGGAACTTGCAACGCTTTTCCTCTGTACGGAAATCTGATTAAACTTTGAGCACACACACACGCCCACCGCACATTTCCTTTTCTAATTGTGCTGAGTATATGGAATGACTTTATTGCTTTATAATGAAATTCGTTTTTTCGCAATGTAATTAGAATTTAATTTACTTTGAGTTTCACTTCGCTACGCTCTCGAAATGACTTCGCAATCGGCTTTTCTCTGGAATCCTTTGTGCGAAAAAAAAAACTAATTGACTAAATAAAAAGTCAGTTGAAGCGATTAACGAAATAAAGAGCAACTCTTCATTAGCGTGTGTCTCCTGCGCAACTTGATAAATTATCATCTGCTAATGAATTTCGTGAACGTTCACAGGACTCCCTCAGGAGCCAACATCAACATTAAACATCGCCTGTGACACGTTTGCGAGGGTTTCTCGATCGAGTAGAAAACTCTAACAAAACCCGGAACAACCGCTGTAAACGTTATAAACAACAGCAGTTGTGTTCCACACACACACACACGAATACACTTCTGGATCTCCTGGTTTTATCCTTGCTTCATTGGGGTTTATGTGTCACGCAGTTGTTTGTCAGTTCATTTGTTTTTGATGTCGCTTGCCTCGTAGTTGGCCAATGAAATGCTGTTGACCAATCGTCGGTCTCTTATTTTATGCTTTTTCTGTTGCCGAGAATACATCATGAAAGCATTGCCGACAATTTAACTTTAAAGGTGAACTTTACTACTGCATGTTGTAACAACAACAACAACAACAACAACGATGACTGCATTGGAACCTAGTTCAAAAATATTGCACGAGGGACTTTTACTTTATGAGCGTCATAAAGGAAGTGGAAAAGGCAAATCACACGCACACACAGATGTGCCCAAAAATGCTTGAATGTGTAGTTGTTATTTCACTTTTGATTGCTTAATTAGGGGGAAATAAATGGCCAACAGTTGGTGCAGGAATTGTCGAAATTGTTGCCAAGTTTGTTGAAACGTGTTGTCAACAGTTTGTTTCACTTGAATCACAACGATGTGATTTCGTTTTTCATTTGTAGGTATTTAAAACCTCAATTAAATGACTTAAATTCGAATTGTAGCAAAGGAAACTTTTTCCGAAAGATACGTGATATCGTTTGATAACTCCACCGCCCACGGAGTAGGCAAACAACTGATTATTGAAAGGCCAACGCATAAATAACATCTAACGATTTCCCCCATCACGAACGCTGAGCAGCGCCTCGTCTGTCCTGCTGCGCCCGAACAATCAGTGCCATTGACAACACATTCTGACAGCCACTTCATCAGCAGCAATTCGAATGACACAATAACAGCAGCAGCAGCTCTAAACAAGTGCTGCTTCGATTGCCGCAACGCAGTTACAGTTGCAGCTGAGTCGCTGTTCGTGCAACTGGGCCCTCGGTCCTCTGAGCACTCGAAATGCCCCAAACATGCAGCAATCTTTTGCTGCGTTCCTCACATCCGACGGACGAATGCTGCGGCATAAATTTCCATGCCGAGTATGCGTTCGTTTGTCCACTGTTTGAACTCTCGTCACTTCCACCTGCCCCCAAGTGGAACAACGCTGCGATTGGTCACATTGACGCGTTGTCACATCATCAATAGTCGTCACCTTCGAGCACTTGACAATTTGTTGCTGCTCTGGGACGGACACAAGGAGTGTACAAAGGCGCAGCAGCAGCAAAATCATTACGCTTTGCCGATAGATTACTTAAAATAGCCAGCATTTCGATCGTTCGCTGTCCCTCTCGCTGCCCCTTGTTGTTTGTTCTCTGGCTCAGTTTGCCTCCGAATCGGGGCCGGATTTGTCTGCTTTGAATCGTCGGAGTGATTGAGCCGACTGCATTCTGCTTCGGTCAACGAGAACGCAGATTTCTGGCAGGTAATCAAAGGTTCTTTACAGACGGAAAACAAGGAGCTTTGACAAGGCTTGCATTAATGCATCTGCATGCCTACGTCGATGCTTCGAAAACGCAGATGGATGCTGGCTGCGCTGCTGAAATGTTTGCTAAAATGCAGTTTATTTGCAGGCTGCAAATTTGTGACTAAACTCAATTGCTGCTCAGGTGGAAAGTCTGGACTAAACAAGCTCAGAGTAAATCACGCACGTCGCACTCCTTTAATAACCCAACACATTTTGCCATCAGCTTCTGCTTCTTCATCAGCATCACAATTTGGAAATCACGTCTTAGATGCTTTTTCCCATGCGTTTCCACGGAGACGAGCTCTGTAACTTTTTCATGTCTTCATTATTTAATGACAAACGACGAAAGCATCCAAGCGTTTCGTTACTTTCTTGATGAATGCACATGACTTTGCTACTTTGTGTGTTGGTCTCGAAACCTCTTCGCAGTTTTGATGGCAAAATATTTACGCCGTCAGAAGAACTTCCAAATATTGTCTGCTGCTTCCGCTTGTTTTCGCAAAAGACAAACTTCGCTTAATGACACAGGCATCCATCATACAAAGATGTTCATGCACGCCACGCGTCGCTCACACTTCCAGCTGCATTTCGAACTTGACGTTTGACGTCGCATCTTAAATAAATTAACAAACTTTAAGCATTGCATCAAATTAAAAACGTTCCTAAAAACACATGAAGCAGAAAAACTATGATGAGTTTCAACATGGAGCAGCAAAATTAAGTGCTTCCTTTTAGTTTACAAACACAGAAAACGAATGGAAGTTTTTGGGTTGTACTGAGGAAAACGTCAGCATCTTAAGTCAAGTGTTTAATGAAAGAATAAAATAAAAACACCCAGAAGCAAGTAAGAGCTTTAAAAACTTCCCATTCCCAGCTCCGTAGTCCTCATTTTTAACCATTTTCTTTGAACTTTTTCGCTCCTTTCAAAGAGACAGAATTTTCGACGGCGCTTCATAACACATTTCAGACAGATCACAGAAGATCGCTGCTTAATAATATCCAAAAGTTCCAAGGATAGTCTTCATTAATTGATACTTTTCATAAGGTTTTTTTTTGCTTATTATACAAATTCTTTTTCTCAGCAAGAAGATTCTAAAAAGCATCAGGGAGCCAAGCAGAGTCCGTCTTCAATATGAGCTTGCTTACGAATGTTTGTCACGTCTGTGACGTTGTGAATGTTTTTATTGTGCAACAAAATATTCTGGAGATTATTTGTATTATTACAGAGGCATCCATCGTCACGGAAATCTCAAAAAACAACGAGAAAATATTGAGTTATGGTATTAAACACAGTCCCAAATTTCAATGGCTTGAAACACTGAAGATGACACCAGAAATGATTGAAATTCGTTCCGCAGTTATCAATTTGAAATATTTGAGGTAAGTGAACAGGAAAATTGCATATTACAAATAATATTTAACTCCCAGAATTCCATCGAAACGAAACCCTTTTAAGGAAAAGGATCCTGCAGCGTCCATAGCATCGTCGAAGACAATCCGTCGATGATGTCTTGCTAGATAATTCTAAATTTGCGTTCAGTACCTCGATATTTCATATTTGTTATCTAGTTTAAACCAGTCAGCACTACACTAAGAAAAATTTCCTTTAAATTAACTAATGAATTATTAAGAATTAATAAAAGTAAAGCAACGAATTTTCTCCGGGTCGAAGCAGTCGTCAAAGGCACCAACATAACCAACTTTTCCTGTCCGTCAAAAAATGGCAAACTTAATAAATCTCAATTTCAGTGGCATGTGTGACCATTGCTGGTTCATAAAAACCCAATAAATTCGTATCTTGGCAGATTCTTTCTTCTGTTGTGTACATTTTAAGGGCAGAAAAGAATCTCTAAATCCTTCGCTTTTTGCGTTCAGGCTTTGAACGACTCAGACTTTCAATTCACTCGAAGTTGGGCCAATCGACTCTGAACACTCGCCGAAGTGCAAAAGTGAGTGATTCTAAAAGCGTCTGCAACAATAAACAAATCGAGAAGAAGCATTTCAAAAAGAAACCGAAAGAACAACAACGAAACGATGAGGAAAAAGTGGAACACGCAGCTTTTAGCAATTCGTCAATATTGACGGCTCACAAATCGTTTTCGCTTTGAAATCGGCAGCTCTGACAACGCAGAGACTCACTTCGAATCCACTGCAGCAGTCGACAAGTGAGGACAACACGTCGCGTGTCACGTCATTGGGCAACAGGAGGCAGAAACAGAGGTTGAGAGGCTTTTGTTCGAATGAAATGGAGCTGTGTTTAAAGACATCCTCGGAAGCTGCCCGTCTGTCCACAGCTGACATTTCCCCAGACGATGAAGACTCCAACAAAAAGCAAGGACGACGGTTTTAGCGATTTAATTGCCAAACCAAGCAGCTTTTCAGGAAAGCTTCTTAAAGCGGAAGCAGCTCCCAGAAAAATTCTGGCTGAGCTCCACTTCATCATCCATCGACGACACCAATTTCGCCGCTTTGCCATTCTTTAAATTTTAATACTTGCTGAAAATTGCAGCGCTATTATTACGGCTCGCAGAAGTGGCTTTGCGTAAAACATTCACTTACTCAACGCTGCATTGTTGAATCCTTCGCGGCGGCTCGCAATTTATTTAAATCCAATCTTGAACATCGCCGACGACTCCACAGCGACTCTCGGCGCCAACAATGAGAATTTAATTAAAATTTCGAAAATGTGCGAACAAAGCAAAGTGCGCGCTTCGTCAGCGGGGCAGAGCGTCAAGGCAGCTGCCCACTGATGCTAGCTATCAGCAGCAGCCACTCGAAGTGAGCGGAAATACAAGGCACAAAGGTTGAGGCAAGGACTGAATGCTTCTCTGAGAAAGACTATGTGCATCGTGGGTGAACTGCTGAATGCAATGTGTGACTGTGTTTGTGTTTAGGCCAGCTGCAACTCAATAAAAACCAGCTAAGAAATTCATCTGCATCGTCATCGCTGCTTGACTATGAAAAGCGCTTGGCTACGCGCCGTTTTCCCGCGCATTTCGCCCTTCAACTGCGAAACTGTTTTGTTTGACGCTTTGTCTCTCTTCCTAAAGTCGCAACTACGAGTTTAAAAAAGCTAAATAAACAATGAAGAGCCGGATGCACAGCTGCGGCCCAGCTAACAGTGCTGACAGCTCCCAGCTCAAGCGACGATCAGCAGAAGCGGCAGCTTCAGCGGCGCCTGTCGCTGGCGAATTTTGGCCAAAGCCGCGCATGCATATTTAAGTAGCCGCGGCGTGGCCGTGCCTGGGGATCGGAAGTTGAGCAAAGGGAACAAGGGCGACTGTTTCAATTGTTGTTTCGACAACAACTTGTCAACTTGTTTGACGCTGGCGACGCTAAAGAAGCGCTTTTAATTTCCTTGTTTGGCCGCAAGGAGCGGCGTTGCTGATGCGTTGGCAGTCGTTGTTGTTGTTTCTGCTGTTATTTTGGGTTTTCAGAAAGCATCAAGCTGAAGAAAAGTCGTTGGTAGTTGACTCATATTCGGTTCTTTTCTGCTTAAATGCACTTTAAATCGTGGAAGGGTGACGGATCATCTTCAGGCAATTAAGAAAATATAAAAGAAATAATAAAACGAAAGAAACAAAGTTGCAAAGTGAAAATGTAATAACATAAAAACACCTCGCACAGGTTTATTTAGGCAATCATTTCGCTGAACAAACACAACAACGCATCATCCGCCTGCAGAGAGTCAATTTTTCACATTAACACACTCACGAAGAAGTTTGCGCAAAAAAGTAGTTGCAGAACTTCACCCGCGCGCACTGCGTCCTTCCCCAGGACATCATTCGGATCAGTCAGATTTATTCCTTTGCAAATACTTTAGATGGGAAACGTGCCAAAGCCTTGTAATGTGATTTCCATGAAGTTTGTGCACAGTTTTGCTACTTTTCTCCCTCTTATTTAAGTTTTAGTCTTATGTCTACTTTGTTTCTTCTTTTTTTTTAAATAATGGTGAAGATTTCCACGTTCATTTCTTCGCTTTTCTTTTTCCTTTGTTTGCAGTGGCGCGTTCAAAATCCACTTAAGGATTCTACTAAAACATAGTGGAAAGCAAGTCGCCCCCTCAGCCACTCCCCCCGTCCGACAAAAGATAACCGCAGCCATAACTGCGCTTGCAGAATGTCATGAAAAAATTCACGCTGTGGTTCGATTGAAGTTATTTCGCTTGTTTTATGTGCAGCCATCCACGTGTGTATGTGTGGTTGCGCCTTTGTGTGTGTGTGTGTGTGTGTGTGTGGGAGGGGGGCGCAATTTCTATGTTAGTTGAACGTCGTATTTTCTCAACTTTTTTACAGTTTTACGCAAGTATTTAACCCATAAAAGAGTATTGAAGTACGGCAACGACGATGGAAACGATATTTTTACACTTTTATCGCGCTCAGAATTTCTCAGCGTGGATCTGTGTTCAGTGGGCGTGAGTTGGGTCCCCTCCTCCTCGGCCACAGCGACGATTTATAGCGACTGCAGCGCCTGGAAATCTCCGATGTCGGGCTTAGAACTCGCATAAAAAGATTTCCTGCGCAGAAATGTGTCTTGTGCGAGTGGAAATCTTTGCGAAATCAACATCGTCGGGATTTATAGAAACAGGCAGCAGTCCATTCGCTCGAGTGTGAGCCGAACATGAACCCCGCTGGCAGCTGACGAAGGCTCGAAGCCGAGTTTGTGCGGTTTCTGTGGGTGGTGGTGGGCGGACGAGGCATTCAAAATCAGCCGCCTCAACAACCGGCAGCCGATTGCAGCTGCTTCGCATGTTTTGCTTTGGTAATAAAAGTTTAACATTGATTTACACAGTTCGCAGAAGCTCATGAATTTAGGAAAGGACAGGAAAAAATCCAGGAGCGACGGAGGAGTGAATCCTCTGCACACCTCAATTACCACTGAAGCCAGGAAATGGAGCAACATGGAAAGCGCTGAAGCACTAAAAACCTGCAGCAGGCGACACGCTCAACTCTGGTTTCTGATTGCTACTCTTCATTTCAATCACATCGATGCTGCAACTTTGTCCCGTCGCAGGGTGTTCGATCGGCTAGCAACGGGTCCAAACCGCCGAGCAGGCAGTCCTCCACGCCCGCCGACAACTTTGTTGCCGCTGTCTTTGTTCATCGTTGAGACGCAATCGTTTTATGAGCGCTTTTATTATTATGATGCCTGCGACAGCAACAATGTCGCCGCTACAGCGGTTTTTATTGCTAACAAAGAACCGAGCCTCGTAAAACTGAAAGAAGTATGCAAAACAGTTGCTCGGCGAGGGGCTGCAAGCGTCGGACGCAGAGTTTTATAACAAATGCTTGTATTTAATGTGTGACAGTTTAGTTCATTCCTTTCTATGTTATTTAATGGTGGGAATTTTTAATTATGTCTTTAATCACATAAAAGAACACATTTTTTAAAACTCACAGCATTTTACGGTTCCAGGAAAAGATCAACACGCTTTTGATCCTGCTCGCATCTCTTTTCCTCCGTAGCTCAGCGAAATGCTTCATGCTTCGCTGGGAGCATGGAAATTCTCCAGCTGACAGCTGCTTCATTTGCGCGCCTTCGCTATAAATCAATTTGCGCTCCAAGAACGTAAACAAGACAAATGATGGCTCGTCTCGTAATTTCCAAGGAGCACTCCACAGGCGCAGCTCCGAACGAAGACGTCTTGAACGGCGGCGTGGATAGGAGCGGCATGCAACACGCTGACCTTAAATAATTCATGAGCTAATGCTGTAGTTATTTATGCAGTCTGCTCGAAAGAAAACGGAGTACACCACGTCGTATGAGGAACTCGATGATGCGATGATCAAAAGTAGATCATTCAACGTCTTTCTAGTTTCTGAACTAATTTTGAGGAGCTCCGACCTCGTTCGAGACGTCACAACTGGCAGAGATGTGCAGGACGAGTGAGCTTTAAAACGAGCATTGAGTTGTCTTTAAGTGTGGCCCAAAAAAAGGGGCTTAAATCGGAATGGAGAGACGCTTCGCCTGCTTTCGATCACATCTGCCATTTCACAGTTGATCGCTTGCTTATTGAATCGAGAAAATTAATTTAAATTAAAGCGAGGTGCAAAGGAAAGAAGGAAAAACTGACGCTGTGAAGCTGAGGAGTTGCTTTTTTCAATTCACCTTAAATTTATACTTTTAAATACTTCAATAAAGCGTTCGTAAATAAGTTAATTAATTATTGTAACTGAACAAAGGTACATCAATTTGAGTTTGCCATAAACGGCGCAACGCCAACTGCCACAATAAATTCTTTGCCTGCTTCGTAGTCGACAGGAAGCATTGAATAGATAAACTTTATCAATCTTGCCCCGTCTCGCCGTCGCTTCGGCTGCATCTCATTTCGTACACCTGCAAAGAGCAACGTAAATTTTCATTTCCGTATGAACATAAAAGCAGCACTCAACGCTCACACGCACCCAAAGCAGTGCGCAAAAATAAAAAGACGGAAGTCAAAGATGAAGAAATGCAAACGGAAATAAGAAAAATGAACAACAATAAAACTCTTTACAGCAGCAAAAGCAGCTTGAGAGCAACTCGACGCAAACTGCTGTTGTGCAAGGAACAATTTAACACAAAACACAAACACATTCGCAGGCACTTAACTCGTCTATGAAAAACCTATCCAAACAACGCCGCCACCGCCGTCGCCGCCGCTCCATCTAAAAGACCGAACCTGCTATGAGTTGTGAGCATTTGTTTTGGTCATAGAAATGACGGAGACGGAGATGGACGGAGGAAGTGGCACAGCACACAGCGCACAGTGAAGACAACTCGGCAACAAGATCGAAGCGCACGAAAATATGCACGGAAAGTGCTTTCGAAGACGGGTGCAGCTTTCAGCGTCAGCTCTGTGCTCCTCGAGTGCTGATAAAAAATTCAAAGCTGCACAATATTCAACGGAACAAAGAGAATTCGAAAAAATTAACTACGGACAGGCTGACTAAGCTCTCCACTTTTCTAAACAGACTGAATAAGCTCTCCAAAATAATTAAGATCATCAATCAATGGCTTAAATATGTTCCAAAGCGGTATTTCTAGGTCCAATTCATTTACGTATCATTTGGGATCGATGTATATATTGAAGAATTGTGTTGTATGGAACTGAATGAAAGAGAAACGCAGACGTCAGTCACAGCGGAGTCGTTTAATTCCATTTTAGCAGCCGAAAACATATAAAATCAGGACCGACTATAATAAAGAACAACAACAGCATAATTCAGCATCCTGTAAATTGTTCAACGAAAGGAAGCACGAATTTTATGCCGACGCCGTTTCAAAAAGGACCTTGCAATAAATTTAATGCGAATTTTCCATTGCTCTCCTTTCACCCAACTTCCAACCGCCTTCGGGAAGCAGCACTGAGCGGTTCTTGACCCGGAGTTCATTTCAAGCTCAATTGAATCGTCCGAATGATGTGCGGCGGTTGCAGCTCACGTTAATCTTATATCGCATCCCACTGCTCCATAAAATATCGTTTTAACGTTTTAAAACACTTTCAATTAACTCGAATTAAATGCATTTCTGTCAGTCTCTGAGGACATCAGAACAGCCAGCGGCCATTGAATGCAATTAAATGAGTACACACAACTTTTGCTTCATACCTTTTGCATCAAATTCATTGCCCTCTTTTATAAGCCTTTTACGAACTGAAAACAACGTTGGCAACAACGACAACCAACAACTTATAAGCTTCTGCAAGCAAATCCTAAATCATTCGAATGCAGTTTTATGTTTGCAAGCACGACAGCTCCTTACACTCAAAGGCAAGGACCAGCGAAGGGGGTGAATACCAGGGCATGTGATCCGTACTTACGAGGCTGGAGCAACCTGTTGAGGTGGTGTGTAGACTGAGCAATGACACAAGTTTAAATGAGCGGATCTGTTTTTAATTGTGCCGCCAAACACAATTAGTGTCAGTGGTTGTTGTTGTAGATTCAGGTTGACAGCAGCCGCCCACGTAGCCCCTTGTGTCTCCAGGAAGCGGGCCGAGGAGGTGTCAGTGTCAAGTCAAGAGACGACTGCGTGCACAGGATCAGGTTGGTTTATAAGCAGCTTAGAGTTTAATTGTGCATTGTGCAGCAAACAGGGTGCATTTCTGCATATTTTGATGTTATTACTTCGCAATTACTTCGCAGAAAAGGTCAGCAATTTGTGAAAAATGTCCCTGTAAAAGCAGTAAACATAATCAAGCCTTTCTCTTTTCATCTTCGCATTTTGATTTCCGTTCCATTTTGCGTGTTTCACGTTGCTTTCGGGCGCACTTCGCTTCGCTTAAGCCATTTTATTGCTTTCTCCTTCTCGCTAGACAACAACGCGAATAATAACAACAATAAATAACACAACAGTAATTAATCACATCTGCTTTTTAGCGTGCTGCAATTGTGCACAAAAGATTAGTTTTCTTGCATTTACGACTTCTGTTAAAGAAACGGAATCAGCTGCTTACATCAATTTCACATTCTTTACATTCATCAATTTCACATCACTACTTAATTATTAGGTAATTAATTATGTTTCCTTTACAATCATTAACTAAAAATTCTAGCTAAATAAAGTAACGCCAATCTTTTCCAGTATATGTAATAATTATATAAACTTTATTGCTAGCTACGCAAAAAATCGCTGATCGCCTACGCTAAAATGTTGGCGATGACGAACGAGTTTTATTTACACCCGTTGTATGAAGAAGTAATAGTTCAATACAGTCCTACATGTACCACTGGACGCCTGCTGCT
This sequence comes from Thecophora atra, assembly GCA_937620795.1. Taxonomy (NCBI): domain Eukaryota; kingdom Metazoa; phylum Arthropoda; class Insecta; order Diptera; family Conopidae; genus Thecophora; species Thecophora atra. The sequence goes on along the minus strand of OW569397.1, from coordinate 66,681,365 downwards.
CCAGTTATGTTGTGAAAAGATACTTTATTTAATTATTTGTACATTTTGTTTGGCATAAGATAAAGTTTCCCTCATCTTATTTTAATGATCAGGATAAGAAGATCATTAAAAAAGCACAGCTAATGTTTGAACTCGAGGCCATTGATATGCATATTATACATTCATATATACATATTATACATATTCATTGTACTAGTTTCTTCAACACTTAATTATAATTTAATAATTATAATTTAGCTGATTATGTATTTAGCTGATTTATGATATAAAAGCCGCCTTTTTTATAAAGATTACAAACAAATAAAGCAGGCAACTTCCTTATCCAAAGCACTTTATTTTTCTAAATATTTTTATTTTTATTTATCCAAAAGATTTTAATAACTATGGATATAATAACTGTTTCTAGATACTTTAGCTTTATGGTTCATTGGTTTCGTCCAATTTTTATTATATTTCGTGCAAGTAACGTCGACGCCTCTCCTCTGAAATTGAAATTGAAGACTATGTATTGTACTTTTGTTTTGTAAAATAAAGTAAATTTTGTAGTTTGTAATTGATACAAGGGATAAAGATATACGGGGAAATAAATCATGATTAGTTTAAAAATCAAATCTCGTTGACTGATGCCAAACGAAACAGGAAAAGAGTCACGACTCATCATAAATTTAATTAGTGTAATGGATGAGGATTACATACTAATCCCTTTTGCGCCCTCAACATAAAAATCGGTTTTGCGTATTCCGCGAATTTGGTCGTTGTTAAAGCCAAGTTAAACTGAAACTTCAACTCTGTGCCCTAATGTGCTGGGCAACTAAAACGAAACTAAACCGAGCAGACTTCAATAACGTAATCAGTTGAATCAAGGTACCATTGGACATCCCTGACCAAGGAACCAAAACATTCTGCTACCCAAGTCAAGTGCCAAATTAACGAGATCGCGCACTTCAGTTCAGAGATTGGCAGTAATTGCGACGCTCGCTGAATTATTGCAGTTTTGGGACAACGCGTTGCAAGGAGCGCCCGCCGCACGCATGGACACTGCGACTTCACTCGTCGACTTCCGCAGGCTGGCAAAGAGCAGCGGCGATTGCACTGCTGACACTTAATTACGCCGCGCCGTCCACAGCCGCTGCTGAGCATCGCGCTTCGGGCTGCAATTGCCGTTTATCAATGGCAACGCAGCTATCGGCTATTGATTCCTGCCTGATTTATAGCTGCAACGATCCGAAACGAGCCGTCATGTGACGTCTCTGGAGCGAACAAACATTTGAAGTAGTTTTGTGGTTGCAATCGAGGACAGTTAATTTCATATTTATTCAAGGTTCGAAGGATGAAATAAGCGAGGGGGAAAATCGTAAAATTGTACAAAACTCTTCGTAACAAAACTTAAAAGTTTAATAGAAAAATTAATAGTTTGTGCGGCTCATCAACGATATCCAAAAAACATGCAGATGAAAAGTTTGCATATTCTGCAAGTTGCAATCGTCTGTTGCAATAACTCACAGCGTTCTGCTTGAATGAGCAAGTTGTGTGTGTGTATGTGTGCTTATGTGGGCAACATGTCGATGTAATCTGAAAGCAAATATTTGTTAGTAAGATTTTAAGGCTACATCGTCAGCATGATTCCGAGTATTAGCAACAGCAACTTTATCAACAAAATGCTTCAGTTGTTAGCAATCTACTAATGCGAGCTTGACGTTTAAACAGAAATATGTGTGTATGTATGTGATTGGGTGGACTTAATCTATTACAAATTCATGCATTTTATTCATTCCGAGATTATTACAAAGTGAATTGAATTTCTCTCCTTTTCTGGTTCCACTTCAACCAATTTCCAACGATATTTTGGTTGATGCTTCCTTTTCTTGGATGGAGCTCATTGCAAACTTATTGCAAAGTTGCCAAGTATTCGTTTGCAATTGACTTTGGAAGTTGTGAATGATTACATTATTTTATTTAGAGTATTCGTTGTCTTATGAATGTTGAAGTAAAATCAAGACAAAGCGCAAAAAAGAACAAATGAAATCTCATTATTAAACAGCTTCTGTGCATTAAAACTAGTTTCAGTCACTTCACGTCGAAATAATGAATCCGCAGCCTCAAAATAGCTGCAGAAAATATTATTATGCATTCAGTATTCATGTTCCGTGTCGAGGTTTGCTTTCAGCTCTAATTACAAGCAACAGCGCGACGTTGTTCAGTTCAAAGCGGGAGGCACGCCTTCTTCCTGCCTCCACATCCGGCAGCTTTGCAAGTGGCAGTGCGAAAAACTGGCGAATTGGCCGGATTCGAGATTACAACTTGATTCATTAGGATGTTTCCGGTCGAAAAGCGACGTCCCTTTGTTGTCCAGGGTCACGCAAAAATTCAGTGCAATCCAAACGCTGCAGCAGCAATAACAAACACCGTTGCGTTCTGTTGCAAACGCTGCTCAAACCTTATCATAGACATTTAATTAGTCCGTAAAAAAGCGAGGATGCGACGCAATTGCAGTTGCGACTTGTTAATTTAGCATATTACGAAGAGAAAATAATTCCTTTCCTTCATGTGCTGAAATTAACTAAAAAAAAGAAAAAATGAAGGTGCAGCTCAAGCATAGAAACCACAATTAAGAACATTTGAAGCCCTTTTTAACATGATTTTAAGGCAAGTAGATCCAAAATTAATTCCAACGCCTAAAACCCCGAACAGCGATCCAACTCTAAGCCAGCTCCACGCCAAAGTGAATTCAGGTCGCGCAAAAAATGGCTTCCACGATGTTATTCGGAAAAAAATGATTACCACAACTCAGCTTTGTGCAATAAAATGTTGCTGACTGCAGCAAAATTCTCTTCAACAAGGATTACTAACATAGGCACACAGGAAGCGACGGACAACGAGGTAGACATGCACACCAACGGACAGTCAGCTGCAGACAGACAGACATCCCTCAAAATCGATTCAAGTCGCATCAAACGAGAGCTAAAGCAGCAAAAACAGTCAGTGGTCATTTTTATTGCTGCAAAAGTCACCGCGACAACAACAGCAACAACAACAATTCATTTTTCAACCACTGTGTGGAGCTTTTGATGAAAGCAAGAAACAGCAACGCACATCAAAGGAAATGTTTTCAAACGCTTTGTTCACGCCGACTTCTTTTTTTACAGCGCTTCTAATTTTTCCGTTAAACTCGCTTTGCTGTATCAGTTGGTTTTTTCCGTCTGCCGCATGCATGATTACACGCTGGCAGCATTCTTGCCGCAGACACCGAACTCAACGTTTATTGATTTTGATGGTGTAGCTTCTAATTGGAATCCATCGAAGCGCATGGACGAAGGGAGGAGCTTGGTCAAAAGATGTCTGAATTTGGAATAAAGTAAACTAAAAATATGCTAAAATGTGTAGCCTTTATTTTTAAATAAAAATACTAAAAATAATGTTTAATTATCAATTAAAAGCTAGATTAATAACACGTTTACGATACTCTGCGAAAGTTTTAGTTTTTCTTATATTCAATATTCTGTTATTATCACTGATCCAACTTCTCTCAAGCATTCAAATTTTGTCTGACGAGATTAATTAATAACGACTGCGTTTTGTTAAATTGTGATTATTTATGAGGCATTTATATTCCATTCGTGTTCCATTCTCGCGTGTAGCTCCATTATGTTCCATTCCGATGGCTCTGGTCGCGCAATTGGAAGGAAATTGTGTTAAGGCCAAACGGAAATTACATAGGAAATAAACTGCAAAATGCATGAGTTATTGGACTGAAGGTACTCACAGGCCCGATCTGAGAAAGTGAGGAGTGAAATTCGCTCACTTATGATAAGCGAATTTGAATGATCGATTTTATAACAAAGGAAAGAAATTTAAATTTTAAATTTAAAAAACTTCAATAAGGATACACACATACACTCCCGCATAGGTTAACAAAACATAATAATAATAAATTCAAATATGCACGTAAACAAAACAAATAATGAATAAATATTCTCATATCAGGTGTAAATTTGTTCTTTTTTTTCCTGTCTCATATAAAACGGATTTTGTAATGTGGGTGTGGGTGCGTGTGTGGATTCGCACACCTCTCAGATGAATAATTACAATCGCAGCCACAGGACAAAACGCCATATAAATCAGTGATTAATGGTGAACTTATCGGATAAAAATCTTTTGAGACGGAAGGAAAAGCTGAAAAATTAAAAATACACACAAACACATAAATCGCATGAACTACACACATACATACATACATACAAATGTACCTTTGTACTGAACACTATTTGGAATCTTAACAAACATAATGCATAGTTGGTATTTTCGTGGAGTTCAGTTCGTCTCACGTAGTATTAATTTTTAGCTTCATATAAACACTCTGAAACGACCTTTCCACCTCGGTCCTTCTAAGGTAGGGTTTCTTTTAAGGTCTCCGTCGGTGGAAACATCCATTCAACTGAAAAGGAACATGGGAAAAGTTTAAGTCATTCATATGAACGATGTTAGACTGTAAAATCTGCATCATTTTCCAGATTCATTTCCAGAGAAAAGAGTACTAAGATGCAACGGTCAGAACCAAATACCATGCATTAACTGTGATGTAGCTCTTCAGCTACATTTCACCTTTCTAGGTCAAACAGTTTAGTCTGTGCGTTATTTTGTCAGTTTAATCTTTATTAGTCTTTTGCGCTTTCTAGATGCTTCAGTGCACCTATACACTGTGAAAATATTGTATTCAATAAAAAAATATTATTCATCAGAAAGTATTATTCACTCAATCAGACAACGATTTTATATAGATTATATATTATTTATTCTGTGATACATAACACAAATAAAAAGCCAACAACCTCGGCTGCACGAGCTGGTTACAAATTTTGATTATTTTAATTATTGAAATCACGAAAAATAGGGTAGCATCAATTCTAATTATGAAGAAAATGAAAGAAAACTTCACCTTGTATTATAAATTTCCCTCTTTTGTATATTTTATTGGTTAAGATCAGAGCTGTAATGTATGCAGTACTTTTGGTACTTCAGTAAATTCTTTCAAGTACATTTCAAGTCCTTTGTGCTTGAAAAAGGACTGGTACTATGAACAACTCTGGTTGAGACAAACAAATAAAATGAAATTACATTATTTCAGCATTACGTTCGTACGTAACATTTATATGAAATCTTTTAAAGGATGAATAAAGTGTAAAACACTCATTCAAACAAAACAAATTGATTTTTTTCTCATAGTTCGAAGGATTATTAATAATGCAACATTTAGAAGGAGCTGCTACGCTTTTCCTAATTACATAAAAGTGAGCTGAACAAACTGTGATTTTGTTCTGCATAAGAACACAATATATATGTATATATATGCATGGACTTAAATATATTAAAAATTATTTATTAGAGAAATTTTTCAAAGAAATCCATTTAGTCAAATATTTATTTAGAATACTAGCAATAATAGTAAGAATAGTAATAATAATTATAGAACTATAATACGCTGAACATAACCAATAATCCAAAAAAACAAAGTTGAATATTGATATAAATTTAATTTTGTATTCAATTTCCTGTCAATCGCTAGACAAACGATTATATTCGCATCTTATTATGTATGTTAAAGGGTTTATTCACTATGTCAATCTATAAAACACGCTGTGATTATTTAACCAACATGCGCCACGGTAACTTAAATGCTAACTTAAATATCAGCTTCCACTGTCAGTCGTTTCAGCCACGTTTCCAAGCACTAAAATTGTTGTTTCGAATATACATACATATGTATGTAGTATTAAATTATTTATTTCTTCTTGTTCTTTCCTAGCGTAAGAGTGTGGTGAGTAGTTGCCATCTGCGCCTTACGACGGCTGAACTCCAGCATCTCTTCCTCAAGTTTCTTTCGTGATTCTTCTAATTTGCGCTTTTCTTCAGTGTGATCTTTCTTTAGTTTTTCGAATTTTCCATGCAGTTCTTTTTCACATTCTTTTAACTCAGCTTCTTTTTCCTTAACGCGTTGTACAAACATTTGACGCACCTGCTCTTCCTTGGCTTGAAGTTCAGCCAAATGATTGGAACGTTTTGTTAAGAAAATCTGCTGAAAGGAGACGGGCTTGTTTTCGCCATCTACATCGCTGAATCCCATTTGCTCAAGTCGCTTCTGCCTGTACAATTCGTAGTGTTTCGTGTGTGTGCTCTCGCGCATATCTTCCATGTTAGTTCGAATCAGCATTTCGCGCAACTTTACGAAGTCGCAGTGCGTCTCGTTCTCAACCTGCACCGTTCCCCATGGATACTGACGGGCTCGCACTAACTTATTGCCGACCTTAACAAAGTCCGTGCTGCCCACAACTGCGAATGGAACGAGAGCGTTCATTGTCTCGTTGGTCTCTGCCACCGTCTCGTCTTCCGTTGGGAACCTGTATATTTGGACTCCGTTGCTGGTCAGCTCATGTATAATTCTTTCCTTGAAACGGTTCAGTTCTATTTTTGATATAGTATCTGCTTTGCCAATGATGGGAATTATATTCACTTTGGAATCCAACTTTTTCATGCAAACCAAATCAAGAGACTTCAAACCATGTCCCGTAGGGCAAATGAAATAGAGGCATACGTGAATTCGACTATCATGACAGGTAGACAGCGAACGCTTAATCTTCAGTTCCTCCTGGAGGTAGGTCTCGAACTGTGCGTCTATGTAATCGACCACGGCCTTGAATGAATCGTCCTTGTTGATCTGGTCGCCGTAGCCGACCGTATCGCATAAGGTCAATTTCAACCGTACCGAGCTCTCCTGCAGCTCATAAGTACTAGCCTTCAATTTCACACTGGGATAGGTATGTGCACTAGGTGTTGACTCAAAGTTGGTGTTAAATAATGAGTTCATCAGAGTTGACTTCCCAAGGCCCGTCTCGCCGATGCACATAATATTAAAGACGAATCCGTTTTGCACGCTCTTATTAACCAGCTGGTCGGGAAGGCTGTCGAAACCAACGTGTCCCGACTGCTTAAGAGGACGAGCAATTTTCGTGAGGAGATTTTCAGTCAGCATTTTGATTTTGAAGAAGGACAGCAACTCTACATTCGATTTCTCCTTAAAAGTCGATGATTGACTAAAACAAAATAAATATTTATATTAATGAATGAAAAATGAAGACGTGGACGTACTTACTTCAATAAACAATAATCTCTTGAAGAAAGATCGATGCGTTCCTTTTACAATCACCGTATGATGAAAGCACAGTTAAAACTAAAACAAGTAAACGTAGATTACAGAAAATTAACTAGCTGATTTCTCTTACTATAAACACATTAGGAGAAAATACCGAATACTATGCAAATTCAATAGCAATGAGTCATTAGAATATTGATGACAGAAACGACCCACAGTTTGACCCAGAAATGTCAACGCCTAATTTTACTGCGCGAACAATTTGTATTCACAGCTTGTTATAAAAAGAAAACCTTGTAGTTTATGGAGCGATGTATCCAATTCAGATTTAAAGAAAATAATAGTGACTTTAAATAATATAGTTCACAAAGGTCTGTTGGTTTTTTTATTGCGGGTCTTGCAAAAAGCCGAAAATATTTTAACCACAAACTGCGGAAATGCAGGTACACACACGTCAAATTTGGTGTCCATAACGTGACCATGTTTTTAGTAAAATTTACTTAAAATCGAAATTATTGAATAGATTCACTCAGTTTTTTTTCGTAAATACCGTTCAATATAAATATACAATAAAAGTAATATAAAATTATAAACATTAGAGTTGTGTTTACCTTTTAAGAAAAAGTTATTACAGTTTTATAGATGTATCTGTTCGATTCACAGCACTTTGTTTTTTTTTTCTCAAAATCTTGAAATCATTCCACTGGAATTTTTGCAGCCACAGCAAAGAATTACAATGTTGCCTTTACAATTACTTGTTTATAAAATATTACTTCATAAGTAATATTAGCCATATTATAGTGTAAAAGAGTAGTATATTCAGTAGTATAGTATTATTGCAAAGATAGTTAACACTAACTAATATAATATAAGTAACAATACTTTTAGTATTTCGAAACCAGAATAATATATACATCCATAATGGATGGATTTATGTACATAAAAATTTTAGGTGATTTATAATAACATATAAGGTATAACAAGCTACAAGAAACATATGGAACAAATATCCCCTATTATAGTATCTTAGAGACAAATATAGCTTGCATAAAAACTAATTGTGGTTATAATAAAAATACTAGTAGTGGGCATCACTGTCGTACAGACACAACTACGCTTCGAGAGTGAACTCTTTCTCTCATAGTACGTTTCCACCTGAGATAATTTATCTGTATATATATTGAGAACTATCGAGTGATTTCAACTATCCATATATTGGTAACTAATAATAGTGAATGTGAATCACAAAATTTTTTCACTAATTTTCACTCTTTCAATTATTAATTAAATCTTATAAGAAAGAATAACTTCTTCATAGAGAAGAAATTTACTCGAACGGCAATATAGGAGAAGTAGGGGAATGGAAAAGGGTAAGTGTGGGATATGATTTTCAATAAAAAACATTTTTAATACTTTTAAAATCAGATCTGGCGCGAGCTAAAAGCACGCACAAAGAAAAAATTGGGAGAAATAAAGGCGGACTTGAGAGCTACAGGAGATGGCCCCAGCAAATGTGTTTCCTTGACACTATTGGAGGAAAAGGTTGCACGTTTGCTGGAAATTGAAAAATCCGCTGCTCCCACAGGTCCCTTCTATGGATACGGAGGTGAAGCTCTAAGGAGAGAATTCGACGAAAAAAAAAACAAACAGAAGAAAAAACCCTTGGAACAGACATTGAAAACGATTTTCTGCTGGGAGAACCCGAAGCGGACGAAGCAGGGCCCGACGAAGAAAATGTTGGACCACCACCCCAGAAAAAAAAAACGCACAGAACAAACAACCACCGGTTTTCAAAATCAACATCTGTCGTTGTTGCAAAGGGAGGTAGGTTTTTTAGCAGTGACAATTGTGAATGTTTTATGTTTTTAATTTTACCAATTTTCTTTCAGATGACCAACCACACCAAGCTGCTGGACACGCTAAATGGAATGGCAGGTAGCCTCAAGGAAGCCATTCCAGCAGTTTTAGAAAAAGTTGTTGCCACACAACAAGAAATCTTTTGCACGCAGAAAACCTTGGCAGCAATCATAGCCCAAATGCTGCCATTACATCACAATAGGGAGGACGATGTCCGCAGAGATGCTGTAGAGGCATTACTCCAATTTAACCGTCAATAGCAGCTCCTTTAAAATTATATTTCTTCTCCTCTTTCAGTTCTCTTTGCTGTTCTTTGAATTTAATGAACCTTATATAATTTATATTATGAATTATATCTAAAAGAAATTTTAATTTAATGAGCATTATTTTATTTATATTATCAATGATCAGAAAACTATCTGTTAATTGCGATTATTTATAAGGCTTCTTGCGATCCGGTCACGAATAACGACTGCTGCATCGGATGGCGGCTCAGCATTAGGAAGTTCTTCCACATCTGTGTCTGTGGTGATAGTTTCAGGTGGTGGATCGTCCCAAAAACTTTTATAAAAAATGCACGCGTTTTGAACAGCGCAACAAACATTTATAATTTTTGTGCACGTCTCTGCACGGTAATGAAGGCCGCGTTCACCAATTGTCGCCCGAAAACGATTTTTCATGTTGCCAAAACATCTTTCCACAATGTTTCGTGCTTGGCAGTGCTTCTTATTATAAGCGATTTCGTGGCGTTGTGTTGGAGTTCTTTATGGCGTCAAGAGGTAGGGTTGGTAACCAGAATCGCCTATGAACGAGAAAATACACTGTAGCACGAAATAAATCATTGCATAAAATTTAAACGTATTACCCAATATACAAGTATTATCTCGTCTAGTATTATTATCGTATGCCATTTGAAGCTGGCGGTTCGCCTCGCTAATCCTCCACACATAGGCGTCGTGATTTGCTCCGGGGTGTGTAGCGTCAACATAGCGTACGGTCCTATTGTGGTCACATATCTGCAATAGAGGTTTATGTGGAATTTTAGTGGAAATTAATATATATAAAATGCCTTACAATCATGACATTGATACTATAATAGCCTTTCCTGTTGTAGTATAAATGCTTTAAGTTCTGTTGTGGCGAAAGAATTTTTACATGGGTGCCATCAACACACCCAATCACACCAGGCAGACCATAATTCCGATAGAAGAAACTCTTGGCCTCGTTCTTCTCCTCCAGGGATATTTCCATCGTAATCCACTTTGCGCAGAAGTGGTTTTCAAATATGCCTAAACACTCCGAAATAGCTCGGGATGCGCTCGCCTGAGACATCACAGAGAGGCATGAATTCGCAACGCATTTCTAGTAACTGCCACTTGCCAGAAAGCGTAGGAATGTTGCAAACTTTAGCTCGGGACGTATAGCCGATTGAGTACATGCAACTTTCATTTTCGGAGCGATTTCTTGGAATATTTGGTGAAAACAATCCTTGCAATGCGAAAGTTAAATTAATCAATAAAGTATCAAATTTGTACATATATATACATGTATATGACTGATTTTATACCGTGATTCAGAAAGTCTATATCAGTGGTTGCCGTTGTCTTTTAGCAACCATTTAACAACATTTTTTGTTCAGAAAGTCAACATCGTTGTGTCAGAGTCAACGACGACTTGCAATCAGAGAAGCAGCGACAACATAGTCAGATAGGCAGTAGTAGGACTTTATTTAGTTTAAATTTTAAGAATTGAAAATTCAAAATTAGCTATAAAACAAGAAAAACCGAAGCAATATACTAAACTAAGTACAAAGTCTATAGAAATTTAATTGGGATTGTGTCCACTTTTATTCAGAGGATCTGCGTTTGGGCGATTTTATAACAAAAAAATTAAATTATTTTTTATTCATAAGCCAAGTTTTCAATTATACAAGATTATATACAAAAACTCTCACAAAATATTTGAAGAGCAGTATCATAAAAATATGTATTTATAGTAGTTCTTATTTGATTAAATAAAAAATTAAATTTAACTAAGAATAACAAATGACACATAGTTTTATATATAAATATATTAAATAGCACATATTTCTTATGGATACTTTATAATTTTATTAAGAAATAGTAAAGGAGGGTTGAAAGAAATAAGTGACTCATCATTAGACAATGCTGACTCCAAAGAGTATCCATCCGGGACCCTTGGAAAATTTTATTGCTATGGGAGTGGTAGTTGTAGAGAACTGTACTCGTAATTGCAAGCAGTTATGCTTTAAATCAGTGATGATAAATCGTTAAGTTAATATACTAAAACCTAGTGAGCTATGATATTTCTGTGATGTTGGTTTTATTTATTTTTTTACATTTTGTATTTTTTTTAAAATTTAAAATTTTGATTTGTTATTAAAAATATTCTCGTTTAGATATGTTACGCAAGATTTTGGCAGTAAAATAAAAAGTTTACTTTGATTGCATCGTCTCTACTCTCAGTTCTCATGAGAACCACATTTGAATCAGAAGCGGCTCGTTTTGTTCTGTTGCCATCCATGAGCAGGAGTTGTACGGACTACTTTCGGAAAGGCGGTGCCACTAGTTAGCGATCCACCATTTCCCCTCGTCATCGCGGACGATCAAAACTTCCACGTAGCGGTTGGAAACAGGTCCTCCGAGCTCGGCGAAGTGAAGCCTCGTGAAGCTAATCGCATTGCAAATATCCTCTGTGATGAGAAGGCGGATAGCGACAATAAAAGGATTGTGGTCCGGACCGTTGTTGCATCAGTAAGCTAGGGCATATCACGATTCTCCAGTTCTTAAGGTCTCGACGACCTTTATTAATATGATCGAACTGCGATGGTTGCGGCATGCGATAGATGTATGAACATGCTTTTTCAATGACAATTGATTTTTCATATTCTGAATGATCTCTTTCTATATTATTGTCCTGTATATTTCTAATTTCAGATGACGAAATTTCGGGCAAACTGTCCGAGGTCATGCTATTTCTATCATATACGTCACCTTCTACATCATCTGTCCACAAAATTCCCCAAACCCGGCGAATTAATGGTTTCTTCATCACCAAATTCGTTTCCTTTGCCTTGTCAACTCCTTCACTTGTAGCAGCTTCATCAAGCTCAGTATCACTCGGTTTCATTATTAAATATTAATAGTAATAGATAGATGTATAAACATGCTTTTTAAGGGTGTGGGATGCCTTTAGCTATACACCTCGCACCAGCGCAGGTTTCTTGCGCCCTACGTCGAACTTCATCGGGAGCTTCGGGTCAATCATGAGCTCGATACCATATTTTGGAACTGCAAGCACAAGACTTTTTCTTCTATACACTTCGATTAATTTATATTGGCAAGATAGCAGCCACTAAACTTAATAAAAGTTTTGGGAACATTTTATTTAATGTCGAACGCAATAGAAAGCTACAACTTGAATAAAATAAAGAATAATATATAAATAATAAATAATTTTTAATTAATTCTTCTTTTGACAGTATATTTCAGATTTTATCATTCTTTGTATTGTCTACAAAGACAACATATAATCAGATAGGCGGAAGTACGACTTATAAATCTTCCGTTTAAACTACAGTAGAAAACAATATACAAGAATTTAAATATTCAAAATTAGCTATAAAAAAGGAAAAAAACTGAAGCAAAGTACTAAACATATGTTTGTACTGACCATAACCACTGTGATGCCAAGCCTACAGAAATTTAATTGCGATTGTGCGCACTTTTAGTCAGAGCCTTTGCTTTCGGACAATTTTGCAACAAAATTTAGATTATATTTTATTTATAATCCCAGATTTTTATCTTGGTGGATACGTCCGTAAGAGCTTTCTATTTTGGCAATCGTTTAAAGAGTGATTTTTTTAATCGAGTTGTTAACGAGCAAATACCAGCAAAAAATTTCATATTATTTATTGTTTGGAAGAGTTGTTAATATGGAAGCAGTGCCGCGCCTGCATATGCTGTGGTTTGCTCTAAAGTCCAGCCCAGAAGGAACCTCCTTTTCCAATCTAAAAAAAGTAATTATTAAATTTAATTTTGTAAGATTTAATAACATAATTGATCCAGGATTTTTTATACGTGTGATTGTTAATTTAATTAAGAATAATGAATATTAGACTTGTTTTATATATACATACATATGTACATATATTAAATTACACTTATTCCTGATGGATACGTTATTTTTTTATGAGAAGGTAAAAGAGGGTTGGAACAAATGAGTGACTCATAATTAGACAATACTAAAATGCTGATTCCAAAATGTATCCATCTGGTATCCTAGGAAAATGTTATTTCTATAGGAATGCTCAATGAAGACAACTATAATTGTAAACAGTAATGTTTTCAATGAGTTATGATTAGTCATTAAGTAAACATAATAAGACTTGTAGTGAACTGAGTTATCTCAGTGATGTCAATTCTTTTTTTTCCAGTATATTGCAGAATTTTATCATGAAGATCCGGAATCTTACTCCAAGGATGTATTTGCTCTGGAGACACTACGTAACCAGTCCATGCATCCAGCTAAAGATTCTAGTGGCTGTACGGTGATGAAGCGCTACTATTGCCAGCTGCACTCACTCCTAAATCGGTTTCCTCAGTTAGAGGAACGGCCAGGAATCTTTACTTTCACATGGAAGGACCTCTACCAGAACAATATTAGCGAGGTGCCCGAAATCCGTTATGAACTGGCTGCTGTACTCTTTAATATTGCAGCTTCCCACACTCAGGTGGGTGCATCGGTGACTCGTGGCGATGTTGATGGGATGAAGCTCGCCTGCACACACTTCCAGTGCGCTGCATGGGCATTTGGTCAACTTAGAGAACGCTATGCTACGGTTAATGGTGGAGGTGATTTCATGACCGCCGAGCTCTTGGTCTTCATGCAACAAGTTTCGTATGCACAGGCACAAGAATGCATACTTGAGAAGTCGTTGATTGACAATAGAAAACCGAATATAGTAGCCAAAGTGACCGCTCAAATAATTATTTATTACGGTGCTGCCTTGGCAGCTTTGCTAACTGGAGGTGATGATGGACCAGTTGCGCAAGTCATTGAAAGTTCCGTGTATAAACTGTGGAAAAAATATGTACGTTTCAAAATTTCCTATTTGAATTGCATTTTGTATTTATATCAGGGCCAACATATGGAAGAACAACAGAAAATGGGAGAACGTGTGACCCTTTATCAGGTGAGTTGAACGCATATTGCATTAATTTCTCTACATTTGCTATTTTCTTGGAACAGGCTGCCTGGGACAAATTGGAGGAGGCGCGCAAGGAATCGAAGGGTCTTCCAGATCAAAAGGAAATAAATGAATCTCTCACCTTCACCGCTGACGTTGTGGAAGCAAAACGTAAAAATGCAAAAAACGAGAACGAATTCATCTATCATGAGTCCGTGCCAGAACTGGCGGATATCGCTGCTGTGCAGGGAGCCAATCTTGTTAACGGCATTGCCTTTAGCGTCACCGATCCTGAGGTCGCTGGAGAAGATATTTTTGCTCGCTTAGTACCAATGCAAGCACATGAGGCCAGCTCCATGTACAGCGAAGAAAAAGCTAAACTACTACGCAAATACGGCTCACTGATTGAGAAAAAGGACTCTGAACTAGCCACATTTATGAGCTCTTTAACGCTGGACAACATCAACATCAGCGAAGAGAAAGCCAATAAAATCCCACAAGGCATTGTTGATCGCTGCGCAGCTCTAAATGCCAGAAAAACTGCCATACCAGAGCTGATTTCAGCCATGTCGCAGCTCGCAGAAATTTGTTCGGATGTTGAAGCAAACTTGCACGAAATATCAAGTATATTGGCAGCAGAGGAATGCCAGGAACGTGAATTTGAAGCTTCCAGTGGTGTGAAGCGTACTCCTAATGCGCATATTACTGAATTGACTCGGGAATATCAGAAATACCACGAAGCGCACTCGCGAGCTGGTGAGTCCAATGATACGCTGCGAAAAGCCATGGAATTGCATGTGAATAACTTGAAGATACTAGCGCGTCCATTGCACGAGATTCAACAGTCGATACCAAAGCTGGGCACTGAATTGAATGCTACGGAAGTGTTTCGCGACGTAAAGCTTATTTTGAATAAAGTGAATGAAATGAAAGCACAGCGTTCCCAGTTTCATGCTGATTTGCGTATAGCTGTAAACTCGGACGACATTACGTCGAAAGTAATTGCTCACGGCTCGAAGGAGGGTCTGCAGGTACTCTTCGATCGTGAACTGAGCAAGCACGAGCGGCTGACTCAATTAATAGATCAAAATCTCTTGGCGCAAGAAAATATTCTCCAAGCTTTAACAGAATCATACGCCAAGGCGGCGCCTGGACTGAAGACGCTAGCAGATGTTAAACACAAACGTGATACGTTTTTCTCGTCTTTAGCAGCTTCTTATGACGTATACGAAGATCTACTGGCAAAGTCGGCCAAGGGGTTGGAGTTTTATAAGAAACTATCAGGTAATTAGAACACATATTTGTATCGTTTTCATTTATTTATTTATTTCCTATTCATTATACTCCAAGACTAAGAGTCTTATAAGCTGTATAATACAATTACATGGAATGAAGAATATTACTTATGCATTATAATTAAATTAAATTAAATTAGTTTAGTTTAAATTCAGTTTGATATTTCATTATACACATTATAATAAGCTGAAAAATAAGGTGAATAAGTAGAGTAATAGTAGAAAGTAAAAGAAGTCAAGACAGCAAATAATATAATATCACATTTCAGGTAATGTTCAGAAGCTGCTGACACGCTTTAAATCTGCACGAGATGTACAATCAGAGGAGCGCCAGCAACGAATGCAAATCGCTTTAAAAAACTCGAACACAGGTGCAAATCTCTCGAGGGAACCTTCAGTTACAGTATCCAGCACTCCAAAGTTGCGCGATTACCTGAAAACAAAAAATCCGTCTTTGGGAGTAGGCGAAGCTAGTCCCGCCTCAATTTCTGGCACCACATACATTCCTCCCATAAGACCGAATCCTTTGGGATCTGAAAACCCCACGCAAGCGGCCTGCCTCGGCTCTTATTATGCCACGCCTAGTACAGTTGCCATACCGACATCAGGGACATCAGCAGCACCGAACGAGCCGCCGCCGCCATATAGTCTGCAGCAGCCGAAGTTCTACGATGCCAATGTGATTGGTTATAACACTGCCTATCAGCAACACAGCGCGCCACCTGCTTACTCATTACAGGCTTCGCCCAATTCGCAATTTATTAACTTAGCCAAAGATATGTCAAACATGACCTTGCAACAACAGCCTAATTACAACTTTGCCGCGGATCCAAATGCCTACAGCAACTTCTCGCCTCAACAAACACAAAACTACGCAAACATTGCAGTTGAAGCGCCTCAGAATCCTTTATACCCAAATCCTTCAACATCGTATCCATTGCAAGCATTTACACCAGCTCCAATGGCAAACATGAGCGCCATTATAAATCTCCAGACTGCAAAATATGCATCGCCGGAGTCGGCATTAAGCACCTCCAATATAAATTTGCCTACGTCTCTGCCAAGAAATCAGTACTCAAATGTTCATGATACAAGTGGAATAAATACGGCGTCTATAGATCCACATACAATGTTTCCGTACCCTTCAATAGGCAATCAACAAGACCAGCAACCACCAATAAATGTAAAAATTAATGCATCCGAATACGTTAAATATATTGATAAATATTTATCTCTTGTAGCAACATTTCCCTACCCAACAAGATCCACAGATGCAACACAGTTACTCAACAATAAATCCGATGTATCTCAACTCGCAGTCCGGCTACGTTAATACCAAAAACGATGCATTGCAGCAAACTGGCCCCATACAAGCACCTTTTGTCGTTAATTCTGTTCCAGCATCACTACTCCCAACTAACATTGCAATGTCGACAAATATTCCCACGCCTAATGTCATCACGAAGCACCCTGGATATTTTTTCAATTCACTGACAGGAACCTACGACTACGATAGTGGATATCATGAAGCTGCACCCATGAACTCGCAATTCTATGGGCAGTACACTTCGCCTTCTGTGACGCAATTAGCACAACAAACTGGCAACAATAGTCATACAACCGATTCAGAAAATGCCTCCAAGTTAAATTTTGCAACTGGTTTAGATGTATAGAAATATTGAACTATTGAAACCTTTTGTACAAAAAGCCTTTTTTTATTCACAGAATGCTGTCGTATCGCACGTCCAACCAGCCGTAACGAGCACTTCGAATATCGAGCCAGTCTCCAAAAACGATGTCAGCTATTACAATCTTCCATATGGATATCAATCACATGGAAACACTTTACCGACATCAGAATATTCCACTTACATATCGCCCGACGTTATGCATTTACAACAACCAGCGGTGTATCCGACATCGCCTCCCGCAGTGCAGCAATTGGGACAACAATCAACTTATATACAAAGTGGTCGTTCGCAACCCATAACCCAAACCACGAAAAGTGTGCAATACACTCAAAGCCCGAAGTCATCGCCATCGGGAAATGCTATTTCTTTGACAAAAAACATTGCTGTTCCACTCAAAAAAGCAGAAACAGCAGAAGTTAAGAAATCCTCTAATATTGATTTATTAACTGATATTGATTTACCGGGCGCTGCTGCAGATGAACCGAAAATGTTGGCGCCAACATTAATTCCACAAGTAGTTGATAATGCGGTTATTTCAGAGACTGAAACGGCAGCGCCTGATGCAGTCCCTGAGAAGGCCACGGATAAACTTTTTACACAAATGGTTCGTAAATAAATAAAATATTAAGTTCTACAAATACTTTTAAACTGTATTCTTCGAAATGTACTTTATTTATGTTTTCACTTTTAAGACTGATTCAAAAGACGCAGATGCAAGAGTTGCATCCATTCCCGTGCATATGTCATCGGCAGTCGATCCGCGCAACGCAAATTACGACAACATTTCTATTGGCTCCGATCTTAGTTCACTCGATCAAAATTTCGATTGGGATTCAGTTTCAATGGTTAATGAAAAGTCGTCGAAATCAGCTCAGAGTGAAATTTTGGATCACTCGAGCATTAATTTCGCATTTCAACCAAATGATCCATTTGTTGACGTGAAAATATTGAAATATTTCCACAAGGAAGTTGAACGTTTCGAGAAAACAGTTGAAAGCCTGAATATCAAAATGTTGAATGGCCGCACGCCGCTCACAACCAAGTACATGGAAATAGAGGAGTTGTTGGCTAAGGACAGCACCAAGCGGACCACAACTATTGCTCGTCTATTTCCAGAGAAGAACCGCTCCCTCGACTGCTTGCCGTACGATCACGCCCGTGTCACACTTGATAAAATTACAGATGACTACATCAACGCAGCATACATCAAAGAAAGTTTCATATTGTTTAAAGTAATCATATGCAGAATTAAATTGTTCGTTTCGTTTGCAGGATTTAGGTCCTGGGTGTCCCAATTTTATCATTGCGCAAACGCCACAACAAAATACGTTTCATGATTTTTGGTCAATGATTTGGTCGCAAAAAGCGCGCATTGTCGTGTGTTTGCATACGCCTAATGAAGTGAGCCTCTCTTTTTGTACATTATAAAATTCTAATAAAATTTGTTATATATATATATCTTCCAGATACTCGATCCGTTCTGGCCAGATGCGCTCGAAAGCGAGTTAAATTTTGATGATTTCTCCGTCAAGTCTGTCAAAGTCGTTAATCTATCTCATTGCTCCGAGTTCATATTGCAACTTTCCATGCATGGTGCCGACGCAATAATAGATTTGTCATTACTTCAAATTAAAGCTTGGACTAAAAGGTTTAAAAGCTTTGTTAATAATAGTTGTAAAAATTCCTCGATACTTACAAAATTACTACACTTCAACATTTAAATACATGTCACTGAATGGGTTTTTAGTTTTTAATTTAGCGTACAAAAAATACACAAACCTCTGATCGATATCAATGAAGTTCCTAATGTAAATTAAAAACATTTTTGTTATTTAAAATCCCTTCTATAAACAGTTCACCTAATCAAGTAATCGGCATTGCACACAACATTCTGGAAGTCTATCAGCAACGTTGTTCTCAATTTAGTATCGCATCCGCGCCGTTAATACTAAATTGCTTAACTGGTTCTGATCGCTCCGAATTAATTGCAATAGCAGTTTGCGCCATTATAGCAACTCGAGCAAAGCGACCTCTTCTTATAAGTAAGCATACATGCAAACTTTATAAAATCATTTAACTTTTCATTCTTTATTCAACAGATCTTATTGATGTTTGGTATCGCATCTGCTCGCAGCGTCAGAATGCGTTGCGTGACACGCAGACTTTGGAACATTCAATGCAAATCGTTTTGAGTCATGCTCATGACGTGCTTAACAAACGTACTTGATTCTTACTAATGAATATGCATATATTAAGCACTATTTCCTCTGTTCACAGGTGGCATCATGACCTCATATCAAATGAAAATCGCACCTCAAGTGGCATCCAAGGAGAAAGAAGAAATAAAAGATCCACTCAATGAGTTGGACCCTTTATGGAAACTGAAGCAGAAATAATTTTAAAGAATTTTAAGTATGCAGTATTCAAGAGAAAAAATATGTAACTTTGTGCATTCGATATTAATTATTATTAATATTATTGTTTTATATATTCACGCTATGACCAAGTATTTATTAAAAACGGACACAATGAAAATTATTCAAAAAATTTTTCGTATTTATTCACTTGTAAAGCATTTGCGAAATGTATTTACTTATAAAATAATCACTTTAAAATATATTCGATATAAAATATACATTTTTGAAATCTGTACAAATTATTTTATTACATCAATGCAACGTGTAAACTTTTTAAAAATAAGAGATTCTTCTACATCTTTTGATTACACAATTAGTTATGAGAAATCACTTTATCAAATCCATCAATTTTTTCAAGTTCTCAAAAATCATTCGTAAGAAATTTTGTTAAATATGATTTTGCCATTGTGTGCTTAGTCGTTAGTTAATGTTTCTAATCTTTAAACTTTGTTACACGAATAATTTACATAAAATATAGGGGAGTGACCTACCTACACATAATTAAATATCTACATTTACTATTAAAATATCCTATAAAATTGTTTACGTAAAAAGTAGCAGCAGGAGCATATAAAATGGGCGTTGTCCGCCCACTTTATTAGAAACTAGCCCTATTTAATAGTCTCTTTGTGCTAATGAGCCAAATTCTAAAAAAAAAAAACCTTCACTTGATGTTTTTTTCATCAAAGATTTTTAGGTTATTTTCAAGCTTCTGCTGAGAACAGTAGAACATTTGTATAGAACGATTATTTGCGAAGGGACCGGGTTATTTTCTGTGTTCTTTAAAATTATTCGATGTAAATTGCATAGGAACTAATTTCTAAAGCACCGAGAATCAAATTACTTATATATGTAAAAAAATTATCACAATTTTTCAAAGCCTGCACATATCAGCATCGCGTTGTTCAAAATTACGATCATTTTTAAATTATCGTATTGTTATACGATGGATATAAATATACAAAATGTCCATATACGAATATATAGACAAGAGTTGTTCTCTGCTACTGATAACCATCTCCGGTGACCAAAATATATAGATAGCTTCAATATATTACAAATCTTTTTTAAAAAAATGTTGAAAGTATAAAACTCATTAAATCGACTACATAACCATAGAAATAATAAGACATTACATGATATTACAAAAAAGCGGAATAAACAAACAAAATTTCAACTGCTCTTAAATCTAAATGGACATCAATAACACCTACACATACATATCTAAATACACACAGTAATAAAATATTAACTAGACATTTATATAAAATTTTTAAAATTCCGTTGCTTATTCTTCTCTGGTCAACCACTTTTCTTATCATAAATCCTACCATTGCTGTCCCTGATAAACTGTGTGTGATGCAGCAATCAGCTTCTGTGTTTAGCGGCGTTACCTTTTGTCACACACAAATCTATTTCACTGAGCAACACCCAATGTTTGCTTTCGCTGTGAACATGCAAACGCAATTCTTTTATTGCACCCAGCTCTGGGTCGATAATACCTTCAGCCACACCCCACGCATCAAAGCCACCTACTATAGCATAACCATCTGCAGTACTATTGTAGTTGTAGGCGCTGCTCCATGGTGCTGCTGGAAGAACTTCGACAGTGGTGTTATAAAAGCGGTCCGATGGATATTCTGAATTTCCACTGCGGAAAAGATAACCTATTAAGGTGGTAGGACGCTGAAAAATAAACTGCACTAAATCGCCCGGCTGCGGTTCAATTCCCCAGAAAAACGTTTCCCCGTGATAAGCCCGCTTCAACAAATAGTTTTTATACGGAGCAATATTTGTCTTCACTTGGGCTAGTGGATTTTGTTTGTGAGGGTAAAAAGCCGGTATCTTTGAACCGAATTGCTTGTCCTTCAGCTTCTGGACTTTACCTTTGAGGGAGGAGCTGGTGCCAATGTGTTGAAATAATGATGGTTTGTAGTGTAGCCAATACTTGGCCACCTCTTGGTGGCAATGTTTCTGATCTTTGTCGGTGCGACAGACTTTACTTTTCATGAAGTGTTCCAGCAGCCAGTCTACTGGCTTATCATTGTAAAACATCTGGAAAAATGTAATAAGGTAAGGCAGCTCTGCTGATTTGAACATTTTCCCAATGAAGCCCAACTGACAGAAATCCAAAACAAACCAAGTTTGCTGATCAACACGCGCAACTGCACTTTTACCGATGGCATACTTTTTCATAGTGGAAATAAAGTGACTCTTTGCCATGATATCATCCTCTAATTGGACATAAAAAGTACCTGCATAAGAAACGATACGAGAAATTTTATAGGTACAAGCAAATTTGATAGATTTATGATGATTTTATGAATGAATTTATGTCTTTTATGATTTCGAACATAAAAAATATATTATTTTATGTGTACCTTTAGGTTGCGCATACGCCATCAAATAAGCAAAATCCAAGTTCTGTTTACTGCGCCACTTTACACGTTCCAGCGGATCATTTAAGGTAATGCGTAGCTTATCAAAATCCGGATAATACGTCGGAGCGGGCGCAATAATTTCAAGTAACCCACTCTCGATATGCGATTCGAGACTTATTTCGATATCATTGGCTATAGCTTGCACTGAATCCGAATCAGTTTCCCCGATATACACAATGATCAATGTATCATTGCATTCCTGCTCGTCCATATTTTCGATAAGATTTTGTAGCGTGCTGAGCAAGTAGGATTGCTTTTCTCGGCGCACAGTAGGTACACCCAACACAATGCTAACGCCACTACGTCCTTTCGATCTTAAGAAAGCAGGCTTTAGCGACGCTGGATCATCGAGGAGATGCGGCAGAAAATTCGAGGCGGAAGGTAGACGCAGGTTCACCTTCAACGAGGAGTTCGCGTTAGTTGTTTGAGATGCATTTTTAAGCAGTTGATGAGCTTCGTAACTAAGACCGTCCAGCATATTTGAAAGCATCTGCGTAACTGTAGCATTTTTCCCCTGTACGAATGAGGTATTCACATCCAAACTACTGCCGCCACTGAGCATCGAAAGATTTTGCATGAGGTTTACGTAATTAGATAGCACGACTACATCTTCTTGGCGTGCTCTATACATTGACTCTATATACTGCAGCCGCATGTTGCAGTCGGCTAAGCGCTGCGACAGCGACTGCTCCATGCTTAGTTCTGGACCCATTATTAGCACAAACAGTACCAGCGGCACTAATATGAGCAAAGTAGTAATAACCAAACAAGTTCTTCTACGAAGCAGCTGCGGTGGGTGGAGGCTTTTATGGCTAGTGTGTAGTTTCACCATGTTTTTAAAATGGGGTGACAAGCGTTGATAGCAAGTTACTTCATTTTGTTTGAGTCGCAAATATGGCATCTAGTAGATTCCAATAGTATAAACAATTTTCAACACTACGTATTTCATTCAATAGGCGACATGTTGCTCATCCAGATAGTTAATGTACATGGATGTATTTAAGAAATCCTTGTAGTAGTGCACTTTTAGTTTATATAGTGCTGGCTTTAACTATTGCTAAAGCCTTAAAATTTTAATTGTTTTAAATAATTCACGTACGTGCCTGAAAGCGAAAATTATTGGATATACTATTAAACTATATAATAAAACTACACTGGAAAAAACTTCACATTTCAGATTTTGAAGGTCAAATTAATTTGTTTACATCAAACATACCTAAAGTGATTCGGCCAAAAAGGTCTTTGATAGCATGTTTGAATATGAATACAGTGCACAGCTTTAAAATGCAGTCTGTGTATAATTAATGTAGAACCAAAATATGCTTACCACAAAAAAAGGAATATATATGTATTCCGAATGTAATTTCACAACATGAAAATATACTCCGTATTAATCATAATAATAACATAATTTGCGTAATTTCTTTAGGGCGTATTTACGTCTTAGCAATGCTGTAGTAATTCTGTCTTAAAGGAAGCTTAATCAACATAGTTTACACTCGAATGTACTTTATTAGCAACTGTAGCCATGCACGAAATACTAAATTATAGTTCGCTTGATATTATTAGCTTCTACAATGAAACATTACATTTCCTTATTCGGCTACAGCTTTATTTTCCAAATATTTTGTTTATGCTTGCGGTTCAAATTATGTTAGATCACTTTAAAGTTACATTAAATCACTGCGAAAAAATTTTCTTTATTTTTTAATCTGACAACTCTAATCCGAGTTTTAGGCGGTGTCTTCCAAATGGAAAATGTTTCTAGATGACACAAAGATTTATAGCTTTGAAACAGGCAGAGTAGTTAAACTTGTTTACAAAATAGCTATTCAAAAGAAAATTTTTATTTGATGTTTAATTTTATATAGTGACGTTGTGCACTAAGAATGTTTATTTTTTTGTTTTTTTTGTTGAATTGATTTAAAAAGGTAATACAATTACAAAGCTTAGCAACTAGCAACAGAGGCCTTCGGCTAAAAAGTGCGTAACAACATAAATTCATCTAAAGGAGAGATAGAAGAAGGGTTAATTGCTTAAGTAATGATGTAATGTATGTAAGAATGTTTATGTTGTATTTTGCAGTACAAGCTATCATACAAGGAAATTAAACAAATTGAAATACAAATGGTTTACTATTATTAAACGAGTGAAGTGTTCGACAGTTTTTAATAGTTCAGAACTATCGAATAAATGAAAGTTTTTAGTTTATCGAATAACTCGATAGTTCTTATTCGATAGATCCCTACACTATTTTGACGACAATGCTTGTAGACATCAACGAGTATATATTGTATATATTGTAGACATGAGAGCAGTGAAGCATGAAAAATAGAAGTATAAATGGACCGCAGAATACTCTTTATACTATAAAAAGATCGCTTCCTCAACAACTACACATTCTACGACAAGAGCTTTTTCGACAAACTCAGCTTCTTCAAAAATTTCAGCTTCAGCAACTCAACACAACTCTACGATCAACATTTTCAAAGACACAGAAACATAATTCGGAACCGATTTACTCTCGCTTATTCACAAAGCAGGGAAGGTTGTTCTGAAAAACCACAATTCGCAAAAAATAATACATGTTTTTTTCTGCCCAGAAACTCCGGACCCAAACTTTTTAAAACAACGAGTAGAATCTCATGAAATCTCTATGTACATATATAAACTCGTTGGATCGTTCATGAATTACACAACTCTAAACTCTGAACAACTGACGAATGACAAGTATTTCATAAACATATGTTTAGCTGTGTTTTCTGTATCCAGGTTTTGTCGAGGTTTATAATATGCATAATTTGTGTGTTTTATGTTTATTTTTTGTTACATTATTTAATGAACATATATATTATAGTATTTGATTCCTTCAACAATGAAGTTTAGCAACATATGGATTTTGTCAATATTTCGCGTAATGGTTTGACATGTGTTCAAATATCCGTCAGCGGTTTGGGACAGTTCATAAAAACAACGCAGTTATTGACTTAAAAGTTCTTGACTTATTAAAAGTGAAAGTAAAACATAAGAAAATAGTAAGCTGTGAGTTCGTCAGATTATCTTTGATAATTTCCATTCACTTATTTCCATCCTCTTCCATTTTTAGAAAATGGAAAATAAACGCAAACGCAGGACAATTTGGAGTTCGACAGCCGAAAGAGTCCTTTTGAGGTTGTGGGAGGAAAAGGCGCCAGAGCTGCGAGGATGCCGCAAATTCTCCCCTATTTTAGAGGAAATGGCAGCTGAAATGGAGGTCCACGGGCTTGTGTTTAAGACTGGGGAAATCCAAATGAAGATGCAGTACTTGAGGGAAAAATATCGGTGTGTAGAATTCTTTTATTAGTAATGCATTCCAATCATTTATTTATTGCTTTCTTTGCAGCGACGAGAAAACCAAAATGCTCTCCACCGGAGCATCGACTTCTGCGTGGCCGTACTTCGATAAAGTGCATGATATAATTGATGGAAAGAAAATATTCAGTCCGATGAACTCTAAAAGTAAGTGCACATATGTATGTAAATATAGTACGTATATTTATATTTACACAAAGTCAATCAAAATGCAAAATATTGTATATCTTTTGCTATGAACATGTTATAGTTGCTGCGCGGTCGCCATCATACGTAGTGGATCAGTCTTCGTTCTCGCGCTGCTCGTCAATGCCGCAGTCTTCAATCCCTTTACGATCTTCGTCGCCATCGCAATCTACAACGGGTCGGCGCTCTTCATCGCCGTTGCGCTGTTCGTCGTCATTTGTGGAGGCCCCTTCCCCCCAGACAGCTCGCACCGATACAATAAACGAACTTTTGCAGAAGCAGCATTTTAAAAATGGACGCAAACGCAGGGCTGTATGGACCTCGACAGCCGAAGAAGTGCTATTAAGGTTGTGGGAGGAAAAAGCGTCCGAGTTGCGAGGATGCCGTAAAAACTCGCACATTTTATCAGAAATAGCAACAAAAATGAAGAACAACCGGCTTTTTTTTGAGTCGGGGGAGATTCAAATGAAGATGCAGAATTGGAAGAAAAAGTATCGGTGAGTAAAATTTTGTTACTGGTAATAATCCATTTCATTCAGACATTCCTTGATTTCTTTTTTGCAGGGAAGAAAAAGCCAAAATGGATACCACAGGTGCAACGACTTCTCAGTGGATTTACTTTGAAAAGTTGCATGAAATCATTGGTGATCTCGAAAGTAAATACACATTGACATAACAGAATATATTTATATTTAGACAGTCGATATCAAAATTCAAAACGTTTTATTTATTTGTTATGTCTATTATAGGTGCTGTGCCGTCCCTTTCTTACGTTTTTGAGCACTGCTTATCCTCGTCACCGCCACGATCCTTAACGCCTTCACGCTCTTCGTCACCGCCGAGGTCCGAAACGCCTCGGATCTTTTCATCGCCGTTGCGCTGTTTGTCGACACTTGAGGATGAACCTGCGCCTATGTCGGCACCCACCACTGCAATAAGTGAACCTGCAAAAAAGAAGAAAAAGCAGAACGTCATCGCGAGTGCAATCCAAGAACTGAAGACTTCGATAGGGGAGGAGTTGAAGAAGATCTCAGCTTCGGAAAGCAGGGCGTTTGATTTGCAGACAGCAATGCTGAAAGTGGAGCAAGAAAGAAATGTTTTGCTAGCAGAATTGCTAAAAGAAATCAAAAAGTGAAAAGCTTTCAAAATTTCGTTTTTCTTAATGTAGAAAGAAATGCTCTTTGTATATTCTTAATAACTAGCAGAGGTACATTGTCAATGCAATTTGTTAAACTAGTAAATTGTAGTCAACGTTTACATATTTTGGAGTGTGAATTTCGATATTCATATTTTAATGGAAAACACATTTAGAGTACTTGAGCCCATTTTAAATAGTTTCATTGTAAAGTGTGTTCGAGTTACGATGAAAGCTAGTTCATAAACGTACATATGTACATATATATTTCTTTGCTGATTTTTTTACTTTTTTGTTTTTTTTAACAATGCTTTTCTGTTTCTTATTTAAGTTATTGAGGGACTGGTTTAGGTGAGTGTTCAATTCCAATTCTAATTTTTGTTGATTATATTACCTTATAAAGATCTGAGTGCTGAGTGATAGTTTGGCCGAAGGACCTTGCCGTCGCTGGAGCGAATGTCTGGTTGATTTTAACAGTTCATCGTTCCTCGTTCACACGCTTTTGTTGATCCCAATGCTTCGTTTGTGAACAGCTAAATTCCGTGACAATTTTTAAATTGCTTTATTCTAGGTTTTCCAATATAAATATTTCCTATGTTTCTAAGCAAACTAAAAATTGTTTCTAAGAAATTCAATTACTTTTGATGTAGAGCTAAAACATAGAGAAAGATTAACCTAAATATAAAATAGCAACCTAAAATCATCATCATCATAAAGCATCAATCCCAAATCATCATCAACATTCTCCAACTCATACAACATTCAAAGATCGCAACATAAAACAGGCAAAAAATTGTTATGACAAATCATAAAGATTTCTCTAAAAATAGTGGCATAATCACAATGAACCACTACACAATTACGTTGAAAAGACTCTTCAAAATTTGAAGGGTCTTGACTTTGAAACGCCGATAAATTCTAAACCAAGGCCACGCTCTCACAAAATGTTTATAGTATTCTGGGGGGAAGACGGTTTTCATTTGCATTACGAGTATTAGTACTTTTACGCCGCAGATTACAAGAGGTAGGATATAAAATAAGTGCAAAATGTTCATAAGTTGTGTATTGCATCTACCGTAACTGCTAAACATTCGATGCTTTCGAAACATTTTTCAGTGAATAATTAAGTACTTAATGATTTTCTATAAACCACATAATAAGTGTTTTTGCTCATTGGATGAATTGTAAATAAATATTTGTGTTTTTATAGAAACCACCCTAATTTCAGTCGATTTAAGCCATTTTCCTATATCGAATGTTATGACAGTTCCTTGTAGAACTTTGCAATGTTCAGCATATTTTGCATGTTTTTGTGCTTTTGGTAAGACGTTGTGATTTTTACAATTTTCTTGTTCCAAATGATTAATTCTGCCTGGATTGACGAATATGGACAGCCTTTGGTACCATTGGACGAAGGTAACTATACGAAAAATTTACACCAACCACATTACTATTCGATTTTTGTGTGCAGAAAAACTCAATGGTGGAAAATCACTACGGATCCAAGATCAGATTGCTACCGATGAGAATGGCAGACGACGTTTTCATGGCGCCTTTACTGGTGGTTTCAGTGCTGGCTATTGGAACACGGTTGGTTCTCAAGAAGGTTGGACTCCACAAAATTTTAAAAGTTCACGCGCCGAGAAAGCAGCACCGATGGGACAAAAACCACTTGATTTCATGGATGAAGAAGATTTGGAAGAGTTTGGAAACGCGCCACTTAGTTTGCAAGAACGCGAGGATGACCCTACTATAATAACAGCAGATGAGATCAATTTAAAACGTGTTCTGAGCCTCGACAAAAGCAAAATTATGGCTGCTACTGAGCCAGAGCGGCAAGCTAGAAGGGCTGAAAGGGAAAAACGCAAAGCAGAAGAGTTCAACAAAAGAAAGCTTTACGTTCTGCAAAAATATGGATGCGATACGACAAGTTCGAACAATGTTTGGCACAGTGTGGCAGAAGAGGACATCGATGCTGCTTTCCAGCCAACCACTATTGACGCGGATGAAGCAACATTTCCTATTGAAGACTTAGTGCCGGAGGAGAATAAAAGCAATACATTTGGATTGGGCGATTTCACTCCATTAGATAGCGACGCAGCCACTTCTTCGACAATCAATGAGAAAAAGAAAACAACCGTTCCTGTGAAAGAAGCTATCGAAAACAGTCGCAAAAAACTTTCGATTAGAGGACAAGCTTTTGGTGTCGGTGCTTTGGAAGAGGACGATGAGGACATATACGAAAGGGAAGATATGTCAATATATGATTTCTCTTTGGACGACAGAAAGAAAAAAAAACGAAGAATTATCAAAATGCTTGTAAAGGACGATAACTCATTGGAGACGGATGTTCCAGATGTGGAGCAAAGACTTGTCAAAAAAGATGTTGTGAAGCAAAAAGTTGTTGGACATGACGCTTCACTAAAAAACTCTAACGAACTGGACAAAATTGAAGACCCATTAATATCAAATAAAGTGCAAACTCGTAAATTTTTAAAGCCACGACCTTGGAACGAAGGAAAATCACGCTTTGCCCCTATGCACAATGAAGAAAAACATCAGCAAAATAATTGCAGCAGGGAAAAGCCGGAATTCCAAAGCAACTCAAAGCTAGATGACGTGAAAAAAAGTAACGCCGTTAGTGAAGAGAAACGACAAAAATTTTTGGCTACTATTGGTACAAAAACGTTCATCTCTGCTCTGCATCTGCAACCTGAGGATCAAGATTTAGCTTTACAAAAAGAAGCAGATATTGAAGAAAATAATGCTACAAAAAAAATTGGTATATATGATTTTACTTCTCATGGCTTTTAGAAAATATTTAAAATATATTATTTTCAATCTTAAATCAAGACTTCCCTTTGGCAATCAGCACTTTTAAACCTTTTGATTATGACCCACTAAAACAGACCCGCTACGAACAGTTTTTGGCATCAGATGCTTCTTCAGAGAAAGAGATTGGGGCCTTTTTAAAGAACATACAACCCGCAGAAATGTCCGAATGGGATCGGGAAATGGAAAAGAAAGAATTTATACAATCCAGAAAATTATATAAGCCTTTGGAAGGTGATATGGCAAACAGGTAGATATGCATTATATTTTGAAACATTCGATGCATTTTATAATTTAAATATTTAGAATACAACGGGGTTTGGGTATTTTTTAGGTTTATTACAGGGACAATTATTGAGGACTTATCGTCATCGACAATACCCAAAGAATCGGAAAAAGCCATAAATAAGGAACGTAATGTTGTAGTTGTGCGTACAACAACAACTTGGAAACCCTGTGCACAGTTGTGCAAACGCTATAATATAGCCGAGCCATTCACAGACCCTGGAAACGATAGTAAAAATTCACAAATGAAGCATCGGAAAAAACCGCATTCTTCAATTTTCGATTATATTGAAGGCTCCGTACACACCAAAGCAGATTTTGTTACTCCTGTGATAATACCGAAACACAAAATGAAGGCTGAGGAGATCATCACGGCTAATGTTGAAACCAAAAATGTCGCAGTGGAAAGTCCAGTCGTGCAGCCGGCCAATCGAAAATCAAGATGGGATGTAAAAAGTCCAAAGTCGAAAGAAAAACAAGATGAGTTGCTTCGGGAAAAACCTTCACCGGAAATAAAAAAGACAAACGATTTAAAAAGTCTAAAATTTATTCCCAAAAAGGAACGCAATATTGAAATTGATCTACCTTTGCCTGTTGCAAATCAAGGGCTCTTTCAAGCTATTTTTAGCGAAAATGAGGAAGATGATATAAAGGATCAACAATCTACTACATCTTCAGTTGAAATTCGAGAACAGTGTATAACTTCCTCAAAAAACAACATTTCCTCAGCAGCAACAAAAAACTTACTGCGGAATATGTCACCACCTCGTGGTCTTTTTGCTGCTTTT
Source organism: Thecophora atra (assembly GCA_937620795.1). Taxonomy (NCBI): domain Eukaryota; kingdom Metazoa; phylum Arthropoda; class Insecta; order Diptera; family Conopidae; genus Thecophora; species Thecophora atra. The sequence continues at coordinate 66,650,731 of OW569397.1, read as the reverse complement.
TTTACATCAACTGAATCTACAGAAAATACTGCTGAAAACGCTGATCTAGTTAAATCGCCATTACAAAAACAACAAAAATCGGAAAAGGAAAGAGAACTTGATCAGAATTGCTATGGGCCAGCAGCGCCCACAAATGTACAAAACCATGTAGATGACGGTGTCGCAGAAACACAATTTTGCGTGGAACCACTGGAGCAACGCATATTGTTCAAAGGCGTAGAAATAATTGAGAAATGGGTTGAAAGCAGTGAGAGAAATGAAAGTGAGAACAGCGACTCTAACAGTGACAGTAGCAGTAGAAGTTGTGATAAGAAATCAAGAAAACATAAAAAATCTATTAAGAGAAAGAAATCTAAGAAATCCAAAAAGAATTCGAAGAAGAAGTGTAAAGAAAAACACAAATACAAACATTAATCAATGTTGATAATTAATTATTAAACTAAAAAAAATTGATGTGTACTATAATTTAAATTATTTAAATAAAGCGTTGAAAAATTTCATTAGGTACTCATTTTACAATTTGAACACAGTTTCTATTTGAAAGATTTTGTTTATTATATAATTATTAAAAGATAAATCCTACATAGATTCAACAAGTTTTTCCAACATGCGAAAATAACAGTACCTGCTGTCATATTCCATGTCATACCAAAAATTTACGGCTACGCAACTGTGACTCTGCCTGACATGATGATACCAATAATTTGGCAAAAACAACACATCACCAGGTGTTACACGCACGTGCAATGCCTTTACTTTTGCGTACTCCGGATAGCTTTCTAAGTCTGGAAGGACTGGATCAATGCAAATCCACTCAATCTCTTGTGGCAATGGATTTTCATTACCGTTCGTTGAATTCAGTTTCGGATCTATATAAAATTCACCGTCTACGTTTTGTTTATAAACCCCCACTGGGAAACTTTTCTTTGGTATGAATGGCATTTGATGTGGTGGTATAAGTATAAAATCTTTGTGACCCGATATAACGCAGTATAAATTATCGTATGGGTCTTTATGCATCGAAGTAACCGCACGTTCGTCACCCATCCAAAAATTAATTGCATCCGGCTTTTTATTAAAGGACTGTTGAGCAAAGTGCAAAGTACTCATATCAATATCTTCCATCAACTCTGGAAAATCCACTGCTAAATTGGAGTTCTGTTTTTGTATGTAATGGACTGGTGAGTTGTGCGGCTCGGCCAGTTTATCTATGAATTCTTTGATTGTCATTTTGATTTCTAAAGGCAGCACAAAGAATTCTCTATCGCGGTGTATAGCCAGTCCGTCTGCATAACCATTCGGCGTTACTGCTACATCCACTAATTTTTGTCCTAAAATTAACTGCAGATATTCCGGTGTCCATTTTTGTAGCGCTTTCCAATTCTTAGTCGCATTACGAATAACCACAGGTGCGTTCTTTGCATAGTAGTCACGCGTAAATTCTAGAGCACTTGGGCAGTACAAGAGCTCTGTAACACTTGTTCCGACGCCTAATTCCTCGGCTTCATTCACTAATATATTGAATGCTTCACCAATCAGAGTTTTCGTTTTGTCCATATTTTGAGAAGCGCACAAAAACTACGTAAATTATTAGCCTAATTGAAGAGAAAGGTCTTCGCTGAATATAACTTCGGAAGATATGTAAGTTACATTTATTTGGAGAGCATTACAATCATATAGTAAGATTTTAAATTATGTTACAGTATGCAGCGTTGATCTGTACCAGAATAGATCCGAAGGTATCCGGTTCGGCAGAATCACTACATCACTACCATAGTGACATAAAAGCGTATGTATAATCTATGGTAATTTCGCTACTTCTGGCAATACATTTTTGCGACGCTAATAAATAGCGATTATATCACTCTTCTCTTCAAATTTTTCTCTTTCTAGGTCTTATAAATATCTCTCCCGTAACCAATTTAATTCTCCGTTATGTCTGGTCCGTCTCCGTGCGTCACTCTCGTTCTTCTTCTCTATCTGTCTCATTTACCCACCCTCTTCATCCCGCTTCAACTCCAATTAGTCTACTGTCACTAATTTCATTACATGATTATCCTGTCTCTCCCGTTTTCTCATCCATTCTCCCTCTTGCTTACTCCCTGAATCGAATCCCTGCAGATCTTTCCCGCACCATCTATTCAGTATCCAATCCTACTCCAACCGTCTCACTATCTACTTTTTGGGTCATTCTTTTCCACTATATTCGGCAATACAGTTCGTTCTCCCTATCATCCATATATTCTTCAAAACATGGAAAAAAGTCTACATTTACGACTGCTCTTCTTCTAGTATTGTTTTGTCGAATTTGAGGTGGCGATTGTCCAATATGGGCTCGTCTCCATTTATTTTGTTGTACACGTTCATCTTCTGTTTGATTATCACACACATTCTGACTAATTATTGCACGACGTGTACGTCGTCCAAGGTTTGATCGTCTAATAGGAGCGTTGTATGAATGCTAGCAATCCAATTAGATAAACTCACTTTCTTTCTTATCTTACCGTATATGGATATAATGCGTAATTTACGACAATCCGGAATCAAAACTCGTATAAATTGCAGCAAAAAAATAACACATTTACTGTAGAAAATTACAATGCCAAAATGACACCTGTCAGACTGCGCAAAGTCTAAGTCAACGCCATCTATTTTCATTTGAAAAGCCATTAAGGAATAATTTCACACAAAACTTCATACAAAAACTCGATTTTCAATTTTTCCAATTTTCCGACCATGGATGCACCACTTCGTACTTGCGTACTATTTTGAGTACATTTTTTAATGACGGAGTACGGATTTTCAACCCAGGGTACATAATATTTTCATGACACGTGGCAACTCTTTACTCTATTTACAAAAAAAGAACCAAAACAAACGCCATGATTTTGGAGTACGAAGTACATTCTTGGTTTCGTACTTTCTCGCGTTATTCTTCCATAAGAAACTTATGTAAAAAAAACGGCCCAGAGTACGTTGTACTTTTCGTACCCGCTTCATTTTCGTATTCGTAACAAAACACTATCGAAGTACCTTTTTCGAACGCAGAGTACGTTTTGTGCCCGTCTGCAGTACTATTGCAATAGGCTGTGGATGCAACCTTGTTTCCGACTTTTCCGGAGGGATTTTACAAAAACCTTCTCCTCGCAAATACGAACAACTGACAAAAAATTTTACAGAAATCGGCCCAGCTGTTCTATTTTATGATTACATTATTTCACGGCGAGGCTACACTTTTTTTGCAGCGAATCAAAGTTTTCTTTCATTGGACAACGAGCATATATTATGAAGAGATTACAAAGGCGAATTCACGGCAAAAATATTTTGACTTGGGTTTCAAAGTTCGGGGACGGACCATTTCAGTCGACTCGAACTTCGTTTGCTTTTGTTTCATGCGTATGAGGCAGCAGAATGCCGTATAAACTTATGCAAAAAAGTGCTTCAATGCAACCATCGTGGACATACGATGTGTGAAGTAAAACAAGTGAAGATTATGGGTTTCTCAGGCGTGGAGAGGCAAGGGGTACATTCAACTTCTTATTATTATTTTACAATAACAATTCCCCATCGTGTGCTCAGGTACAAAGCAGAATTTTTCAATTTTGGGTTTTATGACCTTTGAAACAATACTGTTTGTTGTTATTCCTTCGATGGTTGAGAATATGCCTTTGCGCTTTGATTATCAGAGGGGGAAGAGAAGCAATGGGTTGTTTCTGTTTATGATTTTTGTGCTTCTGATCGTTTCGCAAATTTTTACATTTTCAGCTTCTGAGCATTTTCGGCTTCTTCGTTTAATTTGCTCCTTTCGCACTATGTCACTACAATTTTAATTCGAGTGTAGAAAAGGTAGTGCTTATTTTGAAATGTACGTAACTTAAATAAAATTAATATAAAGTAAACAATTTTTATTTAGAGTACAATATATGGAAAACCAAAAAATTTTCGTAATTTGTCATTGAACATTAATTCTTAAAATATTCTTCATTTTTCAACCATTTATATTTTAATTTTTTTTGATTTAGCATTTTTCCTTATTTTACTACTTATTACTTACCGAAAGATTAACTTCAATTAAATAATACTTTTTAATATAACTACATACTACCTTTTTCTATACCCTCAATAAAATTGTAGTGACATAGTGCGAAAGGAGCAAATTAAACGAAGAAGCCGAAAATGCTCAGAAGCTGAAAATGTAAAAATTTGCGAAACGATCAGAAGCACAAAAATCATAAACAGAAACAACCCATTGCTTCTCTTCCCCCTCTGATAATCAAAGCGCAAAGGCATATTCTCAACCATCGAAGGAATAACAACAAACAGTATTGTTTCAAAGGTCATAAAACCCAAAATTGAAAAATTCTGCTTTGTACCTGAGCACACGATGGGGAATTGTTATTGTAAAATAATAATAAGAAGTTGAATGTACCCCTTGCCTCTCCACGCCTGAGAAACCCATAATCTTCACTTGTTTTACTTCACACATCGTATGTCCACGATGGTTGCATTGAAGCACTTTTTTGCATAAGTTTATACGGCATTCTGCTGCCTCATACGCATGAAACAAAAGCAAACGAAGTTCGAGTCGACTGAAATGGTCCGTCCCCGAACTTTGAAACCCAAGTCAAAATATTTTTGCCGTGAATTCGCCTTTGTAATCTCTTCATAATATATGCTCGTTGCATTGGATCAGTGCAATTCCATAAAAAATGCATTAGGGTATAAGGGACATTTTCGAGTGTCTCATCTACTAATCTATGGTTCAAACATCGAAAAAAACATCGGATATATTTATTTACTATGCATTTATTACTCAAATTAAAATAACAAATTAATTGCAAGTGCATAAATGTAAAATTCACATTATATAGATAATGTTCATCAGTTTTCAATTCAATAGTTCAATTTTCAATATCAATTCAATTTTGTATTTTTTATACGCTTAGTTAAATTTTTTTTTTTTTTGGTTTCCTTAAGTAAAGTGTCGACTAAATAAAGCACTTATTTATTTACTAAAAAATTAATTTAACAAACGAAATTGGGCTATATTCAAAACATGTATAGTATAACAAATCTTAGTTTCGTTTACTACATCAGACACTATGAAAACCTTTCCTTTCCTTTCCTTTCATGTTAAAATTCAAATTACGAACTACTGCTATTACAAATGAACTTCAACTGAAAACTCGTGTTGCTGTTAAAGGAGCATCGAAAATATCGAAGCAAAAACATCGATGGTGAAAACATCGAACATCGGGCAAAAACTATCGATGTTTTTCAAACATTGACCATCGATGCTCATCCCTACTGTATGCTTCTTCTCCTTATCACTTCTAGATAGAACTGAACTGGAGGTTTCAATTCTACGAATATCTAGAAACCAAGGATCACTATCGCTTTTTATTGTGTATTACTTACGTTTATTAAATAAATAACTCTACGAAAGACCCAGGTGAGCAGTAATGATGACAGAAAATTATGACGGCGAAGAAATCCTCTATTGGCAGGAGGAAGCAGCAGCTATTATCAGTGACGTCAAGAAACATGTAGCTTTAATAGAGATATCCAAAGCGCTGGGTGGCACGACAAGCAATATATACCTTAACTTGCGCACAATTGAAGGTAGCGATTATTGCGTTGATGTTTCTATCATGGGTTTTCGTATTGTAGGTAAGGCATTTGATACCATTGATCCAGAACTAAACCAAGTGAATGCCGAAAAATGGTACGAAACACCGTATGCTCTCCTAGACGTAATAAGCCCTAAATATATTGAATCCTTCGGCAGTCAGCTTTGCCAACAGTTGCTTAAATTGCAACAAATGTCAACAATTGCAAACAATTTTAACGAGGAGGATGAAGATAACATCGAAGACACTGATACGGAGACAACGTAATAAGCACAACAGAACTAAATGATTGCAACATCCATGTGCACTGCAGACTTAACGAAGCCAACGAAAACAAAATAGAATGGAGTCTAAATAGTTTATTAAATAACTATTTACGAATGGAACTTGTCGATTGGTATAAGTTTATTGCTTTCACGTAGCCGAATGTACTTGGAAAAATATAGATTTAAGATACATATGTATTTTCAAAGTATTTTAAATTGAAAGATTTGTATTTTACATAATACATTAGTACAAATTTAAGCCAATCATGTTGCTTTCCTCATATAAGGCTTAAAAATACAACAAATAAATAAAGCAAAAAGATGTTTAAAAAAAGCTGCGTTTATTTTTATTTCATAAAGGAGGTACAAGGTATTCAAGGAATTTGGAAAAAAAAAACTAATTCCACATATATATATATATTTCGTGTGATACGAAATTTTATATACATACATATGCATTGCGGTAATAAAAAACAATTTTTGGTTCAGTTAATCATGCATGTATTTAAAACTTTAAACGTTTTAAGAACAAAGATTGCGACTGTAACTCCAAATCAGTTAGTTTACCTACTACAGGTATCAATTGATTTACATGATCCTTGTAACCCGTTCCGGTGTTCATATTTTTCTGACCATAAACAACTTTTCCATCGAAATCATTTACGGGCACCTCCAATTTTTTATCGATTTGCTGAATGGTTATATTTAAATGATCTTCCACTTCAGCGAGTAACTAAAATCAACCTCCATTTAAGTCAAATTAATTCATATTTATACAGATTGACAAAAAACATGACTTACATTGGGTTCATTATACCAAATGCAGCAACCACGATTATCAGTTAAATTAGTATTACTGCAATTACGACCTCGACTAGCACACCAATCCCCATGATACCAGACCTGGATGCAAGACACGTTTTAAATTCATCGTTAGTATATTTTTCAATGTCAGCACAATTCCCTGATTTAACCTTTTCTGGTACACTGGAGACTAGACTAATAGCCAGGCCCATCCTTTCGGCACGTCCAACACGCCCAATGCGATGCACATAATTTGACTTTTCATCCGGTAATGTCATGTTTATCACTGTACAATAAAGCAAATATATATGTAACTATATATGTACTTAAAAATGAAAGCTTACTAAATGGTAGTCCTGTAATATCTAAGCCTCTGGCAGCTACATCAGTACAAATTAAAAATTTTACTTGCTCCATTTTAAACGCTTCTAAATTGCTTTTGCGCTCTTGTGGTCTGCGATCCCCATGTAGGCAAACACAAGAGTAACGCTGGCCACCTCGCATCTTGAAATAACGCTCCAAGTTATCGCAATCCAATTTGGTGCGGCAAAAAATAATAGCGCGATCCATTTTATGAGTATCTATAGCGCGAATGCAGTACTCGCCCTTCAAGCGTTTTACAGCTTCTGAGAAAGTTTCAGGCGTCTGGTTGGTGGGGTGCACATTGTCGCGCGCATGAACGCCATCAGTGGGAACATGTTGGCGCAGATTCGTCCAGGTAGTATCCTTCTGTGGATCAATCATGCAGACAACATGATGAACAGTCTCCGGAACAGCATCTTCCCCTTTGAGATCAACCCAAGTTGGAAAGTGCATCAGACGATCAGCCATTTTCTTAACCTCAAAAGCATGTAAAGTTGCCGAGCAAACGACCATTTGAAGACGGCGCCCGTCTGACGTAATTTTTGGTATCTGCTTATGCAAACGATCAATAAGCTCAGTATAACCTTGCTTTAACAAAGCGTCAGCCTCGTCCAACACAAAAAATCTATCCATGAATAAAAACGTTAAATACCAAGTGAATTTCTATTATATCCCAAATATTTCACCTGCAATGTGTAAGCTGCACAAAGCCGCTGCTTATCATTTCTTCTAGACGACCGGGTGTACCCACGACAATGTGGACACCATTTTGCAAAGAGGCTTTCTGTTGTTCTAATTTGACACCACCAATGAGTAACAATGTATGCACTTCTGGATTGCTGAGATGAATTTTGAATTTTTCTATTTGATTGTATGTTTGTTCAGCTAACTCTCGACTTGGTTCAATAATAATCGCCTGCGGTGCATTAGGAACGGGTTTACTAGCACCGGCATTAGTATTTGGAATAGCAAGGGGATTTGAACTTATAGCTTGGGGAGCAGCTTTACTAACCGCAATAAATTGTTTCGGTGGAGCATATTTGAAATCAGTTTGTCCGAAGTTGAAAAGCATTTCAGCATTTTTCAGCACTACTGCTGGATAAAAGGTTTCTTTGCGCAAATTATCCTCAATCTTAAAAGCAACACCAAGAGATTGCCCATTCTTGGTGAAAGAAATTTCCATACGATCCAAGTCCAACAGACAACCAAGAACATCACTTTTTCCAAACGCTTCACCATAATCATCGAACATCCGATTATGAGATTTTTTTCCGGTACCACCAAAACCGTAGCTAAAGCGATCAGTTCCTAAATCTAAGTTAGCTTTTGTTGTTGCCCAGCCCACACGACATAGTCCCTCATCTGTTACAATGGCTTCATAGTAATATTTCCCTTTTCCCTTAACACCAGTTGTGGCACGGCATCCATGCCACTCCTTAATCTCACGTGATTGACATCGCATGCCATCTGGTGTAACTGCGAGTGCTTGACCACGGTCGAAAAAAGACATCGTCCAAGCAGGTACACTGTTAGCATTAGTGGCAGATCCACCCGTTAGTTTTCCCTCTTCAAAATCGCGAAGCGTTTCCCATACAATTTGCAGTATGGGCAAACAAAACGCCCCGGTTTTCCCGGATCCGGTTTCGGCCGCCATTAGCACATCGCCACCTCCCAATATTAATGGAATAGCTTCTGCTTGCACGTCAGTGGGTAGGCTATGGTTTTATATCATTTATTCAGTTTTTCACTGTATATTTTATTGTCTACTTACGTCCATTCCATATCATCAATTGCTTTGCCAATCTCTGGCATAACTCCAAATTCTGAAAATATTTACAAATATTCTTATAGTTAATGTAACTAAAATAATTAATTCAAAAAGCATTCACCTTCGAATGCAGTCATAATGAATCTCTGTAATGAATTTGGTTTTATGGAACAAAAATAATATTGTGATAAACAAAAAGACCGGTTGCAGTGTTCTAGCATTATATTCCTCGTCTATTACCAGAGATGCCGTTTTCTTGTGATTTTGCTTAAATTGGTATTGTTTTTTGCGAATCCTTGGAATTCTCTAATTGCCACGACTTTTGTTGTTTGTCATGGAATTTTTTATTGTATTTGGATTTTCGTGGATTGTTGAGTAATTTGACAGTGTTTATCATAGATCTATGGTGAATATGGATAGTATAATGTATGGTTTATACTATCTCTATCTATCTATACAGTGGAATCCATGGATATGCACGTTTATACTAATATTTGATCTGAGAAATGTAATGTTTTTGTGAGCTTCTCTTGAATAAAGTAGCTATGACATTTTCCAAATCATGAGTTGTGGGATTATGCAATATTTATACGGTGAAATGTAAAATTATTGGCAACACAGTCAGCCAAACCTAATTAAATTTGGTTAATTTTATGTACAATAAATTTAAATAGTCTCAAACATTCTTAAAATAAAGGAAAACCAGAACACAATATCCATTGATGAAGCCAACGTTTGATCCTTCTCCATAGAGCTCTGCAAATGAAAAATTGCAATTATGACATAGCAATAAACCAAAAATGAGAGTTTTACCAAATACTAAGGACAATAAAAGGATAAGTGCTTTGGCATATAAACAGGTATAGAGCCAATTATCAGATATATATAGTACATATGTCTCGAAAAAGCTTAGAAAGCAAAATGGTACCTAATAAAAATCCTCATATGAGTTCCAACCAGAAGAACTCATTGGCTAATACTGCCAGCAATAGTGAATCCAATAATGCAGGAACTCATCAAAACTTATCAGGAGCAAGGTTTGTTTCTGTTCCTTCCCATGCACAAACAACACAAAGAAGGCGCACGGGTACTGTGCCAAAAATAACGATGCCAGTGACGCGTTTAGAACATGATTCTTCCCAAGATGCTAAAATGTTAAATATGGTGGTTGTTAATGCTAATGAAAGTAGGCTCGTAAAATCTACTGCAAAACGCTTTGCAACTTATCATATGATACAACAGCAGCAAAAGCAGTCAAAACATTTCCAAAAACAGCAACAACTACCATTACCAGCAGTAAACGAGCGTGGTCATCCAATAAGTACTACAACCGTCTCAACGCAGCCACAGCAACAAATGCAACAACAACAGCACATATTGCAGCGTAAAAATACAGAAATTGTAGCACCCCTTCCACGGGAATTGAAGGACTTAAACGTAAGGTTTACAATTTTTAAAAATACACCTTAACTTCACATTGCGTTGTTGTTTAAATCAATATAAAGTTTGAGACCTTATCAAAGTATCCTTAAAACTTCTCGTGATTAATTAGCTCTTTATATGATTTTTTAGTAAGTAATATTAGAAAGATAACGTCTCAATAAAAATAACTAACCGCCAGAAAACACAAATTTCTCGTCTCTTATCACTTCATATCACACATTATCAGGAAACATCAGCCCAGCAGCCAAAATTTTGTTTTCAAAAAATTCGTCATAAACTTAAAAATAAAAGTGTTTGGACAAAATAAAAATATTCATACATGACTGAGAGATTTTTCAGCACATATAGTAATAACAAAATTAAGGAAGATATTGATTAAAAATAACTACATTTAAATATTCTCTTTAGTGGTTTATGCGGTATTTGTGCTCTTATTAGTGGCTCGTGCTCAAATTTAGAATAAACGCAACAGATTTTCGAAACATTTTGTGCTTGCGTTTAGAGCTCTCGTTCCTGTTTTTAGTTCAGAAACAGTGCGATTCAAATAGCGAAACGACGTATTTTTTTTACTTCCGATTAATATCGCAATTATTATTTCTTTTTTTTCCAAGGCTTATATACTCTCAGCAGTTGCTACTACGACAAACAATAATACCAATATTCAACAAACGCAGCAGCGGCGACACCAAAGTAAGCACTATAATTTAACTAAATTACAACAACAACAATTCTCGCAACAGCAAGGGAATGAAAATAATTCATTAAATTCCGCTACAGAAATTGGTAAGTTTTTTATTTTTTTCCTTCAATAACTACTAAAACGATGTACTTTTAATTATATTAATCTAATTATAATAATATTAAAACATCCATTCCAATTATAAGTATTAATTAATATAAGTATTTTAAAGTATTATAAAATATTAATTTTAAGTAACATATTTTACTATTTCTTAAAATAATGTTTGCTTCTTTGTTGCTGCAATTTTATTTAGTATTTTCTTCGGAAAATATTTACTCATTCGGATCTATTTTTAGCTAAACACTCAGATAGACATTTGATTTAAATATAGGCGTTTTCGTTGTTATTTTCATTTGGGCTGCTATACCTATCGATATATTTACTTAAATTCTTGTATTGCCTTTAGTATTACGTCTGAAATAATTTATTTGGTTGTGCGTTTCTTGTACGAATTAGTATTGTGAACTGGCAAACGTGATGTGTGTTATCAAGTTGCTCGAATAATTCTAAATCTGGCATAAATTTTATTCGGTTGTAGTAAAATTCTCGTTTGATTTTAGCGATGATTGAAAACAAAGAAAACTATTAATTACATCAATAAAAACTTTTTCTCAAACATATTAAATAAAGTAAAAGAAGCAAATAATTTTGTATCAATAAAAGGTTATTATATTGCATAACATAAGCGCAAGAAACCTGCTTTATTTATTATAATAAAAATCATTGCTCTATTGTAAAAAATATTTTTAAAAATATTTTGATCACTTTACAAAATTTTAGTTTTCAGTGATAATCTTTTTGTATCATTGCAAACAATATCAAAATAATTTAATTTTGTTTATATTTATATGGCCTTACATATTGCAGATACAATTCTTGATAATCAACCGCGATTTTGCTACCCAGTAAAGCCGCTTCCGCGTCGTAATCTGCATAATAACGATACAGCAACACATGAATTTGGCGATAATAGTAATTCTTACAACGTAACAACAGGCACGCCGGCATCAAATTTAAATCTACTGAATCATCCAGCAGCAATTGGAGTCGTTATACCGACAACACCTGGAATTCCTAATAACAGTGGCAGTAATAACAATAGCAGCGCAGGCGCCGAAGGCGGACTCGGAGGCACCATAAATAATAACTGTCATTTCTTAGCTCCAAATAGTAAAGAAGAACCTGATATTGTCCATGATATAGCAGCATTAATAACAAGAGCAAATACACGTGCCGATAACAGCGCTAATAATAATTCGAACAATATTGATACTAAAGATCGTAATATTACAATAAATCAGCAACAGTTGTTAATGTTACAACAATTGCAACAACAAATCGAAGAACAATCGTCACATTTATTAGCGGCGGTTATTCCACAGCAACAGCAACAATCAGTAAAGCCAGCGACAAATCTGAATTTCGCCGATCTAGACAGTTCATCAATTCATCAATCATCAGCAAATTCATCGATTGAAACTGAAGCAGCGACTGATATAAGTTTCTTACAGCGTCTACAACTAATTCAGCAAATCCTTGCCCCAAACACAAAACCTAGTCAAGGAGCTGTTCCTTCTTGTCCCCAGGCTGATAAGAATAATGTAAGTTAAAAAATCTTGTCTTAAATGCATTTGCTAATAATTCTTGTGTTGAGATATGAGTTAAGTAAAAAATTTATTCTTCTTTTTCTTAGTAATTCGCAAATTACTTAGTTCAAATGCGGGGTTCATATAAACCTTTGAAGTTTACCCTGCTATTTTATATTTAGTTTCCTTTTATTTTATTTAATTTTATTTGATATATTTTTGTGATATTAATTTTGTAGCGTCTGAACATGGTTAATGACGTGAGAAGTCCAACTGCGACTGAACGAGATGTGATTGTTAATTCGACAAGTTTAGAAGATGTCGCACAAAGCGAGGTATCTTTTTCACTAATCTTGACACTGAACTAAAACACACACAAGTTTTAATTTCGGAATTCTTATTTCACACATAAAATTGAAAATATATATTAATATTTTGCAGATTAGCGACAATAGAGCACAGTCTATACAATCGTTACACAGCGCATTTGGGGAAACACCCACAGCTGATCCCAGCTTCGAAGAACTCCAACAGCGTTTGGAAATTTCCAATCGAAACATACAAAATATGCAAGAGCAGCAAAAGCAATTGTTGCATATGCAACAACAAGCCAAGTCTCACCTTAGCGAAATGGAAACAATACGCCAAGGAGCTGCTTTGAGATGTGGCCAACAAAATGGCGATGCATCCAACAACCCTCCTAATTATCAGTCGCTCCAGGAAGTACAGTCGGATATGTCCTCGTTGTTAGGTCGCATGAAAAACCTCACCACCTTCATACAGCACCAAAATGAGTTGGGGAATTTATTAGGTGACGATGGACCAGATATATTGGCCGAACAGGAAACTCTACAACGTAAACTGCAATCATTGCGCATGCAACGCGATGATATGCGGAATCTGGTTGGTGAGTTGCAGGAGATTCAACGTGGTGCAGAGCTAACAGTGGATAAACGAAAGCAAGATTATGAGGACCAGCGGCCACAGTCTCAGCTGGAGCAATCATTACGACCAGAAGACGTTCCACGTAGCGTAGATACTGATGTGGTTAGAGGATCGCCATTAAGCAATGAACGCATTGTGCCAATCGAATATACACGCATTGTTCCAACTGAGCTGGAGCCAGCAAAAGGAGCAGTTGTCGCTCAAATACCGTTGTCTGCAGACGATGCAGTAGACCCAGAAACTGCTGAAATGATACGGAAGAAAGTGTCTGATATAGCAGCTATGAAAGCACAGTTAAATCGTTTAAAAAATATGATGGACACGGTAAATCTCATTGAAGCGCACACTGCTAGAGGCGATGTCAAAGAAGTTGGACGTGTTGCTAGAGAAACTGGCGTTATAGACATTCCCGTACAACGCGAACGTTCTACACCTTCCTATGAACTTCCCGCTTCACATGATCGTGAACGAACGCCAACCGCTGCTGATCTCGAAAATGATCCAGAAAACAAGTTGATTTCAGCGAAGGTACGGATGCTCAATGAAGTTACGAGTGATTTACGCGCTCAAGCTCTTGTTCTCCAAGCTGAACGTGATCGCATTACAGCGCTAAAAGATGAGATTGTCCGGCGCAAAGCTGAAGCGGCTGCCGCTGCACAGATGGGTGAAGATGCTTTAAAATCTCACAGCCTCACACCCACGCCTCAAATGCAGCGACGGGACACCGAAGTAGAAGCTGAACGTCACTTTCTCAAGGAAGAGTACGAATCAAAGAAAAAGGACTTCGATGAATTGTGTAGACGGTTGAAACAAGATGAAGACTACGAAGCACCACCCACTCCATCCAAAACCTTACCAAAAAATCAAGTAAATGGCATCCGAGACATTGTTTCGGAAGCAGATGATGAAGCTGAACCCGAGGAAGAACCGACCGAGTCGGATTTTGCGGCAACAGCATCCGTAGAAGATTCACGCAACAAATATTATGTTGCTCCAGTTGCAAATATAAATGAGTCTTCAGCAAATCGAGAAGCCAAGCACACATCTGTCATTAATGGTTCTTTTAAACACGTCGTCGGCAAGCGTCCAATTGACGACCCTGCAGCAGTTACAAGAGTTGCCAAATCCACACATGAAGCCGTGGGTTCGATGGAAGCAGCAAGCATAAAATCGGGAAGTTCCCAGTCATTTTCATTGCCGCCTTCAATGAATCCAATAAATACAACGTTGTCGTCCAGTTGGCGTAAGTAAAATAATAAATGCTATTCATACATGATCGCATTAACACTATCTGAACTCATGTAGGTCAAGCTCCAGTGCCACCGCCACTACCATCCACATGGAATCCGCACTTCTACTACGGTTGTTCCAGCGCTCAACAACCAGCAACATCGTATACACCGCCGCACTGTATCGGCTCCATGCATCAACAACAGTGTCACGGTACAGGTGTCCACATCGATTGCATTTGCAATGCTTCGCAGAGCGCTTCTGCGCTGGATGCTGCTGTGAACACTACTAATTCTGGTGACACGAGTGCCGCTACCATCGGTTCAGTATCGCTTAACACGGATTCAATGGTATTCCAACAGTTCGTACAGACTCAGCAGATGCTTATCAACTCGGTGTGCCAATGTAATCAAATGCTGTGGCATCAGCAACGCGAAATCGATGTGTTGAATAATGCAATTCACGTGGTAAGTTTAGTGAAAGTTCCCCAGTACATTAGAAAAGATTAAAATGAAAATTTAGGATTATCAGAGATCGGTAAAGATAACCTATTAGTATTAATAACTGTTATAGTATGAATAGAATATGTAGAGCGATAATTTGATTGTGAATGATGATATTTTTTACACGATCATTCCGGCTTCTTATCATCCTATAGATTCAAAACCGTTTGTTAACACTCAGTGGTCGATCGACAGCCGATCCTGGTTTCAATGTTCGCGCTGATTCGGTACCGCCACAAACTGTTTATAATGCTGGCTTACAGCAAGGCAACAATTTGTATACTGCAATGCAAAATCGTGCTCAATCTGAACAACCATCAGCATATCAGCCGTTAACATGCCGCAGTGCTTTTGCAAGCTATCAGCAGCAACCCCACCTCCACCATCAACATCATCATGTATTTCAACAGCAACGCACTGCTTTGGGTTATGATTACGGTGCTGAAATGCAGCAACTCCAACAGCAAAACGCCAACACGAACGCAAACATTTATACAGCACTGAATAATGCTGCCACAGTGTCAGCACCGCCGCCACCACCACCACCACCACAATTTAATAATGAAGCTCCGCCGCAATCGCCATCGATTGCAACTGCTGCTGCTGCTGGGCCAGGTCCGATATTTATGCATCATCACAACAACTCCATACATCAGAATAATGCTAATTTACGTACACAGAATCATCATGCTAACAATTTGCAGCAGCACAGTAACATTGCTGCTGTTAATGCTAGCAACACATTAAACAATCAGGTGCCTCCGGGAAATCGTGCCAATAATTATTGGGATAATTTCAGAAGGTAAAATGAAATAATTTATATGAACATATAAAATTTGCGACATGAAGATAATCGAAATTTTTGTATTGTTCTTTATTCGCTTTAGATTTTAATATGACGATGAAGAAGTCTGTAGTTTTATACTTTTTTTAAAGCTTATTTAAAGACGGAGAGAAGCTATAAAGCATTATTTACTAGAATTCGTAAAGAACCTAAATTTACTTCCTTAAAATATTAATTAAAATAATAAAAAAACGATTGTTATCATGAGAATTTAAATTAGTGTTATTAAATAGATTTTGAACTCTTGTATTTTTAACCTCTTTGGTAAGTTTTTAGCTTGGCTTTTTATAGGTTTTTTGTATGCATGTTTTCATTGAATGTTGTTTTTTCTTTTTTGCTGACAAAATATAATGAATTTTAATTAATATTTCTAACAACGATAGCAATCTGTTTGTTTCGATCGGTTGTTGTATTGCTTCCCTTTTGTTCGTTGCTTGCTTTTTGAAATGACTAATTTTGCTTCCCATTAATTTCGCTTTTGTAGTTATTCGCGCCAAAATCTGCTCTCCACAAATTCTAACAAAAGTAACGAAGATCAAAATCAACAACAAACCCATCAGCAGCAGCAACTCGACGATCAATATCATCAGTCATCCTCTTCAGGACCTCTTTTACCGCAGAGTGGACTGCAACAACAACATGTTCCGCCTCAGTCTCAATCCCTGTACCATCAACAGCAACATCAAGGTCATATCACTCAAAATAATCACTGCAACACTACCGATTGCAACCGTGTCAGCTACGAAAGTAATAACAGCAGCAGCAATAATAATAATGCTACCTGCAATAAATACATGCGTTTCTTGCAACGCAGTCATATCAATCAGTTGCAGCAGCAGCAGCAGGGTGTGGGCAGCATGCTTTCTAGCACTTCAGCTGCAAGCAATACATTCCAATCAGGTGCGCCATCGGCACCGCCACGTGAATTACTTGAGAATCTCAATTGGCAAGCAAATGTTGTTGACGGATCTGTGGTAGTTGATGATAACGACTTGTATGAACGCTACAATATTAGTTCTAACAATGATATGTCTGCAAGTTATGCTGGTGCTGCTGCCGGCAACATACGCAATGTCAACAACATGAATATGAACGTAAATTGCGGCAACAGCATGCAATATCGCCGCAATAAAGTACCATCCAAGTCCACATGTCGCAGTGCAACACCTCTACAGGGCGCCAATCTGCAGCAGCTAATGACTTCAGCTCAACAACAGCAGCATCAGTACCTTGATCAGCGTTATGGCCTAGCAAGCAGCAGCACAGGTTCCGCACCTCCACCGCAATCAACTTCAGCAGCACCGCCAGCGCAATCATTATCAACCAGCTCCGCTGCTACTCTAACAAGCCGCAATCCTGAGGATTATCTTTTATGTACTGTTGACATGGCTAGCGGCTACAATTATGCTGCACCAGCTGATCACAATTTCGAAGTCGATTGCATTACTGCTCCCACTGCAAAAGAGGACGACGATGATACCACGTCTGAAGAAATCAAACGGAATCTTTTGGTGAATGCTTTAAAAAATGATAAATTTACTACAAAATTCTACGAATCAATTAAGGAGGATGTATTCCGTCGCTTAGAGAGTATATTGCTTGAGAAAGAATCAACTCAGCGTCCGGGAGGAGCTGCAGAGAAGCCATTGCAGCCGCAGCAGCAGCAACCGCGCTATGCCACACACCTTGTTAACGATGTGGGAGGGGAAGGGGATTCTCCAAGAAACCCGACACGCAAACTTTACTTGAATGCACAGATGGGAAGTCGTCGACAGCCGCAGCATATGTCGTCGACTGCTGAAATCTTTCATGAAATGAACGACGAACCTTCATTTGTTGCGGAACTTGCGCGTTATGAGAGAAATATTGCAGACGAAACGGAAAGCAACAATGCTGATGACAATGAACTGTCGGAAATATCAGAATTAATCAGTGCTAATGCCAATGAGTCCGCCTGCAATTTGGTGGCAACATGCAGCTTAGAAGATGAAGAACCAGAAGAGAATGAAACTCAAAATCACATTCGGAATATAAACTCATCAGCGTCATATTTACCACCACAAACAACGCAATCATCAGCAACTTCATCAAATTTAACTTCAACGGCTTCATATTTACCATCATCAATAATGCAATCAGGAGCAACGGAATCTACTTTTAATCCAGGCATTATGCGTGATAAAGCACTAGAGCTCCCGAGCGGAAATCGGCTTGTGATGTCAGGCAAAGAACTGCCGCCAACAGGAAAGGAGATGGATAACGACGCCTGTCAAAAGAAGCGGAAGAACCAACGGCAACAGGGGCAGATTCCGCCGAATGAAGCAGTACCTAGCGAAGGCGCTATCGCAGAGCAGACGGCACCGACTGTAAGTGTATATTGAAGTTTACGCTGTAAGTTTTCAATTGATTTCAATTTTGTATTGTAGACAACTGTCAAGGATCAGGACTCTAGCAACACTAGTTCCAAATGTGTTGATGACACAACCACAAATTTGCCAAATTTTGATTTGGTCAACTATATAATTAATCGCATTCACAATCAAACACATCCAAGTACTTTGATCAATGATACGCTGCTAGTTGAAATAGCTAAATTAACTGCAACAGCAGCCCAGAACTCCAACGCTACCAAATTAGCTTATGCAGCAAAGTCAGGCGGCGGTGATAGCAGTTTGGTATCGATGCAACAGCAACATCAGCACCATGTGCCAAATATGTCACCTAAGAAAATCTATTCGAAAATAAGGAAGCTCAGCAACGTTCCGCGACAACGTGATCAATTCTTGAGCTGGTATCATAGTTATTTGGAGACTTTATTTTTCGTTCAAAATAAGAACGTCAAATGTTCAGTTAGCGACAAGAAATCGCAACACAATCAACATAATGCAGCAATACGTAACATGCAACCATCGTCTGTGGACACCAGCAACAACAAATCAGAAATGAAGATACAAAATGGAACAGAAAACATAGCACCAACCAATAATTCAATAAGTAGTAGCGGCAATAGCAGTGACAATAACAACAACCATGGAAGTCAAGTTTTTAACTTGAGCCCAAATGCAAATAATCTTGCCATGAATGATGCTGACTTGGCGGAGGCAGATCAAACATGTTCAGCTAATACCAGCACAAACCATGACGATGAAGTTGACGCTGACGTTAATCCTGTCAATAGAATCGCAATCAGTAATGAGCAACATGCTAATCTAGACGCTAATCATACAATTCAAATTAAAGAAGAAAACAATTTTGATGAATTGGAAAATAACGAAAATCCAGAAGAAGAAGGTGCAGCAGCGGCATCATCTCATATCGATATTATAAAAGCAGACGGAATCAAGCAGGAACTTAACATAACAGATATAAAAATAGAGGCAAACATTACCGAAATGCAACAAAGAAATGATTTGAACAGAGCAGCAGCGCCACAACAACATGTTCCGGATTTTAATATTGACAATTTGAACGGGAATTCGGATGCAACTACAGCAGCAACAACAACAACAGCTACAGAGAAGGATTTAATGAAACGCATAAAGCGAAACAGTGTTGCCTAGTTGTTTGTTTACATATTTATTGCAGCAACATTTTCCGTATTAGTAGCTACATTGCTACACATTTTTAGTGTCGCTGACATTAAATTTACTATTTAATATTGTTAAACTGAAGAAAGACTGAGCAGCTAAGCTAAACTTCTTCAAAGAGGAAGAAGATGCGAAAATGTGTCGGTATCAATGATAAATATCATTGTGCTGAGACTTGGACTATAGTTTTTATTTTCAAATCATTAGAAAGAATTTAAATTCCCTTTCCAGTTCAGTATTTATATCAACCAGTAGACAATTTTTTAATTGCAACGATAACCACAAAGACATTACCACCTTTTTTCAAGAATTGATTGCTTACATTAGCGATCAATTAGTATTCAGTTTCTACAGGAAATGTTTTGTCTGTCTGCATTGTAATAGATAATTGACTCGTGCTGCGTGGGTGATTAGCAGCAAGAACTATTATAAGACAAATTGTAATGCGTGTAATTCATTCAACTAATATCTTTTTCCATTTATATATTTTGCCATAACTATTTAATATAACTATAAACACACGGTATATTTCACATACAATTTATACTTTTCAATAACATCGTGAAAAATTCTATTTAATTACACACATCATCTACATACAAACCATATTTATTAAATTGTATTTCAATTACATTTACTCCATCTTTCAATTGTATTTATGAAGAACTTTAACAACACGCTTCACTTTAAATAATCGAGAAACTGCATTCCTATCAACATGCAATTAAATGCATAAAAAACTATTTCACATACCTAAATATACCATTTATCTATGTAATAAATGTTAATTTACAATTGCATACTTAAATGCTTTAATTCATTATTAATAAAAATCAAAATAAAGGAATATTTGTTGACTTAATTGTTTATTTATAAAATAAGTCCAGCGATTCTAGCTTTGTTCTGAATTAAGAAACCAAGAATAGAGCAACCGGCGACGGTATCGCTAGATGATAAACGAAATGTTACTTTCTTGGTTCAAAAATATGTTTACATATTATTTTTATGGCTTTTCCTTATAAATCCTTTTAATATTTCGAAAAGACTGTAGTAATTTTTTGTAGAAAATTAATTTTAAATATTAATAATATTAATATATATATTTTTTTTTGTATATTTTAGTATCAAAATTTTAAAAATCGTTAATATTCATCAGTTGTCACAAAATATGCAGTTAATTTTGAGTATTACATAAAATTTTAGCATTGTACAATTGAAAAAATATTGCCATTTAAAGTGTCATATTTATTCCCAATTAATTTTTACGACGCAATAACTCCTCCTTTAACTCCTTCAGGCGATCACGTTCAGCACGTAGGGTGTTTGCCTGGTCGCACAGATCGTTTTTGAATTCGTCGAACATTGTCAGCATACTCATGATTAATTCCAGGTTATCGGTGTCGCTGGGCCCTTTTGCCACGAGGTTCTCGTTAAAGTGAACATTGACAGCTTCAATGGGTGGCAAAAGCGTAATATCAGCGTCTGCATTGCTTTCACAATGCGATGGTGGCACTCGGCTACATGCGGCATCATTGCGCCCTAGATAGTTTTCCATTAAATTTGTATTTTGAGCCATCTGCTGGATACGTTTGAGTTGTGCCTTCATGGTTGCAATTTCAGCAATTTTTTCACGTAGATATTGTGTACAGCCTTCGTCCTCAGTACTGGAAGTGGTTGAAGCTACTGCTTCGCATTCCTTATTTTCATCATTACAATTTTTTGTTGTGTCTGTAGTATTTGCTTGAGTGTTGCTAGATTCTTTAGAGACAGCTTCAGGAGCAACAGGCTCCGTGGGATGGATTTCAGGTGTTCTGGGACGGGTTTCGTTGTCAAACACTTGGGATTGCTGGTCATCACGCGACAAGCCAGCGTTGCGACGAAGTCTTTCCATTTCTTGCAAGAGTTGTTGATGCTCTTGTTGCATCTCTGCAATGGTGCGATGGGAGCTTTCCGTTTTCTTTAATAGATAGAAGGGAAAACAGGAAAATAAATACATGTTGTTAGGAGTGTAAAAATCTTTCGGTTAACCAAATCTTACTCTTCTTAGTATACCGTTTGGAGCAGTTGCATTATCAGCGTTATGGGTCATATCGCTATTTTTACTACTGATTTAAATTTTGCAAATTTTCAATTTTTAGTGATTTAAATTAGTTAGGAAGATCTGTAAGAATTAAGATATTATGAATGCCATTTCCTTTTAAGATTTCGTACCGTTCTGCGCTGTGGACTATGAATCTTCTGAAGGTAACAGAAGATGATTGAAGGTGAAACCGTAAAATTATTGAAGGATGAATATAAAAATTAAATATATAGATATGTAAAGTTGGGAAATGTCATAAAATAAAATGATATGAAAGAAAAATATCACGTATTGAAAAAAACTGAAAATACTGAACAGAGGAGGTTTTATTTACAGAGATTTAAATAAAAAATTGGCATATAAATTTTATTACTGGTCTCAATTATAAAAACTCTAAAAATGCAAGTTTAATTAATGTACAGATGTTATTTGATTTCAATTACTAAGAAATTTTCACAAAGCTAAGAGAATGAAATTGTCACATTCCCATTTGCTAACGAATTATAAATAAATTACATTTAGCAAATAAACACAAAAATAAAAAAAAATAATACATCGAAAATAAAAGTGAAATAAAAAATCTTCGTAAAATTCTAAAAATATATACATAATCATTTCACTTTCTTCGTTTATAGACTTAAGAATTTTTGTTGAAATACATAAAAATATTTAATTAGTCGATAATAGCATAAGATTTCAATGTCACTATTTATTGATAAATAAATCAGAAATTACATATGTACTCCCAGCTGATATTTTAAGATTTTGTAGAAATTTTTGAAAAAGTCTATCGAATAAAAGATAATTGAATGCGCACTTCAATTTCTTATTCGTCGACGTTGCGAGTTCTAAAACCGTATTACAACTGAAAATTTTGAAATCATTGCGAAAATTATTCACTTCAACGTTGCTTTTTCTGTTTTTCTCAGCAAAGAAAACAAAGACGTGGCTGCATTAAGTGATTTTGTGGTAAGGCGATTGCAAACTTAATACGTGAAAATTTATTTAATCTGATAATCGAAAATCATATACATACATATATAATGTAAAATTCTATTAACTATACCAAATGAGAGAAATAACCGATTCAAATAAAACCGAAAAATTTAAACTCCAAAAAATGTTTGTAAACCACCCTATTAACAAGATATTCTTTTGATTGTTTTAAAAAGTAATCATTCTTTGTTCGAAGATATGTTTTGAAAAACTTTTTAAATGTGTAAATATATGTAAATACTTATTATAAAATTAAAAATTATCCTTTAAATCAAAATCAAATTTAACAACTTCAAGCAGCAGTTGTATTTATTTAAAATTTGTATTTTATTTCGTTAGTAGTTCCAATAGTTAATTTTAAGTATGTGCAAATTGCGACGTTCTCGACAAGTTTCAGTAGTTTCATCGTAAACTGAGCCTTTTGTACACTCTAGAATTATACCATCCAAGCAGAGGTTGTAGCAATCGCACGTTCATCATAAAAGAACTGCAAGCCTTCGACGGGGCAACGAAATTTGGAGCGTGTAGGCCAACTCTTATATTCGATATAAATTTCCATTTCGACATTCCATATTTGTCCAGTTTACATTTAACCTTTGAAGGAAAATCTCAACAGTGTTTAACCAATGAAATTGGTTAAATTATAATTCGTAGAATAACATTAGCTGCGGTTGCTCTATATGGTTGGTTGTCGCCCCACATCGGTGGGACTGCTTGACCAATTACTGTGGACTATAAAGCCAGTCGAATGGATCTATTTTTAAATGTAACACAACAACAAGAAAATAGTTTTGAAATGTTAAAGTTGTACTATGATCCAGATGCCACTATCACCGAAAACAGACGTTAAATAATGTGCGGTTTGTTCAAATAAAGATTATTCCATGACTCAAAATATCAAGAATTCAGAAATTCCAAATTGAATTTAATATTTTCTTTTGTATGGAAGTCATGTTCGGTTTGATGAATAAAGGATTAAAATCGTTTTTAATATTTGTTTCTACTTCTTTTTTGTATCATTGTAAGGTGATGAATATTGTTTCAAAAGACTATATGTATGTCGAGTATCGATAACAATCAGCACATTAGCTGAACATTTTACATTTTTTGTAAGCAAAAAGAAAGGAAATGGCGACATGTTTGTCATATTGCCTTGATATTGAAACAATGAACACACTCAAGTGAAAATTAAGATCAACCATTAACAATTGTTCAATATGGAATTCTTGAGTAAGATTTTTATCTGAATAATAGGTAATTATTGCTGTTTTAACATCAAAAGAACTGATAATAACAAGTAATCACGAAATGATAAATTTTAATGAAGAAAAAGCATTAATAAAGATGACAATTTAAAACTTTTGCGTTTTATTGAAAAACTTAAATTTTTTACATGTACATATATCGGCTACAGACATCCAAAATACGAGTAGATAAACAGTGATTTATTAAATTATTTATGCTTTTAAGGATCTGATGGATTTTGGTTCGCGGCAAGCAGCCGACTCTTTGTCAAACAGTAATCCTTCAGCGCAGGACAAAACAACGCCTTGGCCGGAGGAGCACATGACGTAGGAGGCAGCATCGTTCTGTGGGTAGAAATGAATTCCTTTCAGAGGACAGGTAACGTTGGCTGCGGCGGGCGGCGTTTTCAGATTATGATTTACGATGCGTGGCGCTGGTTTCACCTGCTATTTAAAGCAACAAAATTATGTGATAACAATTAATGTCTACCTAATTCAATTTCAAAAATTTTTAATGTTTTCCTCTATTGTATATTACCTCACATTTGACATTACTGGCCAGATCACAACAATTGCAATTTGTATTGAAACGCAACGTCTTTGCGCAGGTTTGCTCAACAGGATCGCCGTTCATACAGATGTAGTACCTAAAGAAAAGTAGACAAAAAAGTAGCAAAGTTTGAATTAAAACGTAGGAATTTTTTCTCTATCTCGAATATTTTTGTTTTGTAAACACAGAACTTTTGCCAGCTGCTTAACTACGCCAATGAGAGACTGAGAGAAAAACGTACTAAAAACAAGAACAAATCCTAAATTTCGCACTTTGGCATCGTAGTTTTGCTTCGGCAGGGACGACTTTTTGTTTCATCGCTCCCTACTAAATCCCATGTTATTTTTACGCTTCCGTCATTGTCGTGGTCTCCGGCTAAAGTAACAGCATTACTTACTTGTCGCAGGCAACCGTACTGGCCACATATGTAACGTTCTTCGGATCGTTGAAGATGTTGCAATGATTTTCCACGCAATCGACGTTTTGCGGGACATCGCATTTACCGATCGCCGGGTTGTATTGCAGGTTATCATAACACTTTTCCACCAAAGGAATGCCGCCAAAGCACATCACGAATTTGTTGCAAGTCTTCGCCAACGCATGCACAGTCAACTTGTTGGCATCACAGGTCAGACAGACCGATCGATCGTTCACACAGGATTGTTTTTTCGCATCGAAGAAGAGATTACTCTCGCACGTCTGCGAAATGGCGACGTTGTTAAGGCAAATGTAGTATTTGGAACAGTTCGAGACGTCCGTAAGGAATACTTTGTCGGCGACATTATCGCAAATATTGATTTGGTCAGCGTTGGAAGCAGCCAAAGCGATTGCCAACAGCGCCAAGGCAACATAAACGATATTGTGATGCACTGAAATTTTGGCATTTAATTGATTTATTAATTATTACCACAGTTTTTTTGCGGAACTCTTTCGTGACTTCCAAAGCAAAAAAAGAAATAAATTAAACGATGGAAGGAAGGAAGGAAAGAAAGGAAGGAAGGAAGGAAGGAAGGAAGGAAGGAAGGAAGGAAGGAAGGAAGGAAGAAAGGAAGGAAGGAAAGAAGGACGAAGCATTATTGCTTTAAATGATCTTTCAATTATCTTTTTAGCTTACTTTTGGCTTACGTTCTCCTTCTCGGTGTTTTTTTTTTTTGAAACTTATGCAAAAACTTTCGTACTAATGATATTTTTCGAAGGGCAGCGGCTTTTTATACGCTTTGACGGATGCGTAAAAAGATGTTCTGCCGTATTTCGATCTGTTATCATTTCATTGTGATGTGTTATCAATGTTACATTTCTTTCTCATTTATACAGAAGTTTAACAAAAAAACAAAAGACAAAATGAATATGAAAAGATTTTAATTTCAAGGTGAAATAAGTCAGCATGAAATAAAATTTTGGCAACCCATAAAACTTAAACACAGTCATAAATTCCAGTTGCTAAGGCCAATTTCAAACTGTTAAAATTACATTCGTTCTTATGGAGAACGAGAAAAAGTTTCATTTCCTGTTTCTTGCTAGCATTGGAATTGATTACATTGCTTTAAAGTGACCCAAGAGAGAAAGAGACAGTTAGATAGACATTTTAGAGACATTTTATTTATATAGTTCTTTACTTTCGCCGCGATATTTTCATTGTTTGCACCACGGTGCACGAAAAGCTCTGCTTTTGACAACTTCACGTTGATGCTCTGGACGCAGGCGTCAATCGGAGAGACTGACATTGCTCAGTGTATGCGAATAGCCAGCATCATCTGTCCTGGCCTGGCGTTTCACCCTGAACATTTTCTTCTGTCTGCAGCAGGAACAATAACAAAAGCATGTGCAAGCTTTTCGCATTCGAACTGAAGAAGCATCATGCAATATTTTTGCATTGCCAAATTGACATCAGCAGCTGCTCAAAAAGAATTCTGATTTTATCTGCTTCCTAGCGAGGTGCTTTTTAGTCCTTCCGCCGAGAATACGAGACGATAAACCTTTTTTGCCCTTTCTTCGCCATACATATTAAGTTAAAAAAAAGTTATTAAACTATTGAGTTTTGAGTGAGTAAAGTGATAGGTGTAAAAATTTCCAATTCAACTATTTAATAAGACAAAAACGGGATAAATCAAGAAAAGAAAAACAAAATTGAACCAAAAAACACATATTTGGGAAAAAATAAATACTATAAAGCTCTTGAGTTGTGTTGTTTTATGTGTTATTCGACGTTTTCTAGGCTAAGAATGGATAAATTTTGGATAACAAATCAGAAATTGCATGCAATAGAATCACATAAATTGAAATGTTAAAAAATAAATGTATACCAACGAAATAAACAAGAGTGTGATAAATAACTGTAGAAATATTCTGGAAAAATTCGTGCAAAGTGAAAAAAGGTAAGAGAAAAAATCGTTGCATTTTTTGACACTTGAGATTTAAGTGGGAAAACTTTAGAGCACACAAAACTATACAGATTAATATATACACGTATATATATGCAAGGATTTGTATGCAATGTATAGATATTTATTAACCAAAAAAAAAAAAAAAAACATTTATGTTTGTACTGAAATATATGTTTATACATACATATATAATAAATGTGGAAATATGTGTATTTTTATACTTTGCATGGATCTATTTTGATTTTTTACCAATCGCCGAGCAGCAACAAAAACCACAAAAACCCAAACAATGCACATTTTCCTTAGATTTGTCTGTTTTCAGCTCTGTTCCGTTTTTACCTTCTTTACTTTTTTTTCAACTTACACCACCACTGAAGCTTCCTGGAGCATATTTGAAAAGCGACGTGGTGAATGTTGACACCATCGTTTTTTAAAACACTTTCTCCCGTCTGCGGGAGAACACAGAGAGAGCGAGAGTGAGTCAGTAATGGAAAGAGAAAGTGTTGACTGTTTTATCAAAATTTGATGCAGTCAACGAAGCGAAAAGTTCGCTGGATGCTTGTCGAAATATATAATAGCTTAATAGCCACAACTCCGATTTATATTATTTAAAATTAAATTAATTTATTTAGGTAGGTTTCTATTATAAAATTTAACACTTTATTTGTGTAAACCACACTGATTAATGTTTTTATTAAACTCTTTAACACTTCTTTTAATTATATTCAAACTGAATTATAATTTAAATACATTTTAATGCATAAACTTTTTTATGATTTATAAGATCACTGTGTGAATTGATTACGTGATCGGCACATTATGAATATTTACAAAACGGAAAAAAACGGTTTCTTTGATTTCCTTATAAAATCAGTTCAATCCTCGTGGGCAGCATGGCAACAGGAGCAAAAAACAGCAACATTATCGTCCTCGTGTCAATGCCATCAACGAAAGTCGCGTGCTGTTCAATGAACTGTGACTCGCACTCGAAAACAGATGCCACGTTTTTTGGCCACTGAATATTCGCAGTCAGCGACCGACGTCGACGTCAACGCTGGTGGTGACGACGAAAACACAAACGAATATTCGTCTGCATATGACAGTCATCCAAACACCGCAGCCACAAATACAATAAAATTGTTTGCTCTTCCACACATACACCCCCCCCCCCCCCACACACACACACACGCAAGTAGCTGTGGTTGACTTCCCCACGTATAACGTTAAAATTCCGCTGAAGTTCATCACGCCCGAAGGCGATCACAAGATTTGTAAATTCTCCATGAAACTAGACAAAGATGAACAGAGAAATACGAAGCACGAGTGTTCATTTGTCGCGCTCGTTTTTATTTCGCCCGGGTCAAAGAATCCTTGCGAAAGCAACGTTTAAACACAGACGAAAGAAGCGCGAAAACAAACACACAACAACAACAACAACGGTAACCACAGAGTAAAACAATTCAATCATTGATGGGAAATGAGGAGAGGGCTGCATCAGATCTTAGCAATGGTGACGAGGAAAAGTGTTTACGTTATACAATAAATTAATTCTTATTGACATTGAGTCAATGGCTTCGGTGTTCTGCGTGCTCAGCGTCAGACGTTGCCACGCGCTGGCGAAAGTAAAACTTTTTATGTTCTTTTTAGCAAGAGTTTCCTTTGATTAGAGTATAATAAAGCAAACTTTTTTTACACACCATTTTTACGACTTGAATCTTAACTTATTTTAAATAATATATATTTATGCAAATATACCATCTAAAACAGTAACTCGGCGCAATCAGTGAAGTTTCCGATATTGTGTAATGTTTCATAAACCAAAGCTTCCGAAATATTCCCCACAAATGATTAAAGAAACCAAAGAAATAATCAGTTAATTTAAATAATCGTTTCTACATTCTGCTTTATAGCTTAAACACAGTCATAAATGCAATTTCATACTGTTAAAAATACATTCGCTCCTTTGGAGAACGAGAAAAAAGTTTAATTTCCTGTTTGTTGCTTGCATTTTAAGTTCCAATTTGAAGTTGATTGGAATACTTTGAAGCGATCTAAGAGAGAAAGAGATAGAGTTAGACTGTGTTTAAGCTGTTAAGCATTTCAATGCATTTTGTAAATGACTCTATTTTCGTTTTGTACACATTTCTTATTTGCAACGTTTAGGTTAAAGTTTTGTCCGAGGTTCTTCTTTGCTTTGATTAAATGCACTTTTGGATTGATAAACGCTCGCAAGCATGTGGCTTTGGCCGAGCTCGCGTCTCGGCGTCGTTGTCTGGGGCCGGTGCTGGAGTTGGCCTTGGATTTGGGCATCCGCCAAGAAGAATCGGCGGAGGCAATAAATCATTCACATCAGTGCCAACGATGAACAGACATCAACATGTGCAACAGCAGCATCAGATGTTGCAGCAGAATCACCACCATCACCAGCAACAACAGCAGTCGCTGCACCACCAACAGCAATTGCAACAGCAACAGCAGCTGCTGCAACTGCATCAACATCAACAGCAGCATCAACATCGACATCAGCATAATTTGCAATGCCAACAATCACCAAACTACAGCAGCAGTTCTTCCATAACAGCAACAAAAACAATAGCTGATTGCCATGCAAGAAGCTGCACGCTGCCCACCATAATGAGCAACAACAACAACGCTTCTTCTGCCTCGACTACCGTTGCTGCTGCTGCTAACAACGTCAGCAGAAGCATCAGCAGTGGAAATATTTACGCCCAGCAACAGAACCAGCAACTGCCAGCAACTCAGCAGCAAACGGTGACCCACACCATCAACAACAACGCCCACCAGCAGCAGCAGCAACCGCAGAATCAACAGCAACATCAGCTGCAACAGCAACCAATGATCACGTGTTCGATGGGCGCTGCTAGCGACAACGGTACTTGCTGGCTGATTAACGGCAGTAGCAACAACAATAACAGCAACAACAATCAAAACAACAACAATACGTCCAACGCCAGCAACACAACACAGCAACAACTGCCGACGTCATCAGCGACCGGAGCAGCAACAACTGCTGCTGCCCTAAGAGGCACGGCTGCAGCTGCATCCCATGCGACAAGCGGGAGCGATCGCTACAACCGCAACCAATTCCAGCACCACAACCACCACCGCCACCACCAGCAACACCAACAAAGCTTCTCCACTGCTCAGCAACATGCGACCGTTAATCAGCTGACTACGACGCATCATCACTACGACACACGCAGCTATCACCATCCGCAATTCGGCAACATGTCGGTGCGGCACTATCAATGCGCCGCCGCTGACAGCAGCCACGCGGCGCACACGAGTTGCCGGTCGGCGCTCGGAGCGACGACGCCATTGCAGCCACAAACGCAGCAAGTGGTTCGCGCCAACGTCGGCAATCATCCGCAGTTCAGCGCGGTCGCCAGCTACAGCGGCCACGTGTCAGCAGCGACGCTGGCAACGGGCACCAGAACAGCAGCAACATCTTCGCATGAGTGTCGCAGTGCTGGACAGACGAGCGCCATTTTGCAGCAACATTTACATTCTCCTCATTTGCCACATGTCTGCGGGTGAGTTCACAACTGTAAATAGCATTCAATTGTGTTCGTTTAAATATTCCTTTAAAATTCTTTTTCATATTCACTACAGCAGCCTTGGGCATGCCGAAAGCTCTGAAACTGGCGCGAGTGTGACGTTTGCACCGATCCACACCACTCGCCCGCTCCACAGTCATCAACATGCTGCTGGTGGAGCTGCAGCACCACAGCGCAGCAACATTTCCAATGGCAACATGCGCGCCACGATCACGCACAACGGCATAATCGACGATGCCGAAACGCAGCCGATGTTGGCGCAACTAAAGTGTGGCTTGTGGACCGCTTTGGTAATCGCTTCAGTTTTCGTAGCCGGCGCGAAGTTCTACTTCGACAGCCACGGCACCGGCTTGGAAGTGATTATATTTTGCACATTTTCGGCTACGTTCTTTCTGGCCGCCTGCACCGTATCGCTGTGTCGTCTGCCAAAGAGCCTCGTCACACCGCGCCACTTGAGTGAGAACAGTCGGGCTTTTCTAGCCGGCAGTCAGGCGATCGCCGGCGGGACAACAAACCCCGCTGCCAGCACTAACCAGCATCATTCGTTTGGCCAAGCAAATGAGCAGCGGCTGCATGTGTCGCAGGAACGCAGTGCAGCCGCTCACGCTGGTCCGCCGCCGTACCACATCGCGATTCTGCTGCCAGAACACAGAAAGGACGCCGTCGCGGATGAGTCGCCGCCCCCTTCGTACGACAAGATTCTCATATAATATGTGAACAAGCACGGTTTGAGACATCGATCAAAAACAGTGAGAACAAAGATTATAGAATACTGTAACCGTGTGTATACCGTGCTCGCCTCCTCTCAATGTGCAATGTTGACAGCAATTCAGTAGAAATTGTCCTCGAATAACCATCGGCGCAGTTTCGATGACATATTCTCCACCGGACGCTCGATGACACACGTATCTTTTAGGACATTTCCATACGATTGTCCGTTCTGTCGAGCACACTCGGTGATATGTCATCGAAATTGTCATCAACGACATTCCACATCACATGTCACCATTATTTCATGCAAAACTTCACTTTAAATGCGGCATTTAAAAAGCGATATGTAGTTAATTTTTATATTCATATTTTATGGCTTATATTGTGATATTGGTGCATCTATGTGGAAAAGAGGTCGCTCTAATGTTTGTCATGACGTAAACGCCGCGGGGCGATAAGGAGTGCCTACAATTAAGTTGGCACGTCCTGTGTTGAACTAAGACGCCTTGCTATGTTGCTGGCTTAGAATTAAATGAAAGCCTGATATGCTTTGGCTGTTTGATTAACTTTAATTTTATTCTATATTACATCGGGTTTTTATACTCGGCATAATTCCATTTTTTTCATTAGAGTGAGCAGTTTAATATTATTTTTTACATATACTTAAGCTACTTTTACATACTCTAAGCCTAATTCTACAACCTTTCTCATGCTTCACATATTTTTCACTCAACGATATTTTTCAATTTCTTTAATAAATTTGAACTCGAACCGAAGCGTTGTCCAATTAGAAGTTTTGTTAATAAATTTATGCGATTCGCTATTATGCAAAACGAAACAAAAAGAACGCCGATCGCATTCGTATTGTTGACAAATCTTTTACAAAAGTTAGGAAATTTTTGAGTCGTTTTGTTCTGCGTGTCACGTGTTTGTATTCTATAATCTTTGGTGAAGTATGTATTTGGAAATATATTAAATCTCTTTAAATATCATATTCTTTATTAAGCTTAGGAATAGTTTCGAAAATTTTTGAGATATGTATGTTTTACTCATATTATGAATCATATTATCGGTAAATAGCTTCTGTTTAACAGATAACAAAGAATAATTTTAAGATTCGCACAGCGGTGTTAGGATTAGAAAATCTCATAATAATTTGTACGACGTTATGAATACTATTTATTTCATATTATTCACAAAGTTCAACTGCGATAATTGAGCTAGGCTTTGTTTAAATTGTAACACATTTTAACTCAAAGAATGAAAGGTGAATTCTATGGATGTTTAACTTATCGTGAATACAGTGTATATTCGAAGTTATAACTGTTCTTTTTTATTCCTTTCTTTGTATAAAGGATCCACTTCTAATAACCTGTGTCCTTCTTCTGTTTGATGGATATCAAAATATCTATACATGAGTAATTTATACAAAATAGATTCAAAATAATTTTGAACTATAATTAAACAGCGCGTTTGGCGCTATTTGTTTGTGATATCAATTATGATAAATAAGTAAAATAGAATTTACTTTCATCGATTCTTCCATGAATTCTTACATAATTTAAAATAAGAAACCTTAACATGAACAAGATTCTCTATCTGCCAATAAGGAAAATATATACAAATCGTATATTGTAGACATATATAAATACGAAATGAGGAATATATATATATGTATGTATATTCATATAGTTATTGCTTTAAATAATTATATTTTTTCAAAAAATGCACTACTGCATTCGTTAAGGAATTTAATGACGATACATAATCTATTTGATATTCATTTATATAAACGTGAATCTATTCGTAACTGTAACTATGTTTAAGTATGCATAGAATTTTCAGCCAAAATATTCTATTTATTAATATCACTAAAAACATTTTAAAAGTTAGTAATAAAAGTTAATCTAAATGTGAAGGTTTTTCTCAAAAAATGTAGCATTTATCAATTGAAATGTTTATGTATAAACACTTTTACAATTGTAATAGATTATATATAGATATGTATATGTAGTATTAACAATCAAGAGTGCGCGTTATAAAACAAAAAAAGACAAAATAAACAGTATTAAACCACTTACTGTATGATAATTGTGGAAAATAAAACTTATAAATAGAACTTATAATACAAAAAGGATGCCGTTGTTTTTGTATTTAAAATTGTAATTGAATAATAATTTATGATATGTGATGTTTGAACATTACTGCAAAATACGTAAAGTTAGTTATAGGTAAGCGTTTTCTCTGCACGTCTTGTTATGTTCTGAGCAAATATCGAATTTGGCATCACTGTAACATAGACAGCTCATTGTGAATAAATCTGTTATCTGTTATCTGACAGCTCATTGTAGGCATTTGCTATATTATTCTCTTTGTTTATTTGTTGTGTGGATTGGTACAAATATTTTCGTTATAGTGAAAATGACACGACATGCTAGAAATTGCACTGCCGGAGCTGTTTATACATATAATGAGAAAAAGCGTGATGCAGCGGAGTCTGGTTATGGAACGAATGCTCAACGTCTTGGAAAGGATTCTGTAAAAAGTTTCGACTGCTGTTCGCTGACGCTGCAGCCTTGTCGCAATCCGGTGATCACCAAAGATGGATATCTCTTCGACAAAGAAGCTCTTCTGCAGTATATAATAACGAAAAAGAATGAATACAGTCGTAAGTTGAAGGAATATGAAAAACTGAAGAAAGCCGAAGATGTGATAGTGACGGAGGAGCTGAGTAAACAACAACAAAAATGCATCGAAAATTTTGTAAATGCTGGTAAACCTGTGGCTGGACAGACGCCGCAAAGGGGCACAAATACTTCTCTTGCCTCGACGTCTAAGGGTGCTTTAGCACCTGCTATCAACGACACAGAAACCTCAATTTCGAATATGAGTAATGGCAATGCACAGAAATTGCCAAGTTTCTGGATACCATCTGAGTGTCCTAATGCTGGCTTGGCTAAGGCGAAGAAGCCAGATCCAACTATATTATGCCCAGTATCGCAGAAACCTTTACGTGTCAAAGATTTAATTGATGTGAAATTTACTTTATTGCGCGACGGTGATAAAACTAAATCGCTTATTGCAAAGGAAGCACGTTATATGTGCCCAGTTACGCATGATGTACTCAGCAATGCGGTTCCTTGTGCCGTGCTTAGGCCAACGTAAGTTCTTTTATTAGTTTAGAAATGAAACTGAGTTCCTAAAAATCTTCACTTTTGTTTACAGCGGCGATATCGTTACAATGGAATGTGTAGAGAAGCTTATCAAAAAGGATATGATACATCCACTTACAAATCAAAAGCTTAAGGAAAAAGACATCATTGTCTTACAAAGGGTATGCAATAGTTTTAATTACGATATTACAATATTAAACAGTTGATAATTATTGTTATTTGTTCAGGGTGGCACTGGATATGCAACAACAAACGATAATCTTCAAGCACAGGAAAAACGACCGGCACTACAAGTTTAATAAAATAAGAATATAATTAATAAATAGTCTCAATAGATAAGATATATGTTACAAAAAATGTATGGAAAAACCAATTAGTATGAAACTTTATTAAAATTGTTTTTAAATATGTGAATTCGTGTATTTGTCGTTTCAAAATATGAGAACATTTAACTGACTAAAGAAATCAAATTGGCGAAAGCTATTCACTTTACAGAGTATTTCATACTAAAATATTTTAATTGATATTAAATCTATTGAATTGAATTGAAATTTTTTTGAGCCATTCTAAACAACAATTTTAGTACAATTTATTGAATTTGTAACGAAAGTTAAGTATTAATCATTCTAAACTACAATTTAAGTACAATTGATTCAATTTGTAACGAAAGTTAAGTATTAACATCTGAGGTGATTCCTTGAAGGTCGTATTCAAGGAATGCACTAACCTTGAATTGTGCTCACCCAATTTAATGTGGATTTAATTCTGCATTATAAAATGCACAACATGCAATTTTGAGACATAAAATTCAACAGTCGACACAATTGGAGTAAACAAAGGCTTCTGCGTAAAAATGCTTCTGCGTAATGCATCAAAAATGCTCGGCAGTCAAAGGTATTCGGCTTTCGCGGCCCGTCGACGCTCCTTACCGTGAAGCGATCGCAGTCGAAAATCTTTGGGTCAACATCGGGATATATCTGGAGTGCCTCGCATCGTAGGTATTCTCGGACATGGTGTCCGGCGTAGATTCGGGATCGGAATGGTAGTGAGTCGAAGATATATGCAACGCCCTGGCGCACGTTCATGTCTCTATCGTGGTCGAGGCGCACTGCGATGAGGACTCAAGACCAGCAAAGCAGCGTACACATAAAACTGGTTTTACTGCAACAACAACGCAACATAAATCAGCCGAAAACAAAGCGAAGACAATCAATACACAAAGACGATCAACAGCACATGCGAAACCAGTTTTCTTTGCGTAACAACAACAACATAACACAACTCGGAAGCGAAGCAGAAGTAAGTAAGCAAAGGGATTAATGGAAGGCCAGTGTACAACAACAAAAATAAGGCACTACTGTTATAGAAGTAGTATAAAAGCCGCAGCGAAGTTACACTCAGGGCTTTTTGAATTCAATCTTCACAAACTGAAACCGAGATCAGTGACACGCGAATATCCTTGGTTCATAGGTTTCATCTGCATTTGGTGGAGAGCTCACAAGCTGAAACCATATTCAGATCTCGTCAGATTAGTCCTTGCACTAGTCCAGTGACACACGAATATCCCTTCTACATAGTTTTCATCTGCATTTTGCTGCTCATTCATCTGCTGAAGCCAAACGCAAACGGACACAGGCATATGTGTTCAATGTATTCCCAATAAAGTTTCCTTGATCCCATATATACGCGAATGATATTCTTACTTCCCGAAAATAACTTATATTATATATATATATAGTTATACCGTTATATACAACTCGATATTGCTTTCAATTGAAGCCCTATGATTAAGCCGTAGATTAGAAGTGAAAATTGTAGTAGATATAAGATAATTAAAGTGAACAATAAAGAAATTGAAATTTAGAAAAACCATAAATGTTGTGTTCTTCTTTATTTTTCACAGTTGAACCTAGGAAAACGGCGAGCATATCCTACCAACGAAAAATAGTTCGTTCCAAATTAACAAATTGGAAAAAATTCAAGACTGTAAATGTAATATCTAGAAAACAGAAATGTAGAAGAAGAACAAACTTCTGAATAACAAGATGAACTTATAATTTCAATTAAATATAATTAATTATATAAGAGTTATATGGAACCACAGAAAGAAGTTTTTAGTAGTTATCTTTATATATAATATATTCAGCATTAATCTTTATATATAAAAATCAATGCCACTTTTATTATTATTATTATTTATTAACAAATTCATACACCAAGCCAAGAGTCTTTTATAGTAACATTATTGTTTTACATTATGACTTATTCAAAATTAGGTTACAAAAAAAAAAAAAATTCAAATTAAATTAAATTAAAAAGATAGAAGGATGGAGTAAAAAGGTAAGAAGTACAGAACAGAGGAAAAAAAAAACGAAAAAAAAGAATGAGCAGAAAGAGAGAAGAGAATAGACTTACAACATCGAAAGGAAGCGAACTACCAATTGCCTAAACCTACCAACACCTCAAATAAATGCGTTTACTTTTATAGAGATTGTTTTTCCATTTACCACAACTTCCCTTTTTAAACTTTTGAATACATCTACAAATTTTCGCAAGAAATCAGTAATGCTATTTGGTTTCGTGAAACCCACATATGAACCAATCACTTAAGGATTTGTTGAATACATATTATTTATCAAACCTAATATGGGCCAAAGTTGTGTTCTCGAGTTTTTAAATAGCGGTAACTCATCAATTCCTATGTTGATGCTAATGCTATCATTGAGGATGCAATAGGGACTGCTGGGTAGAATTTTTTTGTGTATGTTTGGTATGTGTGAGAAGAGGTCGTAAAATATATTTTACCATTCTACCCTCACCCTAACATTAGTTAATCGCGAGTTTAGTTTTACATTAAAATTCCTTATAGCACTTTCAAATCATTTACGAGAAGCTTTGTGTCATATTGACTTGCAAAATTTTATAAGATTTATTTGCAGTTTACATTTATTTTGTTTAACAATCAAAAATCCCCGATATATATTATATATATATAAATTATATATTATAAAATATTGAAAAAACCATCCAGAAGTATTGTCATTTTTTACGATGTCGAAGTGCTTTATGCAAAGAATTTGATGGCGTTAATTGCCATCAGTTCCATTAGTCTCATTGCAATTTTTTCATTGTGTCTGTAATCACACATTGCAATCAAAACGTCAGTTAAGCGATTTTCTCAATGAAACCAAATCCCAAACGTCGCGAAAATAGCTTAAACTACAATCAATCTCTTTTTAATTTATGGAATTCTTCTTTTTTTAAATTAAAGATTAGGAAATCTTTGTTATCATAAGGAACTCTTCTGCTATTCCTTCAATATGTTGTACTAAAGCTTAAAAAGGCTCAATAAATTTTTAAAAAAGTTAAAAAATACTTTCACCGTTTCTTTTGTAGGTTAGGGGAATTGTAGGTACGTTTTGTAGGTAATTGACTGAGTTATTATCAATTATCATTTTTATTATTAGAAGAAGGTAATCTCAATTTCGTGAGGAGGTTCTCGGGTAATATTTATTTTTGAAACCTCTACAACAGAAATAACAACCGTCTGAGTGTGCAGCAACGAAAAACTACTTAATAAGTACAGAAATGTCCAAAAGAAATTTAGTGCAATTATCCATTTTTGTCATTGCAGGAAAACAAATTATTGTCAGATGCGAGCAACATTTTTCTAATGCAAAACCAAGCAAAAAATTAAATATATCACTAATGTCTACGAATACACAGAGAAAAATGTTAAGAAGCTGAATTTTAGTAATTTTAATATCTTTGATTTTTTATTTTTTTACTGTGTTTAACTTATTTTTATTTTATAAAAGAAAAAAAAAATGTTCACCATGGAAGCGATTATTTTAAGTGCATTAAAGTGTTACCTTTAGAAAAATGGCAGCAATAAATTCCGTTCGTTGCCCAAAAATACATGCAAATAAAAAATGTTCAATTAGGCTTATTTACAAACAGGCTGCTGATTTTAATGCTGTTGTTTTTGTTATGTTATTAAATTATTCGAAAATTGAAAAAAGTACACACATTTAAACAAGAAAAAACTAAATAGTAAACACACACTAAACAGCGTATCAACAGCCGATGGGCTAATTTAAATTGCGACGCTTAGCCACCTTCATTTTCATTTGTGTTGGTCAGCGGAATACATTTTGCTTAAGTGCGAGTATAACAGCAGCAGCAACAACTGACAACAATACAACAACAAAAGCAACTGCAGTAAATCATGGGGAAGAGATCGCATCCTAGATTTCATATCACTTTTCACTTGTATGGCGCTTACCTTGTTGCTATTACACTTGCTCTCTGTTGTTGTTGTTGTTGGTATTGCACACAATTGCGATCTCTTACAATCAAAGCTCAAAAGTACGCAAATATTCAACAGCGATGAATGAATGGACGGGTGCTCTGCTTTCTCTTATGCTCTGCTCTGTTCTCTCGGTTACTCTCAGAGCTTCTCCATCTTTTGTTGAAATAATCAAATTATATTGTCAAATTAAACTTGTAAAATACTTTCAAATTCATATTTAAATTAAAATTCGTATTAATTTTTAGTTAATTAATTTAATTTTCTTGGAATTAAATATTTCTCCAATAAATATTGGGATGAAAGTGAAGAAGAATTGGAACAAAAAGTTTAATAAAGGACTTATTTTTAAGTAATTTATTAGTTTTAACGATTTTTTTGATTAGAATTGTAATTTATATTTTATATTTATATATACATAATTTATAATTATAAATAAAATACTTTTCTATCTTCCATTTTTGCAATTGAATCATCAAT
Organism: Thecophora atra; assembly: GCA_937620795.1. Taxonomy (NCBI): domain Eukaryota; kingdom Metazoa; phylum Arthropoda; class Insecta; order Diptera; family Conopidae; genus Thecophora; species Thecophora atra. The sequence continues at coordinate 66,611,515 of OW569397.1, read as the reverse complement.
TCAATTTTCTCCAATTTTTCCATTTAATTTACATAATCTTCGCTATGAAACATTAGAGAATAAAGAATATCCTAACTAATATTATTACTTATTAATTAATAAAATAATAAAAAATAAAACAAATAATAATTACAGATTAAAATATTTACAATGCGAAAAAATTGTGCAATAAAATTGTGTCTTGCTGCAATATTTTTTACATTTTTAATTAGGATTTATGATTGTTTCCTTCAGTTGCTCTTCGCTCTCAGTTGCTGACACTTTCATTTCTTTCCCTTCGAAAAGTTTTACATTACTTCGGCAGCGACAGAGCAAAATGAGAGCGATTTCGAGAGTGAGAGAAAGAGAGCGACGAGATCGTATTTTGAGTGTGTCGCCAAAAGACGACGCGACGACATCAAATGTTTTAAAAACTATCCAAAGAGAACAGTAACATTAACAACAGCAACATTGACAACAACAACGCTAACAACCAAAATACCGAAAATTTATATAAAACGGAGAACTTAAAAAGGCAGACAGAAGGAAGAAGGATGGAAGAATGAAGGAAGGGGAGAGGAGAAGCAGACACAAAGAACAACAACGCATAAAACAGCAATAAAGTGCCATCGGAGAAAAAAATCAAAACTAGCGAAAGAAATGAAAAACTTTTCGACCGCGATGGACATTTCGAAATTTTCCACATGAAAATTTCTATTTTACACGATTTGAAGATGCGAGAAGCGAGACATCCAAACGAGACATTCACACGCTGGTCACGCGGAGAACGAAACGGTTAACGACGGATCGCCAACGGATGCGCGCGAATTCAACGGATGCACGATCGATCGCGCTGCAAACGCAGAATTCGCAGATTCGTGCTAAAAAATAAGCGCAGTCCATGAAAAAAGTGAGGAGAAAAATACTGTTAAAACGGGATTCAAATGTTTCAAATTAAAGCAAAATTAAATATTTATTGAAACAGTGTAATAAAATGTGTGAGAAAGCGAAAAAGGATGCAGAAATGATTCTAGGTTATGAAGAAATCAAATTACGTATTTTAATCCTTTAAAATTGAATTAAACTTAAAAATCATGGGAAAAAACTTATATTTTTAAAAAAACCAATTAAAATTAATTACTGATCTAAGTACACGCGAAAATTAGCAATAAATTAAATAGTTGAACATAAATAATGACCAATGAAAGAAATTAATTTAATAAATTAAATAAATATTAAATAACTTAAAAATGTGTAGAAATTACATTGAAGAATTAATAAAATGTAAGCGATTAGAATAGATTCAATAAAAATTCAAAAAGTGCAGAAATCAATAAAAATCATAAGCAAAAAAATCAGAAAAATGGACAAAATAGTTTTTTAATAAAAACTATAGATGAAAGTTGAAAAAAACTAATAAAAGTACATATTAATAATTTCAACAAAACATTTCAAACGAAATTCACTGTATTAAGGAAAAAATTAAATGCTCACGATTAGGAAAACAGGGAAAAAGAAAGGACAAAAGCATCTCAAAGCGGAAAAAATAAAATAACGTGATTAAGAAAGAAATTGAATTTAATTCATTGAAAGTAAAAGAAATTATTCCTTATTCTACATTCATTCGTTTTGTAAAGGCCAAGAATAGTTTCTTTTGAATTAAAATTTAAATAGACTGCAGGAATCTATTAAAATAAATTACGGAGGAATTATAACAATAAATTACAGAGCATTTATGAAAATAACTTACGGAGAATCAAAGCCATCTTTTGAGCCTTTGTAATTTACAAAGAATTAATTGCCTAAATAATGAATAATTGCTTAAATAAAATTGCATTTAAATAATAATAACATTAAATATAGTTCGTTAAATAGAATTGAACTAAATGTTTGTAGATAATAAAAACAAATTCTTATTCGAACAATTGCATTTGCATACTGAACATTTCTTTACATAAATAAATAAGTAATATTATTCCATTAATAAATAAGTAAATTCATAATAAATAAAAAGTAAGTTAATAAGTAAAGAAATAAATAAATAAGAGAATAAATAAAATAAAAATAGCAATAAATAATTATTGTATTAATTTAGTTTATTTAATTGTATTTTAGGTTAATATCAACGAAATTAGGAAATAATAATAATAGGGAACTACGAAAATTTTAACTAAAATTAATATCAAATTCCCACTAAAATTAAATTAAAATTCCCACTAAAATTATTTTAATTTCTTTCCTTTTTGATACCCTTTATTTGCAATTGGATCTTCATTTCGGCTTTTTTTAGCCAGTAGCGAGCGCCACGCTTTCTACGCTTTCTCCAGTTGAACGCGCATCAGAAGAAGGAGCGTCTAATAATAGAGATGCCGAAGTGACTGGGATCGAAGAGCGCAGAACGAGAGCGAGAGAGAGCACCGCGTTGAGCTGGATCTCACTTTACGTTTAGCCAGGAAGTTTTGCCAAAAAATCATTTCGAATGTAAAAATAAAATCACAGCAACACAACAAACAGCAGCAGCCACAAAGAAGCAATTAGAAATAAAATTGAGACGTCTAAGTAACGGTGCTTTTATTAATGTTGTTGTTGTTGTCATTGCTTTTTCCAAATTTCTCAGTTTAGCTGATTGCTAGAAACTATTTTTAGTTGTTCGCACTAAAATCTGGAGTGGTTTTTTTAAATTTAATTTCAGTTTTTGTCGCTTTGTTTTATTTCTTCGCTTACGAGTCGCTTTGATTACGTGATTTGGAAGTGACAATGACTTTTTCTTACTGCAAAAATTTCGCTGCTTTTTTGCATTTTGTTAATGTAAATGAAATAAAACTTTAAAAAAATAATACGTTGAACTGAATAAAATAAATTAAATACAGCAATTTTTTTTTCAAAAATATATAACGGTAATTTTTTGTAGTTTCTTTTTTATAGTTTAGTTTTTTATAGTTTAGATTTTAATTGAACTTGCGTTGTTTTGTTTGTTTCTTTTGTGTTGCGAACAACACCAAAAACTGACACCGAGTTTAAAAATAAATCTGTAATTCATTAAACGCCGTCCAACAATAAGAAATAATATTTGCATTTTTGGTAAACAACACCGCAACAAACACATCAAACATAATAGAAATCGAAGCCGTACTTAATGAGAAATTTTGTATCATAACAGAGAGGTGTAATATAAAAGTTCTAAAAAATGAATGCCACTAACAGAGAAATGCAGTTAACACAAAACAAAGCCATGAGGCCAACAGCGGTCCATAAGAGCGAAATGCATCTAACAGAAATTCAGCTGCTGTTATGATTATCTGTTATAAATAATGCATGTTTCACGTTGGAGACGGATGTAAATCAAAAATCATAATAAAGAAATGTTGCTAACAGAGAAAAGCCGCAACGCTGTTATGAATATTTGACAAGGATTTGCATTGGGTCTATCACAGATAATATAACAGACACGTAGCACTAAAAATATTTCAATATAAACTAAATTCAAATGCCTCCAAGATTTTTTCGTAGTCTTTCACTTGCTTCTGAAGTGATTCCTTTTTGCTGCTGTTGTTGTTGTTGCATTTCTGGTGAATTTCGGTTTTGCTTTGCGTGATGTTTTTCCTTCAATTTATTTCGGATTTCTGTCGCTGCTGTAAAATCAGAATACACTAAAAACACGAACAACAAAGTAGAAAATAGAAAACAACAAAGAAATCAAAACAAAACGAACACAAAAACTAATCAAACACGATAAATTTTAAAATTACCGGTAAAAATAGCCCTCGGACAAAATTTATATCGCATGCATTGCAAAGTCTCAAGCATGTAAAATAACACAAATAAAAAGAAAGTGAAACAATAACAACAACAACAACAACACTACACCACTGAAAGAATCATCAACAAATGCATAAAAGTTAGTGGACAATTTTGACTTTGTTGTTGTTGCTGTTTTCGGTTTTCCGTTGACACTTTTTTCGTCTTTTTGTCTTTTTTCGTGTACGAGGCAAGACAATAGAAATTTTATATAAAATGAAGGCAGCCAAGAACACAATAGAATGGAATTGAATTAGCTGAAAGTTAAAAAAAGGCTTATAATGTGTGCAGCTAATCTAAGCAATTGCAACAACACCAACAACAACAACAACGACATTAGATCGGAGCAAACACAAATTTAGAAATGTAATAAATAAGAAAATTAAATGTAGTATATACAATACAATATGTAATTTAATTGCCAACACCGAAGTACTTGGACAGCAACAAAAATAACAACAACAACAACTGAAAGACAATACAAAATAAGCGTTTCGCATTGACTTGTGCCACTTGTGTTTGTGAATTTTACGTAGAGAGTGTGTTTTTTGTTGCATGCGATTCCCGCTCTTCTTCTCGTTTTCCATCACTTGCGCAAGAAAAAGATCGCAGCATATCAATGTCCAATACAAGCAAAAGTCCAAAAATAAAATTGTAAAAGTAAATTATAATATTAAAGTTGTATTAAAGAGATATTTATTTATTCAATACAATTAATACCATTAATTCATAGATTTACATGATTATTCAGTGAGTAACTTTTGGCGGTCATCGTCTTAAATCGGGTTTTCTCGCCTCTTCGTACAGAGAAGACGTGTTTTTCAGAGACGGCGTCGTTTAAACACGAAGACGCCGCCGTCTTCGCTTCGCCGTGTCGTAATAACCTCAGACACGCTTGCGTATACGCAATATATATTAACGCAAGCAATTCTCAATTGAATTTCAACGCTTAAGAATTTTATCGCATGAGTGTAAACTGCCGATTTGACTGCAATTACTTATCTCGCATGATTTGTAACAAAACTGAGCAATTTTCTACTGAATTGAGCAAACAAAATGTAAAGATGAGAAATTTTTGGAGAACTTGGTAATGTTTTTCGTAAACCAGATTGATAATTGAAAATTACAGATTAGTCGAAAAATTATCCAATGTAAATTTTAATTGGAATGCAGATCTCTCACTCAATCAAAGTGGGAACTTTTCAAACAAGTGTCCTCAAAATAAAAATAAACAAAAAAAGTAAATAAATAAACAGAAGCACACACACACACCTGTAAAGAGTGAAGGGAAATAAGAAACTTGAGCAACCCCACAACAACAATTTTACAAAATAAATTCGAAGCATGTGGAAAATTTGTACAAAAGCGAAGATTTTAGTTAAAAAGGCACAGGAAAATTTTCGCGTTGGAAAAGAAACATTTGCAATAAAACGAAGAATAAAAACAACAACAACAAAGCAATTTATGCAGTCGAACTCGAATGGGGCACAACAAAATCAAATACTGTAAAACTACATACATAAAAAACAACAACAACGACAACATCAACAAATGTACAATTTGTGATTTTATTCAATTTCAAGTGCCAAAAATTAGGCAATTTCTGATTTGTGGATTTGTGTTTTATATAAACTTTTTTTTGCATACAGTGTTAAGTGATTTACTATTTTTAAAAAGGAATTTATTAATATGAATATAGAAGTTATATTTTATATAGAATTTACAGAATCAAATAAATAGAAAGTACCGAAAATTAACATAAAATCAAATCTAAGTAAATAAAAACTTAAAATTAATCATAAAAAGATTAAAAAATAATCAAGAGATAATTTTTATTTTATATATTTGTTTATTGATTGTCTATAACTCAGATTTTAATAAAAATTCAAATATGAGCAAAACTCAAATAATCATTTATCGAATATTAAACATTTAACAATATTACACGCAATATTATTTAAATAAAAGAAGAACTAGACTAAAAAGTGAAAAAATATCTTCACGTGGATTATGGAACATGTTAATGCAGCGACTTCCCTGCGTCAACAGTTACAACAACCGCAGTACCAACAACAACAGCAGCAGCATCATCAGCTACAGCAGCAGACGCAACTGCAGCAACACCAAAATGACAATCAACAACAATTCTGCCTCAGATGGCACAATCATCAGGTTTGTTTTAACAGATAAAAAAATATGTCAAAAAACAATTCATTCAATTTGCTTTTCTTTCGTTATCCTGGTAAAAATCCTTTGTTTGAGAAATTTAAGTTAAATTACAATTTAAGGATGTTGATATATTTATTCGTTTTTATTTTTGTGTAAAATATCACGTTGATTATTTAATTTGATGCATTAATTGTGTCGAACTTCCAAGAGAAGGACTTTTTTGACAATCAACGAGGATTAGCTAGGATCATATATACATATATATAATTCCGTTGATAATAGTCATTGAATTTCAGTACAAAATTTATAGTAAAAGGACCATATAGAAGTTTAAAGTTATTAAAAATTAAGGAAAACTCATATTTATAACGTTACAGAAATAATAATTAACTTATTTACATTTTTACCAAAAATAGATCTGGAAAATGTGTATATAAATTTTGCGACCATTAAAAAAAACATTATCATTAGAAATCATTAAATTATTTTTAACGAGTACAGTTTTTACGTTTTCCAAATCTCTTTATGGGCGATAAATTCAAAGTGTTAATATACATTGAAGTTTTTATTGAAACAATAAATTTACGAGCATCGGCTGCGGTTTTTGCTTAGGAAAAGCAAGAAATTAAAAAATAATTTTTACTTTTTAAATACCGTCGAAATGGCGATAAATTTCAATTTAACAGAAAAAACTCTTAAATTTTTTTCTCTGATAAAATTAAGAATAATATATATTATTTAAAATATCATACATTAAATACATATACATACATTAATAAATAACTTATTTGAAAAAAAATTATATCATCATCATTTTAGAAAATGTTAGGATTTCAAATACAAAGAGATTTTCATTTTCAGGACGCTGTAAACGACCCTTATTTCGTTTTATAAACTGCATGATATTATAACAGTTTCCCATAGCACACTGACTACAGAAATGGGAAATTTATAATTAACAGTTGCTGCTTTTTGGAAAAGGATGCAGAATTTTACGTCTGATTCCCAAAAAAAGAAACTTGAAAAAGAATAGTGAAATAAATACGAGACACACAATAAATCTATCTATCGTTATAATAAAAATTCTGCGTAATTATAGTCGAAATTAGTCACGCAACATGGAACTAGGACATTTACATGTTGTATGCAGAAAATACCTAAAATCTCTTTGCGAATAGATTATTTTTAAATGATTTTCTGTTGCATAGTATTTGTCCCGATGTCTTTCCGCGTCTCGTTCTTTTCTGTGTTGCCTAAAATAAAAATTCTCCATTTGTGCGCGTATAATGTATTTCGACTGGGCCGCACTGGACATTGCTTTGAGTTTTGAAAATGTCACCTGCTGTTATAAAAATAACAGTATTCGACAAGCACACATGACTAAGGCACGAAATTGCATGTTGTTGGTGTTGCTCGGTGACGCGTTATTTTTAAACATCGACGTTCGGATATTTGCACACCCAAATCTCAACAAATAAATTGGAATAAATTACTACGAGTTGGTGCATTTAATAGAAACAAAAAACATTTTATAAAATTGCAAGAAATACTTCGAGAAACTGCAAGCAACAACAACGTTTTGAGTAGCCAGACAAATCCAAATTATTTACGTATGTACGTACAAATAACTCATATATTCAATTCATACTAGAACATACATTTATAAAAGAAAAGTATTTCGAAATTTTTAGTCTATGAATCTCCGTCGACATTTCGCTGGCCGCCTGTCTGTCTATTTGTCTGTCTGCCGGTTTTTTCCATACACTTCCGTGCATGTGCAGATTAGACCAGATTTACTGGTGACTTCGGTATTGATGATGGCTGAAGACTCAGCAAAATTTTATTATTAATTCATGTTCGAAATAAAAATTCATATTTATGGGAATAATATTTCTGGATTACTAAATTACGTAAACTAATAAAAACGTCTTGAGTTAACGACTTGATAAACTCTAAAGACCCGCAGTTGATTTTGTTGGAATGATTTCAGCCTCAAAAGAGAAAGAAAAACCACAAAATTTGATTTTTCTAAAATCTTTAATGGACTCCAGATTTAATTTTCGACAGGAATTATTTCTTAATCAACTTTTATTCACTTTAGTTTAGTATTTATTTTCATTATTAGTGATGGTAAGGAGTAGTGCACTGAGACCTGTTGTTCTATTGCTTCCTGCTCGAGCTCAAACTTCCTGTACGAGCCGTATCCTCTCTAAGGAGCTAAGATAATTTTACTAAGCTTTACGGATCTTACTGTGTCCACACTCATGTAAACTATTTGAAATATTGCAAGAAGTGAGTATGTGAATTGGGGTAAACGGTCAAAACTATGGGTCCGTTTTTTATACCTCTATCATTAAACCAAACATTGATTTTATAATTTTTACTTTCTTGTATACGTGGTAAATACAAAAAAAGGATTGTTAATCACGAAAAATTTCGATATTGAGATTTTGATGGTAACCCACATTTTGACGTGTGTACATATGTACGTCTGTACGTATGTACGTATCCTCAATAACTCAAAAACGCAGAAACGAAAAATGTTGAAATTTGGTATTTGAGACTCTTCTAAGACGTAGTTGTGCACCTACCTTTTTGTATGCAATCGCTCACGCCAAAAGGACACTTCTCTTGGGGGATTTTTCAAATTTCATGCATAACTCACAACCAAACACCGCCAGAAAGTAGATATTCGGTATTTAGGGCTCCTATAACATCCATATATAATCGACTTTTTGCCTAGATCGCTATCGCGAAGAGCACACTTCTCTCGAAGGATTCTATATTATTCATAACTAAGATGCAAATTTTTTAATTGAAATTACTTTAGGCACAAGGAAGTCATGTGTTGGTCACATCAGATATATTTAGTATAAAATTGTCTGTATTACTGTTTTAAACTTTAGACATAAGTTTTTTATTTTTGATAATAATTATTTAGTTTAAAAAAAGTTTTGACAAATTAACTATTTCGTTAAAAACTTGAAATGTAAAATGTAAAACAGTAATTCTCAATTCTGAGCTTCGTTGGTTAAAAGTGGCTCAACTTTATAACACTTATCCAACTGTTTGAAAATGTGAGATTAAAAGTGGAAAGGGCCTATGCATTTCTTAGTAACGGTCACAAATTTAGCAATGTGTTAAAAACCTCTACTTTGGTTTAAGAAGAATAAACTTTATTCTTTCGAAAAACTTCCTAAAACTATGAATCACTTATCCCAAAAAAGGTTTCCAGTTAATTGCCTTTAAATGCAATATCCACGCCCGCCGATTGGTTTCTCACTGAACTTTAAGTGACTGCACCAAAAATATTATTTTTTTTGCATTTCGTAGTTTCTTATAAACAGCATCAGCAAAGAGAAAATTACTATGAATTAATAAAAACCTTAAATGAAGCAAAAAGGTATCCAACCAAGTAGATTATGATTTCAACATTATGGTCGACTCTTATACTTATTATGAGATAAATCTTAAAGTTGAAAAATAAAACTAATTTTAGTAAGGATAAATATACAAATGTGTATGTCTCAGTTCTTAGCTTCTGGAATAATAAATTGGGTGCAACTCCACAGATAGGTCCGGTCCCACTAGTGAGGTATTGGCTTTGAAAGCAACATGCTCTGGTAGCCACAATTGATGTAACCTGTTTTTTGCTCCAAGCAAGTTCATTTTCTCAAAGCATTCCTATAAAACCCTAGAATGGGATATGGTATGAGGTTGAGGTATGAGGTATATGGTATGACTCTCAGTTAAGATTGCAATATTTTCTTCTCTAAAGTCCTATCCAAGTTGAATTTCGCGCATGCGCATCCTATAGTGAGTCCTTCTTCTTGCATTTCGATATGCAGATGTAGAGGTATAAGTTTTAACAAGATTTCCATCGGTAACGTGCGAGAAATATACATACATTGCTGCAGGTTTACGTATGCAAACCAGACTTTCTATCTTATTTAAGGTCTTGCACTGTAATTTTCCCTGGCTGCCCAAAACTATTGCTCCGTATGTGATGATAGGCCTGATTATCTATCGCATGATTGACGGTGTACATCCCCATTTTTTTTTTCTGCAATAGTTCTGGCGATCATTAAGGATCTCATTGCTCGATTGACTATTCAGTCAACATGCGGATTCCATTTTAGCCTTTGGTCTAAAGTTACCCGTAAGTAACTAGACTTTCATGTACACCATTTCCGCTCCATCCATTGTAATTGGGCCAAGTAGTTTGAGCTTATATTTTCTTGTAAAACTACAATTGTAGTTTTGTTTGGGTTAAAAAGGAGCCACACATTATCGCACCATTGTCTTGCTATTCTCAATATCTGTTAAATTTTACCAGGGAGTTCTTCTTCAAATTTACCTACAGTTAGTACAAATATGCCATCAGCATACGCTTGGCAGTAGAGTCCTGCCTAGAGGTTGTACAAGAGCCCATAGATTACTATGCTCCACAGAAGTGAAGAAAGTACTCTTCCTTGCGGTCTCTTTCTTATCCCTACATTATCTCCTACATTAGTAGTTATTTTCCTTGTTATTCCGTCCTTAACCGTTACATGCGACGTATTGTAGAAAGGTCCTTATATGTCTGAGAATGTACAGGGGACAGTCTCCATGAATTCCAAGGTTCCAGTGCGGTTTCTGTTATTTTTTTTTATTATTTAAAATTTTTATTATTAAATTGAAGCGTTTGTTTAATTGTACCTATAAATATTATATTGTTTCTTGCTGTTTTGTCCGCAGACTAGTTTACTCAGCACGTTGCCCATTTTATTGGACCAGTCGCACCTCACCGACGTCACGCTCTCCGCCGAGGGTCGCACTCTGCGTGCGCACCGCGTTGTGCTAAGCGCTTGTAGTACCTTCTTCCTGGAGCTCTTTCGAGCACTGGACACCACAAATCATCCCGTCATCATCATACCGGGCGCCTCGTTTGCTGCCATCATGGCGCTGTTGACTTTCATGTACTCGGGTGAGGTGAACGTGTACGAGGAGCAGATCCCGACGCTACTCAGTCTGGCCGAAACGTTGGGCATCAAGGGACTGGCCGATGTACAGAATAATGTAGCTGCTCCAAGTTGCTTTTTAAGAATTCATTTAAAGTCTATTTCTTTGTAGTTGCAAAAGAATACTAGGAGACAGCCGGATATCACTGATCCTCAGCAGGTGAAGCAACAGCAAAAGCTCGAAGTGGAGACACCCCCGACGCCGTTGTCACCACCGGATTTCAACCCTCAGCATGGCTCCGCTTTGCTGCCATCAACGGCTCCATTGGGAGCTTTGCAGCCACCCTCAGCAGCAGGAGTACCGAAAGTGCCTACACCACTCGAGAACCTGTTCCTAAAGTCGCTGCAGTTCTATCCGAATCTGTTACCGCAACCGCTGAACTTCTCGCAGTCGGCGCTGAACAAGACTAGCGAGTTGCTAGCCAAGTATCAGCAGCATTGCAGCTTGTACCAAAGTGCTTTCAGCGGCTGCATCTCTCCGTTGCAGCAACAGTTAGAAGAGGCGCCAGCCATTGGCAATGAGGCAAGCAGTAACAAGCGATTATGTACCAGCGAAAGAAGACAGCACCAACATCAGCAACAGAAAGACATAAAGCGCATTGATAAAATAGTTGAGAGCTTACGTTGTAGCAACAAAGCACCGCCCAGTGACAGCTACATGGCGGCAGTGCAACATCCCCAGCTGCAACCGCAACAACATCAGCAGCAGCACTTTGCGCCGCTCAGTGTTAAAACGTCCATTGCTAGTTTCGGGCAAAACTTGTCGCCGCATTTGAGCAGCAAACCAGGCATGTTCACAGCGGCCACATCCCAGCAGCAGCAGAAGCAACAGCAGCAACAAGCAACTCAGCCTTCAATGCACCGAGGCTACGGCTCCCTAGAAGAGCCAACGAAGTTACAGCAGACGCTGGAGCATTTCGCTGCTAGCGCCGATGTCAGCAGCCACAAGCTGCATGAGAGCAGCAGCCTACTGTGCATGCCAGAGCTGCCCACACCAACACCGGCCAGTCCGCAGCCTAAAGCGCCTGCGAACTCGAAGCTGTACGCAACCTGCTTCATTTGCCACAAGCAGTTGAGCAATCAGTACAATTTGCGTGTGCACCTCGAAACCCATCAGAATGTGAGGTAAACTGCGGAAGGTTCTCGCTGTTGACAGTTCTTTTAATCCGTTTCCTTCCATAGATACGCCTGCAGTGTTTGTTCTCACGTGTCGCGCAGCAAGGACGCTCTCCGTAAACATGTTTCTTATCGCCACCCGGGAGCGCCGAGTCCATGCGACTCGGAGGCGCGCCGCAAGCGTTCCAAGACCCTGAATATAGCAACACCTTCTACATCCTCGACTGTCATTTGCTCAACTCCTTCGCCCTCGTCAGCACCAACCACGCCCATATCAATGGTTGGCTGCACAGGAGAAATGCCTGCGGAGACGACGATGCCAAGTACTCCTTCGACGACACCAACATCGACGTCTTTGAGCAGCGCCTTCATGTTCCTGCCCAACCAGTTTCATTTGGCTGCAGCAGCAGCAGCGGCAGCAAATGGACAGCAGCAGATTAGCAACACTAACAACAACAGCTGCACTAATGCCGCTAATACAACAATAACATCGTCAATACTGAATACAACAATAGCAACAAGTACAGCGAATTGCAATTTAATGTCTACAGCAACCAATTTGTCTACACCACCGGCGGCTGCGGCATCAACACCAACGCAGTCAGCAGAAACAAACACTCCCAACTCCATGCAGCAATTTATAAAGAGCAACGTAATCTCTAAAAGCGAGCGAAACTCTGCAGAGAGCCACAGCAGCAGCAGCAGCAGCTCTACGCATGCAACAGCTGGCGCTGCAGTTGGACGCTTGCCCTCGCCATAGCTTGCATGCTTACAAAAATCCTTGATGATTTTGCATCCCACCGTCTTCCTCAAAGCTTATTTGTAGCCCGTAAAGTTTATTAATATACATACGTTATTTGTTGTACCTTCCAACATTGTTAGTCGGTCCCGACTGTGATACTCTGCGTCTTGTCGACAATGTTAAGGTTTTTCGTTCTTCTTGTTGCGCAAAAAAAAACCCGATCATTTAGATTTATTTAGTGAAACGATTCGTCAGGAACAATGTAGTTAGTTACTAGGAATAATTGCTAAATAAGTTAATTGAAAATTATTTCAACAATCAAATTAATTTTGTATTTATCCGCATTGTTCAAGTCTCTTTCGTTCTTAAGGAATGCCGTAGAACTAAACAGATTCTAATTAATATCAGAAATATTATAATGTCAACAAAAAATATTGTATCTTTCGTGCTTAGCAATTTTATTTTGGAGTTTAATGTTTCGTTGATTTTATAGATTTACTTTAATAAATGTTAATTAAATTTCAATTTTCTCATCTTAACGAACGACTTTCTAAGTTTTCGAGAATGAAATGATTTAAATTGATTGCTCAATTTTAAAATTCGTCTAACAGCACTGTTTTTCTGACAATAATAATGTTTTTTGTACTTATAAAAGTAAAAAGTTTTGTACTTTTAAAATAATCATATATAATTAAAATTATATTTAAGGAAAAAATAAGAACTTTATGAAAAAATAGATTTAGTAAAATTTACTACCAAAGATGGTGAAAATGCTAAATTACACTCACTAAAAATCACGCTAAAATTTACACTGGGAATTAAATGAAATAGCCTATGAAACTTTTAATTAATATTTTTCAATTCATTGGCTTATTAATTAAATTTAGTTTTATATCGATTTATAAAATTGCTTTAAAAAGAAACCTTTTTTGACAATTTAGAAACTCCGTGAAATCTTAGTTAATTTTTTGTCTATTAAAATAATACAACTCTTAGAGTACATTCTTGAGGCTTTTTTTGATATCATATTGAATATTAATTTGTTAAGGTCAAAGCATAAAATTTGTTATTATGTTTAATCGTGTTCCTTTAAATTTTTCAAATTTCAGGCACATCAATCATTTCTATTTCAATACATTTAATCGCAAAATATGTATTTACACTAAATCACATAAAAACATAAGAAGCAAACATACTTTGCCAGCTACACTTTATTTTAAAAATAAATTTAATGTATTTATTAATAGACAGACATTTTTTACACTGTTTTTAGGAGAAAGCATTCGAAGGAACAAAAAATTAAGAAACAAAAACACAAAAAAAAAAAAAAAATACCACAACACATGAAAAGACAAATATTTACCTGTAGAATTTTAAAAATTAATAAAACAAACAAACTTTGTTATTAAGCAACATTAAAAACACGAGTTTTTATTATTACGAAAAGAAACAACAATTTAAATACCAACACAACGATTTTCAGGGCAAAAAGAGACATAATTTATTAGCTTTCTTTTCGCTCAATGTTCTGAACAAGTTAATATAAATAACTGCATAATAAATATAATTATAACTTGTTTACAATGATATAAAAATATGAAATAAATGAAACATACATATATTCTTGAATTAAAGTCAACTTTTGTAGTTTAGCGCAAATTAAACAGCGATTTCATGTATTGTTGAAATGTAAAAAAACATAACGCTGTAAAAAGATCTAATATTTGCACACGCTGATTTAATTTAAATAAAGTATATTGTATAAAGTATATAATAACTAATAAACACAAACATAGATACATAATAGATTTAGACAAATAAATACAGTTAAGATTTTCAAGTTGATTACTTTGGAACTTATTTTAGAAATGCGAGTAAAAATATTATTTCAATTATTTTTTTTTGATTGCCGTTGTTGTTGTTGTGTTGCGTAGATGAGGCAAAAGGCGTAGAAAAATATACATAAGCTAAAAATTTTATAAAACTCTTTCTGTTGTTTAAACTGTTTCCCCTAGCTAGCTTTAAATAGTTTCCACTTCCCAGATCTTTGTATTACAATCCTGCCCAGTTGAGATCACAGTGTTGTTGTCCAACCACAAGATGCGCGTGATTTGTGACTGAGGATGCGCATCTGGAACGAAAAGAGCATGAGATAAATTCGACCTTTCATCGCTTGAATGGTTGTTCATTCACTTACTTTTAATAATTGTATGCTTCGCCGGATTGCTAAGCGACCAAATAATAATCGTTGTATCGAGGGAGCCGCTAGCGACAAGCAACGAATTCGGCGACCATGCAACCGTGTTCACTCGTGCGTTATGGAAGCCCCATTCTTTGTTATGAGCTGGCTGCAATTGCCAAGAAAACACAGAGAGAAATAGAGATTTCTTCATAATCTTTCAAGTTTACACACAAACCTTGTAGTCCTCTACAGAGTAAACAATCACCTTGCGATGGGCATCGCAAGCAACCAAGTATTTATTGTCTGGCGAGTAAGCGCAGTCGGTGACAGGGCCTAGATGCTCCAGCTCGGCTTTCAGTTCAAGTGCGTTGTCCTTCAATGAATACACTCGCAACTTGTGGTCATCTCCGCCCACAGCTACTTCCAATGTTTCTGGGTTAGCCGATATCGAGGTCGCCTCGTATTTGATGGGCAACGAAAAGAGCTTCTTATTGTCTTGCACCAGCGTCAACTCCTTGACACAAGCCAAAGCAACAATGTTCTCATTGCGGAAGACGGCCAGTCCACGCGGTTGACAATTCAGCTTCACCACGTAATCTGTGTATTGATTGCCTTCGATGCTGATCTGCCGCAAGCTATCATCAATGCCGCATGTATAAAGGTAATCGCCCCAGGCGGCAATTCCATTCATCTGATTGCCGTGTCCAGTGCCAGTGATGCGATCATTAACTCCGCTTCCCGAGTTCCAGTTGGTCACGATGCCATCATGACTGCCCGTGTAGATGGTGCTGCGATCGTCGCATAGCCCAAGCACAGTGATGGGTTTGTTGTGGCCCTTGATGACGCGCAAAGGTTTCGTCGGATCATTCACATTCAAGTAGGTGATGTTGCCAGATAGCGAAACGGTAAGCAAGTGTTCGCCCTGCCATAAGCACGACACCTGCTGATCATCCACAGTGGTGCCCATAACGAATTCAGCAACTAGTTCACGCGTTTCGACATCCCACAGGCGACAAGTCTTGTCACCGGAGCAGCTGAGCAGCTGAGAATTGTCAGGCTTCCAAGCGACGGCATAGACGCCACCTTTGTGAGCAGGAGATCCGAATTCACCGACCAAGTCGGAGCTGACGCCGTCGTAAAGGAACACTTTGCCATCGAAACCGGCCGAAGCGAAGTATTTGCCATTCGGCGAATAACGAACGGCTTGAACGAAGCGTGAGTGCTCTTGTTTAGTCATTTTAAACTTGAAAGGAGGTCCCTCGAAGATGGCGATGGTGTTATCTTCACTACCTGTAAGGAAAATACAAAAGTGATAAATAGCAAAAATGTAATTAAGTAAACTCACCCGTTACAATACGAAACGGTCTGGCGGGACGGAAGTCACACGAATTAATAGGTTTCGATTGGCCACTTATCTCGCCTACTGAAGTCCCTGTTTCCGTCATGAAGACATGACCAAATCGTTCGCGTCCCTCGCCAACAACAACGATGCGCTGGTTGTCAGGCGACCAGGAAATATCCTTGATGGGTCCACCAATTGGTTGGAACTCATTTTTCAAGATATGCTCCTTGTTAACAGTGTCCCAAATACGAATTTTCCCTGATTGATCTGAGGCAATTTACCAAAAAAATATAAAGAAAAATTAAAAACTAATCAGCTATAAATATAATATTTTCATGTGAAAAGAGATATTCAATATTTTTCTTTAAATAATAACATAATAACAACTTATGACTAATAATAATCATCGTTAGCTTCAATTCTATCGCAGTGGAAATAAAGCCGTAACTGTGATGCAGAAATAAACTGCTACATGCAGCTTGAAATTAATATCCAACTGTAATTTATTGTTAAGTGATAGTAAAAATTAGCAAAGCATCACTTGAATTGAACTTTCTAATAATTGTGTTTTGTTTGTGCGAGAAGAAAGTTTAAAGGTGAGCAGATAGCATTTCACGTAAAGCGAATGTGTAAGCGAGTGATTAGGGAAGAGAGAGAGTGAGTTAGAGATGAGTGAGTCATCTAAACGGACTATGAATCTCTGCTATGCTGCCTGGTTGAACATTGAGTTCACCCAGCTAGACTGAAACACAAGCCCGCAATTGCATGGAGAATCCGTTGAAAGAAATCATGATATAAAAAACTTAATCTTAACAAATTCAATTAAAAGAATATTTGCAGGCAACGAGCAGACAGGCGAGAGGAAAGGCTGACTACTTATTTTCGCTGAACAAATGATTAACTGAATGAAATTATCTTGCTGTAAAACATTTCTTTAAAAAATAATTCCCTACTATAAAGTGTGCTTCATTTATATTAACAATTTATATTTAATTTCTAAGAATACCTTTAATCGTCTAATTTTGTTATTTTCCTTACCTCCCGATGCTATATAAAATCCACTTGGCGAATATTTGGCAACATTTACAGCGCATGAGTGTTCCGTGTAGACATCCGAAATCGCTGGATTCTATATTTATGAAAGTTTCGTGGTGTTTTGTTTTCAGGTGACAACATTATCGTCATCGTCATTGCCATTTGTTTTTGTATTTTTTTGTGGTTATAGTTGATGATTGTATTTTTAAATCAAACCCACAACGAGCAGTCAACAGCAAGAGGGAATGAGGAGGAAAAAGAAAAATGTATTTACAACAATATTAATAAAAATTATGAGAAAGCATAATTAAAAATTCAAACTAAAATACAAACACATGTAAAATTCGATTGTTGATGATGGGGTAAAATTTATCATAATTACTAGAAAGAAACCGAAAAGTGGTTCATTATAAAAATAGATTACGTATAAAAGATATGTGAAAGCAATGTAAATTTATGTTTGTGTGTGTTTGTTTAATAAATGTTTATACAGAAAATAATCATTTAGCAAAAGTTAATGTAGAAGTCCAGATTTCATAAAGAAAGTTCAATTTTTGAACGTTCTTTTTTAGATTTTAACTTTAATTTCAAGTTTTGAATTTATTCTTTTATTAGATTCACATAAATTTAAACGAGGAATTGCTCTTGTTTTGTATATAAGTAAAGATTGTAATTTGAAAACTTTGGTTGCATTTTTGTCATTGCTGTTTTCCAAGCAGCGCATACAATGGAATAATATGCAAATTACCGGCATCGAGGTTAAAAAATAAAAGAAAAGTCCGTCCATCGTTTGTGTGGGCACAGATTCAAAATAAAAATGACATATTTTTCATTTCCGAAGATACACGGAGATTAAAAATTAGCTGAGAAATTATATGGCCAGTAAAGACGAGGTGGCTTGAAATTCTAAAAAAAATCCCATAAGTTTTTTCTCATAATTCTGACTAGACTTACATACTAAAAATGGAGCTGTATAGTATGATTTCATATATAAGTAAATTTTTAAGTAGACCGTTTAAACATATTCAAACATTACCTCAATATTTCTAATAATCACAGAATTGCCGTTGGTGTAGAGGAAGTTCTTGCCTTTGGGATCACCACCCAACACAATTGGTTGACCACGCTGAGTGCGAGGCAGAGTAGCATAAATGAACTCTAGAATAGAAAAAATCACGACGAAAATTTACATAGGTTTTGCAGATAAAATTGGGAGTGGTGGCGATGAAACGTTACAACAATAGATCTGATTTAAAAGGAGTTCTTAATTGAACTACTTTGACGAAAAATACAATTGCCGGCAGCAGCATTGAAAACTTCTGCTAACATGTTTTTATATCCATTTTTGCAGATTCATATCTGCACCATAAATGGTCTGATGTCCACACTTACTGTTAGCATAGGCTGGTTGCTGCTGTTGCGCCATTTCAAATATAAATTCGTATTATTACACTTTTCAATTAAATTAAATAGTAATTATTTTACTTATTCTTTGGAACTAGAACTTGTTACACTAATGTATACTAAAATTTCGCCGAAATAAACTGAGCAGAAAAACAACCCAACCGAACTACCTTACCGCAACTTAAATACTGCGGTCGTACTGCTGACTCAATATTGCCATATAAGGTAATTAATTATGTATAATACTATGTTCGCACTAGACCGAAATTAGGCAATTTCGTTGCGTAGCTCAATTTCGGCTGAAATTGTGAATTTTTATACAATTTCGCCATACAAAAATATGTCAAATGAAATTGGGTTGACAAAGCAATTTCAACGAAATTGCGAACGAAATTGACTCAAAATGGAAAACAACCATGGTTTTGTAATAGATTTGTATAATAAATTGTTAATGATTTGGCTGCACTGAGTACGTTTGACAAATAAATACAACTGTCGCAGTGATTGAATTGTTTTTTTGAAAAAATTAAGAGAAGAATGCTAATGAAACTCGCACAGTAAACAAATGAAACGTCAAATGAAATTGTGAATGCGAGTCCGAACACTTTCAATTTCGGACGAAATTGTCTCAATTTCGAAGGCAATTTCGAGCTAGTGCGAACATAGTATAAAACACAAAATGACACAAACTTTAGGTTACGTTAACATATCAAACACAATTGGCAAGACAAGAGACAAAATCAACTACCAAAATTACAGAGTGTTATAGATCCACGAAAATAGTAGTAATCGACTAAAACTAGCATACTTACATACTGCCACATACGGACTCTATTCATCAAAAAAAGAAACATAATATGCAATATTTCATCATTTTAATACGTAAATAAGCTGTTTAGAAACTGAAAAGTTGATAGTAAAGTGTAACTTTTATTTACTAAGCGAGATCGAATTGTACAGACTAGATATTTGTTGTATTTTGACGCTCCGATTGAGTTTTATCATCCCTGTGATTGTAGCACAATTATGTTTTTTGCAACGGTTCTTTGAACAGCTGTAGCTGACATTTGTTTAATTTGATGTTGCTTTGGTCCTCGACAAACTTCGCCTGACGGCATCAGCTGAAGCGTTCTAAATTCCTCACATTACTAATGCGAAATTGCATTGGACTTGCAAATTTTTGTTTTACCGAAAGTTTTTAAAAATTGCTTTCTAATATTTCGTGATCGCTTTATAATCAAAATAACAACTGTTTTGTAGAGTTGTGAGAAGTTCTCATCTAGATGTTATGCAATAATTTCTCAGAGTATTTCCAAAATTTTTTATTATGAAAAATTATTTCTCCATGATGCTTCCATGTTTGTTATAGTGAATTTTTATATTTGGACATAACACAAGAAAATTGAATAAATGCAGTAGTATCTAAAGGCTTGTGAACGCATAGGAATGCTTGCAAAAAAAAAATGTTTGGACTGTGCCTGTGGAAAAATTTCCACAATATTGTAGACAAAGTGATGCTGGCCTCATGACACCAAATGTGGCAACAACTACAACTTCTAAAAATTATTTGTTTGTTATTTATTTGCTATCAAAAAAATAGGGGAACACGAAATAATGATTTCAACGCCAAATGTACGTTCTAACAATCCTATTTATGGACAACTTGTGATTGGACCACCGGGCTCTGGCAAAACAACCTATTGTCATCATGCGCTGAAATTTTATAAGGAACTTGGTCGAAGTATTTGTGTAGTGAATCTCGATCCGGCCAATGACAACATGCAATACGAAGCTGCTGTGGATATCATGCAGCTAATCACTGTTGAGGATGTCATGAATCGTCTGGAGCTCGGTCCAAACGGAGCTCTTATCTATTGCATGGAATATCTCGAAGCTAATTTTGATTGGTTGCTAGCTTCACTCAAAGATGCAGCATCTAATAATTACTTCATCTTTGATTGCCCCGGTCAAGTGGAATTATACACGCATCATGATGCAATGTCTCGAATTTTCGGGAGGTTGGAGAAGCTGGGCTATCACTTAGTCACAGTAAACCTCATAGACTCGCATTACTGCTCGGAGCCAACGAAATTTGTATCCACTTTATTGCTTGCTCTCAATATGATGCTGCGAATGGGTTTGCCACATGTCAATGTACTGTCGAAAGCTGATTTGCTGCAAAAGCACGCATCGAAGTTACACTTCAACATAGATTTCTACACAGATGTGATGGATTTGAGGTATCTGCTGGAAGTTCTCGATGACACGCCCAGCATGAGGAAGCACAAGAAACTTAATGCGGCTATATGTTCAATGGTAGAAGACTACTCGCTGGTATTTTTTCAACTACTCGATGCACGCAGTACAGCGAGCATGTTGCGATTGCGCAATCATCTGGATAAAGCCAATGGTTATATTTATAAAGCGGGCGAAGAACAATCAGTAAACGCTTTGCTGGCATGTGCTGTAGGCGCTGAAACGGAATCCCAACGACAAAGACAAGACTTCGATCCATATATATGAGTTTAGTACTTAAAAAGAGAGCACCTTATTTTTATTAGCACTTTTCTTTCACAAAGAATTTAATCTTGTACTATTAAGAAATATTTTACTGTTTAGAAACGTTGACTGTTAATGAAGTATAAAACCATATTTAAAACTTAATCTAAGGAAATTTAAGCTACTATCTACAATATATTGTTGCACTATATTGAAATTTTAATAAAAACCTATAACCTTAAAATCTAATTTAATCTAATTGTTTATTGCCTCTTTCTTTCGCTCGTCACGCTGCCAGCAAGGATATTTTTGATGCGCGGCAGCACTTCGGTAAATATAATAGTACCAGCAAATACCAGAGTCGTGCCAGTCCAATGATAGATGGTGAACTCGTTGTTAAAGTAGACTATGGAAAACAGCAGCGACACGAATTTCCGTAGCGTCACCACAAGAGTCACAGTCAGTGAAGTGCACTCGGTGGTCAGCACGTAAACGGAGCTGATGCATACATATTGCGTTAACATGTTCGCCACCAAATATAGTATTGTTGCAGGCATGCTTGTATTAATGCCAACAACTGGAAGGAGGGGTACTTGTAGCGCTGGGCTATTCATAGCTATGATAAAATGTTCCCAGAGATTTTTGTACATTAGCATGAAAAATGGCAGCGGCATTAAATGCTGTTTAAATAAAGTAAACGGGAAAGTATTTTCAATTATTATTAAATAAATCTTTCAATATAATACTATCAACTTGCAGTATAAAAGAGAGCTTCACTTGGATGCTTCCCGTAACGCTTGTACAGCACTTCCTGATAGATTCCCATGCGCGCTGAAATGAACAGTGCAGCAGTTAACAAACTGATTCCCATGGACCACCAGAAGAAGACGGAATAGTTGCTAACTTCACTTGATGATTTTAATGCAGGGTTGCTAGTGTCGCGCTAAAGACGAGTATTAGAATAAACAAATAACAAAAGTTTAACCTATTCTTTTCTAGTTATTCTTAATAATACGAATATTTTCATCATCTCACACGTACCACATCGCTGCCGGAGACAATCGTGCACAGTACAATACCAGCTGTAATCATGAATACTGAGAGATATTTGGAGAAATCATATTTTTTCTTCAGGATGAGAATACCCATGATCATGTTCGCTATTAAAGATCCCTATAAATACAAAAAAGAGATTGCTACGGTTTCTATTGCAGCGTTTTGTCGTAAAAACTTACAGCTCTAAAAATCATATGAAGCGGCATCGGAATATTAAAATCAAATGCATAATTATTGCATACACTTGATACGAAGAACATAACAACAAGTATGAGGTAATCTTTGAGACCAATTTTGGGTTTTACCGTGCCGAACTTTGAAGTAAAAATAAAGCCTTCCACAGCAATGAAAAGAAATTGGGTAAAAGTTATCAAATTTCCAGCACCAGGATCAGCTCTGCAGAAAATATGCAAGTAGAGATTAAAAGTGCTTAAAGTAGATGTTAGATGATTTACTTCACAAGTAGCTCTAGGAACACTACGTTGCTGCAGCAACCCACAAATACAAACACGATGGCCAAAACAGCTTTGTAGTTCATCTTGAGTGCTTTTTAAACTGTGTGATATTGTTCAGAGACAAATTTATATCTGTAAGTGTTGCAGATATATTTAAATTATCTATGCGTGACCTTGTGAACCAATTTGTTTTTGTATTCTCCTATTGCAGTATTTCGGCTTTTGTTACATCTGTAGCTGCGAAAATAAAACAGAAAACAATAGTGAATAATGAAGATCCTATGACCACTTGTTTCAATAACGAAAATATTACCTTTTACTTTGCGATGACCAACTCATTTGACAAACTAATCTCTACTGTTATAAAATAAATATAATTCTAGTAAATAAATTGTTCAACCAACAAAAACAAAAAGAGATAAGTAATTGACAGTCATCATACGTCACCTTTGTTCTTATGACACGCGTGTTAAAGTGAGATACGAATAGCTGGATATGGACACTCTATTCTGAAGTATCTGTTTACATAATCTATCTGGAATAATCCGGTGGAATGCTTTCAAAGCTACCAGTTTTATTTGCATTTCGACGATCATAACAGTCTGAAAAAATTTTGTGAAAATCCATCTATTTTTCTTAAGAAATGAGCATGTTATGTAAACAAGCAATGCATAAAAAAAACGTTCCACAGTTTTGTGAATATTTTTTAATTGCAGATATGAGCGCTAGTGCTGCCAATGCTATTTGGTTTTACGGAAATTCTGCAAACTTTCTACGCAATGCCACACTACGCATAATATGTTATTAATATCAAAGAGTATATACATATTCATTCTCTTAATTTTTTTTTTTACTCACGTATACTTCTTATAAACATATACGTTTTGTTAATATGCAAATAGGAAAACTGTTATTTGGAACGGTTCATTCCTTTTTGTATGTTGTAAATGTAAATTACACTGTCGCACAACTGCGGTTTATTAATACCCTGTTTACATAAAAATATTTAATCCGATTAAGCTGTTCGAAAACTGATGAGCTTTCTGAGTGTTTCCATACATAATCCGGTCAAGCAAAGTAGGTGTTTTGTTATTGCTTTGTTTTGTTTGGTGTAGTTGAGCTTTTACCATGTGTGTGGACATATGTCAACGAGCATATATTATGAAGAGATTACAAAGGCGAATTCACGAGAAAAATATTTTGACTTGGGTTACAAAGTTCGGGGACGGACCATTTCAGTCGACTCGAACTTCGTTTGCTTTTGTTTCATGCGTATGAGGCAGCAGAATGCCGTATAAACTTATGCAAAAAAGTGCTTCAATGCAACCATCGTGGACATACGATGTGTGAAGTAAAACAAATGAAGATTATAGGTTTCTCAGGCGTGGAGAGGCAAGGGGTACATTCAACTTCTTATTATTATTTTACAATAACAATTCCCCATCGTGTGCTCAGGTACAAAGCAGAATTTTTCAATTTGGGTTTTATGACCTTTGAAACAATACTGTTTGTTGTTATTCCTTTGAAGGTTGAGAATATGCCTTTGCGCTTTGATTATCAGAGGGGGAAGAGAAGCAAGGGGTAGTTTCTGTTTATGATGGTCCGTCCCCGAACTCTGTAACCATCGTCAAAATATTTTTGCCGTGAATTCGCCTTTGTAATCTCTTCATAATATATGCTCGTTGCATATGTGCTAATAGTTTGTCGCCTGTAATTGTCCCTTTCTAACACATTGGCACTAGACAAGGAAAAGCATAAGTTCCTATAAATCCGAACTTCGAACCTGAGTTGCAAACTAAAATGTGAAGTTAAAACCCAAAAGCATTTCGGTTTAGCGCTGGAATTGCAACAACAATTTCAATGGTATTTAAAAAGTTTACGAGTGGTTTTAGGTCCTAAAACCACTCGTAAACTTTTTAAATACCAGGTTCGAAGTTCGGAATTATAGGAACTTATGCTTCCCCTTGTCTAGTGCCAATGTGTTAGAAAGGGACAATTACAGGCGACAAACTATTAGCACATATGTCCACACACATGGTAAAAGCTCAACTACACCAAACAAAACAAAGCAATAACAAAACACCTACTTTGCTTGACCGGATTATGTATGGAAACACTCAGAAAGCTCATCAGTTTTCGAACAGCTTAATCGGATTAAATATTTTTATGTAAACAGAGTATAAAGAAGCAAGAAAATGTGTCGTAATGCTGCGTGTGAACTGCGCTCTAAACGTTCGTGTGCAACCAATCTGTTTGGAAGATTTCAATGTATCTTGGGCGCACTTTGACAAACAGTAGTTTGTCGGAAGTTCGAAACAGGAAGGAAATAGCAATATAGAAAATTTGAATATTATTATTATTATATATATATATATTATTATATTATTTTTATAATTACGCAAAATATAAAATATATATAATATATAAATACATAAATACGAACAAATAGAAACTAGCAATAAGCAACAACATCAACGCAACCTGATTCCGTATTATATTCGCTGATGCATTCAGCGAGATCTGTTGTATTAAAAAGCTGAAACAATGTTTGTGTATGAGGAACTGTTTTTGTATAGTCGTGTGTGTGTAGTTGATTTCTTCTATCGAAATTATTTTTCCATTTCTTGAGTTTTTGAGGGTTTTCAAGCAGATCTCTATTTCTTGTTTGCGTCAGAAAAGGCATTATTTGAGTTGCAATACCGACATCGTGTGTACTATGTAGTGCTAATAATATGAGAACTGGTATAATGATAAAATATTTACGCTCTAGCATTTGTTGTTTATGAATATAAAGTACTTGTACTTTTATATAATAAAGAATTGGATTATTTTAATGTACAAAATTTACTTTTGAGACTTTAGCAATGTTACAAATTTTATGCCGCATTCAGTTAATTTCATTTATCCATCACCATAGTAGTAGGTTTTCGACGAAATTTCGTTTTGGCATTTAAGTGCGTGGTATACAGTATATATAAACAAAATATCTTTTGCCGTTAAGACGATATAAGAGTAAGAATTTCATATTGCTGTTGTTGTTGTTGGTAACTCTAACTAACAACAAAAATAACATCAACAACTAAAATTGAAACATTTCCGAAATTGTCTACTACTTTTTACAAGCATATTCATACATATGTATGTAGACATATGTAAGTGAAAAAGTGAAACGAAGATGAATTCGACCTCAACAAACCGAAGGAAACCATATAAAAAATCGTCGATCATATCGTTAATCATACTTAAACTGGCCGTTAAGAATAATGGTGTAAACAGAACACCATTCGGCTACCGACAAATACACGCACGAACTGTCAAATATTTACTGATTCTCGAGTAAAATTTTGTACTTACTTCGCAAAAAATTCACATCCATTTAAAAAAGTCTTTGTGTGTACATATATGACGCATGAAGAGCACAAAAAATGACAGTCGGTAGCGCTAAATACAAGAGAAATAGAAAATATTTGAATTTTGTCGTAACTACACACGAGAGCAGCGCCTACAGATTATTTTTTTCTCGATTCCCATAAGCTTCTGTGTATTCTTGACAGTTCGTGCGTGTATTTGTCGGTAGCCGAATGGTGTTCTGTTTACACCATAATAAATAAATGAATTCGCGGCGGAGTGAGTGCTACATGTTAGGTTAAATAAAAATGTTGCTTTTGATGGAAAAAAGAAACCAATGCAAGTGGCTGCATGAATGTAAATCAGCTCTATTAAGTAAATATTTTGGTTTAAGTTGTTGAAATCCAGTGAAATAAAGAATATTATGAAAAGACTTTGTATAGAACGTAGTTGGAGAGGCAGAGGTCAAGGCATCGGTATGGAAAATGCATTAGAAGCGAAAGAATAAGTAGCGTAGCTCTGCTGTTAAATGAAACGCGAAGAAAAAAAAGTGCGGTTTCTAAGTGCGCATAATACGAAATTCAAAGTTGTGCATAATTTAAAGCAAGAATAAATAATTGGAGTATTCTCTTCTTTTCTTCATCGTACGACAAAATCGGTCAGCGAAACTGGAAGTATTGCAGCACGTAATGGTTTTATATCCTCCTTTTTCGTAGCCTAGTCATATTTTCCTCCTTTCGCGTGCTCTCCTCTCCTTCTTCAATCGCCTTAAATAAACAAAAATGTACAAAAAGAAAAAGAAAAACCGCATCTGATTCAGTAACTTAATAAAATTTGCAAAAAGAACTCCAACAACAACTATAACAACATTGGTGGCTGCAAAAGAGGTAAGACTAGTGAAAATTCCTAATAAAATGAGGAAGTGTGCTAAAATCCACAAAAAAATATAAAATAAGTTTCAGGTATGAGAAAAAAAATTATTTATTTATCACAAACGGGCCAAACGAACCAAAGGAGTCACTTCATATATTCATAAAAAACACTGCATCTGTTTGTGTGTCAAAATTTGATTTAAACGAGTTTTTGTAGATGTTTGAATTTTATTAAATTGTTTCACTCGCTGTGCAATTGTGGTCGCTCACGTCTGCTATCTGTGAAAACCGTGAAGTGCTGCCCTCTGGCTGTGGTGGCGAAAAGTAACACTTTGGCTTTTGCAGATTTTCTGATGAAGCAAGTTAACAACAAAAACTCATGGGATTTGGAAAGCCCCAGAAAAATATTGAGTGAAATCTTTTGTTAAATTAGGTTGAAATGAGCAATTTAGAAGCAAAAAACATTCCAAATGATGAGGTTAATTTTCGATTAAATACAAGGTTACTTTAAAAAGTTAAGTTAGATTTTGTAATCGATAGAAGAAACTCGAATGAATAAAATAACTAAATAATAAATAATAACTAATAATTTGGACCAATAATATTAAACTGTTAGAAACAAATTATTATTAGTTCTTATATTCTTTTTAAGTCTATTTTTATCACTTTTTCGTTGAGTGTAGTGAGAAATAAGAAAAACAGATAATTTGAAAAAGTTACAGAATAAATGAGGTTAAATTTTTCGTTGACTTCTTGTTTTAAAGGAAAGACTGAATATCACAGAAGGGTGAAAATATAGAGAGTAATTTTTTTATTTGTATTTATTGCACAATAGTTGTTGCTATAGGTTTTTTTGCTCTGTATTTACATTTTGCAAGGGATTTAATTTGTGTGGTTGGAAGAAAAATCGCACTTTTTTCTAGCAAAAAACTTCCGCTGCACTTTCCTTTTTATCTTCTTTGCTTCTTCCATTACCAACTAATAACCAAGCAATTTAGAATCATTCCAGTAGCCATTACGTCGCTGTTATTACGTCTCAACTAAAAAAGTGACTTGGTTCGTATTTTTAACACTTTTTACAATGCAAAGATTGCAACACAATAAGTGCAAAACAAAAAGCTGGAGAAGGGAGAAGCAAAGGCAAAACACGAAAGTAAGAACTGAATTTGAAGTAGATTTTACTTAAAGAATTCAGGTACTTTTTTTTGTATTGGAATTTTTGTTAATCCATGATATAAACCAACTAAAAAGTCTGCAGACTTTCAGTCGACCCTTCGGATGATTCTTACTTAAGTTTAAAGACAAGTTTAACCCTTCGCGTGGTTTTCAATGTTCGAAGAAAGTTTGAAATTCTGCTTCTATTCATTCTCTTTCATCTTTAATTTAATTTAAGATAATCCTGCTTTTATTAAAGTTTTACTTCGCTAAAGAGAGGTTTTTCGTTTGTTATACTAACTTATTTCTTCGATGTCATCGTTCTTCCTGGCATCTAGTAATTCCCCTGTAAATAACATTCGTAAGCAGCAGATAGAAAGCACAAAGGAACGACAAAAGACTTTAAAATTTATTTTACCTCATTTCACTTTATGCTGGGATTTCAGTAGTTCGTGATCTTGAAGACTTCCCCTCTCACTGTTCAGCAGCAAGCAGTGAAATTTCAGTTGCGAAAAACGTTTTTTCAATCTGGTATTTTCAGTTTGTTAAAAAGCGATGTAACTGAAAGCATTTCTAGGGAAAATAATTACTTGGATGCATGTATGTACATGTTTCTAAAGAAGCTAACAATGTTGCGGCGTCGTTGGCCTTAAATACAATCTGAATACGTTCCTTGCGTGCTGTTTAAAGTAAGTCAAAGCAGCAGCAGCTGCTGCAGAGGGCGACTAACGTCAACAAGTCATATGTTGAGCAGTTTGATGTGTGTGCGAGTGGTTGAGTGATTGCAAGTGTGTGTGTGTGTGCGAAATGGGACAAGTATGCGTATTTAAGTTGCTTTGGTACTGTCACATTATTTATGCCACTCATACGCATCATTTTGCCGGAGCTTATTTCCCCCTTAGTCCGTTTCTATCTCTCCTCGGTCTGTTCGGTTGTCGCTTTCCTCATTTTATTTCTGCACACCATCGCAGCTGCATCTCCTCCCCCGCCATTTAAATGACTCTATTTGCATCCTGCTGGCGCTGAGCATAACTGCATGCTCTTGACAGCTCCTTGGCATGGTTTAAATTGTTGGTGTCAGATGCATTAGAAAATGCGAGAGTGGAAGAATTTATTGTAGGTCAACGTGACGTATGCAGAGCTACCGAGGACAGACAGAAACGATATTTTTATTTCCTAAACATTGAAAATTACAAAAATGGCTTTTAAAGCACATACGAAAAAAAAATAAAAGTTCTGTGATTTTTTCAGCTAATCCAATTTCAAATTTAACTTTAAATTCAATTTACATATTTTGTTAAAACTTTTTAACCTTTGTGTCGTATTTACTACACTTTGTGATGTACGGAGGTTTTTATTAAATACAAATTTTGCTTTTAAGATAAATTGGATTCTGCTTTACTTTATTCATTTACCGCTTCTTGCAAGCGAGTGAAATTAATATTAATTTATTTCTGCTTTTAGAGCAGAAACGTTGTCGATGAAGCGTCATGAGTTATGGACCTTCGTCATCTGTATGCAGGGCGTGCCTCCGGTGAACGCGCGAGTGAGAATAAAAACCTGAAAGCAAACAAAATTAATGGGAAAATAAGTATTGACCGAAATTTAAATAGTGAATTGCCAGGAGAGAAAGTAAAGAGTGGCTGGGAGAGAAATGAAAATCACAGAGAGATGGAAAGTGAGTTGGAGAGAGATGGAGGATGAAACATCATTTAATCATTGCAGCAGGACAAAGGAGCAAAGTAAAGGTTATTTAATGCCAAAAGTGATTTAAATGCTGTGCGTAAAAATGTGTAATACGATTGTGAACCAAAGATGCAAAATTGTAGGAGAAGAAAATGATATATTTTATGCCTTACTGCTTTTTATTATAATCTCTACATTTTTCAAATGTATATGCAATAGATAATCGCCTTTGTTTCTTTCGTAGAGACATTTGGACGAACAGTAGAATAGAAGGATGCAAATAGAGAAAAGAAGACTTACACAAACGAAACGATGACACCCGCATTTTTCCCTGCAAGTTTATTCACCACAATTCCTTAATCAAATCGTAAAATTCAATTAAATTTCGTGTGAAACAAATTTATATATGTTCGGCCACAAATCGTTGATGAGGACAAATGGAATGAATGAAGCACAAAATAAATGGGGACAGAAATTTTGCTGAAGTTTTAAAAATTTGTTGGGAAGGAGAAAATGGGACAGAAGTGGAATATTTATGAGACTGTGTTGGCTGAGAGTTTCTCTAACGATGAGTTTGTGTGTGAAATTTGTACCAATTTGGAAGCTAACGGAAGTTGAACCGGATTCGAGATGTAGGAGCACAAGGAGACGAAGCTGAAGAAGTAAGAGGCTAAGAAAAGTATAGAAGAGAAAGGAGATAAAATGAATTACAATTAAGCAGTACAGATAGACACGAGCCTTTGAAAACCTACACTAAAAAAGATATCTGATGTGGCCACCAAATGACTTCCTTGTAGGTGAAATAATTTCAATTAAAAAGTTGCCTTCTGATTGCGGGCAAAATTGGAGGACTATATTCGGATGTTACAGCAGTAGCAAATACAAATTTTCCGTCTCTATATGGATTTGGCATGCATTTTAAAATATGGGCCAAGAGAAGTCTTTATGTCGCCAACGATTGCATTAAAAAAGGGAGCCGCACAACTAGGCCATATAACAGTCTCAAATATAAAATTTCCACCTTTTATGATTCTCCGTTTTTGACTTATTAGGAATACGTACATTACCAATAAAACCGCAATATCGAATTTTTCGGGATTACAATACTTTCTTGTATTGTATTATCTTTCTTGTATTCTACAATAGAATATACAAGGAAGTAAAAAGTTAATAGAACAACCTTTGTTTATTCCCATTAAAAGGAAAGTTTACTAGGTTTTAATAGTGCACAAATGCATGTATTATGACTTGCATCATTGCACTAAGTATTGAAGGTGTAATCAATTAAACTTTTCTATCCTCGAGAATTGAAGAAATTGGCATTCCTCTGTGAACGAAAATAGAGTGTGTAACACCATCATTTATAGTGGAGTCTACCATTTCACTTAAGCGATAAGTGAAGTAATAATGTAATATTATGGATACACTACTTTTTAATGGCATCGCCATTCAAAAAAGAATCGATGCTGAAATGCATAGTACTTAAAGGCTGTGCATTACCACTCCGCTTAGCATACATTACCTTTTCCCAATGCACGTCTAATAGTACACCTATTGGGGTACTTAGAATAAGTTTTCCTAGTGAAACAACACTTTTTTTAAGTAGAATAGTTTCTGAAAACAACAAGATGCATGTATTTATTCCCACGAAGCATTTGTATTACAAAATTTATAGTATGGTTATATCATTTTAATAATTCGATCTCTTGAATATACCATATTTGACGCAATAAAAATATGATTAGACGTAGGCCATTAGGTAAAAGTTTTGGATTGGTATGCGGAGGCCCTAGCCGTAAATTGCACATATCAATTTATTCCGATATAAACGCAATTACAACTCATTGGTCTATCAAATATCAGCGAAATATGCTGGAACGACAATGCGTTCATATGCGGTGGTACCTAGTTTCTTAAAACTGTATAAACTGACAAAAACTTTTTTAAAAAACTTAAAAAAAATTAAGTTGGCACAGAGATCGATAGAGACAAAATACAACCGAAGTCATACCAAAATACTTATGACCGTACCTCTGTTTTGATACTGAATGCACTTATTACAATGGTACGAAACTAGAATTAAAACAAAGCTCTAAAATCATAATTTCAATTAAGTATGTTAAGTGTATTGACGACAAAAAATGAAAACTACTAAAGTGATATCATATTAATAGGATTATTTTTCTTGGTGTACGATGGAACCTAGTGACTTGGTGGTTCATGCACACTTTACTGAAAGCTTCTCTTATTGTTCTTAACTTCTTATTTCTCTTTAATTCCTATACGAATTATTTTGGTATTCAGTTTTTCGTTCCGATCGCAAAAATATCTGACGTTAAGTATATAAATGGCGGTTTTAATCTTCTTTCTTATAATTTTTTTTTACTTAAAAAAGCTGGGATAACACCAAAAACCAGAGTCTACAAGAAATTAGAGTAAGGAAAAGAAAATAAAATAAAATAAAAGCAACTTGAAGCTTCCGGCCGTCGAAGTCGTCGAGGTTTTACGTAAAGGAAAGAAAAACACTTCCGCTTTGTGAAGTGGGCCAGCAGCAGAAGTAGCGAAAGCAGCAAGCGAAAAGAGAAGAGAAAAAGACATCAAAATAGTGCGCGAAAAAGCAGGCGTTAAATTACACTCACCAACACTGAAATCTTGTGCATTTGCTTCTTCGTTTTCTTCTTCGCTTTCGAAGTTTGCATGATTGCAGCTCAAAGCTCAAAATTTGCTGAAATTTTCACAACCGGAAGTCGAAATGGCTTGCAGCAAATTACGGCTGAGTGCCACTCACTAACAACAGACGAAGTAGCAGCAAAAACACAGCAACAGTAGAAGAAACAGAGAAACTAGAATGTGGTTGCTGCTGCTGTTGTTATTGCTGCTATTGGCGTTAAGTAAAACAACATTTCCTTCCTCTTTTCCATACATTCCATTGCACTCCGTTCTATTTTGTTTTTAATTACCTACACTCAACGAAATAAACTAAAAGAGTGCAAAATGTGAGTTTATTTTGACATTTGAACTTTTATTAAAAGTGCTTAAAGATTTTTTTAGAAAGTGTTACATGAAGCCTACTTTTTAGGTAATTTAAAGTTAAGTTTTCGAACACTTAATTCGACTTTGAAGTTCTTTGTTCTTTGAAGAACAACGGAATAAAGTTAAATTCAAAGCAAAATTTCAACAAACTTCAACAATTGGCTAAAGTTTGAAAGTTCCACCGATCTTCCTCATTTGCGAATTAGCTTGATATCGGTCTGCCTGCCTGCTGCTTATCGCTCTACCTAACTTAGTTAAGAATTCAGTGGTTGACTACGTTCATTGCACTGAACACAACTTTTCTCTGTTTTAAATGAGTTTTAGTTAGGAGAGTAATTAAAAAGCCACTTTTAGGCCATAAATTGAAGATAATCTTCCTTTAATTGGATCGGATGTTTTCCGGTAATAAAAGTCAAATTTAGATATTGACTAATATCAAGGACATTTCTTGATTTCGTGTCAAATGGACTGTTTAAGAATTTATTTGTTAAACAATACATTATAGAGTATTGTTCACAATATTTTAAAGTTGTAACGTTTTTAAGTAAAGACTTAATAAATTTAATTGAATTTAATTAAATTAAAAGACTTAAAATTTAATTTAATTATGTTGATTGGTGTAGATTTGTGTGAGGCAATGGACTTGTGCATAAACTGGACTTGAAAATTTTGGTCAATTTAAGAGAGACGATCTTTAGGAATATGCTCATACAATTGTTCAATTCATTTCTTACCCAAACTGAAAATTATGTCCAATTAGACCAAATTCAGTAGAAGTTAAGAGCAAGAGGAAATAAATAAATGTGGCTAGTAGAAAACTTAAACCAAATGTATTTGAAACAAGCCACTAAACTATTCTGTACGTTTTCTTTTCTGTCATTGATCGTAACTACAATGTTCAAAATGACTTCAATTGGATTACACTTGTTGTTGTTGCAGTTGGTTGTGAATTTATGCTGCGGTTAAGGGAATCCTACGCTCGAACAGATATAAAGTAGAACGAAGACCACAATTGGACAAAAGTATTGAAATGAAACGAAGACGGATCGAAATGTTATGCATCGTTACGAGAATTGTATTTTTCATTCCCAAAGAACGAAAGCAAAACTGCTTATCAGCAATTTTATTAGATTCTTTTATTTTTCTATTTTATTTTTAAATTTTTCTATTGAAGCAAAATGTGCTGAATGAAACTACAGAAAGAGGAAGACGAAGACAATTGACAAGCAATGAATTGAAAATGGAAACAATTGAAAAACCAGAAAAAATTAATTATAAAAAAAGGAACCACAAAGAAAAGATCGGAGAATTGGAAAATTGAAAATCGGTATATAAAAGAATTGTTGGGATTTTTGCATTTGCTTTGTTCACCTCTGTTTATTTTCCTGTTCATTTCTTTTCAAGCCTGCGACAAACCGAAAGTTATTCGGTCACTTCCTGGACCGGTCGGAGGTTTGTGGGCTGCGTCGCTATCCTTTGTTTGAAACTTGCTTTAGCTCTATACTCGCAGGGACAATAAAAACTTCTCTCGATGCCTGAACTTTTTCGATAAAATAAATTACCAAAGCACAAAAGGAAAAATACAATACACAAAGATGTGAACGAGGAGAAATAAGGAACAAATAATTGAAAAAAAAGAAACATTTTCAATAAAATTTATTGAAAAAGAGAAGAGATTTTTATATTAAATTCTTTTTATAATTGTGAATAATTTATCACAGCCAGGATTTTAAAAATAAATTAATAATAAAGAGGAAAAAACTTTATGCACTCTTTTGAATATTGTCTAAAGTTTTAATGAAATATTTCCCAAAAACTAATACCAAACAATCAAAACAAAAATAGAAACTGCAAAGGAAGCATCTGAGAAGAAGCTGAATAAAGCACGAACTAAGGAAGCAATAAAATATTTGCATAGCTTTAAAAGCTAAGACAGGAATGAATATTTCATAGCTCTCAGCCTGGTTTTCTTAACAAACCAACCAACGTCCTTTCAACTGCAATTGGAAAAAGTAAAAAGAGGCCTTGAACACAAACTCTTTACCCTTTGCTGCCAAGTCCAATTAAATGAAAACTATGAATCCTTATAAAGATATTTACGTTAAGCGGTGCTTATCAATTCGCAGTTCAAAACTCGGATCGACGTTTAAGAGTCTTATTTAGTTTTAAGTGTTTATATTGGTTTGGGATTTGTTTTACGGTTGGCTAAAACTTTGCAATTTATTCTTATGGACGAATTGTTTGACTTTCGACTACATAAATTGATGCGCCGTCATTTGAGCTGTTGAAGAGAAAAACTTCCTCGAATAAAGTTTTTCAACAAAGTTAGTAAATAAGTCGACGTCAGCAAGTATGAGAGCAAAATTACAATAGTCAGCAACAACAACAACAACAAGAGCAGTTGAGAGAAAAACTAAGCAAACGGGGAAAGGTCGGTTCGAGAACACGATAAATGGAAATTTTTGCTGCTCCACAAAGCATATCCACTTGAGAGCTGGCATGGTGACGACGACGAGTTGAATGAACGACCCGTTATATGCCAGGTGCATATTTATATAGGCGTGTATGTGCATCTGTACAATGGGAGCTGAAGGAAGAAGGCGTGACTGAGTGCCTTGGTGGGTGTTGTGAATTGTAAAATTGTTATTATAATAGAAGTGTTTCTATTTTAGAATCGGAGAGACAGATTTCAAACACACCGAAGTTGGTTATGCAGCTGAAGTAGTGTAATAAAAAGGAAGAAAGGAATATATAATATAATAAATAGGAAAAACAACTACTGTATTGCTCAATGGCTACTGTATTGGCCCTTCTGCAGTTCGAAATAGGTTGAGGAGCAGCCATGTGATGATATTAATAAATTCCAGCAGAGCACTTCATTTTTCCCTTGAAGTAATAAAGAAGCTCAGAGATTGAATAAATAGTAATTAAGATGTTCGAAACAGCCTTTGACTTTATCAAATTGTCATTTACAAATTTATTATTCTGCTTCCTCAACGAATATTAAATTATTTCTATTTTCTACATTTTCTTTGCATTTTCATTTATCTTCCTAATTTATTAAGTTTCATCGAAAATAAGATTTCATCTCCGGCGTTTATTGATTTATTCATATCTGATGCATTTGTTGTGCTTCTTCGTCTGCTTGAATTCCTTTGTTTCATTAAAATTGAATGACTAAATTAAGGCTATATTAATAAAATCTTCCGATTGAGGTAATTACTGCTTGCTGGAATTTCTCAAATATTGTTTTAAATGCATAAAATTCTTCGACGATAGAGTTCACCTTCTGCTGAAAATAATTAGAGCACTCAGGAGCGAAACTTTCAATGAATGCAAAATTATGAATTCAATTAAATTACCCTGAATGAACGATTTTGCGTTACTTGTCGAACTGAAATCATCGATTACACTTGACTTACTTCGCCGTACACAGCAGAATTTCAGCACTCCAGGCATAACCAATTACAATTCAATGCATTCAACTTTGGAATAATTTTTTGGCCTTCTTCCGGCTTCACTCCCCATCAATCTACTCAAAACTGGCAGCAACGATTCGATGATTGGAGAATTTTAATTTGCTGCTGGTATAAATTGTATTGCAGTTCTCCTCACTTCAATGAAAATGTCAACATCGTTTATTTAACCGTGGCTTAAACTTTGTTTCGAACTTTTTTTCTGCTATGACCGATTGTTATAGAATACAACTTTTAACGAGCCAAACTATGAGAGATATAATTTTTTTTGCAAAAGTACATAAAATAAAAGCTGACGAATAAACCGTAATTTGCGAAAGGGGGAAAAAAGAACTTCAAGAACTTTTAAGTTCCAAAAGTTTCTTTGAAGTAAAAAGATTTGCTTATTGGAACTTATCTACTTGTATATGGAATTCTGAAGAGTTACCGATTCAGACAAGTCGCTTACAATACCTAGAAAATGATGACTTATAAATTTATAAATAAATTTTTAATGTGTTCAAGGAGCCAATTTGATTTCTAAGTGCAGCAATAAAACTCATAGCCAGGAAATTCTTCTCTTAAGTGTTCGTCGTAGAGATTTAAAATAGTTAATTGCCACACCTGCGAAATAGCATCTAGTAAAACAAGCCTATTGTAATAACAGTGATAAAGATGTGCATGTGCACGAACTCACTACTTATCCTTAACACTAGGTAAACAGCTATACAAGTCTTGAGTATGTACATTTAAGGCTTTGTCCAACGTCTTGCTTTCATTTCACTTCGGCCGCCAGACTGCAGCTGGTCTCTATTATGCTACGGTGTACAATGGGTTAAGATTAGACAACAAATTCATTTATACTAAAATTTTAATAAATATTTGTTTATGGTGCCAAAAAACTCTTCTTTGTTTATTTATTCTTATTAAGAAATAAGTGTGATTTTACTAACTTTTGATATGGTAAATAAAATAAAATGATATCTTTTAATCAGATAAATTAAAAAAAATGCCATCGCATTGTAAAATATAATTTAAATTTCTCGAAACTAAATTTTCTTTAAATATTTTAAAATTAGTACCATGGTAAATACAGTTATTTACAGTGGCATGTTTTATTGAAGTTGTTTGCTTTGATAAAGTTTCCTAATATACACCAGTGAAAATAATAATGAGGTCCTTACGAAAACAGCCAGAGACAATCACACACAAGCTTCCAGACACTCAGCTTCGTGGATAACAAGCATTAAAACCAAAGTGCGAAGTCATTTGTACAAAGATTAAATTAAGACGGATTTTCCGTATTCTCTACAGCTTTGAAAAGGACAGAGAAATCCTTGTGTGTTTTTCTACATTTTGTTTGTTGGTTTCCCTTCTCGACTACGTGCTTTTAATTGGCTTAATTAAATCTTTTGTATTGCGTTTGCAGCTTAGTTTTCTGTGTGCTTGTTTTAAATGTAATGGTATTTTCTTCTTTTAATATAATATTGAGAATAAATACAGGAGATGATAATAAATGATCTGATTTAATTAATTCTTAGTGAAAATGACCAACAGGTGCATTTCATATACATAAAAGCAGGGTTTCTCTTTTTAAAACACAAAACTAATTAAAAAATATCGGAAAAATTCCAGAGAAACAGAAATAAAGTACGAGATTTATAAATAAAAATAAATAATCTTCATCGCATTGTAGGAATGAAAGCAGTCAATAAGCAATATTTCCTATGTAAATATTTTACCTTGTTTAAAATTTGGAGAAACAAAAAAATGGAAAGATAATTATGTAGTAAATTCAATTTTCCTAAATTTGATGTAACTGATTATTTATTATTATTATTTTTAATAATTAGCTGAAGCGAAGCTCATATTTTGTTGGTCACCATGACGTATGTGTGACATTTGAATATGGGAGTAGTTTACCATGGCGTATGAGTGACATTTGTGATATTGATAGCATAGACATGAACTGAAACGATTATAAAATGAGAAATTTAAAATATATATCAAGCCATATATATATCTAAAAGTTATATATGTGTATACGCTACATATAATGAACACTCCATGTATTCTTGAGTACTGAACAAACTTCAATACGGATATATAGAATCTAAGGATTTGAAAAATGTTGTTAAAGTTACTCCCATGAACAAAAAAATCAGACCACATATTTAATAGACCGTGTGTTGCAAAATGCTAATCAATCAAAGGAATTTCATGATGGCTGAAGGGATTAAATCAACATTAAGAGAATGTTGTTTCGTCTCTAAGGTAATTTGCTACATAAACTGAATAACCACACAGCCGTCCTTAGTATCCAAACCAACTTCGTACTTAAATACACAAACATACTTATACACACAATACACTATAGCACAATAACTGTTGTTTATATAGGAAA
This sequence comes from Thecophora atra, assembly GCA_937620795.1. Classification (NCBI taxonomy): domain Eukaryota; kingdom Metazoa; phylum Arthropoda; class Insecta; order Diptera; family Conopidae; genus Thecophora; species Thecophora atra. The sequence goes on along the minus strand of OW569397.1, from coordinate 66,572,785 downwards.
TCACTTAAAAGCAATCTCATTGCAAACGGTTACAGATTCAGTTCAAATGTTTTGTCGAAATTTCGAAAATTAATCTCTTAAGAGAGAATGACTAAAATTGATCAGTCATGCATACATAAACACAAACACCTACATAAACACAGACCTACACTGTCTACATAAGCCCTAATTTCATTGAAACGTTCTTCAAAGACGCTGTTTAATTTATTGCATGTCATGCAAAGTTATTTGTGTTGAGTTCTATCATTAAATTATTGAAATCAAATGGGATAAATTTACAATAGTTTCTCCCTTAAATGGTCATTGAAATAAGAACTTAATATTTCAAGCAATAACTTTATTCAGTGCCTAAACTTCTCCCAAATAAATACTCAACGTCTCTTAAGAACAGATCAATTGAAAGTAAAGAACTTAATAGTGGGTTAACTAAAGGACTTTGCACGTTACAGAAATCATTAATGATAATTGATCATTATGACTATCTGACTGATTTCTGAGCGATTACGTGCAGATGAACGGAATATAAACAGACGAACGTAAACGCAGCAAATTTACTGAGTTTCTTTCATCAAGTAACTTTTTGCGGTAGCCATTTGAGCGTTTAAAAATAAGAAATCCAACAAAGGTTGAATAATAATGAGCTTCACTGAGTTCAGTTCGTTATTATTTACGCTTTGAGAAGCTAAGGAAGAAAAATAAGTAAAGCGACTAAGTAAAATATGGTGCAGCGAATACAAATTTGCAATTCAAAATTTTCAATCTCTCCGAGAAACTAGTAAAGTGAAGCGCAAACCGAAAGGTTTTGCCCAACAAAGTGCACCGCATCGAAACACCGCATGCAGCGAAGACTTAAGACATTAATCTCCTCGACAGCAACGAAACCAGGAAAAACAAGAACAACACGGAACTATTAAAACTGAAGGAAATGCGCACCAAGAGGAAAAATGATTTCAACAACAAAGCAAGCAGCTAACATGCCAACAAAAAGGATTTCTATGAAAAAATATAAAGTTTTCTTATTTTTATTTCGTGTTTTCTTTTATGTTACTCCAAAATTCACTGACGAATTACTTAATGATGTGGATGAAGGATGAATATTGATAATAATAGTAGGGAAGAAGTAATCGCAAAAAGATCACAATCAGCTTAAGTAACGAATGAAGGTCCTAACCACGTTAATAGTAAGTGCAGGAAATCAATAAGAAACATTAATAAAACAATTTAAATGCAAAAGACATAAAAGAACATAAATAAAAATGAATATATAAAACAACAGAACCAATTACCACACCAGATAATCGTAATGAATAATAATAAGTATAATAAATGAATTAAGGCACGAAATGCGATACCAGATAGAAGCACATTAAAGTACACTTCCGATTAGCCTTAAATCGTGCGTCCTACTTTAGAAGCGCTTCGCGAAATGTAGTAGATTCCGAATGATCCAGAATAACTGCCCAAATACTGCTGTCAGCACATAATTCACTGAGGAAATTTAAACCAGCGGCGGCTGCAGTTTGTTTTTTGCCTTCGCTTCTCTGTTAGCCTCAGTTGAAAATTTTTTGTGCAGTTTCTCTTCAGGCCAATGAATTGGCTAACCTGATGTAACAGTAAAAAAACAAGAAAAAAAAAATTTGGAAATAGCACGCAGGAAAAGCAGCAACATAAAATCAAATTCTGTGTGCAAAGGATCGTCTATTTAATTTATATTCTTTACTTTATGTTATTTTCACACGCACAGTATACAGTTGAGTGAAGAGAAGAAATCAATAAGAGTGAATGAATAAGAGTGTATGTGAATGTGAGAAGAAAAAGGAATGGAAATACTACTAAATTACAACGGAAATAAAATTTTATTTTACAGCAAAACTGAAAAACAGCCCTGGTTTTGCGTTTTCTTAATGGAGCTTTTATCAGTCCGAAAGGTGAAGGCTGTTTCCCACCTAATGCAGGCGAGGCGCTTAAATAATGCAGATTCGTCTATTTCAAGGAGTGTTAATTGGAATTTTTTTTCAGGTGTAGGGCAAATTCTGGTTTCAGTCTGAGTCTGCTAATTCTTTTACCTATTTAAAGCTGACATTATTTAAATGAAAAAAGAGATTGCTTGTTAATTGAGTGGAATAGATTCTTCCCTTTACAAGTGATTTCATATTTCTGTATAAAATATTTTAAGTTTTGTATTGAATGCAGTTGGTTTTCTGATTTCTTCACCGTTCTTCGTTGTAAAAGGTATTTATCGTGTAATAGGTGCACTGGTGGAAATATTACCAATTACGATAATTGATTTTTCACTCACTTTTTCTTGATGAGTTCTTCACTTCTTGTTTGTTAATTATACCCTACATCCGAAGGAATGAGGGTATATTCACTTTGTGCTTCCGTGTGTAACGCATTAAAGGAGGCGTGGCAGGTATGGAAAAGTATATATATTCTTGATCAGTGTCACCTCCTGAGTCGATTTAGCCATGTCCGTAGTCTGTCTGTCTGTCTGTCTGTCTGTCTGTCTGTCTGTCTGTGGAAATCACGATTACAGGAGAACGAATGAAGCTATCGCGATGAAATTTTGCACGTATATTCTTTGTCATCCGAAACTCTGTGGGATTGAAAATGGGATAAATCGGTGCAGCGCCACGCCTACTTTTTTAACAAATACTAATTCTTTTAACAATATTTCAACTTGTAGACTTAGTTTTGAGCTTCAATTTTGTTTCCGAATACATCGGTACAGGTAGATTAAATTTTTAAAAAAAATGGGCGTGTCCGCCCACGAACATATGACATTGATATAAACCGCAATTCCAGAATAACGGTTGGAAGAATTGACTTGAAATTCGGTACGAATATTCTCTGCCATCATAGATAACTCTGTATTGAAAATGGTGAAAATCGGCGGGATGTAGGGTATATAAGCTTCGGTCTGACCGAAGGTACCCTTACTAGTTTTAAGTTATTGTTGTTTTTCTGATGGCAGTTTGTGCTTTATATAAACAAGGTATTAAATTCTGGGAAATTGAACTGTACCACTTCAAGTTCCTCATAATGTCAAAATGATGAACAGTAAAGGCGATATACTATATATGCACATAGTATATTCAAACAAATCAATTAACACCATAAGAACAATAATTATTTTTTTAATATGTTTCTTCTAATAATATATGTGATAATAGTAACAATAATTTATGACAATTTGTCCTACATCTAAATATCTTTTTATTGCTCCTATTTTTATACTTGTATTCCTCTAAGGTTTTCGTATTAACTTCTGTATCTGAGTATTTCATATAGATAAAATACTCTTAATTTAATGATTATTTTTACTGCTTCTGTTTTTTCGTGTTCCTGCATTACCGCACCACACTCTACTCTATTACCTTCTACACATATAACCGCTCTTTCCCCACCCTCTATCTCTCTCGTTCTCTCCCTTTAACTCTTTATCACTGTTGTAAGTTCAATTTTGTTTACTAGCGCGTAGTTTGTAGCAAGTTTTGATGGTGGCTGTTTTATGGAGCGCCAAAATTTAATTTCAATATTAGTTGACAGAGGAGGGCGAGGGAATTGAGCAGAAGGAGCAAAGTACTGGGACCCTAGATGTCTCAGAAGCGTGTCTATGTATGCACTCTAAAATTTTATCACATTCCTTGGTAAACAAGAAACGTTCACAGCGTTGGCTGCTAGACTCTTTCGCTCTCCTTTGAAATCTCTCTCTGGATTCTTCCCTTCAACTTTAATCTCATATTTTTTATCGATATTTTATGTTATAAAAACTTAACTGAGTTCGAACTTGAAGTGTCAAACTTTGATGGAATGAACGTAACTTTTTGCTTTTGCATCGAAAAATTTACAGTCTTACAACAAAATATTTATTGACCCAGTATAACGACATCCACCTTCAAAGTAATATCAAGAGACACTTTTAAATGAAATTTTATGTAGTAAAGTGTTCCTTGGACCACATCATAAAACAAACTAAAATAAAACTGTAAAATAAATAAAAACTTCCAAGTCTAAGATGAGGCAAAAAACTACAATTAGGACAGAATTCAATATTGCTCAGAAAAGCTGAAAATCCTTGAACTTTGCATGTATACAGCGTTGAATTGTGGGTCACTCACTTTTATTTCATTTTTCGATCTCAAGAGGATCCAATTTCATTAAAAACTTTTACTGCTCTTTCTATATTAGACGTTGATTACAAACTGCTTTGAATACCAAGGAGCAGTTTGGTTATTTATTTTTTGTTACGCGTTTAAGAATTATTCACTGAAAAATAATCATGTCCGAAACATTCTTGTTCTCTTCTCTATCCTCTTGTTCCCTTGAAAACGTCCTAATTCTCAGTTGCATTTCTCATTCTTAATTTTTAATTAGTAGGAGAAAAAGACGACTGCAATTAAAATTCATGGCGCGCATAATTTGTAGCTCTCGAAGTCGAAAGTTGAGCAAAGTTTGAATGGAATTTGATGGAACCTTCCAGCGGCAGTAACACTGCAAGCGAAAACTAGCAAGTTCTTTGGTTCGAAGCTCGGAAACTCAAGTTGTGGATAAGTTAGAGTTAGTAACTTAATGGAGCCAATTAAAGGGGATGTCGCTAGATATTTTCATAAAAATGCCAAAAGTTTTGTAACCAGAAACAAAAATATTAAATAAGCGTGAATAATATTTATCCATTCATCAACAAAATTTAAAAATGTCAGTGAATGAAATATACCAGAAACAAAAATATTAAATAAGCGTGAATAATATTTATCCATTCATCAACAAAATTTAAAAATGTCAGTGAATGAAATATTTTAAGGTTTAATTAAGAATAAATTTCATCACTTCAAGTGGTCTTTAAATTTCAAATAATTTCTCTAACTTATGCAAAAGTTACGGTCGATAAACGCTTTATAAACCAAACGTAGTTCTAAAACTAAATCTGAAATATATATTTAATAACGCAACACACTAAAGTTAAAAGTATTCACCACACAAGCTAAAGTAATCATTTCCGACAACGTTTCTGCCTCCTTTTCTCGCCTATTCAAAGGACACACAAAGATGCGATACGTGCAAACATCGTTATTCAATGTTACGAAATGAAATGAAATCAAATGAAACAGTTTTCCTTCAACTTCCTTTTCCGTTCTTCCTCTCGCTCAATTTAACTCAAAGTGTGTCATTTGTACAAGAGCACAATAGTGTAAGCATGAAAGAGAAAGAGAATAAAGGGAAAACAGAGAAAGGAATGTATACTTCATAGACTGTGTGACAGTTACATTTGCTATTGCGTATTGTATAAAAGTATATAATTTTCGAGAATATGAGAAAAAGGACATTTACAAAAGTATTGTTGTGGCTGCTGTTGTTAGTTTTTGTAGAATTACAGTTATGACAGGTCCTGTTCATGCTTGTCAAGGTGTTGGTGGAGAAAATTTCTGCTTTTCTCTTTTCTCTTCCCTCGATTCTTCTCTCCTCCGATTACGGTTCCGTTTTCCATTTTTGGTTTTATTGCTTTCGTTTCGTTTTTATTCCTTAACAAAGTTGCTGAGGTTGGCTGCTATGTACACACTACATTCACTTCGTGATACAATGTGATATTAAAGTATATATTGTATTATCGCATTATTCCGTTCGCTCCGATGACATTTGACACTTGCAATCAGTTGTGAGTGAATTTTATATGTCATTCACATAAATATGAAGGAAAGATAAAAAGGGAAATGAAGCGTGAAAAGATAATGTGCGCTTATAAACTGTGTTCCCATTTTTCCCCATTGCTTTAAGTACAATTGATAATAGGCTTTTTATTGGCTTGCATTTCTTGTTAAATAAAATTTTTATTTCTTGAAAGTTCTTGACGAATCAAATTTAACATTGTAATTGATTTTACTTCATTGTAAAAGTTCCTTACTTCTTACATTTAATTATTCTTAGCAGCTCAGAAAGAATATAGTTAATTTATATACCTTATATGAGATAGCAGCATATGGCAAAATTGTCATCTTTCTTAAATTAGTTAATTTAAATTTTTATGTAGAAAAAATCAATAAGAGTTTAGTTTGTTTTACATTCTTATAAATAGTTGGTACACCGTGTCGTATGATTGATCTCTTATTGCTTATCTTAACTCTTAACTTAAAGTAATAATATATATTAGTTCATTTATATATAATACCTTATATGAAATAGCTGCATATAAAAAAATTCATCCTTTTCAAATGAGTTAATTTAAATTTTAATATAAGAAAAATCAGTTAGAGTTTGGTTAGTTAAATATTCTTGTAAATAGTTGGTACACCATGTCGTATGATTGGACAACTAATCAAAACATCGACTCTTCTCGATCGATATTTTTCTCTATGACAATCTTTTGTGGAAAACATACTTGCTAAAAATCGCTTTCGGTTAGCAAAAAAAGATAAAAAATAAAAGCTGAAATAAAACTGTGCGTAATAAATTGTTAGACTCTTAAGGAGTGAAGAAGTGTGAACACAGCAGCAATTTGTAATTCCATATGAAACAAATGCTTTCAAGTAAATACAAAAATGCTGCTTGCTTTCGATATAGCTACAATATAATAGTTGTTTATAACATGTTCATATTTTATCCACGTTCTTTAATCAGTTACGCGTGATATGGCTGTGAAGCTTTTGGTGGTTTGGAGTGCATCGATATTGTATTGAGTCAAGAAAAGAAAATTAAGAAAATATTTTTTATATCTCAAGCTACGTTACTGTTATGTTGTCGTTATTTTTAAGTACAACAGAAAATGAAATTTCTGCTAGAATTCGCTAGTCAATTCATCAAAGCATATATTACATTAAAGATTATTATTAAAATCTTTCATAAATTATGTGTATAGCAAGCCGAAAGTTCTGTAATTATTTACATTAATAACGTAATTTATAGAATTTAATTTCGCTTGCTAATTCGATTAATAATTTTGTTGTTAATTGTTTTTTTTTTGAATTTTTCATTATGAAAAATAAAATTACATTAAAAGCCAATTTGGGCGAAAGCACTTAATATAGACACATACATACACACACTTAAATGGCGAAGTGAAGTTTTAATTAAAGCGAAGTAATTACTTAACTATTAGAACGAGTATCCTAATACAGGGAACCTTTCGTATTCCCCAACACATCTTCCTGCTGCTTTATCATCCTTGCTTTTGCAAAATGCTTCATTTAACAAAATTAAACTATAAATTGATATCCTGCAGATCCCCGACGCTGCAGATGATCAATTTGAACACGTCGATCCTTAAGTGAGCAGATTGAAGTAGATGTGGTTGTTAGTGAAATTGTTTTTGTTGTTGCTGCTGCAGGAGTTGTTCCTTCGAATCGTTTCCGTGCAATAAAATTTTATACCAACAGCAAGGGCAAAATAAAAAAAATCCATTGAAGTGAGACGAGTTTTTGGAGGGTGTGAAGATAATTCGATTAAGGTTAAGCTACGAGTAAAAAAAGGAAAATCAGCAGAGCCACAGAGAATGAAAGAACCGGCAATGAACAGTAGCTAATTTGAAAGTAATAAAAGAAAAGAAAAATCAAACTTTTACATTCAACTCGCGATAAGCTGAACAGTACATGATATGGAGCTGTTCCGTGGTCTTATTGACTATGCTGGAGCTTTAATACTTTGTTATTTTGAGAATGATAATAAATGAAATGAAGATTCCAATGGAGCTAAATAGTACAAAAGCAAAGAAACGTGTAGAAAAGTTAAGAAAAATTACCTGAATCAAGGAATCAAGGATCAAGGAATATCAATTATCATCTTCCTCGGTGAATATTAAGTTTTGTTAGTGATCTATTTGAATAAATTTCAACTATGAAATCGTCAAATAAATACAGAATATAAATAACCGTTAGCAGCTCAATTTTTAGTTTGTGAGTTCACATTATCGCGAGTGTCCTGCATATTCTGAAAGATGACCGAAAAAAAACGATAGAATAAAATACTATCGTAAGGAGCGAAAAATATGGAATAGAGCAGTGTGATAAAAAGAGCGAAAGAAAGTTGGTGATAGAGAATCCAAAAACCGTCCAATTGTATGGATAAAAAATACGCAGATAAATAAAATAATAATAGAAAATGTAAGAAAAAAAATTTTGAGTGTAAAATTTAGTGGGGTAAGAGTAAATAAAACAGGTTTCCAAAAAACGTTCAGAGAAAAAATTGCCCTCGTATTTCAAGCGCTTATCTTCACTCTTACACCTCAAAAAATTCAGAAAACATTTCAATCGTTTGGATGTCAGCAGCTGCAGCTGCAACGTGGGCATGGAGCTAAGTATTTAGAAAAATAGGAATAAGAAGAGAAGGAGAAAGTAGACGAAGACGATAAATAGTGATTGTTAAACAGACAACGGGCAGGTCTTCGCGAATCAATGGAAAACAGAGAAACTCACAGCTCCTTGTAACATTTTGCTTGGTGTAAATCTACCAGATGGAGATTCCAATCAGCGTGAAATTGTTTTGAAATCTCCGTCTCAATCATTGTGCCGTTACTTGAGGATTCGTAGCTGTTGTGGCAGAACTGCTCAATCTTTACGTCATTGTGCATTGTTTGCTTTCTGTTTATTTATTGAACACGTAGACTAACGGAAGATTGTGGTGCAATATTCAAGAGAGATGTTTACTCTTCAGTGTAAAGCATTTCCTTATTCTCTTAAGCTGAAAATAGGGTAGGACATTGTATTTATCATTAGTTAAAGTCTATAATTATTTATCCAAGAAGCAGACTTTTTGCAATACGTATTTAAATTTACTTCTTGTTCACTAATTCGATATGATTCGCTTTTTTCCGAAGTCCTATGGGACTTCAGTGGATAGTGGACGTGATTAAGTTATGGTTGTTATTATGTTGGTTCATTGTAACCAGAATAGGAGGAAGCCTGACCTCTGCAATTCGTGAGATAAGGTCCATAAAGTCCATGGACGTTAGCAAAAGCTTGATGGATTTGGATAGTGTGAAACTGTGTCGTTCTGTGTGTGAGCCAGTTAAAGCTGAAGAACTACTCGACCCTAATCATTTCCATTCCGTTCTCCTTTTGTTGTCTCTCTGTTTTTCTATTGCTTTCTAGTCTTCAATTCAACGTTACGATGCTTTGAAAATGGTTTAAAAATCGGATTTGAGGAGAGGAAAAGTTTTTGTGTTGATTATCACTTTGTTATCCACTATTGACTTTTTGTCGCCTTTCGATGATGATGACGATGAAGTTTAGTATTACTCTTGTCACATTTGGAAACACTAGACCCTTGTTTATGTTATTTACGAAGCTGCTGTCCAATTGATTGCCCAACGTTGGTCTCAATGACATTTTGAGTGCTATTTTAAACGAATTTTGATTCGGAAATGCGATTGGATACTTTTTAATTGCTAAAAGGTTTTTGGCGCAAAGTTTTTGAAAGGTTTTTAACTTCGTGTTTCACATTTTGTTTTTGTTTCATTATTGTAAGCTTTTTTAGTATTGTTGTTTTGGCTTCGAATTTTTTGGTAGTTCTTTCGTTATTTTGTGCAAGATTTTCAGTTCTTTTATTATTCTTTTTTTTGGAAACTTTGACTGAATTTTTGCCTCATTCGTTTATTTTGTTAAAAATTGTATAAACTGTAACAAATATCCTTGAGGCTTCAGTACAAATTTTACATGCTTTTTTTTCAAAATCCAAAAAACCCAAAAATCCATTTATGTTATGTGTATTTCCCAATTGTGGATATTTTTTAGGAAAATAGATTTTATTAGCTCCGTGTTAGATTTTGTCAAAATATTAGTAGTATTATAATCTAATCGCTCAAAGAAACCTTTGTTAAATATCCTAATTTTCAGAACTTTCCCATATTATGTCCTATGTATATAAACTAATATTAATATTTATGGCTCCATAGTTTTAAAATAAACAAAAAAAAAAAGCTCTAATCGCAAACTAGTTAAATTGCGTATCCGTCATATGGCAAACTTTTTTCTTCTTGGTTTCCCTTGGTCATCCGAAAATTGCAACCCATTCACGTATACATGGAAGAAAAGTTTTAAATTCTGTAGCAAAAACAAACCAAAAACCATCTGGCAGAGTGAACTTTTTATATGAACATCATTTCGCACATGCTTCGTAGTCGGAGTAAACTTGAGCTATAAATCCTTTGGCTGAATTTGGCAGCCTTGTAGAGTCAGAGAAAACCTACGACTGTAATAAATACTCGTTCCGAGAATTCGAAAGACTCAACGAACTGTAAAGGAATTAAAGTGACCACATGAGAGTAAAGGAACGAAGAGTGGAGCAGAAAGAGCCTAGAGACTATTACGGCATAGAATTACAAAAATTACTAGAGGAGTGTAGTTAAAAGGAGGTCAGAGAAAAGAAGGTCAAATTAGGAAACACCAGAGCCAAGCAAAGTAGACCAGTAGACATACATGAAGTGAGAAGGAAAGAGCACATCAAGCAACTCTTGAATAAAAATTATCTACGCAATTCTCTTTTAATTCCCCCGAAAATTCCTGCCGTTTGCTATTTATTTAATTGTAGCTCAGTGCGCCGACGTTTGCTTTAATGACTGTAAAATATATGATGGGGAGGTAAAGAGAATTTATTAAGGTCAGTACAGTGGACATTTAAGTCTAAAAATCTGAATACTGCCGACTTCTTAAACAATTATTATCCAAGTTTTCTTCGTAAGCATATATTAGAAAATTAATTTTATAATTAGATGCTAAAATTATATAAAATTATGTGTTTACAAGGGAGTGACAGAAGTACAAAGGTAATATAGAAATACATATTATATAAATATAAGAGGCAGTTGGATATCAATACCAAGAAGACGAACGAAGAAACTAAACCAAACACGTCCCGTTTATCTCTGTGAAAAATATGAATTATTCAGTAAAAAATTCCACTTTTAATATAAATTCTTATTGCATTCTTAAGCAGGAAAGAAAATGCTGACAAAATAAAAATCGCCGAAGGAATTATTGAAGTGGTTTGAAAGAAGGATTCAATATCGAATATTTTCTTAGATTTTCACAGGAGCTTTTGTAAGATATTCATAAACATACGCACGCACTCACTAAAAGACTAAGAATTGGTAAAAGAAAGAACAATTTTTCACAAGAAGCAGCAGAAGACTAAACTCAATAACTACAGACTCATGAAACGTATCAGTAACTGCTGCAAAAAAAGTTCAGCTCAACGTGAAGTATAACTACAACTACTACAGCTACAATAACAGTTTCGAAACACCAATACAATTCAATCGTTTACCTCAATATGGAAGCACGAAGACACCCAAAAGGCTGCCAAAGAAAACGACAGTCGTTGATTGCTTTTCAGCAAAAAACTTAGGAATAAAAGACAAAACCTGAAGAAAATCGAATCAAAATCACGTAAAACACTCAGCGTTTATTAATTTCTTACAAAGGAGAAGCAAAGCCTCTTAACTAAACCTTAAAGAGCCGATTTACTCGACTATATTTAAAGCCACTGTTACTGTAGTAACCATGCTGCTAAAGATGACTACGTTTGCCTTATTTAAATATTATTTTCATTCATCTCTATGTGAAGTTAATAGCTTCTTATTTAATGCGTATTTAAATTTAACTACCAACTAAGATCATTCCTCCAAGTTAATTGTTTACATTATTTTCTTCAAATTCTCATAAATTTGTATACTAATGTGCAAATATTAAAACTTGTGTGCGAGTGTGTCAAACTTTGAATGAAGTTGAGAAGCGCATCTTCTTAATTTGCCTATTTAATTGCCACTTAGAAATTACGCTGAAAATTTACATATTTGCTTGAAGAAATCAGCGAACGACTGATTCTGAAACAAGTTCTGAAAATAATTTCAATATGCCATCGTCTTTTATTTCATAATATTCACGATTATTTATGGGTTTTTCATTGTTATTTATGGTTCTATTTAATGGAAATCGTATTTTATTTAATGGTTCATGGAAATTTATTTTCGATTATTTAGCTCTCGATTAAAGCTATAATTCTGAACACGGATTTAAAACTTCCACTCAACCTGCTTAAGCATATTTTTTTTTTAATTTGTCGAGTTTAAATGAAATGTATTTATCCAAAGATAAAACAAATTTAATTATTTTCAGTTGAATTTTTGAAAGCATTTACTAATTTAATAAACAAACTAATTCGAAATCTTATAGCAAAGAAAGCTTAAGTGATAACACTGAAAACTAGGAAATATCTTCAAATTTATTTCAATTCTTTGTGACATTTGGGATATAATAATTTGTTGATTCTATTTTGGAAATATTCCAGAAATTTTATATTCATTCGAACGACTGACTTACGTTTTCATATTCGTATTTTATAGCTTGTTGTGGTGTTAAAAGAGGGATGAAAAATGGCATGTTCACGAAGAGAAGAAGCAATCTTTTAGTAAAATTTCTATTAAAATTTACTACACAACAAATACAAAACTCAACCAGAAATTCACACACACTAAACAAAATTTTAAAGGGTGGAGAGAGCTGATTATTTGCATAAATAAATATGTGTGTTTCTTTTCGGTATTAGGTATGAGTTCCGAGCAGAAGTGGAAGTGCTTTTCCTCAAACAAATCATTACTTTTATTATTGATTTGCTTATTATTACCATTGCAATTATTTTTGAAGATTATTTTTCAACTTTTGTGTTTGATAAGCTGAAAATCGCATTGTAATTGTCGATTTATTTTGAAGTAATTGTATTATTTTTTAAGTTTGAAACACTTTACTCAAAGAAAATCAATAAAACTAACAAATAAAATAATAAATAAGTTCTAAAACGATATTAAATAATAGAGAAAATTGAAAACAATAATAAAAGGAGAGAATGAAATCATTTAAAATCCGTCTTAATGACAGATTCAACATCATTGATTTTCTAAAAAAGAACTGACCCAGTAAGGAAATATAATATGCTGTATATAATTAAGATTTCGAAATGTATTTTTGCCAAATTTTATTGCTCCTTTTTTATCTTATATGTAGCTTAAAGACACAAACTCTTACCCCATCATTGTTACTGCATTAAAAGTTACGCAAACATTTTAATGGAGTGGTCTCGCGTAGCAAAGCAATTCGAGTGCAGTACAGTGCAAACTCGACTGCATGTCAGTGCAGACAGCTAACAACTCAGTGAGGCTGTCACGTCACGTCGCCGGATATCGCAAGAAAACCTGCAACTGAGGCGAACTGGGACAGTGGAGTAGGCGGAGGCGCTGAGGGCGTCCACACGAAAACAAGTACTTGGAGTGCCTCTATAGAGTGTCAGAAGGTGTTCATGCCAATCAGTTCCAGGTATCTTTTGTAGACGTACTTTTTGTAATGTTTGCAGTCAAGTCGAAAGCTGTCAGCGCTAACGGGCTTTTCTGCCATCTACTGAGACAACCCGTTTCTGTCAATCCCGGTAACAAGCTGTCGTTGATATCTGTTCTCGCTCATTGACTGAAATGTGATCGCAGACAATGGCACAGCGACTCTCGCGTTGCTTTTGCTCCAGTACACCGAAACCCGTTTTACATGTTGTCACTGTAGACGAAAAACTGAACGTTTCAGCGTCTGTCAATCGGGTCTTTTAGCCCTTTCCTTTATTGCTTTATTTCCGAGTTTCTCTCCTTCTTTATGGTTTGTTCATTTTTCCTTTTTTGTCAATTTAAAAGCTCAGAAGGAATTTAAGAGATTGATTGCTATGTTGATGCATCTGTGGCTCTTATTCTGGAAGTAATTTATAAAAGGCATCAGATGTGCACATGCGAAGAAAGTATTTTTTGAAAAATTATATTTTTTTATGAAACTTTGTGGTTTTTCTTTATTCTTTGTAGAGCAACTTTTGTACCTCATAAAACATAATTAGGTATTACAATTGTTGAAAAACTACGTTAGGACAGTTAAAATTGTTTTTTTTTAAATAATCTTAAAGTTACTTAACTCAACATGAGTAAAGAGGCCACTAATAACTGAATTGAAGCGCTTTTGTGTAAGATTGACTTGTTATTAATAATAATTAAATGTCACTCATACGCAGTGTGTTCCCTTGTAATTTGAGAACTCATCAATCGAGTGACATACGTATACCTAATTTGTATCCCATTTACAACAGTTTAGAAATGAAATAGAGTTCTTTCTATATAATTTTTTTATATATAATTATTTTATAGTTTATGCTGCGGACTCTCTATAAAGGGAAATTGAAAACGAACCTCTTTAAAAATTTCAAATCTTACTAAAATCATTATCATTATTGAAATTGCTCTGATTGCATATTAAATTAATTGCATATTAAGAATTATATTAAGCTTCTACATACCCTAATCTATTTGCACTTATGCAAACACACAGAAATGTGTAATCAGTCGCACTAAGAAACGTTCTCTCGTCATTTAAGCGTCATAAGGACTCAGGCATTGTGCTTATGTGATGGAAATTGGCTCAGGCTAATTGACTCAGTTTGAAGGAGTGCTTGCATGCATGTGAAATCATGAGCTCTCATGTCTGAATTCGAGAGTGAGTGATTTAACCTAAAGCTAATTTAAATCGGAGATATCTCCCAGCTATTGACACACTCACGCGTCATTGAATTAGTTATCATCAGTACATGTCAGAATTTGGCAGTGCATTCTGCTTTTAAAAGGTTTATCAAACGAAGGAATCCATTTTTAGTTCTTTTGTTTTTCAATGAATTTATTTTGTGTTTAAAATAAATACTTACCTGAGGTTGTGACGGTGTAATACGGTTGCGAGCGAGATTCTGTGTTGATTTTGTTGATACTTTTGATTGGTTTTTGATTTTTCTGTCTCTGTTTCAGAACTCCTTCCTGTTTTCTTTTCCTTTTCGATTTTTTGTGAATATTCACTCAAAAATGCAACGAAAAGAAGCATATTTTTTTGTCATGTCATTCAATTCTTATCACGTACCAGATAAAACTCTATTTGAACGATTGATCCATCAAAATTTTCTAGTCGATGGGATTTCGCTATCATAAAATATTTGGATAAGAGTGACGAGGGTGTATAGTGGAAAGTATGAGAAAAAATAAGCAAAGCAAAAGATGGTAATTGAGTACATGAAGCAATCACGAATTTTCTTTTGTACAGATATCGATGCTTTGTGTGAATTTGCTTTGTAAAATTAACTCATTTCCTATAAACTTTTCTTTCGTATTTCGTTTCCTCATTCCTGTTTTCTCTGTCTGTTTTACTTTTGGCGTGTGAGCCATATTGAATTATTTCCCTGAATGTTTTTAATTAGTACTTGTAACTTCGTTACCCGTTTTAAACTTTGAAAGTTAATTTAAGTTCTGTTAACTTTATTTTAATTAAATTGAATTCCTACTACATTAGGAAAAAGTTTTCGAGTTCTTTTTTCTCTTCTTTCCTTCTTGGGTTCTTTAAAAGTTAATCAGTCGAGCATTCCGAGTAATTTTCACGCTTCTAACTAAATTAAATTGAATGCACTATAAAATTAAACAAAGTAAACTTAAGAAAAATCGATAGTCAAACTTTATACAATCTGTTGTTTTGTTACTTAATTGCAAAGTGCAAAATGTAGATATTTTAAGGATGTGTTAATTAATTTAGTCGGGGGATTGCAGCAGCTCAACAATAACAAATGCAACTGTTGCTGCTGATGTTGCTGATTAAATGATGTCTTCTTGCAAGTGCGTGTGTACAGTTCGAATTCCTCGTTGCACAAAATCCCTCATCTGAAGCTTTGGGACTAAACAGATCCTTTCTAAGAAAACAAACTTCAGATTTCGGTAGTCGAATATTTTTGTTTCTGTTTATGTTTGGTTGCGTTTTCGTTTGTGTATTCATTCTTGTTTTTGATTTAGCTTCTCTTGATCGTCAATAGTTTCCCTTGACACTTTTAAGAAACTTCTTCCCATGATAACAAAAAAAAAAAAAAACCATAAATAAAAAAAATGTAAATGTAATCTTAAAGTCTAATTAAACTTAATCTGAAAACAGAAAGGAAGAGCTATACAAATGACTATTTTGTGTAAGATTTATAAAAACGAATAACTAACCAGTAACTTTAAAGTAAATAATTCTTAAAGATGTGTTAGGAGTAAATGTAATTAATTTATTCAATCTGCTACTCTTAGTAACCGTGTGCGTGGAAGAAGTACAATAAAATCACAGCAAATTCTCACAGAGAACTTGCGCATATCGTCTGATTGGCAATTCCTAAAAACACTTTTGTTACTTTTCAAACGAGGGTCAGCGAAAATTCAATCAATTAAAGTGCTCGAAAAGTTTTTCTAAAAACCTGTGGCAGAGCTGCAAAAGCTGATAAAAAATGCACTCTTGGAAAATACACAAAAAAACGACCGACAGAAGCCTGAAAGAAGTTGATGTTAATTAAAAACTGTTCCCGTTCGGACACAAGCTGATACTTTTTTCTCTCTTTAAAAAGATAAAGCTCTAAGAATATAAAAAAAAAACAATAGAACAGAGCAACACAACACTCAATGCTTTTAGTATATGTTTCAGTAATGTGAGTAGCGTAATCTATATATCACGTTTCGCATCTCGTTTGGAATCTTTTTCATATACTATTTTTCTTTTCATACTCATTTCAATAATTCTCTGCGAACATTTTTCATATTTTCTTCATATATCCTTTCATTCATTCTCAAAGAACGCTTTCTACTACCTTCCGCAATAAATTTTAACATCGTATTACAATTTTCAGCGAATGACAATAAAATCGATAGCGATTTTGATTGAATTTAATGGGAACCACCAGCGACGAACCAGCAAAAGCAGTAGGAATCCGCTGGTTGCTCCTTTTGGTCCTCATTTCGTACAACCAACCTACTTTTCATTAATAGTTTCTTTTTTTCTATTGTAAATCGTCTTCTTCCCATCTAGAGCCGTAACAAATTCTGGCCTGACCGTTGTGAGCCTTTACAGCGCTACGGGTCATTATTTCCTGCTGTCAAAGAGAACGATGCGAACGATGTCGAAGGACACGCCATTTTCTCATCTATAAATTTATAGCAAACTGGCTTCGTGGTTACTAAATTCTGGGAAGGACGAAATGAAGAAAAAGAACTAATAAAAACAGAAAGAAAAATGAAAGTTTTAATTAAAAATTAAAAATTCGAAGCTTAAATTGAAAGAAGAAAGGAAGGAAAAGAGAAACGAGAACCGAGAATAATTTTTCTGTCGTGTGTGTTTCTGAATTAATATTTTCACAATGAATATATTTTAAAATAGGGCGATAAATGTTCATGAAATATTAAAGCAGACTTTGACATAAAATTAATTACTTCAGCTTGTCGATTTTTTGTTTGAATTGTGTCTGAATGACATTTCTTTAAAAACTCGCTTTGTCCTGCAAAGGACATTTATAATATGGTCAATTTACTACTTTAGAGTTTCTTTTAAGTTTTGTTTTGTCCTTTAAAATATTTTTCATTAATTTTTCTTTTCCAATCTATTCCTTTCTTGTCTCTTTTTCATCTCTGTTTTGGCTTTCTTTTCGCTACTGTTTCCATCAGTATTTTTGCTAGATTTCCTTTATGCACCTCGTTTGCTCCATTTTGAGTTCTGTTAGAAGCTCAGCTTTATTGGTTTTTCGTTATTGTCGTTGGTTTTTCTCACTTTTCGTTTCTTTTTAGTATTGTTCTGTATGTGAATTAAACTACGTTCTGCCTGCGTATGTGGAAATTTGTCGTTATCACACAGTCACTCTGACCTTTCAGAGTGCAATTTATAAACCGTTGCAATTTACGGCATTTCCTCTCTCTCACTTGCATCTACCTAACGTGTCTCCCTCGAACCTATCTCACAGCTTCATTCAATCCTTTAAAAGAGCTTCAAATGAAGTTCTTTGTTAAAACGAAGCGAATCCTTTCATTTGCAGGACCGTTCAACGAAAAGCATTCATTCAGGCAGCCTGTTTGTTTGGCTCTTGGCAACAGAAGCATTCGGTGCAAATGAACAAACAAACGAACAAACATTCCTTCATCATGAATTCCATCACAATTCGTTAGCTGCTGTTAACTCTGAGGTTGCTTCACGGTCATTCAGTTGCGACAAGCAGCCGAAAAATGGACATATATTTTTTTTTTGGATGAAATTTAAAATCTAATTGAAAACGCAGATAAAGAAGTAGTAAAAGAAATAAAAGAAAAAATACAAGAAAAACACAGGCGTCATTTCATAATTTTTCGGTGGACTTTTTTTGGGCGAGTTGTATGAAATTTAAACACTTGTTTGACACCTTCTCGAAGTGTTGTAATAATGCATGAGTAATAGCGAATTTTCTGCCCTTCAACTTCAGTGTTTCTGGCAACTCCGGCTGCCAACAGCATCACAAACAGATTCTGATTCGAGTTCAGTGTCAAGGATGAACTTTTGTGAGCGGATTGCGAATGAAGATGCTTGTTATTCTTGTTCCTGCTTTTGTTGATTTCCCGGCATTTTCTTGTTTTCCTTTTGATGCTATATTGTTATTATTGCATTTGGCTTTTGTAAGCTTGACAGCGACAGATTTTCAACTCGACCCTAGAAAATTTGAAAGTCATGAATTCGAAATGCGTGTTGTGACAATGGAAAGGATGAGATGATAAAAGGATAAGAAGTAGTAGAAGGACGAAGTCAACAGAGGAGACTCAGAACAAGAAGAACTAGAAACGGAGAAATTCATCGAGGTGCAGATACATTTATGATAGAAATCACAGTAAACTAGCGAAAAGGTGAACGTAATAAAAATCTTAAATTATTCGCATTTCAGATTGTGATAAGTTATAGATAAAATATTTTAATTCAAACAAAAATAAACAATAACTATTAAACTGAGATAGTATAGAATTAAAAGAGAAAACATAAGGTTAAAAGTATTAAATTTTATTATTAACAAGAACAAAAATTAATTTAGAATTAATTAAAAATAATAAAAAAAGGAAAAGAGCTTAAGCCATTTTTGAGTTGGAGATCTGCGAAACATTTTTATATATCATTTAGATTATCTTTTATCTTTAATAAATAAGCATAAGAAATTAAGTTAGGATGGTTTTCTCTCGAGTGAGAACTGTAATTTGACTAAATGCAAGTGAATAGAAATTTTACGGTAATGCTTAGAATATTTTGGGCACTGAATGAAGGCAGTAAAATGCAGAGCCTGCGATTTGGAATAAATCCTGAAAATGATCATTGACAGCATGACGATGCAAGGAAAGTGAATGCGAATGTAGGATGAGATATGTAAATAGGCAAAGAATCTATTTAAGCACCGAGATCTGCAAGCAAAGATAAAAATAACGAAGGAAGGAGATGCAGGATTGGAGCACGAAACTGAGATAGAAACCAGGATAGAAACCGGAATCCGAGTGTGATTTAAGGAACAGAGGATATCGAGAATGTAAAACCGAGAATGTAAATCGAGAATTGCTAAAAACGTGAGTAACGTAAGGATCGAGCACAACCGTGATTAATGCGGAGAGAAAACAGAATAAAAGTAAAACAGGGATGGATATAGCGTAGATTTGTATTTAAAACGGAAGCTAACTCTGTTTTAGGAAGACCATTCATTTCTATTATCAGAAATTGAATCAGAAGCAGGCAACGAATTAGAAACCTCGTCTATGAGTTAAGCGATAAAAAGCAATCAGCGGCCGCTGCTGTATGGAAAAGCGAAGCAAAAGAAATCATCCAGCAAACTGTTTGGTCAGCACTTAAATAAACGACTTTGTCGATGGCGACCGATGCGAATCGATTGAGTCGCGGGCACATAAAACTGTTCCATTTCTGAAGAGTATTTCACAAACTGTGAAGAGTATTTGTAGAGCGTGAGCATGACTCATGGAGCAATATTTAAGGATGTTCCAACGACGCAACCTAAACACACGCAATTTAATCTGGTTCTGACGATTCTTTCCTTTTCAGGTTCTTCAACGTCTTCGTATCTCATTTTCTCTGGACATCGTATTATTTCACAATTCTCTTAAACTAAGCAACTATAAAAATGAGTTTAACAGAAGATGGATTGCTGCAATTATTACAGCAATTTATCATTGGCTTAAACTAAGCTTTGCTCTTAAGGCTATTAAGAAAATTACTAGAATATTTAATAATTATTGCAGTGACGAGATTTTTAATTACGGATTTCTTCGGATTTTCTTGCTGAGCGAGGAAAAGTGAAGTGAAAATAATTTTCAGGTCAGTTGGAGAGCTCTTCATTTCCTTGGGAGGAAAGAAAAGAAAAATAGCAGCCGGGAAAATAGTAAAAATGAGAAGTTTAATAATAGCCAGGCGGAAGTCGAGAAAAAGCAATCTTAAAGAGATAGGCGAAGGGCAAATAATAGGGCGAATGTGACAGAGGAGCCAATATTCGCTTCCGTTTATTGATTTCTAAGTAATCCTTTAATATCCGAGACATCTCGGAAAGAAAAAAAGAATTTTTGGAATGAAAGCAAATATGGATTTATTAATTATTAACAATAATAATTTAAATGTTTATAAACGTAAATATGAGTAAAGAATAACTGTAACTAACAGACCGCTTCAAGTCAATGACAGCCTCACATTTTATCAGCTGCTTCCATTTCCGGTTTACTTTGCAGTAATTTAAAACTCAGTTCAGCTCGAATCAGATGGGACAAGTGTGGAAGTATAAGTGTGACATTCCCACACACACACATACATACATACATTCAACGCATTCAAAATCACGTGTGCTCAATTTTTTATTATTGTTTTATTGCAATTCTTTATTTTATTCATAGTGTTTCCTGATATTTCCAGGTGAAAATTTTAATGAAATTTTATGCGATCGTTATCTGTGCACGTAATTTACTGAATGTCTGAAGGCAGACAATGTGTATGTGTGTGTGTGGGTGTGTATGTGTCTGTACAATGCCGCTTCTTTCTTTTGGCCTTCCATTGGCAGCAAAATTATTGCCACGGAACTTTTCCACGTACTACCGCAATGATTCAGAGGAAGCTTAACACGTATCGTGCCATAAAAGCGGAGCCCCTTCGTGCTGCCTCTTCAACTCCTCCTTCTCCATTCTGTGAAAATATTCTCAATAAAAAGAAGAACTGGCTGCTGTTTCCTTTTATGCAAAAAAGGTGCTCGATATAAAGCAGGAGAGAACAAATGCTGCACATCGGGTGCTCAAGAAAGAATCTCCTGCTGATTGCGTTGTTCTGATATGAAATTTAATTTATTGCATTTTATTTTGTTGTTTATTTTGCTTTTTTAGCTTTCTTTGCACAACTTCGATTGCCGGCTTTTCTGCTGATTGGTTTATTTTTATTTTCGCGCTGTCGACAACAACAGGTTCTTCGTTCCTCCACTTTTCATTTCTCTTTAACATGCATACGTGCTTCAGTGGATGGCGTTCACTAACATGTGTGAGTATCTGTTTTTTTATTTGTGAATAAATATTTATAGTAGCAGTTTTTATTGTGCTGCTCTTTATTTAAACTCTGCGCCTTGTTAATTCAATCATCCGCCATAAAAGGAGATTATTTTCGCTCTACTAAGCAATATTTTTATGTCATGTCGCTTCGTTGCGAATGAAGCTCGATCTCTTCACATTCTTTGCACTTCTACAACTACCACAAACCTTTGACTTCCCTCCTTTCAATCTATTATCAATAATTGTTCAAAGCTGCTTATATTATGATGGATGCATATTTAAAGCCCTTCAACTCTGTGTCATACGCACAATCACTCGTACGCATACATATATATAAGGAATTCGTATCGATTTTAGGTGAACATAATTGTTTGTTGTTGTACTTATTCAATTACATTTACAGGTTAATAAAATAAATTTGCTCGGTCTTCACTAAATTTTCCCTAACTCCTGCTTCTTCATGCTTCGCTTTAAATTGTTCTCTGTTAGCGTTGCGCGAAAAGTTTAGGAAAACTTTATCCACTTCTTCAGGTATGACGGTGGCATAACTTATGGATTAAGTTATTGAAGAGCTTCAAACACGCCATCACATAACATGAGAAACCCTCCACTCACCGCTCAATCAAATTTAATTTTTAATAATAGTTTTAAATGTGTAGCTTTAAATTAATGGCCACAATTTTTTCCTTCTGCAACAATTTAATGGACCAGTAAAAAATGTTTGCGCTATAATAACAGACCTCGTTTCATATGCTTAAAAAATGTTCACTCGGAGTAAGAAAATAAACAAAAATTTAACACTGCATAGCATTTTTCACTAAATGAAACTGTTGCAATATTTCCTTTCAACGGAGCTAGAATTAAGGTCGATTTGCATGTCAACTAATACCGACAAATTTGATGAAATATTTAAGCCATCTAGAATACAGGAAATACCACAAAAAACAAAAGAAAAGTAATCAGATTTCTCTAGAGTTTTCATCCTTAAACTTAAAATTTTGTTTTTATTAAGAGATAGACTATTTTAATAGAGAGAATTATATGAAAATCCTATTATTTTCTGAACAGTAATTTTCATTTTTGTCCATTGAAGTATTTCATTAGCCCTTTAGTAGGAGTTGATCAGCCGCTTTCGTAGGATTTGATCGGATAACCATCGGCCATCATCGAAATCTTCTCATCATAACTGCCCCTCTCACCTTATATTGGAATAAACCAGTATTTAAGTAGTTTTATCTATCAGGTATTTCGTGGAGGTTAGTGCTGCCGGAAAATAGTGTTAGAGAATAGTCTTGGCCGAATCTACATACATCCGATCAATCGATTGCATACGTGGATCAATATATGTATATACCCTTGAAAGTATCCAGTAGAAATAGTTTTGTTATTATTGGATTTTCACAGCAATCATAGCCCATCACACTAAAAATTAATTAAAGTTTTAACCAAGAGATAAAGTTACGTAGATATGACAAAACTAAAAAAAAAAAAAAAACAAAAAAAAAAAAAAAAAAAAAAAAAAAAAATCCATGGTCATGTTGTCATCATCGTCGATATGCTTTTTTTGTTGCCGTTGCTCTGCATTGTTTGCATTGACTTTATTTCCTGGCACAAGTGGATGGGAACTGGATACCTTTTTCCATTGTTCTACAGTCTGCTTTTTTATATCTGAACACTCTGTTTTAATGTTCTACGATGTTGTTGTTTTGCAATTTAATGTAGAATTTTTCTAGAGATTCTTTGTATTCCTTTATGTGATTTTTACACGACTTTAATGCAGTATTTTTCACGCGACTTTTTTGCCCACCTCTTCTCTGAGTAACAAACCATTAAAAGGAGTTGAGATTATATCCAAGTTATGTGATGATGATAATGACAATGATGGAGTGGTAACTTACGATTATTAATATAAAACGTTTACATGATTTAAAAGCATTACATGAATGTTAGTCTGCATGGTAAAAAGTTTTGGAACACCTTTTAAACCATATTGCATTTTTATACAAATATCCATGCCAAAAATCAACGCCCATGCAATGACATCAGCACATGAAAAAAGGTTTAAATTAAATCCTTTGAGGTTTAACTTAAAAACGTAGTATTAAAAAAATTAAATATGTGGAATTTACATGCGATATATTCCCGCTGAAATTTTCGTATAACTTTTTAAACTACTTTTTTATCTATAAAAACTGTTTCCTTTATGCCAAACTGTAACACTATTCTCTACCCCACGTGTGGGCACTGTAACAATTACTTATGCATATTGTTGATGCCGCGCTAATAAATAGCTATACTACGTTTTTTTTTTTGATTTTAAAAAATTGAATTACTTTTAATTAAAACACTTAAATGTAAACTTTTTAGAATAAACTTCGGTTTTTATCTAGAACTTGTTTTGAAAATCAAAGCCAAAGTCTCGAAATTAGGCCAAGCCTTTTTATACCCTACATCCGAAGGAATGAGGGTATATTCACTTTGTGCTTCCGTGTGTAACGCATTAAAGGAGGCGTGGCAGGTATGGAAAAGTATATATATTCTTGATCAGTGTCACCTCCTGAGTCGATTTAGCCATGTCCGTAGTCTGTCTGTCTGTCTGTCTGTCTGTCTGTCTGTGGAAATCACGATTACAGGAGAACGAATGAAGCTATCGCGATGAAATTTTGCACGTATATTCTTTGTCATCCGAAACTCTGTGGGATTGAAAATGGGATAAATCGGTGCAGCGCCACGCCTACTTTTTTAACAAATACTAATTCTTTTAACAATATTTCAACTTGTAGACTTAGTTTTGAGCTTCAATTTTGTTTCCGAATACATCGGTACAGGTAGATTAAATTTTTTAAAAAAATGGGCGTGTCCGCCCACGAACATATGACATTGATATAAACCGCAATTCCAGAATAACGGTTGGAAGAATTGACTTGAAATTCGGTACGAATATTCTCTGCCATCATAGATAACTCTGTATTGAAAATGGTGAAAATCGGCGGGATGTAGGGTATATAAGCTTCGGTCTGACCGAAGGTACCCTTACTAGTTATTGTTTGTTAAAAAACCAATGAAGATCTCTAAAACGACAAAACAAAGATACGTATGAATTAATAAATATGGTAACAAGAATAAACATTGTTTAAATTGGGCTTCACAAATCCACTGAGCTGCCCAAACAAAGGCCGACATCTTAAATAGCAAACCTCGATAATGCAGGAAATCGGCTAGAAGACTGAGTAAAAACTGATACTTTTCGAATTGGGAAGTTTATTTTCTGTCACTACTTTTGACCTGCGTCTATGACGATATTGTAACAGTGATCATAGGTAACAAAATATGAAATGTTTATGTTTGTATGATTTCATAGAGTTGTAATTCTACATACATATAATCTAATTCAAAGAGGTAACAAAGAGAAGGAATTTGTAAATTTCATATGCAACAATATTATTAAAGGTTCAAGTTCATGTAAGCTTTGTATAAACCCTTTTTTTCTTTCTTATTCCTGTGATTTCTCTTAAGTAATGAAAAAACAAATTGCTAATTGTTACGCTTGTTGTTGATATTCATTTTTGTTGGTTCGTTGAAGGTTTTCGGTGTCGGTTCTTGCTGCTATTGTATTATTGTTATTGTTAGTTTTCTTATGCTCTAAGTGATTTTGAAGCTGCTGTAATGCATTCTCATTAAAACATAATGAATCGGTTGATGTCTGAACTTCTGTGGCATCTTTCAAAAACAAAGGAAGCGAAGACGACAACAACGACGATGAAGAATTCCTATACCATAAAAGATGATGAATTGAAGAAGCTACAAAAGTCACAATGGAAGTAAAGAGTAATTCCAAGAGAATAGAATAGTAGGGAAGAATGAATAGTAGAAAGGAGAAATAATCTTGAAAAGAAATATTAAGAAGGCAACAATGTCGCCGCTGAGGTAATCGTAATAATAACAAGAAGAAGAATATGCAAAAGTTTAAGAATCAGTATTGTTTGAAGAAGAAGAAGAATGAGATGATGAACAGACATTATTTTATAAAGGTGTTGGTTCCATAATAAAGAAAGCAGTAAAGCTGAAGAAGAGAACAAGCATCCTTCAGGACACGCAGTGAAGTGACAAAGAAAGTGAGATACAAGAAGGAAAATAATTTAAAGTTTGACGAACTTAAAAAGGAAAAGAAAATAGCAGTAAAAGAAAAAGCACGAAGATATATTCGACTGAAGAAAATTATGGAGGAAACTGTCTGTGTATTCTATAGACTGAAGATTCTCAAGAGTAGACAAAACATATGCCAGACGTGAAGTAAGAGTTGAGAGAGTGACAATTTTGAAATAGCTTAAACCAACTCTAAGAAACAATAACGCCTGCGACAAAAGAGCATTGAAGAAAGAGCGGAGGATGAAGTACCACAGTAAAAACAACAACAAAATTAATAATGATAACAACAAAAATAAGTTAAATAATAAAGGAACAGTGAAAAATGAAAGCAACAGCAACTGACTCATGAACTTTGACAAGAAGGAATGAGTAAAAGCTTGGTTGAATAAATGAATGGGTGACAATAGGAGAGATATTAGATGGAAAATTATTATGGAGAAAATAGACCTACAATTATCAATAAAACTCATGAGAAACTAGGGTGAAATTTTCATATATTAACTCATAAAATACTTTATACATTTCAGTCGAATATTTAAGAATATTTTACTTCATTCTTTTTTAAGCAAAAATATTTTATAGCTGCGCTACTTTTGCTGTAGTTATGCCATAAAAAACAATCAAGTGTCAGTCTCAACGACTGCACTTGTTTAAGCACTTTATTGAGAGTGTGGGTATGGCGAGTGGGCAGCTCAGTTCGCTCTGAGAGTCTAACTTGAAATATATTTACTTAACACAGTTTTATGTGGTATTAAAGTGGTGTAAAAAAACCACCACTGCGTTTGTTTGTATTGCATTTGTTTGTGGATTATTCTTTATCGTTCGGTTCGCATGTTTGCAAGGCGTTAGTCAAGCGTGAAATTCTTTTGTTGAGCGAAGCGTTTCTACTTTATTATAAATGAAATGAAATGAAATCAGAAAAACTAAATAACAATCGTCGACTCTGCGATGTTGCGTAGGAATCCAGCTGCAATACTTTGAATTTCCATGAGTTTTCTGCACAGTTCAGTGATGATCGAGGGTGGACATGTTGTTTAAAGAAATTATAATGTATAGCTGTTGATTAAAAAGTTTTAAAGCAAACTCTCAGCTGTATTTTGATTAGTATAATCAAGAAAAATGCAATGAAACCATTCAACGAATAACATCTGAAATATTGCCTCTGCCTTGCATCTTCCAAGCTTAAAGAGCTACACAATTGGCTACGTTTTGTATAATTTATGGTATAAATTAAGTTATTAAAAACGTCGTTAACAAAAATCATCATTGTAAAAAATCGTGTAAATATGTTGAAATTATTTTTACTTTGCGGTTCATTGATTTAAATAATTTACCATTAATTATTAATCTGCAAGGATATATAAAAAATCGCGTACATACACGAACAACTACAGAAACAATCACGCATACCAAACTAGCGCCATTCAGAACAGCGATTTTGGCAGTTAATTAAAGCCTTTCAAATGTACAAAATTTTAGTCTTTTTGGGGAAATAAAATTCAGAGCAATGAAAATGAACGTTTTGAACGACCGATGCAATTGCAACAATAAAACAAATAAAAAGACCATTTGTAGAATTCGTAAAATTGTGAAAATTGGTTCAATTACAGCCCTGCATTTTCATTTAGTTCATTTAGCATTTCAAACATGACCTCACCTGCAGGCCAATGGAGCAACGAGTCTGCAGTTTACTCAGTCGTCCAACAATCCATTTATTCATTAAAAGTACATCGATTCAATGAGTGATAAGTGCCTTAACCTACGAGGCATCAGAATATGTTTAAGTTTTAAGTTTTACGTCCCTTTAAAATGCCTGCATTATTTTTTCAATGATGAATAAATTGTTGCAGGGAGGAAAAATAACTATAATACGATGATAGTGAAACTTAGTGAGGTTTTACTTGAACTGCCAAAGAAGTGACCTTTAAATAGGCATTGCAAGAACAACCAAAAAAAAGATTATTACCTATAATAAAAGTCAGAGGTTAGATATTTACTTAATAATATCGTGACCAGGTTCATATTTACGACTGCTTGAAAGGTACAATCATTGCTACTAAAAGGGAGTTAACATGAGTTACAAAGTTATGTGGGCAAATCACATTTGTGCAAAAAGGTTGTGAGTTCTTTAAAATTCGCAAAAGAATTTTATAAAGTCAACCTTAAATTAAATTCCTTTAACTTTAAGCGTTAATCAAATGTAGGAAAGAGTTGCTGCTGTTGGTAAGATATAAGTCGTGTTTGGCTATGCTAAACGAATCAATTTTCAGATCGTCTATTAATATTCTTTATGTGTAGTGATATTAATAAAACATAAATATTTATTGTCAAAATTTTCAATAGAAATTTTGTAGGTTTAGGTACAACATGCCGTATACGTGACTTTTAATTCTTCATATTCAACTAATTTTTTTCAAATATTTTTTCGCTGTCGTAATTTAAATAAAGAACAAGAACACAAACATAAAGCAAATATTTATGGCTGCTATGTTGCAATAAAAGTTTTGTGATTCATTCTAGCATTATTATTTATCAACACTAAATGATCAATAAATGTTATGAATTCACAGTTTCAACGAAATTGAAAATTAATTATAAAAGAAATGCAGTGTGAAATGGGAAACAAATCCCTGAGAACTGTGGCTAAGTCTATAAGTCAGTCAATCTCAGAGTGTATAAGAACCACTCCCTCTGACAGCACCTTTTACTAATTATTGCGAAACATAAGTAGTGCAAACGAGCTTTATATGAATGATATGACAGCGTGACAAGTTTTGCGTTGTATGTGTTCGATTACGTATGTGTGCTTGTGCCTGTACGTAAGTCACCCACTGAATCATTTACAAACACGAAGACATATCTGCAAATTATTCTTCCGGAGCCCAACAGCTGCCTGCATCCATAAACACCAAACAGCACAATAAATCAGCTACAGGGAAATAAAAGTCGGTCAGCCGGGCACACGTACTAATGTATTCCATCTTCCTCCCCTTTTCGTCATCCTCTTTTTCTTTCGCATCATAGTGGAACTCTACTTCATTCACTCTTTCGATTATAAATAAAATTACGTGTTACAGACTCACAGAAATTGGTCCCAGCACCAACATTCGTAACTTCGTTGTGCTCTTGTCTACGTCCGAATTTGTATGCCTGAAGGTTTTTTAATTAGTTTACATTGGCTGCAAATCTTGTGCCAAAGGAACTATGAATGCGTGATTTTAATTTGAAGAGGATGCGAAGGGAAGAAATAATAAAAAGGCTGACGTTACTAGGAAGACCAACACGATCTGGTTCTAAAGCAGTTCAATGATTGTCAAAGTTTACTTCTATATTGGACTAATTGGAAAGAGTAATCACGGAATACTTAAAACATTGGACGTACAAAATAATTGTAATTAATAGGAGATTTAAGGTTAATTGAACTTTATTTTATTTTATGTTTTAACTATATTTTAAAAGTTAATATTAATTCGGATAATATTAACTAATAAATTCAAATGCATAATTTGAAAATTGCATCAGTTTGCAGTTAGTGACAGGATTATTTTTTAAGGACTTTCATTACTGTGTGGTTCTCCAACGCAAACTCTTTCTGTGCTTTAAAGTTTTAATAATTAATTTCCACCTCTCCTGTTAATAAGCGCATTAGAAACACTTCGAGAGGTATTTTAATCTATCGATAACTTTGCAGATAAACACATGATAAATTTATATACCAAAGCGAATAGCAACTGGTAAATAAAGAGATCGTGCTGAGCGTACCATAAGGAGACAATAAGACAGACATTTTGAGGTGAGTGAACATCGTATGCATTGGAAACGGTAGGAAACTGTGAAACGCGGTGAAGGAGACGAGGAGAAGGAGACGAAGAGGAGACGAGGAGAACGTAATTCGCGATGCGACACTTCAACTTCTCTACTTGAGTATCCAAGCCACAGGAGTTGAACCGAAGTTTAGCAGGAGAGCAATTAAACTTCGCATAGAGGAACAGCAAAAGCAAAACACGGAAGGACACAACAAATGAAGACATACCTAGGAAACCACACCAACAACACCACATCATAATCAGAGGACAGCAGAAGCAGGTGAAACCGCAAACAGCAGCAGCAATAATTCTGTAATAACAACAGTCATCAACTGCGACAACAAATAAAGACTTCACATGTTTGTAAATTTGATTAATTCGAAAACCACAACCAAAAGTTGCTGAAGTGCTTATGCAACTTCGCCGAACTCAAAGAGCCGCTGAATCGGACGAATTGCTGTTTAATTTGTTGGGTTGCAATTTCTGCAGACAGAAAACACAACTTTGCAAATAACGCAGCTGCATATCGAAGGTTTTCCTCGTGACATCGCCCGAAAAAAGGTTGAGCTTGCAGAAATATTTTAATTATTTAATTAAAGGCAACCCAACTCCTTCTCCGTTTGTAATCCACGTCATCAATTAAGCCATTCAGCAAAGTTGAAGACTGCCTGTAATAAAACTGAACGAAGGTGCATCTCAAGAGTTCAGTGAACGTGGAAAACAGATGAATCGATAAACAAGCTTTATAATATTAAAGATTTAACTATATAATTAATACCCTGTTTACATTAAGTGACAAATATTTAGTGATAAACAATTCAGTGAAAAGGTTCGCTCACTCTAAAATATAAGAGATGGTATGCATATATACGAATATATATATACGATATAATTTTCATATATCTAATTTATTTTAGAAAACAAAGTCATTGATTCAATAACAAGGCTGCATAAATTACAAAAAATAAATTATAAAAGTAATTTTCGTGTTATGTAGTGTGGATTTTGTGTAAAACCTTTTGTAATCTCTCCACTAGTAATGCGATTACCGAAAGCACAAACGCGGATTTGTATTTTTTTGTATAGAAAGTATAAAATTAATTCGTGTGGTTGTGTTTTATTTCAAACTGAAATGAATTAATTATTGGGAACGAGTGTTGATCATCGCTCGTCAATTTAGCTTTGGAGACAAAGCGGTTTCGTCCGTCTTTATTTCTGTTTTTCGGTCAATTCGTGTCATTTCGTTCGTTTTTATCGTTTGTTCCTGTGTTTGGCTTCGCTGAAGATGGTACATCCCCGAAACCTTTTTTCTTCAAACCTAAATAGATGAGGGATGACCGACAGTCGTTTCCAATAATTATTAATCTCTTTTTAATTAAGTTTAAGGTAAATTTGGCGACTCGTTGAAAAAATTTAATAATCTTTAGTTTAGTAAAGCGCATGAGATAGGAAAAGTCGAGAGAAGAAAGAGAAATAGATTATTTAATATTATTTAATTAATCAATTTTAGTTTAGTTTATTTTGATATATTACCTTTGAATCAAAACAAAATTTTCATTTCTCTTCTAGTTTTTAAGGCAATGATTGCATTTGTTTCCCGTGTTGTGTTTCTTCTTTGTTCCTTTGGATATAAATAGATTTTTATTAGTACGAGTATTACTCATATTTATTGATATCATATTTGACTTTCTGTTTATCTCGCTTGTTGATATTCAAATAATTGCAGATTTCATTGGTTTGCATCCGAAAGTCGGAAGTTTGTTCGATGCTATCGACGGTCGTCTACGATAAAGAGTTTTCGTATTCATGGCAATTTGTTTGTTTTGTGCTTTTATGTATTAACGTGTGACTATTTTCCTGCCGCAGACGTTTCCATGCCCAACAGTGAATGCAATTCACCAAAGTCTCTCGATTGCGATGTGTTCTGCTCTCGAACAACTTCGCAAATAAATTTATTATTTACGAGTTGATTGCAAATTTGTTGGGCAGCTGTTTTGCATTTTGACAGGTGTTTATTTGGTTTGCGCTAAGCAATTGAGGTTATGTAAATTGTGCTGCTTTGGATTTTATTAGGGCAGAATTGCATTAGGAAATAATTTCATAAACCGTTGATAGAATCTCCCTTTATCAGAAACTGTTCCAGGTTATTTATATTTAAAGTGTTCTCACTTTCGTAAAATTCACTTAAAATTCTCGTAACTGCGAAAAGCAACTTAAATCGCACCACAACTCAAAAATAACAACGATTCAACGAACAATAAATCACCCAACGACGTGTTGTGCTCCACTTACGCTGCATATTTGTACGTTGCTCGCATCGCTTACGTTATGGTGACGCCGCGTCGATTTAGTGGAAGGCGCGTCGCTAAAGGCGCTTTTTTCGATTTGCATAAATTATTTATTTCGAACAACGCGGCAAAAACATGCACAAATCACACAAACAAATATGCGGAAAGGGAGGAGAAAGTGTTGCATTAGCAAGTTTTTTATATGATTAGCTTTAAGAGGTGCAGTCAAAGCGTTGGAGCTGATTTGGTCGATGAATGTCGTTGGTAACAGCAGCTAAATGACCGCATAGCCACATCGCCACAGACAAAGTTGACATCACTTGAGAGAAAAGCAAAAACCGCATCACAGCGCTGTTTGCTTTGTGAGGAAACAGAAAAGCTTGTCACTGAGCTGTTTACACTGACGAAGGGATGAATTTTGTGGGTTTTTTGTTTGATCGCCCGCACGGTTTTTTGTCTCGCAAGATGAAGGAAATTTTAAAATGTCGTTAACACTCTACTTTGTCACGTTTCCACGTCGTATTACTTTATAACCTCAACTAAACTTAAAATGTTATTCGATGTTGGTTTATGTCCTTGCTGCAGTTATTCTTCATACCTGGCTTTAATCCACTCTGTATGAATATGTAGTATTTGCTACGATTTAATTTAGTTCGTTCTCGCTTTTTGGTAAAATATTAACAAGTCATTCAGAAGTAGAATATGAAAAAGGATACACGTCAGCGTCCGTGTTTTTGTGTATGTAAACATGAGTCTGTGAAAAGTATTTTATTATTTCATAACTCAATTTCAAATTTGAGTTTATATTCTCCGGGGAAATAATTTATTAAAACGTTGTTTCGTTTTATTTAATTTATTTTTCAGTCACAGCAAAAGTCGAACCAACAATACAATGTAAATTGATTGGATTTTTCATTTATTCCTATTTATTTATTGAGCTGTATTTTTTTGTAAAGAATCTCGATCACGTAAACTGTAT
The DNA here is from genome assembly GCA_937620795.1 of Thecophora atra. Classification (NCBI taxonomy): domain Eukaryota; kingdom Metazoa; phylum Arthropoda; class Insecta; order Diptera; family Conopidae; genus Thecophora; species Thecophora atra. Next base: position 66,540,190 of record OW569397.1, on the reverse strand, counting down.
TAAGTTTCAAAGGATTTTCACAAGGTATTTGCATATCGCTCCCTCTTGTTTTTCCGAAAGTCACCGAAATTCAGGTGCTTTTCGTGTGTGCACGTTTTTCATCCTAATTTTTATTGAACAGACGTGACAGATCGACTTCTCAACAATCTCAGACAGAAGCATACGATTCTGTCTACGAAATTATGACTTTTCATTCGTGATACTCGCTGCTATAATCTTGAACTAAGTCGAATAAAATAATACTTTTTCATCATTCCTTCATTTCTGTTGCCATGGAAAAGTTGAATGAAGCGGAGTTTGCAAATCAGTTGCTTGGTTACACTCAATAAATTGGCGCACTCATGTGAGCTCCATATGCATATCTAATTTAGAATTGAATAGAAAGCTCGTGGGTCGATACGTTCCGCGCCTCCGTCAGTTTGCGGTTGAACGCGCGTATAGCTCTACAGCAACAATTTCATCATCTGCATGCACTCATTGACCTTAACGTGCTTTCCGCTGTGTTGAGCTCGGTCAAGAGGTTCCTGTTCAGTGTTTATTTGTTGCTGCTTCGTCCTGTTCTCTGAACAAACTCGCATGACCGAAACATCACGCATCTCCATTTCTGTCAACCGATACACAAAACGAATTAGAAAATTGATGGCGGTCAGATGATATGCGGTGACGCTGATATCCTGTCCATCAGCAGCGAAAACTGGATAGCAACATACGAAGTGAAAGAAAGAGAGGAAGCAGCGGATAGGGTGAATATTGTTTGCGGTTCTAAAAATGCTTCAATTTAAATTGCCAATAAGGTTCCACTGATAAAGTGTTTGAAGTCGCCATTGCGGCCTATGTCAACGTTATTTTATTAACGATAAAAATCATTGTTTGTTGTTGTTCTTAAAACTATTAAAATACTAAAATATGTTTCGCTATTTTGACGCTATTGTGAATGTAAAATAAATATAAAAGAGCCAAAACTATGCAAAGAATCTGTATTCCGTGGAATCATTACAATTGTTTTGGATATTCAATTGCATTTCGCTGTTGCAAATAACAGAAATTCAGTTTAAAATTGACAAAATTGAATTCAAATGAAAATTTTTATTATATGACAACACAAAGAAGATCAAATGAATATCAATTTAAAGCTTGCACTTAAACGTTGTGTACGTATATAGTTTCAATGACGATTTATTTACGTGTTGCGAGCATCTACTCCACTCTACTTTAGTTGCTTTAAGATGTATCATTGGATTTTGAAGTGTTGCTGTCATCGAGAATTGTTGAAATCAAAACCATTTTTCGCGCAATGCAATCAAAGCAAAATAAATTAAAATACCATCAGAATCGGCAGAATAAATATTGTAAAATTGGAAAATATTTGATTGAAAGTAAAAAAGAACGGTGAAGGTAAACAGGAAAAAAATTAACGAACTTAAAATGAAATAAATTGTAACAATAAAATCAGTCAGTCAATGTAAACTTTAAACAAAAAATTTTAACATAACATTATTCCGTATTTTCTCGTACTTTGTGCATCGGTGAGCACTTCTATGTTTTTTTTTGCGAATCAATCATGTGATTGGTTGTCTTACAATCGTGCAAATTTGATGAAAAAATATGCACTTTTGTTGGTGTGTAAACATGGAACCATTTAAAAAAAACATGATATGTTATTTAAAATCTGCATGAAAATCTCTACACTTTTAATTATAATTCTTTTCAAATCGAATATTAATTGGCTTTTGCAACAAAAGCAAATAAATTCATCAATTTGTGGTTAGTTGGGATTGGAGAGTGACTAAAGAGATCTAAAGATTAAATGTAAACAGGGTGTGCGATGTTCTATTAAAACAATAAGATAGTATTTTTTTTTAAATTTTTTTATTGATATTTAACATATTTTTTTATTATTAACAATGTTCAATGACCATTGAAGTAAAATGTGTATTTAGTTTTATATGTTTCTTTGGTCGTTACTTAATTTTCTTTAGTCGTATGCAAATTCAAAAGTTTTTTTAAGATCTTTCAAGATTCCATTTACTTTCGAAATTTTTTATACGGTATTTTTTATCTTCAAGGATTTTCATTTTTCAAAACTTATTTATCGCATAAATTTCTTCATGAAATTACAATTTTCAACACCTAATGAAATCATTTATCAGCTTTCTTCAATAAAATCACAAAAATGTCCTACACGAAGTTTGTTGAGTTCTTTTAAGCCATAGCGCGAAAGAATGTAAACAATTTGTAGGAGAATTTTATTATCTGTAAATAAGTAAAATTTTAAAATTTAATAATAATACAAAAGAAAGAAAAGGAATTTAATAGACACTTGCAAAAATTACTTGGTTAAAATAAACCTAAACATAAGCAACTTCACAAATTACCAAGAAATACTATATATACTCGTATATGTTAGTTATATTGTTAAAAGTCTACATTACTACCTACCGCCATAAAAGTCTGCATTGAAACGACAGTGAATTTGTGAGCCCGAAGTACACTCGGGTGCATCGAACGCATCATGAAGAATAGAATCATTTTACGGTATTGCATACTTCCTTCATACCAGTTGTTATGAAATGCAGCCGTCATTAGTTTGTCGCTCTAGAAAAAAAAAAAAAAAAGAAAAGATTGGAGTGGTAAAGACATGGCTAAATTGTTACTGCTACTTACGGAGTTGGTAAATTCGCTTCCATTGTAACAGATGAATAGTGTAAAAACAAGAAATGATAGCAACCCTGTAGAGAATTTAATGATGTTTACCACGTCGGAGACCAAGACTATGGAGCAGCTCATCAAACACATGGCAATCGCAGATGTACAAAAATTTACCATAAAAGACGAACTGAAGATTTTGTTTATTTTCGACGAAAAACTAAGAAAAGAAGTGTTATTCATTATTTTTGTCTCGTTTTGACATACCTTAATAACATGTTGTGGTAATCAATTAAGAACTTCAGCTGTTGTTGTGCCTGCTGACCTCGTGCATCCAATTTTTCTAAAGCATCTGATAGAAAATCAAGGTGAAGTTGCATTTGTGTAACGAAAAAGCACAACAAGAACTCGCCGGCCATAATAAAAGCCACACCCATCAGCGCTGATTGCAGCTGACAAAAATAGGCGACCAGATAGAGCATCAATGAACCGGAATTTCTTTGCGTCTGCCACGGATACCAAGTGTTTGACTGATAGCGGTAAATAAAGTGGTCGGATGAGCGTAGAGTTGTCGCCATATCCATCAGTGGAAATAAGTTGTACCAGCAGAAGGCGGACAGAAAAAAGATGGTGGTTATCTTCATCAACCGCTTCGATTTCTGAGCATAGTGATGAACACGATAGTTACCAAGAGCTGTAGAGAGTGGAAGGACGATACCAAGAAATAGAGAGAGACAGAGAGAGATAAAAGCAGAGAGATTGAGAGAGAGAGAGAGAGACTGGGAGACAGAGCTTAAACGTAAGTATAATTCCTTTGCCTAATAACAATAAAAGCTCGTGCCCAATCATCCGACAGGCATTTCTTGCCCTTGAACTTTAGTGAAGATTAACTTCATGGAGATATTCGACTTACCTGTTGGATAAACTTGCAAACGGCTTCTTTTTTCGCTTCCACTGCTGTAGTTCTGAAGCTGTTGCACTTTACTGCTGGGGAAAATAGCCTGAAAGGCTTCTATCAACTCGGAAATGCTGTCTCCGTGCCAGTAGATGGTCAGCATCTTGCAGACGGCTACCGTGCATAGGCCCATAATGGATCCAGTCTCCGACAGCTGCAGCACGAAATCGATTGGCTCCCCGCTTAAATTTTTCTGTGGCCCTAGCAAATAGGTCAACATTCCAAAGTGCTGATAGAGTAAATTGCTGATGCCCAAAATAAAGTAAAGACGAGAGGCGAAGTTGGGCCGATGCTGCAACGAAGCTTTACTCCAGCGGAGTGGCTGAGTCGTGGTCAACCGAAAAGCGAGGAGTGGAAATTCCATAAAGTCTTTTAAACGATAGATTTTCATGGTTCCTCAGTAGGGAAGAATTTAATTTACAAAAAACGTGACTGCGGATTTTTAGCTTTAAAAAAAAGTTATTTCTTTAGCTTTAGACTGTTTAAAACAATATGAAGTTTCTGTCGAATTTTGGTCTATTTTATAATTGAATATATCACAAAAATCGATGGGAACGGCCACGATTATCGTCAAACGTTCTTTAAATGCCTTTGATTAAAAATTCAAAAAGCGAATCCTTAAAATTAAGTCATCAAACAATTTACCGTATAATAACTTAATGACGTGCCGTTATTTCAGTGATGTGGCCGTCGTTGTCATCAGAGAAGTCAACTAAACTCAAGGACACAGTAGCGAAATTAAATAGCTATCTACAGGAAGTGAAATTATTATTTTTAGTATATTTTTGCTTCGCTTCCCTTTAAGAAGCACTTGAAGAAGGAATAATTAAAAAGTGTTTCATTATACCCTACATCCGAAGGAATGAGGGTATATTCACTTTGTGCTTCCGTGTGTAACGCATTAAAGGAGGCGTGGCAGGTATGGAAAAGTATATATATTCTTGATCAGTGTCACCTCCTGAGTCGATTTAGCCATGTCCGTAGTCTGTCTGTCTGTCTGTCTGTCTGTCTGTCTGTCTGTCTGTGGAAATCACGATTACAGGAGAACGAATGAAGCTATCGCGATGAAATTTTGCACGTATATTCTTTGTCATCCGAAACTCTGTGGGATTGAAAATGGGATAAATCGGTGCAGCGCCACGCCTACTTTTTTAACAAATACTAATTCTTTTAACAATATTTCAACTTGTAGACTTAGTATTGAACTGTATTGACTCTGTATTGAAAATGGGGAAAATCGGCGGAGTGACACGCCTACTTTTTATAACTTACTAAATATGTATAATAAAGGTTGCTGGGATGTAGGGTATATAAGCTTCGGTCTGACCGAAGGTACCCTTACTAGTTTTTAAATTCTCTTTGTCGGTTTGTGATATAAATTTAAAACTAGTAAGGGTACCTTCGGTCAGACCGAAGCTTATATACCCTACATCCCAGCAACCTTTATTATACATATTTAGTAAGTTATAAAAAGTAGGCGTGTCACTCCGCCGATTTTCCCCATTTTCAATACAGAGTCAATACAGTTCAATACTAAGTCTACAAGTTGAAATATTGTTAAAAGAATTAGTATTTGTTAAAAAAGTAGGCGTGGCGCTGCACCGATTTATCCCATTTTCAATCCCACAGAGTTTCGGATGACAAAGAATATACGTGCAAAATTTCATCGCGATAGCTTCATTCGTTCTCCTGTAATCGTGATTTCCACAGACAGACAGACAGACAGACAGACAGACAGACAGACAGACAGACAGACAGACAGACAGACAGACAGACAGACAGACAGACAGACAGACTACGGACATGGCTAAATCGACTCAGGAGGTGACACTGATCAAGAATATATATACTTTTCCATACCTGCCACGCCTCCTTTAATGCGTTACACACGGAAGCACAAAGTGAATATACCCTCATTCCTTCGGATGTAGGGTATAAAAATTATATTTCTTTTTTGTATGTCTCTCGTTTTATTTTTTTATACCCTACACCTTAAGGTTGAGGGTATATTCACTTTCTACCGGAGTGTGTAACGCATAGAACTAGACAAGATAGGTATGGAAAAGTATATATATTCTTGATAAGCATCACCACCGAAGTTGAAATAACGATGTCTGTCCGTCTGTCTGTCTGTCTGTCTGTCCGTTGAAATCACGATCACAGGAGAACGGATTAAGATTTCAAAATGAAATTTGGAAAAAATATTCGTTGCTATGTTGGGGTGTTTCGTATTGAAAATGGGCAAAATCGCCCGAGGACCACACCTACTTTTTATATCGAGAGTGCAGGTACCTCTGTTTTGCCTATTAAAAAAGGCCATATCAGCATCACTTTTTGAGAGAAGACAAGAAAATTTTATATGTAGGTTTAGACTAATGCTTCCAGTTAATATGCCAAATATAGGCGTGATCCGCCTACTTAAAAAAAAATTTTTGTTTTTATTATTATTATTATATACATATATATTGTATATTTATTATTAGATATATAATATATATATTGTATATATATACCAGTATATTATATCCACCACTTCTAAATATATATACGAGTATATATGCAGCTTTAAGGTGTAGGGTATTTCGGCTACAGCCCGGCTGTAGACAACACCTTTACTAGTTTTTTTTTTGGTTTTATTTTTAACAAAATAATAGATTTATCTGTAGCACTTTGAGAAGAACGCAACTTGACCAGAAGCAAAAACATCGACCCACATTAACTACGCCGGAAGGTATGCAACTCAAACGGCGCTTTAATAAACCAAAAGCAGTTCTTGTTGGGTGCTTAACTAGAGCAGAGGCACAAATTGAATTTTTTTTCTGTAAGCAGTTTTATATTTTCATTAGTTTCCCCTCTTGTTGTTTCCTGCTTTCGTCTTTATTAGAAATTTTAAACAAAAAAACAAAAATAACCGAGTTTAACATCAAAAAGAAGGACCTTCAACGTGAAGTTTCGTGTCTGCAGCATTTAAAAGTGTGTCAGGAGTTTAGTGAATTCTCTGCGAGTGTGTCTATGAGTGATTGTGTTTGTATGTGGCTGACCTGAAAAGAGTCTTCATTTGCGTATTTTCATCTATAACTGCATTGGCGTACAGACCACGCTTGAGTCAAAATTTCATAGAAACAAGAGTGATCAAGCGAGTCCGGAAGCGTGTTAATGTATATGTGCTACTCCTGCGCTTGTTTTCGTACATCCAATTAAGTTTTATGCCCAATTTCATAAAAAACAAGTATCATGTGGTGTCGCTCTTTCATGTACGCACTTAATAATAAACTTAGAATATTGCTTTATTTCTTAAAATGCATTATTTATTTTCAACTGATTAACAGTCTTTTTTCAGAACGAATCCAGGAAACACTCGAAGGACTTGGACCCGAATGAAGGAAGTCTAATAAAGCTATAAACTTCCTTAATACAAATAAAAAACCTTCTGTTTACAAGTTGAATACAAGCCTCTATAGTAGCGACATCCACGAAAAATATTCTCAGGAAGCCAACTTTTATTGGATGGAGCAATAAAGGATTTAGGAGCAACTCGGAAGCGATGAATTTATAGCAGTTGTGGTCGGAGTCACGTTTTGACATCGCTAAGCTTTCGGTGGCAGAAGACGTCCATAAAAAAAAAGCCCACAAACATGAGAAAATTCCCATAAAACATTAAAAATAAAAAGAATTTTAAGCAGCAACATGAAAGGGCGAAAAAGAAGAATGCGAAATTGTGTCATGATGGAAAATGATTTGAAAAGCGCCTTGAGCGTTTTAAGTGTCAGAAAGCGACAGATACACAAACACTTGTATACAGAATTGTCTTCAACCGCAAACTTCAAATCCACCAGCAAGGCAAACAACAATAGCAACAACTGATGCTCCGACTGCAGCAACATAAAATTCGACCGCACGAAAATTTATTGGCCAGAAAAATGACCAAGTAAATAAAGAAATAAGAAAAAAAAAGAAAAACCAGCACAAAGACGTGCCACTAAATTTTATACTAACGAAAACAGAAAAAAATTTGAGCTTCATAGAAAATACTGAGAGAAAATGAGGCGGAAAAAGGTTTTAATAGAAAAAAGTTGGATAAAAACAAAAATTAAATGAAATATAAAATAAAACATTGCAACTTTTCGTATTTGGTTGGAAGTCAAGCCAGAGCCAAGACCTTAGGCGATGCTTATATTTAAGCCTAGAATTCGTTGCTGTTACTGTTGTTATCTGTTTATTATTCTTATAATTTTTTATCTTTTCGCCAGCTTATTTACTTTCAGTCCGTACTAATTTTCGGTTCGTTTCCTAGATATGAGAGTTTATTTGTATACATATCGATCCGATAGAAATGTTTTAATCTTTACGAAAATTTTGATATCTAGCGAGCGTTTTAAATTTTTTATTCGGTAGTAAATATTTCAGTTTCTTTTCATTTTAATTTCACCCTTTCATGAGTGGCGACACTCTTTTTTCTGCTTTGTGTGAAATTTATTACAGTCAAGAATGTTAAACATGCAGTTGAGCTTTGCTTGGACGATTTTACACCATATTTTAACTCGCCCATTTCGTTGCTCTGTCATCCGGTGTTTGTTCGCATTGAAAGTAAATACGCCTTAAGTCAAGGATATGCGTGCGAATACGATATGTAATCGTGCTGGCAAGCGGAAGAGGGATTTTTGAAGTGAGGAAGTGAGAAATATACATTAAAAGCAGCGACGAAGAGGAATACCAAGAGTATGTAATTTCCAACAATGTTGACAGCGCCGAATTGTTAAAGGCGGTCGTTGGAGCTGCAGTTGTTGTTTCTTTAATACATTCGACTTTATAGTATTGCTCTCATTATTGTTGTTGTCTGCTTACTGTTTTTATACCCTACATCCGAAGGAATGAGGGTATATTCACTTTGTGCTTCCGTGTGTAACGCATTAAAGGAGGCGTGGCAGGTATGGAAAAGTATATATATTCTTGATCAGTGTCACCTCCTGAGTCGATTTAGCCATGTCCGTAGTCTGTCTGTCTGTCTGTCTGTCTGTCTGTCTGTCTGTCTGTCTGTCTGTCTGTCTGTCTGTCTGTCTGTCTGTCTGTCTGTCTGTCTGTGGAAATCACGATTACAGGAGAACGAATGAAGCTATCGCGATGAAATTTTGCACGTATATTCTTTGTCATCCGAAACTCTGTGGGATTGAAAATGGGATAAATCGGTGCAGCGCCACGCCTACTTTTTTAACAAATACTAATTCTTTTAACAATATTTCAACTTGTAGACTTAGTATTGAACTGTATTGACTCTGTATTGAAAATGGGGAAAATCGGCGGAGTGACACGCCTACTTTTTATAACTTACTAAATATGTATAATAAAGGTTGCTGGGATGTAGGGTATATAAGCTTCGGTCTGACCGAAGGTACCCTTACTAGTTATTATTGTCCCCGAGGGTGCTCTGTCATCATTACTCCTTTCGTAGTCGCATTTATAGCGCTCATTCTTATTTCAAGTGCTATGCTTATGATACTTCATTTCGTTGTTGTGTTTCGTCTCGTATTTTCAGTGTTTTGCTTTTATTGCAGTTTATCGCTGATATTTTAATGCTGCTGCGTTTTTAGTCTTTTCTCATTGACAATTTAAGCGGAAAATTTGTAATTGCATGTAGCAAATTTATGCATATGGATTAACTTATAATATTCATTCAAAAAAGAAAAATAAACAAGAAGTTGCAATACCTAAAAACGCTGTAAAAATCGACAAAACTCGCTTAAACAATGTCAAAAAAAACTTCTGAAATTTACAGAATTTGCAAAAATATGTTTTTTAGATCACACGCTATTATATAATATATTATAATATTATTATTTAATGGTTGCTAATTGAATTATTTTAATTTCAAATTTAAAAAAATCAGGATTAATAAAATTTTCTATATTAAGGTCAAATAAAGTTTAAGAAAAAGAAAAGAATTTCAAAGAAATAAATTTTTTTAACAAAAAGCAAATAAAGTTAAATCAAAGTAAAGTATAATATTAAAAAAACTTTTATTGAACAAAAAAAAAGAACAAAAAACAATTGCACCAAAATTAAACAATTTTAATAAAAACGAGCTCACTTTATAATGCTTGAATGGTCACCCAATTCACTTATTCATATGAATTCATTTATAAATAGAAATAATAAATGTAATGGTTGAATGATAAATGAAATTAACAATCATGACACGCTCATTACTTTGTGATTTAAATTGAAATCAGAGTTAATGAAATTTGTCAACTAGTGTTATAACAAATGTTGTTAATTGAAAATTGAATCAATAAAAGTAAATGTTGATTTCGAAAGCAGATGTATGTCAATATATAAATAATTTAATCGGATTTTTTTATAATAATCTCAAAACTTTTTATGTGACATTACTCTTAAATATATAACAAATGTTAAAAATACTCTTAACAAAATGTAATTAAAATCAAATTTTTATTTATTATTTATTATAAAAGATCGAACTAAGATTCTGGCGTTATAGTTCATATTATACATTTTAAGAAATACAAAATCAAGATGAAGATAATCTGAATCAGAATAATTAATAGCATGAAAGACCTTATTGAAATCAGCACAGCAATTCCGGAATGATTCATGCTGCAGATATGAAGAACTTGCAATACCAAGACGAATTGGCTCATATTGCCTCAAAGTACGATAAGGAACATTGAAGTAAATGCTTGATAATAGGTGTGCGCTATCTATGTATAACAGCGCGGATAATGTTCAATATAAAAATTGCATTTAGCAGCCGTGCTTCCTAAGGTGGTAAATTCACAGAGTCATTCCAACGCAGATTACGTAAACTAAGAATTGTTTCTGTATTGATTCCAGCGCAGACTTATAAAAATTATATTTTGGGCTCCAAACTGGCGAGGCATACTCCAGTATAGGCCTGGAAAGTGCAGTCTATAAAGTTTTTGTCATCGTTTAATAAATCCCAGAGTGCTGCGTGCTCTACTAGATATGTATATGGCTAATATGATTATGAAATCGTAATTTCTGATCAAAAATGGATTTGTAGGATATAGATAGTTTGCTTGCACATTCGCATAAAAGTTTTGTTTGTGTAAAATAATTATGACGGAAAATTCCAAATTTGCATAACACTTTGTTTGCATGATAAACAATTATAGTAAAACAAATTCATTATCTTTTTAAGCTAATAAATAAATAACGTTTCTTTAAATAGCCACTTTTTGTAATTTATTTAAAAATCTTATAAAACAAAACAGTAGATTACATTTTACAATTTTTCATAGTATTAAATCCTTGAATAATAAATTAATTGTTGAATAACTTTTTCCGATTTGAGTTGCACATCTTCCGAAGATAATATCACACTAGAATCATTAAATAAGTTTGTTGTTGCTTTTACTTAATTGTAATTTTCGGTTAAATGAAATATTCCTAAAACGTCCAGACCAGTTCCAGGAATATAGGTAACAATTTTATAATGAACTAAAATTTAAAGGAGCCTTTTAAACTCTTTAGCGCAAACTCTTTGTATATGTTTTGCTTTATATACGCAAAGCTTTACGTCGCTTATTGTTTTATGTTGTTACACAGACTGAATTAGCACAATAAAAACTTATTCTCGCTATTCTTTGCTTTTACAAGAACAAATTAAATCTCGGAACGTAACCTAAGCTGAAATTGGTCGTGATTGAGGTCGCATCGTATTGCTGCGATTTTTCCTTTACCATTTTTTAATCATTCACCTTCTTTTCGCCAAAGACCACAACCATTTTAATGCATTTCTATTGTTTTGATTTTCTCCCCTTTTCATGTGGAATTAAAACACTTTAGTGTAGCTCTCTTTACAGCTTAGCTAAAAAGGAAAATCAGGTTTAAAATATCCTGACCGACGTTGAAATGCACCCTTCATGGAATGAGGACGGCGAATGGAAATACTGCAAATTAAGTGTGTTTTCTCAATTAAGAAAGTTTCGTCCAAGAGTATACTAATTTTTCTATATACATTTCCATCGGCAGGTTGTAGGGTATACATTGGAAATTAAAAAGAGTGGTCAAGTAATTACAATTTTCAATTAGAGAGAATGTGTTGCTAAGTGCATGAAGAGAAAGAATGGATAGAAATAAGAGTGAGAAGAGAAAGATAGATATAGAAAACTTAAAAAAGTGATGGCATTTAATGCATATAATACATATTTGTTTACCTTTGTACAAACCTTAGTGTTGCTCAGATAAAAAATCAAGTTGTCCTTTTTTAAAGACGGCTAATAGTAGAGTAAGTCTATTATTCCACGAATGTACACTGAATATCACACCTGTTCTCTACAGGAACTCTTTCAGTAATTATAAAGTTCTGTAATTAGTAGTATTAGTACTATACAGTCCTCTGTCAGTTGGTTTATTCAGCAGTTCTTTCTATGATCTTTTCAATGATTTATTCTAGGATAAGCTAAGGCTCACCTTAGGTTTGGTTATTCCCAACCGAATCGAACCTGGAGGTTTTGGTATTGAAAGTACGAAAAATCGCCCTAATTTTTATAACTGTTTAAACTTGCAGAGGTTGCCGTGTTCCGCCAACACATAACATTGACATAAATTGCAATTATTGCAAAATAATCTTTGCTATCAGAAATTTTCATTGTAGAGAAAATTAAGAAAATCGGAATCAGAAAATGAACTATTTGGTGTTTTTAGTTTATGGAATGAGTCTAAAACTGAACTCTATTCTTGAGTCTACAAACACAAAATAAAAAAATTTCTCAAAAATGGGCGTTGGCCCAAGGATATCGATGATTATTTTAACTCCGGTTTTCGATACGGAAAAATGAGAAAACCCATTTACTATTAAAAATATATCGGACAAAATAAAAAGACTTTAGAGGCTTCGGAGATATAGGCTTCGGACGGCCCGAAATTTGCCTTACTAGTTATTTTTAATTCTCTCAGTTGTTGTCTTTGTCTGTGTCCCTCTTTACAAAAGAAACGTCGCCATCTGTGCTTTGGTTCTTGTAGTTGCCAATTGCGGGTGGTTGGAGTAGAAAAATTGAATGTAAAACAAAACCAAAAATTCACACAACTTTATTATTATTTCCGGTTATTTTTCTCACAGGCTTGCCTTTGTGTCTTTTCTGTTATTTCGCTGGTTCCTTATTGGATTGTTATTACCTGGTGCATTTTTGTTCATTGCTTTCCAATTTCATTAATTTTTCCTTAAGTTGAAGAGGTTTTATTACAATTTCTGTAAGTAATGTTGTTCTTTTACAGTGGCTAACTTTTAATTTGTTAGTTCTAATTTTATTCGCTTTTCATTGTATTTACTTTTGCTTTGATTTACTGTGATTTTGGTAAAATCAACGACAACATTATTTAAGCAGTTTCATCTTCAACTTCACAATTCATACGTATTGCTTTTTGTGCTTTTCTTTGGTGCTGTTATCAAGTATTCCACATTTGCATCAAAAACAACATTGCTGTACATTATATTTCCTATGCTCTCTAAGCAGTTGTTGTTGCTTTTTGCTAGTTTTCACAAAATTTGAATAAATAACAACATCGGCAATAGTAGAATAGCTGCAGCGCGAACTAATGGCACCGCAAAGTATGCAATTAAAAATGGAAAACCGTTAGCAACGATTACTCTAACAATTAGAGCAACAACCATAAATAAGCTGTACAAATATAACCGCTATTAAGTGCGAAAATACTAACAAACAGACACACCGCATACACCAAACTCTCATTTGCAAACATTCTCATTTGATACACTCGCAAAATTTTATACACATCGACTGAGAACATAGTGCAAAGAGCAGAGACGACTGTACGACTTCTGTACACAAAATACATATTGTGCTTAAAATCAAAATCGACAGGATGTCGCACAGTCAGCAGTTGAAGTTTTGCAACTGCGCTTGTTACCGAAGTGGGTCACTACAATCCGGCTGTAGCTATAAAATCTCGCTGCACAAATCTCTGCTGAAGCAAACGAGCACATCTGAATCAAAGTACAAAAATAAATAGAAGAACAATATTACTGTGATCAAGCACGCATTGTTGGGATTTAGGCATTTTTTTACTTCGATGCTATGGCAATCGGCGAGGGGAACGGCGAAGGAAACTGCGTTGGAATGCTATGAATTACTCAACGACGAACATGTATTACAAATGCTCGAGCTGTAACCCGCAGTGGGAATGTTTCTCAAGTTTTGATGGACTGCTGAGCATTGTATTATTAGGAAGGAATACTAAGCTTAGGATAATAACGATTCTATTGGCAATACATTAACATATATGAACAGACATACGAGTATATCGATTCCCAAAGAAGCATTGAAAGCATGGCGATAATTATAAGAAATTCCACTGAGGAACGAGAAATGCTAATATAAGAGAATGGCTAATGATCAATAATGACGAAAATGTTAACTATGAGAAAAGAATTCCTTTGACGGCTTTCACACAAATAAACAACGCATCAATCCCAACGGAAGAAAATAAGGTTTATTGGCGAAGGGCAGCTGACGGTTGAAAAAAATTATACCTAATTTCTATAAGTAACTCCATTTCATTCATCTTTCTCCTGTGTATATTGATGTTACATTTATGCTATTAAATTCTCTAAAAACACACAATCATTTATTACAATTTATGATAATGTGAGGCAATTAACTATGTTTATGAACTGAAGATTTTGAAATTGCCATTTTATTGTTCCAGAAATTTAAAGTATTCTAAAAATTTGTTGTGATTAATTTTATTGAGATTATTTCAATAAACCGTCTTTACAAGTTGTATCAAAGTTTCTGGAATAATAATTTGCATTTACTTATTTATTATGGAAATTTTGAATTACTGTCCCTATTTATTTACAATCTGTTTTTGACTATGTCTTGCTTGGATTGGGAATTTTTTTGGCGATTGTTGACTTCGTTGGGCGTTATATTAAAGACGTTCATTACGGCCTTTTTTACTGTCGTGAGCAATTTCTTAAACGCTTTCGTTATAAAATGTAATTTACCGTTTGCTTTAGGTTGTCTTGTTTCCCTTTGTGGTGAGTTATTTCGTGAATCCATACTTTTGGGTTTGTGCATAGTTATTTCGAGATATATTGGCGACAGCACTTTTGCTTGCATCGATTGTATAGGTAATAAATCTGTCGATGTACGTGGAAGTGGGTTTTGCTTAGGTAAGGCTCTGAAGAGAGGTCGTTCTGGATCTTGTGATGGGAAAACTCTGGGTAGCATAACCGGCTTCGGTTGTATTAGTTTTATATCTGACGATTTCTGGTGAAACTGCTTTTGCTTGGGTGGATCTATCATAATTGTATTCAGTCTGGTCGTATTTATTGATAGCAGTCGCTTTACTTTCTGCGTTTTCGGTACATAAAACCAATGTGGTTCAGTCTGCCTATGAAAAGCTGTTGGTCGTGCTGGAATGTCGTTCGACCGTTGTAGTTTCAGGGACTTTTGTGGTTTTTGTAATGCTCTAATCGGAGGCAGAACATTTTGTTCGTAAAGGCTTGCCGTATTTCCTGCTTTGTAGAAGTTAGCGACTACATACAACCACCCACCTCTGAAAGAGTTTATAAAACGGATCAGGATAGCTCTGTTATCGGTTCTTATATGGCTTACCCGTATGCGAATCCGACACCTACTTCGGAAGTATCTTTCCAAATAAGCTGCGTAAAATTACTTGCATCATTCGAATTTTCTGGTTCATCGAAATCGTACAATTCAATTTCTTCGTACCATTTTTCAACTAGTTTTGTGGGATCTACCTTTGGAATATTAATCATAAAGACGTTCTCACCAATATCGTCACGGCTATGTACAGTATGTCCTCCTTTCACACGGAGCTACAAAAAGTTGGTGGTAGATAAGTATAAGATATAATCAATAAAGTTATCGGAAGTAAATAGCTTAGCGGCCGTCTGCTACATTGAACTTATCACCAAATTCAAAGGTAATTTACTGTCTTCCCGATTTATATTAGATGTGCGTGATTTTTACAAACCTGTGCCTGCTTTTTTGCATGTTTGTGGAGTTTTGCGTTTGATTTTAGCATTGGAACTCCATGTAAGGCTCGGTATTTGTTGATCGCCGCAATAACTGCCTCTTCAAAACTTTTCTCCTTCTTAGTTGACATTGAAGGCTTTTTGAATTAGTCATATCCTGTGGATGTATGTGTTGAATTCAACACAGAAATTTAACAATTATATCGAAAAATTGCAATCCAAAATGTTCTTAAATTTTTTTATTTTATATTTCATCGAAAATGAGACCGAAATTTTGAATGTAACGATTAGAATATTTTTTTTACTTAAGTGAAATATAGAGCATGGCAATGTTGCTACAGTTTTTGTTATTTATGTTTTTTTTGTTTATTTGTATTTTATATAAATAATAACCTACGTCACTATTCGTAGCAATCATAGCTTAGAAAACGAATTCCATTTTAAAAAGCAAAAGAAGTAAAGGGAGAAGTTAAAAACAATAAGAGCATAGAAAAATTGTTCTGTTATAGGTCACATTTCATGAAATATAAATAAAAATCAAAAATGTTAGAACGATTTTAGATTTTATATATGACTTAAAAACGCGAAGAAAGATTAGATAAATTTAAAATATAAAACTTTAAGAAAAACTGCGTTCAATATTTTTACAATCTACGAATTCGACACCGTCTGAAATTAGAAACAACAACACGTTTTTACAGACGTTTATTTATTATTTATTTAATACAATTATAAATTTTTTCTTATGATAAATCATAAGAAATAATGATAAATCATTATTAAAACAATTGAAAACAAGTAAAATTTTTATTTTCTTTTTCGGCTTTTTATTATTTCGATCCAAATATTAGTGAAAATTTAGTGGTATTGGGTGAATTCAACAGGTTTAATACATCCAAATACTTATACATTTTTGATTTCATTGAAAGGTATTTAAATTTCTGTTTAAAAAGTTTTATTTATATTTAATTGCATTTTATTTTCTTAATTTAATATTATTCATTTTATCTGGCGATAGTTTTTTGCTTCGATTGAGTGGACCTTGCCTTTGATAACACCCCTGCTTTAGGTATATTTTGCTGTGCTTTGATTTTATTTAGGATCGGTCGGCCTTGATATGATTTTGGATTCTTCCGTTTTGATTTAATGGGAAGCCTGGCGCCTCGACTTTGATACTGTGGTTCGACGTGAATATTTTTGACCATAATGCGATTGGGTAGTGCTGGAATAGTCGTCGGTATTTCACTTAGATTAAGTGGAACTGTACTTTCTCTCGATACCCTTGCTTTTAGTAAATTTCTATAAAGTTTGGCCTCTCCTTCACTCAGTTTGTTCTGATTTGGCAATGCTGCGTTTGTACCCACACTAGATATGGTTTTTGACGCTGCTTTTTGCCACGCTTTGTATTGCTTAAGATTTCCTAAGCCCGCTTGCAATGGATATTGGAGCCGGTCTCGAATCTTCTCCGGATCCTTCACTAGTATAATTTTGACTATAGTCGGTTTTTGGGAATTATGTTTGGCTAAAGAGAAACGCTTCAGAGTAGATAGGCTAAGCTTCTTTTGACTAGATTGGATTGATATGCTTGATCTTTGTGATGTTTGTTTTCCTAGTCTCCGGTTGATGATTTGGTTAATGTAAAATTCGATCGGTTTAATTCTTTGAATTGGTTTATGTTGTCTTAATTGTTCTGGCCCGAGAATGCGTCTTGGTATTAGCTGACCTGGTCTCAATGGCATAACATTGGTTTCGCTACTTTCCTTGGGTTGTATAACTTTTGCATCTGCCGACTTTTTCACGTGCAGTGACTTCAAAACTCCGGACATCGACTCCGGAACAGGTTTTGCCTGTTTGTGTTTTGTATCTGATTTTCGATTAATTGGCTTTCGCTTAGGTGAATTCTTTATTGCCAGCAGTCGAATTACTTTCCTTACACGTGGCACAAATAACGAATTAGGTGCTTTTTTTTTAATGACTGTTCGCGATTGCACACTCGTTAATGGGCGGAGCGATGGAGCTGCCTTAACAGTCAGAGGTAGAACATTTTGTCTATAGAGACCCGGAACGTTTCCTGCTTTGGAGTAGTTAGCGACCACATACAACCACCCACCTCTGAAAGAGTTGAAAAAACGTATCAGGAGAGCCTAGATATGGGTTCTTAGATGGCTTACCCGTAAGCGGTGCCGACACCTATTTCAGAAGTATCTTTCCAAACAAGCTGCGTAAAATTACCTACTGCTTCACAATTTTCCGGTTTATCGAAATCGTACATTTCGATTTCGCTGTACCATATTTCAACTAATTCTTTAGCGTCTGCTTTTGGAAGGTTAATCATGAAGATGTTCTCACCGTAATCACCAACGCTATGTACCATTTTCCCTTCTTTTACGCAGATCTGTGAAAAGTTCATGGGAGATATTTAAAGGATACCCTAACAACATTAAGGAAAGTTAAAGCAAAATCAAAAACGCGAAGGTAAAAAGCAGATTTAAGGTACCGTTTTTCTAAACTTCATGTATCCAGAGCTGCGTGATTCATACCAACCTGTGCTTGATTCCTTGCATGTTCAGTGAGTTTTGGGTTTAATTTTAGTTGTGGAACTCCATGTAGCACTCGGTATTTGTTATTGGCTGCAATAACTGCCTCTTCGAAAGCATTCTCTTCCTCAGTTGGTATCGTAGTTACGGGATTTTTGAGCTTGTCATTTCCTCTGGTGGTCTGCATTGTATTCAATACAACATTAATTTCTGTAGGAAAATTCTTAAAAGTGAAACATTTTATCCAAAAGAGCACTGAAATTTTGAATTTTGTTTATAAAACTATTTTATTAAAATGATTATTGTGGCGTAGCTAGCAACAAAAGTTGTAGGGAATTTATGACATGCTGAATTAAAGGCTTGTTGAAGTCATATTTAATTAATAGAATAAAGTTAAAAATAATACAATAATAACTGCAAAACTGGAGAGAAGGAATCGAACAGACAGTGAGGCTTTTCCTCACAGTATTATGAGGAATTATAAACGAAGCAGGTCGTTGGGGGATTTCGAAGATAATACGGAGGCACTACGACCGGAAATTACTGAATGAAATAGACTTACTGTTACGCAGACTTACCGTAGCCACTTTTATACTGATACATGACAATTTCAACACATCCGATAGCGTGTAACACTAGATTTCTACACAAATATTAAACTTTCATAGAAGGACCTGGGAATTTACTTTGGCCAGGGCATGTACAATTCCCAAAAAAAAGTTGAGCTCAAGTAGATAAGGAGAGAAAGAAAATCAGTCGAACGAGCATCAAGTTGCGACAGATTTGAACGGAACGAAACCATCAGACAAGCTCGATGTGAGATGAAACCTTGAAAGCATAAAAGCTTTATAGAACAAGAGAAGAACCACATAAGGGTATGCATATCAGTATGTATCTGGACATTCGATCAAGAAGCACACTACGAGGCAATTTGTTTACAAGCACGCTGCAGCGAAACTCATTTGACAAACGCGCATAACATCCACACGAGACAGGAAATTAACGACTATATAAACAAGAACTCTGTCAGCATCGGAACGAATCCAGTCAGCATCGCAAGGACTTCAGGCAGCATCACAAGGACCCGAAGTCAACATCTCAGTCCATTTCGAAGCCAATCAACAGCACTACAAAGGTTTTTTACTCCACGACATAGGTCCTGCAGCTTTTTGATCCACGGCTATATATATTTCGCATGACGGATCCGTTCGTTACAGTCAGGCAATAATCACAGACTCACAGACAGTTTTTTTAGCATAACCAAACCAGTAATCATAAAGTTCGTTTCAGGATATTCACAATACTAAGTTTTCAGCAAAAATCTTCTGTCATTCGTACCGACCAACCAACTTTTGTAACGTAGTTAATGAGTATTCAAAGCGAATTTGGAACAAATGAGCCTGTTGTTACATATGATGTATTGCGTTCACCTACATATATATTTAACAACAACGAAAATCGAAATCGATGTTAATTTATTTAACAACAACGAAAATCGAAAACAATCTTTATATATTATTGAATTATGGATTATCATCGTGCAATTCTCTTGTCAGACTGTCAAAAAAGTTCTCGCCAGTTATTCTGGTCCGATGATGCTACGATATTAGTCCTGGAATAGCCTTGGTTTCAATACTTTCCTTTGGTTGTATAACTTTTGCATCTGCCAACTTTTGCATCTGTAGTGACTTCAAAACCCCGGAAATCGTAACGGGTTTTGGCTGGTTGAGTTTTGTATCCGATTTTCCATTTATTGGCCTTCGCTGAGCTTTATTATTTATTGCAAGTAGTCGAATTACTTTCCTTGCACTGGACACAAATAACGAATTATTTGATTTGTTTTCAATGACTGTTCGTGATTGCACATTCGTTAAAGGCCGGAACGATGGAGCTGTCTTAACAGTCAGAGGTAGAACATTTTTTCTATAGAGACCCGCAACGTTTCCTGCTTTGGAGTAGTTAGCGACCACATACAAGTACCCACCTCTGAAACAATTGAAAAAACGTATTAGTAGAGCTTAGATATGCGTTCTTATATGACTTACCCGTAAGCGGTGCCGACACCTATTTCAGAAGTATCTTTCCAAACAAGCTGCGTAAAATTACCTACTTTATCACAATTTTCCGGTTTATCGAAATCGTACATTTCGATTTCGCTGTACCATCTCTCAACTATTCTTTTGGGGTCTGCTTTTGGAAGGTTTATCATGAAGATGTTCTCACCGTAATCACCAACGCTATGTACCATTTTTCTTTCTTTTACGCAGATCTGTGAAAAGTTCGTGGGAAATGTTTATAGCGGAATCTAATAATATTAAGGAAAATAAAAGCAAAAAAATGCGAAGTAGACCGTTTTCTCAAATTTTAGGTATCCAGAGCTGCGTGATTCATACCAACCTGTGCTTGATTCCTTGCATGTTCAGTGAGTTTTGGGTTTAATTTTAGTTGTGGAACTCCATGTAGCACTCGGTATTTGTTATTGGCTGCAATAACGGCCTGTTCAAAAGCATTCTCTTCCTCAGTTGGCATCGTAGTTACAGGATTTTTGATCTTGTCATTTCCTCTGGTGGTCTGCATTGTATTCAATACAACACTAATTTCTATAGGAACATTCTTAAAAGTGTAATATTTTATCCAAAAGAGCACTTAAATTTTTAATTTTGCTTATAAAACTATTTTATTAAAATGATTATTTTGGCGTAGCTAACAACAAAAATTGTAGGGAATTTATGACATGCTGAATTAAAGGCTTGTTGAAGTCATATTTAAATAATAGAACAAAGTTGCAAATAATATAATAATAACTGCAAAACTGGAGAGAAGGAATCGAACAGACAGTGAGGCTTTTCCTCACAGTATTATGAGGAATTATAAACGAAGCAGGTCGTTGGGGGATTTCGAAGATCATACGGAGGCACTAGTATCGGAAATTACTGAATGAAATAGACTTACTGTTACGCAGACTTACCGTAGCCACTTTTATACTGATACATGACAATTTCAACACATCCGATAGCGTGTAACACTAGATTTCTACACAAATATTAAACTTTCATAGAAGGACCTGGGAATTTACTTTGGCCAGGGCATGTACAATTCCCAAAAAAAAGTTGAGCTCAAGTAGATAAGGAGAGAAAGAAAATCAGTCGAACGAGCATCAAGTTGCGACAGATTTGAACGGAACGAAACCATCAGACAAGCTCGATGTGAGATGAAACCTTGAAAGCATAAGAGCTTTATAGAACTAGAGAAGAACCACATAAGGGTATGCATATCAGTATGTATCTGGACATTCGATCAAAAAGCACACTACGAGGAAATTTGTTTACAAGCACGCTGCAGCGAAACTCATTTGACAAATGCGCATAACATCCACACGAGACAGGAAATTAACGACCATATAAACAAGAACTCTCTCAACATCGCAACGAATGAAGTCAGCATCGCAAGGACTTCAGGCAGCATCACAAGGACCCGAAGTCAACATCTCAGTCTACTTCGAAGCCAATCAATAGTACTACAAAGGTTTCTTACTCCACGACATGGGCCCTGCGGCTTTTTGATCCACGACTATGTATATTTCGCATGACGGATCCGTTCGTTACAGTCAGGCAATAATCACACTCCGTTTTTTAGCATAACCAAACCAGTAATCATAAAGTTCGTTTCAGGATATTCACAATACTAAGTTTTCAGCAAAAATCTTCTGTCATTCGTACCGACCAACCAACTTTTGTAACGTAGTTAATGAGTATTCAAAGCGAATTTGGAGCAAATGAGCCTGTTGTTACATATGATGTATTGCGTTCACCTACATATATACATAACTAGATGAGACCGTGGATTTAACTGAGAGATGTCCTGGCAAGCGAAAAAAATCGATACAAGACAAGGCGTTAACTGAAGAACAGTACGATTATAAAATCTCAATAAATGGCAATGCTGCGGCAAGGAAAGGCCAAAGTGATACTTGTGGACTTACTATTTATAAGTGTTGTATAATCAAGGAAAGATTTTCAAGCCGTATTATAAAATAATGTAAGTAACATATGTCTGTTATATATATATATATATATATGTATTTATATACGAGTATGTTCGTTGTAATAACAACGAAAATCGAAAACAATCTTTATATCTTTATATATTATTGAATTATGGATTATCATCGTGCAATTCTCTTGTCAGACTGTCAAAAAAGTTCTCGCCAGTTATTCTGGTCCGATGATGCTACGATATTAGTCCTGGAATAGCCTTGGTTTCAATACCTTCCTTTGGTTGTATAACTTTTGCATCTGCCAACTTTTGCATCTGTAGTGACTTCAAAACTCCGGAAATCGTAACGGGTTTTGGCTGGTTGAGTTTTGTATCTGATTTTCTATTAATTGGTTTTCGCTGAGGTGAATTCTTTATTGCCAGCAGTTGAATTACTTTCCTTGCACTGGACACAAATAACGAATTATTTGATTTGTTTTCAATGACTGTTCGTGATTGCACATTCGTTAAAGGCCGGAACGATGGAGCTGTCTTAACAGTCAGAGGTAGAACATTTTTTCTATAGAAACCCGCAACGTTTCCTGCTTTGGAGTAGTTAGCGACCACATACAAGTACCCACCTCTGAAACAATTGAAAAAACGTATTAAAAGAGCTTAGATATGGGTTCTTATATGACTTACCCGTAAGCGGTGCCGACACCTATTTCAGATGTATCTTTCCAAACCAGCTGCGTAAAATTACTCACTTCATCACAATTTTCCGGTTTATCGAAATCGTACATTTCGATTTCGCTGTACCATCTCTCAACTATTCTTTTGGGGTCTGCTTTCGGAAGGTTAATCATGAAGATGTTCTCACCGTAATCACCAACGCTATGTACCATTTTTCTTTCTTTTACGCAGATCTGTGAAAAGTTCGTGGGAAATGTTTATAGCGGAATCTAATAATATTAAGGAAAATAAAAGCAAAAAAATGCGAAGATGAAAAGTAGATCGAAGGTACCGTTTTCCCAAACTTTATGTATCCAGAGCTGCGTGATTGATACCAACCTGTGCTTGATTCTTTGCATGTTTAGTGAGTTTTGGGTTTAATTTTAGTTGGGGAACTCCATGTAGCACTCGGTACTTGTTATTGGCAACAATAACGGCTTCTTCAAAAGCTTTCTCTTCCTCAGTTGACATCGTAGTTGCAGGATTTTTGAGCCTCTCAGTTCCTCTAGCGGTCTGCATTGTATTAAACACAGCATTGATTTCTACAGGAAAATTCTTAAAAGAGTAACATTTTAACCAAAAAAAAAAAAACACTGAAATTTTGAATTTTGTTTATCAATTTATTTTATTAAAATGAATTTTGTGGCGTAGCTAGCTACGATAAATTGTAGGGAATTTATGACATGCTTAGTTAAAGTCTTATTTAATTAATAGAATAAAGTTAAAAATAATAAAATAATAACTGCAAAACTGGAGCAAGGGAATCGAACAGACAGATTTATTGGCAAAACAGAAAAGCTTTTTCTGACAGTATTCTTAGAAATTATAAACAAAGCTGGCCATCTTCAAAGAACATCAAAGCATTACGATTTATTTAACATCTAACAATTTGATATATTAATTTATACATCCCGAAAACCGACGACTGCATTTCAATACCCATTTAAAGATATTTTATATATTTACAATCACATCCTCTTCACTAATTATAGTCCGTCTAATATAAGTCCGTAATGTAATCCCATTACGGGAGAACGAATGAAGTTATGCCATCCTAAACTGTTTGGTATTGAAAATGGAATAAATCCTTCTTTTTGAACAAATATGATTTTTTTTTACAAATAAATGTAAAAATATAAATAAATAAAAATAAAGGATGCAAGTGGTCACTGACACGAATGCATTTGCGTGGTGGTTTGCATGGTAGTCGCGAAGCACCTTGCGGAAGTAAAGAAGAATGCCGATGAAGCGATATCCATAGTTAGGTCATGGGTTAGCAGGACGGCGCTTAGTCTAGCTGACCATAAAACGGAGTGCGTGCTAGTGAGCAGCCGAAAAAAGGTGAAATCAATTGCAGTCAAAATCGGCGATTGTATGATAGCATCTAAGACACATATACGGGAGTAATGATAGACTTTTATTTTTTTCTTGTTTCCCATAAGAGCCTGTGTAATTTTGACAAGTTCAGCTAAAACTCTCGCTGAGCGACATCCTATGTGTTGAAGGCATAAACCTTTTATATTTTTATTAGATAAATTAAATTTATTACAATAAATGACACGAAATCATTGACAGTTTGGTAAGATCATTCGCCGAATGTAGTTTATATAAGCTTCGATCGGTTCAAAGATACCCTTACTAGTTTTTTATTCACCGAACTTGGACTGTATCTTACAGGCTTTGCTTCAAACGACTGGACATGCGAATTGATTTTGAAATTTCGATTTCAACAATTCTGAATTGTTGTGGTATCTCCAAAAGGTTCTGACTTCTAGGTGAGACGTTAATATTTGGTAAATCCGATTGAATAGTTTACTGGACTTACTTTACAGAGGTTTAATTTAATATTGATGACTTATTTCCATAGTTTATCAAAAAAAAAAAAATTTTCACATGCCTTCGAAATTTTGCTCGTAAGCCATTTTTCTCCGATGGAAAAGTTTTTATAAGAAACTCTTTCGCCAATGCTAAGACGACGTTTTTATAAAGTGGCTGGAGCGAAAAGCTAATAACGTTCGCGGTTGACGACCATGGAGTAATCTTATCTTATCTTATATATTGTCGAATTATGTATTATCGTCGTACGATTCTCTGGTCAGACTGGCAAAAAATTTCTTTTGTGTGTGTAAGGTAAGATAAAAGATAATCTTATTTTCTTAGAAATATAAAACTTGGTAGAGGATTATGAAACAACAATAATTGTTGTATTCGCCAACTATAAAAAAACATCAGCGCAATTAAATATATATGTATATGTATGTATGGATAGATTGCAAATAAAAAAATGTAGCTGAGCGTGTCCGGCTCCTTTAAAATTGTCATTACTTTTTTAAGAAAAATAAATTTAATTATTAATTACAACAGATTTAAATAATTTAAGCTATTACTAATTTAAATAAATATTCTTAAACTAACTTTTGACAAGTGGTAAGTTCCATTACATTTATAGACCCGCGAAAGCTGAAGGTTTTTTACAAGATGCCAGTTGGGCTGACCGACCAAAATCATAGAAGCATAACTTTTAATTATTTATTTACACTAGTAATTTATAATACACGGGCATATATTAATTTATATATTAAAAAATTTAAATACAATATTGTAATTATTGACTGCTTTTTTTGAATAAACACATTAAAAATTATTTGCAAGGATTCAAATCCCTTTTCACTCACTAACAGTTCGGAAAATACAGAAACGACATTAAAATTATTCAGCTCCTTAAGATGTCATAACAACAAAAAATATTAGTTCAGCACGTATCTGATCACAACTCCAACGTTCGCTTTACCTTTTTAAAAGAACTACAATTACAAGAGCTGTAGCAGTAGTAGGTTTTTGTCGATATCATTTTAACATTCATAATTTCACAAATCGTCCACCTCTGTTTTAATGCTAACATCGACATTGCAAAAGTAATAACTGCTTCTTTCAACTCTTTGTGAATTCTATGAGTTTTTCTAAAATTTGCTTGCATTGTGTTCCCTTACTTTGATGTTACTGTATATATTTGGAGCAAAGAGTTTCGTTTGACTGTTACTGCCTTTTGATTTCCGCGCGGAATTACGTTTATTAGTATTATGTTTATTTGTATCCACGTACGTGGGTTCATTGTGCAATTTTTTTATTTTAATTTGGCTGGGCCGGCCTTGATAAAACTTCAGAGGTTGACTGAATTCGTCAAACTGTTGTTGATTCTGTCCTGATTTGGATTCGAATTTGGTGGCATTTAGATTCGAATGCGGTGGCAAAACATGTTTTGCTTTGACAACTATTCTGTTAGGTAGAGCAGAAATCGGTTTCGAGCTTTCAATTAAATTATGAATATCTATGGTCGATGCCGCTTGATTCCCTTTAAGTTTCAGTTTCACTGTTTCATTTCTATGAAGACTAGATCTGTATTCCTGCCTCGCTTGATTTATGTTAAATCTCGGCTTGGACACTGCTTTTTTCCTCGCTTTGAATTTCTTCCGATTTTCTAAGCCCGCTTGAATTGGGTATTTGAAAACTTGTGGTACATCCTCCTTGAGCTTCATAAGTGCGAAATTTATCTCAATTGGTTTGTCAGAGAGTATGTGATCTCGATTTGATAGTGTTTGACTTGGTTTTTGATATAGCTGTGGTGGCTGTGGTTGATCGGGTTTTTCTTTATCGTAATCGATCGGTGTGCTTGGTCTTAGCGATGTTGGCTGCTTCTTTCTTATTTGGTTAATTTTGGCTTCAGAAAGTTTCATAGGAGTCGGAAATTCTTCTGTTCGCTTAGCTAAGATTTGACTACTTCTTATTGGTATACTTATTCCTTGCGTTATTGCATTACTTTTTCTTATTTGATTAAAATTGATTTCTGGAAGATCTATTTGCGTTCTTGGGTGATTCGTTCTTAGTTGATTGGTATTGATTTCGAAAGGTTCTATTTGATTCAAATGGTTTCCTAGTTTCTCAACTATAGCTGGCGCAGTTAAGATTGGTATACTTGTCCTTCCCGTTATTAGTTGATTATTTCTTGCTTTGATAATATTGCTTTCAGCTAGTTTTATTGGAGTGTGAAGTTTTTCTGCTCGCTCAACTAAAGTTTGAGCTGTTCTTGTTGGTATACTTGCTCCTTGCGATGTTAATTGGTTATTCCTTATTTGGTTACTATTGCTCTTACGTAGTTGCATCGGATTTGTAGATTGTTCTGTTTGCTCATCTAAAGATGGGCCCGTTAAAATTGTTATTCTGGTCATTTGCGTCGTGAGCTTATTTTTACTTATTTGCTTAGTAATGGTATCAGGAGGTTTTGTTGAAGTCCGTTTGTGTGTTAGCTCAAAAAAATTTCGATCCGATCTTGAGTGATGAAAATCACTTTGTAATGGCTCTACAGTAGATGTAAAGTAGTCGATTTTGCTGTGTACTGTTGCCTGTTTAGGTGTCAATACTGATATATTTTCCAAATCAGTTCCAACATTGTTGACTAAGGGTTTCGCTACTTGCACCTTATCGGCGAAATCGTTTTGTTTCGATTTAGATACCATTATATGATGTACAGATTCCGTTTTACCATGATCGATCGATTTTTCTTCAATTGGTTGAAATACCGAATTGAGTTGATAACCTCGATATAGAATTTTCGGGATGGGCGGTGGTATTGGAACATTTTGCCTAAAGAATCCTATCACGCTCCCTTTTTTGAAGTACTTAGTGACATTGTGGAACCAATTGCCTCCGAATGAATTTACAAAACTTGTTAAGAATTCACCAGGAAGCATTTCTTCTATTGTCGTTTTTGTTTTGTGTATCAATGAAGACCCATCTTCCTTCGGTACGGTTTTATGTCTTGGAATAATCGGAGGTAGAACATTTTCTAAATAATCACCTACCACGTTTCCTGCTTTGAAATAATTAGTGACCACATACAACCATCCATCTCTGAAAGAGTTTATGGAACATATAAGGAGAGGTCGAGAATTTGATTTTATGTGTAATGCTAACCCGTATGCAGTGCCGACACCTACTTTGGAAGATTCTTTCCAAATAAGCTGCGTAAAACCACCTGCATCACTAGAAAATAATCCGGGACTAGCAAAATCGTACAAATCGATTTCGTTATACCATTTATCAACTAGTTCCTCAGGATCCACGATATGGTTTTTAATTGAAAAGATACTCTCTCCGTAATCGTTACTGCTAAGCACAATGTCACCGGTTTTTACACAGACCTAAATAAAAATTAGTGCTATATTATTCAAGCAACAACTAACAAGTCAATCTGTTGAGCGGCGGCATCCACATACGCTTTTGCGAGTTGTACAAACCTGTGCCTGATTCTTTGCATGTTCAGTAAGTTTCGAGTTTAATCTTAGCAATGGAACTCCGTGTAGGACCCGATACTTATTGATTGCCGCAATAACGGCGTCTTCGAAAGCTTTCTCCTTCGCAGTTGACATTGAAGGATTTTTGAGTTAGTCATGTCCTGTGGAGGTCTGCGTTGAGTTCAATAAAGCAAGTTAATATTTAGATTATTGTTATATTATATCGAAAAGTTGCAAATCAAAATATTTTTTTTTATTATTTTATATTTTGTCCAAAAGAGAAAAAGAATTTTAAATTTTATTTAGAAATCTATTTTATTAAAATGAAATACAGAGCATGCCAACGTTGTTTAGTTTTTTTGATTTGGTATTTTCTAGCAAGTTAGCAAATGATTTTTAAAGGGGCGTTTAGATTTTTTAATTGCACTTTTTTACTTGTAATGGAATTTATTTTACAGATTAGTAAGGAATTACGATGATCCTTTTTTTATTACACTACCAGAAAAGCGTTTGAAAATGGAGCAAATGAAATGTCAAAACAATGGATACAATCGGATCTTCTTGCAATACAGGTCGCCTCGTAGTTGAACTATGCATTTTGATGCATAAATAACTACTTTTTAACGGTTACACTGCGAGTTACACTCTGCATTTGTGCAGATTAAAAAATTCCAATTAAATACATAGGCAGTTTGTCTTACAAAAAGTATATTTTTTTCTTCTTTTTACCTAAATGACATGCAAATTTTTGTTTACTGTTTCCACCCGCTTATAGTTCGGAACCTTAGCTCTTGAAGAAATTGCTGTTGAGATTTCATCACTCTGTCTTGAAGCATTGGATTTGGACGACATAGAGAATAATAGATAATTTACTCTTTCGTGTCATTTCTTAATATTCTTAATTGATAAGCAATGGTGAGCGGCAATACATTAACCTCATCGTTCTTACTTGACGTTTTTATTAAAGTACATTCCAAGTTGACTATTAACTTTTCATTTAAAAGCTGCTTGCATTATTTGTTTTTACTCTGATGTTCATTATATTTCGTTTGGGCAATATTAGATTAGGCTGTGTTGGCTGCCACATCGCCATTGGACTTTGGTTAATTTCGAATATATCCACAGTGGCACTGCTTCTGCTATCACGAGGTGCTAGTCGCGAAGGTATTTTTAGCGCGGCTTTAAATTCCCTTGGGCTTTTTAGACCAGCCTGAATTGGATATTGGTCAGGCGACGGAATCTGTTTCCAATCCTTCTGCAGTCTGAATTTCACTCCAGGAGGTTTTTTTGGTAGTTGTGCTTTTATTTCGTTAAGTCTTCGGGAGATGATTTTATTAATGAGGGATTGGATAGGTGGATGTGGATGTTCTATAACTGCCTGTGACGTAACCAACAACTTCCTCCTACGTTTCAGTTTGCAACATCGTTTTGGAGTTGGTAATTTCCGATGACATTGTTTTCGCTTAGCCCGTCCGTTTTTAGCTACTTCTGAAATAAAAAACGGATTTTAGTTTTCTCAAAGGTGTTTTGCTGGAGATGTTAGGGTTTGGTGAAATTCGCGGAAAATAGCTTTGTTTCCGATGGTAGTTTACACGAAACCAGAAAAGTTTTCTGAATGCGATTGGGTGAATTTCTACTGTACGATAATTGATCTAATTTTCTATTTACGTTGCTTTCCATTTTTTTCTACTATCTACTTCCTTAAATTATTCCATTTATTCAAATTTAGCAATTTATAACAATCATAGCTAAAACTTGGAAAGAAAATAGTTTTGTTTACTCCGATATTTTGATCAAAACATGATCGAAATAGGGAATAATTAATATAATAAAAAATAAAGAGATACGTAAGAAACGAAAAAAAAAAATAAGCAGACGAGATATTTCGAATCATTTGGCTTTATTGGTGTAAATGAAGACAATAGCCCCAGTACCGATTATTATAGATAGCAGTAAAAGAGCATTCGATGGTGAAATGAAACTATATCCCTTACTTTCTCCTGAAGTTTCTATTCTATCGTTTATATCTGGAGTTTCACTATTTACTGCTGTGGTTGTTGCTGCTGCAATTTCGTCTTCTTCTGCAGGTTTCTCTTCTATGTTTACTTCTGCAGGTTTATCTGTTATTTCTTTTCTTTGTTTCCGCTGCAGACTAGATCTTCGTTTTCCTGTAGAGTAATTTTCGGGGTAATACAACTCGGGCAGAACATTTCGTCTAAACTCTCCCAAGATATTGCCAGGGGGATCATAATTGACTACGACAATTGTTGCTTTGTGTCTGGAAATGTAATGGAAGAAAAGGCCACAAGAAGTAATAAATGAAATAAATAACTTCAAACTACAACGATATTACTTACTTTCTGGCGAAACCAACACCTAGTCTGCTGGTGTTCCTCCATATCATTTGCGTAAAGTGAATCGTTCTTGGATCGCATCCTGGTGTGTCAAAGTCGTAATATCGTATTTCATCATACCACTGATTAACAGGAATATCACCGGTTAGATTTCTTGCCCACGTTACGTAAATATTCTCGCCAATGCAAGGGTTTTGTGTGTGACATAAGTTACCGGTTTCACACAGTACCTATGGGAATAATAATGCGTTTAATTGTGTTTGCGTATGCCAAGGCTTAAATACCTGTGCCCAAGCATTAGCTTCATCCGTCATTCGCTGACACAACTGAAGCAGTGGGCAGCCGTGTGCAGCCCGAAATTTGTTGTGAGCCTGCCAACATTGACGTTCGAAGAGCGCATGAAACTTAGCCGACATTAAGCTTGATCTTGGTTAATTTTTTTGGAGTTGATATGACTAAATCATTGTAAATGGTTGTTTATACCGAATTACGTTCTTGCACGAAAGATTTTATTGCCTCAGGTAAAAAGAAATTTTTCAAATAAAAATAATTTTCAGTTTGAACTACAAATTCTGTCCGAGTAAATCGTATTGATGTAAAAGTCGAAGACTTGATAACGCTGATGTCAGTTTATTTAAAGTAGAAGTACAGTTTTATCTTTCAAATAACTACTGTATATTAGTAGTTAGTGATGATGTCAGAGTCTTGCAATAATTTTATCTAAAATCAAAACCTTTTGCATGAGAAAGTGTTGACGGCCTCTTTACTTATTCAAAGATTACCAATATTTTCAGCTTTAGCAGCGTTTTTACATTGATTCTTGGGTCTGCGGCTTTTTCTAGTTTGTTGGCTTGGTTTTTCGTTGTCCACTTTTTTCGGTAGTCTTTTTGGATTCTTTAGATTTTGTACTTCCTTTAGGCTTTTCAGATTTTTCCTTTTTTTTACTCTTTTCAATCTTGCGGCTTTCAGATTTTACGTCATTATCGAAGGAGCCATCGGAGCCTTCACATCGAAATTTGTTATGTTTTTCCTTTTTTTTACAATCCTGACAAACCGATTCGTACGTATCTCCACATTTGTTAGATCTAGTTGGCACGTTCCCTTTCATCGAATTGTCTGAACAACAAAAATCTTGATTCTGATTCCTGTTTGTGGTCGCATTATTTGAGCGCGAGGGATTTTGATGTGGGCATCTATTTGCGGTCGCACTGTGTGGGCATGGGTAATCTTGAGATTGGCACCTATTTTCCGTCGTACTTTCTGGACATGGGGAATTTTGATATTGGCACCTATTTCTCGTGGCATTGTATGAACATGGGGAATCTTGATATTGGCAGGTGTTTGTCGGTGCATTGCGTGGACATGGGATATCTTGATATTGGTTACAATTAAGCGTCGCGTTGTTCGAGATTGGTGAACATTGATATTGGACTGGCGAAGCTTGATATTGGCAAATATTTGGGGTCGTATTGTTTGGGGCACCTTGACATTGGAACCTAATTGCCGCCCGATTGCATGGGCATGGACAATCTGGACATATGCAACTATTTGCCGTACCTGTGTTGGGACATGTAGTTTCTTGACTTTGCAACCTATTTGCCATCGGATTGTTTGAACATGGGTTATCTGGATATTGGAACATACTTGGCCTTGACATGTTTGAACAAGGGGCGTTTTGTTGTGGCGCCATATTTGCCATACAATTGTTTAAAAATGGGGAATCCGTAATTTGGAACATACTTGGTCTTGAGTTGTTTGAATACGGGGCCTCTTGAGGTTGGGCCATACACGGCCTCGCGTTGTTTGAATACGGGATATCTTGAGGTTGGGGAACACTAGGCCTCGTGTTATTTGAATACGCGCTATCTTGGGGTTGGGACATACTTGGCCTCGCGCTATTTGGACACGGAGAATTTTGTTGTTGGTACCCATTTGCTACCGCATTCCCTGGAGATGGACAATCTGTATACGGGCACCTATTTGCAATTCCAGCCATGGGACATATCGGATTTGGACTTTGGAATCTATTTCCCGTCGGATTCCTGGAACAAGGGTAATCTGGATATTGGACTCCACTTGCCATCGTGTTCTGTGGACATGTGAGAGCTTGAGCTTGCATTGCATTCTGTGGAAATGCGGCATTTTGAGATTGCATTACACTATGTGGATATGAGCGATCTTGATATACGCTCATATTTGTGGGAGCATTTTGTGAAAATGGGTCTTCTTGATGTTGAAATATATTTGCATTATTATTCATATCGGTCGTATCCGGCGTCTGCATGTTTGAATATGGAAGATCTAGAAAAGTGGTTCTAGCTGGCGATGGAGTAGTCGTAAATGGAAAATCTTGAAATGTGCTTCTAAGTCCTGTTCGATTGCCCGAAAGATCTTGATCTGCCCTAGCTGTTAATGGAGTGGCTTGACAAGGGCCATCTTGACACGTATTCCTATTTGCCACTGAACTGCTGGAACGAACAGATTGTACATCTTGGTATGTGTCGTTGTTATCATTTCTCAATGAAGTGTATGAGGGGTTTCTACTTTGGTTTCTATTTTCACTTTTTCTCGATTTATTGGACACTGCTAACGATTCGTCTGAATACGAGGGGTTGACTTCTTGATTTTGCCTGCTGCATTTGCTTTTCCGAGACATGCATGACGGTTTACTAGCTTCCAAAGCACATTCTGATTTTGGGAGCGATCCAGAGCTTCGTTTATTTTGGCTCCTACTTCGCCTTCCCTTACAATCATAGTTCAAGTCAACACTGCCATTTTCGTCCGAAGTCGAATTTTCTGATCGAGAATCTGGGAGATCAAATTCTGAGAAATCAGAAGCACCAAAAAAAATTTGCGGTCCCACATTAGCTTTAAACATGCCTAATATATTTCCGGGGGGATAATAGTGGGCTACCACGACTGTTGTTCTTCCGCTGAAATAGAATATTCGAGTTAAATGCAAAGTATATTAGCGATTACACAAATCGCTGGCGGTCTGCTTTGTTGTTAATGTGTCAGTTTACCTCCTTGCGATGCCCACGCCTAGTTTTATAGTGTTCCTCCAGATAAGTTGGGTAAAGTGGCCTGCCTTCAGGAACCCTTTAGTGGTTTTAAAATCGTAATGAATGTTTTCTTTATACCACACATCGACTGGCACTTCACCAGTAATCTTTTCGACATCAGTGACGTAGATATTTTCACCGACGCATGGCTCGGAGTTTTCGGTTTTAGCATTGCTATTGAATAGTTCTGCATCCTTAGAGAGCTCCTGTTATAATAAACTGAGCTCTTGAACACATATAGTTATTAGATATTGTACGTGATTACCAACCTCTGCCCATTCTTGAGCTCTATCAATGAGTATCTTATTTAATACCAGCGACAGGCAACCGTGCATACCGCGATACCTGTTGTGAGCACGCAAACACTGGATTCGGAAACATTTCTTATTTGGGAAGTTTGACATTAAGACACTTTTGCCACTCAGCGTTTTGTGCTACAAAGGCTGGTATAGTTGCTAGTCGGCGATTTCTTTAATTATTATTGACTAGTGCACTAAAAATTTTGTGTTCATTTAAGAAAATATAGAAAAAACTGATGTCTCTTCACAAAATTGACAGAATAATTTATTGAAATAAAAATAGTAAATGGGCAAAGTGTTTCGGTTAATTGTAGTTTAAATAAAATAAAATTGGGCTAACTTTTTCGCTTATTTCATATTTTCGAAAACCGTAAACTATTGCTATTTCTTCAATTTGTTTCCTTGTGTCCTTTGGCCAGGTACAATTTAATTACCAGATGCGTAAAACTAACGATTTTTGTAGTAGTTGATTGCTGTAGTCTAGGAGCATTAAGCCTGTTTTTACTTAAAACATTTAAATTTGTTTATGGTGTACATACATATGGTTGAACTTTCGACCAATAACATCACTGATCTGTGCCTTTGCATCCCTCTCTCTATATTGAAAACTTACTTTTATTTGCCACTGTATTGAACAGCTCAATAACAGAAATGTTTAAGAGATATTCTCAACTGTCATCAATAACAACTAAATTTTGTTCCTCACATTTGAATGCATAGAAGAATGAAGCAAAAGGCGTTCTTTTGTTTTTGCAAACAGCGCTCGAAAAAGGTGAAATCAGATGTGAGTGTTTGCATGAAGCATGAAAAACAAAAACAAAAACATTGCAATCTCCTCTGTATTGAGAACATATTGAGACATATTTTTTGAGACATACTGTTTACTGCCCTGTCGCCGCTGTATCTGCTGCCGTTAACGCTTGGAACATGTGGTTTTTTCGGAGCTATTTTAGCCAGAGAAGGCATGAGGCTTATTGGCCGCCAGTTTTGCGGAAAGGTTAGATATTGATTCTGTTTGGGTAACATTATGATCGTGGCTAGCGATCATGAGGAGGGTATTTTCGGAGTTTGAAAATGGCGTTAGTGATTGTGACGAGGTCTTGAACTAAGTTGTCTGGAAGGTTTTTGATGCTGAGGTTAGAAATTTGGTCGTGGCCAGGAGCTTTTCGAGTTTTTAGCTTGGAGATCTGAAGCTTGATTTCGGCAAAAACAGCTGGTGGGATGTGGGGCAGCGAAATTTCGAGACGGAGCAGTTCGTTAGCTTTGCGCCTTATTGCATACATTGATACCTGGAAATTTTCGATGATTTCGTCGTCGCTGCCGTCGTCACTATCGTCTTCATCCGAGGATGGATTTTCTTGAAATTGCCGCTCCAGAGAGTCAGCAAAAGCTTCGGCTTTGTCTGTCTTGTCGAACTGCATGCCGTTGGGCCCGTAAATGGGTCTTTCTGAAGTATTTTGTAGTTCTCCAGTAGTTGTTGTCACCAGGTTCCAGGGAGGAGGTGCACGTCTATTTTGATGTCGTTGGTCATGCGATTTGCACGCAAATTAAGTGCTGGGTCTGCCGTTTCGTTTGCTCTTTTCCTGAGCCTATTCAGTTTAGGTATTTTGTCTTTTATGCCGTTGGGAAGGTCGTAGCGGTTGTGGCTTTCGAGTCGTCTGAGGTGGGAATTTGATTCGGCTGTGAACGTTATTGTATCCGTTAGGGAGGCG
This sequence comes from Thecophora atra, assembly GCA_937620795.1. Lineage (NCBI taxonomy): Eukaryota > Metazoa > Arthropoda > Insecta > Diptera > Conopidae > Thecophora > Thecophora atra. Next base: position 66,504,623 of record OW569397.1, on the reverse strand, counting down.
ATGGCAGATTCGAGTTCAGCTAGAATTTTTTGGGGGTGCGAGTCATGACCGTTTCGGCGTCCGTAGTGAGTCGGTTCGCTTGGAACAAGTAACTTGGGGCTGTTATTAGTGACAAAGTTATCTATCTTTGTTCCTGCTCGGTTGGTGCTGCTGTCGCCCCAGCGACGGTGAAAGACATTTAGATCGCCAGCTAGAAAGGTTGGGCCGGATTAGGAGAAGAGTGTGTTAAGGTGGCTTATGAAACATGGTTGGAGTGGATAACTGTACATTGAAAATATGGTGCTTGACGAGGATTGCCGTGCCTCCTGTATTTCTGTCTAATCTGTCGTTTCTGTAGGTTACATAGTTTGGGATGGAGAATGAGTTTCCTGGCTTGAGCCAGGTTTCCTGAACGAGTAGGATGTCGATGCTGTTATCGTGCAAGAATTGAATTAGTTCAAATTTTTTATTTAAAATGGAATTTGCATTCCAAGTGATAATGGTTAGAGGTTTATTTGAAATCATTGTTTCGAATTGTTTGTTGAGAACATTCCATGAATCATGGAAGACTTTCTTTCTTAATCATGATGCTGAACTGGTTCTGCATCGTGCTGAGGAAGGTTTCCAATTGATTAGCGTTTAGGTTGTTATTAGCAGAAGTCTTGAGATTGGAGGAGGAGCTTGAAAGTTTCGTTAGGCGGTTTTCACACCAATGAGACAGAGACAAAGAGACAAAATTTTGTTCTTGTTTTGCTAAACAAATTGTAAGAAGAACAAGCGGATGAATTTGTCTCTTTGGTTCATTTTTGTCTCACGGCATTCCGTGAGACAAAGAGACAAAAGTGTTGTCGCACCAATACAGGAAAAGTGTATTAAGCTTTGGAGTGGAATTTAGTCCCTTTTGTGAAATTCGGACTAAATTTTACTACTTTGTACAATAGAAGTGCATGGCTGCGCTATTAGATTAAAGTATACCTTGTGTAGTTTTTATCAGTTTTTTGTTGCTTCTGTTTTTTGTTGTCGCTGTCCTAATTATTATCGGAAGTTGGAAAATCATAAACGTAGGTAAATATTGTTTAATAAAAAACCAAACATTATTTAATTTACAATATAAGCGAAGGTTATAAATTGGTTTATGGAATTTCTTCTTAATAACCTATTTGATTCCATAATTGCAAAAAAAAAATTAAAATATGAAACTGTTGAAAAAATTGTCGGCTTCGATTTAGTACGATTTTATTTGTAACAATGACAGAACGGCAATACTCCCCAGCAGTAAAGTAGCAAAAAGCTTTAAGACTTTAGTCTCTTCAATGTAAATGCCACAAGAGTCAAAAATGAACACGAACTGTCTCTTTGTCTCTGTCTCATTGGTGTGAAAACCGCCTTAGAAGGGCGGGTGAACTTTTGGTTGTGGCTGCTAATTTTGCGGCGTAGGTTGCGCGCTTGTTGGTAGAGTTGTCAGGGTTTTTGGGGCAACCCCTGTAGTTTGCAGGATGCTCGCCGCCACAGTTGACGCATTTTACTTTTTGATCTGGTGTTTTAGTGCACAGAGTAAAGTGATAATGACCGTCGCATTTTACACACTTGTGATGGGCGCCGCATCGTTTAGAAGCGTGACTGAATTGCAGTTTTGAATGGTTTTTTCCTGCCTCATGAAAGCCTTGGCAAGTTGCTTTCTGAGCAACAGGTTTTTTCTTAAATAAGGATTCTGAGAATTGGTTTGGTCGTTTTCTGGTTGATGTGGTTGACGTGGATGAACAGTCATCGCTGTCGTCTTCTTCGACCTCGTCTTCGAATTTTTCGATCTCGTGTTTACATCCTGGTCCATGCCATGGTCGTGTTTACAGGACCATGGTCAAGGAATTGGTCATTATTAGAACTTTGGTTGTCCATGTTTATAAATTATATTAATATTTATAAATATGTTTATTTTGAAAAGGATTCAAAATAAACAAGTCAAGTTTTGTTTTTTAAATGCAATAGAAAAATACAACTTATTGGGAAATAAAAAGCTCGCACACGCCAGACTTCCAATTATTGAACGTTGCTGGAATCTGCTGCTGAAGACTCACGGTAAAATATTTGTTTTATATTATATTTAAGTGTTGGGACTTCACTAAGTAATTGTGGTTTTCGATATTTAACATTTAATTTCGATAATTTAATTATTGCGCACTGATTTTGACATGCACGAATGAATTGTTTTGGAATTGCTGGCTGCGATGAACACTTTTTGGATTTTGCTGTTTTCATACACTTTTATTTTTTGCTCACAAGTAAATCGCTCGTTTTAGCTGTTCGAGATGGAATCCTCCTGCCGTTAACGATTATGGTCAAAATGTATACCCGCAGCGCATAGTGTGCTATGTGATCATTAAAACAAATAATTTTTAGTTTGTAGCAAACCAGAGTACAAAAATTAAATCTTACAGCTAATTTTTTTTCTCAAAACCTACAAAGTTTTAAAATAAAGTTTAAAGGTTGACTTTTACTTACTATTTTAGTCATTATAATCAAACACATTTATAAGGAGATTATTGATCGCGACTTGCAGAACAATAGTCTCTCGACAGTCACTTGAGAGCCGCTCAGAGCATCTCTTTTCAGCTCAGAGCTCGAACCGATCGCTTCGGCCTCAGAGCAGCTCTCATCTAATCGGATCACAACTCTCGAAACGATCGTCTCATCAGCAGAGCAGCTCGTCTCAGAGCTCAGAGCTGCTCAGTAAAATTCTTATCAGAGCCATCAGCTAACTGCCTCGCTAATAAATGAAACGCCTCGCGACCCAGAACCAGAAAAATTGTGTGTGACAGTTAGGGCTCGCTCGGGCTCACGTAAGCAACGGCTCTTTTGAGGGAGCCGGAACTGGAAAGAGTCGAAAAGAGCGCTCCGAAGAGAGAAACTCGAACTTCAATATGAAAAAACAGGTGAAGTTCCTTAATCTTCGGGCACTGCATTAGAGCAGGAAAACACCTACAAATTGATGTATCATTCAATTATATTGAATAAGAACCCCTCATAAAGGCATGAAGAATTTTGAAAAAAAATATTGAATTAAACACCTCAAAAAGGGGTGCAAAAATATTTTGTTGACATATTTATATTATTATGATGATGATGATTGTGATTATAAGTGAAGATGAGTAAGGTAATGGATTTTGGAGGTATATAAAAAACTTGAGCCGAACATGAGCCAGTTAAACATCATCACTTATTTATGTTCAACAGCTTCATCCTAGGAGTAATTCAACTCCCCATCGACGATTTTAAATGTATTGACAACATTTCTCTCGTCAACAAAATGAATTGTAACTATTATTTACAGAATAAGCCAAAAATGAAAAAATAAAAAGTCTCAATTAGCTGGAGTTTTATACCTAGTATTAGGGTAACAGAGTAACTATCTGAAAATGAAACACCACAAACGTTTTTGTAAATTGGCCTGCTTAAAGCTCTAGAGTTGTTCTTTATTGCTTCAGTTCATTTTCTATAAGCTCTTTTAAACTGGAAAGCAATACATCAGTTAATAAGCGGCTCTATACTTTGCGGACCTTATTTCTTGAATAAACCTAATAAATTCCATGTATAGTCTCTTACACCAGTCCATACTTCACATAATTTTTCACATGCCGCTCTACCCTGATCAATTCTTTCACGTTCATTACTTAACGACGCGAACTGGGGAGTTTCCGAAGATGCGAACTCACGTCTTTCTTCTTTATAAGCATTTTTTTCAGCAACGCGAGGTATTGTTTGTTCAGCTTTTGAAAGTGAGGCTTTTTTTTGTTTAGGCGGAACGTTTTCCCTAAACTGGCCTGCAACGTTTCCTGCCGGATTATAGTTAGCCACCACAACTACAACGTCTCCGCTAAGACATAAAGAAAAGCACCGAAAATTAAAACTGCGAGTTTGTTGGAGGCGTCAGACTTACTTCTTCGCTATTGCTATGCCAACCTCCTGTGTATTCTTCCAAATGACCTGTGTAAAATGTCCAGTGTGGGGAGAATACTTGCCCCATGAAAAGTTGTAGTCTTTTATTTCTTCATACCATTTAGTAACTGGTAGTTCACCGGTCAGGGTTTGAAAACCTTTACCCATAAACAGATTTTCTCCATAGATCTTCTCTGGGTTATGTTTAAATTTTCCTTTTTCCGCAAGAAACTGAAAAAATTGTGAAGATGCTTGAGAGCGCCAGAAAGAATGCACAATGGAGCTGAATGTAATATAATGGTATATGTATACTAACTTGAGCCCAATCCTTGGCATATCGTGTCAAATAACTGTTAATTTTTAAAGGCGGGCAGCCATGTTGAGCACGCAACTTGTTGTGAAGCTCCAAACATTCCTGCTCAAAGGCAATCTCCTCGGCAGAAAACATTTTATTAGTCTCTAAAATAGCTGCATGGAAAATTTTGAATTTGATTCTGTAAAAATAAAATCAGTTTAATAATATTTGAAATGACAACTAAAAATATGCGCTTGTGATCATCATATTGAATATTCTAGTGCGAAATAGGGAGGTGAAATATTATACTGTGTATTTTTTCTATTGTTGTTGTTCAGGCTATGAGCACTTTTGTTGGGGTTTTATGCAGTTTCATTCGAGTGTACGAACGTATTTGTCGCACCCTCTAGCTTCCCTCTTTGGAGTTTGACCTCCTGAAACATTACTAATTTGAAGTCATCCTGTTATTAAAGTTTTTCAGAAAGTAAAGTAAAAACCAATAACCAATAACGAGCTTAATATGAGCTCGTGAATCTTTTTTATTTCTAAAAATATTAAAATATTAAACAGTTCTTTTGATAATTCATAAACAATTATTCTTTTAAGAATGCATCCATATTTGCTTTTAAGTGGTTCTAACTTGCGTATTAAATGCTATTAAAGTAATTAAGCTACTTAAAATTGTAGCTAACTTTGTGCATTTTAAGTCAACTGCATATTAATTTGACTAATGAGTTTGACTACAATATGAATTAGACAAAAGGGTTTATTATTCGATGAAATCCATAAAATCTCGAATATCTTCAAAGTGATTTGAAATTTCACGCAGAAACGAAGAAGCAACCCAAATAAATAAAAGGTGAAAGTGAAAAGTGAACATAAGGTTGACTGAATATAACCTATCGAATAGGTAAATATTTTAGATATCGATCTTTCTTATTTTTATGTTTGATCACGAATAACTTTCAGTCAGAGGTCTTGATTCAGCTTTCAATCCTTTTTTAATACGATGCGTACATATAGCCTCAATGACTTTTTGGAATTTCCTTATTTCGCCTTCCGCTTGGCTTTGGCGCAGCCCCTTAACTGGAGTGGAGCACCGCGTAGCCAACGGAATCTCGTCAAGCGAATCATTTCTGCTTTGGGTGCCTGCAACTTACTCTATCAAAATATAGGTTTGATTATTTATCTTTTGAGAGTGGCAACAAAACAAATGAATATTCGGGACGACCCACGGGAAGCGGTACTTCAATTCGTGGAGACGGGTGGCGTTTTGGGTCTAGTTGTGGTGGCTGCCTGTGAAATGTTTTTGTTTTTTGGCTACCGTGGTAGAATTACGAAATTGATTGAGGATTTCGAAGATATTTTTCCAAGTAGAGAGCTGCAGCGTGATCAATACATAGCAGAACAAAATGGATTTCGCCGTCAAAGGAATGGAAAGTGGCGAGGAAATAATGTTTAAACTTTCTAATCAAATGCTTATTATTTATTTAGCTCTAGGATACTACTCGGTCCATCGTTATGCAGTGCAGTCTCACGCCTCCATGAAAACGGCCAAAATTTTTTTCATATTCGCTTTTATTTGGTATGAAGTGTTTCCTTTGGTAGAGGCGTTCAATGAGCTAACTTCTGGAAGCGGTAACTTTAGTTTTCGCTATCAGTCCAACACATGGTACCCGTGGCAAACAGAGCGAAATGCCAAATCAATCCCCCTTTATTTACTCGCCTACTTTTTCCAGTTCCATTCATCGCTGACTAGCGTCGCTTACATAATGGAAAAGATAAATTTAACCGACAATGATGCTCCAGAAATTCTAAAGTATCTAATTGGCTATAATACTAAATTATTAAGGTGAAAGAGGCTAAAGAAATGATTCCTTTTTTGTTATAAAATTCATTTATTCTCTTATTCTTCTGTTTTTTCATAGATTTTCCAATGAGTTCAACCAAATTCTTATCCTATTCCTACTATATAATTATAATTCCTATAATTTAAACTATCTTTTTTCGTTAATTTAATTACTTTATCTATTGCCATTTGTTTAACAGGCTTATCTTTCTTTTTTCTTCCATTTTCATTGTTTATACTACTGTTTCAATACTGTAATAATCTTTTGCCATCCTTCATTAGAGTGAGAAATTGATGCCAGCTGCATTGTATAATACTTGGTACGTAGGAAATTCTTCGTATCGTAAAATGATTCTTATGCTTATAGGTCGATCTTCACGACCAAGTGTATTGCAAGCTTATAAATTTTCTTTGTAAAAGAAAATCTTGAGTCCTGTTTGTAGTCGCATTATTTGAGCGCGGGGGATTTTGATGTGGGCATCTATTGTCGGCCGCATTGTGTGGGCATGGGGAATTTTAATATTGGCACCTATTTCTCGTGGCATTGTATGAATATCGGTGCATTGCGTGGGCATGTCATATCTTGATATTGGGTACTATTTAGCGTCGAACTCTTCGACATTGGCGAACTTTGATATTGGACTGGCGAAGCTTGATAATGGAAAATATACGGCGTAGTATTGCATGTGCTTGGGGACCTCGACATAGGAGCCTAATTGACGCCCGATTGCATGAACATGAGCAATGTGGACTATTTGCCGTACCAGTTTTGGGACCTGTAGTTTCTTGACTTTGCAACATATTTGCTATCGGAGTGCTTGAACATGGGGTATCTGGATATCGTAACATTCTGCGCCTTGACATGTTTGAACAACATGGTGTATCTGGATATTGGACCCCACTTGCCATCGCGTTCTGTGGAGTTGTGGGAGCTTGAGCTTGCATCGCATTCTGTGGCAGTGTGGGATTTTGAGATTGCATTACACTATGTGGATATGAGCGATCTTTATATACACTCATATTTGCGGGGGCATTGCGTGAAAATGGGTCTTCTTGATGTTGGAATATATTTTCATTATTATTCGTATCGGTTGTATTCGGCGTCTGCATGTTTGAATATGGAAGATCTGGAGAAGTGTTCCTAGTTGGCGTCGGAGAGCTTTTAAATGGGAGATCTGGAAATGGTCTCCCATATTGATCCTTTCGACTGCCTGAAAAATCTTGATCTAAAGGTTGGGCCTTAGCTGTTAATGGAGTGGCTTGACATAGTTCATCTTGACACGTATTCCTACTTGCCACTTGATGTTGGAACATATTTTCATTATTATTCGTATTGGTAGTATTCGGCGTTTGCATGTTTGAATATGGAAGATCTGGAGAAGTGGTCCTAGTTGGCGTCGGAGTGCTTTTAAATGGGAGATCTGGAAATGGTCTCCCATATTGATCCTTTCGACTGCCTGAAAAATCTTGATCTAAAGGTTGGGCCCTAGCTGTTAATGGAGTGGCTTGACATAGTTCATCTTGACACGTATTCCTACTTGCCACTTGATGTTGGAACATATTTTCATTATTATTCGTATTGGTAGTATTCGGCGTTTGCATGTTTGAATATGGAAGATCTGGACAAGTGTTCCTAGTTGGCGTCGGAGAGCTTTTAAATGGGAGATCTGGAAATGGTCTCCCATATTGATCCTTTCGACTGCCTGAAAAATCTTGATCTAAAGGTTGGGCCCTAGCTGTTAATGGAGTGGCTTGACATAGTTCATCTTGACACGTATTCCTACTTGCCACTTGATGTTGGAACATATTTTCATTATTATTCGTATTGGTAGTATTCGGCGTTTGCATGTTTGAATATGGAAGATCTGGAGAAGTGGTCCTAGTTGGCGTCGGAGTGCTTTTAAATGGGAGATCTGGAAATGTTCTCCTAAGTCCCTTGCGACTGCCCGAAAAATCTTGATCTACAGGTTGGGCCCTAGCTGTTAATGGAGTGGCTTGACATAGTTCATCTTGACACGTATTCCTACTTGCCACTTGATGTTGGAACATATTTTCATTATTATTCGTATTGGTAGTATTCGGCGTCTGCATGTTTGAATATGGAAGATCCGGAGAAGTGGTCCTAGTTGGCGTCGGAGTGCTTTTAAATGGGAGATCTGGAAATGTTCTCCTAAGTCCCTTTCGACTGCCCGAAAAATCTTGATCTACAGGTTGGGCCCTAGCTGTTAATGGAGTGGCTTGACATAGTTCATCTTGACACGTATTCCTACTAGCCACTTGATGTTGGAACATATTTTCATTATTATTCGTATTGGTAGTATTCGGCGTCTGCATGTTTGAATATGGAAGATCCGGAGAAGTGGTCCTAGTTGGCGTCGGAGTGCTTTTAAATGGGAGATCTGGAAATGTTCTCCTAAGTCCCTTTCGATTGCCCGAAAAATCTTGATCTACAGGTTGGGCCCTAGCTGTTAAAGGAGTGGCTTGACATAGTTCATCTTGACACGTATTCCTATTTGCCACTTGATGTTGAAACATATTTTCATTATTATTTGTATCGGTCCTATTCGGCGTCTGCATGTTTGAATATAAAAGATCTGGAGAAGTAGTCCTAGTTGGCGTCGTAGTGGTTTTAAATGGGAGATCTGGAAATGTTCTCCTAAGTCCCTTCCGACTGCCTGAAAGATCTTGATCTACAGGTTGGGCCCTAGCTTTTAATGGAGTAGCTTGACATAGTTCATCTTGACATGTAGTCCTATTTTCCAGGGAACTACTGGAACGAACAGATTGTACGTCTTGATATGTGTCGTTATTATCATTTCTCAGTGGTATTGTTTGTTCAGCATTTGAAAGTGAAGCTTTTTTTTGTTTAGGCGGAACGTTTTCAATAAACTGGCCTTGAACGTTTCCTGCTGGTTTATAGTTAGCCACCACAACTACAACGTCTCCGCTAAGACATAAAGAAAAGCACCGAAAATTAGAACTGAAAATTTGTTGCAGGCGTCAGACTTACTTCTTCGCTATTGCTATGCCAACCTCCTCTGTATTCTTCCAAATGACCTGTGTAAAATGTCCAGTGAGGGGAGAAAACTTGCCCAATGAAAAGTTGTAGTCTTTTATTTCTTCATACCATTTAGTGACTGGTAGCTCACCGCTCACGGTTTGAAAGCCTTGACCCATAAACAGATTTTCTCCATACATCTTTTCTGGGTTATGATTAAATTCTCCTTTTTCGGCAAGATACTGAAAATTTTGTTGTTGCTTGAGAGCGCCCGGAAGAATGCACGATGGTGCTGAATGTAATATAATAGTATATTTATACTAACTTGAGCCCAATCCTTGGCATATTTTGTCAAAGAAGTGTTAATTTTTAAAGGCGGACAGCCATGTTGAGCACGAAACCTGTTGTGAAATTCCAAACATTCCTGCTCAAACGCAATCTCCTCGGCAGAAAACATTTTCTTAGTCCCTAAAATAGCTGCATGGAAAATTTTGAATTTGATTCTGTAAAAATAAAATCAGTTTAATAATATTTCAAATGACAACTAAAAATATGCGCTTGTGATCATCATATTGAATATTCTAGTGCGAAATAGGGAGGTGAAATATTATACTGTGTACTTTTTCTATTGTTGTTGTTCAGGCTATGAGCTCTTTTGTTGGGGTTTTATGCAGTTTCATTCGAGTGTACAAACGTATCTGTCGCACCCTCTAGCTTCCCTTCTTACCAATAACATTTGTAACGTCAAAATTCGTTACAATAATATTTTAATATAAAATAAATAGTTTATAGTTTTAGATTAGATAATTAGATACACTTATGTACATACATATATCAGTTACTTATAAAGAGCAAAGCAAAATACGAAATAACGTACAAACATACCTACGGTATGAACGACAAACAGAGTAAAACGTAACAGAAAGAATATAAACCGACTACGGAGAACAGAACTGGAATTAACACACAAAACCTGTTCCTTCCAAGTGACCGTATGTAAATAAGTACAAATTACGAATACATAGCTACACAAAAACACAAAAATGTACATTTCCAGATCGAGTATTGAAAACCAGAAAGCATACATACATATATACAAAAATGCAAATAAGTAGCAATCAGTCGAATGACAAAATGTTGTTTGGATTGAAATTTGTCTCCGTTCACGGTCGATTCCATTGGAAATATCTTACGATTCGCACACTCTTTATTTCGATTGTCGCTTTTAACGAGCTCATCCGAACATAGAAAATCACCCTTTGATCTGATGTAAACACTAATACATTAGTATAGAAGTAACAATAGACAAAGGTTCGCATTTTTGAGGTATCTTGGCGGCCCTGAGAAATCCTCATGTAATAAATAACGACCATACAAACGGCTCTTGTATTTAAGTGACCCGTTGTGGCTCTTGTATTTCAAGCGAGCCGTTGTGGCTCTTGTATTTTAAGCGACCCACTGTGGCTCTTGTATTTCAAGCGACCCACTGTGGCTCTTCTATTTACTGTGGCTCTTGTGTTTTAAGCGACCCTTTGTGGCTCTTGTATTTTAAACGACCCGTGTTGGCTCTTGTATTTTAAGCGACCCACTGTGGCTCTTGTATTTAAGCGACCCGTTGTAGCTCTTGTATTTTAAGCGACCCACTGTGGCTCTTATATTTAAGCGACGCGTTGTGGCTCTTGTATTTTCAACAACCCACTGTGGCTCTTGCATTTAAGCGACCCGTTGTGGCTCTTGTATTTTAAGCGACCCGTTGTGCCTCTTGTATTGTAGGCGACCCGTTGTGGCTCTTGTATTTTAAGCGACCCACTGTGGCTATTGTATTTAAGCGACCCCTTGTGGCTCTTGGAATTTAAGCGACCCACTGTTGCTCTTGTATTCTTGTATTAAGCCACAGTGGGTCGCTTAACATATTTTAAGCGACCCACTGTGGCTCTTGTATTTAAGCGACCCGTTGTAGCTCTTGTATTTTAAGCGACCCACTGTGGCTCTTATATTTAAGCGACGCGTTGTGGCTCTTGTATTTTCAACAACCCACTGTGGCTCTTGCATTTAAGCGACCCGTTGTGGCTCTTGTATTTTAAGCGACCCGTTGTGCCTCTTGTATTGTAGGCGACCCGTTGTGGCTTTTGTATTTTAAGCGACCCACTGTGGCTATTGTATTTAAGCGACCCCTTGTGGCTCTTGGAATTTAAGCGACCCACTGTTGCTCTTGTATTCTTGTATTAAGCCACAGTGGGTCGCTTAACATACAAGAGCCACAGTGGCTCTTGTATTTAAGCGACCCGTTGTGGTTCTTGTATTTTAAGCGACCCACTGTGGCTCTTGTATTTAAGCGACCCGTTGGGGCTTTTGTATTTTAAGCTACCCACTATGGCTCTTGTATTTTAACCTACCCACTATGGCTCTTGTATTTAAGCGACCCGTTGTGGCTCTTGTATTTTAAGCTACCCACTATGGCTCTTGTATTTTAAGCTACTCACTATGGCTCTTGTATTTAAGCAACCCGTTATGGCTCTTGTATTTTAAGCCACCCACTGTGGCTCTTGTATTTTAAGCGCCCGTTGTGACTCTTGTATTTTAAGTGACCCGTTGTGGCTCTTGTATTTAAGCGACCCGTTGTGACTCTTGTAATTTAAGCTACCCAATATGGCTCTTGTATTTTAAGCTACCCACTATGGCTCTTGTATTTAAGCGACCCGTTGTGGCTCTTGTATTTTAAGCGACCCGTTGTGCCTCTTTTATTGTAGGCGACCCGTTGTGGCTCTTGTATTTTAAGCGACCCACTGTGGCTATTGTATTTAAGCGACCCCTTGTGGCTCTTGGAATTGAAGCGACCCACTGTTGCTCTTGTATTCTTGTATTAAGCCACAGTGGGTCGCTTAACATACAAGAGCCACAGTGGCTCTTGTATTTAAGCGACCCGTTGTGGTTCTTGTATTTTAAGCGACCCACTGTGGCTCTTGTATTTAAGCGACCCGTTGGGGCTTTTGTATTTTAAGCTACCCACTATGGCTCTTGTATTTTAACCTACCCACTATGGCTCTTGTATTTAAGCGACCCGTTGTGGCTCTTGTATTTTAAGCTACCCACTATGGCTCTTGTATTTTAAGCTACTCACTATGGCTCTTGTATTTAAGCAACCCGTTATGGCTCTTGTATTTTAAGCCACCCACTGTGGCTCTTGTATTTTAAGCGCCCGTTGTGACTCTTGTATTTTAAGTGACCCGTTGTGGCTCTTGTATTTAAGCGACCCGTTGTGACTCTTGTAATTTAAGCTACCCAATATGGCTCTTGTATTTTAAGCTACCCACTATGGCTCTTGTATTTAAGCGACCCGTTGTGGCTCTTGTATTTTAAGCCACCCACTGTGGCTCTTGTATTTTAAGCGCCCGTTGTGGCTCTTGTATTTTAAGTGACCCACTGCGGCTCTTGTATTTAAGCAACCCGTTGTGGCTCTTGTGTTTTAAGCGCCCGTTGTGGCTCTTTTATTTGAAGTGACCCGTTGTGGCTCTTGTATTTAAGCAACCCGTTTTGGCTCTTGTATTTTAAGCTACCCACTATGGCTCTTGTATTTTAAGCTACTCACTATGGCTCTTGTATTTAAGCGACCCGTTGTGGCTCTTGTATTTTAAGCCACCCACTGTGGCTCTTGTATTTTAAGCTACCCACTATGGCTCTTGTATTTTAAGCTACCCACTATGGCTCTTGTATTTAAGCGACCAGTTGTGGCTCTTGTATTTTAAGCCACCCACTGTGGCTCTTGTATTTTAAGCGCCCGTTGTGGCTCTTGTATTTTAAGTGATCCGTTGTGGCTCTTGCATTTAAGCGACCCATTTTGACTCTTGTATTTTAAGCGACCCACTGTGGCTCTGGTATTTAAGCAACCCGTTGTGGCTCTTGTATTTTAAGCGTCCGTTGTGGCTCTTGTATTTTAAGTGACCCGTTGTGGGTCTTGTATTTAAGCGACCCGTTGTGACTCTTGTATTTTAAGCGACCCACTGTGGCTCTTGTATTTAAGCAACCCGTTGTGGCTCTTATATTTTAAGCTAGCCATTGCGGCTCTTGTATTTAAGCGACCTATTGCGGTTCTTTTATTTTAAGCGACCCACTGTGGCTCTTGTATTTAAGCGGCCCGTTGTGGCTCTTGTATTTTAAGCCACCCACTGTGGCTATTGTATTTAAGTGACCCGTTGTGGCTCTCTTATTCTAAGCAACCCGATATAAGATATAAAAATTGTTATGTAAATATAATAAATACGATACTCAACATTGCGTCCGATATGAGCTCTCTGAGTCAGTGCTAGATTGCTGGAAACACCAATCGCACGAAATTCGGAAACGCAACTTGAAATATTATTCGCAAGTGGTTGTGAGATCCACTTGCCACTAATTCTGGGACGAGTGTGCTATTCCCGGCGGGGAAAGAAAGACTCGTTGTTATACATTTTAAAACCTTAATACGAGCTCGTGAATCTCTTTTATTTCTGAAAATTAAATAGTAAACTGTTCTTTTGATAATTCATACACAATTATTCTTTTAAGAATGCATCCATATTTCCTTTTAAGTGGTTTTAACTTGCTTATTAAATGCTATTAAAGTAATTAAGCTACTTAAAATTGTAGCTAACTTTGTGCATTTTAAGTCAACTGCATATTAATTTGACTAATGAGTTTGACTACAATATGAATTAGACAAAAGGGTTTATTATTCGATGAAATCCATAAAATCTCGAATATCTTCAAAGTGATTTGAAATTTCACGCAGAAACGAAGAAGCAACCCAAATAAATAAAAGGTGAAAGTGAAAAGTGAACATAAGGTTGACTGAATATAACCTATCGAATAGGTAAATATTTTAGATATCGATCTTTCTTATTTTTATGTTTGATCACGAATAACTTTCAGTCAGAGGTCTTGATTCAGCTTTCAATCCTTTTTTAATACGATGCGTACATATAGCCTCAATGACTTTTTGGAATTTCCTTATTTCGCCTTCCGCTTGGCTTTGGCGCAGCCCCTTAACTGGAGTGGAGCACCGCGTAGCCAACGGAATCTCGTCAAGCGAATCATTTCTGCTTTGGGTGCCTGCAACTTACTCTATCAAAATATAGGTTTGATTATTTATCTTTTGAGAGTGGCAACAAAACAAATGAATATTCGGGACGACCCACGGGAAGCGGTACTTCAATTCGTGGAGACGGGTGGCGTTTTGGGTCTAGTTGTGGTGGCTGCCTGTGAAATGTTTTTGTTTTTTGGCTACCGTGGTAGAATTACGAAATTGATTGAGGATTTCAAAGATATTTTTCCAAGTAGAGAGCTGCAGCGTGATCAATACATAGCAGAACAAAATGGATTTCGCCGTCAAAGGAATGGAAAGTGGCGAGGAAATAATGTTTAAACTTTCTAATCAAATGCTTATTATTTATTTAGCTCTAGGATACTACTCGGTCCATCGTTATGCAGTGCAGTCTCACGCCTCCATGAAAACGGCCAAAATTTTTTTCATATTCGCTTTTATTTGGTATGAAGTGTTTCCTTTGGTAGAGGCGTTCAATGAACTAACTTCTGGAAGCGGTAACTTTAGTTTTCGCTATCAGTCCAACACATGGTACCCGTGGCAAACAGAGCGAAATGCCAAATCAATCCCCCTTTATTTACTCGCCTACTTTTGCCAGTTCCATTCATCGTTGACTGGCGTCGCTTACATAATGGGAGGCGAATTTGTATTAGGCTTTTTTATCACTCAAATGCAGCTGCACTTTGATTTCCTCTCAGATGCTTTGGAAAACCTAAATGCAGCCGACGATGATGCTCCAGAAATTCTAAAGTATCTAATTGACTATCATAATAAATTATTGAGGTGAAAGAGACTAAATGATTACTTTTTTGTTAGAAAATTCATTTATCCTCTTCTTCTTCTGTTTTTTCATAGATTTTCCAGTGAGCTCAACAAAATCTTTAACCTATCTTTTTTCGTCAATTTTCTTACTTCATCGATTGCCATTTGTTTGACAGGCTGTTCGATTGTCATATTCAAGACCTTCAAATACTCTTTAGGGCTGCTAGCTTTTCTCGTCTTTACGCTAGTGACCTGCCATAATGGGACCGAATTCACTAGTGCCGTAAGTATATTCAAATCCTCTTCTATCACCTAATACCCAAAATATTCTTTCTGTTTTTTTCCTGTTCACCTGACATCTTTCATTAGAGCGAGAAATTGATGCCAGCTGCATTCTATAATAACTGGTACGAAGGAAATTCTTCGTATCGTAAAATGATTCTAATGCTTATAGGTCGATCTTCACGGCCCAGTGTATTGCGAGCATACAAATTTGCCGATGTCTCCATGGAAACTTTTATGGCGGTGAGCCTAATCAATACTTTTACTAAATATCAGTAAATTATCAAACAAAACGAACTCGCAATATATATATATATAAAGTTATATATGCTTCATTAAATTATAAAATGTACATATACTGCTTTTGAATAATGTTCACTTTAATTTGTTAGAGTAATTTATATTAGTGGTTATTTCTTATCTTCTTATTTATTCATCGCTTCTTGCTACTCGTTAGCGTTTAATTTGCTATTCATTCCTAAGTTTGTTTCCAGATTTCATATCCTTTAAGCGATTTTCTCTTTCTATAGATTTTAAAATTCTCCTATCAGTTGTTTGCCTTCTTTCAAACTATGGCTTAGAAATCTGATGGAAAAAAGAAGATCAAAATGGCGTGTTAAACTAATGATCCATGAACTGATGTTGACTTAATCAAGAGACTCTATTATATATTTGGGAAATGATATACATTTCACATACATATTAAAATATGGCACAACTACAGCTAATAAACACTAATAATTATAATAAAAAGTAATACGTTGCTCAGTCAATATTCTAAAAATACAATATAAATTTATTTTTCGCTGATTTAGTGGACAATTTTATTTTGCTTACTAAGCCGATTTTATCTGCAACGGAAAAAGGCCCATAAATCAGACCCAAAAAAACGTTGAAATAAAAACGAAAAACAAACAAATATAAAGAGAAATAATTTCAATGTTTGTGTAATTTAGTTAAAACAAGAGATAAATTCCAATTAATTCGTATCAGTTTTTAATTGAAAAATATCTTTGTAAACACATGAGACAAGCAAATCTAAATTACAAAACCTGATCTGAGATAAAAACTAAATTGAATAATATTTATATTTATAGAATATAACTACCACAAAATTAATTTGAAAAACAGGTTATTCAGATTCTATATTTGCAGCAATAAAAATTATAGTAGTATTAGTTCAAATGTTTCAAAGAGAACCATTGTATAATGAGACACTCGAACTTCTTATTTAAATAATCATTTATAAAATAAAAGTTGCACATTATTTCACGAATTAAATTAATTTTTAATTGGTTTCAATTAATTTAGTAATTCCTTAACAAAATTTCAGAACTCCAAA
Organism: Thecophora atra; assembly: GCA_937620795.1. Classification (NCBI taxonomy): domain Eukaryota; kingdom Metazoa; phylum Arthropoda; class Insecta; order Diptera; family Conopidae; genus Thecophora; species Thecophora atra. Next base: position 66,488,103 of record OW569397.1, on the reverse strand, counting down.
ACTAAAAATGGACTGTTAAAAGTAAATGTTAAATTTCCTTTGAGACTGTTAAAAGTAAATGTAAAAACTGTGAAGATCTTGCTTCATAGGACGCCAGTGGATTTCGCTGCACATGCTTCAAAAGGCCGTAACATTATTTCGTCAGCAAATTAGAGGAAATTTAATGTTGCAAAATATATATATATATATATATATATATAATAATAACATCGCCAAACTTATTTTAGCGCTAATAAAAAGCGAACCACCGCAATAATAGCGAGTGCAAATATTGGCACAATCGATGCTCATTGATCGAGGCGATTTAATTAAAGTGTGCTTTTAGAATTGGGCTATATTTGCAACATGTTACCGCCTCTCACAATTACTTCTCTCTGCCCTCTTATCATCAAGTGTTTGGTTATCATACGACCCGATATCACGTGACCGCTATCAAATTTCTAATCCATTCTGTACTTCGGTAGACAGCGAAATATTTGCAGCTGCGACAACTTTTACGCGTTCATGTTTGCGTCTAGCGGCGATGATGAAGCGTCTCGGTCCACAAAAGGATTGAAACCACGTTCAGGTCATGTTGAACGCATGCAGTTGATGAAAGTGCGACGGTTGCTACGAGCACGCGTACGACCAATAAATTGCGGGTCCAAATGGTCATTCAGTCATATATGGTTACCGAGCTTACATGAAACGGACTAATTTATTGCATGCAACCGCAAATGATTTCGTTTCCAATTTAAGGGCTTTTCAAAACCATCACATGACCTGGTAAACCAAAGCATTTAATGAAATTCTGATGGAAAAATTGTTAATCAAGAAATAGCAAACAAACGACGGTTAAAAAAATATTACTTTATCTTTTCTATTAAGTATTGTCAAACTTGTCTGTGGCGATGTGGGTGCTGTAAGGTGCATAAAACAATTTTTTCTAGCTACATTTAAAATTTCGTGCCAAACGTTAAGGCCAAGCAGAGCTCTGGTCCAAGCAGAGCAGAGAAAGCAGAAAACCAGAGAGGCGAAGCTTCACCCGAAGTCTTTTCCTTATACAGAACTTTTTGCCTGGTTTTCTGACTCATGTTCTTTGTATTATTGTTGTCTTACACAAATGACGAAATTAGCGTCACAATGATCGATTTGTCGATTTCAACGGGTGATCAGAAGCAATGAAGCAACTGCTCTTCTTGTTCCTTTACAATAACAAATCAACAACTGTATCATGCAATTTCTTTATCAATATATACATACTCTTTAGTAGGTGTGATGTCACTCAGTTGCCACTTTGACTGAACTATATAAAACTAATCATATAAAAACTTGCTAATGCAACACTTTCTCCTCCCTTTCCGCATATTTTTGCCGCGTTGTTCGAAATAAATAATTTATGCAAATCGAAAAAAGCGCCTTCAGCGCGCCGTTTAAACTAAATCGACGCTGCGTCTGTGCACCATAACGCAAGCGATGTGAGCAACGTAAAAATATGGAGCGTAAGTGGAGCACAACACGTCGTTCGGTGATTTATTGTTCGTTGAATCGTTGTTATTTGTGAGTTGTGGTGCGATTTAAGTTGCTTTTCGCAGTTACGAGAATTTTAAGTGAATTTTACGAAAGTGAGAACACTTTAAATATAAATAACCTGGAAAAGTTTCTGATAAAGGGAGATTCTATCAACGTTTTATGAAATTATTTCCTAATGCAATTCTGCCCTAATAAAATCCAAAGCAGCACAATTTACATAACCTCAATTGCTTAGCGCAAACCAAATAAACACCTGTCAAAATGCAAAACAGCTGCCCAACAAATTTGCAATCAACTCGTAAATAATAAATTTATTTGCGAAGTTGTTTGGGAGCAAAACATATCGCAATCGACAGACTTTGGTGAATTGGATTCACTGTTGGGCATGGAACGTCTGCGGCAGGAAGACAGTCACACTTTAATACATAAAAACACAAACTAAACAATTGCCATGAATTCGAAATTTCTTTATCGTAGACAACCGTCGATACCATTGAACAAACTTCTGACTTTCGGATGCAAACCAATGAAATCTGCAATTATTTGAATATCAACAGCGAGATAAACAGAAAGTCAAATATGATATCAATAAATATGAGTACTACTCCTACTAATAAAAGTCTATTTACATACAAAGGAACAAAGAAGAATAAAAATTAGAAGAGAAACGAAAATTTGGCTTCGATTCAAAGGAAATATATCAAAATAAACTAAACTAAACTCAAATTGATTAATTAAATAAGATTAAATAATCTATTTCTCTTTCTTCTCTCGACTTTACCTATCCCATAGCTTTACTGAACTAAAGATTATTAATTTTTCAACGATTCGCCAAATTTCCCTTAAACTTTATTAAAAAGAGATTAATAATTACTGGAAACGACTGTCCAACATCCCTCGTCAATTTAGGTTTGACGACAAACGGTTTCGGCGATCTTCAGCGAAGCCAAGCACAGGAACAAACGATAAATACGAACGAAATTGACGAGCGATGATGAACACTCGTTCCCAATATTTAATTTATTTCAGTTGGAAATAAAACACAACCACACCAATTAAATTTCCACTTTGTTTACGAAAAAATTGAAATCCGCGTCTGTGCTTTCGGTAATCGCATTACTAGTGGAGAGATTACAAAAGCTTTTACGCAAAATCCACACTACACAACACCAAAATTACTTTTATAATTTATTTTTTGTAATTTATGTAGCCTTGTTATTGAATCAATGAGTTTGTTTTCTAAAATAAATTAGATACATGAAAATTATAACGTATATAATTATATAATTAAATAAAATTATATCGTATATATATTTGTATATATGCATGAGGGAACATTTTAACTGAATTCTTTATCACTAAATATTTGTCACTTAATGTAAACAGGGTATTAATTATATATTAAAATCTTTAATATTATAGAGCTTGTTTATCGTTTCATCTGTTTCCACGTTCACTGAACTCTTGAGATGCACCTTCGTTCAGTTTTATTACAGGTAGTATTCAACTTTGCTGAATGGTTTAATTGATGACGTCGATTAAAATCGGAGAAGGAGTTGGGTTGCCTTTAATTAATTAATTAAAATATTTCTGCGTTGTTTTCACTGTTGTGTTTTCTGTCTGCAGCAATTGCAACCCAACAAATTAAATAGCAATTCTCCGATTCAGCGGCTCTTTGAGTTCGGCGAAGTTGCATAAGCACTTCAGCAACTTTCGGTTGTGGTTTTCGAATTCATCAAATTTACAAACATGTGAAGTCTTCATTTGTTGTCGCAGTTGATGGCTCTTGTTATTACAGAATTATTGCTGCTGCTGTTTGCGGTTTCACCTGCTTCTGCTGTCCTCTGATTATGATGTGTTGTTGTTGGTGTGGTTTCCTAGGTATGTCTTCATTTGTTGTGTCCTTCCGTGTGTTGCTATTGTTGTTGTTTCTTTTTGAAAAGTTTAATTGCTTTCCTTGTAAACTTTGGTTCAACTCCTTGGAAACCTCCTAGGCTTGGATAATCAAGTAGAGAAGTTGAAGTGTCGCATCGACAATTACGGTCCCAACGACTTCTACGCTACGTCTTGCGGCTTCCTACCTTTTCCAATGGACGAACAACGTATGCAGTTCGCTCACCTCAAAATACCTGTCTTTTTGTCTTTCTCTCCTAGTGCTCACGAGGATATCTTTATTAATTTATCACTATTCACTGTGTTATCTAAATTTAATATCTATATATTTATGAACTCATCATGAGATTAAAACAACTCAGAGCGTCTCTAATTCGTTCTCATGCAGCGGAGGTAAAAATGAATTATTAAAATATTAGACCTCAGAACGAGTTTCATTTGAAGGACCACAAAACAAATACAGTTAATCAAAGACTGTACTAACTGCAAAGTAATGCAATTTTCAAATAATGGCTTTGAATTTATTAAGTAATATTAGACGAATTACTATTAAATATTCAACTTAAACACTGCACCTGAATTTCCACTTAACTTAAATCACTTAGCGCTTAAATCGCTTAAATTTGTCTCAATGACAGACATTTAGCACTTCGAAATACAAATATGTAGCATTTTTTAAGATTTATGTGAATTCTCTTAGATGATTTCAACATTGAAGTAAACTTGACTTGAATCAACTTTGAAATAAAATCCTGTCTATGTTGATGACTGCAGGCTTCTCCCTACGTCTTCCCTTCTCACTCTCTTCAATTATCACCAAAATTCGTCAAAATCAAATCACGCCTACTGGGCAAAAGATTTTACAGTAGGTGTTTAGTATGAATGGCTGCAGCTGTTCAAGGTTTTCAGCCTTTAAATGGGTTTCGGGAGGAGCCTTTAATTTGCAGATTAATCTGTGGATTTATTGATGAGAATGCGGCTGACTTACGTGCAGACGACAGTACAAAAGGGCAATTAAACACATTCAAATGTTACCTTGTCTATCAGTTTATTCATTTAAGGTTCGTTTGCATCGACCTCTATTCAGACGTAGTCAGTAAAATATTCTCTAAAAGGCTGTGTTTCTTATACAAACTGACATTGGCTGCCTTACTGAAACGGAAACTCCAAGAAGGAGCGAATAAATAACCGAACGAAAAAGAACGAAGGCCTTTCGATTAATGATTTTTTTGGATTAGAAATTGATTGTTATTAGGATTATGTTATTTAGGATTGCACGGTATATAATTTTCACATAATCTCAGAAACTTAATTGAAGGGATTGAATTAAAAGTTGCGTATACGCCACGTTACACATGAGTATAAGTTTTTGCTATTTTAAAGAATTTATAGTGGAAACTGTGTATATAAATCATAGGGATTGACTTATTAATATCATTTCAGATAAAGAATAGATAACTTCAGTACTCGAAAAAATAGACCTGTTGTTAAAAAAATAAAAATAAGAAATTTTTGGCAAACAGTGGCAAGTCAAGTGACTAGGTTGTAATGACATAGTTGCAATAATAACATAATGATATAAGTAGAGTAATACCTAATGATCAAATGTGAATTGTTAGTTGAAAACGTTTTCACTTTCTTCGAAATTAATACTAGTTTCGTGGGAGATTTCTTGTAGCAGGATATTTGGAAAGTTTCTTTAGAATTACCTGCTGTAAAGACACCATACCAAAAATATTATGACTACTTAAAAAATTAGCTTTATAAGCTAATGAAAACATTTTGCTTTACTTACTCATTATCTGAACATTAAACAACAATAACAATACCAAATTAGTTAGGATGTCAATAATACAATTCATCATGTAAAAAACAAAAAAAAAGAAAAGACATTTATATAATAATAAATAGAACCCATAGGAATTCTCATGGATACCAGTTTATAGCATTTTTCAATTGGATATTGGAAATTCCACAGCATGAAAAATTTGTTCTGCTTTGCTTTCATCAATAATATTTGTCGTGATTACATTTATATAATGATATTGCAGCAGTAGAAGTGGTGAAAAATTCTTACGGAACACCAACATAATTTTGACCGTCCAGCCTTGAATTTATTTATGGTTTATTTATGGTGTTTCTAGTTTTCCGAAAAAATAGTTTTAATATTTATATTTAAAGCTATTATCGATCGTTGGTGCAACCCAAATTTCAGAAGAAATGGCGCAATATCGTTCGGATATAGCATTAAGTTTACCATTAAGTTTAGGCTACGATTTTTATTATTTATCGAACACTACAATTAAAATTAAAGTTTGGGTTGATTACTGTTTTTCTTTCTCCCTGCAGCAGTTTATTCATCATCGCAAACATGAACATCACCCAACCTGTGCATGCAATTGAAAAGAGCTTAAAACTGAGTGCGCAACATATTTTGTAGCCTCGCAGGTCAAGGCGCGTAACGCTCATTGAATACATGCAACTTTAATGAATAACTGAAAGGATGATTGGGCGAATGAAAAAACTCCTGTATTTGCCTGCAGGTAAAATCACGTTTGAAATGCTAAATGAACTAAATGAAAGGCATAGCTGCAGTTGAGCCAACTTTACCAATTTTCACAATTTTACAAATGTTTTTTTGTTTTTTTTTGTTTGCTATTTCATTGGGCGCTCAAAGCTTATGTCTTTTGTTTGAATTTGTTGAACACATTTTCAGTGCTCTGAATTTTGTTTTCCAAAAAAAAATCCATTTTGTGAAAAATGCAAACTTAAAAGGCTTATTTTAAAGGCTTTAATTAACTACAAAAATCTTTCATCGAAATTACGCTTGTTTTGTGTATGCTGGTATTTGTGTGTGTTGGTTATATTTTCCCTTGAAGCTTATAATTAATGGTAAATTATTTAAATAACTGAACCATAAGTAAATACAACTTCGTTCGAGCAAGTACATTCGTTAGTTATTGATGATTATAAATATATTTTTAATTTTTACCAAATTTTACGTAATAATTTAAAGAGTTCAGATTTTCATTACAGGATTTAAGGTCTTCAGATTATAATCAAAAAAATACAGTTAATTTCATTCGTAGTTCTCAAAATAATTCTATAATTCGTGGCTTGAACCTTATCAGGCCAGAATACTAAAAGAAATCAGAAATACTACACTAAAGTGTTTAATCAAGCCATTTCTTTGCTTTGGTACACCAGGGCGTATTAATGATAATTAATTGCTTCAACTTTGGATATGAAAGCTTCTCATATTCCACCGTAGTTTTTCTAGCAGTATAATTTAATTAAATTATTTATTTTGTAATGGCTTTGATGCATCAGCAGGTGCTAGTTTATAAATTCTAATTCACTTTTCACTTACGGTAGTAGCTTGAGTTTCAATAACAATTTGTCCTCTTGTATTCTTGCGATTTTTCTTATTACGAAAAGTTGCACGAATTTTAGTTTTACTTCGTTGTTACTGCTGTATAACTTCGTTGTAAAGCTTCCAAACATACCTCCAGGAATAAATCATCACTTCAATACTTCGTCAGCCTTTTTCCAGCTCTCTTTTTGTCTTCGCTCCCCTTTGTCCCATTTCCACAGTGGCGTTTATTATTGTCTCGTCCGGGCGTTATTTAAAAACTTCTCATATTGTTGCCTTTCATTTTCATTTGTTAATTACAGCTTCTGCTGAAGCATTGAGGATTTGCAATTTGGCTTTTCCTTTGTTTCCTTTAATTAATTTAATTTTTACCAAATTTTACGTAATAATTTAAAGAGTTCAGATTTTCATTACAGGATTTAAGGTCTTCAGATTATAATCAAAAAAATACAGTTAATTTCATTCGTAGTTCTCAAAATAATTCTATAATTCGTGGCTTGAACCTTATCAGGCCAGAATACTAAAAGAAATCAGAAATACTACACTAAAGTGTTTAATCAAGCCATTTCTTTGCTTTGGTACACCAGGGCGTATTAATGATAATTAATTGCTTCAACTTTGGATATGAAAGCTTCTCATATTCCACCGTAGTTTTTCTAGCAGTATAATTTAATTAAATTATTTATTTTGTAATGGCTTTGATGCATCAGCAGGTGCTAGTTTATAAATTCTAATTCACTTTTCACTTACGGTAGTAGCTTGAGTTTCAATAACAATTTGTCCTCTTGTATTCTTGCGATTTTTCTTATTACGAAAAGTTGCACGAATTTTAGTTTTACTTCGTTGTTACTGCTGTATAACTTCGTTGTAAAGCTTCCAAACATACCTCCAGGAATAAATCATCACTTCAATACTTCGTCAGCCTTTTTCCAGCTCTCTTTTTGTCTTCGCTCCCCTTTGTCCCATTTCCACAGTGGCGTTTATTATTGTCTCGTCCGGGCGTTATTTAAAAACTTCTCATATTGTTGCCTTTCATTTTCATTTGTTAATTACAGCTTCTGCTGAAGCATTGAGGATTTGCAATTTGGCTTTTCCTTTGTTTTAAGAGTCGCATCCTTACTCTCTTCCTCGTTCCTTATGACATTTGAAGTTGAGTTGAATGGCGTAACGAGCATTCGCCGTTATGTGTTCATTTCAACATCATTTCTGTCGCTTCATGTTGTGTTTCGTTTTCAAAGGATTCGCTTTTAATGGAAATGCGAAACAATAAGCTGCCACAAGTCAGCATCCATGGACAGACATCAAGTATAGCAATCAGATGAAAAATAGTAAGCATCAGCGAATTATTAAATCATGAAAAGAAAGGTCGTCGTGGCGAACTTTATCAATCACAAAAGCGCACAGGAAATGACTTTGGTTTGAGTTATTGTAATCAATAGTCATTATGTCTCCGTATAGTCTTTATATTTAAATTTTTCCCTGTTAATCTCTTTCTTCAACAACTTTCACAAGAAAATGAAAATCTCAAGATACAGATAGTTACTACAAAAAAATAATAATGTAAGGCATCACCTAGAAATATAAAGTAAAAATAAGAATAGAACAAGACATGAACATGAATAATGGCAATAAAAATAATGAGGCAAAACAGTAGTATGAAAATATGCTTTTGCCATAGCAACTGAAAACAACAATAGTAACAAAATGTGATACTGTCAACGGAGGGAACAAACAAAAGTAAACAGATAGGAGTACACACCAAACAATTGCAGCGTCAAGAGACAGCGTTATTCAGCAGATAATAACAGGTTGTCGTAGGTGTTACTTCAACAAGTATAAAGCAAATATAACAACAGCAAATTAAGCTATCTTCCGGCAATTACTATAATATTTTTATTTGGGTTAGGAAAACTTACTGAACTTATTAAACACTGGATTGAACAACACCTAAAAACTGGTGCATGCTTTCAAGCGGTGGGTTTTATTATGTAACAGCCCGATTCTGGCTCTCATCACAAAATTGCGACCCTTGGGTTTTTTTCGCGTAGACACGATATCGTAACCGATGAGGTAATACCGAGGTGTGATTGTTCCTTTTGCAAAACTTTAAACTTAATGGAAGTTTATACGTAATTATTTTTATTACTCAGAGAAATACATTTTTAAATTATCTGATTGATTGCTGATAACTGTTGTCGTTTATTACTAAAATATTATAGTATAAACAGTTTATGAAACCCACGCAACAAAATAAATATTTTCGATTATTTCGCATCATTTCGCCCATCATTAACATCATCATTGAAGTGAAGTCATGCGAATATCCGGCGATGGTGCTTCTCTTATTCTCGCTGCTACCGTTGCGCGTGTAGATCGCTGCTTCTGCTTCTGCTGTTGCTGTTGTTTTGCTTTTGTCTGATGTCCAAACAAATGTTGTAGCTTGTTACATTTCGTGTCTTTTCTGCAGCTGTCCGGCTTCGCCTTCATCCTTGTAATCATGGAGCTTTGAGTGTCATTCAACGAACGAGTCGTCGGTCCGCCCATCCATTCATTCATCTCTACAGTCCTTTTATTCTGCTCTATGCCGACAATTTTACCGTCATTCAGTTGTCTGGACTCTTCTGTAATCTACTCTTCATCGTCCTCTCTTCGCCTCTCAGTTTGTGATGCCTACAGAATTTATTTCAGAGTCGTGCTTGTTTTTTCATAAATATTTGTCTGTTTTCAGTCTGGAAAGCGACTCTATTGAAACAAATTTTCGAATACAAATGAAATAATCTTTTTATCTTTTACTTCTGATTCACATTTTCCTCTCCGTTTTCCTCTTGCAAAAGTTTTATTCCATTTTTCCTTTTTTTTCTATCTTCAATTTTGTATTCATTTCAAAAAACTAATCATAACTTTCTTCAGTTTCTGCTGGCAAAACAGGGAACACCAACGTTATGTACATCATTATTAATATTGTTATTGTCATCATTTTCGCCATCAGCAGTTCGAGCAGTTAGACGCAAACAGGTCGAGCAATTTTGGCCGCTTATCAAAAACATTCAGCCGCAGTCAGTCTGCTTGACAGCACTGACACTGAGCTGCTTCCCATGTCGAGGAGGTACTTTTGGAGGAAAAAACATGCTGAGGAGAATGAGAAATACGATTGTCCTTTTACTTTTTGCAAGTTGCTTTTGTAATGCATCTAAAAATGTGTTGATGTGGACAAGAGGAACACTAAAATTTAATACAGAGAAGGCTCACTATTTTGGTCCTTTTCATGATAGGTTTTCCTCAACTTTCTACAATATCTTTTTTCTCAAACATAAAATAGACAGACATAAAAAATGTTGTTTTATAAATTTATTATTATTGTTCAATACCATCGAAGTAATTTAACGAACAAGTTTTTTTTTTTGTCATTTGTTTTATCATATTTAAGATATTCACTATTTTAAATATGAAAATAAAGAAGAGCCTAAAAAAAATTCAGTGGCAGAGAACCAAGCAGAAATTATAGTAAATTAGAGATCGCAGAGTCAACTTAAGCGTAATTTAATGGTTCAGCACACAGTAAAATGAACCATTATTTATATCCACTCAAATGAATTAATCCACTCGTGCATGCATAAATTTAAAGTAACAAAAAATCACGCTCGATTCACTTTGGAAAAGTTGAGGACTCACAGTTGGAATCGGATTTGGATGTGGTGGCGGATTCACTCTCACTTCTGATGCCATAAAGCCAGCTTAAATTCTTCAGTGTGTAAATGAGTGTATCTGCTTGTGCTTCTATATGTGTGGCAGCTGCTTGAACATCACAATTTGAAGAGCCAAATCCTACTCGAATTTCCACTTTTTAAACTTTAAAAACGTGGAATTAGCAAGAGAAACAGATTTAAGCTTATATTGCGGAATCAGCAGACAGTCTGTGAATCTGCTGCTATGTATGCACTTTATTATTTACTTACATACTGGCTTTATTAAACCTTTAAAAAACAAGATATTCAAGGATAAAAATTACCTTTAATAACTTAAAGCAAAAATTTCATGGTCTTTAAACATGTCTTCACCTTTTCCACTTTAAAATCAGAAAGCGTCGCTTGTAAATCAGAAACCGTCACTTGAAATTCAAAAAGCGTCACTTTTTATTCAGAAATGCGAGAGAAAATTTTAAATAATAATTTCTAAATTACAAGTGACGCTTTTTAAATAACAAGTGACGGTTTCAAATTTGCAAGTGACGCTTTCTGATTTTTAAGTGACACTTTCTGATTTAAAAGTGGACCTTTAACCTTATAACCAGTTCTTTATAAGCCTTTTTATTCATCAATCCATACTTTTTCACATCAGATCTACTTCAGAAATCAACAACGGGTTTTCAGAATAGTCAATTAACCTTCAGTGGTCGAACTTTTTATTAAATTGGCGATTTCCGGATTAAGATAGAGATTATCCCTGATGAGTGCCGATGTTGTGTCTAATGCTATCATGTGTAATCAATTAAAATCGTACCGAAGTACCTTCAATCATAAAAGCTTCAATGATTGCAAACGCATAACGAAGCCAAAAGTGCAGATTTCATTCGAATAAGGATCTTTTATGTAAATGATTTTTTGAGAACAATAAATGAAAACATCAGCTTGATTTTAAATTCAACAAGAATTTAAATGATTTTAAAAAAGAAAAAGAAGACAATTACAATCATCGAAGGCAGAAGTGAAGAAATTAAGTTCATGATTGCATATGTAAATAACAACGAGAAGTTTATGTAAAGCACAAACAACAGACAATTACAATTCATGAATGTCACTAACGGAGCTGAAATGGAAGAGCCGTGAAAAAAAATCCTTTTCAAGTTATTTAACGAAATCGTTGAGTTGATTATTGACATATTGATATCCGTTGGTAAATTGAAGTACATGCACGGATTGATAGTAATACTTGCAGATGCCAAACTGAATACAACTTTGAATTATTCTTGTGGTTCAGTTGTTTGCTTTCGTTTGTGTGTTTATAATTAAAGTTGTTGTAAAGTTGAAGTTGATTTATTTGTATTATTTTCCGTACTGATTTTACTTCCTGTTCACAGGAACCACCTGAAATTTAAATGTAAATAAAATCGAAATCGAAATCTTTTCAAAAAAGGAATTCATTCTTTTTAATGGAATGAAATAGTGGCAGAAATAATATGCCAGCGTGAGGATAGAGTAGCATATACAGACAAAAATACATATCAGTAAAAACAATCCGTAAAATCAACGAATTCAACTCAAGGAAATCAACTTTATATCATGCAACGATGCACGTTTCCTCTTTTCTAAATATTAATCAATAGCCTTAAACGAATTTAATATCCATTTCATGATGCATGAACACTTTATTTATAAGTCATTCCTGCCATAGTGAATACTCACATAAATCACTTTGTGAGTATCCCACATCATGGGTTATTAATTAGGAAAATTTTACTTCGGCAGTTTTTTATGTCTTCCATTATTAAAGGACATGAAAGATAATATGGAAAAATCATCTTCAACCTAGAAAAAGGATTAATATTTATCCGTTATCTATTTAAAGTTATCTTGCATATCTGCACTTGATCATATATGAAAATAAAAAAGTCGAAATGTTGTGCATACATCGTAAACGAATACATTATACATGAGTCCAGAGATGCTTCTGTTTTTACTCAGATACATTTTCTGTATACAATCAGATATGTGTTGTATGTTGTTGTTGTTGTTGTTGTGTCCCTGCTAGTTTTTTGTGTCAGTCCAGTTTACAAATTTGCATAAAAGCGTCCACAACCTTTGAATATTGATCAACTTGCCCAGGTGGAACTTCAATGGACGGAGAATCAAAGTCTGTAAAAGTTGCAGAACATTATTAACAGATGGCACAGATGAACCTGAGACGGCCTCAAAATTGAGATTCCTGTGGCTTGAAGAACTTCCCCTGAAAAGTTTTGCATCCTTTTCACTCAGAAATGTTTCTAACATTTCCAAAAATTTGGGCAATTGAAATTTTTATAGTGGGCAACTGTCCACGTATTTATGACGGTAGATATAAGAACTATAAAAATTATTATTTAAACTTTCCAAAATAAGTTTTTCATGTACACCTCTTTGAGTTTACAATTCGAGAGTGTTTATGTGGGAATTAACGTTTTTATGTGGTTTTAGTGCAAGTGTCAATGAACAAAAACAAGTCTAAAATCGAAATGAACCAAAAAGAAGCCTAAGAACATTTGCCAAAAAATCTTATAACGAAGTATTTTAACACGAAATTTAGTACAAAAAACAGCTATGATTTACTGACAGCAAAGAAAATTTTAAGGATAAACTTCGTAAAACTTGGCCGGTCCGTTTCGCCCTCGCCGAATCTTTTACGTTGCGCTCGCCACGTCTGTTTCTCTTCAAATAATTTACCGAGGAAGTTCATAACAGATGCTTCTGTCGTGGACACCCTTATCCCTTTTTAATACTTCCCAGGATCTCTCGTTTCTGTTCCCCCGCTGTAATTTGGCTCGCACGTTTGCCAGGAATCTTTAAAGCTGGATAACCACCCAGCCAACCTACTGACGAATCGACTTACCGACGAAAAACATATACTTTTCCGACTGTATTTGAGTTATGTATAGTCTCCCGAATTTCTTTGTTTTGTTTACTTAATTTTAAAGTTTAGATGTTTTTATTTTGAATCAAAATAAGAGAAAATTTAAATAAACAACGGATACAGAATAAAAAAAGAGCAGAAAAAGCGTGGAAATGCAAACAAGGAACTGGAGCGGAAAAGGAATTTCGCAGAGAAGAAACAAAATTTTATTAATGAGATTTTAACATGAAGTCGGTAAGAATGATGCTGATGGTGGATGAAGAAAGAAATGGGTTCAGTGGGCGTGGATACGGAAATAATGCGTTACCAGTTGCCAATCGAAAGAAATCGAAACTCTGACTACAACAACATCAGAAGAGATGAGAACGGTGCAATAAAAAGAATATGCAGAAGATTCAAAGAAGAATTTGGCAAAAGGAAATACGGAAAGGAATTACAAATTAAAAAGTTATCGGAACATCGCAAAAAACTTCAAAAAAAACTATAAAAAATGTTATTAAAAAACATTAAAAACTCTTTTTTTTGGGAAGAGGAAGTTTATAAAAAGTCTTCCTTGAATAGTTAAAAGCTGAGTGTGGGCAAAGAATAGTTAAAATAATGAAGAATAAAAGGCATTCACATGAAAGTCTTTAGAAATAGAGAAAAAGACAATAAATTCGCACACAGGCACACTTTTTGGAGAAAGTATTTATTAAATCACACACACAGGAATACAAAGTCGGGACATCCTCTGACAGAAGACTGGCTCACGGATTGGAAAATGTTATAACAACATCGACGCGAAACTAAAAAATCTCCATAAAATGCTTATTTTGGCATTTAGTTCTTTTTTCCTCTTTCTCCCTTCATAAATTTCTCCGTGCCATTCCTTCACTCCCATTACATCGCTCTTCCTATTTTAATACAAAAATTTTGCATAGAAATAAAGGCAAATCATGTGAACTCCATGAAACTTGGTAGTACTCTGATGTAGACGCTAACAAGTCTCACCACGAGGTGAGGCAGAAGTCGTCGGTGTGTGAGCGTGGAAGTGATGCAAGGAGAGCAAGAGAAGCAGTATGGTCGCCAAGCCTTTAAATGAAGCCAACTAAAACTCTATAATTGTTCAAATAGCATGACGAGAGCGATTCGCACATGGAACGAGAGGAAGAAGAAGTGGAAAAAAGACACAGACTGGAAGGAAAGTGTAATAAACGTTATATTACATTCGCTCACCAAAGCGTGTGCTTAAGAGTTCGAGGTGGCTGAAAAAAGTGGTTCGATGCGTTGTGGAAGGCGAGTAAAGAGCAGCAACGTGATGTGAGGTTAGGGAGAAATCATTCTCGAAACGTGTTCTAGAAAACTTGTAAAAAACACTTAAAAGTACGCAAAGAAATCATGTTTTTATTAGAAATCCGCTTGACTTCGCTTGACTCCGTTTTTAAGCGGCGTTTTGCCTTTTCCTTTCGTTTTTTCTCGGGTATTTTGCTAGACGAGTTAACCTAAGCGGTTATATTACAGTTCGTCGGTAGACGACTAACGGTTCGTTGGTTGCAAACATTGTGACGCTTTTCAGTTGGGAGCGCAGCGAATGTTTTACGTGCCGCGGAATTTTATTTCATATCTTTTTCAGTTCATGCATTTATAGATTAAACGGCTGTAAATATGTATTAAGAAAA
This sequence comes from Thecophora atra, assembly GCA_937620795.1. Taxonomy (NCBI): domain Eukaryota; kingdom Metazoa; phylum Arthropoda; class Insecta; order Diptera; family Conopidae; genus Thecophora; species Thecophora atra. Next base: position 66,473,064 of record OW569397.1, on the reverse strand, counting down.
ATATATAATCAATAAAAATAATTTTACAAATTTCCATAGAATAAAAAACTTCTGATAAATATAATTCAAAAATAAATGTCAAAAAATGAGATTTAAATACTTTATACAAAATTCTTAGTATTTAGAAAAAGATTTGCATTCTTTTTATAATAACGAAAAATTCTTCAATTAAAATCGTGATTTTCTTTCATTCAAGCGAGTTTCGTGCTCTTCGTTTTCTGTTCGCTGTCGTTTCCAGCGAAAGGATATCACTTTCAACATTAATTATGCACTCCTGCTTCCTTCCGTTGTCCTCGCGAATGACTTTCGTGCGAAACAGGAAGTCGTGATGACCGGATCCTCGGCGCTGTCGCAACGCAAGTTAAAAGCTGTCAATTAACAGCGAAAATCATTTAACGTGATTGTTTAAGCAAGGCGCATGAAAGGGAGAGATGAAGATAACGTGAAAGAACGGGAGTGCGAGAGAGGAAGAAGGCGAGAAAGTGTATGTTTCAAGGCCCTGTTAGGACAACGCTTCGCAACATCACCTGTTCCTTGTTGGCTCATCCTTGTTTGGCTTCAATTTTTCAAGTTCTCAGCTGAAAAGTTGCTGAATACGCATTCAGCGGACGAAAAAAGAAGAAGCTGAGTTTTCCAGCGTCCTTGTATTCGGTGGATCAGTGAAAAACGTGGAGACAGCAACTTCAAAAGATTCTACACAAAGATTTTCAACAGGATTATTTTTTTTTTCAACACTTTTCATTAAATTTGCATTCACACCTTTTCACTTCGAGCCTTCACCTTCGTCCTTGAACGATGTCTTTCCTTCTGCTGCTTTTCCACAGAGTCATCAAAGAGCATTACTTCATTAACACGCACTTGTGACAGTTTTTAAATTAATTTTTCTCTTCATCTTTTCACTATCTCCGCTTTTAGTTTTTGGTATCAATCAACAGCCACACACACTCATTCAGCTCTACGTTTTGTCTAATTTTTAAAAAGTTTTTCATCTTTTTTCGCCTGGTTTTATACAGTTCGCCCTTGCTATTGCTTCATGTCACTCTTTAAATATTCTTTTGATATCGCAAGATTTACTCCTCGTCCGCACATCATCGTCCTTGATGATCTCTCTGCTGGGAGATGAAAACTACAAAAACAGGCCGGTTTTTCATATTTCTTATTTCTCCGTCTACTCCACTTTCGCCACAATTATTTGAATAGATGTGTGTATTTTTCCTCAGTTGGTTGTTTATTGTTGACAAGTAGGATTTTCCACAGTTTTATTCTCGGAACAGAGAAAAAACTTCTTTCATTTGCAAATGCATTTGATTTAAATTTACTTTAATCCAATGAGATTTTATTTAATAAAAAAAATTAAATTACAAATAATAAATCACTAAAAAATCTTTATTAAATAAAGTTTAAATGCATTAAATTCTACTATTACAATAATTTTCAGTCAATCAATTTTAAAAAAAAAATTAAAATTAAAATATAATTTTTATTCAACTTCTCCAAGGAATTTGAGGACTTATTTAAGGAAACAATTTTTATTTAGACTTTTGTAAAGACTTAAATTTCAAGAAATAATGTATTCAATTAAAGGATAAATATTCTTAAAAGATGTTTCAGAATGTGTGAATACTTTGATTTTTTAAATCTTCAATGGAATATGAAATGAATAGTTTTAAACTTTAGACTTCTTCTCTTTTACTTCTTTCTTATAAAATAAAGCTGGAGTTCTTCTTTAATATGGTTCACATTAAAAGAAAGAGTGTCATATTTATTCTATTATAAAATTTTTCATGTTAAGACATACAAAAAATAATCGTAAATCGACGTTTCATAAAAGTGCAACACTGCGTTGGAAGTTCAAAGATTTATGACACTCTGAAAAGCGACTGTTTTATGAATCATTAAATATTAATATCAATATCATGTTGATAACGATGAAGACAAGGATACGAAGAGGTGAAAAAGAAAGGAGAGGAAAGACAAGAATCTTTCTGACGTCTTTGCACTCGTAAAAGTATGACAGATGCTGTTCCGCAGAAAAAGCAAATTTAATTTTTAGCTGAGAAGTTAACCTTTCACATTTTTTTCCTTTCTTTGTTTCGTTTTGCTTTGTATATATTTACGTTTGTACAGCAATAAAAGAAGTTCCCCTTTAATTGGCTTCCTGAGGCGATTCTTTAAAAAGACTTCGTCAACAAAATTATTTTTTATTTTTGTTACTTCCTCAGGCATTCCAGCCTTTGGCACTTTGCGAGAATCTTCCTAGCAAATAATTATTTCTGTCGTCGACAACAATAACGAGTTTTACAATATGAAAAAATGTATATAAAAAACAAACGAAAATCAAAGCAGAAAATGCAGATGCCGAGACAAGACACGTCTAGAAAAATAATTAACCGGCGACGACTTTTCAAGTCAGAAAGATTATTCATGTCAGAAGATGATGAGCATCCTTTACAGTTCCCGCTTAACAGACCGTTAAGTTTTAATTGGAGACACGGAACCAATTGAAACTCATCGCACAAACTTCAGCAGTTTGTGTAAAACAGATATTAAATTCAGAAGTTGAGTTAAGTTAACGAGGTGAGAAATGTTTTTATTAAATGAAAAAGGTACTAATAAAACTTATAGTCAGAACTTCAAGGTTCTGTATTGGGTTCATCTTCACGTGCTTTATAAAAGATATTCCTGAGTGTAGCCACCATGTAGCCATCATATTTATGCAGAAGACCCAAAGTCGCATTATGTCTCGGCAATATGACCTCAGAAGATCATCGTTAATCTACTTTCTTTGTACAATTATCTTTGGAACTTTCAATTCACAAGTTTCCATAATCCTCAGCGTCCATAACCTTTGTCGATGATACTTTGATGTTTTAGTTTAACCTCGTTGATCTCGTTTGAAATCTCATTGACCCTATCATCTGCAATCTTTACTTATTCTTCTCTACTATCATAGTTTTTTTGTCACAGCACTATATTCAATTTTTGCTGATGCCGTTGCTTCAACAGTCCCCAACGAAAAATCCTCAATTACTCTACTCCCCTGTGGACAACTCCCATTGTAAAAGAAAGCACTTTTTTCCCCTGTCCATTATAAATCACAGTTGCAGTTCCATTCGCTTTCTATTCCATTTTATTTTCTTTCTACTCCTTTCTGTCCTTTCTGTTCGCAACTGAGGTGAACATTAAATATATTAGATTACATTATTAAGTTATTTCGCTACGGTGACATCTGACATTCGTTAGCGTTGAGGGCGAACGCTCACGTAGATTTTTTTCCCCACTCAACAGACAAACGAGAAAATTGCGTTGCGATGCGAATCAGAAATTTCTTCTGAAGATCAGAATCAGATCATCAGAAGATCTTTTCTTGTGTCCTTTAACTGGTTACAGAGTGGATTATATAGTTATATTCCATGAGGTTTTGAACGATGCTGTTCGAACGCTTTGTTCAGAAAATGTTTTTTTCCATTCCACAACCCTGTTTAACTATTTTTCTCCCTCTAACTTAGGAAGAAAAAACATGCAAAGTTGATGATGGATGCATTGAACTGGTGTATCAAATGGCAGTCATTCATTGAACAGTTCTTTTGCGTTGATGAGAGAAATTCGTTCGCATTATTCGCAGCAGACAATCCTTGAAAAATGGACATATTAAACCAAGAAATGGAAGATTTTATGGCGCTTATATTTTACGTATTATTATGATCATGGATTTAGACAAATATATAATATTATATATTAGAAATATAGAGATAATATTAATATTATATATTAGAATTTAGAGAATGCCATTAATATTTTCTTAAATTTTTATTGTTATTGTTGTTTAAGTATTCTTAAGATTGAGATAAATAAAAATGAAATGAAATTAATGAAATATATAGAAATAAGTAGCAAAAAGCAGTATCATATTGAATAGAAAGCAGTTTTTTATAAGAAAAAAATCGTATTTCTTGCGAACCATAAACATCAATGCATAAAAACTTCGGCTTCCGATATCTCCAGGTCCATATGAATCTCCATCAGCTCCGTCTTTTCCTACAAACATTTCTCTGCCGTTCGATTAACTGAATAATCATCATGAAATGTGAAGTAAAGTGTTGGTGGTCAAAGGCTGCAGGGGTTTATAAATGGTGGCAGCCTGATTTAACGGAGCGGAAGAGATCAAGTTGATGTTTTCAAGCAGTTGTTGAGCAATCAATTGAATAGAAATCTTGTTTGATTTAGTGGAAAAACATTGAGTATGTTTTTTTAGAATTATTCGTTTGGTTGCATATTTTTTTTTTCGTTTTCCTTATGACACGGTATTTTTATTAAATTATTATTATTATTAGTTTTAATTATATAAATTTATTATATTTAGTTATTATTTTATATTATATTAATTATTATTAAATTTACGCACGATCCTAGTTTCTCTTTCATCGTAGAAAGTCTCAGCATCATCATATCCATTAAAGCTTGCAATATCCCCCTCTTTAATATCACAAAGTCACATTAAATTTGTCATAGGGCAAGTCCAATTATAAATTACAATCTCTAAGGTGTTAATAATCTTAATTTATATAAATTCTAATTAATAAATCATGTATTAGTTTATGAGTATTTCCATCATCATCCCGAGAATCCACTACCACGTTCATATAATCGCCATTATCTGCACCCTCAGCAGCAATTTCGCAGTCACCACCCCTTTATACTCATCCTTATTCTTCTACCAACAGCTTCTACGCTCAATTTCGGTATTAATTCCGTTTGCTTTGAGGCAGCGTTACGCTTTCTGGTCAAATTAATTACTTGCTCTCACCCACAGATGGCGACGTTTATCACACCCGAGTTTATTGAATAGTTGCACACTCTCACAAACTATACACCTACGCACAACGCGTTTCTATGCGTGCTCCGTGACCGAGAGGAGAGCTGCTAGAGTTGGCGATGTTGTTACTGTTGTTGATGCACTGAAATGCGTCTCCTGAGCGACGGAATTAATTTGTTACCGCTGATATCACGTCATCATCTGAATTAATTGAACTGAAGCTAATTGCGCGAAGTGAATTGAGTTGAATCAAATTAAATTGAATTCAATTTTATCACATATCGCTGCGTTTCATATTCAATTTAACGATGCCAAAAATATGATATTGAGGGCTTTTCATAGCTTTTATACAGGGCAGTGTTAATTGTTGCTAACTGCATTTAGAAAAGGTGTTAAAAAAGTGTTAACTTCCACGAACCACGTTTTTCCCCAAAAATGCTCTGCTTTTACTTCTCTCCATTTCCTTTATCTACTATTTATTCTTCATTGATATTTTAAGTATTTTATTTCCACTCTGATAATTTTCAATTACTTGTCATCAATCAAATTCACCGTCAACTAAACCTAACCTCATCAATTCTTCCCACTTCTTTCAGTTTCATTTAATCATTCACTTTTATTCAGTCCCTTAGTTCATTTCGAGAAGTCGATTCACACTTAAATTACTTGATGCCAATCTTAATATCGTATAAAAAACGTTGGCGATGCTTTAGGTGAAGAATAGCTGATGATGAATGGATCCTGGGAATGTGTTTTTGAAGATGTTCGATGGAATACGTAAAAGGAAATGGAGACGAATAATTAAGGGGGGTATATATACATTTGTGTGTAGCTACAAAACCTGCAAGTGTGGATGGCGAAAAGGTAAGCAGTCGTTAATGTTTCACTGACTTCAAAGCTATGACTGACCCTTCGGTCATTCATTAGCTGCAGCCCGTTTTGAGCACTTACGGTCTTGTGTGGTCATTTGTTACTCATACGACGTGGAACACGAGTATTAACTGAAGTATATTTCTATAGTATTTCATACTTTTAAAAGTAATTACGAATAAATCATAACTAGATACTTTGACAATATTGTGTACATATCTTCTAGGGAATTTCTTAAACCATCCGTTTAAGATCTACAGCAAAAAAATGCATTTAAAGTACCTATAGAGTATTTGTAATTTGATTTAGCTTTAACTTACTTGTTGAAAATTACTTGTATTTTTCTCAGTTTCTAACAAATATATATATATATATATATATGCCTTTTCACGCAAATTTATATACTCCATTGCATGGAAAAACTTTACAATTTTCTAAGAAATTTCTTCGTATCAAAGAAGCAAATTCAATTCTCTTACAGAGGTTATCTTCTGAGTTATAATATAAGAATTATATACAATATCGCTTGCAACACAGAATCTCAAATATAAGAAAAAAGAGAGCAAAGGAAATAAATGGAAGCATGTCAAAAGCATCTTAACTGCATTTTGATAGGTATCAGATGTCAGAGGAGTCGTCGGATGCTACTAAGAAGCAAGGATCCAATTCAAGAACATCTTAACGACATCCTCAATCAAACACAGTTTATTAATGTTGATAACACGATCCGTTGAATTTTTCAAACAGAATTCATTACAATTCAAAATGCAATATAACCGATGGAGGCAAGGAAGAATAGGTAAAGCAAGCGCCAAGAAAGCAAAGGAAGAAATGAAGAATCTTCTGAAGAAATGTTTCTTCTTTGATTTAAATTTTCTTTAATGTAATTTGCAGTAGTTACTTACTATAACGACTCTTCTACTATTCATTGGGCTGATTTCGATTCAGAAAAACTTGAATTTTAAATTACGAAGAAAACGAAATTTTTTCGAGTAGACGAAATTTCAAAATTATACTTACTGAATTTTCACCATGGCCTTTAAAACGACAGCTTTTTTCGCATCATCCTTTTCGTTCAAGTATCCACAACTTCTCAACGAATGTCCTGCAAAGTTGAGCATAAAATAATCCTTCAGTTGGTTGGTGCTTTTTTGGCAAAAGAAACGATTCATGCTTGCCTCTTCCTCCCAATGCTAGAGCGAGTTCGTTTTTTCACTTTTCTGGTTGTTTTGCTGCTCTACTTTGAAAAGTGTAATTTTTCCATTTATTTTTTGTCCTGTTCTCCCGCTTCGCGTGCTGTTTGTCATCACATGCATTCCAACACATGCTGAGTCCCTTTGAATTTCGCTGGCTGCTCGAACCTTGAAAGGGTACGAATGCGAATGGTTTGGATGTTCGTTTTCTCTCTATTTTTTTTGTCTTGGTTTTGTTTTTGTTAAATCCTTTTATTGCGGTTGAAAAGCATTCCCTTCGCCTCCTGTCGCGCGTCTGCTGCGTGCTCTCGTTTGTCCCCTGTTTGCTGTGCTGCTAAGTGTTTGGACTCGTGTACAAACGAGTACAAGTTTACGAAGAACTTATTTCTTGCTTCACTCTCTCCGCCTGCCTTCACCGTTCATGTGACGAGTGCTTTAAGTAAAATTTAATAGGAAGCGTTTTCTATTTCACGAAGTATTTAGAGTGTGAATGAAGTTTGAAGCGCTTGAATTCTTCCAGGGGACGAGAGATAAAAGCGACAGGACGATATCTTCAGTAAACGGCGAATAAAGTAAGTTATAAATAAACTACTTCAACAACAAATTGCAGTCGATTTTCTCTTCCCTTCTTCGTGTTTAGCTGAAAAAAAGCAAGTGAACTTTAAAACTTTTCATTTTTCCGCTTTATTTACATTGCTTCTAGACTTCATTTATGGAGTAGTAGTGATTTCTTGTTAGTCAGTAGGTCCCTTTTCTATGTTTGCATACATCACTAAATTGATCAAATTTCATCATGAGGAAAATTGAGCCAAGTTGAGCAAGGAAAACTAAAATACTTGAGGGAATTCTTAAGAAGTAGAAGAATTTCTTCTTACGTGTATTGCAAAAGCGCTTCTTGTTCTTGCTTAAGGTTATATTTGCTGTATTGATTTGTCGTTATTCTATTTATTGGTCTGATTTGTAACCCCTGGTGTGTTTCAGATACTCCCGTCGCTGCGTTTAACGACAGATATAGATATAGGTACACCATGACGTATGACTGCTCAGTAATAAATGAACTCCGTATAAAAGCAGAAATATGAAGATAAAAATATATAATTTTTAATGATTCGGCACTTTAAAAATACTAAACCAAGTTTAAGTCCCGTCTTCTTTTCATCTCGTTTAACCTTATCTGTTTTTCACAGCTTTTCAACGCAATTTTTACGATTTCATAATTTTTCAGTACATAAACCAAATCAAAGACGTTTTGCTGACACATCTTGCACTCGTTTAATTAAAATATAAAATTTCCAGCTCCTCTAGTTTATCTCCTTATGCTTTTTATTTTTCAATTTTGATGTTTTTTATTAGTGAATATTTTATTGGTTATTATTTTTATATCTTTCCCAAACGAACTCAACTGTGCTTGAGCAATCGCTGGAAATTGATACGTAAAAGCAGACTTCAAAATATTCAACACTTAACTTTTGACCAGATTCTGCAATAATTCTAAGAAGTAATCAGAAAAGATATAATCAGAAATATTTTCTTAAACGCTGTAATTGAATTTTTATTGATTTTTACATTCTTCTATAAAAAATTGTGAATTAAAGGGCGAAGAGACTATTATTTTAAGAATTAATAAACATCAATGGACTGAAAAAACATAAGCAATTATCATGTTCAAATTTTTGTACATTTTTTTTTTGTTAATGTTGAACAAAACTGAGTGAACTGAGAACTGTGTCATCAAAGCAATAATAATGATTCGTTAAGGGAATTAAATTACCTCGTATTTCTTTGAATTGTTGTGAAAAATTGTATTCACTGCTGCTTCAATTTCAATTTCTCCATTTGCTTAACATTAAAAAAAAAAAAAAAAAAAAAAAAAATTGTATTCACTGCTGATTTATTTCAATTTCTCCATTTGCTTAACATTAAACTGAAAATCTTCTTTTCAATTCAATTCAAATTCAGTTTTCTCTCTCAAGCAATACTCTCGAGGTCTGCAAAGTTATTTGTAGTTAGTTTACTGAACCCATATTTTCCAATTTTTCAGCTTTTCACATTCTAATATCAACTCATACATTTATGCATTTGGCCAAAGTCGCTACCAAAACTAGCTGAAGCTATACGCCCGTTTTTCATTGTGTTTATTTAATGGGCGTGAATATGAGCGAGTTTAAGTTCTCAATATTCACTGCGCTTGAACTTTCCATTTTTTGTGGTGTATTTATTGTTGTAAGCGTTTTCGTCGTCCTCTGTACTCTTGTTTGCATTTGTTTAGGCTTTATTGAGCCTGCAATTTGATGGACTGCGAATTGTATTGCATATTTTTAGGCGAAGTACATTGGACTTGCTCTGCATCGGTTTTGTGTGGAGCATACATAAACACACCACGAAATATGTCTGTTGCTTTGCATAGCTGCAGGTAAAATGTTAACTGAAATGCAAATCAATGAATGCGTTGTTGGTTGCTTTTCGGCTTTTTTGTCTGTCTGTTGTCCTGGTTGAGGCACGACCGCTAAGAGTCCTACTGCAGATGTTTGTTTTTCGGTTGTTGTGATCCTTTATACTGTCTACTGCACGTTTTCTTTCTCCTCTCTCTCTCTCTCTCTCTCTCTCTCTCTCTCTCTCTCTCGCTCTCTATCTCTCTCTTTCGCTCTCTCCCTTTTTTCTCATTCTTTCACTGTCTAAACTTGATATATAGTTTTGATTCCAGCTACTTGTTTGGTTTACGGTGGCATACATTTAGGCGTATCTTTATTCAACATCATGCGTTGCCGAGTACAGCACATAAAAAAAAAATTACTCTCGTTGCCCACTATTGAACCGAGGTATAAATCAAGACTTCAGATAAATTAAATAAAATTTTGTATGCTTCACGTAAAAGTAGGCAACGCAAACAAGCAGACAACTCTTGCTTCTGCCTGCTCCAGGTTGTTTGCAGTCCTTTGAGATGCTTTGGAAACCGAACTCAAGGTTTTTTACTACTTCTTTCTCTCTTTCTATATTTATTATTTCTTTTTTTTTTTAATTCAATGGATTTATGGACGTCGAATTTTTCGCCTCTTTTTCTCGTCTCTTACTTTTTCACAAACCTCTGCTTGTATGTCGAAATGTGTGTTCTTCCGTGTTGCAGCAATTTGAACTATGACCTACCTCATTTATTTTCGAAGAGTTTTATTATTAGACCTCTGTTTTTTTTTTAGTTTGTCTGTTGTAGCTACTACTTTTTTTGTGTGTCTGTTACAAATGTTAGTTTCTAACGCAAAACAGAACAAAAAAACAACTGAAGATAAAGAAGAACGAAAATAAACATGTGAATATACTAAAAACTGAAAGAGGAATATAGAAGGCTCTTATAAAGAGCAGGAGATAAGAAATATTAGTATGAAAGTGTAGAGATACCAGATAAGGCAGAGAAACACTGTATTATAGAGAAATAAACAGATTAAGAGAAATATTGAGACGATGGAGAAAGAAATATTCAAAGAGAGACCTGACCTGAAAAAGAGAATATACAAACATAGATGATATAGAGATGAACTACAAATATATCCATGAAAAGCGCGAGATACAATAATAAAACATAGAGATGAGAACTCATATATAAAGAGTATTATTATTATTCTAGGCACGAACGCACCGCGGCCCCATGGTTCTATTATACGTGCACTTACCTATATATAAAGAGGAAAGGATATACTCTTCTATTGAACCAAAAAACACCTTTAAGGCTATACAGGAACAGTCATAGATCTAAAAACCTTTGCAGCCACACACCAAAAACGACGATTAGGAAAACGACAGACTGATCCAGAGATTAAAGTATATGTCTGAGTGACAAGTGCCGAATTGGATTTGGTTGAAGGAAGCTGCAAACGACGATTTAAAGCAAAGAGACTGCAAAAGTGATACAGTCACCAAAAGAGAGATATAATACGCAAATTACACCTATGCAAGAAACAGACAAGCGTCTGAGATAAGGGAACAATTCGATTTCGAATTTATGTTTGCATTTCAGTTGGTTGCTTTGAGGTTTTCCAACATTTCGATTGCATTTTTTGTACGTGTTTCTTTGGTGTCTCTAATCTGTCCACATCACTTCCCATCAACACACTTTTCTTCCACAGCATGTGGTTGTGATGTTGAGGTTTTTACTTGCGTAGACAGATTGCTGTTGCCTTTGATACGCTTTTTCCGCGTTCTTCTCTACGAGTATCTGTTTTTTTTTTTAAGTTTTTTATTTTTCTTCTTTTTATGCTTTTACAATTTTTTCTCTCAATTCTACACGGAAAATACGACTGACAGAATAAAGGTACCGTGAAGAAGAAGTTGAGTGGGAAGCTTTAAGGCGTGAAGAAACAGGCAGGTAAAATTCACAAAACTGTAAATTCTTTCAGGCTCAACACTGAAGGACATTTTGTGATCATGTCTACATTTCATTCTAACGGTAATTCTGGAAAGGCCTGCTCACACAGAGGACATCACAGTTGACACAGAGATCTGCTGCGCGGAAGGGAGAAGAGGCAGAAGCATTTTAACAGCGGCAGAAACGAAATGTGCAACGTATAAAATTCAGTTTATTTGAAGCGAGCGACAATAGAAAAAAGAATTTTCTGCTGTAGAATATTTTTTCTAGTGCCAACAACAAAAACAAAATGAATCTCTGCATCACTTTCATGTCGTTCGTAGTTTGCGGTGGTTGCGCTTTACCAATGTTGTTGTAGTCTCCGTTGTTGTTGTTGTTGTTGCAGTTGAGGATTTTTCTGTACGGTGCAAATCCGTAGATAAAGAAAAAAAGACGAAGGAGAACACGAAACCGGAAAAATGTCCGAACTGCATTTAAAATAAGCTTAGTGAATGGATGAAGATGGAGAAGAGGGAGAGGATAGAAAAGAAGAAGAAGAAGTAAATGGTGCTTGTAAGCAGCACGAAAGATGGGCGAAAGGCAAAGTGATGAAAACATAGGGCAAATGGGAAATGTCCAGGAACAAGGCGAAGTAGATGGGGAAGGTGCGGGTCTTGGAGAGAGGCGGAGGGTGCGACTTCAAGTTTAAACAGTGAAACAGAGCACAAAAATATTTCATGGTTCGTTAAGTAAGTTTTATTTGAATTTTTCGTCACTGGTTTTTTTTTGGCTCCGTTCCGTTTCATAGTTTTTATGAATAATTTTGGATTAGGCAGAGGCATGGGGCTTCCTGTTGGTGGTTTTTATTCCTTTTATGGAATATCATTATTTAAATTTATTTTATTTCATTAATTTATTTGGCTCCGTCGTGATCATTCAGTTTTTATTGACTCAGTTTGACAATGGTTTTTGATGGTTTTGTATAAATGAAAATTGATTCAAAATCAATTGAAAAAATTTGTCTTATAGTTGTTTACGTTACTACTAACCACAGATTTATTATTCCCTATTCTAAATTTATTTGACAATGTACATAAGTATATAAGTATATAATAATGTATATAAGTTGCTTTACAATTGCTAATGAAGGCGCTACATTTCCTCTTCTTCCTTGACCTTTTCGACACTCCTTTGCCGAGATTTAAATATTTTTTAGTGTTCAATACTTTGCACAATACTTTTCTGGATTTTATTTGCTTTCAAGTTTAATATGTTATTTTTTCTACTGTGTTTTTGCTATTTAAATGCCTTTTTGATATCTTTTATACTCTTTTACTTTTTCTTCTTAATTCTATGTATTTTTAAGACTCGGTTTTGTTGCCAACTTTGGCAGTTAATTGAATTGCTCTTTAAGGTTTTTTTTTGTTGTTCAAGCCTTTTATTTTTTTCTCGGGTTGAGCTATTTTCAATTGTGACAATGATTTTCAGTTCAAATTTTTGGGAGGATAAAGTTTGTCCCTTCTGTAATTGTTTTCGTCAATCAATCTTCTCCCTCAACAGCACTGACAATCCACGAAAACCCTTTGTCAAATGTATTAAAAAAAGAATTACTTTTCAGTTTTTCACAAGCTGCTGCAATTTTATGGCCAAGGGAGCATGAAGAAGAGATAACTTTAAAGGAATCCCCTTAAAAGGATTCTAATTGCGAAGGAACGAGTTACGAGCCCAATCAGATGCAGCGTAGTAAATCTGTGACGAGGGGACGCCACCGACAACGCTGACGTCGTTGCTGATGACGCTGTCAACGCCGACGCAACGGCTTCCGGCAACAAAATGAAGGAACGTGCATAGAATAGAAACGTGTCTAAGGCTTAGAGTAAAAGAGAGGAACAAACAAATCGGGACTATTTGGGTCAGTGAGTGCGGAGTACCGACTGATATCGAGTGAAGCGCAAATTCAGAATTTAGAGGCATGAAGCCAAGTCACCACCGCATCTGCACTCTGTGCTCAGCTTTGTTAATCCCTGCTCTCAACGTCTACATGCTATTTTACGACAACATCCGGTAAAGGAAGAAGTTTCAAATGCTTGTCATTAAACACAAATTAGCCACACGTTAAGGTGCAACACTGCACCGTTCTACGAGGTTCTACGAGGAACCGTTCCACGATGTTACAAAGGAAAAGCACATCGAGAGGGACAAAGGCGAAGAGAGATATATGTATTTGGAAAAGAACAATTAATGAAAACGTTATTTTCATTCAAGTTGTTATAAATTCATCTCGTCATCCAGAAGTTTGTAACTTTTCTACACTTATATATTTTAGATATAACATTACAGTCCTTAATTGTACCAGAATATTAATGGAATAAATAAATTTCAATTTCTTTTAGAAGTAATATTTATCTTTTAATAAATTTTAGTATAATTTAAAACACTCGTTCAAACAAAAATAAGATTTATTAAATTTTTCACTTTTTATGTTTTTGTAGAAATTTTACAATTCATTTTATTGATTTATTTTCCGATTATGTTAAATATTAGCCTGTACAAATGTGCATATAAACCCAAATTTTCTGCTCAAATATGTTAGTGGAACAAGATTGCCAACTGAAGCAAAGTGTTCCTTACAGTGGCGTTGGCAAACGTTATTTTAATATCCATTTTTAATATACATAATCGCTTTGAATATCGTGTGTGCGTATGTATGAACGAAAATGTGTGATTTGAATTCATTTTGTAATGTTTTTGGTATGCGCTTGTACCCCGGAAAAAATTTAAAATTGAAACAATTTCTTTATTCCTGTTTCCTATAACGGAAGTTGTTTAAAATTCTTCCTTGTTCTCGCCATTTTTCTGTTAGAGGATCTTCATCTTATCTTCTTTTGTTTTGCCGAATACAATTTTTAGTTTACAAAAAACTCCTTCAATAAGAAAAAGAAAAATCTTAAGATCAAAAAAGTGGGTAAAAGTTTATTTTGTTTTATTGTATTTTAGTTTAGTCTGAAGTGTAATCTGAAACCATATGAGCTCCGGAAAGAAGAGTATTTCGCTTTTATAATACTGAATATGTGTTTTAAATAACATTATTGTCTTCAATATTGTTTCAGAATATTATATCAAATTATTAATACGTTTTAAAACAAAGGCTCAATAAATTTCAATTCATTATTTTTCATGTTTTTATATTTCACATTTTCTTAATTGCCATCATTTCAAACAATTGTTAATAATAATTGTAAATAAATATTTAATTGTTGCTCGCATGAAATAATTTCTGGTTTTGTTTTGAGGCTGTTTGTTGCTGTGGTTGGAGTTTTGTGGAACAATGTTTGTCACAATGTTGTCTCCAAAAATTTGCATTGCTATTTGATAATAAGTCTGTTCATTTATTCACTCCCTTTCCCTTGACTACTTCTAGTTGTATTTTCCGTTTTGTTTTCTCTCTCTTCTCTATTGAAGATTCGATTCAGATGTAAATTGACTCCACATCAAAAGCCATTTTCCATTTTATGTGTCCTTTCATAGAATGCTGAATTCCAAGAAGTAGCTTGTTTATCTTCTCTTGGTTTTTCCTTTGCCTTTTCCTTTGCATCAATTCTCTTTAATCGTCTTGAGTCTTAAGAATGCGTTTATATTTAATCTTTGTTTTTTTTTCTTTATAAAAAGCACTTGTGTGAAAACTAATTAAATCCATTCATTAGGAAAAACCGCAAAAAGACAACAATTATTGACGAACATAAGAATGGAACGATGTCAGGGAGGACGACAGAGAGACGAAGACATAGACAGAAGAGATAGCTAGACAGAGACAGGAATAGACAGGGAATAAAGTCTGAGATCTCGACTGAGTACAAGTGTATATCAAACACTTTATGAAGTTTCTGCTTGAATTGATGTGAGTGCTTTAAAGGTACATATGTATGAGTTACTGCGTATATTTAACCATATATTTGAGTGTTTATATCTGAAAAGAACATTTAGCAAAAGAAAATTAAAGCAGTTTCGTTTTAAACTTTAAAATTCTGATAGCATATATAAATTATATGAATTATTGTAATATATTTAAATATATAGAATTTGCTTCACTTTTATTTCGGGTGTGTAATTACGGTTGTTTGTTTAAAATATTTAGTTTAACATTCATTTCATTAGCACTTTATTTATGTAATCTTTCATAAATTTGACTATTTAATAAATTTCTGTATCAGTTGGTTGCTTAGTAATTTATTAATTTAATTATGCAATATTTTTTCTGTTTAAATTAATTTAATTTTCTTATATTTTTAAATATACATCAGTCATTGATGAATTTATTTTATTTTTGGTTAATATTTCCAGAGAAAAACAAGTCGATGTTTTTCCCTATTTGGAAAAAATCTGATTGATTATTCCATTTTATGCAGAACTTTTATTCCTGTCAAAAATTGGTCGAGTTTCGCGGAATATTTGCAATAGCATTTAAGATATATTAAATTAAAATAAATTGAAATTTTTTTAAAAAAAAAAACTAGTTACTGCTATTATTAATTTACTGCTATTGTATTATTTGATATACTGAGGTCTATAAAGTTTGACTTCTTTCGAATTGCACAAAACACTTCGCTCTCACTTATTTTCATATCGCTTCTCATTTCTATTTGCTTTATTTTTTATTTATTTTTATTTTTTTTTTTTACTTTTTTTCTTTTCTATGACTTTTTTGTATGATTTCCTTTGTGTCTTTTAGTTTTTTTCTATTGTTAATCCATAGATGATGCTTTTATAAACCCTGCAATATTTTCCCTTTGTTCCTGTTGTGCTCAAATGGTATTTAACTCCTTTTGTTGCTGCTGCTGTTATTATATCGTTGTTCACTTCAGCTGCATTCGCTGTTGTTCTCTTGCGATATTCTCCTTGTAATCCAAAGTGATAATAAAACGCTTCCGTCCCTAGGTGTTTGTTGTTGTTATGATGAGCTTTTTCATTGTTCTTCTAACTCTTTGTGTCAAGTGTATCATTTTTTTAAGTTTGGCTTTTTTGTTGTTCGCTTTGGTCATGATTATGATCGCTTTTTTTGTTGGTTGCTTCAGTAGCGGATTTTCCTGTGTTACTTTTGTTGTTATATTTTATTCGCTTGTTATCCTCGTTGACGGTGAAAGAAGTACAGCTGCTTTCCTTCTAAATCTCTTCTTTACTTCATATCCCTTTTTCGCACTCTTTCATTCCTCTCTGTTTGGTTTGTTGCTTTTTTCATTTTGCTTTTGCTGTTGGTTACATTCTTGTTTCTTTTCTTCTTCTTACAAAGTTTCTGTCACTTGACACGATGTCACATGACAAAACTTTGTGTAACTTTAATGTATTTTATTTCAAAAATAAGTTCTAAAAGAATTTTTCAGCATTGGATTATCTTTCATATTTTTGTTAGAAATCCCTACGTTGTCAGTTCATATTTTTTAGTGTTTTGTTTTTAATACGATTATTAAATAGTGATTAAGAAAAGTTTTTATTACGAAAAGACGAGAGTGTAAACGAATTTCCTTTGTTTTCTTTTAAAATTAAAGTTTATCGTCGCTCATCCGAATCTCCATCAAGCTCTCTCTCTCTCTCTCTTTTGTTGTCTCTCTTGCTATAATTTCGGCAACTTTGTTGCTTCTGAATGCAGTTTTAATGCTCTATCTTCAACTATCGTGAGTGCGAATATTTTTAGGAGAATTCTTTCAACTTCGTATTTTTCGTAGTGCTTTGCTCTTTTCCTACGTTTTCCCGATCTTTTTTTTTAATCAATTTCAATGTTATTTGAATTCCTAACTGAAAATTCCGATACACTCTTCAATCGTTTACTCTCGTCTGCCGGGGTCTTCCCTCCTCTTAATATTCTTAATTTTATTCGAACCCTCGTGCGTAGAGTTCACATCCACCGAATGTAAAATGGCTCCATTTGACAGTGTGAACCAGAGAGCTTCTTTTACTATATTTTTCATTTTAATAAGCATATATTTTTTAGGCTCTTGTTGGCGCTTCTTTCTATTTTGTTCTGACTTTTATTGCTTTCGAAGTTGTGTTTGCAGGAGTCTTTTTCCAGTCTATATCTTCGCGCCTCTTTTGCGAATAATTTACCAAGCACTTAAGTCAGCGACTATAAAATAACAGCAACAGCAACTGCAATTAGTCTCAGCAGAAGTGACAGCAACTCGAATGCGTCAAACGGATTGCCTGATTTCGAGCGTTTCTGTCTGAGCATCTGCTGTCCTCTCAGCGCACACTCTGCCCTTTAAATCTTTCCTTATTCGTCCTTCTGTCTCCACTGTATCCTTGCTTGCGTCGTCTTCTACTCTAATTTAAATATTTATAAGATTTGTTGTTGATGTTGTCGTTGTTACTCAAATTTTGCCGCGCTTTAAAAAAGTCACTGCTGCTTTTTGCTGCGTTGATGGCCGTCGGGGAGCTCAGTCACGTCAGAGCTTTGAAGATTGATGATTGACTGAAGTGAAGGGCGAGTGAGGAAAGAGGAAATTAAAATCATCCATTGCTATTGCGTTCCACTATACGTACACTATCTTTTTAATGATTGGGTATTCGGCTAATAGACGAGTTAGATCTGTCCTCACCGCGTCCCGTTCGAGATTTGACTGTGTGAACCAGCGCCAAAGAACTCTGCCTCCATCAGCCCTTCCAAGAAGTCAGAACCCAAGGAATTCAGCCAGAATTATCATGTCAACGTTACTACAACATCTTCAGTGATTCACTTTGGTACCGACTTTCCATTTAGTTACTATATCCCCAATGAAGCAGTGCCCTGTGATTAAACGGAAGGATTTAGCTGCTCCCTAATAAATAAAGTAACATCGTGGAGTTTTCCTAGTTTAGTGCCTGTCATAGTGCACGAGTTGGCAGGGAATACGCTGCTTTGTATTATGTATTATACTTTGATTTCTTCACTAGTGAATATTTTTCTTCACCTTGCGATGTACATGGAAACGCTAGCTCGTTCCAGTAAGGTCCCTTTGTGGTATTTTTAAGAATGCCAGCTGTAATTGCAGCGTGTCTGAGCCGAAGTCAGCTGTTTCGTTTCGCAGTCTCAAAAGCATACGTACATAGCGATATATCTTTGTTATTGGTCCTACTGGGAAGCTTCTTAGAAGGTATATAGGAGAATATACGGTTATCGGTGTGGTCAGTACAGTACAGGTGCCTGGATATATAATTTCATATCTTAAATCAGCTAGAACCTTACAGTCCACTTTTTCAGCCGACTCTTTACAATCTTACAAGTAGATGGCAGCAGGTCTGTTTTGGAAGTCTCTATGTAAGAGCATTTGGACACTATACGCCCCACCAAGTGCCGCTATTAGGCTGGTTAATACCGGTTAATACTTCTAAGTCTTGCTGAGCATATTAAATCCTCACCAAGTGTCACATGATAAAACCGAGAAATTAGTTAATAAAATGCCGATAAAAGCAGAGCTGATCGCAGCAATGAAGAACGTAGGAAGTAGGAAATAATGGGGCTACCAGCAGAAAATGAAGTTTATTGAAGTTCGCTTGATACAATCAAACAAATGAAGGACAGGAGACAACTATGACTACGAGTAACTAGAACAAAATCAAGTGCATAATAAAGTGCATAAGAAACTTAAAGATTTTTTAGTGCGAAAGCGCTTCAAACACGTTAAGTGGCGACCCAACTGTCACTCCCGGCACCGTCAATATTTAAGCTTGCATAGGCTCCCTCCTACCCGGCAGTTTCTACTCTATTAATCATACTCTATTTATCTGTGTACCCGTCTCTCTCACTTTTCAAGTACCTCTTATTTGCATAATAAATCAGTGTGTGTGTTTGCCGTTGAATCAATTCAAGACTTCGTGTGTTTCTGTGGTTGTGTTTGCATCTATTTCCTATCCTTTCCTTTCCTTTATCAACCTGTCCTGATTCAGTACCCAAACGCTTCCAGTCTGATTAACATTGTGTCTATGTGTGTGTGTGTGAGTGACTCTATTATTGGATCACGTCTCCTCCTTTCGCGTTGCTACGCTTTTGTTTGTTTTTCGTGGATTTTTGCGCATTTGTGATTAAAAACTTTCCGCACGAAACAGCAATAAAGAAAAAAAAAGAAATTTATCACTTCAACGGATTCAACAAAAAAAAAAAAAAACATAAAAAATAAACTATTCAATAACAAGGATTTTCTGATTATTTAACATATTAATAAATATTTAATGAATGTTTGTTTAATCGCTGTTATATTAAAATTTAACTTTGTTTGAATATTTTTGAGCACATAATTAATTTACAGTTTGCTTTTAATGATTGCGTTATAACATAATTTGAAATTACTGCATTTCCTTATAATATATTTCTGAATTTTGTTGAGTCAATAATAAACACTGTGTTTAATGAGCATACAAACAACTTACCAAATGGAACAATCGAAATTCCATGCATACAATACAAAATATTTTTAGCTATCAACATTAACATCAACAAAAAATGCGCAACTCCTTACCAGTCATCAGAATCGACATCAAAAAAACAATCCTCATCAATCAACCTCAACGTGAACGTAATCAACGTCCGCAAATCATTTGAATAGACAATCGCCCATTTGAAACACGTCGTTTGAATTGTGGAAGAGGAGGAGGAAAAACACCATCATCATCAACAACCTGTTTACAAATGAAATGAAATGTTATCTGTAAAAGTGAGTGAAGAATGTATTTTACAAACTATTTTTTTTACGATTTTATGTAGTAATTGGATATTACTAAGCAGAAAGTAGCAATACTTTTCAAAGAAATTTTTATAGATATTAAAGATAGCATGTAAAAATTCGAAAGTCTTTAATGGGAAATCGTTAAGCATTTATAAAAAAAGGTATAGAAAGGGAACCATGATTGTTTGTGAAAACAATTTTGCTGGGAATTCTTTTTTCATTAACAATAAAAAATAATAATAATAATATAATAATAATAAAACTTTGATATAAAATATCTATGGAACAATTAATTTTTAAAACAAGATTAAAAAACCCCTAACCTAAACCTAAGGAAATGCTTACTTTTCAAGCAAAGTACTACTACAGATGTGTATATGTAGCCACCCAGTATCTACATTTTGTGTGACAGCCACGCAGAAAGAAAATTCACCCAAGGCTGGTAAAATAATCTCTGGTTTGATAGATGCCCTCAATGTCCTAGGCTCGAATAATACTGTGACATTGGGATAACTGCCGGTGATCATTTAGTATTTCGGGTAATAAAAGACCCAACGGCCTTTGAAAACGGTGCAACGTCCTATTATAGGACTGGAATCCTTTTGTAACCTAACAAAGATGCATGTTTTAAAGAAATTGGTGGAAATTGTTGGAAATTGTGATATTCTAAATAATTCCTGATTCTCCGTGGAGGCTCAGGAAATTTCGGTGCTTGTGCGATTATTATTCAGCAATTTACAGACAAATGCAACTATATCTTGGTCAATCCTTTGGTCCTTATTATAACATTTGCAGGATTTGTGCTAAACTTTGAAAAAACCTAGTTTAAGTTTGGGTAGACACACAGAAGATTAGCTTAGCTCGATGTACGTCTATATATAATAATATATATTAGAGAACAATAGTAGAGAACTAAATTACTGAACTGTATAGGTTTTCGCCATACAAGTGGCAAGGGTTTATCGTCCTTTTTGTTAAGGTTATGGGCACAGTTTTTGTAAATTTATAGTCAAAACAACACAAACATTTAGGTCCATATTATTAATTGTACTTAATTTTTATTAATACCTTTGGTTTATTTGGAAAACGAAATTTAGCAATATAATTTTTGTCATCTGTTTTCATGTTATTGCCTTTTAATTGTCAAATAGGTTGCAATAAAGTTTGCAGCATTTCAAATACACATTTCATTTTTTAATGAAGTGGATAACAGAAGCTATAAAATTCTTTAAAATATGTGGCTGTGTCTGCTGTGTTTTGTTAAGGAGCAAAGTTATTGTATATTTAATTCTGCATTTTTATAAACAATTGCACTAAATCAAAATTCATTTTATATAACTCGAATATAAAAGAAGAAAGAACTTATTTAAACGACGTATAACTTCTTCTTCTTTTTGTCCATTATGATTTTAAATCAGCCCGGAGATCCGCACCGCATTTTTTATTGTTGTCCTTGTTGCTTTTTTCTGAAATCGTTTGAAGTGGCTTTCAGGTGCTCACGTGATGATGACGGCAGAAAAGGTGTTGTTATTGTTGATATTGCTATTGTTGATGTTGTTTATTTTAAGCTTCCTCCTTTTTTCCATTGTGCTTTATATTTTCTGTTGCAGCAACGCAGCAGCGTCAAGATAAAAAACTCACCTAAAATACTCGAGACTAGGGCGACAAGAATATGATAAAAAGTAACTAAAAACAACAACCGACACAACAATGAAAAACACCGCTTACGAAAACAAAAACAGAAAACAAAGATTTTTGTTATTCTTGCTTCTAGAGTAACTTTGATTTATGTAAAGTCATTATAGCTTTATATGAGTTTATGTGTTCATGTTGGCCAATGGACACACACACACTTACTTACAAGAACCATCACAGTATCCGCCGCTTCCCTTTTCCCTAAATTTTTAACACACAGTAAAGAATATGCAAACAGAAAAGTTCAAAGGTTCTTAAAACTATTTAAGTGCAGCTCGTTGAAAAAATATGCAAATTTTATGGCTGCATAATTGTGTTCTGTGTTTGAGTGTGTGTGTGTGGCTTTGCGTTTTTGTATGCGGTTTGTGTCGGTGTCAGTGTCCTTTGTAGCTTCGTGCTTTAAATTCAAATTTATTTCACCTTTTCGCATGCATTCATTTAATTCAATTAAATTCGAGTTTTCACAGGAAAAATTATTATTTACACAATTATGGCAACAAATGAAAACTGTGGCATTGATATAAACTGCATTCAATTCAAAGTTAATAAATTTATAAAAAATTGCACTAAACGAGACGAGATTGAAATCTAAACTTTTAGAGATTTATTATAAAAATCATATAAAACGTGATTATCAACATCGGAATGTATACGAACTTTCAGAATAACAATAGCAATAAAATGACGAGTGGCATAAAAACGAAAAACTTGCAAAATGGACTCAAAATGATATATAGCAAAAATATGAAAATAGACAAAAAGAAAAACAGTTGTAAAAAATAACTAAAAAAATAACTATAACATTTGAAGCAGTAAAAGTAAAAAACAGCATCAATAACGAAGCAAAAAGGATGAAAGGAAGAGGTAATAAAAACTGCAGAATTAGGACAACAATAGGCAACAGTAGAAAAGTGTGATTATAAAAACAGCAAAAACTAAAACACTTCAACAACAGAAAAAAATTAGGTCCTGGAACTAAAACTGTTATGGAGAAGTAATTAAGGCGGAGGCGAGTCGGGGAGAATGTAAAAGGGATTAACAGCGGGCACAACTGAAAGCAATAATAATAAATCCGGCAACAAGGACAACAAAATAGTATAATTCAATTAAAAAATCGTTTCTATGGAAATAGAGAGAAAAATAGGAAGAATGAGAGTGAGAGAGAGAGAGGGAGAGACAGAGAGAGAGAGAGAGAGTGGAACGGATTGGGAGAGATTGGGAAAGATGAGTGCAATAGCGACAAGAGATCCAAGGTGTCAGGCTTGATCGAGTTCGTTTCTTAAGTTCTTCCTTTATCTCATTTGTTGTCCAAATCATCTTCTCATTCTTTATCTAAACGTATTCATTCGGATTTTCTGTTATTATTCCAATACTTAAATAAGAAATGGCAAAAGTAATATTTAGCAGTTACAAGGAGAGCTTCAAATACAGTAAAATATTGCATTTTTTTAAAATTTCAGTCATTAATAAATATTTACTTACATATTCAATTAAATGACGCTGTAAACTGTTATAAAACAATGTTAAATTCAGTTATCTACATACACATACAAAAACGTGAGTCCTTCAATGGTGATTAATTCGAGAAATGATAGAAAAACAAATGATTGACAGTTTTACAGTGTTTAAACACAAAGGGAACTGCGGGCAATCACACAAATGCATCTGCAGTAACGACGGATGTTTTATTCAACTGCTGCAAAAAGTGAAACACAGGAATACAAAATAGAGCCTCACAGAGCCATAGCCACGTGTTCCAATTCAGAATACTCACACAAAGGCAAACACGGAGTCACACACACATAGAACAGGAACCTCACACGCTCCCATAGAAAGTTGTTCGCGGTATGTTTTTGCTTGGCTTCGTAGAGCAAAACCAGGGATTTCACTGGGACACATTTTGTTGTGGTTTAATTAGATTTTAATACTCAGTCAGTTTCGGTTAAATGACGCAACAAAAAACACGTGATTTATGAGAACTTAGCAAAAAACTCACAAAAGAACAACACAAAAGCAAAATTTAAATTAAATTACGAAAAGTGGCAATGAAACTAAAAAATACTCCGAATTGAGAGCAATTTAAATTTAATAGTTTTCTAATTAAGGCTGCTTTTGTGAGACATTTTTTATTATATTTTAAATTAGATTGTAAATACTTTATGTTTATTTTCATTCATTGCCAATTCATTTCACTTTATTCATTAATTTTTTAATAACTTTTCCAATTAAATTGGAAGTTTTCAGTGCTATTATTTCCTTGTGTTCTTTAATTACGAATTTTTCAGTTTTTTGTATTTTTTGGTTTGTTTTTGATCGATTCTGATATTTAAAACAAGAGATTTTTTTCAAAGTATCACAAAATGAAAACCTCTATATAAAACTGTAAATTTAGTTATTACATTGATTGAAATAAGACTAATTAATAATTAATTAATTAATAATAAGTTAATTAGTTTGTTTTTGTGATGAAAGAACATCATAAAATGATTCTGAAGCGATATAAACGCATGAATAGAGACGAAAAAGTGACTGTAATGATCCACACACAATGCAGTAACTCTTTATGAACGTTATTTAAACCTCAACAATAAACAATAAACACCTCAGAGGTCGTCAATGAGTTGCTGAAATAGAAGCTTGTGAAATTGTGTATTCTACGAGTAAATTAAATACTGGAGAATTAATTTAAATACCAAAAAATACAATTAATTTACACAAAAACTTTTTAATCAACTAACTAAATTTTGTATTTTACGTTTTTGTATTTTCTAAGTTGTATTTTACTAAATGCAGCTAAAGTTAAATTGTGCATTTTCCAAATCAAACATTTTCCTTAATTTTAAATGAGTGAAGGAAGCAGCAAAAAAGGAAACTAAAGTTAAAACAAAAAGGTAAAAAACAAGAACACAACGATGCATAAACTGTAAATAAATAAGTAGCTGTAATTTTTAAGTGCTGTGGTTGTTGTTATTGTTGTAGATGATGATGGCGGCGAACTCGTCGTTGTTCCTGCTGAAGTCCTCGCCTACGCTTTCATGTACGCCATCGTGTTCGCCGTCGTCTTGGTTATCGTATTAAAGCTGTTGCTACAGTTAATTTTTTGTTGCTGTTGTTGATTTCTGCTGCTGATGCTGTTGACGTTGCTGCCGAAACAACAAAAACTTTTCTAAAGTGTGTTTCACGTGCTCCATGAAACGGTGGATCTGATGTTAAGCAGACGAGGGAGAAAAAAAATGCAAATTAAAGCAAAATACATTAGAAAGAAAAAAAATTAAATTAAAAATCTTTGCTAATATTATGCTCATTAGCAGCAACAAAAACACCAACAACAGCAACAATCAGAGAATGGAGATGAAGAAGAAAGAAATGTAGAACCAACAACAATAACAACTTAACAAGGAAAACAGTAAAAAACAAACAAGGAAAAAACAACAAAAAAATCGACAGAAATGAGAATTACATTAAAACAGCAACGAGCAGGAATAAAGGAGAAAATAAGGATAACAACATTCAAAACAACAATCACATGAGCAGAACAACTGCAGTCGTACAAGGAGACGCAGTCACTCTTGCTGTCTCTCCTACTCCCATTCAGTCTTAAGCAAATTTGCAATAACGAGCAGTCATAAAAAATACTTCGAAAAATTATATTAAAAATTTACAGTAAAAGCAACCTTGAAGGCACAAAAAAAAGGAAAAACAGAAATGGAAAGAAGTTCGGCTATAGAAAAGATACATGTCAAGTGATCAATAATTTAATATATAATACTTCTTTTATATATCCTTCTCCAATGATGTATTTAAATCTGAACAACATTTCGAATGTTTTAAAGGCAGGAATTCCATTCGCCTTCACTGTCGCAGCTGCTGGAGTCGCTTCACGTGCTTTGGGTTTAAAGCTTGGCTTACCGACTGTAATGGCGAGGGCAAGGGCGAGGGCGAGGGCGAGGGCGAGGGCGAGGGCGAGGGCGAGGGCGAGGGCGAGGGCGAGGGCGAGGGCGAGGGCGAGGGCGAGGGCGAGGGCGAGGGCGAGGGCGAGGGCGAGGGCAATAGCAATGGTGATGGTTATGACGATTTTTCGCAGATGTGCCGGTCACTCTGTTAAATGAGCTTCAAGCAACGATTTCAAATAAGTTGCTGCAACTTTTGCAGACGGTAATTAAATTGTAGCTGAGAGGTAACAGCAATAATAAAAACAGTAATAAAAACAAGAACCTTGATTCATGTGTATAAATGGAAAATTTTAAAATAATACGTGTCAGTCAAGAGAATAAATGAAGTTAATGCACAGTAAAAAATATATACAGAAAATCCTAAGGAAAGGAAATATAAAATTTATTAAAAATGTCATAAAGCGAAATAAAGAAGAAAAAAAACAACGTGCATTATTATTAATTTAACTGTAAATTTTACTAATAAAAGTCAGCAAAGAAAAAGAACGGCGAGAAATAATTGTGCCAGCAACAGAAACAACGGAGAACAAACAGCTGCGTTGTGGAACATGTAGCAATAGGAAAAAAAAAGAGAAACAAAAAAGTTAAAGAGAATATCAACATCAATAACAAGAAGAAGAATGCGGCGAAGAAAAGGAAGGAGTAAACTCAGTCGCATATCGAATTCTTTCGTGACGTTGTTTTTTGAAATAAATCCTGAAAAGTTGCGGCGGGAATGACGAAGATTTGTTGATTTCGAACAATAAAAACAGCAGCACATGAAGATTAGAAGAAGTTTGTTTCAGTCGACGGCGATTACAGAGTTTTTTCCGTTGAATTCGTTGCAATGCAGCAAAAAACAAAAATCCAAAAGTTAAGTTGAATAAAAACAAAAGCACAGCAGGAACGAAAATTATTTATTTCTTTTTTAAGTACACGTTAAAAAGAAAAACATGCAATAATAAAATAAAATGTAACAGCAACTTAACTGACAGCGACTACAAACAACAGCTACTTACAATAATAACAATAACAATAACGATAGCAATAATAATATTAAAGCTACTAAAAACAGGAGGAAAAGAGAAAGAAACACCCTCACGATAGAAAAGTTACTTATTTGTATTGTAGAAAGATTTGTCAAGAATAAAAAACCAATCACAACAACCACAAGAACTGCAACCACGACTTCGGTTAGCCGCAATCGCACGAACAGCAACTGAATGAACGTACGACCGTCCACGAACTGTAAACGACACGCACGGGAAATATTACACAGGAGTCGTCGTCGACGTCGACGTCGAAGTTTGCTCGCTGGTGCAGCGCATCGGCAAGAATGGCAACCGAATCAACAACAACAACAAAACTTTGGAGAATTGCTTCATAGCGGGAAACATGGTGAGAACATGTTGAAAAATGGCAAAATGGTGAATTCAAACAGCATAAAAAATTGCGTTGTATTTTTTTAACCAAGAGAAAGTGAGAGAAAAAACTTTAATGCATGAAGTTTTTGCTATTTTTTTTTTTTTTTTTGTGGGTGAAATTCCTCTGTGGCTTCCACTTTTACCACAGGATATTCAAAGGATTTGCACACATTTTTCCAATTTTTTTGTCAATATAATTTATTTGCCCCATTTTTTTGTTGCGTTTTAAAATTGCAGTAAAACTGATTTATAAATTATTTTGCTGAGCTTCTGTGGGAAGAGGAAGAATTTTTTTCTTCTAAAATTTCTGTTTTTACTTTCAAAGTTTGCTATTCGCTTATTGCATTTTAATTATTATAGAACATTGTAAATGTTTTCATCATTTTCTACTACACGTTTTTATCCCCTTTTTCACTTCATTTCTTCCTTCAATACTTTTTATTTCACTTTGTTTGGAAACTTCATCGTTGTTCTTAATTTGTTGCCAACTCCTTCGAACTTAAAATCGACTCTAAATTTGAATTAAAAGCAACAACAACAACAAAAACATCAGCAGCCAATAACTAAACAATGTTGCCCACAAGTTGCGCCACAAAGTATGCAATTAAAATGCGCAAATGTGCACCGAAAACTAGAACAATGAACAACAAACAAATCCACTTTTAAGACGGGCGAAAACCCACGGCACACGCACAAAACTCACCAATTCACTGTTTTGCACATACGCAGGTGGAAGACGCAGAGGAATAAAAAGGAGAAGGAGTATAGAAAGAGGAGAAATCGAATGGCGAATGGCAAATTACAAACATATCGCGTCGTTGTTGCAACTCACGGTTTCGCATCGCTAGGTTAAAAGCTTGGGCTTAAGTATGTTGGTATTTTCATTGTTACTACTATTTTTTCGGTCGCGATGTCCTGGTTCCTGGTTGCTTGATGTCTGAACCTCTCTTAACACAGCGGGAAAAAGAGCAGGAGCAGCAACAACAAATACTATGACCCATTAACGTTTCTGCTTTTCGCTACAGGCGCTGCGTCGCAGAAATCGTCCAGCGATGGCGATAATCGCAGCTTAAAACCATTCATTAATAGACGACGACGATGTAGAGGCATCAACACGGCTGTTGTTGTTGTTGTTGTTGTTGATTCCCTTGTTGTTTGTATTGTAGGAGCTGTTTGTGTAGTCGTCGATACAGTTCGGAAGTTGTGCAGATGTTGGTGTTAATTTAAAACGTTTAACGGAAGCGAGCCAAATAAAAGAGGATTACAGCAACAACAACAAAAGCAGCAGCAACAACAACAACAACGACGATAAACTGTATTCATTATGTCCTTTGTTTTTTATGTCATTAGCTAAGAATTAATTATCAATTTAATAGAAGAATTAAAAGAACTAAAAAAATTATTAATTACGCAATTTTAGAATAATTATCAGAGAAATGGTGGCAAAAGGGAAGAGAAAGTAACAGAAGGAAAGCAAATTAATTAAATTAAACGCAAATATAAGAAAGCATTTCATGCTTTTGTCCACGCTAAACCAAACCTTAGCACGGTTCAAAAATGGAGTATTTAAAAACAGAAATTCATGCTCTCCTCCCTGCCGCCCCTTCGCCCTCACCGCCTACTCTTCGCCGTCTGCTGCACTATTTCCAACTTCTAGCAATCGTTTTAATTAGTCGTTCAGTTGCCAAAACATTGCAATTCAGATTCTCTCAATGTTTTTCTTTACATTCCGCGATTTATTTTTTTAAATTTTTTTGTGACAGTTTTTCACGGCTTCAACGAGAATCTTTATTATTTAATTGCACCGAACGACGATGGAGCGGGTGGACAGCTTAAAAGTCGTCAGCTCTGTCGTCGTTCGTGGCTCAATCATCGCCATCAGTGTCATCGTCATCATCATCATTATCATCATAAGCAGCAGCAGTTGTTGTTGCTGTTGTGACGGCCTCCGCTGAACCCGAAACCTCTTGGAAATTCCAGTGTTGAGCATGCTTGAGCCTCCTTTTGTTATCGTTGATGTCTCGTTGTTGTGCTTCGTCGGCAACCAAATTAAACCATCATCATGAATTTTCAACATTTTAATTAATTCGAAGCTTTTTGTTTGTTGTTGTTGTTATTTCCCGTTTCCGTATTTTGATGATGTTTCGTAGTTTTTGTGTAGTTTAATTTTTACATTTCTTTTTCATCACTTTGCTTTTGTGACTTTTACCACTTTTTAACATTGAAAGTATAAAAGAGGTTTTCGGTTTTGGTTTACAGACAGAGGACCGATTTTATTTGTGGACATCACCTCCCCTCCGCCTCGCCCTCCCCCTTCCCGTTCCATTCTTTGTTCATTTGTTAATTGTTTTTTGTGGCTTCTGCGACGACGACCAGCATCATGCCGATGGCAACCCTGCGTTGCTTTGTGTGACCCGAGTTGCCATCTGATTTGTTATTTTATGTTACACGGATGTGCATTCGACCTCGGTTTCCCCTGTCCGTCCCCACCGTCGAGTTGCCACAGCCTTTGTCACCGTGACCACCATTTTTCGCTGTACAGAAAATTATGCAGGCAAGAAAAACATTCTTTTGAAATTCCATTTAAATAAAAGCGCAAAAATTGGCGCCAACCAACGGCAGAAATAACAGCGAAAAACAACAACAACGAATTGCAAATTATATTATATTACATATCGTGAAACGTTGTTTTTCTTTTTCCTTTTTCTTTTTTTTTGTTTTTTTGTCATTGAACGCATTGATTATCAGATCCACGTTCGATTTTATTTCGATTCATTTCCAATTCGCATTGAATTGAATTGTATTGCATTAAGTCGTTGTTGCTGCTGCTGTTGTGCGTCAGAAGTCGGTGGGCAACACTGTTATTGGCGGTTGCGGTTGCGGTTGCGGTTGTCGCATGCGGAACGAAAGTAGAATCAGCGTTTTTTTTTTTAAAATGCTGCGTTAACAATAAATGACGACGAAGGCAACCGGCAGCAGGAGGAAATGTAAATGTAAATGGAGCTGTGGGTCTGTGTGTTAATAATGCACAAGTATCCGTGATTAAATTAAATCAGAATTCAATATCATTTAAGTGTAAATCGCTGCCCATCGTCGACATGTAATGGCGATTAATTAATTTATGACTTTTGACAACAAAAGGAAGAAACCGCAGAATGAATTCGATTCCTTTCTCAGGGAAACATTATTTTTTATCTCTTTGCTCTTCTGTTTTGGGATCAGGTAACACTTAAGTTAAATCACAATGAATTCAGTCGATTGTTTAATTATTTCGTTGAGATTGAAGAAAATTTACATAATTTGAAATCTAAAAAATAAGCCTAGAAAATCGGTTGTATATAATTCGGTTATTCTATATAGGTTACCGCCAAAAATGAGTTACCTGCGCAGCATAAAAGTATGCAATTGCATTGTAAATTTTAAACTTATTGAGACTTTTTTTTAGACTGCTTTAAACTGTTCTCCATTTACGGTTTTTCGTTGTTTAAAATGGCCCAATAAAATACAGTTCCTATTTTTAGTTTAAATATAAAATGGCTCAGTAAAATTTAAAACTGAAATTGTTTTAAATAATTTATATAACAAGTGTAAACGATTTGAAGATTATTCGACACTTATCGATATACATAATGGCATTGTGCACATTAAATTACAAAGTTTTAAAAAAGGTTACATCAAAATCAACTCAAAAGCGGTTACAAAATTACAATATTTATTTGTTGAAAAACCAACTTCAATTTTTAACTTTTAACTTAAACTTTTTAACAATTTAAATCCGGCTCAGTAAAATTTTATATTTTAATTTTATTAGTTTTAATAATATTTGTTGATATCTTTTGTATTATCTATAATCTTTTATATTTTTTTCCTATTTTATTTTTAAATGTTTTTCTGTTTAATTTTTCTACTCCAATTAAATTGCTTTTTATTACAGTTCTTAACTCTGTTCTATTTATCTATCCACGAAAGATACTTCAGAAATTGCATCTCGTTCGTTTATGATCCTTTTTCCTTTATTCGACGAACTAAGCAGAGTTTGTGGCTAAGATGTAGGCCGTTAAAGTCATTTTCAAAGAACCACAGCAAGTCAAGTGATAAAATTGAATAAATTCTGGGAAAAGCGGCATTCATCCTGTGACTTCCGGTTCAGCTGCTTCGCTTCCTGCCCTGACCTGGCTGACATTTTCGCAAATTTGTGACTTCCGTGGCACACAACAGGCGGTCGTCGACAAAAGCCAGCCAAGCAGCGTCGTAAACAGCCTCAATAAAAGCATTGATGATGATTTAAAGCCTTGATAATGACCGTTACATGGTACTCCGAACGGAGCACCGAATGCTTACCTGCAGCATTTCAACAAAAGCTCCATAATACGTTATATCCTCTGATCAGCAACCGGTGCATCCTGTTTATGCTGTTCTGTTCAAAGCTAATCTATGCTTGGCTGAATCGCTGGTTGACGAGGTTGGTTGTCAGACTCGAGGTTGGTTCGTTGTCCCTGTGACCAAATTTGAGTATGTGTCTATGAGTGCGAGTGGGTGTGGGAAGGACCAAAGGACACACCATGACGGTTTAAGTGAATAAATGTTGCGGCAGGTTCGGTTGAGCTGCGAAAATCTCCACGTCAAGTGTTTTGGGTGGCAGCCGGGCGCATCCTCGTCCCTTCTCCTCCTCAAACATCAAAAAGACTTTGCATTGAGATTAGAAGACGCTCTCCAATTTTAAGGCCCTCTGAGACTTTGTAAATGACGGAGACAGAGAAGCAAATAACTGGAAAAGAGACGTTGCTGTATTTCTACGAGAGATTTAACGATTCTGCGCACTGAGAAACTGTGAAACAATTATCCACAAAAAGTTATGTTTGAATTTTTCGAATTTTGCGCCTTTGATTTGGTTGCAACAAGAAGTTGAACGTAATTTGAGTGAATTGTTAGAGGCAGAACTTGGTACGATACTGAGGAAAATTTTATAAATTTATAAACATGAATGGTTTATAAAGTAAATGTGTGAAAACGTTCTCGTAATTAATTCTAGCGCCATGTTTCAGTAACAAATAAATGTTGCGCAACTTGACTCAACAAGTTGTGAATACAAAAGAAGTAACTGCAGAAATGTAAGTAACTGGAACAGCAACATGTGGCTGAAAGCATTGGAAACATTTTCTTCTCAATGTTTCTCAATATTTAAAGTACTTAGCTTACTCCAAAAGTGTCTGGCATAAAAAATAAATTAATTTCGACATCTCCAATAATAATTCGCCATGGGGAAAAGTTTCCATTACAGGACCAAATTAGTTCCGAACCAAATTAGTTTCTAAACAAAGTAGTTACGATATAAAGATAAAAACTAAATTAAAAATTATAATAATAATAATCAACATTAAAAGCAAGCAACAAATATGTTAAAATAATGGTTAATGTTTACAGAAGTAAAAAGCTATTTTCTGAATTTCTAAATTTAAATTTCCAGCTATATATTTTTTTGCATTTCTCTTTTGTTGAAACCAGAAACAAAAAGTTTTCCTCGTAATGAACTGCTGCAGGTTGAATTTGTGCAGCTTGTAATGAAAACTTTGTCCATAAACAAAAATTAATCCAGGAAACTCAACAGACACACATGTAATGGAACATTAATAAGCACGATTGCAAAATGATTACCACAGTCAAATTGTGTGAATGGAAGGAAGACAACGGAGCTCGTAAATCGCTAAAAGCAAAGGATTTTATAAATGATAACGATTGCTACAGTGACCAATAGATCCAAGTGAGTTGCAGTAGTAATAATAATAATAACAGACTTAATAATTGTAGGGACAGCAACAATAAAAGACCACCAACGAACGAGCAGCAAAACAAACGTCATACAGAAATAAAAATAATCCCAACGCTTAACAATGGACAATTCTGTGTTGTTGGAGGTTAGTTTATTGCAATTACAACAACAAAAGCAGAGGTAGAACTCAGCAAGAGGAACAGGAACAGCTTCAGCAGCGGCAACCTGATTAAAGCGGACGATGTCAAAGCTGATGATGGAGGCAGCAGCCACGGGCAAAAGGAAGTGGAAATTCGAACATGTACTCATTTTTGTGCTCGTTTTCGTATGTAGTTGTAATTTACTGTTATTCGAGATTCATTATGAGCGAAATTACTTCCGTTTAGTAGCGTAACATGCTGGAGCTAAAAGCGCTGAGCGAGCGGAGGGCGAAACGACGACATGATGAACGATTGCGATGGTGAGGATGGGCATGAAGATGCTTGTTAATGTTGTTAGAAAATTATAATGGGTAGAAAACCAGGATATGTGATGTGGAAACGCTGCTGTTAAAGGAAAAGTGAGGTTAGTGAAGCAGAATAGAGTAAAATATAAAAGAAACTACGATGAAGTACTCGTTAATAACTGATCAACTGGAGCACCGAGCAGAGAGTCTTTAAGTAGACCATAGATGACATCGATCAATAAATAATCGCAAGGGTCATGCGGTATTGCTGCGATTGACTTTATCAGCGAATGAATAGAGTACATCACACTATTTGGTAGAGTACCGAGTATAACAGCGAGTAGAGTATCGGGAAGAATATCGATTATAGCCTTTAGTACAGAGCGGTGTTAAGAGTATAGATCAAAGTATAGAGTAGAGCAGCGAATAGAGCACCTAGAAGGATATCAAGTACAATATAGAGCGGAATAACGTGTAGAGTATCCAGCACAGTATCGAATAGAGTGCGGAACGGGCCATCCAATGAAGTAGAGTATCGAGTATAGAATTACGTGGAATATTGAATAGAGTACTGAGCAGAGTGTCGCGTATAACAACGAGTAAAGTAACGAATAGAGTGTTAAGTCGAAATAAAGTAGGTTATAGAGTAGAATATCGAGTAGAGTGTCGAATAGTGCTCTTGGCCGAGTAACCAATCAATTCCATAGTCAAATATCCAGTATGAAGCTCATGAAATTTACACTATTTTAAAAGAGGTTCTAAAAAAGAGGAGAAAAAGAGGAGGAGGCGACGTTAAAGTCCTTTATATTTGATGCATGTAAGAAGCACCAGCTTAGTGAAATAACAAGTTATTTCGCTTGCAACGTTGCACGCGATGTGGTGCTAAAATTACGCGCCTCGCTGCAGCGACATAATGATTGTGATTACTAAAATATTAGCAACAACAAACAACAACAACAACTCTAATGAACCCGCTTCAAATACGTACGCAAGCATTCGCTCTTTTATCGACTCCCTTCCCTAACTCAGTCTGCTGTAATTACATAAACATGAGCAAAAACAAATATAGAACGAAGATTAAACAACAGCCATGTTTGTAATACAAGTTCTTCTTCTTCTTCGTTGTGAGTCTGCTTCATACGACGAACGGTAATAATTTCCATTTAGAGTAAACTGCGAAAATGGAGATGCTTAATGAAAACAACAACCGACGCATCGTCACACAGCAATAACAACAACAGCTGCATTAACAATAATTATAATTACAATTACAACAACAAATACAAGAACAAGAACATCATAAAGAGTAGATAATAAAATTGGCAACAAAGAGCACACGCAGATGCTGCTTTTTACAAAAGATAACGAGAAAAACGAATCAACTTAAAAAGCGATATTGCATCGAAGCAACACAGGAATTATATAAATTTTTCCTTAAAAAAAATAGATAATTTTTTGATAAAATAAAATAAAATAAAATATATAACCATAAAATATATTTTTAACTTTACCTTTACAAAAATATTCACTCCATTCACTGATTAATGAACACATAAATGATTCCTGAATACAACATAGAATAATATTTATTCTTGGATGATGAACATACAAATATTCATTTATTTTGATTAAATAATGGCTCTGTGATTTCCTTTTATAGCACTAAAATTTTAACAAAGAAATGATTGAAGGATTTTAATTAAACCTGGATTTAATTTATAGTTAATTAATTATAAATTAATTAGAATTAATAATTCTAAGTCGCTTTTTACAAGGAAAAGAAAGAAAAGTTAATTCACAAATGATTCGTTTTATAAAAGAAAAGTCAGTGAAATGGAAACTTCCACTTAAATAATCCAAATAAAAAGTGTAAACAATATTGTACACTATACTGTATTATCTAAAGGTATTTATATACCTGGCATTTCAAAATTTAATGAGTTGATCTGAATATAAGTTAGCATTCTATTTTAATAAGAATTTCAGTAATTAAATCATTCATATAAAGGCTTTCAAAATTATTAATTTTACTCACGAAATGAATCATTTAAACCTAGCGAATAATTGTTTAGTTTGTAGTAAGTTTACTGAATATATATTTTGCGATAAGTTCAGGATAAAGAATAACGAAACAACTTCACATCGTACATGGAGAGAAGAATGGAAGGAAGAAAGGGACACAGAAAGAAACGTATCCAAAAAACTAAACTGTTTCAAAAACGAAGACCTGTCAAGCGAAACAAACATTTAGAATAAACGGAAAACTGAGGGGAAAAATTCAACCCATATTTAAAAGGACACACAAACTCAGTCAGTGACACGTTCTGAGATCCGCATACACAGTCAATCAACACAAACACAACTTTTCAAGTGCGAGAAACATGAAGAAGATGTTCGTGGGTTCGTACTTGAGGCGCAACGGATGAGAGCAGAGTGACAAGCGACAAGCGACTAGCGACTTCCTCAAACTGGGGAAGTGGGTTAATGATACAAAGCAACACAAAGCGCCGCAAACATTGAAAACCGGAAAAAGAAACGAGACAGCAAAACAGACTCTGTATCGACAGCGAGAAACTGAGTGAGAAAGGACATGGAAGGCAAGTAAAATCAGATATTAAAAAAAAGCACGACTTAAAAAAAAAATAAGAATGAGGAAAAAAATTCAGCATAAACAACAGCAGCGCCTCTACTTTAATAAGAATCGTTCGTTGACGATCCTCAGCTGCTGCTACATCCTTTCCCTCATGCTGCGCGCTAAAACGCCTAAAAATATGCAAGTTTTTCCACTGCTTAAACTTTTATGTCGAGCAGCGGACAAACTTTTTCATGTTCTGGGTTGTTGCTTGCAGTTATGAGGCTTCCTTGCTTTTTGTGAGTGTGTGTGTTCATGTTTACGTAGCGGTTTGCGTGTTGCATTTGCTCATGATTCGTGTCGATGTCCTCCGCTCGGTAACACTACTATCGATTGCGCCTAAAAGTTGACACAGCTGATAGTAGCAGGATAAGTTCAATGCGCTGGATCCTTGAAATTCACAAAGATTTTCTTAGTTCATAGAAAAGTTTTTATTGATTTGAAAGTTGAAAAAATATGACAAAATATTGAGATTGTAGTTATTTAATTTAAAAAAATTTTAATAAATATTTTTAATTTAAAGGAAATTAAAACCTATTTTTAAATTAAAATAACATTTGCTTAAAAAAGACTCAACAAACATTTAAAAACTGAAAAAGTTCAAATGGACGGCTTTTACCAACACCGAAGAAATGTTTGTTCATCCGAAAAGTATGCAACATTTTTGAAGCATCAATGTTGCCAATGATGTGTCAACAAATGCAATTATCAAACACGTCCTCAACAACCTTGGACGTTCGAACAGCGGTTGTTCGAATGCAACAACATTTCACCATCCAATCTCGCAACAGAGAAGGTTCTCTGTTACTCTCACGTAAATTTGCGTAGTATAAGAGATTGCAGGTGTTTCTCTCCGTTACATTTACTCTCTTTTCTTTTCTTCTCTCGCTCTCATTCTCTCTCACTGGAATAACGTTAATATTTGAATTTGTTTTCAAAAAAGGCACTTAACGAAGACACCCCGCAACTCAATAGAAGAACTTAGCACAGATTCCAACCAGCAGCAGCAAATTCAACCCTAGCTAAATAACATCTAAAAAATGTCTATATCGTATAAATAAATATAAAAATTTTGTAAAACTAAAGAATTAGAAAAAGAAACAAAGAAAAGAAATAACCTTCAGGAAAAGAAAAAGCTGCATGACTAAATTTTGTATATTATGACCAACAAATCTAAATTGGAATCTCGATACGAAATTATACTAGTCGATGTACTAGTAATAGTTAAAAGTTGTTTTTTAAATAAAATCTTTACGATTCTTTACCCGGAAATCAGAAGGAATCATTTCGTATTCTTTCCTTAGCTTTGATCCTACACTCAAGGATCACTCTTTCCTAATATGAAGAATATCCCCACAGATTTTTGATCTTATTCAAAAGTGTCAAAATTGGTTCTTGGCGAATAGTAAATCTTCACCAAATTGAATTTAATTTTACATAAATAATATTATCGACTTAAAATTCTAAAGCTATAAACAAGGATAAGTATTCATTTTATTCTTATATAAAAATCATCTAAGATGTTTCGATCATATAGACAAGGATCAGGTATTACTCATCAAATCATTACAAGATATTACTGAAGTGGTTTTTACTTGTGCGACCTTACCTGCTAATATCTTTATCAGGTCCTTTAAATAATATATCATTGTTCGAATTGTTTCATGTCAGTGTAATAAAATTGTCCTTATATTCTCCATTCGATCTAAATTGACTTCTAAACGAGCGTTTAGACTTCTGTGGACTACGATATTGAACTGTAACAGCGGTTACGTGCCTAACAACATGCAACAGTTTCTCTTATGGTAATTTTTCATTAACACCCCCAGGGATTTTTTTATAGATATTCAAAAACATTCTCTGTAATTTTAAAGAAATCCCGGTATTATGTATCGGCTTCGTGTTGACGACAACGGTTTTTACAAGTAAAAGGAAGTTATTTTATATCAGAATGTGGTTTGTCCCGAATATTAATAATGGAATAATGCTAAAATTATTTTAGAACCGTTTCTTGGCACGGACCACAACCTTAACCACAATAAAAACCATTTTAATTAGAATCCACAAAAGAACGAATCGGCCATAGCTAAGCTCCATACCATCTTGTCTTATCTTTGTCTACTAGAAACTTTGAATTTGGAATAAACCATATATGAAAAATCGAGTTTCTAGGAATGGAAGCGAATGAAAAGCCGCTTCCATTGGTTCTTCAGACGGAATCTTTCTATTGGACACTCTTTTATGAATAAGAAGTCTGAGAAAATTGTCTACCCAATCCTTTGACTTTTATAGTACTTCTTTAGTCATAAACTGAAAGAGGTACAACTTGAAATAGTTTTCAGTCCCTGCGTTGTAGGGCCTAATGTGTCAGAGCGGTATCTGCTTTCTGCTGTCAATTTGCCTGTGAACAATGGAATGGTAACCATCACAATTTAAGTAGAATTAATAAAAACATCTTCATGAAAGTAGAAAGAAATCTTTTCTATTATGTAGTATAATATGATGAACGGAAACGAAGAAAATAAAACCACTTTTTTAATAATTCATACATCCGATTTTATTCACCAATGGAGCGCAACAAATGATGATTTGAATATGACTATGAATTTATTCAACGAATTTATCCATTCGTCCAGATCGAAAATCAACTTTCACTCTTTTCAATTGATACTAAATGCAAATTTCAAGCAAGTACAATTATTGAAAATAAGCTTTTCCTTTAAACTTGGTGTTAATTTAATGTTTAAACCTTGTTCACATATATTTCGTTACATTTATAAATTTCTGTCGCTTCCCTTTACATGAATAATTTTACAAATTCGTTCCTTGAGCGACTTGTAAATCATTGAATTTTAAAGTTAAAGTAAATCTGTTAAACTCCTTGATATTTAGCAGATTATTTATATCTATGTTTATTGACTTCTTCTATTTGTTAATCACATATTATATTTATTTTACCTTAGCTTTCACTTAGTTGGATCTGTTACTATTATTTGTTTAATCTATTATAAAAACACGATTTTTTTTCTTAAATACTAAATTAATTATAAGCAATGATATATTTTTTATATTACCATGTTACATGTTTACATTAAATAATTGTATGTTTATATTTTATATTATTTCTATTTTATTGATGTTACAAATTTGTTTCGTTTCCTATTCTTTTTACTACAAACGAGACATATCAAATATAATTTTCTAAACTTCTGCGCTGTTCTTATTTTAACATTGTTGTTAGTACATTCAATTATTTGTTTACTTATTTTTATTTTATTCATTTATGCATACTGATATTGAAGAATGATATCGACTTTTTTGTTTTCGGTTGTAACCAAAATATTTGTTCTTATACTCATACTTATATTTATTTTTAGATTTGGCATCCGCAAATAAAAAGATTTATTTTTTACTCTTAATCAAAAATCATAATTCTTTGAACGATTTTACGAATTATTCAATTTTATTAATTTAATTTGAATTTTTGCATTTAATTATTAACACGCCAGTAACAGACGAGTTACTAATTGTTGTCTTTTTTATCAATTTTTATATATTTATATAATCGTGGCAAATAACTAATCTTGTAAAAATAATAACTTTAACTTATCCACACAAAACTCATTGAAGTAAATTCGTAATATGTATTTTAATGTTGTTGTTTTTTTAAATTTGATTTGACTTTTATTTTATTTTTATTTAATTCTTAATAATTTTTACTTGGTTCCTATTTCCCACCGTCATTTCTTTCTATGAAAATTCTCTTCACTTTGATTTATTATAGTTTATAAATCGATTTATTATAATTTTTTCATTTATATTTTACAATGGATTCTAAATAATAATAGTAGAAACTTTTCGGTTGTAAACAGAGAACTTCATAATCGGAAGAAGAAAATCTAAAGCGATATCTTCTGGATTTGCAAGTTTTAGTAACTTTTATCCTAGTTGCAGTAACTGTCCTAGCTGTACGACAAACTGATCAATCAATGGGTACTTTAACATCATCTACTTTAAGCTATTGTAATCATGGACATACATAACAAAGCTGGACTTGGATCGGATGCCGACCCATCCGCTTCATCCGCGACATCCATGTCGCTTCAGCGACAAGACGTACGCTTTTGAGCAGCCACTTCCATTGTAAAAGACTGGGCGCCGCCTCATTCGTGCTTATAAAGAAATAGGTGTACGGACGACTTTTACAACCGGTTGCAGGGCACGTTTAAGAAACATGGACATCTACTTCCACCTACCTAGAACCAAGACAGGTTTTAATATGTAGCCTATGATCGTGAAGTCCCAGTCATCTGGCCCTACCCGGCTTAATGTTAGTACGTAAAAGTAGTTCCGACCTCTTGAAATGGGAAACACAAAACAAGAAAAAAGACTTTTCAAAGGGTATCCTTTGAGAACTTTACCATTCAATAGGTGTTTACTAAGGATTATGTTTTATATATGTACGTATAAGCATATGTACTATACTGTTGTATTATAATATTTTAGGATGAAGTTAGAAAATTTATCATGATTATTAAAATTTGATATCCAATAAAGATTTACGTATTTTTCGATATATACAAACGTTTAAGACCGTAATTAGCCATTTTTGGCCTCGGTAGTTGGACACCAATCCATGAATTCTTAAAAGCTGAAACAATTTTAATTATCAAATTAAATAAGTAATTAATATTTGAGAAATAAAAATGTTTTACAGAAATTTTGCGGAGTATAAATAATAAAAAAAAGAACAAAAATTAAATGAAGTGAAATCCAATATTTAGAAAATAAAACTAATAAAAAAACATTATTTGCATTATTTGTGTTTCTGCATTATTAAGTACAAAAACTTAATTCGCAGATTATATGTACTTATATTGTGGATAATATTTATAAATATTAAAAGCTTGGATAATAAATTAAAATAATATTTATATAATTAATCTGAATTTAAACATTCAAACACAACTTTAGTCTTCCTTGCTTATCTACATAGAGTTTTATATACAAATATGGGTATGTACACTAAGTTTATAGATGCACGTAATTCGCAGTGGAAACACATAGATATTTTTTAAGGACTAAAAACTTTTCTGACATCCATAATGAACAAAATTATTTCTTGAAGTATTGTATTATTATCTCAAACTTCAGTGTTCCACATCCATTATATTCTGGTTATTCTGAAGATATTCACGATCTCGAGTAACTTCCACTCGCAACGTCCTCGTTTTTACGATTTCCTTCATCACGAATCTTATCCATGTCCTTCTCAATTAATCTTAGCTTTACAATGCTTAAATTATGCTTCTTTGAATTAAGTAAGTAGCGTCTTTTAGTGCTTCTGTCCAAACTACGATCAGCCCAAGAAAACGCAACTCTTGAATAATAACTCCAAGTAAAAGCATTGCACTGGTCTCTACGGTTTAAGAACCTTTGCGAGTTCCTCTTCACTTCATTTCACCTAACTTTAGTTGAGATCAGTTAATATCACTACTTGAAACTCGCCTTCGCTTAAATTTGTTGCATCAATTCGTTGGGCGTCTGTGGGTCCATGGTGCTAGACAACATATTCAACTCGCTGCTGTTGCCGATGGCGTCGGTAACTGTGAGCACCGTCGTTAGCAATCCAGTCACCGCCTCCGGTATCGAAGCCATCGAAGTCGCTATAGTGGAGACCACCGCGCTAGTCACTGAAGCAACTGTGGAAGTGGCCAGAGTAGTCGCTGGCCAGCCAGTAACGGTTAGAGTGCTTGTTGCCGCTACGGTACTCGATGCGCCCATCGGAGTGCTGGTGGTAATTGTGGCGGGCAGCAACGTCGCCAGGGTCGTAGTCAGCAACGTCGTGGTGGCATTCAGCGTCGTTGTCGACGTGGTCACTGGGTGATGATAGCTTGAGGGATCCAAGATGGACGCCGGCACATAAGGATATGACGGGCAGGGGTCGGTGAGCTGAGGACCCAGCATTGACTCGAAGACGTAGCCGATGAGGGAGCCAGCAGTTAGGCCGACGTTATATGAGAGCGTCATTATGTTGCCGGTGACTTCTTTGAGAGTGCCGGGAACCTTTGCGGGCGCCAGCATCATGGGCAGACTACCAGACAGGCCGTTGCTGACACCCAGAGCAATGGTGAAGACAAAGGCGGCCGTCTCGCCGGCAATGACAGGCCGATGACGCGGAGCACAGCACAGCAGCAACAGCGGCACTAATATAATGCGCAACCCGGACATTAAAATCAATTGGCGCCGCGACCACGGATACGGAACAGCGGCCAGGATCTTACCAACGACATCTGCTGCGTTGAAGGTGAACATCAGCAGAACCGGCAGCCAGGTGCCGAGGCTGCACGAGATAATCTCCGACTCAATGCCCGGGTAGAGCGACAACGTGACGCAGTAGGCGAGCGCAATGCAAACCATGTACGGATACACGGCCTGAGCGACGCGCCAACGAGCACCGAAGCCGTTCTTGATATCGGTAAATTTGCCGGGGTTGCACTGGCCAGGCGTGAGAATGTGTTCGACTTTAAAGACGACGGTCGGCGTGTTGTTGGTCGTAGGAGAAGCCATTTGCTCCCGCCGCAGAGAGTCTGGCGCCACCTCAGGCAGGTTGCTCAGGCCGTCGATGACACTCTCGCCGCCGCTGGGATTGGAAAGTTCGTAGACGGGATTGCTGAAACTCAGAGCAGTGGAAGAGTTGGCCGCTGCAGTGGGCGGAGGACTGGTGGGCTCGAGAGTAAGAACGCCATATTTAGCGGTAGCAGTGTCACCATCAATCATGTCATTCTACGAGACAAGAGGCCATAAAAGAAAATTGCACAACAAATAATATATAAGACAGAAACAAAAAGAAGGACACTCACCAGTCTATCCTCATCGGGTCGCAGGACAATCTTCGCACACGCTTTCATGTGGTACCGCACGAAGGGCGAGTGTATCGTGGCCAAGTGTAGCAAGTAACTGAAGAGGATGTACATTGTCGAGGTCAGGAAAAAGATGACCGTCGACACGCGATCGTTCTGTATCAGCAGCTTGGTAACCACGCGATTGGAAGACACCAGAAAACCGGCCAAACTCTCGCCTGCCATCACGGCTTGAGTATACTGCTTCGGCAACATGCTGGCGAAGCCATAAAAGCTGGATTGTTGCACTGCATCGAGAGAGGGTGAAATTAAAACGAAACGATAAGTGCTCATTAATCTTACAAACTACAACGCAGTCGCATCTACGAACCTGTACAGCCGATGGCCACTAGCGAAACGGCGGCCAGATTCACCGAATAGGCGGTGTTGGCCGCAAACATGTGCCACGCCACCTCGCAAACGGCCACGAAGACCAGCGTAGTGAAGGAGATAACGTAGCCAAAGAGAACGCGCACTCTGAAGGGGGCCAGCGACAGGAAGACGTTGTTCAACAGGACTGTGCCGAAGGCGACGATGATGTACGTCATGGACATGTCCAGTGCTACGGAGCGGCCGGGAAAACGAGCCTGCCAGTAATCAGCGGCGATGATGAAACTGGAAATAAATATTTAGAAAATGTGATTGTCCTTAGTTTATTTAATTTACTATGTAACGTAACGTAAGTAAAGCGAAGTCTAATACTAAAGTCTTAACGTTACAGTGAGGCATAACACAAACGATTTTAACTAAACTTCTATTCACGCTAGACTCTTCTTTTTCCTTTGGCTTTTCCCTAGACTGGTCAAGGTTCACGTGCCTTCCGATAATTTGTTACAAAGAAAAACTTCGAATAGCAACCACTGACGTCTGCAGTTTAAAGGAAGAGAAGAAGCGTCGTTGGAGTCCGTAGCTAGACGCAAAAGGGTAAATAGGGCCCTTCTACGCGGTATGAAGTCACTGGCAACAGTCGCTTGTTGTTGTTCTTATTTTTTGGAACTGTTGTAATTCTATTTTTAAGTCATAGTGTGTAAAGTGGTATTCAAATTTTGTCGTCATTTTGTATCCATTTCAAGGGCATATCTATCGAAAAACTAAAAAAAACCCATCGGACTTCAGTGAATGTTTTGTTGATGGTGATTTCGGTGAATTAGAATTAAATTTAGAATTCCTTATTAAGACAATGATTGATTGACTTTTTTGTTGTAACAAAATTATAACTCAGAAAACAAAACCTTTGCTGTATAATCATGCGTTAGGTAATCGTTTATGGTTTTTCATAGTAGTTATAGCTGGGGAAGTATTGGAAACAACTTTAAAATGTTACTCGAATCATTTCGTATATGCAGAAACTAAGGTATTTTCCATTGCACTTTACGTTTCTGATATTTTCCCTAGATTTGTCAATAGAATCTCCTACGATGAAAACAATTGTATCATTCAAGAGTTTTGGATGGTCGAATACAAGATGTTTGCCAACTATTGCGTTCGTTAACAAAGCTGCTGGTTATTTTAATTTAAATGTCACAATTTCTTAAATTTATTGTAAAAATTCAGTTGCTTTTTCTCAGAGAGGTTAACGTTTAAAAGTGTGTAATAGCTTTGATTACTCTCTTCTTGGTTTTGTTCACCAATTATCACCTTTTTAACCATAACTTCAATACTATTTCAAGATTTTTTGCTTTATATAATACTAGTATTTTTTTATATATATTAATATATTTGTTATTTGAATTATTTAAACAATTTTCGTTGATTGTTCATATTCTTGATTGTTCATAGATAAATAAATATTAAACAACTATCGATGCAATGAGTAAGTAAGGTAAAAAATTTTCCCGAGTTATCTATAAGAAAATTCAAAATATATATGTATAAAAATTTAAAATTTAAATTTAACTGTTTGTTTGTCCCGGTTAATCTCGAAAACTATGTATCCGAAAAACTTAAAACTTAGCGAGGTCATAGTACAGCTGCCAAGAAATGTTTCTGTATCATTAGTTTTTAGAAAACCACAACCCCTTTTCAAGGGCGTAACAAAATTTAAAATGGGCATAATATCTTAGGGCAATGA
Source organism: Thecophora atra (assembly GCA_937620795.1). Classification (NCBI taxonomy): domain Eukaryota; kingdom Metazoa; phylum Arthropoda; class Insecta; order Diptera; family Conopidae; genus Thecophora; species Thecophora atra. Next base: position 66,428,285 of record OW569397.1, on the reverse strand, counting down.
TGTAATTTGAATAATAAATAAATATATAAATAAATAATCACAATAAATATGAAAACTACACAATGTAAGAATCTGAAATTTTGCTTGTTGCTGGTTTTTACACTGCAGAATTGTATATCATAAAAAATATCGTTTTTTTACCTGTTGTAGGGCAGCACGAAGCCGATTCCGGCGGCGAGCAGAGCCAAGTAAACTGCATGTTTGCGATCTTGTGGCGGTCCCACATCCACTTCCGGACTGTCCATGGGTCCGTTGCGAGTGCCCGATATGCCCACGCTGCCTCCGCGGCCTTCGAGCGGTTCATACGTGGTCGCTTGTGTCGATTCCATGCTAATAGTTCAACTGTCGATGTCTTACTTTATCTCTCCGCTTTGTTGTTTATTTTAGCCTGTCTTCCGTTTGTTATTTTCTTCGAAATAAAAGCAATCACTATAAAGGTGCCGCGATGCAACGGAACCGGAAGTATTTATATTCTTCTTTCGTTTTCTTTTCTGTTCGACTTCCGATTTTTAAGTTGGCACTCTTCTCTCGTTGTTCAACATCATAAACGCAACGAGGCGAATAAGGATAATCATTCTATTGACTTCAACTTTTGAATAAATCCAGCAAGAAAAGCGCATTTGTGTATGGATTTGCGTGTGTGTGTGTGTGCAAACGTTGCAGAAAACAGGGTGAAACAACCTGCTATTTTTTGTGCATTGCGCTAGAGAAAAAACACAACAGAAACCTCATCTACACACATTTATTTTTCTAATATTCATTTCAGTAATAATGATGTTCTTGTTATCACTTTCTTTATTACACTTGAGTGGTTTGTGCTTTTTTTTTATTTTGCTTTTTACTTGTTAGTCACTAAAATCAATGACTTATCTCCCATTAATTTTCATTACTTTTTCACCATTTACTTTTTAAGGCGTTTCTCTCAGACTTGAGAAAAACTTCGAAACATCAACTGATTCCTTTGTTGCTGTTGTTTTTTTAGTATAAATTTATTTAGTAATTCATTTTTTTATTTATTTTTTATTCCTTAATTTCTGAATAAGTGGATTTATTTTTAATATCCTCATTTTTCCTTACTTTTTCATGTTTTTCCGTTTTCCTTGAAGAAATTTATTCCGTTCATTTTCCGTAGGCGCTTTCTTATGATTCGCTTGATGAAAACTGTGCAAGAATTTTCCCAATTCACATTCTTTCTCTCTTCCTCCTTTGTCTGTCTTCCACCTGCTTCAGTATTGACAGAGGTGCACGGCGCAGGTTTTGGAAAATTGATTTTTCTAGCCGAAGTGTCAAATGTTAATGTGTTTCCATTGCTGTTATTATTATGGGTAATGATTGTTGTGGCCACATATATTCCAATGCTTTTAAGGACATTTCGCTCCTTAAAATAGTTGCTTAGCCCAGCAACTATTTTAACAAGTGTTGTACACCTTTTTTAAGAACTGCAAATTAGTTTAAATTCCAAGATTTTAGTGTAGTAATATTGATAAAAATTAATAATAATTAATTAAAATTTCATAAAGCAAATAAAGTTTTTTATATTTTTTAAAAACAACATTTTCTCTGCATGCATTTATTTATAATAAACATTTTGTGCCTTAAAATAATTATTATAGAAATTTTAAATACTAAATATATTTTTTTTATTTTATCTAAATTTTTTATAATAAATACAACAGAATATATAATAAATAAAATATAAAACCATTAGTTTGATTGAAATCGCATTTACTTCTTTTTATTAATTTATTTTTAATTAAAATTAAAATTATATTTCATTAACAACTTTCGTTTCCCAAAGATTTCAGGGTCCAAATTTAAATCCGCTCCTGCTTTTGCAGTTACTGCAGCTCTCATAGAACTCCTCTTGTTCTCCAATAAATCTTCCACCGGAGTGGAATTTCTCTAATAAATCTTCTCTTCAAAACTGCTCTCACAACTCATCATTAATTCTTCATTAATTGTCTCGTTTTCAAATCGTATTATAACGGTTCTTCTCCGTTCCAAGATCGAAAATAATACAAAATGCTTTCTATAAAAGTCGACTACTAAATTTCGATCTCCTCTTTAAATTTGTTTGCTGCTTGTCATCGGTTATCGTTATTATTAAAGTTTTCGTGCGTGAAACAGAAATAATAAATAAGGAAAATAAAAACTCATTCAATTTGTAGAATTTCTTTCTTTAGATTCCGCGTTTTTCTTAATTAAATTAAAGCTTAAATTTCTTATTTAACCATTATTTCAATGTTACTTCTTCCTTTATTTAGATATTTTCAATTTTTTAATAATTTTGCGTTTCAATTCATCGTGGATTTTTTGTTCTGGTTTTCAATGTGTTTCCGTTAACTTTTATTGTATTCGATTCCGTAAAACTTTACACAATTTCTATGAAATCCATAAATATTTGGAGAAAATATGTTTTTTTCGAAAGTTTGTTCAGTAAAATGCAGTGAATTAAATTGTAAATTATATTAAATTAAATTTTTGTAAAATTAAAACAAACTTGTTAACCAATTGTTAAGAATTTATAAAATAAAATTAAATGAAACGAATTAAATGAAGGCAAAATGAGTCTGCAAGATGAGAGCTTTCCCGCGGATGAGCTGCTGGATATGCTCACGTTTTCACCGCGTCCGAACGGTCCGCACTTCCAATTACCGCAGCAGCCGCTGCAAAGTAATTTGCTTCACGATTCCAACGCTGCATCGGCCGGACTTTTAACGCCTGGCGGCACAGAAGCGAACTCGTCGCACTGCTCCTCATGCATCTCCAGCGACCAGAGTCCCTCCGCAGAGGCGCACAACGAACGGCCGCCGTCGGGAATGAGCAGCAAAACGAGCGTCAGTGAAAAATCAGATGCTGTTGTTGGTGAGTAGCAAGAAGAAGCCTCTATTACATCCGTTATTTCCATCTTCCTGCAACTCCCTGCAGAAAACGCTCCGAAGAGACCGAAGTTCGCCCAGAATAATCACAATCCAAGCAAGGCCGGCTCCTTCCAGGACATCCACAGCGAATACACGAAGCGGCGCTTTAAGCACGTCGCCAGCAAAGTCGGCGAGTACATCGCCCATATGAAGGCAGAGGACTTGAAGCATCGCCGCAAGATACAACTGGGACGCCATCGCTCGATGCCCGATACGTTGTGCGGTGCTGACCTGCAGCATCTCACTGATGAACGGAAACGCGAAGCGCAAATGCATTTCAGCAGCGACGATCTTCATCGCGACGCTGCTGCAGCGGTTGTCGTTAATGGAGATGCTGATGGTCATGGTGAGGGCGATGGCGGTGTTGCTGGTTTGTATGAAAGCCACAGCGATGATGGTCACGATGGTGACATCGAGTCGGCTGCCAATACATCAGTGGCCACATCCAATGCCAACAGTAACCACAACAAAGGCCTGAGCAACAGCAGCAGCAACAGCAACAACAACAACAAGAACAACCACTCGGACGGCAGCCACGAAACAAGCAACGACACGAACACCAGCGATTCCATTGACAAGCAAATTTACGCACAAGTTTTGCACGAAAAGGAGCGAATTCAGTCCTACAGTGAATACTTGCAGATGAAGCTCGACGAGAAGATCGCCGAGAACATGCGGCTGAAGCGTAACGTGGATTATCTGCGCATCGAGCTGACCACCTGTCAGGACAAACTGAAGCAGAAGGATCTGGAGAAGGTGTTGCCGATGAGAGGTGCTGCAGATCGCTTGCAGTTGCTGCACCAAACCAACAACCAACACTCGAAGAGTTCGACGGCCACGCAAACCGATCACCTGAAGACGCCGCCGTCGCCGGTGCTGCTGCTGCACGGGATGCACGAGGTGTACGTAACGCCGGACACGCCCGATCCGAACAACAACAAAACGCTATTCGACGCCAGCACCGGAAATGCACTGAAAGCTGTCAAAACGGTGGCCACCATTCAGCCGCTGTCGCTGAATTTCAGCAGCATCGACGAACATGAATTGATCGGAAGGGAGATAGAAGGGAATGGTGAGTTTTCCTACTCACCATAAAGAAAAGATAAAGTAACACTAAATTACTTTCACTTACATACATTTCGTTATTAATTATTTCGTTATTATTTAATTACGAAATTGAAATTGTTTAATATACAATGTCCTAAATATGAAATAATAATTGTAAGAAAATTTAACATTCAAAAATCATTTAATAATGCATTTCTTCCGCTCTCCGTGACTCACACAGTGATTCTTCGCCAGCGCACCAACTCGACTGTTTCAATGGCCAAGCAAAGAGCCAACAGTCAGAAAAGTAATTTTAACAACAATAACAATAACGGCAACGCTAGGAAAAAGAAAAAGAGCAACAACACCGAAGGCGCGTATTTGATAAACGCGAAAAACAGTTCAGTGCTGCCACATGCAAAATCCTCAGCTCGGCTCTCTTGCAGTCCCGGATTCCAACAGCCGATGCGCAATGCAGTCGCGAACGCGCCTTTGACACTTTCTCCGTTTCGTAACCGAGACGCAGATCTATTTTACTATGATGCTCAACGACGTTCGACTGATGTCGGGACAGCGGTTAATGCCAGCTCTTCGTTTATCGTTTACGAGGATGAGAACGACGACAGCGCAGCGAGCCACCGTAAAACGACCACAAAGAAACGTAACACGTTGCGACGTCGCTGGTTGCGTTTCTTTGCGACATGCACTCGCTGCAGCGACCCACAGTATGCTTTGAACGACAGCAACGCAACGCAAACGTACACGCAAATTCCGCTTTTGGAAAAAAGCTCTGAGAATCTTTGCTCTAATGTACGATGAGTTGATGGGTCAATTTTTGGCCGGCTGTGGAGGAAATGGAGGAAGGGGCAATTATAAACATATCAAATACATACTTCAAATGATTGGCAATACTTTTTCATATTAAACCCGAAAAAATTGATCGAATCAGAAAGATGTTCACGCACTTCCCCATTAGATTTATAAAGAATTTCATATTTGATTTGTCGCATTGGTTTCATGGAGCATAACTGGAGCGAACTTCATAAAGAAGCCACCTGGAAGTGGTTAAATTGTTTTTAATGTTAAAATATTATGTTATTTGAATAAATTTATTTTAATCCACACAAGGCTTTTTGTTTATCGGCATGGCTATGAATAAATATTTACTTTGTACGATCGTTTTGGCCTCTATTCGAGTTAAACTCGATTCACCGCCGTTTATCAACCTTTGAACAGTTTATTTGCCCATCTTTTAATGGTTCCTTTAGCTTATAGAAGTGAGTTGGAATGAAGAATTCTACCTATATAATATTTTGTATTATATTGAATATTTTATTTGAATATATAGAACAATAATATGAAAAATCGCAAATACTTGGCGATCTACAATCAAAACAATAAACAACCATAGACATAAATGTATATAAGCACAAGCAAATGATATTGTTTGTGATATAATTTAAAGAACATAGACAACAATATTTCAAAATCCTTAAAGCTGAATACTTGAAATTTTAAATTGACATAATTTGTAACAAAATAGAAATATGTTAATTGAAATGTAGAAAAATGGAATTCATTCGTCGTCTTTAAAAACTGCTTAAAACTGATATCCTTTGAAAAGACAATAAACTATTTTTTGAATACATTTGTGTAATACTTTGGATGTAGATGATTAGAAAAGCTATTTTAAACCAACTTATACAAAAACAAAAGTATAATTATAATTCACGGAAAATTATTTACAATTTGTGAAAATGTTTGCAATCTTTCGGAAAAAACTCATAGTTCTATTGAAAATGTAAATCATATTAATTGAGGGCACTTATGAAATTTTATTAATTAATAGCTTTTGGACGATTATTGTTTATTATTAATTTACTAGAATATTATTGGGATTTTTTACGGATTAATTTGGTTTTAAGGAACAGCGTCTAGTTGGACATAATTAACATTTCGTATAGTAATTATTAACTAAAACGGAATGAAGTTGTAGATAATCATACAAGCATCTATATTCATTGTCTTCAACGTTGATTTTGTGATTAACGACTATTGTTTCTATTGATTATTGGTTTCTCTGATTCCACTGCTGATAACTGGGAGGCAAATCCTGAAAAAACAGAAAATATGAAAATGTTTCAATACTTTTCGCCGTTAAATTGATAGCAGATTAACAGAAAAATTATTTAGCACCAAATTTCTTCAAATAAACATGAGATTTTACTTTGACTTACGTTATAAGATGGAGGCATTCCGAAATTGCGACCTTGTGTTTGTTGATGATTAAAAGCCATGCTAGGAGCAGTGGCATAAGCTTCTGCTTCTTTAGAATCTGTAAAAAAGAGCGAACAAATGTAAACACTCAAATTGAATAAACTTTGGCTTAATAAAATCTGTTTCTTTAAAATAAACTCCATATAATCACTAATTAAATCACTCTCGTACATACTTAAGGCAATATAACAGGAATTGGTATAATGTGCAAAGATGGATACGTTTGATAGCAAGGATAATAATAATATTGCGTGTTGCGGTTACCTGTAAACCAAACAAAATAAATTTACACTTTGCATTAACAATTAATTTGTCACAAATAAGAAAATCAATTTGTATTTGGGATGGACAAAACTGTCTCGGCATTTGCAGCAAACAACTCAGTGCTTAAAATAGCTTAGTTTAAGTAATCTTAATTAAGAATTGTATTAATAATTGGAATAATCGATACCTGTTTAAGGCGGCTACTAGACGGATTTATTGTGACGTTAAAATTGTATTGGTTTTTTGTTTAAAAGGCTGTGGAGAGGAAAAATTGTAACACTCAGTGTAGGAAATTGTTTCAAAATAATAAATTCATAAAATATTATCAACTACAAATTATGAATTGTAACGAAGCCAATTAGGAAATAATATCCAGAGTTTTATGTTTACTTATTATTTTTACTAAAAACGTAAATGCTACAAAATAAAACTCAAATAAGACTAAAGAAATCCAAAAATAACTAAAAAGATTAACGAACAGATTAAAAGATTAGAACTTAATTTTACTACAATAAATAATAAAAACTAAAGACACAAAGAAAAGTTGTTTTAATTCATATTCAAAATTCAATTCCAAGCCTTAGATTAGGTTTTTATGTTGTACTTACTTGGAGGTGCGCTGAAGCCGAACGCACTGGCTGCAGCGCCTCCTGGAGCGCCACCAGGTGGGGGATATCCATAGCCGCCGGCTTGTGGCTGCCCTCCTGGCGGTCCGCCCTGATATCCCGGATATCCTGGCGGCATCATATAGCCTCCAGGCTGTTGTGCACCAGGCCCATAGTTGCCCCACGGCGACTGTTGTGGAGGCTGCTGAGGATAACCACCAAACTGCTGTGGAGCTGCTTGAGTCTGTTGCTGCTGTGACGTTTCTGGCGGCGGAGCACTGAAGCCATTCCAGCTTGGCATTTCCTGTTGACTCTGCGGCGGCTGCTGTTGCTGCTGCTGCTGCTGCTGTTGGTACTGTTGCGGGACATAAGGAGGAGCTAACAAAATATATACCGAAAATAGACTCGAAATGAAACACATCGTTGTTTGCTTTAAAATGTGTAAACGAATACCAAATACGAATTATAAATATGCTTAATTTTACATAAGATTTTCATGTGGAAAAAACCGGAAGCCGTGCAAAACAAAAGCCGAGAAGTTTTAGGAATTGAGAAATACCATAATATCAATTGCAATACAAGTTACGTACGTCCATTTATGCCCGGATAGGGTGGAGGATTATCGGACACAAACACAGTGTTTGGAGCTGGGCCAGTAAAGGCATCATGCGTCGGCAACCATCCATAGTAGCCTGGTGGTGGCTGATAAGCCGGTGGTGGAGCTTCATGCCAAGCTCCGGACGGCGTGTACGGTGGAGGATTGTCGCTGAATTGGCCGTTGTGCATATTGCTCTGAGCAGTCGAAGCAGCTCGCAATAAAGCCTGGCCATACTCAATGGCACCACCAGCCTTGAAGTAAAGCTTGAATTTTACCTCGCCAACAAAATTTCCATTTGGCTGAGCCCGTACTTTGCCCTTTATGTAGTTGGCACCAAAAACCGGTTGCTCCAACTCTACCTGTGTAATGAATAATGTAAAGTAAAGGCTGCAATATTGCTCTTTTCATGGCAACTCTAAATTACGTTGGATACTAACATCGGACATTGCAATAAATGGCGCGCTAAAGGATTGCATCAAGTCATCCGGTTTCTTATTATTAAAAATCATGCGATGCGATGTCAAATAGATTCGGCCCAACTTGCTGCCCTTAAATAGAGAGTTATCTTGACCAGAAAAATCCATGTGTATACAATCGCTGTGAAGCAGGATGCTGCAAAACAGGAGTACATTTTTTAAAAATACATTAACTTAATATATAAAGCGAGCGGATTTGTTCATATCTCAATGCATTTATTGCGTATATTCAAATAACGATTCCCTAAATTAACGAATTATATATTATAGACATGACCACTGTGCATATAAATTCCAATTAGATTTTAAAGCTTAATCATAGGATACAATCAAATACGTGTTTAGTTTGTGCAATAAAATTACATTCGCGAATAATTATACCATTGAAAATATAGAAACAATTTACATGAAATGAGCAATTATATATGAATGTGAATTATTTATATTATATAAGAAATAATAACAATATTAATGGGAGTATATCTGTACATAGGTAGAAAAAAAATGACATGGTATGAATTTCACTATGACCTCATTCGCGGCCATCTGAAATGACTCAACGTTAATGAATATTTTGCCACAACATAACAAAAACAACCTATGGAAAACTTTACTCCCGATAGAAGTAGACTTTAAGAAAACTAGCAATAATTAACTTTAATTTCACTTACTACTCCCCGTGGTGTATAAGTACGCCATTACTAGCGTGTGCTGTATTTACAGACATATTTGTAAAATTTCACTTCCTTTGAGACTTGTAACTTTTGAGACAATTTTACGTTCTAATTGGATAGAATTTGCTCGTTTCTTTTAATCAAAAATTTCCCTTGAAAGTGCTTACAATCCAAATTAAAATATTGGAAAAAATAGACAAATGGCATCACAATTATCATTGGTATCATTTTAGGGAAATATTTATTAAACATATTCAAACAATCAAAATTGGTAAAAATAGAGATTTATGTTCGAGGACCGTTTTTAAAGCTTTTTTCATTACGAACTACTCGAAAAAAACTGAATGGAGTATTATATTGAGTAAAACGATAAAATAACATATGCATATTGTGACGTACATTAATATTCTTTCATCTTTTTTTTTTATATTGAATTCGTCTTAATTAATAAGGGAACCTAGAAATTCATTACTTTCTCTTTCTAAAATAGTAATTCCATCTATTCTTCATATGTAAATCCTATAAACACAGTATTGTTTTATAAAGAATCTATGGTTTTTAGACCAGTCGAACTTTTGAAATCGCTACCAAAGAACTTGCCGCGTGTGAACATTGTCTTGGCAACAGTCATAATTCACACTTGGTGCTTCTTTACAACTTTTTCTTTGATACTAGTAGTGAATTTTTGTGTGATACCAAAGCACAAAACAAACTGAGTTTTCGAAAAATTGATTCATATAAATATAATTGCTGTTATAATACAAAAACTTATGCATTAGAAAATGTCAGATTTCATTGGGCGTTGAAAATTCCGAAATTTGGTTATTAAATGCTATTTGCACTTCGACTTTGTAATCGGCCGTTCACTTCGCTTTTCATAAATTGCGTTGCTCGAAATGGGTAGCATTTTCTTCAAGTTGGGCTATCTGGTTGTGTATCCTTTTCACATGTTTCTTATTTGCAATTTTTTGATATACAAATTACTGTTGAGCTGAGGAATAAAATATAGATTTTCGATATAGTTACAAATATATAGTTGTAACTGCAACGATGTTTAATTATGGTAAGCATTTGCTTGCAAGTATTCATTTACTGTAGTTAGTCGTCTATCCTAAGACCCAATAGAAGACATCAAAATAAAGCCACAGAAGATTCATTATAAACATTACATATATTTGTGATTTTTCCCCACAATTTCTCTCGAAAGTTCTGCGTCGATAAACTATTTTTTTAAGGATTCGTTAATCTAAGAATGCTTACTTAGTTTTCCCTCCTAAAATTTAGCTCCAATATTAGGCAACATTGCTAATGGATCTTCGAGTGTCAAGCCATCAAATTTCATGACGCAGCTTGCTACTGTAATGCAATCCTCTGCTAGTGGAGCCACAAATACCATGATTAAATCTACCAGCCTCAACGCGAAAGCTGGTTCTTCCGCCTCTTTATCATCATCGGCTGCTTACTACAGTCGCAAAAGACGCTCCTCAACACCAGAGGCACCACCTGCACCTCGTCTCTCAGAGTGTACAGAGAAATCTAAAAGAGTCTTAAAAGAAAATCGTAATCAAGGAGCACAGCCAATGGATTTAGATAACGATTGTGACCTGGAGATTGTACATACCAATGACGCTCAACAAAAGTTGAGCACTCAACAGCAGTTAAATAAAATGCCAGCTATTGACCCTAACTTGATGCTAAATGCTTTAATGTCCGGTGGCGTCAATCCCGCACATAGTTATATGTTTTTTCCAAGCGCGGCCAGTTCAATGTTAATGGATCCCACATCAATGATGGCGGCTGCAATGCAGCAAGGATACGGCAGCTACATGCCAGCATCGTCGGAGGGTAACCCAGTCACAGGGGCTCCTGAAAATATCACAGATCAAGCAGGTATATTGGCACACGTGTAATTATAATAGTACTCAAAATTACCTTATTCATATTTCGTTACTTTTCTCATTTCAAAAGCTACTTACACTGGACAATCAGGAAAGGAGGTTATTAAAACAAAGAATTGCATTCTGTTCCCTCCGAATCCAAATGGTCCACCTCCTACTATACGTGAACGCCCTCCCGGATGTCGCACTGTATTTGTCGGCGGTCTTCCCGAAGTGGCCACTGAAGAAATTATACGCGAAATTTTTGAACCTTGCGGCGAAATCTCCACTTTGCGCATGTCGAAAAAGAACTTTTGTCACATACGTTATCGCCACGAGACTTCAATCGACCGTGCCATCTTCTTGTCCGGTTACCGAGTGCGAATATCGCTTGCCAATGATCCTGCCAACTTCGGCAGATTGCATGTAGACTATGCGCAGGCGCGCGATGATCAGTATGACTACGAATGTAAACAGCGCCAGCAACAGCGAGAGCAACGTCATCGCGACCGGTCTTCTTTAGACCGCAGGCACTCGCAGTCGCCGCCTCCAATTCCGCACTATAGCGATCATGAGGCGTCGGTGGTGTCAGAGTCGCTGCGCAGTAACGATACCTTCCTCAAAGCAGTTCAGACCATCAGTATCTGGTTGGAGCGAGGCGATTGCAGCAAGAGAAATGCCAACATCTTCTACTCGATGATTCAGAGCACTCATGCTCACGTGCGACGGCTGCACAGCGACAAACAGCAACTCGAGGAGGACCTAAAGAAGGCACGTGAAAGCTACCGCAAGCAGATGCTCAGCATGTCAAAGCAGTGTAAGTAGCACTTATTTATTAAGATATCAATTTCCGCCGCTCGAGTCAAGCTTAGAGCGCAGTTCATAAATGTTTCAGTTTTTGTAATTATGTATTTAAAAAGTTGTCACATGGACAATTTGCGCGATGTTAAAACTTGTAGCGCGTTTGGAGCGATACACATTGCCATTTAACCCTTGGTACTCCATACTTAATATTGGTTTCTGTGGTTTCTACAGAATTTAATGTTGAAAACTGTTTCAAGCTTTCGTACTCTTCTTGTAACTGCTTCAAGCTGCTGTAAAGCATTAAATATTTTATAAAATTTGCGTGTTAATGTTTTTTAATTGATTTCAAAGTATACTTTAAGATTAACTGAAATAGAATTGTAATTTTTTGTGGAAGATTTTATTGCAAAGAACACATTTGCTCCAATTTCGAATTACGAAAAACCATCGCAGGTAAACATTTCGCAACTCTCTATTAAAGAAAGAACAAAAAATCATCGAAAACCAAAACGTGAAAAGGTTTGTAACTAGTATCCATCACACTCAATCGTGAGGAGGAGAAGGACGTCCAGCGATTAATAAATTCGTCTAAGTATCAACAACAAAACATTAAAATAGTCAAAAGTACTCCAATCCGTACAAGGGTTTTTAATTGTGAGAAATCCGTTGAATAATTCTTTTTCAAAATCTTGTTCATTAAAATCATATTTCTGTGAAAAGATACAAACGATGAATACTGTACATCAGTTATTAACTACATATATTCAAAACTCAAGTTATTTAAATATTTTGTATATCTTTTGTTTTTTTTGTTACTTTATTTTACATAAAATTAGAAAAACAATATATTTTTTAATATAAATCTAATCAAACAACGTTTAAACTTGGTAAACAAACCAAAAAAAATCCCTTTCCCCTTATTCATCAGTCACTCAGATTGAAAAAGTGTTCAATGCTGCTAGTCACAAGAAGGTTTGGGACCATTTCTCCAAAGCTCAAAGAAAAAACATCGATCAGTGGAAGAAGCTGGCCACGGTACGTACAACACAAAAGCCGCTGTGCTCAATGTTTAAATTAAATGCACCCCTTTATGCACTCCTTCTCGCTACACCATTATATTTTTTTAGTATTATTATTATTTCAATTATAATTTAATTTCATTTTAAATTGATAGAAATATTTTTATCATGTTGTTAAAAGGTGTTGTGTTTTAATATTAACTGCTTTGTTGATTATTCGTTTGTTCCTTTAATAATAGATAGGAAACGAGTGTACAACCGCTTTTGTCCTTGTTGCTTTGCTTTGCTTTCTTTTTATTATGTGCACTTGTATTAAACTACTTCGGAAAATGCATGTAGTAAAAACGTAGATTAGCTTCAATTAGCACTAAAAGTAAAAACGTTGTATCTACTATATTTTATACACCAGAAGAAAATATAAAGGAAAATTATATAATATATTATTGGCCCTTGTCTGTGATCCTTTCCTTAAACTTATCTTTTTTTTAATAATTAAAATTTATCTTATCTTTATTTTGAAGACTTCTTTTAATTCAAAGCTTATAAATCAAACTTTGCTAATTTTTTGATGATCTAGTATTAAAAACTGATCTCGATTTAAAATAGCTTTGCTCCGGTGAAACATTGAATAGAACTACAATAGAATAGAGTGCATATTCTTTTGAATTTGACTTTAGGTGTAAAATATATTCGTGCTAATGATTCCTTCACAACGCACCTTCATGCAAACATCCTTCATAATGTAACATAACAATCTCTTTCCTTTGTAATAATTCACAATCACTACCATAAAAATCCTTTTGTAACTGGTAAACACACATTTTAATACATTAATATTAATTCATTTATTTCTATTTTACACAAAACTATAATTTAATATCTATTTAATTGTGTTTCGGCGATTTTAGCGTATATCGAAATTTGACTTTGAATTTCAATTTACAATTAAATTGTTTATTCTTAAATTAATCATAATTGAATTAAGCTTAATCGTTAATACGAGGTAAGTACTAAATATTAAACAAACAACCATCGAATTGTGGGCGCTTTTATAAATATAACGTAATCAAAAGAAATTCCAATTAAGTAAAATAAAATATTAGAAATCAATTTCGATAATTTTCTATTGATACATTTTTTATCGGTTTTGTTAAATGAAAACTATATTTAATCTTGTTATTTCTTATTATTATTTAAATCTTACACCAATTAAAACAAAACCAACGAAAAATAAACTTATGGAACAGGAGCTACGATCGATACAAATTGAAGATGATGAAATGGAAATGTCGGACGAGGATCGAGAGGTTCACAGCAACAACAAAAGATCACGCTATGATACGGAGCACTTCAAGGTGACAAAGTCTAAATACAACTCCTTCAGGATTTTGCGCTTTTCTATAATTCTTGGTATTTGCTTTCGATTCTTAGGATGAAAATGATTCCCTTCGCTGTCAGCTAGAAGCTGTACGCAATGAAATGTCTCTGGAGCGTACGGATATCAAATACGACGCTGATCTCCGTGAAAAGCAGATCAAAGTATTGCAGGAAACTATACGAAATATGCAGACACAACTACTGCGGACCAAAGCCAAGGAGCAGAAGGATATTAAGACAATCGAACAGCTGGAACGGAGACTAAAAGAGTCTGGCGTAAAACAGTTGCTGCTAAAGACGAAAATTCGTCATACAACCGAGAAGCTTAAAGACCGTGGAGGCTCCTCCAGAAATTCTGAAGGAAGTGAAGTAATAACCGACGAAGTGGCCGAGAATGTAACAACAGGCGAGGCTAAAATTGTAGACCAACGAGGAAACGCTGCTGTTTTCAGTGGTGTCGAAAATTCTAGCAACGAAATCATTGAAATTATTGAAAATCAATGCGAAGAAGTCGTTGATATTACAGACACCGCCGATGATGTGGAAATTATCGACGAAAAAGAGGACAACGAAGCGACGGAAGAAGTAGGAAATTATAAAAATTATTTTGCTATTTTTCACATTCAAAATATGAAATATTTAAAATATTTTTCTGATTTATTCTCTCAGCTCACATCACAGGAAAGTGCCAACATCAACTCTGAGGAAGACAAGAATATGCAAACTCCATTCAGACAAGAAAAAAGTGCACTAGGAAGTTTTGAAGCGATTGATTCGCTGAAGGCAAACAATTCTGTAATTAATGCTATAATCAGTTTAAAATGGATTATTTTTAATATTTTATACTGTTGCTTTCCCACGTCCTTGCAGTTATTATATACGGAAGCACGAGTAATTGCGCTGGTCACCGCTTTCCTCGTCGTTCATCCACGCGGCGTTAGCAGCGATTACATTTGCGATTACCTGCGTGACTTCATAAAATCTGATGACATGAATGCAGCCGCTGTAACAGATATATTGCAAAAATATAGTAATCTTTTTAAGCCAAATTTATTCAACACACAAACCAACAGCGATGATCAATCCACAGTCAGCAGTTCAACTAAATGGACTTTTATTGGCTATACAACAGATCTGGAGAATGCTTCGTTGAATGAGAAGCAAAATCCTACAATTTAAATGATACTCATATTACTTTAATAGTTGTTACGATAATTATAGTGATTGTAGTCCACTAACTACGATTTTCTTTATTAATAAAGCTGTAGATGTGATGGAATCATATCAGAAAATGATGGATGATAAAATTATTGTGAATGTTTAGAATAGCGCTAAATCGTCAAGCCTACAGCAATCAACTGGTGATAAATTGAAAGTACTTCAACTTTTTATTGCCTCTTGAACCATATGAGAAATCTTAAAAGTTTAACTATTGATTGACGTGGATTTTATGTTATAAATTATTTAATATTAATGCTTTGTTGTTGTTGTAGAGTGCTAACTTTGATAACATAATTTTAAAATACGCAAATTGTTTATACATATGGGAATCACGATTTTAAAATCTAATCGCTTCATTTGTATGGTGATAGAAGCAGAAAATGTGTTGCTTGTGGTTAAAGTTTTAACGTCTTTAATTGTTATTTGCCTGCTATCAGTTGTTTAGGCGAAAGTTTCTTGTTCGTATCGCTTATGGAGGCCTTAAAACCTCTAGTGGTAATTCTTTTATTTGGCGTCAGCTCGTTGCGAGCGGTAGAAGGCGGTAATCTTTTTATCCTTTTTCCATTACCAAAGACGGTTGTTAAATTATTGAAATTATCGCTGTAGATTGTGCTTTCCGCGTTAATGGCGATCTGAACGATTACGCTCCGTTGTTTGCCCTCCGCGGGACATTCGATTGGCTTCATCCGAGTGCCGATGGTGTTGTCTACCTTGCGAATGGCGACACTTTTGACATGTATTGCAGCAACTCGTTTGTGGTGCCCTTTGTGAACTCCACGCGCATCACGGCTCAGTGTCTGCAGAAGCAGTATTTTCTGGTGGAAGGTCTCATCTACCCATTCGGCTCCTTCAGTTGCGATGATTGGCCAACTTCGACGGTGCGGCGAACTGGTCGCGCTTGCAATGGAGGCACTGATCTGCTGGAAGTTGGCTTTGAAGTACGCACCGCTGACGCTGGAAGCGACGGCTTCCTCCACCTCATGGACATCTGTCACAACGAATACGCTGAAGCTACTCGCTATGTCCATCACGTTTTACATCCCGCCAGCATTAACTATCAGCAGTCGGTGAAGAGGCCGAAGTTCACGGAGGGCGACTTCTTTTCCGGCAGAGATGTCGGCTTCATCTATTCGCGCCAGCAGCAGCTGGAGACTTTCAGCCGTCTGCTGGGCATGAACGCTTCAGTTTACTTCAACGAGTCTATTGATGTCTTTCTGTCGCGCGGTCATTTGGCCGCGAAAACGGACTTTATCTTCGGCGCCGCACAACGTTCTACATTTTGGTTCGTGAATGTGGCGCCCCAGTGGCACAGCTTCAACGGCGGCAATTGGGAGCGTGTGGAGTACGGAGTGCGTCAATATGCCGCGCAGGAAGCACTGATCATCGACTGCTTTACAGGCACTTGGGGAGTCTCGAGGTTGGCCGATGCCACTGGACAGATGCAGTCCTTGTACCTGGACTTTGATGAAAACAATAATGGATTAATACCGGTGCCGATGCTTTACTTCCGCGTCGTTATTGATCGGAAAAGCCGCAAGGGAATTGTTTTTGTGGGCGTCAATAATCCGCATGCTTCGCTCGAACAGATTCTCGAGGAATACGTTATTTGCCGAGATGTTGGAGAGCAAATCGATTGGATTCCATGGGCCAAGGAGAGTCTGCACAAAGGGTACTCTTATGCATGCTCGGTACCAGACTTTATCGGCGTGGTGAAAGATTTGCCAGTGGAGGAACTCAAGACAACAGGAATCCTAGGCTTAGACAAAACAGAAGTAACCACAACCACTGAATACACGACCGAAAGTGCAACAAGAACAAACAAACCGAGCTACCACACTATGTATTTATTTATTTTTATCGTCTATCTAAAATTGAAGGTGGCATAACTTGTCACTACCTCAGATCCAGCTAAGCCTATAAAAATATCAACGCCTCCACAATTATCAAGGTTTAATTCTAGCAACACTTTTAAGCATCGCACAATTACATAAAAGTTTTAACAAATTTTAAGATTGTGCAGTTTCTTTCATTACCTTTTTATTAATTTTCATAAAAATATTGTATTTTAATTGTATATTCGCGATGCTAAACATGAAAATAGATCCGAGGATCAGGAAAAGGATTAGGAAAAGGTTTAATTCAGGATTAAACTTTAAATTATCTCCAAAATATGTCAACGCGTATCAAGAGTATTTAGAGTCACGTGGGTCGCGTGGCAATTTAAGTTGTAATAATAAATGAGTTCAGTTTTCTTTGAAGAATACAAAATGTCGCATCAGAACCAGAGAACAGCATGAATGCATTCACTATTATGAGCCTCTAATTTAATTCACAAAAATTGCCTACATTGCAAATAATATATTATTTGTCTGTGATTGCATCATTACCATTTAAACTTTCTAAGTCAGAATGCCATTCACATTCACAGCTTATGAATCCATGAATGATTCACATTCACAGAGTATGAATCCCTGCATGATTCACATGCACAGCGTATGAATCACTACATGATTCACATTCACAGCGTATGAATCCACGAAAGATTCACATTCACAGTGTATGAATCCATGCGTAATTCATATTTACTGCGTATGAATCCATGAATGATTCACATTTACAGTGTTTGAATACCTGCATGATTCAACTTCTCAGCGTACGAATCCCTGCATGATTCACATTCAGCAAACTTGAATCACGGACAAATTCTCACTTCATGATTCACACAATATCCCATGAATCTCTTAAACATTCATACAAGTTTCTGTGAATTTCAACTATTACTTCATATTTTTACAGGTTTCAAGGTTTTTTGTTTGTTTTACTTCGTTTGTTATCAGTTTGAGAAAAGTTCATCTAGCGAGAAAGGGATAATTGCAGTCTCGAAGGAAAGTATCATGGAAACACTGATACAGAAAAAAGCTTTAAGCGAGATGATTGTTTCCCTGCCGCGGATTCTCTATTAGAAGCGAAAAACATGAGTCCCAGAAAAGCACATTTGTAAATCATTATTTTTCGTCTTTAAAGCCTATAAAAAATTGTTCAAGATGATCGAACATCGTTTAATTCACGTCATCACTACGTGCACCACTACGTGTTTTGGATGCAATCGGTGCCGCCAATAGGACACTTCTCTTGCCAACAAGACCGAACAAGACCGAAGTCAACCAAACACCGCTAGAAAATAGATGTTTGGTATAGTTTATTTTTGTGCTTACAATTCCTAGTACCAAAAGGGATTCTCTCGAAGGATTCTCTGCATAATTAAGTACAAATTTTTTAACTGAAATTATTTCAGCTACAGGAAAGTCACGTCTTGGCCGCAATATATATTTCTACTTGTTATCATTTTAAGCTTGATGGAATACAAAACGTTCTGAAAAATCGAAATTTCCCTTTTTTACTAATTTTGGTTGTTTCTTTAAAGCGTTACCATTTATTAAAGGTTTATAATTTATTCAGTTATAATTAAACCAAGGGATATTTATTCAGGCAGTTCAGAAACAATTTCAACGAAGGTCACAGAAGGTGAATAACCTCTTGCTGCTTGCTATATAACGTCTCGAATTAGAATGTGGAGCATCGAAGCTAGTGAACATTCTATTAAGTGCCGCGAGCTTCGATCGGGCAACTTTTAAAGTGCGCCGTCTCTCAATTTGTCGCCAATTGCGGAAGTATGAAAGGTCAATTTATGATCTACGCAGATCCTGAAAAAGCTGTACACAATTAAACAAAAGTGGTTAACGGTTCGATCCTTGAAAATCAAACCTTTAGAAGAATGTTTCTTATAGAAGTCTCTGCTAGTGATGTATGCCTCATCCACGTATGTGGGATGAATAAAAAGTCCGCAGTCCTTATTATTAAGGCCATCTTCCCCTTCAATCGTATGAGACGTTGCAGATGTGGTGCTGGAGCAGATTGAAAGATGGGCAGTATTTCAATGTGTCCATGAATCTTTCTGTGGTACTGAATGCAGCTCTGCAGTGTGAAGGTGTGGCATCTGTGGATGCATCGATAATAACTTCCTGCCGTGTATATGGAAGCAACGAATCAGTTCGGATATTCAGATCCATACGAAGTGGACCTCTTTTTACAAAAGGTCAGTATTTTCCCTAGGTCATCGCACCGTCTCAACAGTTAGTTTAATGCAAATAATGAAGATATAGGGAAGACAAAGAGTCAGCATACGTTACAAAATTAAAGATTACTTTAGAGTAACTTAACTAAGTCTTAGTTTTAACAGTGTTACGTTCGATATTAATTGTAAGCTGAGATTTAGATGTTCTTATCTATAAATTAAACCAATGTTTAGAATATGTTTTAATTCTTGTTTATTCACTTTTCAAGGTTTCAAGGTTCATAAAAACTACCTCTTTTATTATTTCCTTTTCTTTCTTGTGCACCATTCATAAAACATATTACAAAAAATTAAAACACAATAAAAAAGTGGGGAATATTTGAATGAAATGGTGAATAAACCAAAAATAGCTAAAGAAAAGTGGGCTAAATAAATAATAAAACACAAAAACAACGCAACTCAAGGTGAAATTCTGACGATTGCGATCTTACAATAATAATAATAATAATAATAATAATACTGGCAGTAAATAAACTGTTTTCGATTCTTTGGATTTTTTGTTTAAACATTAAAGTATAAGAAATCCATAAAGACAATGCAAAAGGAAACAGTAATAAAAAACAAGAGATTTCAGAATATTAAATACATATATTTTTGGCGCTCATTATTGCCAAATAATTAGGTTTTATACACCGTTTTTAATTTACTTTTGGTACATCAAATGAATTTTTAAATGCACCCGCTTAAAAAATTAAAAATTGTTTCGAGCGGAACTTTTTTCAAATAATAAATAAATAAACATATAAGTTTCAATGAATATCTTTTTATGTTTCACGGAAATTACGAAATTCTATATAAAAAAATTGTATACACAAAACAACAAAAAGTCCACTAATTTATTAAGTTCTAGCAAATCTGCTTTGGATACTTCATTCATTTTTAATTTTTGTTATAGGAAACTATAGTTAGTTAGTTAATATTATTAGTTATCAAATATGTATACACTTCGAAACGAAAAATAACAGTTCTGCCCCACTGTAAGCGGCATGAAAGAAAGCAACGTTTCACCTGACCAAACAGCAGCTTGAAAGAAATTTCTGATGGATAGAAAGGCAACAAGAGAACCTTCTGCTGTAGCGTTTCTCGCTCACATTTCTCGGATCAGTTGAGCTGCTGACGATGAATACGAAAGTCGCTGTTGTTGCCGTTTCCATAGCGCTCTGTTTTAGAATCACTTCCACGGAGTGTCGCAGGGTGCCGCAGCCTCCGCCGGATGTTGAAGAAGAGCTGCAAGTAGGTCAAAGTTTCCCCGGAAACCCGTCTGTAGTCGCAAATGGTAGGTAGAAGTTGTCGTATATCGTTCAATACTCTTCGCTCTGTTACAGTTCATATCTCAGGTCCTCCCTGCCTCGTTGACATCCAAAAGGAGCTGCCGACGGGGAGTGCAGGTCAACCTGTCTACCTCGTCCCCAACACTTCACTCTACTGGCTGCCGAACGACGACGGATTCCTGGAGGTACCGCGTGGTGCCAGCATTGAGCTTTACTGCAGCTCAGCGTTCCGCACTGTAACAAAGTCAGGTGTTCATCTGAAGCTTTCCAGCGCCAGTCAACAACGCAGCCTTCGTCCCATCTGCCTGCACGATCGCACCTTCTTCTGGCAGGGCGAGGAGTACGAATTCAGAGACTTCAGCTGTTCGCAGCCACCCAAATATTGGGTCGAACACACGGGCTTCCCCTGTGCGAACGGCAGCGCCTCTGTCTATAGTGTTGGCTTCAATGCCACTCGGCGACGCTACGTCGAAACCATGCAAATATGTCACGATGACAAATCACTGCGTACGTATTACGCAAAGCATCGGCTGCTACCAGCCAATCTGCATTTTCAGCGTCACGTCAAACGTCTGAACTTCAGCAAAGCCGGTCACTTTAAGGCGCACAACGTCAACTCTTTTTACTCTCTGCCCAATCAGCAGCAGCAACTGACTGCAGCGCTGCTCGGCGTAAACGCGGACGCAAATGCAACATCTGTGTACTTCGATAATGCAACTTTGTTTCTCGCACGCGGCCACCTCGTTGCGAAGTCGGATCAAATTTACGCCAACCAGCAACGCTCGACATTCACGTTTTTCAATGTGGCTCCTCAGTGGCAGAGCTTCAATGGCGGTCACTGGGCGCTGCTGGAAGATGAGGTGCGTAAATTTGTGGCAAAGGCTCACTTGGATGTGGATAGCTACACGGGAACCTGGGGAACACTGCAGATTCCTTTTACCTCACCTGCCCCAGTTAAAGGTCCGTTTTACTTGAGCTACGACGATAACAACAACGGATTGCTGCCTGTGCCTTCGCTTTTCTACCGTCTCCTCGTGGACCGCAATCAGCCGAAGCGTGGCATCGTTTTGATTGGGGTGAACAATCCTCATGCTACGCTAGAGCAGATACAGAACGAATACCTGATTTGCAACGACATTAAAGAACACATAAATTGGCTGAACTGGATAAGGAACACAAACTTGAAGAAAGGTTACCTTTATGCATGCGAGGTACCGGATTTCCTGAGTGTGCTGAAGTCTGAATTGCCACAAAAACTGGCGGAGGTAAAGGACATTTTGAAGGAATCGATAGAAATTTCAATGTGAACATTTAATATAAAATTGGAAATAATAAAAATCGTCATTTATTGCATCTATGTTTTCTATAAAATTGCTTGAATGGTCTTTAATATAAGAGTCTTTAATCACACGCAATCGATTTCAAAGTCCGTGGCATGTGTTAAAAATCAGTGACGTTGGAGTTTCTCCTCAAGTTTATGAAAAATATTTTAAAAAACCTTAAAAAAAGAAGTACCTAAATAAAGATAATGTATATATATTAATTGAAAAATCTTACTGATAAGAAAATCAGATTAATAAACGTTATTATTATGGTGCTATTCTTAGTGAAGGTTTCTGGCTGTCCCTGGATAATGACCGCTTCGACCTACGGATAAGCCAACATTTATAAAAGCAGAGAAGCTTCGGTGCAAACTGAGCGCGATACATTCGCTTTAGAGTGCAGAGAAGTTCTTTCATACCAAATCATTTCGAAAAAATGTTTCAATAATTCGCTGCCGTGATAAAAAAGATACAAATCAGTCACCAATCTTGAGGAAGCAAAAACTTGTCAAGCAAAAACAATAAGACAGCAGAATTAGAATTAGGTAAGTGCCGCCGAATCTTATCAGTTGGAAGGTGTTTAAAAAGAACACCTTCAGCGGTATGAAGACGCGTAACACCACTCAGACTTGAAGCTCCATGAAGTCAACAACGATTCTCCTCCTGCTTGGAATATGCTGCTTCGTGAGCAGTCGATCGGCTTATGTCGGCCACCTGCCAACAACTCAGACCTTTCTGCTCGAACAACCTGTTCGAAAGTCTGTAGAGCAGCTCATAGACGAATCGGTAGATGAGCCTGTAGAGGAGCTGATAGAGGATGCTGTAAAGGAGCGCGTGGAGGAGCTGACAGAGGAGACTGTCGAGTGGTTCCAAAAGAGCAACTTCAATCTTTCAGTGCTGAATGAAGTGAGGCAGGAGCTTAAGTTGCCGTCTGCGGATGCCATTGGTTGTTGAGCGCTTCTTTTGCTTGCAATTGAAATTCTTAATATTCGATTTTCCCTCAGGTTGTTCCTTTCCCATAAAAGGTAATTTGAAGTCACCTTCACCGCTCTTCATTAGGCCGGGCTCGGAGCAGTTCTATCCCTTCTCTGTCACTGGCACAATCGAGGTTCCGGCCAGAGAAAAGGTCGAGTTGTACTGCAGCCAGCGCTTCGCCGCACCACTCTCAGGACAGTTTCACGTCGCCACCTGCGTCGGCGGCACCAAATTCCGCATCGCTGATCGCAACTACGACATCACCGCAATTGCTTGCTCCAACTGGCCGAAGTTTGTTGGCAAGAAAACAGGCAGCTCCTGCAACGGAGGCACGACGCTTGTCGATGTCGGCTTCCCGCTGAATAACAGCCGTTTTCTCAGCGCTTATCAAGTGTGCTTCAATGAGTTGGAGGAGGTCACTCGCTATGCGTATCACAGACTGGAGCCCGGCAACAATTACTTTGAGTTGGGCATCGACCGGATTCAGTTTGCGACGGGCGGCTTTTTTGGAGGCCGCAACGCCAACAGCTTCTATACGCAATCCTCGCAGTTGCAGACGTTGAATGACACTCTCGGCGGCGGCGCGGAGAAGTACTTCGATTTCCGGCGTGGCCTCTACTTGGCCCGCGGTCACTTGAGCGCCAAGGCCGACTTCGTGTACGGCACTCAGCAGCGGAGCACCTTCCTGTTCATCAACGTGGCGCCGCAGTGGCAGTCCTTCAACGGCGGCAACTGGATGAAGGTGGAGGATGGACTGCGCTCCTGGGTGTCGAAGCACGGGAAGTTCGTGTCGTGCTGGACAGGCGTGTGGGGAGTGGCGACGCTGCCGAATGCCCTCGGTGTTCCCACAGCCTTGTACCTCGCCCACGACGACAACAACAATGGATTGATTCCTGTTCCGCGGCTGTACTTCCGCGTGGTGATTGAACCCATCTCTGGCAGGGGCGTCGTGCTGATAGGCGTGAATAATCCGCATCTTACACTGGCTGAAATCCAAAAGGATTACGTGATCTGCTCGGATGTCAGCAGCAAGATTTCGTGGCTCAAATGGAGACCGGCCGACATTCTGGCCGGTTACTCATACGCCTGCGAAGTGGACGACTTCCGAAAACGGGTGACTCATCTGCCAAACTTCCACGTGACTGGGCTTCTGTATTAAAAAACAATAAAGCATTTCAAGGCCAGACAAGAGTAGCGAAGTATTTATTTAGGTTATTAAACGCTTCTAAAATAACATAAAAAAATGAAGTAAAATATGAGAAATTCGTAAAAACATATTGAAATTTAAATAATTAAATATATTATTTATTAATATTATTAATAAGAATAACAGAAAAGTTGAATGCTTTTAAATCTTTTGCTTAATTCGAATCACATTCTTTTGTCGATGTGAAACTTATTAGTTAAAAGAATTGTCCTTAATCTGTCGAATAAATCAATACGATTAAAATAGAAAATGTTCATTAAAATAGTAATGAAAACATTCCAAGGAAAATAAATATAATTAAATTATAGTGGATAAAACAATAGCAAAAAGAACAATACGAAATTAATTTGTAATTTGTAATTTTTTCTAAAAAGTTCAGTTGTGCAATAAAAAAATTCGTTCTTTTATGGTAAAAGATTTCAGACAAGGAATTAACAATAGAAAATTAAATTAAAATTTGATAAAAAAACCAACATCGGCTACCAAAACAATAACAAAAAAGTCGACTGTTAAAAAGAATTTTTGTTCAATTTGTCTTTAGTGCGAATTAAACTGCAAGTATTTCGAATTAAGAAATCTTTTAATACAAAAATGGACGCAAACAAGTAAAATAAAAAGAAAGGAATCAAATTAGTTGCTTAGTTGCCAATAAAAGCCGAGAGATGGATGAAAAGAAAAATTAAAAATCTAACAGAAAAAGCAAAAAAAAGAAAGCTAAATCTAACTACAGCGAAAATATTTCATTTATTTTAGCTGCGACATCAGCTGTTCTTGTTGGCGTGCAATTGTTTGTTCATATCGCTTCGTTGTAATTGCAGTTTTCTTCTTTTCTAATTTTCCTTTGTCTGGCGAAAATCATCACATGCATCGCTCGGTTGACGGCGACAAAACGCGACGCCACGCGAAACGCAGATTGAGCTCAAGCGCTGACCACGATGTGTGTGCGCGAGTGTGTGTGCATTTGCGTGTTGAGTGCAGTGGGCACAACATTACAACAAGAAAAATCTTCTATGCGAATAATTCTAAATTCGTATTTCTTTTTAAAACGACATATTTTCGAAGCGTTTTTTATTTCGTGTTGCCGTGTGTTGTCGGACTTCAAAATTCGCCTGCGAACGAATTTTAGTTAATAGCTCGATGAGCTAAAAGCAAGATGGCAAACAATTTATAGTCTCCGCTGTTGACTGACGTCGGTTGGTGTTTTCGTGTTCGTCACTGTTGAAAATCTGAAATAAAAACGAAAACAATAAACAAAAGGTATTTAAATATAACACATCAATTGAATAAATATCGAAAAATTCAAAAATAACCGAGCTGAGAACAATCGGCTGCGTTCGTGCCGTAGGTGAAGTCGTCAAATTGCGCCGCAGCAGTGAAAGTGTAAAGCAAAATAACTGTTGTAAAGTTTTTGAGAAGTTCTTTTTAAAAGCAGTTATTAAATAAAAAATTAAGCCCAAGTTTTAAGAAAGTGAAGTAAAGCAGTGAAGTGAGCTTCGAACATCTGTGTTTAAATTTTACAAAAGTGTTTAGAATAATTATTGAAAAATATGCGAAAAATCATATAAATCGCATCATAGACACGAGCACACGAAGATTATCAAATAAATGCAACAAAATTACATCAGAACTTAAAATATAGACTAGAATATTTCTTGATTTTCTGCCGTCTATTTTTACGATCCACTCAAAAATGGATTTCTTTTTCGACCACTCTTCGCATCGCAACAGCGCCGGCATGGAGAAGGACTCCGATACCGAGGACGACAGCGGCATCGCCGAGGAATTCAGCTCGGGAACGAATTCAGCAGCTTCCAGTACAACGACCATCAAACGTGTCACCTTCGACGAGGAGTCGATGCAGCAGCAGAAGCTGATGCTGCAAAAGGAACGCGATGAAAGCAACAATTTCAATGAGTTCTGTGAATATTGGTGAGTTCTTCAGTCTTTGTTTATTTCTTGGTAACAAATTGAACATATAAATCTATAAAAAAGTATCCAAAAATAAACATCTTCCCTTCAATTCTTTTAAAGCATTTCGAATTACCTTTTTAATCCATTTCACAGTTTTTCTTAATTGATAATTAATATTTTAACGATTCCCACACTCTTTAAAATAAGAATTAAATACCAATTAAATATAAATAAAATATAAACGCCATCTACGGCCAAAATTGAGTAATTAAAGTGGATGAAAATAGCAAAAATAAAATGTGAAAGCAGAAAATAAAATCAATGTTATTCTGTGAACATTTAAAGTCAAATCGACGACAGGTGCTCGTGCTTAATAATAATTAAATGAATACTCGGTGTTTAAAGAGATCATTAAATAGACATAATTTACGGAAAAGACATAAAAATACGGAACCACAAAAAGAACGGACAGAAAGATACAAGCTGCACCTTAACGCCAAAAAGTCTAAAGCAAAACGAATTTCGAATTCGATTCTAATCGGCTGCATTAAACACTCGAAGATCATTTAAATGAATTCGAAAGCATTTCACTGTTCACTGCTTGTAAATCACTCGCTGACCTGTCTTCGTTTTGACGTAGAAATATTGTTTAAATGCTCGCAGAATGACAAGTAACGTCACTTTAGTTCTGCGCCATGTCAAGGAATAACCAGAAAATAAATCAAACCACCAAAGACAACCCACAAAAACGTAAAATTAAATTCTGACATAAATAAATTTGACATCCTTTATTAGCCAAATAGGAAGAAAGACAGAAGAAAGTGCACAAATGTCAAGTCGATTTAAATGCTTGAAAAAGTCTACTTAAAATCTTGTCTGCCTTTTAAAAGTCTATAAAATTAAATTGGGTAAAAGAAAAACGATAAAAACCGAAATATAAAATGTTAGAAACAAGTTTATATAAAAGACAGGATTTTGGATGTGATTAGATTACAAATGGAATGGAAATCGCATTGATGTCAGTACTGAAATTATTCAACATTATAAACTTTATTCCTCGCAGCTTTAAAATTAAATGTTCGCTAGTTAAACGAGCACACTTCACTGAAATGAATTATTAAAACATTATTTTAAATAATCTTTTGTGTTGTGACAGTATATAGAATAATTTTATAAGCAAAGCTATGATTTTGCGTTGTGAAAATCGAATTTACAGCACAAACAATTAAAGTTGTGATTAAAAATATCCATCTACGTACGTTTTCACTCTGTATAAAGATTGGCAATTGGCCATAATTGAAAATACGATCGCAGAAAGAAATTCTGTTTCATTTGTAGCTAAATCATTTCATTCGTCTTTTACCATGTTCAGTGATTTCGATTTGCGTTCAATTTGAAAAGACGAACTTTTCCAGAAATTCTCTTCTTCAGCTTCTCTTCTTCAGCGATTTTTGCACTTTTAAATCATTAAATTAAAATAGTCATTTGTAAGTCAGCAGAAAATTATAAAATAATTTTCAACTGAACCTTTAATAAATTTATTTTAAGGCTATTAAATGAAAATATAGCACATGACCTTTATTTCGACTGAATAAATCGTTAATTAATCCATTTGTCATTGAGCGGGGATCACCTCACCTTAATAATCAAAAATAATTAGTTTCAATTTAAATTTGCAAATTAATTTATTATAGAATTTGTCTAAATGGCAGCTGCATTTCTTTAATGACGTTCGAAACACGCAGTAAAATAATAAACAGAAAATTTAACTAAATTGAAATAATTTAAAATAAACAAATAATAAATAAAACTAACAATAATTAGAATTAGAAATAAAATAATATTTGCCATAACAATATCAATAATAAGAAAAAAGAAAATACAAATAAAATTTAATAAATAAAAATTAAGTAATTATTAAATTTAATAAACTGAAAATGCATTTTAAAGTTTTTCATCACATTTACAATGTGCAACGTGAAATAGAGGAGTTAATGATTTCTGAAACAAAATAATAATAATAATAGAAACTATTAAAATCCTAAGATATGAATAAGTTTATTTTACTGAGTGTTTTTAATGAATGCACTGATTTTGATGACATTTGATATGAAAATATTTTGAGTCTTTGGACTGAACAGAAATTACTGAACATTTAAAATACTAATAATTTTAAAACTACGAGACATGGAGCATTATTGGAAATTTATGTGCTTTAATGGCAAACATTTCCAAGTGAGAAACTCCACCAGTAAAACTATGCTTCTGTTTGTCAACGTTTTTACGAATTTATCTTTAAATTTGTTGTTGCGAAATGTTGTAGTATTTTTGCAGATACGAGAATCACCATATATAGTACATTCATCTTTATAAAATTGCAGAATGACTCATCTTTTGTCTGCATCTAAAAGCAAATATTTTTATTTGAATTTTTTTCATTAATTTCTCTCATTCGTAGCAATGCACTCAGGCGACATTCGGCGGTTTTCGGTGTTGTTTGAAAGAGCTGCATTATTCAAAATATTATAATAAATTCGGTTCATTTTGTTGGCTCAATGATCTGTCTGTTAATAGGGGGTTCCTTGCGGTGTTTGTTTATTTAAACCTCCTCACGGGGTTTTTCTTAGACCACCTGCTGTCCACATCAAGAATTTTAAATGCAATAAACGAAAAATATATTTCAGTTTTAACTAAAAAATTGCAATTTATTAATTTATGGAACTCACACAAAGCGTGAAATATAAACGAAATTCCTTTTAGTGATTATTTATCAATCTTTATAAAGTAAATTAAAATTGCAAACAATTTCTTGATTATTGAAATTGAAATATTATTGATTATTGTATAAATATCAAATCAATCAATCAGGCAATAATCAAACACCGAATTAGAAACAAATTCCAAAGAAATTAATACGAGTTGGCAACTCTTGAAGCACTGAGTACATTTTTATATTTTATTTTTTACATTGTAGCGCTCGGCGACTCTGCGTTTGGTAAATTTAATTGCGTTGATTTCTTGTTAGTTTTTTCTGTGTTTTTCTTTTTGGCTAATTATGTCTTATGTTGTCGTGATATTTCTTAAATTAGCATCCTGTCTCCGCAAAAGGCAACGATATATATTTCTAAGGCAGCCGCTGCTGCTGATTCTTTCTTGGAACCGCTTTTTTACAGGATAGCAATTAAATGGTTCGTTCTCTGTGCAACTTTGTCGTTGTTGCGTTCAGGTCGGTTTGCTTTGCGGTTGCTGTTTCCTTATTTCGTCATGTTCTGGATGAAAGCGTCTATTTTTATACTCTTTATACTTGAGTTTTCCCTCTCTAATAATAAAGCAATTATATATAAAGGAATCAGATGAATCAGAAGTGTGTTTTTTATGTGTTTATTTTGAAAACCATGACTTGAAAAGGAGAGAAACGAAGTAGAATATCTCCAAAAGTAATTTCTTTTTTTTTATTATAAAAAATCCTTTTATAAAAAAGCAAAATTAGTTTTGAAGCAAGACCACAAGCAGTAATTAAATTGCTTTTATAGATAAATTGTAATTCTAAATATAATTAAACTTTAAACAATTTTTTTTAGCAAATTTCATTGCATTTCTGAATTGAGATGTTCCATTTTAATTACACTGAATCTACGAATCTTTAGCATCTGTTCATTATTAAGCAAAATGTTTGCACAATCTGTTTTTGTTTGTACAAAAGCAGAAACAACAAAAAAGTGATTTCTTTTATTGCAATAAATTCAGTGCAAATAATAAATAAATCAACAAAGCGATTCGAATTGATAATGAACACGAATAAATCAAATGAATGATGAAATGTTAAACGTAGAATGTTTTCATTAGAAAATAATTTAGAAAAATAACAAAAGTTAATAGAAAAATAATAATTTTAAAATGTATAGAAAGAATATATAAAATTATATTAATAAAAAAATTTATAATATAACAAAAAATTATGTAAATTAAATGAACTGAATTAAAATCAGTTAATAATCAACAACTCTCAATTTAACAAATTGATTACATTTCATGGTAAAAAACTCCAATTTTTAAATTCTCATTTAATTTCATTTTTAAGGTACTATAAAACTTCTTCGAACAGAGTCGAAAAATAGATTCAAAAGCTGTCAGCTGTAAACTGTTAATTGCTTAATTAGTTTTTAATATTATAAAATGTATTTAAAACTTTTCTATCGCTTCGCTTCACAGCAAAACTCTTTTCTTTGAACTGTGTATATTTTGCGTTTATTATTCTCAAAATGCACATTTGTTCTCGCACACAAAGAAAACCGCGAAATACATTCATCGATCACTCGTTGGGCTTTCAAAACACCAACAACAACGATTCAATTCTCACTTCACGAGACCAAAATTGAGATGTCTGAAAATCGTTTTTCCCCTTCTGCTTATTTTCCATCTCTCGCTTTCCTTCTCGGTCGTTTTCGCTCTGCACATCGGCAGCTGTTTTCTCTGAGAAGCAGTAAAAAAGCGTTTTCGGCTTTTTCTTGGCTGACATCGAATTTTGAAAATGTTCATTTTTCCACATTTTCAATTTTTCTGAAACTGATTCGCACTCATTTTCGTGTTTGTGTTCGTCGTTGCTTCAGGTGCTTTTCATTTCGTCTCTGAGCCGTCATTTTTCAGTTGTTTCGCTTGACGACAAAATTATTTCTAATTTTTATTATTATCATTAAAATACATTCGAAATTTGTAAACATTTCTTCAGTTTGTGTGTGCGTAGAGAACCAAGCAAACGCTTTGTCAACATTTTATTTACAATTTTTAATTAATCTGTGGAATTTTTCTCAGCTGAAAACAATGAACAAAATGGATTAAATGAAGAAAGTGTTTGTTGTTGCAGTTGCGTGAGTGCCAACCTTTTGCGTATTACATTTTTTTTTTAAATATAAAAAATTCTTCACATTCGAAAGAATTGTCACCTGTACAAAGTTTATTAAACTCTTAAACGAAAACTTGAGGTTCTGAAAAATTCAAAAATAACGCATTTAAATTTGATATATGTGAATGCATCGTTATAATTTGAAACGCATTGAAAATGTAGTTATTTCTTTATGCAGCCAAAAACTAAAGGTAAAAAGTTGAATTTATTTAATATAGTCCATTATATATTATAAAAAAAGTTGCAAACTTTGTTTTCATTTGCCGCAAAACTTATGTATTTTTTGCATATTACATTACAAGTAAATTTAAAATTAATTAATTAGAACATTGGAAATTGTCTCTAATGTATAAATAATAATATTTTAATATAAATATAGTATTTTATACATCATAGAAATAAATATGACAATCAGATTTACGACATGTTTTCCTTTAATGCATTCCAATGATGAATTAGCCAATGATAGACCCACAGAAACGCATCGTAACGCATGCCAACGCGCCCCAACGCATATTCTAAATTCTTAATTATAACGTTAAATTTACAGCGGACGAACCAAGCGATTACTTGAACCATTTTAAACATTTTGATAACTAAATTATCACCAACAAGTTATACATATATATGTATTATGTGTTGTATTTTATGTGTTTTATTGAAGCACATATCAAAAGATATCGAATATGAACACATCCTCGACCCACTTCAGTTCTAAAAACAATCGAATTCGTTTAAATGAAAACTAAATTGTTTTTAGTAGTTTTCTCATTAGTATTGAAAACATATTTTTTGCTCTTGTAACTTTCTGCATTGAAATTATTTTTGATCATCTGCCGTTTCAGTATTTTTTGCAACGGAAATTCATTAGGCAATCTTTTGATTACTGATACCATCGCATTGTATAAATCGATGTAACCTATTTTCGACACTCCGTTTCAAACATCGGCACGTTTTGATTAGAAAGAGAAGAAAGAGCTTCTTATTCATTCGAATTCATATCTAATTTCATGGTTCGAGTTCCTCCGGATCTAAATTAATTTCGTTTGCAAACTGGAACATATCATTGAATAGGATTAAACAGGGAAAAGTAGTCTCAGCAGCAGCAAAACTTTGATATCGGTCGTAGTTATCGGTTCCATGCTTTAGGATCGTAAGTTCTTATCTAAATTTAATATCCAAATAGTCATTTACGCATATAATTACGTAGTAGGAAATAATTTATTAAAGAAATAATTGTGAAATTTCATTTTCGTCAAACCAAAGAATGGATTTTCTCCAAACCAGATTCAGAAAACCAAACAAGCCAACAAAAACAGTCAAGCAAAAAAATTAAAAAAAAATATTTATATAAGCAATGTTCGCTTTGATAAGGCAAAATAAAATTAAAAAACGTCAAAATATAACAATTCAAATAATTAATCACTTAAAAGTGTATAAAACCTACAACGAAAAACGTCATTGAGCAATAACATATAAAATAATATACACAATTTTAATTCTTTCAAGAGTCCGGAATTCTTATTTATCACAAACAGCATCTTGTGAGATTTGAAAATAAAATTAATTCATAAATTTAAAATAAAGCAAAATAAAATGAAATCACACACAACAAATAAAACAAAAAAAAATACGTTGCGGAGGAGGAAACACGCACTTTAGTCAATGTCAATTGGAACCTGGCCAAATTTCGAAGATTTTATTTCACGAAAACTCATAAAATACGGAGAAAATTTAAGTCTTATTTATTTTGGAAAACAAAAATTGCGATTTTGCACAATATCAACGCAGTTTCATACGGACAACAGACAATACATAAAAACATACGTTTTTTTAAGATGTATTCTACAAATATTTAAGCCATCCAACGGGGCCACTTGCGTATCTCATTCCACAAATTAGTACCGGGGCATTCAGTCGATCTAACTTGACGGTGACCATGCAGAATGTAGTTGGGAGTGATTTGCTGGCGGCTCACTGCGGTGTCCAGCAGACTCTTTGCAGCGAAAATCTGAGCCGCATTAGGTTTTTCCGCTGATTGTAGATCCGGTTGAGAAACGACAGATCAGGAACTTATCGACTAGATTACTTACTGTTATAGTTGCCTATGAAGCAGATACCCAAGCTAATTTCGTTCCAATCTTTCGCATGAGCTCCCCTGACATTCCAGCCGCGACCTTCGTAGACTCTTCCATCCCCACCAATCACAAAATTATATGCGATATCGTCCCATTTTAAGTTGTTCTGGTGATATTCCTGCAATATTCGCATCTGCTGCTCACATGCAGATTCGTTGGCACAGAATGAGCCGGCGGAATGATGAATTATAACATAGTTTAAGCTGTTGGACAATGGCGATGTCTTTCTGGCCGCATGTCCTCCCCAATCTGATTTGCTGATGATGGTAACACCAAGGACAGAAGTAAGATTGGTCAGAAGAACTGCAAGTAGCGAGAAACAGAGTAACGTCGCCTTCATACCGTGGATTTCGATTGATTTCTAATAATGGACTAATTCAATGGAAATTAGTCAGAACTTTTATATACCGAATCACTCTATTATTTAATCTTATTGAGTTTTATTGTAGCCTATGAGCGTAGAATTATTGTAGTCGTAAATTAGCACGCTCGTTGATATGTTTCCGTTTTAATCACTCGGGGAAGAACTTTTCTATAATGATAACATACAGTACGTATTAAAGTAGGTGCATTTTTTATAGTTTACTAAAAATCAAACGATTAAGAACTAGTTAACTAGTGTTCTACATTTATTTATTCATTGATGCAATCAAATACAGTTTCCGAAATTTAATTCCCTAATTAGTTTTCTTATTCTCTAAATTTATTGGAGAAATGAAAATAAAATAAGTTAAATATTAAATATTATCCTGCGTTTTACAATTGTTTCTACGCCTTCACAATTCCTACAACTGATAAAAATTCGTATTATCTTTTAAATGTTTTTATTCCATTTTCTTGAATCTAAAGTTGACTTAAATTTCGTAAGATACGTTTCCTTCATACTGGAAAACCGCTCTTTCATAAGAGCCTTTACCGAATCGTCAAAATCCTCCGGTACTTCTGAATCGTACTGTGCATCTTCAGGAACATCGACCAATTTGTCGCTTTCAAGCAAACGTTCAACTTCTTTCGTGCTCATATTCAGTTCTTTTGCTAAGGATAAATCATCAATAATTTCATTGAATATTTTTACCAAAGCTTTCAACTTTTTCACACATGATTCAGTACATTCATATTTCTCCGCTTGAAGAAGAAGGCTTTCAATTTCTTTTGTACTCGCCTTCATTTTTTTTGCCAAATATGAATTAATTTTTTTTGAGTCGAAGCCAAATTTCTTCGCTGACTTTAGCAAATCTTCATATAGATCAGTGACTTCAATAGAAACTTTTTCGACTACATTCGGTTCATCAGGATCTTCGTCATTCAATTTTTCGGTATCCTGCTGCGGTTCGTCCTTTAATAAAAACTTCTTAATAGGCATGTTGTCCACTGCGGCAATTAAAGCGCCTAATTTATTGAAAATAGCATCTGTCGCATCATTTTGTACATTTTCAGGTTGCAAATGGTTTTCAAACTTTTGTCCAAGGGACAGTACTAATGATAAAACTTTATCAAGTATTTTATCCTTCGCTACTACATCAGGTTCCTCGAACAAAATAACTATTGGATTTGGAAAGTTTTTTATTTTTGCATTTTATTTCCTCAAAAACAAAATTTTATTTATGATCCTTACCATTTTCGTAGTCCTCTTCTGAAACCGGGTTTCCAAGGACAAAACAGGGTAAAAGTGCTCCCAGCAGAAATACAACTCCGATATTCTTAACGTTCATTGTTCCATCAAATAAAGAACGAAACTGAAGCCTTTTCAGACAAGCTTGAAATTTTATGGAAAAACCTGACGTCTAAAACGAAAAAATTAAATATTTATAAAGTAAACTATATTGTATATTATTTCCGTATCACTTGATTCCACAAAAGTTTTTGTTAAATGAAATTATTATTTGACGAACAAACAAATGTGTTTTGGTATATTCACGTATTTCAACAATTTCATCAACGCACAATATTAAATAAAACGTGTTATCATATTTAAAGTGCCAGACTAGAGCTGAAACTCCACGACTAGGCTTCAAGTGTTTTCGAAACTAATTCGACATGATAGCACGATTTAGATATAGCTTGGAATATTACTCAGTGCAAGAGCAGTTCATAAACAAAAACTATCGCATCAG
This sequence comes from Thecophora atra, assembly GCA_937620795.1. NCBI lineage: Eukaryota > Metazoa > Arthropoda > Insecta > Diptera > Conopidae > Thecophora > Thecophora atra. Next base: position 66,393,149 of record OW569397.1, on the reverse strand, counting down.
TTGATCATGGTATCAATTAGCAGCATTGTGGGGAAGCTACGAATCTGGAATCACTTGGATTTCATAGATTTGTTTGAAAAAAAGTCATCTAGATACATGGAAAAATTCATTTATTTATTTTCAACCTATTTCGTAGATAAGTTCTTTCACAAAACGCCGACACGATTTATCTGGGAAAATTAAACTACAAAGTCTGAAAACTAAGTTACATTCATATAATTAAATTACTTACATTATGACTTTTGTTTTTTACTTTACTAGATTTATTAATTACATGTTACTTTATCCTAAGATCTTGGTATTACTGATAGTATATGATCTATGGATTAGTGAAATATTTGGTATGTTTTGCTCTTCGTTGGAGCTTGTTTGTAGCCCCCGTTATTTAACTTCGACTTCTTACTCAATCGTTTCAATAGTATACCCTCTCTATGCTTCCAGAATTTTTCGATACTCCTTATCGCTTCGTTGACGGCTTCATTTACCGTCTCTGTCACTGCATCTTCGAATAAACCTCCTAGCATTCTTTCAGCTGACTTCAATACTCTCTTTACTTCTTCCAACAATACCTCTCTTTCCATATCCTCTTCTCTTTTTGGCTCTCCGCCAAACAAATTTATAACGGCATCCTTAATTCCAAACAAGTCCAAAACACCAGTGATAATTGAACCCCCGGGCAGACAACTCACAAGACTTTCCACTACGCCATATACAGCAGAAACAGTATCTCTGGCATCATAAAGAACATCTTCAGGTGCATCGTATAATAGTTCTGTTTTAAGATACTCTTTAAACTCGTTTGGATAACGCAATTTTGCCAACGGTAAATGCTTCGGTATAATTTCAAATAGTGGCGCTAATTTATTATGAAATTCATCGAAAGTGAGCTTGGCACCAGTATCACTCTTCGTTTCAATAAGAGGAGCTTCAACCGAAATTCCTGTTACAAGGAAAGAAAACTGTAATAGAATTTTCTTGCATAGGCTTAGGTCTGCACCCAACACTATTTGGACAGTATTTGGCCTTACCTTTGAGTCCATATTGCGGTGTTCCACTGATTAAGCACGTCAGCTGAGTTACGATCGCCAAAATAAATTCAAAGTTTTGGCGCTTCATTGTCAGCTTTTCGGGAAATACAAATGAACTGTTGTTTTATAAAACAATTTCGCCTTTTTATAGGATAGTCTGCTTTATGTTTTAAAAGTTGGCAATATTTAGTTTCTATTAGCTTTCGCAGTAAATATGTTTAAGATCGTTCCCGTTTTTTTATTTTTTTTTTCTCTGCTTTCTTTATTTACATAAGTTATTTAATTATATACATATGTAGATATTAATAAAAGTTTGATGAAAACGCTAAAAAAATATTTGACAACCCTAAAACGAGTAAAATCTTTTGGGCCATGGCAATAGGTTTGGTATCATTTCTCCGAAGTTGGTTCAACTTTTATATAATAGCTTTAATAAAGAGTTATATATATTTCTACCAGACTATCGTCCGTATAGTGATATATATGAACAAAGATTAAATTTCCTTGCAAGTTTACGGTTTATTTGCATATATTTTGTAGCTTTGTTGTATAAATGTCCACTAATTGAAATTTGGATGCACTGCTAAGGCTTAATATACGAATTATTTCATGAAGAGTTATGAGATTTCATGCAAATATTAATGTCATCTTTAAATACATCAAACTCTCATCGGTTTCCTTCTCACTCCAACTTAAAGAAAATGTTGCCAATATTGGAACTCCTCTCCGACCTGCTCATGATGACACGTGAAACTCGTTAGGTTAGAGTTCTGACCACTCTGCAAAGTACAGTAAATAGTTATTGGAACAGCGAATCTTAGATGTCTAATTTAATATATGTACTTAAATTAGTTTTTCTGGAAACAAAGTTTTTCATAAGGAAAACTAGTAAAGGTATCTTCGGGCCGGTCGTAGTTAACATACCGCACATCAGACGAACGATATATTATTCTTCCTTCTTCTGTTAATGCAGTATATATCAAAAGGTTTATATATATACAATTTATTTTTCACGTGATGCGATGATTAGAGATTAAAATTTCAACTCGAATTTAAGCTTACAATCTGAAAAAATTTTAGCACCGAAGAATTCTTATTTATTATAAAAAGTAGGCGTGGCATTCCTCAGATTTTTTTTTTCTTCTCAATTCGTTAAAATTTTAATTAATTAATTTAGAATCGAAATTAATCGTATAATAACTTATTATCTTCTGGAGATCTCTTTATTCATACAATAAATAAAAGGCTTTTGTTCATAATTCCAATTAAAGTTTTTAATTAAAATTAAAAACATACTAAGAAATTGTTAACTAAAATTGCGAATTAAAAATCAGTTAAGTATATTTTTATATTATTTTATATTAATTGTTTTTTATATTATTTTATTTTTATATTAAAGAACTGAAAGATTTTTGCTGAAACATTGCGATTTTTCAATTGATACAAGCAAAGGTAAAAGATGAAATGTTTTATAGAAAGTTTTTTTATAAATCTTATAAATTATAAGTTATAATATACATTTACTTCCAAATTAATTAAAATCTTTTTAATCGATTTTTTTTTTCATCTACTTAAAAAATATCTCTTAATATTTGGGAAATTTCATTACTTATAATGAAGAGCTCTTCTTCATATACATATAATTTTAAGATAGATTTTAAGCTTCATCGATTAATTTTTCTTTGTTTTTTATAAATTACCATTGTGCCATTTTTTTTAGCATGTCTTTAAGTAATTCATATCCGGTGTATTACTGGATTGCTGACGAACAAGCTTAAAAATATAGTCAAGCACGCTTTCCTTCTCAACATTTGAAACATCCATCAAAATATTTTGTTTGTTGCTGTTTGTTTGTCTGCTGTTTTCAAAATATATTTAAGTTGTGTTTTAACAATGGTCCACATATCAGTGTACAAAGGCTTACCAAAAATTTCGTCGTTCAACTTTTTCTTATCTTTAGACCGCTCTTCTTTACAACTGATGCAATAACTCTGTATAGAGGTATTATTTCTAAAGGATTGTATTCAACTAATGATTTAAGTCCAGTTGAAGCGCCATGTTGCCAGAATGCTTTTCATGGGAGCTGCTAGCAAATTGTCTCTCAATATTTTCCGTAGTAAGGCATCAATTCTTATATTTAGGTAAAATCAAAATAAAAGATTACAAAAATTTTCAGATTTTGGAAGTGTCTTCCCTGCAGCAGTTTTCTCGAACAATTTTTCGATTAAAGTTCAAATGATTTTCCATTTTAATTTAGTTATTAAAAAATTTAATACTATGCTTACAATTTTTAGAGTCCTCTTGTGAAACCGTGTTTCCAAGGACAAAGAGAGGTGAACGAGCTCACAGCAACAGTAAAACTACGATATTCTTTAGATTCATTATGCCTTCAAGTTAAGCAATGACTAAATTCCATGAAAAAAATGTAGGTTCTTAAACCAACAACAGCTCGCCCTTCACTTGTTTCCACGAAACTGTTTATTTCATAACTTAAATTTTTATTAAGCTATTTGTTTGTACAAATATGTTTGTCAATACATTCGACTACTTCATATTTTCTTCTATTTTTGAATATTTATATTACTTTAACTTGGTAAAATAGAACATTAAAAATAAAAAAATAGCTTGTGCAATAAATGGTTAACCAAACATGATTGAAGAAAAACGTATCAAAAATTTCACAGTCGACTGATAAAAAACTTTTATTTATTGAAACGACGTCATATTTTTATATCCGTCGACTTTACGTCAATTCATGCTTGCGTAAATGTTGACAAGCTTTCAAAGTCTAATTCATGCCACCTCATATACCACTCAAATACCAACTAACTTCGCCAATCTATACATGTGGCTACTATTAGAGCAGAAACATGTAGCCAAAAAACCAAAAACACAAAAATTAGTACGCAGAGATATAATTACGCATCAACCTAAGGAAATGAGCGGCTTTGCGTGCAACGTTGCCCAGTTCTGCACGATCTTGACATTCTTGCACGATCTGAAGGAATCGTTGAATCCTGCACAACGTAAGAGAATCATCGAAGACATTTTGGTACAAATATCGTTTTGGTCTTTCAAGACACAATGCAGTACAGCGTCATCTACGTTGTCTTCAACTACAAAATTTGTAACAAAAACTGCAAATACCGCTTTTCCCTCTATATTGTGTTCTTTTTATTAATATAATTAAATTTATTTATTTTATAATTTAATTTCAAAAAATTGTCAATTAGTGATAAATTGTATTGGTACCTAGGTCAGCAGAAGCTACGTACATAGGTAATAAAACAGTCTAATCTAATGTAAAAGAAATAATAAATATTTTGATCAAATGGTTTGATTCTCTATTGGTTAAACCTCACATTAAGGAGATGTTAATTAACTTTTAAGTTGACTATAGAACTTCCTATAAAAACTTCTTTTAGAAATCTTACTTTATTATAAATATCATTTTATAAGCAATAATAATAATATAATAATAATTAATAAAAAATATGCTTAACTGAAATATTATTTTTTATTTTTAAATACGTCTAATTAAATTAATTTGAAAATTGTACGAATATATCTCTAAATTTCAATTGAAGACTAACTGTTGACAGCATCAGTTGAATGGTTCAAAGACGAATTAGTTAAAAGATCAATATATATGATATTTATATATATTATATCGTAAGATATACTCGTAGTAATGTAATATATATATAATATATCATAATATAATAAGATATATTACTGAATATAATATATAATAATATAGAATTATAATCCTGAACTTCAAGTTGAAATCCCAGTTGGATTATTATTCCATAATGTAATTCGATTAACTAACATTATTTGTATAGATATGCTAATCGGACAATTACGTTAGCAATTAATAGAGCATTTCTTAATTAGGAAATTATCATTTCATAAGTTGACTCTACGTTAAGTTCTTATACTAATTTGCTTTTCATACATACGCGCAGAGAACACAAGTTTCAAAAAAAAAAAAAAAAAAACTAGGAAACGTAGTTGGGCTTTATAAAAAATTACTTACAAACAATGTTCATTTTAGACATTTCATAAACATAAAGATTTTCCATACAATTTTGTTAAGTATTAATTACTGTGCCACTTTAATCCTTGTTTGATCATTTTCTATCTCGAGTAATTCTCTAATCCACTTATACAATAAATTAAATTAGAATTTCATTGTTGTTTAATGTGTTAAAATTTTTAACATAGTTTAGTTTCAGAATAATTCCTTTCTCATTTATTGCTTTAATGGAGTTTTATTACCTCTAATAATTATGAATATTATAATTGTAGTAGTTCTTTGGTTTGGTTCTTTCCATTTCTCTCGCTTTCTTAGCTAACCTCTTCATTCTGTGGTTCCAATACCGCTTCTCGTTAGATATTCTTTCTTCGACAGCTTTGGGCACCGTCCTCTCTACTGCTGCGTTGAATAACGGCGCTATATATGCCCGCATTGCAGTTGTAATCATATCTGCATTCTCCAAAAGCGCTTCCCTTTCCAAATCCTCTGGTGTTTTTTCTTCTCCCCCGAACAAATTTAGAATAGAATCCTTAATACCAACAAAATGCAAAATCCACATGGCAGCTGAACCGAACGGTATGCAACTAGCTGCAGATTCCAGTAAATTATATACAACATTGACTACAGTTCTGGAGTCGTAAAGGACATCTTCAGGCTCATCGAACAGATGTTCTTGCTCAAGGTATTTCTTAAATTCGTCAGGGTCCTTCAGCTTTGATATCGGTATATGGTCGGACATAATTCTAAAAAAAGGCTCCAATTTATTATGGAATTCCTTGAAACTAATTTTTTTATCCGAATTGATTCTGGGTACGTCAGCAGGTGCTTCGAACAAAATTCCTGTCACAGAAAACTATTAAAAGCCAATTTTAAAAATTTTGTTGTGTTTGTTTTTCTTACCATTTGAATAATCCTGTCCCAGTCTTCCATGGATTACGCAGGGATAAAGCGCTACCAGCGCCAACACCAATCCAATATTTAGAGGATTCATAGCGTTACCGACCACTACAGGTTATAAACATTAACTGTTGCTTTATTAAATAAACTGACGTTTTATAAAAAATTTCTAGTTTTCAGCAGCTGTTTTACCAGTTCCGACATTGTTTGCAGTTTCCTTTATTTGTTATATTTCGATATTACCTTTACAAATAAATATGTTTTGTCCTTTGTTTATTTTTATTATTGTTTAATTTGTTAATGTAACTACAATATGCCTAGTTAATACCGAATATATTACTTTTCGCCAGATCATTGGAGGGGGTTGCTGTTTATTCGCTTTTGCCCTTCACGTCTCTGAATTCATTCCAGCAAAGAAGTTGTTGGTGCAAAGAGAGGTGTTATTTAATTTTAATGTTAGCCAACAAACAGTCCAATGTACATAGAAACTATATTGCTGACTTAGCAGTACGTCAGAAAAAAGCAAATTTGTTGAGAGACAAGTTACTACCGACTCTGAATCGTAATAGCGTTATGATACTGTCGAATGAAACCAGGTAATTTCCTAGTGATTCCAAGGTCTATGGTCCTTGATCAGAGGATATATATGATAGGACAGGACGTATACGTAACTGCAGCCTCCAAAATCCTCCAATATTGTCCATTACACAACAGACCTGTTAGTCTACATATATTTGCATACTTAAACTGAAAAGCTAACGTGGTTTTCTGGTTCCACAGCTGTTTCATAAATTTACGAAATTCTAAAATTACGAAATTTTGGTTTGCTTTACACTTGGCCTTTATTTAAATATTATGTTTATACATATATATTTGCGTAATTTATTCATAGGAATTAGATTACATGCTGAAATTATGATTTCTGAATTTTTCAATCGTAGGTTACCTAACTTTTCTGAATGGCACCAAGAAAAATAAAATTGCATTGTTAGTGGATTTTAGACTACTTTTTAGAACAATTTGTGTAAAAACTGGCGTTTAAATATAGACATACATTTTTATAATTACATAATAAATTTTGATTATACAAGTTGTAAGGTAATTGAAGATAACTGCATTACAATATAATATACTATTATTTTTGTAGTTTAGTATTCAAAACCAAAGCATGACTGGATAATCTCATAGGTTTTTACCAGTCTTAAATGAATTTAGTTCGGAGACGTAAAATTTTTAAAGTAATTTCTATTTTTTTTAATAAAGTCCTCTTGAACACTATAATATGAATTTGGTTTGCTGCTGCTTCTTGCAGGGTTTTTTTATTAAAAGAATACACTTGTTAACTTAAAACATTACAGTTTAAAATACCATTACCAGAATATAATTAAATTTTATTTCATCTCTGCTTGACGAGACGAGTCTTCCAGTTTTACTAATGGTAAATGGGTGGACATACTTTCTAGAAGGAGGTCCACTTGATATAGCTTTTCTTTGAGATATCGTTGAAGTTGCACAATATCAACTCCACGAGGTACATCAGCGGGTGCTTCGAACAAAATTCCTGTTACAAAACCAAAACAAATTAGATCTGTCTTTCAAATATGCTTGGAAATTTATTCATGTTTGAACATTCCTATTATTTTGTGATTTTGTTCTTACCATTCGAATATTCCTGTCCTGGTCGTCCATAGACTAAGCATGGCAAAAGTATCACCAACACCGCCACCAATCCTATATTCAGAAGCTTCATTTTGTTACCGTCCTCTTCAAGTAATAAAAACGTACTGCTCGTTCATAACAGAATTGTACTTTTTATAACACTTTTTAGTGCTTCAACTGTCAGAGTTAACATATTGTAGCTTTTATTAGCTTTGCAAATACCAAAAATGAAATTTATTTAATTGTTTGGTTTTTAGGATATATGTAAAAGTTGAGTACATATTTAAAACGTAACTTTTTCACTTACCAAACTTGCGATTCCAAAAAATTGTAACCGAAAATAGAATAAAAAATTTTAACCAAAATGTTCTCCAACATTTCAAAAAAATTATAGAACTGTTTGCTTTATTTTCTTCTGTATCTGTATTTGTTAGCAAAAAAAGCTGAAAAAACATATATTACGTTTAATGTTTAATAAAAACGTTGAATTGATATATGTATAGACTCAAAAAAAAAATTTTTGTATTTGGGTTTGTTATAATTACTCTCGATGTTACGTATTTCAGAATTTAAATTCGTCGCATTTAAATAATTAATAATTCCTCGAAAGATCAGTTTTTTATTGTGGATTAAGCTTTATTTCTGCAGAAGTATTATTTTACAAATGTACTTTCGAAACAATGCGACACTTAAATTTAAAAACACAGGACACGAAATTAAATTCATAGATTCTTTTTAATAATACGACTTTTAGGGTGTTTTTTGTTAATAGGCATTTGTATGTTTTAAAATTTAAATTTATGTTTTTTTTAAACAAAACTATTCGAAAGTTTTTTAAATTTTCTTTCTCAGCTAGTACTGAACTAAAAACTGATATTATTATCCGGCAGCCGATTTCAAGGTCTCAAAGTATAATTTTGTCTAATTTTGTCTTTTGTATAATTTCAGAATTTTTGATCTTTGACGTCGACGATTTTTTCTTCTTCGATTTTTTCTTTTGCGTCTTTCAATCTCAGGAATTTTCTTTAGATAATCTTCTTCCATGGTATCAAATGAATCATTTAAAAGTTTTTGTAGAGACTTGACCAAATGAGGATCGGGATTGGCTCTATAATATGCAATTTTTTCTTGACGTTTTCGTTTCGCTTTTTCTTCGTCAGATCTAAATATATTCAGAATAGCTTCCCCAATATCAGCCCAACTCCAATCATCCAGCTCCTGATCATGATTTTTTCCGGCTTCAAGACGACGATTTGCATTTAGATTTCTATCGAATTGGCTTTCAAAGTTCAGCAATTCATTGAAGTCGTCAACTTCTTCAGACATTTGGTTTATGGTATTTGGTAAATCTACAACTTCATCTTGCAATTTCAGAGTATTATTTGTTAACTCGTGCAGTTCCAAATGTAGTGCCTTTTTCAAAATTGATTTTGTTAGCTCGCTGTCTAGTGCACTGCGAATGACATTTTTAAGAACGTCCTCAGTGGCAAGTCTTCCGTCCTTTTCTACTATAACAGGTTCCTCGACAAAAACTCCTATGAGAATTGGAAAGTTTTTACATTTGAACATTTGTAAAGTTTGTACATTTAGGTGTTAAAAAACCCTACTAAAGTGAGAATTTCTTACCATTTCTCTCCTCTTTCGATGCCGGATTTCCAAGGACAAACCAGGGCAAAAGTATTCCCAGCAAAAGCGCAACTCCGGTATTCTTCAGAATCATTGCGCTTCCAAATAAAGACCCAAACTGAGTTCCATTCAAAAATGCTGGAGTATTTATAAAAAAATTTTTATTCTTGAGCTAATAAAATAGCCTACACCTAACCGTTCTTTAACTTTTGAAACAGAGTTTTAACTTTTTTTTTTAACTTTTTTTTATGAAATTTTGTTTACTTTACAAACAAATTCGTTTCTTATGCAATATGTAATATTCTTATACATACATATGTGCATGTGTGTGTGCAGAGGCGTACTTAGGTATTTAAAGGCCCTGGGCGAATAAAAATGGTGCCCTTTGCAAGTGCTCAGGTTTTATCAAGTAAATTATTAAGGTATATGAAAGAAAGTGAAGAAAATAAAACTAACAATAAATGTGATCTTTCACTAACAGTAAATTCCTAAATGAACAATTCAGTTGAAATTCCTCACACTCCGTAAAACAGTTCTATCATCTAAACCTAGTAGAAGTTTAAATATCTCCTCCCATTTTCGAAATCGCTGATCAATTGCGTGTTCATCATGGTACTCCTTAACTTTTCTTTGATTTTAATCTTTTCTTTCAAGATTAATTATGTCACCCCATGCAAGATTTTGCAAAGAATTTGCAAAGCAACAAAAGCTCCAAGCTTAGAATTTATTTAAATAATCCCAGCTTCACTAAGTTCGTCTTGACTATGGTTCTTTTACTACTATGCCAACTGAATAACTATTTCTTCATTAAATTAATTTTACTTATAGCATTGATTAAAATGGCTCAATATATTTCAATGTCAATTTTTACTGGATAGTGCTGGATGAATTGGTAGGTGAGCCACTGTGTGTGTGTGTGTGTGTGTGTGTGTGTGTACTCCAATCATAAATGGGCAAAATACATTCATAGATAAGAATTACTTTCACTGTTCCTAAACAATCGCTCACAGACAAGTCAGAGGGAAAATCTGCCGTAGTTTGAAGACATGAAAAAACTCAAAACGTCTATTTGGGTGCTTGGAATTTCATTTCGTTTCTTCCCGACCGATGACTTTATTGGAACTCGCATAACTATTGCAATACAATTGAACCGTGTAAATGCTGCTACTCGGTAGCAGTATCGGGATCTTGTAGTATCACAGTGCAGGGACACCGACGATTTACCAGGAATTATCAGAACAAATCAATTTTAACATGAAATCTTATAATAAAACTTTTAATTTGTTTATTAAGCAACATTAATTTTAAAATGGCATTTAAAAATTGATCGAATTTTTACAGATCGATATTTTAGTATATCTTTTCCATTCGTTCTTACTATTCTTGAGAATATACCTGATCCTTGCTCTGCGTCTTTTATGTTTCTTGGTATCTGTTGAACGATTTTTCATGTAAGTTTCAAATGTTTCCCAAAGTGAGAAATTTTTCCAATTTCCCGAATGGTGGAATATTTTCTAAATGTATATCCAATTTCTTTCGGAATGCCTGACAAATTCCCCAAAGGAAATTTGCTTGGTACATCAGCATTTGTTTCGAATGAAATTAATTTCGGAGAGAAACTAAAGTAGATCCAATATCACTTGGCAATAGAGAATCTCTCACTGTTAAACATTATTCGTGTGAAGTTTTTCCTATTCGAATGGTATTATGCAGGAGCAAAGCAATGCAAACGCCAAAAATTATTTGAAAGTTCTGATTGTGTATCTGGTCTTTATAAACTTGCATAAAATAGAATATAGAATTTATTCAGTTATTTTATTTTTATTGTATAAAATTGTAGTAAATATTTAATATATAACTTGATCTGTTTAGTAAATGTCAAATATTTTAAATTTGCAATTGCTAAAACTGTTATTGCAAAAGTTTTAAGTTAAAACAAAAATAAAGTTTTAGGTCAACATTTTTGCTTTCTTATTTATGTTCTTTGCTCATTTATGGGTGAATCGTTTCTGCGTTTAACGTAGACTTAAAGGTGCACCAAGTATGAAGACTATAAAATATAAAATATTTCTTAATAAAATTTTTGCTAATATTAAGAAAGAGAATTGAAGAATATGGCTTTGTCGATTTTTGTTTTTATAAAAAAGTTATATTTTTTTTATTTTAAAATTGCAATTTATGGTGAACAACGAATATAAAGCCCGAAATTCCTTTCAATCATACTTCCACTAAACTAAACATTGATATTGCGATCCAAAGTCTTATTTCGAAATTGAAGATTTTGCATTACTTTTCGAGGAAATTCAATCCAATAATGAGACTTCAACGTCTGCGTCTCCGATGTCGTAATTATTTTCCTGAGCAATTGTCTGATTTCTTTCGGCTCTCAGAATCGTAGGAAGTTTTATTATATATTCATCCTCAATGCTAGAAAATGTATCGTTTAAAAGCTTCGCAATAGAACCAAATTTAAGCGATTCCAATTTATTTTGTGGTTTCACTTCCTTTGTCAATCGTCTAAAAGGAGAGGTGGGCCAAAATCTTCCCAGCCACCAACCTATAGCTTTCGAGACTAAATTATCGAACAATATATCTGGATTTTGATACTTTATCAATGCATGATCATCCAATTCGTGTCCATTACCATTTCCTGCTATAAGAACACGATTAGCTTTCGCGTCCTTATCCAAGTCCTTTGCATCTACAAATAATTTGTTTTCAAAGTTCATCAATTCATTGAAGTGCTTAACTTCTTTAGACATATTGCCGATGTTATTTGGTAATTCTAAAACTTCATCTTGCAATTTTGGAGTATCACCTGTTACCATTGTCAGTAGAGCTTTTTGCAAAATTCGTCTTGTTAATTCGCTCTCCAGTGCAATGCGAATTAAATTTAAAGAATCTTTAAGAAAATCATCAGTAGGTCGTTTTTCATCCTTTTCTACTACAACAGTTCCATCGAACAAAATTCCTAATCGAATTCGAAAGATTTTACATACAATGTATGAAATTTTTACTAATAAACTGAATTTTGCTTACCATTTCTGTAGTACTCTTTCGACGCCCCACTTCCAAGGACAAAACAGGGCAAAAGTGTTCCCAGCAGAATTGCTACTCCGGTGTTCTTCACCTTCATTATGCTTTCAAATAAATAACTAAACTGAATGCCATTCAAAAACGCTAAAGCATTTATATGGAAATTTGAGTTCTAGCACTTATAAAAGAGCTCAAACGAAGACTATCTTAAACTTTAAAACAGAGCTCAGAGGTCTTTTATAAAATTTTGTGTCATTTCACAAAGAAATGCTTACGCATACAGATGGATGTACATGTGTTTACTCTGTACATAATTACTCCAAACCTACGAAAATAAATAGAGACTGTTTTAAACTGTATTCACATTTGTGTAAACTTGGCTATTTTTTCATTGGAAATTATCACAATTTTCAGTTGGATACAATGAGAAGCAAAATATATAAAGTGGGTACAAAACCCTTTATATGCCTCCGATTATCCTAATATTTATTTATTTTAAACGAAAGATATTATATTTTTTTATATTTAACTAAGTTTTGTGTAATTCCAATACCCAATACACTCACACATTTTGGACATAAGCTTAATAGAAGACTGTGAATGACCTCTCGAAACGCACTGTCGACAGAAATTCCGCCCATTCACGGACAAAATGGTCTAATGTTCGGTAAAGAATTTAAACCCGAAGCATTTCCTCAGACGAAGACGAAAACAATGATCCTCCGCTTACCAACAACGATATCATACGCGTGGCCAAAAACATCCTCCGGTATGACAATACAGCAACCAAACTGGTCCTACCGATCCAGAGAAGGTGAAGAACCAAACTGAAATCCCCTTCGGATATATCCGTCTTCTTCCTCAAGTTGTACAACAGATAAGAGATTGGATATGGTTGATTATGTTCGACATAATCTTGGCGTGACTTCCACTTTCCAATCTCACTTACTGAATTAATAGGACCATTTTTCCATAATATAACTTTTATGGTAAAAGTCGAAGAGCATCTCCCCTCTACCAGAACAGCCGAGGCAGTGTCCGACAAGGCTCTCCGCTTTTTCTTCTCTTATACTTACTATACACGGCTGACATCTATACAGCGCAGAAAACTCACATTTCTATGTACGCAGACCACACCTGCATCTATTCTTGTTCAAGATCCGCAAAGCTATAAACAAATTATTTGACCAAGCCTACATTGCGGCAGCTTCTGTTTTCATACGGCTTTAAACACAGCCATCTACGCCTTTTGAACATTTAATTCAGAAGCGTAACTTGTAATTCAGAATTGTAACGTGTAATTCAGAAAGCGAAACTTGGTATTCCGATTTGTAATTGCGAAAGCGTATTTTGCAATTCAGAAAGGGTCGGATTTAAGATTTTTGGAGCTTCTTTAATTGTTATTATAATTATTGTTATTACTTCACATTATATGTAAGTAGAGATAAAATATCTTTGTATGATATATCTGATGTGATATATAATATATCAAGGAATGGCAAGGTAAAAGATTGTATAATTCATTGCCTGTACGTGAATTGGAATCTTGTCTGCGCTCTTAAAGAGTTAATAAGTACAAATAACGAAAAGCAAACACAAAATATTAGCAACAGAAGATTGCGCTTTCTGAATTACAAATTACGCTTTCTGAACTACAACACAGAAACACATTATATATATATATAATATATTAAGATTTTGTCTGTAATTCATGTGACTTTCTCCCTAACATTTTTAGATCAACCTTCGAAAGAATCGGCAAGGAAATAAACGACAGATGTTGTTACTATAAACCCTATTGTGTACAAGCTATAATACCATATATATTAAAAAAATTTAAGGGCTACTTTAATTTTTCAGTCTTACGTTTGCTTACAGGTTTATTACATTTATGGACGTCTAGTTGAACTGCTTCTTGAATTATTACCGACACAACATTATAAAATTATTTAATAAAGTGAAGTTCATTCAGAAAATATAACTCTATTGAAATCATTGCCGGAAAGACATCAAAACTATTTCAAATCTTACGTGTTATCTTCTGTTATCTGTTAGCGTGTTTACACGCTAATTCAAGAATTTTAAATTTCAATTAGTAGCTAACAAAGCAACTCAATATTGAAATTTCTTCCATTTCATGCTTTTAGTCGACTAATAGCTGATACTACAACCTATAAAATCGTTGGAAATATCTATTTTCCGATTTGTATATTTAAAGTCAAAAGTGGGACCCTCTTAAAATCTTTCCAAATGTCGTCATTATGCCTCTTTCGTCCTGATATACCTGATGTGTCTCAGATAATCATCTTCCAAATCAGAAAATGTATCGTTTAAAAGCTTTGTGATCGAACTGACCAGTTCAGGACTTGGTTGTACTTTAGGTTTCCTTTGCTCTTTCAGTTTTTCCATTTTAGTCCTTTCCTTTTTCTTGTCTTCACGTGCAAATAGATGTTTAACTGTTCTCCACATTGAGCTAGAAAAACTTTCTTCATCGAATAGTAATTCTTCATTCCATTCCTTTGAAGCAGAAAAACCCTTCATCATTTTTTTGAGTACTCTTCCCAAGGATTTTACATATGTTTGGCTACGTGCATAATTATTTTCTGTTTGAAGCAAAAACTTTTCTTTTCCTTTCGCTTTTACCTGCTTTGGACATAGTTTTACACCCAATTCGTTTTCCTTAACTTCTTCAGACAGCTTTTCTATGCTATTCGGTAAATCTACAAATTCACCTTGCAGTTTTGGAGTATCATTTGTTAACTTTTGCAGTCTCAAGTTTGATGCCTTTTGCAATATTGATTTTATTAGCTCGCTGTCCAATGCTCTGCGTATTATATTAAAGGAGTCATCTTTAGGAACATCCTTAGAAGAAGATAACAATTTTGATAGCTTAAGCACGTCCGTAAATTTTCCAAATCTTCTCTGTTGTTCTACTCCAACAACTTCCCCGAACAAAATTCCTATTCAAAAAAATTTCTTCATTGGAAACTCTGTTGTTAAGAAACTAACTAATGTAAATTTTTCATACGATTTCTGTGATCCTCTTTTGATGACGGGCGTCCAAGAACAAAACAGAGCAAAAGTGTCCCCACCAGCAGTGAAACTCCGATATTGTTGAGATTCATTATGCCTTCAAATTAAGAAACAAACTGAGTTTCTTTCCAAGAACCATGAAAATATATAGATATATTTAGGTTCTGAAATCAATAGTAGTAAACAAGTTACTTGTTTTTCATGAGTAATTGTTTTACAAAAATTTTAGTTTTACGTCATTAAGTACAATAATATGTTTGTTTCTTTAATTATGTAATATTATTTACGTTTTTACAGAAAGACTTTAACAAGTGCCTTAATAACACTTCCGTAGTAGTAAGTAATACTACGCTTATTTGACGTGGCTTTAAATCTACTTATGTAAATAAGACAATGTTTTCCAATTAAGTAACAACTTTTATTTATAAAAATGACATCATTAGTTGTTTTGCGCAGATTCTTCGATTACTCTGTTGGTTGTTCAAAAAAATCGGAATAGACGTATCATTCGTTTTTTGTTGGAGAAGTACCATTCGTTGTTGCGCACTTTCTTGTTTTGTTCAAATATATTAAAGAGAAAAATATAAAAAGCGGTAAAATATCGGCGTATCATGAAAGGACCAATTTTTTTTAAGATGCGGAATACAGCGGGAATATCCGATTGGTCCAGAAGACTTGGCTCTTGAAATCCGGTGAACTACTGTAAATTTTAGTAGTAAGATTTTTTAAAACATATACGTATTAAACATATTAATAAACTGAAATTCATATTGATTTCAATATTTTAATGATAGTCATAGTGGTTTTATTTAAGTGATCAGTATTTTAAATATACTGATAAATTTTAGCAATTTAAGTCATTAATAAAAATTTTCTAGACGTTGAAGCATGAAAGAGCATTGCTATTAACTGTCATTAACTTTCTTTACAATTACATGCATAACTCAAAGCCAAACCAACGTAAAAATTTTGAATTTTTTGCGTTATTATAACATCCAAATAAATTCCTTCAATTTTGGTTGCAACCGTTTGAACCCAAATGACTTTTCTTAACTTGGACTTTGTGCAATTTGATAAATAATGAAATACAGCTTTTTTTAATAGAAATTATTTCACCTACAAGAAAGTCCTGTTTTGACCGCATCTGATATTTGCGCTCTCCTATCCATATTCCTATACTTTACCTTATGTTTTAATATGTTTATATACTCATGCAGCATATAACAATAGTCTACTTAAAAATTACTCCCTTTCTCATTTTAACATTAAACCTTTTAATTTTTTTTAAAGTTCTTAAATTATGGAGAGTGCGCATGTCTATTGAAAATTCAAAAATTATAAAAAATCTTCTAATAAACTCAATTTAAATTTATAATTTCAAAAATTAATTTTATTCGAAGAGGTCGACGGATGTCTTTTAGCCAATTTTTTCTGTAATTACATGCTATCTAATATAAAAGGTTTTTAAAGTAATTTTTTCAAAAAATACTTTTTTATATGGTGATCATTCTTAAATATTTTCTGGGCTATCGAGCAAAACGTCGGTTTCAAGATAATTGTCAACTTCATTCTTGTGCATATTCAAGTCCTCTGCCAAAGACAGATCATCAATCAGTTTTTCAATAACTTTTACCAAAGCGTCCAACGATTTCACAGATAGTTCATCATCACCATTTTTCTCGGCTTGCAGAAGAGTTTCAATTTTTTTTGTATCAACGTTCATATTTTTTGCCAGAATTGAATTAACCCTTTTGGAGTCTAATCCTAATTTGGTAGCTAACTTCAACAAATCATCATATAATTCGCCGACTTCAACAGAAGCCATGTCTAATTCATTCGGTTCATCTGGATCTTCATCGTTTAATGTTTCATTATTATCTGGAGACTGTTGCTGGTGATCTGTTGATAGTACATCCTGAGGTGCTTTTTGCAAGCGCTTTTCAATCTTTGGTGCACCAGCCAAAGCTAATAATAGAATTTCTTTTCCAAGTCTCAAGGCTTCCGTCAATTGACTGGCTTTTTTATCCTTGTGTACTACATCAGCTTCCTCGAACAAAATTTCTATTCGTATTCGAAAATAATAAAGTTTAATAGTCCTGTCAAAAAATTAATTAACTGAGTTTTCCATACCATATTTGGAGTTTTTTTTTGCAACCGGGTTTCCAAGGACTGCACACAGTAAAAGTGTTCCCAGCAGCAGTCCAACTCCGATATTCTTTAGATTCATTATGTTTTCAAATAGAGAAATAAAGTAAATTCCTTTTTAAAAAGCTCATCAATTTATATGAAAATTTCGGTATCCAAACCTATTACACAATAACTTATCTGTTGGTTCAACGAATTTTGTTTACCTGGCAAACAAATGTGTTTCACTTCGCTAATATTGGCTTTGCGTTGATTAAATAACATTTTCTAACTAATCGCGTAGGTAGTATTAAAAAATCCATTTTAAACAGACGCGAAGTTTAAAACGTGGCTCCAGATCAAAAACGCATACGCACAAACGCATATAAAGTTCATATAACAATTGTGTTGATCATGTTTATATTAGAAAATGACATAATCAGTTTCATAGTACCAGCATGAACAAATGTCTCTACATTGTATGTTGAAACAATTTCTAAATGTAATGATTCTCAAGTTCTGGAACGAATTTTTGAATCCTGAATTTTTGAAGCCACAAATGCTCACAAATTAATATTAGTAGCGAAAAAAAGATTCATAATTATTCATTTAATAAATAAATAATAAAACCCAGTAAGATATAGAATAATAGATAATAAATCCTAATAATTTTTACCGGAAGTGGTTGAATGGTATAATTGGGTAGGAAGTCATATATTCAATGTAGATTTATGCACTGAAATCGAATAATGCCATTAGAGGACAGCCGCTCTAGAGATAACTCTCTAAGAAAATTATACAGCAACAAAATTGTACTTCTTTACTACAAAATTTCTCAAATATATATTTTTGGCAAGCTTCAAACTGAAACTGGAACTAGATTTTTAAAAAATACTCTGTAATTTATATGTAACTGATAAAAGAGTAAAACAACATTTTTAAAGGCTTTTTAGCATTTAATTATCTTTTCTTTAATTTTGTGTTTTAACCGTGGAGACTATTTCTGTGTAAATGGTTCTTTAGAAAGAACTTCGTAGCAATAAATCAGCATATTTCTTATATTATACTTATTAAAGTACATTCTATAAAATTTTTATAGTATCGGTTTTTTTAGTTTCTCTGCCAGCTTTCTATCGTAGCCTTATTTTGGTTATTGCTGGAGTCAGGCTTGTTCTTTGACTTCCTGTCATATATAGTAGGAAGGCCTAGTTTTTTTTTTAATGCCCTTACTTGTAAGCGACCTTCCCTTGCAATTGCTTTGACGTACTGTTCACTTATTGCTGCTGACTTTTCGGTTACTGCGTTATTGAATGCTTCTTCTAAAACTTCATCAAGTGTTTTTAATACCATTACTGTGGCTTTGGTTAGCAAATCTTTTTCTACTTCTTCTTCCATGTCTTCTATGTCTTCCTTCCCAGCAATTCCGTCCACAACTTTTTCCCTCAAACCCAAAGCTCCGAAAAGTCCTGGCAACAACCCACCAACATAAGGAATAAACGAAACTCCTTGTTCCACGACATCATATATATCACCAACCACATCTCTCCTCTTCATTCGAATCAACTTATCTTGAGCTTCATCGAATAAATTGTCGTTTTTAAGTAACGCATTGCGGTCGTTTTGCTTTGATAAGGGATAAGTTGCGAATAGGGTTTCCAAGAGTGGCGCTAGTTTATTGTGAAATTCTTCGAAATTAAATTCTGCAACGGCGGCGGCCTTCGGTACATCCGTAGGTGCTTCAAATAAAATTCCTGCTCAGGAACATAAGATTTAGAGGTGATTGTGATAAATATATTAAGGACTACTCCCAAACATGGAGTGTGTTCTTACCACTCGAATAGCTCTGACCCGGTCTTCCATAAATTAAACAGGGCAAAAGCGCTATTAATGTCAAGCCAAAAAGTTGAAATTTCATTATGTTAACCGGGCTCTTCAGATAATAAAAGCTAACTATTATTCCACGAAAGAAGCTGATAATTTATAAGAAATTCTTCGTTTCCTTGCCGTAATTTTCACCAGCTCGAACATGTTTTAGTTTAGGTTAGCTAAACGAATAAATATTTGTTTTTCACATATTGTTTTGTCTTTGTGATATAGTGTGTTAATGGCACGTTTACATATAGCCAGTATATACGTGGAGCTTATAAAAAATGTATATAGAAATATAGATAGAATTGTAGTTATTCCAAGTACATGTATGCGTATATATATATTTTTAAAAAGGTTTACGCCAATACATCTCCACGTCTGTTTCTATATGGTATTTTCCTTCCCTTTTACTAATGGTTTGTCACGTAATAGCCCACTACAAAAACGTAATGAGATTCAGAAAGAATAGTGATGAAAATTATTAGCGAACATGTTTTTCAACTAGTTGCTTGCTTAAAGTAAATGTTTGAATTTTCGTCAATCTTCCGTCGTTTAACTGCTAGGTTCGATTTATATATAGTGTAGTATGTATTTGTCCTCTGAAGTAGTCCCTAGACGAAATTTCGCACAATAGCTTTATCTGTTTCATACAATAAATACCACAATCCCGATCTTTTGCAAATGTGCTTGCAAAAGTGCATTTGATAATTCCAGTGCATGTTGCTTACTATAAATTGCTTAAAATACAAACATTTGCATCTCATAGCATTTGCAATTCGGCAACACTGAAAAACTATTGCAGAATTGCAATTGCTATGAGATGCAAATGTGTGCATTTTGTTACTTTTAAAGTCCATTTGCAACGGATTGGGAATGTTGAATAAAATTTTATGTAAAATTTAACGTAATTTTATCAGCGACTATGATCAGCGTAAGGACTTAGAGTTGACATCAAAGGGACTCGCAGTCTGCATCGAAAGGACTCCAAATCAACATCTCAGTTGACGTCGCAGTCAGCATGGAACGAACGCCGCCGTCGAAGTCATAGTCAACGCCTGCAACCAACTAAGAGCCCTGTCGGTCTGTGGGTTTATACCCCGCGACTCCACAGCAACACAGCGCAGTATATCGCCTCCAGGAGAAACTAACCAGAAACTTCCTTTCCACCCTAACGATTAAATAAATTATAAAGTTCCGTTTCAGCTCCAACTCTCAAGATAATATAACCATTTGCTGACAACCTAATCAATAACTTTTATTTCCAGCGAAATTATTCTAAGCTTGTGTAAGAAAACTTATCCTTAGGCACATTGATGAGCATTGTAACCATAATCAAAAGCAAATCAAAAAAGTTGTTAATATTAAAATTGATGTATTGCCTTGAAACAAATAAACAACTGGACGAGAGCTTGGACTGAACTGAGTTATATCCAGCCGAAGAGAGGGCATCGTTACAAGTGCAAGTGTGTTAGTAGCAGAGAAAATGCGATTTTCATTACGAAACAACAGGTGAATTTTGCTAATTTTTCAGCCCAGCATAAGACCAGGAAAATATATACAAATTGGTGTATCACTCATTGATATTGTGCAACAATTTTTTGTTCGCGTATTTTTATTACAATAAATCATAGACTCCTCTTACTACAATATGAAAACGGAAATATCTAATTTTTAAGGAATTTACCGGTTCCGGTGTAGTATATATATACTATATATAGCAATACTTCTGATACCAAAATTAAAAGAAAAGTAATTAAATGTAACGCGAAGGCTGCGAAAAATTCTTTTTTAACGAAAATATTAAGTCTTTTACATTGACATATATGAGTACATAGATACGAGTATATACAAAAATATACACTACATGTAATGAAATAATAAAGAACGTGTTGCCTACATGACGAATTCTACAACTCCAAAAACCCTCCACAAATCTAATTACCTTAGGATGAATATATTATACTCAAATTTCATAAATGTATATTTTCCTACAAATAGAACCTTATGCATAAAAATAAGCTGGAAAAATAAAAAAATTCATCTGTAGTAAAATGAATTTAGAAAATTTGGTAGTTTTCTGAAAATAATGCAATTTAAATTTGTAACCACAAGTTTTCCTTCTCAGCCGGGATAGACTCAGTCGTTCCAGATTTCATAATGAGTGGAACTTGAGAAAAACGACTGCCAACGGTTCGTTTCCGAAATTCGTTCGATTGGATACTAAAAGTAGTAGATTCCTACTGACTCAGTGAGTTCAGCTCGGACGCAATCGTTGATATCAAATTTACTTCTTTGCTTTCCGCTAATTACAAGGTTTATATCTGAGTCTAACAATGTTTATCTAATGCCACTCTTATTCTACGTGTAACCTTTCTAGTTAGGTCATCGAACGCTACCAACGCAAAGTCGTCGACCTTTAGCTTGGTCAGCAAAATTAATGCACGCTTCCGTCTTGAAGCTATTGACCGCGGTCTGCGCGAACTTACAGCTGCAGTAGGTTAAGGCTCCGAAATAATTAATTATTATTAATATGCACTTTGTTTTGATTTCGCAAAAGCAACCTCTTATTGTGTTCAGTTATGTTGAGTAAGGTATTTTTTACGATTAAGGAAATGCATTATTGTAACTAGCATAAGAAAAATGTATATAAAGAGTAAAAGCCAATAAATTTAAGGATTACTAATATCGTCACGAAAGCGAGCAGTTTATTTTGACAACCTAGACTTTGGTTAAAGTGCCAAGTCTAACATCAAGGAACGTGTTCTCTTTCACAGTTGGTTAAAGAACCAAGACAATAACAGGTAGATTCGCTTAAAGTGACCAATCTATCTGCAACATCAAGAAATGTTTGAATGAAATGAAAAATTATATAAATTCTTCTAATAAACTCAAGTTAAATTTAATTTCAAAAATTAATTTCATTCGAAGAGGCCGATGTATGTTCTTTAGCTTATGTTTTATACCCTACGTTCGAAGGAATGAGGAGGGTACATTAATTTTGTGCTTCCGTTTGTAACGCATTAAAGGAGACGTGGCAGGTATGGAATAGTATATATATTCTTGATCAGTGTCCCCTCCTGAGCCGACTTAGCCATGTCCGTCCGTCTGTCCGTCTGCCTGTCTGTCTGCCTCTCTGTCTGTGGAAATCAGGATTACAGGAGAACGGATCAAGCTTTCGCGATGAAATTTTGCATGTATATTCTTTGTCATCCTAAACTGTTTGGTATTGAAAATGGCATAAATCGGGTCAGCGCCACGCCTTTTTTGCTAAGAAATATGAACTTTTAATGTTCAATGAATTCTTTCAATGTTTCAGCTTTTAGACTAAGTTTCGAGCTGGAATTTTATTCTCGAATAATCTGAAGAATATTCAGCAATTACAGAAGAACGAATAGAATAATTGTCTTGAAATATGGTATGAATAATCCCCTCCATAAGAGGTATGGTAGCGAAAATTAGGAAAATTGTCATATTTATAATAAATAGGAATATAATTAAACCATAAAGTTTGGTCAGGAGATCATTCGTCGGATGTAGGGTATATAAGCTTCGGGCGGGCCGAAGATACCCTTACTGGTTCTATTATATATGTACATGCTTTCTGAAGTCATCCTTTTAAAAAAGACTTTTAACGAGTTTATACGACGATCATTTTTAAATACATATTTTCTGATCTCAAGATAATGTTCAACTTCATTCGGGTGCATATTCAAGTCTTCTGCCAAAGAGAGATCATCAATAATTTTTTCAATGACTTTTACCAAAGTGGCCAATGATTTCACTAATAGTTCATCACCACCATTTTTCTCGGCTTGAAGAAGAGTTTCAATTTTTTTGTATCAACGTTTATCTTTTTTGCTAGATTTGAATTAACTTTTTTGGGTGTCTAATCCTAATTTGGTAGCTAACTTCAACAAATCATTATATAATTCGCTGACTTTAACAGAAGCCATGTCTAAATCCTTCGGTTCATCTTGATCTTCATCATTCAATTTTTCGTTATAATCTGTAGACTCTTGATGTTGATCTCTTAATAAAGATCTCTTATCAACAGGGAAGCGGATAATGCTTGAATTTAAAACTCTTATTATATTAAAAAAAAGAATGTCTGTTCCATCAAACGGAGTCTATATTTTTTTTAGGAAAAAAGCTGAAGAATTTTTAGGAACATTTCGGTTTCAAAACCTATTATACTATAACATATCTGTTGGTTCAGTGAATTTTGTTTGCATGGCAAACAAATGTGTTTCACTTCGCTAATACTTGCCTGTTTATATTAGAAAATTACATCATCAGTTTTATAGTGCCAGCAGGAACGAATGTCCCCCATAGGGTGTTGAGACAATTTCTAAATCTAATGAGTCTCACGCTCTGGAACGAATCCTGAATTCTTGAAGCCGCAAATGCTCACAAATTAATATTAGTAGCCACAAAAAAAAATCATAATTATTCATTTCATTTTATTCGCCTAATTTCGTCTTGATCTTTCAATTTTAATTTGAATATGTAATTAAAATTAAAACGTATTCAGTTTTTCCTAAGTGGAATCAAATGCAGCTCGAACTGCTCTTGCGCTCATTGCAGAAGCATAGGTTTCCAAATGTTCGAGGCATATTCTATAATTGCGAGAAAAACCGATCTGTACAATATTTAGATTCAGATTAGATTAGATAAACCTAATAAATAAATAATAAAACCTACTGAGATATAGAATAATAGACAATAAAACCTAATAATTTTTACTGGAAGTAGTTGAATGGTATATTTGGGTAGGAAGTCTTTATATTCAATGTAGTTTTATGCACTGAAATCGAATAATGCCATTAGAAGACAGCCGCTCTAGAGATAACTCTCTAAGAAAATTATACAACAACAAAATTGTACTTCTTTACTACAAAATTTCTCAAATATATTTTTGGCAAGCTTCAAACTGAAACTGGAACTAGATTTTTAAAAAATACTCTGTAATTTATTTGTAACTGATAAAAGAGTAAAACAACATTTTTAAAGGCTTTTTAGCATTTAATTATCTTTTCTTTAATTTTGTGTTTTAACCGTGGAGACTATTTCTGTGTAAATGGTTCTTTAGAAAGAACTTCGTAGCAACAAAAGCAATAAATCAGCATATTTCTTATATTATACTTATTAAAGTACATTCTATAAAATTTTTATAGTATCGGTTTTTTTAGTTTCTCTGCCAAAAGGCTCTACCAAAAATCCTACAAATATTTCCAATATATTGGTGCCAAACTTCTAACTGAAACTGGAGATTTTAAAAAAATACTCTTTAAATTGTTTATAGCTGATAAAAGATTTAATCAACATTTTTAAAAGTTTTTTAGCATTTCATTATCTTTTTTTCATTTTATGTTTTTAACGTGGAGACTATATATCTTCTTCATCTTCATTTCTATCATATTAAAAAGAACGAACTAAAACCATATATCTGTGTAAATGGTTATTTTAGAAAAAACTTTGTAGCAATAAATGCAATAAACCAGCATCTTTTTTATATTATGCTTTATTAAAGTACATTCTATAAAATTTTTGTAGAATCGCTTCCTTCCTTGTGTTTAACATGGTAGTGTTATATTATTGGTTCTGAAATCATGCTCTTTTTGACTTCCTGCCAAAATTTAGTAGATCCGACATCTAAATCCTTCAAACCCAAAGTTTTGGAACGTCCTCGCAAAAACCCATTAGAAAAAGGAGTAACCGAAACTCCTTGTTCCACGAGATCATATATATCAGCAACCAAATCTCTCTTCTTCTTTTGAATCAGCTTTTCTTGAGCTTCATCAAATAAATTGTCTTTTTTAAGTAACGCATTGTGGTCGTTTTGCTTTGATAAGGGATAAGTTGCGAATAGAGTTTCCAAGAGTGGCGCTAGTTTATTGTAAAATTCTTCGAAATTAAATTCTGCAACGGCGGCGGCCTTCGGTACATCCGTAGGTGCTTCAAATAAAATTCCTGCTCAGGAACATAAGATTTAGAGGTGATTGTGATAAATATATTAAGGACTACTCCCAAACATGGAGTGTGTTCTTACCACTCGAATAGCTCTGACCCAGTCTTCCATAAATTAAACAGGGCAAAAGCGCTATTAATGTCAAGCCAAAAAGTTGAAATTTCATTATGTTAACCGGGCTCTTCAGATAATAAAAGCTAACTATTATTCCACGAAAGAAGCTGATAATTTATAAGAAATTCTTCGTTTCCTTGCCGTAATTTTCACCAGCTCGAACATGTTTTAGTTTAGGTTAGCTAAACGAATAAATATTTGTTTTTCACATATTGTTTTGTCTTTGTGATATAGTGTGTTAATGGCACGTTTACATATAGCCAGTATATACGTGGAGCTTATAAAAAATGTATATAGAAATATAGATAGAATTGTAGTTATTCCAAGTACATGTATGCGTATATATATATTTTTAAAAAGGTTTACGCCAATACATCTCCACGTCTGTTTCTATATGGTATTTTCCTTCCCTTTTACTAATGGTTTGTCACGTAATAGCCCACTACAAAAACGTAATGAGATTCAGAAAGAATAGTGATGAAAATTATTAGCGAACATGTTTTTCAACTAGTTGCTTGCTTAAAGTAAATGTTTGAATTTTCGTCAATCTTCCGTCGTTTAACTGCTAGGTTCGATTTATATATAGCGTAGTATGTATTTGTCCTCTGAAGTAGTCCCTAGACGAAATTTCGCACAATAGCTTTATCTGTTTCATACAATAAATACCACAATCCCGATCTTTTGCAAATGTGCTTGCAAAAGTGCATTTGATAATTCCAGTGCATGTTGCTTACTATAAATTGCTTAAAATACAAACATTTCCATCTCATAGCATTTGCAATTCGGCAACACTGAAAAACTATTGCAGAATTGCAATTGCTATGAGATGCAAATGTGTGCATTTTGTTACTTTTAAAGCCCATTTGCAACGGATTGGGAATGTTGAATAAAGCAATAATATTGAAATAAAGCAAAACCCACAATAAAATGCATTTATTCGACATGACTGAAGTCCCTTTCAAATACTGGTGCTCTTCGTAGAACAGAGTCTTCGAAACCTAAAATGTAGTACCGTTGAGTTTTGTCTTTTTCGCCATATTCAATGTTATTTTCCTCGGTATACAGAATATTATCAAGAGCCAAAAAAAAGAAAAATCTTAAAGAGATGTTCTCAACAAGAAACTACATTTCAGCAAAAATATTCTCTTCCTTACCGCTCTCACAACGGGGTGCATTAAAGCGGCAGCACGAAATTAAAACAACGATAACATTGCACTCTCCTCAGAGGAGAGTCGTGAAAAGAGATCGAAGTGAGAAAAAGTGTGGAACGCTAAATTTTATGTAAAATTTAACGTAATTTTTTTTTGTGTAAAAAACCGGTGTAATTTTTTTATGTAAAAAACGGTGTACAGAGCCAAGCAGTCAATTCAACAAAACCCACCCAACTCGTTTTGATAGAGTAAATGAAGAAAACCAGTCAAATGAGTTTGCTAAATATTTCGGAAACACTGAAAGCAACGATCACGTCGTATCAACTCCATCAAACAGGTTCGGAGCTTTAAAGCTTTTAACACAAACTGAATGACGAAGAGACGACGATAAAAGAGCGAATAAACAGTGCATCGGGAAGTCTGTGAAGAACCCCACTTTTCAGAAAGTATTAACACGTGTTGAACAGCAACAGCGATGATCAACAGCGTAAGGACTTCGAGTCGACATCAAAGGGACTCGCAGTCTGCATCGGAAGGACTCCGAATCGGCATCAAAGGGACTCGCGCCCAACAGCGCGAGGACATTTATCCCACGTCTCAGTCAATATCGCAGTTAAGGTCTCAGTCAACGTCGTAGTCAGCATCGAAGGCAACATCTCAGTCGACGTCGCAGTCAGCATGGAACGAACGCCGCCGTCGAAGTCATAGTCAACGTCTGCAACCTACTAATAGCCCTGTCGGTCTGTGGGTTTATACCCCGCGACTCCACAGCAACACAGCACAGTAAATCGCCTCAAGGAGAAACTAACCAGAAACTTCCTTTCCACCCTAACGATTAAATAAATTATAAAGTTCCGTTTCAGCTCCAACTCTCAAGATAATATAACCATTTGCTGACAACCTAATCAATAACTTTTATTTCCAGCGAAATTATTCTAAGCTTGTGTAAGAAAACTTATCCTTAGGCACATTGATGAGCATTGTAACCATAATCAAAAGCAATTCAAAAAAGTTGTTAATATTAAAATTGATGTATTGCCTTGAAACAAATAAACAACTGGACGAGAGCTTGGACTGAACTGAGTTATATCCAGCCGAAGAGAGGGCATCGTTACAAGTGCAAGTGTGTTAGTAGCAGAGAAAATGCGATTTTCATTACGAAACAACAGGTGAATTTTGCTAATTTTTCAGCCCAGCATAAGACCAGGAAAATATATACAAATTGGTGTATCACTCATTGATATTGTGCAACAATTTTTTGTTCGCGTATTTTTATTACAATAAATCATAGACTCCTCTTACTACAATATGAAAACGGAAATATCTAATTTTTAAGGAATTTACCGGTTCCGGTGTAGTATATATATACTATATATAGCAATACTTCTGATACCAAAATTAAAAGAAAAGTAATTAAATGTAACGCGAAGGCTGCGAAAAATTCTTTTTTAACGAAAATATTAAGTCTTTTACATTGACATATATGAGTACATAGATACGAGTATATACAAAAATATACACTACATGTAATGAAATAATAAAGAACGTGTTGCCTACATGACGAATTCTACAACTCCAAAAACCCTCCACAAATCTAATTACCTTAGGATGAATATATTATACTCAAATTTCATAAATGTATATTTTCCTACAAATAGAACCTTATGCATAAAAATAAGCTGGAAAAATAAAAAAATTCATCTGTAGTAAAATGAATTTAGAAAATTTGGTAGTTTTCTGAAAATAATGCAATTTAAATTTGTAACCACAAGTTTTCCTTCTCAGCCGGGATAGACTCAGTCGTTCCAGATTTCATAATGAGTGGAACTTGAGAAAAACGACTGCCAACGGTTCGTTTCCGAAATTCGTTCGATTGGATACTAAAAGTAGTAGATTCCTACTGACTCAGTGAGTTCAGCTCGGACGCAATCGTTGATATCAAATTTACTTCTTTGCTTTCCGCTAATTACAAGGTTTATATCTGAGTCTAACAATGTTTATCTAATGCCACTCTTATTCTACGTGTAACGTTTCTAGTTAGGTCATCGAACGCTACCAACGCAAAGTCGTCGACCTTTAGCTTGGTCAGCAAAATTAATGCACGCTTCCGTCTTGAAGCTATTGACCGCGGTCTGCGCGAACTTACAGCTGCAGTAGGTTAAGGCTCCGAAATAATTAATTATTATTAATATGCACTTTGTTTTGATTTCGCAAAAGCAACCTCTTATTGTGTTCAGTTATGTTGAGTAAGGTATTTTTTACGATTAAGGAAATGCATTATTGTAACTAGCATAAGAAAAATGTATATAAAGAGTAAAAGCCAATAAATTTAAGGATTACTAATATTGTCACGAAAGGGAGCAGTTTATTTTGACAACCTAGACTTTGGTTAAAGTGCCAAGTCTAACATCAAGGAACGTGTTCTCTTTCACAGTTGGTTAAAGAACCAAGACAATAACAGGTAGATTCGCTTAAAGTGACCAATCTATCTGCAACA
Source organism: Thecophora atra (assembly GCA_937620795.1). Taxonomy (NCBI): domain Eukaryota; kingdom Metazoa; phylum Arthropoda; class Insecta; order Diptera; family Conopidae; genus Thecophora; species Thecophora atra. Next base: position 66,364,108 of record OW569397.1, on the reverse strand, counting down.
TCAAGAAATGTTTGAATGAAATGAAAAATTATATAAATTCTTCTAATAAACTCAAGTTAAATTTAATTTCAAAAATTAATTTCATTCGAAGAGGCCGATGTATGTTCTTTAGCTTATGTTTTATACCCTACGTTCGAAGGAATGAGGAGGGTACATTAATTTTGTGCTTCCGTTTGTAACGCATTAAAGGAGACGTGGCAGGTATGGAATAGTATATATATTCTTGATCAGTGTCCCCTCCTGAGCCGACTTAGCCATGTCCGTCCGTCTGTCCGTCTGCCTGTCTGTCTGCCTCTCTGTCTGTGGAAATCAGGATTACAGGAGAACGGATCAAGCTTTCGCGATGAAATTTTGCATGTATATTCTTTGTCATCCTAAACTGTTTGGTATTGAAAATGGCATAAATCGGGTCAGCGCCACGCCTTTTTTGCTAAGAAATATGAACTTTTAATGTTCAATGAATTCTTTCAATGTTTCAGCTTTTAGACTAAGTTTCGAGCTGGAATTTTATTCTCGAATAATCTGAAGAATATTCAGCAATTACAGAAGAACGAATAGAATAATTGTCTTGAAATATGGTATGAATAATCCCCTCCAGAAGAGGTATGGTAGCGAAAATTAGGAAAATTGTCATATTTATAATAAATAGGAATATAATTAAACAATAAAGTTTGGTCAGGAGATCATTCGTCGGATGTAGGGTATATAAGCTTCGGGCGGGCCGAAGATACCCTTACTGGTTCTATTATATATGTACATGCTTTCTGAAGTCATCCTTTTAAAAAAGACTTTTAACGAGTTTATACGACGATCATTTTTATACCCTACATCCGAAGGAATGAGGGTATATTCACTTTGTGCTTCCGTGTGTAACGCATTAAAGGAGGCGTGGCAGGTATGGAAAAGTATATATATTCTTGATCAGTGTCACCTCCTGAGTCGATTTAGCCATGTCCGTAGTCTGTCTGTCTGTCTGTCTGTCTGTCTGTCTGTCTGTGGAAATCACGATTACAGGAGTACGAATGAAGCTATCGCGATGAAATTTTGCACGTATATTCTTTGTCATCCGAAACTCTGTGGGATTGAAAATGGGATAAATCGGTGCAGCGCCACGCCTACTTTTTTAACAAATACTAATTCTTTTAACAATATTTCAACTTGAGCTTCAATTTTGTTTCCGAATACATCGGTACAGGTAGATTAAATTTTTTAAAAAAATGGGCGTGTCCGCCCACGAACATATGACATTGATATAAACCGCAATTCCAGAATAACGGTTGGAAGAATTGACTTGAAATTCGGTACGAATATTCTCTGCCATCATAGATAACTCTGTATTGAAAATGGTGAAAATCGACGGGATGTAGGGTATATAAGCTTCGGTCTGACCGAAGGTACCCTTACTAGTTTTCAAATTCAAATTTTGTTTAGGCGGTTTTCACACCAATGAGACAGAGACAAAGAGACATTTCGTGTTCATTTTTGACTCTTGTGGCATTTACATTGAAGAGACTAAAGTCTTAAAGCTTTTTGCTACTTTACTGCTGGGGAGTATTGCCGTTCTGTCATTGTTACAAATAAAATCGTACTAAATTGAAGCCGACAATTTTTTCAACAGTTTTATATTTTAATTGCAATTATGGAATCAAATATGTTATAAGAAGAAATTCCATAAACCCATTTATAACCTTCGCGTTAAATAATGTTTGGTTTTTTATTAAACAATATTTACTTACGTTTATGATTTTCCGACTTCCGATAATAAATAGGACAGCGACAACAAAAAACTGATAAAAACTACGCAAGGTATACTTTAATCTAATAGCTCAGCCATGCAATTCTATTGTACAAAGTAGTAAAATTTAGTCCGAATTTCACAAAAGGGACTAAATTCCACTCCAAAGCTTAATACACTTTTACTGTATTGGTGCGACAACACTTTTGTCTCTTTGTCTCACGGAATGCCGTGAGACAAAAATGAACCAAAGAGACAAATTCATCCGCTTGTTCTTCTTACAATTTTATTAACAAAACAAGAACAAAATTTTGTCTCTTTGTCTCTGTCTCATTGGTGTGAAAACCGCCTTATTGAGCCTTTTTCAAAACAAGTTATAAGTTATAAAATTCATATGAAAGTGTTAACAAAATTAAAGACTATAATGTATTATCTTCAAAACATAATTGAACAACAGTATCGTACTTAAATATATAAAGAGAAAGATTGAAGTTAACAAAAACATTCATGTGAATCGCTCTTGCTCCCGGAGCTTACAGGTATTGAGAGTATATCTCCTAACCTAAAATATAGACTTAATGCTAACTTAAATCTACGAAAAAACAAAAACAAAAAGAAGAGTAAACAAACCTCTTAAATACATTAAAGGCTAACCTCTATGGGAATCAGGGGTTGTATTCTTATAAAAATTATGACAGAGAGATGCATTTAAATCAAAATTAGCCGCAGCTTCATTAATGAAGCCAACAGGTGACAAATACCTTACATTTGAACAGCTAAACGCTCTCTGTTGGTTAAAGATATCAAGGATGCTGCTATTGACATGGCAAGAAATTCTATTGACAAAACGATTTAGAATATCCGAAACATAAAGGCCAATTGGAAATACTTTAGCTTCCGAATAAACGAACCGATTCGAGTAACGTTTTGTGGGAGATTGGAAATACTTTCCAATACAATGCCTTAAGACCTTTCGTTCCAAAATTTCAAATTCTCTAATGACCGAATTAGAAACGTTAAACCAAATAGGAAAGCCATACAAGATTACAGGTCTAATACTGGTTTTATATAACAAGAGTTTTGTTTTCTTTGGTAAACTTTTGTTACAAAAAATACTTGAAAAGGTGCCCAAGATTCTGTAAGCTTTTCTTAAAACAATTCTTGCATGTTTGTTAAATTTCAGAAGACTGTAAAAATTAATGCCAAGATATTTTATGGAATCCCTGAAAGGAATCTCAGACCCATTCAAAGCATAATGTAAAGTTTTGCTTTCAGGAACTACAAACGATTTGCATTTTCCAGAAGCATTCCTGATGCATATGGCTTCACTTTTCGATGCATTAATTTTAATACCCCAGTCCTCGTAAAAATGTTGAACAATTTGCAGATGTTGCGCAGTCTGGTATAGCGCAATTTTAGGAGACTCGTGGTGAGAGTACAGAAGAGAGTCATCAGCATACAAGAGACCCGTTGAATTAGGACCGACATGAGGGAAATCGTACATGAAAATATTGAAAAGATGAGGTGCTAAGATAGAACCCTGAGGAACTCCACAATTTATGTCTCCAATATCTGAAAGCATTCCATTAAAAAGGACACAAAACTTTCTGTTGACAAAGAAACTCTTAAATAATTTAATAATTAAAGAATCGAAGCCAATTTGAAACATTTTAAAAAGGATTCCGTTATGGTAAGCATGATCAAAAGCCTTTTCAATGTCTAAGGAAATTGCAACGGTGCAACGACGAATCCGCAAGTTGGAAACTATATCATTTTGAAATTTCAATAAAGCATCAACAGTTGAGTGACCTTTTTTGAAACCAAATTGCAAGTTTGGAACATAAGAAGGATCTATCCCGACGTCCATAATTTTACGAATAACTTTTTCAAAAAGTTTTCCAAGGTTAGATAACAAAGAAATTGGTCTCAGGTTATTTAACTCAAAACTGTTTGACTTTTTTTGAATTGGAACAATCTTGGAGATTTTCCACGCGTCAGGAAAATATGAATTATTTAAACAATTATTAAAAACAATTGCAATAAACTGAAAAGCTTTCATAGGAAACTTTTTAATTAAGAAATTTGAAATCCCGTCTAGTCCAGAAGACTTTTTGCTATTCAATTCAACAACACAAGAAAGAACTTCGTCCAAATCAGTCAACTTAGGATGGTTGCATTCATTAAGTGCACTAAAATCATTACTGAAAATATGTGTGCTTTGTGATTCTTGAGCAAAAATATTTGTTAGTGTATTTTCTATAAAGGAAGTGTCCCTACCAAGAGGACAACCCATGTAAATATTCGAGAAATGAGCTAGCAAATGTTGCACTTTTTCATCGTTATTTTGAATATCGACGCCGTTAATTGAAAGATTGGTTGGTAGTGATTTTTTTTTCGATCCTATTAAATTATAGATTTGTTTATGCGCCCTTGGACCTGGCACAATTTTGCTAAGTTTATCGCTAAAAATTTTAGAATGTTCAATTTCCACTTGTTTTTTAATAATGATGCTCAACAATTGAATTTGCTTAGACAGGAGTAAGTAGCTTGGACTTGAACGGTTCATATAATAATGATAAATACGTTTCAAATCCCTCTGCCAGCGATGTTTGATTTTGAACAGGTATTTTACATTGTCAGAGATAATAATTTTTTTATTTCCTCTAATAATTTTTTCAGAATGAATCGCAACTAATGAATTTAAAGAATTTGAAAACAGCTCTATGAAAGTATCTATTTCGTGATTATTTAAATTTCTATCAGAGGGAGGAAAATTGTCTAATAAATCATTAACAAAATCATTTCTAAACGTATCCCAATTGGTTCTTTTGAAGGTGGTGAAAAAACGCGGGGAATGAAGAACAAATTCAAAATCCGTGAATCTTATACGCAATTTAAGAGGAAAATGATCCGAAAAGGAAGGAAGACTGGAAATTTCAAAATTTGGATTTGTGATATTTAAAAGATTTGAACTAATTAAGAAGTGGTCAAGAAAAGATGAACCGTTAGGATAAGAAGGTGTCGAGTCCGATAATCTAGTGAAGCTGAGCACATTGTGTTGTAACCAAGTGAAAAGAGCATTACCATTCGTATTGTTTGAGGAGTCACCCCAGTCAGTGTTTTTTGAATTGAAGTCTCCTCCAACAATAGCTCCATCAAAATTTTGAGAAAAGCGCGCAAAGTTTGATAGCCCATCGATAATTAAAGAATGTGGAAAATTACACGGAATATAAAAAGACCCGAACAAAATTTTTTTTAAATCACCAGCCACTAGTGTATCAATTGAAAGCAATAAATTTGGAAAAGTAATTCCAGCACAATTAAGTTTCGAAAAATTTAAAGATTTACGTAGCACTATGCCAACCCCAAGGTGACTATTATCACGAAGAAAACTAAAATCTTCCAGGTAAACTTTTTGATTAGCTCTTAAGTGAGATTCCTGTACGAACGCAACGTCAATATTATTTAGTTTTAATAATTGTATTAGCTCTAATCTTCGGCTCACATCAATCAGTGACCTTACATTAAAAGAAAGAACATTAAGGAAATCACGGACCATAGGAATCGTTAACTTCTTGCAGAAGAGTCAAGCAACGTTTTTTAGCTTCCACTTTAGTCAGCGATTTTTAATCTGATAAAAATAACGCAATTTTGTCTTCTAACGAAAACTCGACTGGTTGACACAGTGACTTGGCAATTTTTAAGAATTCCTCAATTAAAGCCGGTTTTGCGGTTTTCTTTGCTTCAGAAACTTTAAAGAGACTAGCAAAAGACTTGTTAGGATTTACAAACTTCGAATTGTTAATTGAAGTGACCACATTTGCTGAAGTCATCATTTTTCTATCAACAGATTCATTATTACGATTCTTTTTAGTTTCAACGAACTTCTTGTATACGGGACAACCTCTAAAACTAGAAGGATGACCAGACTGTTGGCAATTCACACAATAAGGCAAATTGTTCGCATTGGAAACAAACTTACACGCTCCTGGTAAATGCGTTTGGTCGCATTTAACGCACGAAAAGGGTCTATTACAGTTATTGGACATGTGCCCCCATTTCTGGCAACGCCAACACTGCACTTCCTTCTTGAAACCTCTGGGAGATTCCCAAGTGATACGTTGATTAAGAAGAGATTTAAGACCCGAAGTCTCATTCGGGGGCTTTCCTAAAATTAGTGTTACAAGAAATAAACCTGTCTCGAAGTTGTTTTTTCTCGAATTAACTGTTGAGAATTTTGAAACTTCGGAAATTGTATTTGGAACTAACAACTCAATAGCAGCCTTGATATCTTCAATATCTGTTTTGTAATACAGTCCTCGCAGAACTAGTCTAACGTGTTTAAGTTGTTTAGGAGTGTATGAGTATGACTCAACACTTTTTTCTCTTAAAAGTTTCATTTCAGTATGCGCCGAAGGATCTTTGAGGTACAATTTACTCTTAAATTTGCTTTTGTTCACAATTTTAAAAGTAACGTTTTTCTCAGTCAGTTGCTTAACTAAACTATTAATATCAACCCGATATAGAAAAATGGGTGGACAAAAAGAATTGTCTTTTTTAAGATTATTGGCCTTGAAACTCTTTTGATGGTCAATTTTTTTTGGCAAAACAGTCGCATCAGGCTCGATGTTCAATTCTCCTAAAAGGGCAAAACGATTTTGAGAACTTATCTGTTTCTGCTGCGCTTGAGAATGAGAATCCCGCTTGCATGTGCCGAAAGACGACAAGTTCAATGTGACACCGCTTTCAGTCCTTTCTTACGTTCTTAGTTCTTTTTTACGATTAAGGAAATGCATTATTGTAACTAGCATAAGAAAAATGTATATAAAGAGTAAAAGCCAATAAATTTAAGGATTACTAATATTGTCACGAAAGGGAGCAGTTTATTTTGACAACCTAGACTTTGGTTAAAGTGCCAAGTCTAACATCAAGGAACGTGTTCTCTTTCACAGTTGGTTAAAGAACCAAGACAATAACAGGTAGATTCGCTTAAAGTGACCAATCTATCTGCAACATCAAGAAATGTTTGAATGAAATGAAAAATTATATAAATTGTTCTAATAAACTCAAGTTATATTTATAATTTCAAAAATTAATTTCATTCGAAGAGGCCGATGTATGTGCTTTAGCTTATGTTTTATACCCTACGTTCGAAGGAATGAGGAGGGTGCATTAATTTTGTGCTTCCGTTTGTAACGCTTTAAAGGAGACGTGGCAGGTATGGAATAGTATATATATTCTTGATCAGTGTCCCCTCCTGAGCCGACTTAGCCATGTCCGTCCGTCTGTCCGTCTGGCTGTCTGTCTGCCTCTCTGTCTGTGGAAATCAGGATTACAGGAGAACGGATCAAGCTTTCGCGATGAAATTTTGCATGTATATTCTTTGTCATCCTAAACTGTTTGGTATTGAAAATGGCATAAATCGGGTCAGCGCCACGCCTTTTTTGCTAAGAAATATGAACTTTTAATGTTCAATGAATTCTTTCAATGTTTCAGCTTTTAGACTAAGTTTCGAGCTGGAATTTTATTCTCGAATAATCTGAAGAATATTCAGCAATTACAGAAGAACGAATAGAATAATTGTCTTGAAATATGGTATGAATAATCCCCTCCAGAAGAGGTATGGTAGCGAAAATTAGGAAAATTGTCATATTTATAATAAATAGGAATATAATTAAACAATAAAGTTTGGTCAGGAGATCATTCGTCGGATGTAGGGTATATAAGCTTCGGGCGGGCCGAAGATACCCTTACTGGTTCTATTATATATGTACATGCTTTCTGAAGTCATCCTTTTAAAAAAGACTTTTAACGAGTTTATACGACGATCATTTTTAAATACATATTTTCTGATCTCAAGATAATGTTCAACTTCATTCGGGTGCATATTCAAGTCTTCTGCCAAAGAGAGATCATCAATAATTTTTTCAATGACTTTTACCAAAGTGGCCAATGATTTCACTAATAGTTCATCACCACCATTTTTCTCGGCTTGAAGAAGAGTTTCAATTTTTTTGTATCAACGTTTATCTTTTTTGCTAGATTTGAATTAACTTTTTTGGGTGTCTAATCCTAATTTGGTAGCTAACTTCAACAAATCATTATATAATTCGCTGACTTTAACAGAAGCCATGTCTAAATCCTTCGGTTCATCTTGATCTTCATCATTCAATTTTTCGTTATAATCTGTAGACTCTTGATGTTGATCTCTTAATAAAGATCTCTTATCAATAGGGAAGCGGATAATGCTTGAATTTAAAACTCTTATTATATTAAAAAAAAGAATGTCTGTTCCATCAAACGGAGTCTATATTTTTTTTAGGAAAAAAGCTGAAGAATTTTTAGGAACATTTCGGTTTCAAAACCTATTATACTATAACATATCTGTTGGTTCAGTGAATTTTGTTTGCATGGCAAACAAATGTGTTTCACTTCGCTAATACTTGCCTGTTTATATTAGAAAATTACATCATCAGTTTTATAGTGCCAGCAGGAACGAATGTCCCCCATAGGGTGTTGAGACAATTTCTAAATGAATTCTTGAAGCCGCAAATGCTCACAAATTAATATTAGTAGCCACAAAAAAAAATCATAATTATTCATTTCATTTTATTCGCCTAATTTCGTCTTGTTCTTTCAATTTTAATTTGAATATGTAATTGAAATTAAAATGTATTCAGTTTTTCCTAAGTGGAATCAAATGCAGCTCGAACTGCTCTTGCGCTCCTTGCAGAGCGTCCGTCCACAACTTTTTCCCTCAAACCCGAAGCTCCGAAAAGTCCTGGCAACAACCCACCAACATAAGGAATAAACGAAACTCCTTGTTTCACGACATCATATATATCACCAACCCAATCTCTCCTCTTCATTCGAATCAACTTATCTTGAGCTTCATCGAATAAATTGTCGTTTTTAAGTAACGCATTGCGGTCCTTTTGCTTTGATAAGGGATAAGTTGCGAATAGGGTTTCCAAGAGTGGCGCTAGTTTATTGTGAAATTCTTCGAAATTAAATTCTGCAACGGCGGTGGCCTTCGGTACATCCGTAGGTGCTTCAAATAAAATTCCTGCTCAGGAACATAAGACTTAGAGGTGATTGTGATAAATATATTAAGGACTACTCCCAAACATGGAGTGTGTTCTTACCACTCGAATAGCTCTGACCCGGTCTTCCATAAATTAAACAGGGCAAAAGCGCTATTAATGCCAAGCCAAAAATTTGAAATTTCATTATGGTAACCGTGTTCTTCAGATAATAAAAGCTAACTACTATTCCACGAAAGAAGCTGACAATTTATAAGAAATTCTTCGTTTCCTTGCCGTAATTTTCACCAGCTCGAAAATGTTTTAGTTTAGGTTGGCTAAACGAATAAATATTTGTTTTTCACATATTGTTTTGTCTTTGTGATATAGTGTGGCACGTTTACATATAGCCAGTATATACGTGGAGCTTATAAAAAATATCTATATGGAAATATAGATAGAATTGTAGTTATTCCAAGTACATGTATGCGTATATATATATTTTTAAAAAGGTTTACGCCAATACATCTCCACGTCTGTTTCTATATGGTATTTTCCTTCCCTTTTACTAATGGTTTGTCACGTAATAGCCCACTACAAAAACGTAATGAGATTTAGAAAGAATAGTGATGAAAATTATTAGCGAACATGTTTTTCAACTAGTTGCTTGCTTAAAGTAAATGTTTGAATTTTCGTCAATCTTCCGTCGTTTAACTGCTAGGTTCGATTTATATATAGCGTAGTATGTATTTGTCCTCTGAAGTAGTTCCTAGACGAATTTTCGCACAATAGCTTTATCTGTTTCATACAATAAATACCACATTCCCGATCTTTTGCAAATGTGCTTGCAAAAGTGCATTTGATAATTCCAGTGCATGTTGCTTACTATAAATTGCTTAAAATACAAACATTTGCATCTCATAGCATTTGCAATTCGGCAACACTGAAAAACTATTGCAGAATTGCAATTGCTATGAGATGCAAATGTGTGCATTTTGTTACTTTTAAAGCCCATTTGCAACGGATTGGGAATGTTGAATAAAGCAATAATATTGAAATAAAGCAAAACCCACAATAAAATGCATTTATTCGACATGACTGAAGACCCTTTCAAATACTGGTGCTCTTCGTAGAACAGAGTCTTCGAAACCTAAAATGTAGTACCGTTGAGTTTTGTCTTTTTCGCCATATTCAATGTTATTTTCCTCGGTATACAGAATATTATCAAGAGCCAAAAAAAAGAAAAATCTTAAAGAGATGTTCTCAACAAGAAACTACATTTCAGCAAAAATATTCTCTTCCTTACCGCTCTCACAACGGGGTGCATTAAAGCGGCAGCACGAAATTAAAACAACGATAACATTGCACTCTCCTCAGAGGAGAGTCGTGAAAAGAGATCGAAGTGAGAAAAAGTGTGGAACGCTAAATTTTATGTAAAATTTAACGTAATTTTTTTGTGAAAAAACCGGTGTAATTTTTTTATGTAAAAAAAACGGTGTACAGAGCCAAGCAGTCAATTCAACAAAACCCAGCCGCCTGGTTTCATAGAGTAAATAAAGAAAGCCAGTCAAAGGAGTTTGCTAAATATTTCGGAAACACTGAAAGCAACGATCACGTCGTATCAACTCCATCAAACAGGTTCGGAGCTTTAAAGCTTTTAACACAAACTGAATGACGAAGAGACGACGATAAAAGAGCGAATAAACAGTGCATCGGGAAGTCTGTGAAGAACCCCACTTTTCAGAAAGTATTAACACGTGTTGAACAGCAACAGCGATGATCAACAGCGTAAGGACTTCGAGTCGACATCAAAGGGACTCGCAGTCTGCATCGGAAGGACTCCGAATCGGCATCAAAGGGACTCGCGCCCAACAGCGCGAGGACATTTATCCCACGTCTCAGTCAACATCGCAGTTAAGGTCTCAGTCAACGTCGTAGTCAGCATCGAAAGCAACATCTCAGTCGATGTCGCAGTCAGCATGGAACAAACGCCGCCGTCGAAGTCATAGTCAACGCCTGCAACCAACCAATAGCCCTGTCGGTCTGCGGGTTTATACCCCGCGACTCCACAGCAACACAGCGCAGTATATCGCCTCCAGGAGAAACTAACCAGAAACTTCCTTTCCACCCTAACGATTAAATAAATTATAAAGTTCCGTTTCAGCTCCAACTCTCAAGATAATATAACCATTTGCTGACAACCTAATCAATAACTTTTATTTCCAGCGAAATTATTCTAAGCTTGTGTAAGAAAACTTATCCTTAGGCACATTGATGAGCATTGTAACCATAATCAAAAGCAATTCAAAAAAGTTGTTAATATTAAAATTGATGTATTGCCTTGAAACAAATAAACAACTGGACGAGAGCTTGGACTGAACTGAGTTATATCCAGCCGAAGAGAGGGCATCGTTACAAGTGCAAGTGCGTTAGTAGCAGAGAAAATGCGATTTTCATTACGAAACAACAGGTGAATTTTCCAAATTTTTCAGCCCAGCATAAGACCAGGAAAATATATACAAATTGGTGTATCACTCATTGATATTGCGCAACAATTTTTTGTTCGCGTATTTTTATTACAATAAATCATAGACTCCTCTTACTACAATATGAAAACGGAAATATCTAATTTTTAAGGAATTTACCGGTTCCGGTGTAGTATATATACATATACTATATATAGCAATACTTCTGATACCAAAATTAAAAGAAAAGTAATTAAATGTAACGCGAAGGCTGCGAAAAATTCTTTTTTAACGCAAATATTAAGTCTTTTACATTGACATATATGAGTACATAGATACGAGTATATACAAAAATATACACTACATGTAATGAAATAATAAAGAACGTGTTGCCTTCATGACGAATTCTACAACTCCAAAAACCCTCCACAAATCTAATTACCTTAGGATGAATATATTATACTCAAATTTCATAAATGTATATTTTCCTACAAATAGAACCTTATGCATAAAAATAAGCTGGAAAAATAAAAAAATTCATCTGTAGTAAAATGAATTTAGAAAATTTGGTAGTTTTCTGAAAATAATGCAATTTAAATTTGTAACCACAAGTTTTCCTTCTCAGCCGGGATAGACTCAGTCGTTCCAGATTTCATAATGAGTGGAACTTGAGAAAAACGACTGCCAACGGTTCGTTTCCGAAATTCGTTCGATTGGATACTAAAAGTAGTAGATTCCTACTGACTCAGTGAGTTCAGCTCGGACGCAATCGTTGATATCACATTTATTTCTTTGCTTTCCGCTAATTACAATGTTTATATCTGAGTCTAACAATGTTTATCTAATGCCACTCTTATTCTACTTTTAATGTTCAATGAATTCTTTCAATGTTTCAGCTTTTAGACTAAGTTTCGAGCTGGAATTTTATTCTCGAATAATCTGAAGAATATTCAGCAATTACAGAAGAACGAATAGAATAATTGTCTTGAAATATGGTATGATTAATCCCCTCCAGAAGAGGTATGGTAGCGAAAATTAGGAAAATTGTCATATTTATAATAAATAGGAATATAATTAAACAATAAAGTTTGGTCAGGAGATCATTCGTCGGATGTAGGGTATATAAGCTTCGGGCGGGCCGAAGATACCCTTACTGGTTCTATTATATATGTACATGCTTTCTGAAGTCATCCTTTTAAAAAAGACTTTTAACGAGTTTATACGACGATCATTTTTAAATACATATTTTCTGATCTCAAGATAATGTTCAACTTCATTCGTGTGCATATTCAAGTGTTCTGCCAAAGAGAGATCATCAATAATTTTTTCAATGACTTTTACCAAAGTGGCCAATGATTTCACTAATAGTTCATCACCACCATTTTTCTCGGCTTGAAGAAGAGTTTCAATTTTTTTGTATCAACGTTTATCTTTTTTGCTAGATTTGAATTAACTTTTTTGGGTGTCTAATCCTAATTTGGTAGCTAACTTCAACAAATCATTATATAATTCGCTGACTTTAACAGAAGCCATGTCTAAATCCTTCGGTTCATCTTGATCTTCATCATTCAATTTTTCGTTATAATATGTAGACTCTTGATGTTGATCTCTTAATAAAGATCTCTTATCAACAGGGAAGCGGATAATGCTTGAATTTAAAACTCTTATTATATTAAAAAAAAGAATGTCTGTTCCATCAAACGGAGTCTATATTTTTTTTAGGAAAAAAGCTGAAGAATTTTTAGGAACATTTCGGTTTCAAAACCTATTATACTATAACATATCTGTTGGTTCAGTGAATTTTGTTTGCATGGCAAACAAATGTGTTTCACTTCGCTAATACTTGCCTGTTTATATTAGAAAATTACATCATCAGTTTTATAGTGCCAGCAGGAACGAATGTCCCCCATAGGGTGTTGAGACAATTTCTAAATCTAATGAGTCTCACGCTCTGGAACGAATCCTGAATTCTTGAAGCCGCAAATGCTCACAAATTAATATTAGTAGCCACAAAAAAAAATCATAATTATTCATTTCATTTTATTCGCCTAATTTCGTCTTGTTCTTTCAATTTTAATTTGAATATGTAATTGAAATTAAAATGTATTCAGTTTTTCCTAAGTGGAATCAAATGCAGCTCGAACTGCTCTTGCGCTCCTTGCAGAGCGTCCGTCCACAACTTTTTCCCTCAAACCCGAAGCTCCGAAAAGTCCTGGCAACAACCCACCAACATAAGGAATAAACGAAACTCCTTGTTTCACGACATCATATATATCACCAACCCAATCTCTCCTCTTCATTCGAATCAACTTATCTTGAGCTTCATCGAATAAATTGTCGTTTTTAAGTAACGCATTGCGGTCCTTTTGCTTTGATAAGGGATAAGTTGCGAATAGGGTTTCCAAGAGTGGCGCTAGTTTATTGTGAAATTCTTCGAAATTAAATTCTGCAACGGCGGCGGCCTTCGGTACATCCGTAGGTGCTTCAAATAAAATTCCTGCTCAGGAACATAAGATTTAGAGGTGATTGTGATAAATATATTAAGGACTACTCCCAAACATGGAGTGTGTTCTTACCACTCGAATAGCTCTGACCCGGTCTTCCATAAATTAAACAGGGCAAAAGCGCTATTAATGCCAAGCCAAAACTTTGAAATTTCATTATGGTAACCGTGTTCTTCAGATAATAAAAGCTAACTACTATTCCACGAAAGAAGCTGACAATTTATAAGAAATTCTTCGTTCCCTTGCCGTAATTTTCACCAGCCCGAAAATGTTTTAGTTTAGGTTGGCTAAACGAATAAATATTTGTTTTTCACATATTGTTTTGTCTTTGTGTTAATGGCACGTTTACATATAGCCAGTATATACGTGGAGCTTATAAAAAATGTATATAGAAATATAGATAGAATTGTAGTTATTCCAAGTACATGTATGCGTATATATATATTTTTAAAAAGTCTGTGTCTATATGGTATTTTCCTTCCCTTTTACTAATGGTTTGTCACGTAATAGCCCACTACAAAAACGTAATGAGATTCAGAAAAAATATTGCCGAAAATTATTAGTGACCGTGAAACAAGAAACTATATTTCAACAAAAAAATTCTTTTTAAATCAGACCTTTGGAAAATATCGGATCTGTGTTTTTGCATGAAGCACGAAAGGCAACAACAATAACATTGCGCTATCCTCAGAGGAGAGTCGTGAAAAAAGATTTAAATGAGAAAAAGTGCCAGTGGGTTACTAGCAGAGAATTTGCGATTTTCATTACGAAACAACAGGTAAATATTCCTAATTTTTCAGCCCAGTATTAGGCCAGGAAAATATACACACATTGGTGTATCACTCATTAATATTGTGCAACAATTTTATGTTCGCGTATATTTACTACAATAGTAAATCATAGACTCCTCTTACTATAATATGAAAACGGAAAAATATTATTTTTAAGGAACTTCCCGGTTCCCGTGTAGTATTGACACCAAAAATTAGAAGAAAAATGATTAAATGTAACGCGAATGCTGCGAAAAGCTCCTTTTTAAGACAAATAATAAGTCTATTACATTGACATATACATATGTATGAGTACATAGATACGAGTATATACAAAAATATACACTAAATGTAATGAAATTATAAAGAACGTGTTGCCTTCATGACGAATTCTACAACTCCAAAAACCCTCCACATATCTAATTACCTTTGGATGAATAGTAAAATTTCATAAATGTATATTTTCCTACAAATAGAACCTTATGCATAAAAATAAGCTGGAAAAATAAAAAATTGAAGCATTCATCTGTAGTATAATTAATTAATTAATGCATAAAAATGTAGCAAGTATTCTCTACTAGAAACACTTATTTAAAATACAATTGTAAGACTTCAATTCTATTAATTTTATCAATTATTCGTTAATTCTTAGTATTTCTTCGTAACTGGTTGTAATTATTTTAAATTTTACTCATCCAAAATAAATTAAAACAACATTATATATTGTCTCAATGAATAAATAATAATAATAATATTTTTTATTTCTACTTTAGTTTAGACTTTGTTTTTGTTTATAATTAACTGATTTTGGCTTCTCCAATCCTTTGTCATTGTTTATTTGCAACGCCTAGCTGTTTCCTTAGAATCCGCAATTTATCTTGCCAATAGTCCCTTAAGTCTTTCGCAACGTGGTTAACTTCATTCGCGGCACGGCTTTCTACCGCTGCATTGAATGCTTCCTCTAAAACTATTTCCATTGAATTTAATACCATTGTCACTGCTTCCAACAACAGTTCCCTTTCCATCTCATGTTCTGCCTTCTTTGACTCTTCTCCTCCTATTTTGTCTACAATGTAATCCTTTACACCGAAAACATCTAACAAGCCACTGGCAAGCGATCCGAAAAACCCTCCGAATGCCTCAACTCCGGCACTAGCAACATCTGTTACAAGAGAAACTATATCCCTGGTATCATAAAGTATTTCTTCAGGTCTATCCAACAGCTGAAGTTGGCTTTCAAGGAACTTCTTAAATTCCATCGTGCCTTTCAGTTTTGACAACGGTAAGTGAGGAGATAGAACTTCAAGTATCGCTGATAATTCCTTATGAAGCTTCTCTACATTAAATTTCACCGTAAATGTTCCTTTCGCCACATCGACGGGTGCTTCTATTAAAATTCCATACAATAAAATATTAGTTTTTAATTTTCTTATAATTATTAAAACTTATTTTTAAAAATTTCCCATCTTTATTATATCTTACCGTTCAAGTAATTCTGTACAGGTTCTCCGTCGATTACGCAAGGCATCAGCGCTATCAGCGCCAATACAAGCCCTTTAATTTGACCTCTCATTAGGATTTTTCTGGTTTGGGATATTTGCTTCAGGATATAGAATACTAAATCTATAAAAACGTTAAGGCAGCTTTTTATACAAAAATTATTGTCAAACCACATAAGTTATATTTAACACATATATTAGTACTATATAACTACTTATCATGCTGAAATTTGGTATATGTATACTGCACTTGTACAAATAAATTTATATACTGTTTGCTTTGACAATTTTTGGATCTGCTGGTGTTTACTAACATATATCTATTTACTAGAAAAAAGTGAAGAACGTAAAATATGTATTTCTATGGAGCAACTGTCATGCCTACCAAAATCGTATTTTTAGAAATGAAAAGTAATACAGGGGCTTTTATTAACTGTGAGTTTATTAGCTGCAGCGTTATTCCGCTAATCAAACTGAAACACCCTACAGATGCGATAATATATAATTAGGAGTATCGTAGTCCCGGTCACTCAAACTTAAAAGATGAAATCTGGCGTAGATACGTTTTACTTTATAATGTATCTACTATTTTTTTATATTTTTTATAATAAAGTAATTAAATAAATAAACATATATAGATATACATTAGATATTATAAAACCTTCATGGGAATTATGACATTTTTTGGCCTTCATATCATGGTTAAAAAGTTTTTGCAATAATGACATATGTATTTTCTTTGCGATTGGGGACATTTTTAGTGATTTAATTCATTGGGATCTATGATTTATAATTTTATTTTAGAATTATTACTTTGGCAGTTATGCTGTAGAGTATGAAGGTCGAGTAACATATGATGAAACGTTAAAATTGTGTAAATAAAATGGCCCGTACATAGGGTTTAACTGTGTATATATGAAAAACTTAGTTCAAAAATAAAGCGTAAAAAAGCTGCTATTGTAAAACAAAACATATTTTTTCTAATGATAAAAAAAGTGTTTTAAGCTTTTCTTTCTGTACTACCTTTTACTGTTTGATCGATGTTCTGTTATAAATATCAGAAAAGTTTCGTTAACGTTTAGTCAGTCACTATATATAATTCGCTCTAGTAATGAAGGTGCAAAATTTTGGGTTGCTCCTAGTGTTAATAGGGCTTTTGCCCTGCCTAAAAGGCTCTTACTTACAAGAAACCATAAGCGATAAAAATGGAGAAATAGAGGAACCGGGTAAGTGTGAAAGAGCAATTGTTTTCATTGAACTTATGAAACTGCCTGTTCAAGTAAAAACATCTAATCAAATGATTAATTGAATAATGTTATTGATCCTCCGATCTGTGCAGATTATCGCGGATTGCTGGTTCAACTGGACGAACTTGTGCAACCTGAAGATGCACTAAACGAGTGGTGGTCACCAATCCTTGATAGATTTAACTATGTTGCTGATTTTTTTAGGTCAAACGAAACCATAGAAGCTAGAAAAAAACTGGAGAAGGAAAAGATAGATGAATATAATGCTTTGGAAGATGTCAAACTCTCTGAAAAAGTAGACGACATCGTATCAAATCTGCTATATAACACGATGAATGTCGATATACAAAACGCCGTCGCTAAACACCACAATAGTACAAAAAGCAAGAAAGAAAATTAATACTTTCAATTGATTATATGTGTTAATGTAATAAACTGAGTAAAAAGTCCTGTAATAAAGTGCATTATAAACTGTATTTTTGCTCCATTACTAAGTACATTAAGCATTTGACTAAGATGGCTTCCGTCGCTGATGATGACTTTTTGAAACCTAATCTTTACCGTTGCCTGTAATACAAACTACGTCAATATTTCTAATAATTGAAAACTTTTGTTTCCGTGAAAATAAAATTATAAAAAAATTAAATAAAATTATACATTATTGGGAACGTTATGAATATGTACGTATGTGATGAGTTATGATATTTAAAGCCACGTCAGATATGTTGCCATGGCCAAGTAATAATATAAATAAATGCTCTTCTAAAACAAATATGATTATGAAATTTCAAAATTGTTAATATTTAAAGCATGTATAACATAAGGTAAAAAACACCTTTATTTGTATAGATACCAAAACCGTTATAAAAACAAATACAAAACTCGTTTGCTTTTATATATTTCATTATACGACAAATACACCCCAATAAATGAAATTCGGCTATAAATACCTGGACAATTTCAGTAAGGAGTTGTCATTCTACGTAAGTCAATTCCTGCCTATAATGAAACCACAGAATTTCGGTTTTCTACTGGTGCTTATAGCGCTGGTGCCCTGTATAAAATGCTCCGCTTTAAAGGAACAGCGATACAATGAAATTGAAACTATACCGAAACAGGGTGAGTGTAAAATAAATCTAATAAAATAATTTTTGAAAATCCCATTATTTTTAGTGTACACTGATGAAGCGCTGCGTTCGGACAGCGTTATGCCAACTGAAGATGCCTTAAATGAGTGGTATACGCCAATATCTAATGCTTTTCAGTGGTTCACAGACATTTTTCGATCTAAAGCAACAATAGAGGCCAGAGAAAAGAAATTGAAGGAGGAGGAGAAAAAGTATAATCTTATGGAGGACCAAAAGCTTTTAAAAAAAGTGGACCGACTCGTAGTAGACACGCTACTTCATACGAATAATAAAGATCTAAACTCAATTGCCCGAAAATATGAAAATAAAATTTAAAAGTTTACTTACCAAACTATGAAATACTCAGGAAATGAATAAATATTTTTATGATATTCAACATTTAGAACTTTTACTAAGATCCTTTCAATATTGAAGTTTTTACGGGTATGTAATCGTTGATCGAAGGAAGTGTGTTGTACTATAAATGGGCCGCAATACGGTTTGTTCTTCGCGTTGTATTGATTTAGCGTGTGATTGACTTATTTCAAGTCCTCAGGATTTTTAAGTCCCTTACATTCGTTGTTCTAGTAGTTCTTGATATCCTTTCAGATATGGACCTTTACTTCGTATTATTGTCAATTAGTTACCATTATTATATATTCATATTGGGACCATTAAATTTCAGTTTGCGAATTTGACAATTGATTTAAAATATTGATCATTTGAAGTTATTTCGGGAGGCCAAAAAAAATTGAAATATTGTGAATATGCTTTGCTGCAAAAAAGAAATAAGAAATTGCAGGCAATTAGAAAATACAAAGTTTGCAACAAAAAAGAAAATTTACTATTATGTAATATATATTATCAATGTTATTATTGAAAATTATATTTCTAAAAATATATCTGTATGTATATCGATCGTATATGATTATTCTCAGGGAATCATTTTGCAATTTTCATTGGACTCTTATAATTTCTGACGCATAGAAAATATTTCCTCAATATTTTCGAAAAGAAAATACACAAAACAAACACCGGCGATGATGCTCAGAAGATAAATAGAAGAATGAAAGGCGTGAGAAGTGTGTTTATATGTAGCTCAACAATCAGCAATTTGAAGAATCGGAAAATTGAGAGTATAAATAAAAAAATGTTAATCGTTTGATAACTGCGCAGTGCTTTTCCAGAGAGTATTTTGCAGTGACGAAAGTATAAAAAGAGAGAAAAAAAGGGGCAAATATAGCATAAAAAAAGAAATGGCTTCTTAAGAAAAAAGTAGCAAGCAGCAAAGGAAACTTTTTTGAGGCTTTGTAAAACTTCACTAGTATCAAAATGTTCAATATATTCCGGCGCTCTAAAAACAAAAGGAAACCGGAAAAACTTCAAGCCAACTCTCAACATTTAAATATTGACAAATTGGCATCTCTGAATGCTGAGCAATATCGACCACTCAGCGAAGACGATCGCGGAAACGAGCGACGACCATTGTTGCCAACAGAATGGAAAGAGTTGGAAATTGATCGTGGTGGAAATGCCTTCGGGGGGAAGGAACCAGCTGGCAATAGAAATACCGTGAAAGAGAGTCGAAGAGAACAGAGCTTTTGTGCTGCCAACGATGACGGCGCTTCGACACATTTTGTCCGAAATCCAAAACAACAAAGTCACAGCAGACTGCTTACAATTCGCGAGAATTTCTATTTCGATGAAGGAGAAATTTCAGCAGAGACGGCGCCCAACTTCACGGCTGCCATCAGTGTTACATCCGCGAGCGGAAGCGTCAGCACCGATTCAGCAGCTGCTGGCGACGATGGGCTCACCAAACTTACAAAATTCGCAGAACTGAGCAAAAATACAGGCGAAAATATTGTGAATGATTGGAGCGAACAACAGACGAGCAGCGGCGGCAGTCGAAACGAATTAATTGAGCAGCAGAGACGCGTTTACACTGATCGCTATCGAAATAATATCTTCAGCAGGCACGAAAATAATGATAAACCATTTTTCCACCAAGGAAAAAAACACCAATACCAACAGCACGAACCAACAGCAGCAGCGATCGGAGCGGCATCTGCTAATGAAACTGTCCAACATCGGAGCTGTAAAGAATCTGCTAGAAAGGCCGACAACATTTCTAAGCGAAAATCCTGGTTGGCTGTGACTTTAGGCAACGTGCGGCATCGCAGCAAAGAAGAAGCCGTCGAGGAAGATAAAAATAAAGCGGCAAGAAGCGAGCGCAAAACCGAAGAGGCGCCGCTGAGAAAAGCAACTTTACTCAGCCATTCGAAAACTACCGACAACGGTAAACAATTCTCCACGATACACGAGCGAGAAACGGCAACGGAAAAAGCAACTCGCTCGAAATCGAAATTCCTAGACAACGATTCGAACGCGACGACGTACACACGCGAACACAGTGGCGAACGAACGAAGCTAGAGAAGAGTCGCGATTTTCTCAGCGAAATACTGATGGCGCGTGGACGCAATCATAAACGTCATAATCAGCAGAAGAAACAGCAGCAAAAGCAGCAGCAACAGAAGCAAGCAGAGCAGCATCGACAGTCACATCGTCTGCAGTCGACCTCGAACGACCACACTTCGTCCTCCTCCGCCTCTTCGCCAGCATCACCTGCCGACGTCACCAGTAATCAGCGGCTCTTAACTGTCTGCAATGATTACGTCGACCCAAAATTACAAAATCCATCGCACCTTGAAACGAGCCTCGACCCCGCTGGGAACACATCCACAAATAATCTTCAAATGACAGAGTCTAAAAATAACAATAAGAATTCGAATTCGCTGTCAGCCAGCGTCAGCGAGAACAGGCTAAAAAGCGACGACGTAGCAGCCGAATCCGACGCCGAGGCACCGAAAGCAGTAGCCGCAGCATCTAATGAGCGACGAGAAACGAGAGCAGCATCTCCAGAGCGAGCCGATGAATTGAGAACAAGCTCAACGGCGTTTACACCTCATTCCACCACGAATGCTTCTCAGTCCACAATCGACAATTGTGAATGCGCCGAAGCGGTGGCTGCTCCCAATGAATTCGCCGCACTGAACCCGCATCCACAGCACAAATTCACCTCGGCCGAACTGATCACTGACAAACCACCGAACATCAAGCCGAACGCTTGCTCAACAGACTCTGCGCCTGCAAGTGAACCGCAGCAGCCGCTAGCAGCCGTTAAAACCGCGCCAACCATCGACGACGCTGAAAGCCTCGAGAATTCGGGAAATTCGCGAACATTGAAAGAAACAAAGAATCAGTTGAATGAATTAACAGAATGCGATCGTGACCGTTGGTTGCAACGCGGCACAACAGACGATAATCAAGCGTTGCCCCTCGGCGAAATGGGGCAATCCAACGTGAAACCGGAAACGCGCGAGAGCCCAAAACGTCGCGAATTCCGCGAGTCGTCATTGGTAAATACGAGTGATGAAGTGGCATCGAGTGACTCCCCGCCGAAACCGAAAGCTATTGTAGTGCCCACTATAATAGTAGACGATTACAGCGATGGTGATTCCGGTGACGGAAGCCCGCTGGGCAAAGATGTTTTCTACGATTTTGATAGTGGTCCGGGTAAAAATAGTGATGCGCAAAATGACAAAAATAACGTGATTAACGAAGCCGAGAAACGATCGCGTGTGAAGGAGGAGGACGTCCACGGTTTAAGCATTTCCGTTGTGGATGACGCCGTTGATGATGACAGCGTCTTTTACGCAGCTGATGGCGTCCTCGACTGGCAGTTCATTCATTCAGACCAACTGCGGCATCGCAATCATTCTCCATTGGCTGAGGTGCTCGAGGAAGAAGAAGGCGAAGATGAAGAAGAAGTGGCCAAGAACGTTGCAGCGAAAGTCTCTAGCAGCCTTTGCAAGACATCTGGCGACCTTGAAGACGGACGCCGTCATCTAAGAAGCACCAACAGCAATGACTCCAACCTCAGCAGCAGTTTTCAGGATTCCGGCATCGGCAGCGATGCTTTTTCAACGCATGCGGACTCCCCGGCCAAACTGCAAACGCCAGACAATTGCTGCGATCTGCTTCATGAACGCGTCGCAGATGCCGCCAAAGGCAATTCGAACGTGCGTCAGTCGCCGTCAAGGTCGACAGCAACAACAACGCCAACGCCGAGTCGACGTTTGCCCTTCGTTCGTGATGGCAGCTCCATGGATTGCGATGAGACGCTGACGCAGAGCGACGACTTTGACTTTGTTGTGGATGCATGCGAACAGGTGATGATGCCGTCGCTGCCAGACGAACGCCTGGTTTGCATAGAAAGCATAAGTTTACCGGATGTTGTAGAATCCACCGGCAGCGGCAACATCAACAGCAGCTCCAGTCAATCGCAGTCATGTAATTCTTTGGCCTCTGCAGCTTCAAATTCATCTGATGGCGAGCACATCGTCAACATCAATGGTGCCACCGGCAACAGCATGAGTAACGTGCATTTCGTGCCGATCCATGTTGAGTCTGGCGGCGTGGCTGCGGAGCGGCAGAAAAGACGCAGCTTTGACGATAGCGTGATCGGTGGCAAAAAGACTTTCGCTCATTTCAATGGACATCGAGGAGTGAGAAGCACTGTCGAGATAACCGCGGAAGAGGACGACGACGCGATAGAATCACTAAACGTTCGAAAAGGTTTCGTTCCAGAAGACGCCAGCATCGCAGAGAAGTTGAAGTAAAGTATTTGATATTTTTATTATATTGTTAGTTAAGAAGTGAAACTATAACTTTGGAACATTTCCTCACAATTTTCCTAAACACACCAAAAATTTTTCGTAATTTATTTATTACTAAATTTAAATGTCGTAGTTCCAAACCATTATCAAAAATATGTCAGAACTTTTTTTCCTGTTTGCTTGAGTTTCGTTTAATTGATTCAAATGAACAAGTAGAAGATTATTTCGCTTTTAGCAGAAATATTTCTAGAGATATAGTTTTTTTTAGATACCTTCCGTATGCGTCGTAAATCTATTTAAATTATTTCAGAACTATTTTTATTTTTTTTTTCTCGCTCTCTGTCTATTTATTGATTCATAAATCTTCCACCCACTTGATATATTTTACTTAATCGTTTTAAAGTACAAATAAATAGCGAATATTATCGTAGCGAATAAAACATGGAATAAAACGTAGAGAATTATTGCTTCGCTGCCTCTCCTCGATAGTGGACAAGGCATATGTGACCTTATTAATAATATTTTATAAATTGTATACAGTCTGATGCCCTGACGTAATTTGCTTTCTTTTCCATATTCGAGCCTAAAAAAGAATCAATACATGATCATATTATTTCCTAATTATTGATAAAGCTGTACCTTAAGTACCATAGGTAATACCATAGGTAATCTTTTCATAGTCCTCATATTGCATATGCAGAATATCGCAGAATTTAAGATATTTCTGTACTGTTATGCCAAGTTATTTCAAACATTCATCAGCTCTACAAAAGATATATTTTAAAAACTTATTGGTATATCTTTACATTATTAAATTCTTAGTATAGTCTTTTTTCACCCTGTAGCATAGACATACCACACCATCGAGTCTCGTCAAATATTTCAAAATAGAAAAATTTTCCATTTTTCGGTTTTTTAATTTTTTATCTCGAATAAAAATTCGCACATAATTTTTCATTATCCATTCTCTGCTCTACTTTTCCGGATTTCCTTTCACACGAAACCAGTGCACAGACGGTTTTTCATTTATTTTTTCTTTCTAGTTTTTAGCTATTTGTTTCTAATATTTTGTTGCTCTTGTGATGTTTTTGTAGTTGTGGTGTTTGTCGTTGTTGCATTTTCAATCAATCGTACTTCCCAGAGATTTCGTTCTTTTAAGAATTTCGATGGAGTTTTCGTGGGCTAAAAATATAACATAATTCATTTAATTGTGTTCCATTCAATTTCGTTGATTTGTTTCAATTTTCGATAAATGTTTAATTTTACAAAAGCTGAAAATACGCAATTATTGGAAGATTTTGAATTGAATCTTCATGAGTAAATCTTACTTGATTTTGCCTTTAGAAGAATCGCAAATAATATTTGGAAATAATTTCTAGAAGAACCAAAATGACTTTGTTTTTATCTCGCTTGAACTTCAATCATTGTTTGTTTCTTTATGTGACCTTAATTAATGTATCAAAATAATAAAATTGAACGTTGATTTTTCAAGAATGACCACGTCGAATGATGGGAAAGACGTCAAATGCTTTTAAGAAAAATTGATTTTTAAAAATGAATTTCGAAAATAAAAACATTTTTCCGAATTCAATATCGGGCCAATTACGATATTCTTTATTTTCCCCTTTATTTCTGTTTAATGCAAATAATCAAAGCTTCTTTAAACTTCTCTTTTCAAATTCCAATTAAATTAAATTAAAATTTCCTAAGTTTTTATGCACTTTTTTAAAGAGCCACGATATTTAAAAATCTCTAAAAGAATTGAGATGTCGAAATTGTTTGCAATCCTTTAATAATTACATATTTTGGCAATGAAAACCGAAAGGTTTTCAATACAATGGTTTTTTGTTGAAAAATCTTCAAAACTTTAAAAACCAAACCAAGAAAAATTCGGAAAACTTTCGTTTCGAATAACCTCAGCCTTCATTCTTTGTATTTCCTTTCCCTTTCTGGCTCAATATTATTTTCGAAAATAAGTACAAGGGTGGGAATACGAGGAAAGCGCATTCTAATTGTTTACATTCACGAGATAAGGTCATTGAAAGAAAGCTTAGCAAGAAAACATTACAATTGAAAAATGCAGAAAAGAATAAGAAATACAAAACAAAAAATTAAGTAAATAAAAACAAAGTGCCTTTGCACAAAAGAATAAAAAACAAAATAAAAAAATTAAATTGCTTTGCGAAAATTGACGATGCATATATCAAGATGCTATTTTTAAATGTTTAAGTATTTCAAACATTTTAAAATACATATTTCATTTAACATTTAATATATTAATTTTATACAAAATATATATGAAAGTCTGAAAAAAATCTGACGTATTTTTTACGGTACTAAATAAAAACAAAGCGTAAATTAATTCTTCGTAAAAGTCAAACAAAAGTTAATAATAAAATAAGGATTCTGCGATCTGAAAAATTATTAAAAGTTCAATGAACATGGAACTGAATTAAATTTTAACCGATGTTCTTTAAAAATATATAAATACGAGTGACGAAAGGATTAAAAAAGCAAATGTTATAAAAAATAATCACTTTTTTTACAGAATGTATTTTATAGGAAAGCAGAAAATCGCAGACTTTTTAAATCAAGAAAAAACCTATAAATTAAATTGTTTTTATGTCTGCAAATAGATTATAAATGCATTTAAAAGAAGGAAGTAATTATTCTTATTACGTTGTTCTTATGATTTTATTATCGATATTTTACATTTCCACACGGAAAACCTATAAACGTTTTCATCTTATGAAAGCAAAAAAATTAAAATAAATTAAAGAGTTACTAATATTTGAGCTTATTTATTTAATTATTATTTAATATTAATTTTAGTTAAAACATTTCCTCTTCTGTGCTAAAAATAAAATTTAAATCCCAAAACTGAATCAATTAATTTAAGAATTCATTTTAAATTCATTCTTCTGAAGTTTCTGTGTTTGCTGATTTTAATTCTGACTGTTTCGGATCATTTAAATCCATTTCTACTTTATGAATTAGAATTGAAAAAATGTAATTACGGATGTATGATAGATTCATACACAATCAAGAAAGCTCTAACGACAAGAGTTCTATATTTTGTTTCGAAATATAAAATTAACTACTTAAAAAGACAAATAGAAATAAGAGTATATATATTAAACAACTTAAGAATGAGTTTATACTCACATATATTTAGAAATGACAAGCACTCATGTTGCCACCAAAAGCAACAAACAACTAAGTTTCTTTCCAATTTATTTTATTATGCTTTTGTATTTGTTTTGCCGCTTTGCAAAGAAACGAAAAATAGTCAAAACAATCTTAAAATAAATTTATGATTGCGGTTTGAATAATTTACAAATAAATGAGCTCTTTAAAGACGTGCAAAAGCTAAAAGTGAGTCAGGATTTTTACGTAAATAAGATTATTACAACTCTTTGTGCTGAGTAATGTTTGTCAGCCTTTGAGGAATACTTCCAGTTCACAGTTGAAGATGCATGCGAACTTCTTTTCTGAATTTGAAATATTCCTAAACAAATTAAATAAAATCTCTTCTTATCTATAAATTTCAGAATTCTTTTATCTTTAATCTTCTAAACAATTTAAAAACAATGATATTTTTTCTCAACAATTTGATTTTAAATATTGTTTATAAATAAATATATTTTTACTTCCTTGTATACATATTAAGAATAAGAAAGAATGTTTTAGATAATACAGTCTACATTTTTATTTAGTGTTTCATAATTGAATTATTAAATTTATGACTTAATAAAATTTCAAATTTCCTATTTTTTGATTATATTTCCTTTTGATTTCAGGCGTGATTTAGTCAATCAGGAGTCTCGTTTAAATGCTCAACTGGAAGACGCCAAAAACAATACTTACAACCTGCAAAGGAAGGTCAACGAACTACAGACGCACATCGACGTTCTGGAAAAGGATCTCGCCTTAAAAACCTGGAATGTTGATAGTACGAACCGCAAACTTAATTCATATAAAAAAAGCAATACTTTAAAAGTCCTAATGTGAGTATTTCTTCGATCAGGATTGCAGGGCGAACTCTTGGCGGCCCACAAGGACGACGAATACGTGCGGCGGCGACTTAAGCTGTTGGAAGATGAGAAAACCAGTCTACGGCATAAATACAGCGACAACGAAGAGGAATTCAAAAGAAAATATGGTATGCAAAGGAAGCCGTACAACCAATTTGCTTTCGCTTCTCCTTTCCCATTTATTTACCTTTCACACTGTTTGACTCTTGATTAAATTATTCAAGCGTGTGAATGGGGATGACTTCTGGACTTCTTCTGGTTCTCTTTAGTCAATTATCCTTTCTTCTCGATATCGTCCACAGGGGAACTCGAGCAAAAGTACAAAGATCTTGAGGAGAAGTACAAAGAAACCTGCCATCTCGCAAGTGATCTGCACACGCAGCTCGCAGCTGCTCAAGCTGAAGCCGAGGAGTGCCGGGAGCGGATGGAGAAGCTGCGCATCGAAATGCAGGAGCAGCTGAGAATACTGCGGAATGCTTTGGAGAACTCCGAAGCGGAGCGGAAGATCTGCGAAGATAAATGGCAGAAGGAATTCGAGATGTTGAGGACACACAACCAAGGTTAGCGAAAAGTTAAGAATAAAATCAATTTTATTTCTTTATCGCCGCAACACAGACCGCGAAGAGTCTCTGATGACCGATTGCGAGTGGCAGCTACGCCAAATGCAACGCGTCTGCAAAGAGAAGGTCGACAAAGCTGAATACGGACACCAGGAAGCGCGCGAACGGGCTGAGATTTTGGAGAACGCTGCACAGGAGCGGCTGCAGGTGTTGCAGCGGCTGCGCACCTGTGAAGCCGAGGCGAAGTCGTTGCGTGGCCTCGCCAGCGAACAGGAGATCTCTTTGCAAGCCCTCGGCGAACAGATCGAGTCGCTGAAAACCGATCTGAAGGCGGCGAACGAGAATCTGGAGGATCAAATTGAAGCGGTGCGGAAGATTAAATATCAATGTGATAAGTAAGTTAAAAGAGGTCCAATAAATCACAATCGTAACCTCATTTCGACATTAAATTACAGCAAAATTTACGACAAGGAAAGGGAATTGATACAGCGCATCGATGAGGTGCGAAACGAAGCTGCCTCTTTTTGGGAAAACAAACTTTAGTAAGAATGTCGATCATCTGCGACTGCAATTTATGCTTCTTCCCCCTCCGCCCACAGCACAGAGATGACAAGACTGAAATCCGAGTTAGAATCCGTCTTCGTGGATGAGCGGCGCGATGCTCTCGACAAGCTGCAGGCCGAACACATCGAGGAACTTCGCGCCCTGACCACGCGTTACACAGCCAACGAGGAGGAGCTGAGAGCTGAGGTAAGCAAGTCTTCGACCGGATCCTTCACGAAGGTAATTTTTTGGTCGTTATCTTCGCCTTTCAGCTCGCTGAACTGCAAGACCGACTAGATCTGAAGAACTCCGAGTTCCTGGAGCTGAGAGAGAAGTCCGACAGCGCCTTGCTGCAGACGCGAATGCATCTCGATCGTGCCGACCGCGAATACCAAAACGCTATGTTCAGGGAAGAAGCGCGGCGCGAAGCTTTAGAAGGTAACATAAAGGAAGAGTTATTACGTAAAAAAAAAGGAAACTATCGACGAATCATTTGCAGAATCACTGCGCAAAGAGTTCGAGAGCGAAAAACTTGAAATGGAGGAGGATTTCCGCGAACGGTTGGGCCAGGTTAAGGATGAATTCGCCAGAGAACTGCAGATGTCCACACAGGAAATGACTGAACATCATGCGAAGGATTTGGGTTGGTTGGAAACTGGCATGACATTGTTTTATTCTGCACTTTCTTTCATTTAGAACAACAAAAACTCAAATTACTCGCAGAAAAGGACGAAGCTCTGCAGGAGCTCACCGAACGACATCGAAAGAAGCTCGCCAACGCCGAGGATCACTTGAAGTGAGTGTTTCGTTGCTCTAATTGGCAATTTTTGCTTTGCTTAATTATTGAATGATAAAATGATTGAGTAATTGTTCGTTTATAAACCCCACGCATGGTTTGACAAGGCAAAAAAAGGCAACACAAGTTGACAATTGACAATTTTCCGGCCAAAATTTCTAGATTTATTTTGTTTATTAAAGTTTCTCTGAATTTCAAGGTGTCTAAGGAAATCTCTCAGAACTCTTCTTCAATAATTTCATTCATTCATTTCATGTTCACTTCATTTATAATCAAAATGTTGTCATTTTTCAATCATCTTCTGTTCCTTTTTTGTTAACACAAATTATACACTTGAATGTATTTCGGTAACTTTTTAATATAAAATTCCACGTTTACTTTAAACACGCACGAGTTCTTTTTGAGTATATTTAATAAGCTAATTTATAAGTTATAAAGAATCTTTTATTTCGCACATTTTTCACTACATTTTAATAAGTTATTTTATTAATAATACTTTAATGAAATTATAGTTTTTTGCATGTGTTATAAAATTGCAATGTTATATAATAATAATATTATATTTTGTTTCCTAATAATATTAAAAGTAAATATATTTAATTGCATTTTTTAACACATTCATTTTGTTCATTCTCGTTCATTCTCGTTCATTCTGTTCATTAGTTGTTTTGCTTTGCTCATTATTTTGTTGTGTAAATTCTTTAACGATTGTCTAATTTTCCCCTTTTCTAATTAACTAAATATTTAATTTTTCTTTCTTTTCGTTTAAACTTTAAACACAATTAAAATATTGCTTCATTTATTATCGTTGAGTTCATATCAATCATTCATTTGGAGCTCTCGCAGCTCCTTGCATTTAGATGAATAAAACTCATTTCGAAATTCGTATTGTTTTCCAACAGCAGCAACAGTTGCAGCTGCAGTTGCTCACACACATCGACAGACATCGTCACTGCTTTGTTAGTGCTCACGAGAGGGGCGTGTCCCTTCATACCGTCACTTGTTGTGCTTTTTTTGACCATGTCGCCATTGATAACGCTCGCATGCTTGATGTTGAACTGTGTTGCCATCGTGTACGTTCGCTATCGGCATCTGTTCGAGAAGCTTTAAAGAGCACACAAAAACACACTACTATTTTTTACTACTTTTTCTACTATATACTATTAATTAGTACTACGATTTTTATTAGTTATTGTTATTATCTTTAGCTTAAGTTGAGTTCGATTTGTTGTGGTTATTGTTGTTGTTCTTGCTACTGTTTGTCTTTGCCTTTGTACAACTTTATGCAGAATGCTTTTAAATTGAAAAAACAGTTATTCAAATAAAATAAACTGACTTGCATATAAAAAATCATTTTAAAGGTTTTTTTCTTTATTTTTGTTATAATCCAGTTTCGTTATTTCCCATTTTATAAGTGTAATTATAGAGTTTCAATAGTTGGTTTTTCTCATAAACTGAAATTAAATAATGATTTTTTTTATTTAATGTGACGATTTCATTTATATATAAATCTTATTTCAACTTTATTTTCTAACTGTGAACTATTTATAAACAAAACACAAAATCTGCTGAGTTTTCTTGCTACTTTTTAACTACTTCACTACTTTTTTTTAAAAATGCATTCAACTGTTCCTATATTTTATTATTACTTCAATTCACTGCTGTTACTTTTCCGATACTATTTCACCTACTACTCTTTTGCGTCAATTTTCTACTACTATTTGTCCTATTACTCTTTTGCGGAAATTTTTTTATTACCACTATTTTACTACTCCAATTACTACTCTCCACTAACAAACACCCACACGCACACAAACAACTACACACCTCAGAGACATCGAACTTCGACATCAGCGCGATCTCAAGGACCTGAAAGCCACCTACGACGCAGAGAAACTCGCTCTGGACAAACGGGACATCAGCAACGCCAACGAAATCGAACAACTCCATCGCAAATGTCGCTGCCTCACGAATCTGTGAGTAGAGTTGCCAGATGTTCGTTTTCTTCTTTTTCTTTTTGTTTGCTTGTGCTTTGGAATGTTGAGAAAATATTTCATCAATTCCAATTGGAAGAACTTTTATTGAATTGGAGAAATTATTATTTTTTAATTGTTGTAAAATCGGATTTTAGATGTTTGTTTGTTGTAAATATGCTTCACGCGTTGTAAATTCAATTTATTCGATATTGAAGACTCTTAAATTCGAGCACACATTTTTTAATATTTATTAAATTATTACAAATGGAAAAACCATTATTTTATTATAATTTTATAATTTCCTTAAAAAATATCTTTTATTATAAAATTTTTCGTTCTGGTTTCTGGCTTTAAGTCTTTTTATTATTATTGATATTTTTATTTAACCACAAAACATTTCTTCTGCTATTTCTGGCTCCATTTTCCTTTCAACAGATTCGAAGAGATGCGCATGCGTTACGAGCGGCGCGATCCTCGTCAAGAGGATCTTCGCGAAATCGCCGAACTTCGGAGTCGTTGCGAGTCTCAGGAACGCGATCTCTATCTGCTCACGGACAGGCTGCGTGAGATGCAGATACAAATGGAGGAGCTGCAGCAGAATGGCGACTGCAACACCAGGAAATCGATAAAGAAACCATCGAAAACGATACCAACGAATTGCGGTGTCATCTACGAGGAGAACGAGGAACGCGAATCACCGGAAACAGCTGCAGTCATCAGTCAGCTGAACAACGGCGACGGGAACCATGAGAGAGAAGAGAAACCAATGAAGCAGGCCAAATTCAATGGTCAGAAGTTCAACAACAACAACCAAAGCAGTAACCATCATAATATTAATAATAACAGTAGAAATAGGAGCAACAACAACGTAAAATGTGGTGATCGCATCGATCGAGATGATAATGATGAGGATGACGATGGGCACATGATCACCGCCATGTGATGATTGAGCAAGGATCTGACGCTTCTTCGTTCACTTGTTTCAAATTCAATGATACATTTTACACCAAACTTTTTTAAGTGAACACGTATTTTTTTTAAATAATCATCTTTCTATCAACTCAAACTCGCATATCTTTAATTTTAATGACCGTGCACCAAGGAAAAAATCTGTGAATCTCACTTTATTACTTTTCAATACGTTCATATTGTTTAATTGTTCATTTATAGCTTTTAATTAATTGTTTCTTTTGTTAATTAGTTTTGTAGCGCTTTAAGTTGTCTTTTTCACTTTGTTTTGATTTTCTGCGTCGAATACCGAATAAACTAATCACTTTTTTATAACTGAATGTAGAGTTTTATTATTACTATTATTACTGTAAAACCCATCAAAATTAAATTTTTAAAAACTACATGTTTTCATTTATTAGCAAATTTAAATATTATTTAAATAAAATTTGGTTTATTTAACACAAATTACTTTAAATTACTTTAAAAGTTTATTTTCACTGATTTCAACAACTAAATTGTGATTGTTTATTATAATGAATTTTTTTATTTCGTGAGTTTTTTATTTCTTTTATTACATCTATTTTACGTTAAATTTTTAAGAATTTTTTTGAACATAAATAAACTGAATTCTATTTTTATTGAAAACCAAGTTTTCTATGTGCAAAACATGTATTTACTGATTATAAATATATATGTATATTAAATAAAAATAAAAATTCGGTTTTTGTTTAATTTTCTATTAACCTAAAAAATAGCAACCTAACCTAATGACGCAAAATATTGTCTGCACTAAAGTTGCTTCTTGGAAAAAATCTGGTATACTTTTAGGAGAACATTTTATTTTCACCGTGAAAGTTTTACGACAAATAAATGCCATGAAAAATGGTAAGTCCTGAAGTTGCTACTTCGGCGCAAAATATTACCTACTTTTAGGCAATATTTATTAAATGATTTTCGGTAACACATTACTTGCTTTTCTGAGCGCCTGTTCCTTTGCGCATTAAAATACGTAAATATCCATTACAGGAAGAAGAAGATTCACATGTGTTTTAATTAATATGCATGCTTATGTCTTTTAATTAATAAAAGTAGTATTCGTATTTCCTGAATTTCTTTAAAAAATTATTTACCAAAAAAGAAATGGAATGGAAAAATGAAAAATTCAGTTTCTGAATTTTAAATAAATACTAATAATTTTCGAACATTTCCGTGGAAGAATACCAAACTTTATTTTACCAGAATTATTTATTAAATCATCATCTCTTTCTCTGTTAAAAATAGAACAGAAATGGGCCTTGTATACTTTTATTTACTAATAGATTAATAATTCTCTTATTCTAATAAATTTTGTCATAGAGTATTTGCTTTAATACCTTTTGTCATTGCATCACTATAAGCAAAACTAACAAAAAATGAAAACAATACAAGAATTTCCAAAAATAAGTTAGATCAATTAGAATTGCACGAACCACACAAAATTTGTATAAATTCGTCTCATTACAAAATAAAATTCGACTTTTAGAATATAATAATTTGTTCGATTCAAACATTTGCTTTTGTTTTACTTTTAAAATTTGTAACTAATATATTTATGTATAAGTGCCTATTTCTTATAATTTAATTTATGTACTTGCATAAGTTAATACAACTGTTAAAGTTAATACATGATGCATGAAATTTATTAAGCTTTTATTTATTTTCCCTCTTGACTTATCACTGAAGTCTGGCTAATTATATAGTTAGCTATGTCTGCAAAAAAGACTCTTTAAGTAATAATACATTTATCTTATATTAAAATTCTGTTTGTTTTTCTAATACACTAAAATTTGTCAGTAATTGTATTATATAGAATTATTTCAATTTGTAATATATTATTTATACACTAAAGTTTTTTAATATGCATTCACTTCTTTAACATAATTTGTTAATCATTTTCACTAATTCTGTGTACAAAATACATTCTCGACTTCGTGGTTTACAAATCTCTCGATGGTCCAGATGAATACCACACACGTCGCCAATTCCAGGATCTAAAAATAAAGCAAATTTAGGGACTGAATCGAATAAAGACTTTTCAAATTAAAACTTAAATTAAATAATTAAACAGTAGCTTTTATACCCTACATCCGTCAAGCCTCTTTGGTAACTCGGATTATCAAACTAGTCCAATTTTTTCAAATTTCCGTATCCAAGTCTATGCTATAAACTCCTATAAAACTTTATCATAAGATTATTCTTTTAAGGCAGGCTATTTTTTAATGAAAAAGGACCATTAACTTATGGTAAAAACTACCCAAAAATTACAGCTTCAACGCTGTTTCGAATTTTATGTGTACATGAAATTAAACTCTCAAAAAGAATGAATTATTATAAAGCTATGAAAAGACGATGTAATATAAGTAAATTAAACGTCAATGAGTCAAGTTATTGGGCAAGTTTGAACTCGACTCTGGAATTTTTGATACGTTTTTCTTAACACATGTTTTGTTTAACATTCATTGCGCAACCTAATACTTTTAATGTTGATCTTATGAATTTTATAACCATGTTGAAACAATATAGTTATTAAAAAAAAGAGAACATGTAGTACTAGAATGTAGTAAAACATATTTGTTTGTAAGCTAAATAAAAATTAAATTATGCAAATAAAGAGTTTTGTGGAAACAAGTGAATGGCTGTTAGTTTAAGAACCTAAATTTTCCTATAAATGGCCAAGTTTTTCTAATCGAATTCAGTTGTTACTTAACTTGAAGACACAATGAATACAAAGAATATCGTCGTTGTACTGTTGCTGGGAGCCGTTTTGCCCTGCTTTGTCCTTGGTAGCCCGGTTTCAGAAGAGGACTCCGAACATGGTAAGGATAATAAATTTTATTAAATTTTTTAACAACTAAATTAAAATGGAAAATCATTTGAACTGTAATAGAAATTTTGTTCGAGGAACCTGCTGCGGTGGTGGCACTTAAAAAACCTAATCCTTTAAATTTGTTGGTAGACTTCATTGCCAAAATAGAGAAACTATATAAAAAAGAGTTGTCTGCAACTCCCAAGGATGCTTTAAATGACTGGGAAGATGCCGCTTTAGCTGCGCTTAAATCAGTAGCTGACTACAATCCTTTAGAGTTACTACCTATATATAGATTTTTTTCATCACTTGTAAAGTACCAAAGTGAAGATCGTTCTAAGGAAAATACGAAAAAGTTGAATGACGAAAGTTTTGGTAAGCGATATTTTGACCGTTCTTAAATAACAACTTGAAAATATTTTGAAAACAGCTCCCAACAATGCTTTAAATGACTGGAAAGATGCCGCTTTAGCTGCGCTTAAATCAGTAGCTGACTACAATCCTTTAGAGATACTACCTATTTATAGATTTTTTTCAACATTCGTAAAGTACCAAAGTGAAGATAAGGAAAACAAGGAAAAGCTGAACGACGAAAGTTTTGGTAAGCCTTTGTACACTGGTATTTTGACCGTTCTGAAAACACAACTTAAAAAATATTTTCAAAACAGCTCCTAAGGATGTCTCAAATGGCAAGAAAAGTTTTACTAACAAGACTTTTTCAGCATACATGAAAAGTGTAGAAGCAATTCTCAATTACTTGAAGGAAAAACATCAACAACAGTCTGCAAAAAAAAACGAATAGTTAAACGATGAAGTTGTATATGTAACTTATCAAAGAAAAGTTACCTTTTCGTTGCAATAAATTAAATTTCCGAAATATCAACGGATATATTTAAGGTAGATGAAAATAAAAACGATTTGAAGGTTTCTAATTAATTTTTGAATTAAATTTTTGATGTAAATCATAAGATTTATAAAAAACCTTTCATATTTTAACTTTGTATTGTATCAATTTATCTCTTCCAGCAAAAATTATATAAAATTATATCTTTTCAATAAATCATTGTCATTGTTGAAATATTGCGATTTTCTCAATTTTCCGTATGGAAGGCTACAAATTTCTACAATTTCGACTATAAAATTTCAGCCTAATAACAGTGATAATAGACTCGACTATAAAATTTCACTCCACAAACTGAAGAATTCAGCTAAAAACAGGAAAGAGTTCATATTTTCTACTAGGCAATTTTCGTTTCGGCTCAATATAATTTTGAAATTATTAAGTAGAAGCAGAAACCTTCCTTGGCAATTGAACTATGACCTCACTAGGTTTTCCCATTGCCGGATAAATAGTTTCTGAGATTAGCCGGGACAAACGTCGATTAGCCGGGACATGGACGTGTCACTCACTACTAAACATTGCTAATTTTCAATACTATACGAGTATGCATATATTAATATAGGCTTTGAGTTTTGTTTTTCCGACGAGCGACCGACGGACGGACATGACTATATCGCTTTGCGAACCGCTGATTACGAATATATATATATATATATAGATATATGTATGTTTCCATACCAAGCCCGACTTTAATGCTTTTTAAATGGTAACACAAGGTTAATATATTCCCATTCCTTTGGATTTAGGGTATAAAAGTAGAATTGTGTTCGTTCACGCGATCGTTTTGAATTTTTAATGTTTATAGGATCTAACCTGCCGAGTCCACGCCCACAATCCGCAAATACAACACAGCCATCAGGGTTAAAGCGGTCTCCACGAAGCTAAACACTTCGATCTTCAAATGTCCCAGTTGATAGAGGCACACGAAGCGACGATGAAGATCGATCAAATATTTGCAATCTGTAAAAAACTCTTGTCAGTTTCAGTATCATATATAACGGTTCTGTTCGCACTTTTTTCGATGTCGATCAGTTCCACCGATCTGCTCACCAGCGGTGCTTTGATCGAAGCCAGATGCGAGCCGCGGTGTGGCACCGAATAGAAGAAAACGCCTCTAGACGATCGCCACAAGGGCAGCGTCGCAGGTCGGCCGCTCTCCCAGGCATCTACGATGATCTGCTTAATATAGAGGCCGCCCTTCGAGTGGCCCACCCATATAATCGGTCGCCCATGCCCAACGCGCTCGGCAATCAGCAGTTCGGTCATTTCACGTGCCCGCTCGACGAGGTTTGTTCGCGGCTCCTTCTTCTTCCACAGCGGCCGCCACAGATAAGGGTCGGTGGAGTAGTTCACGGCAATGATGCGCACACCGGGGCAGTCGAGGGGCAACCAATCGCTTGGCCAGCACTGCGTGTAGTTCGGCTCCTTCGTTGCGGGTTTCAAAGGTGTTTCCGCAGGTGGTTCGTTGTTTGATGGCGTTACATTTGCGGGAGCTGAATCACTCAGCAGCGAGTTGAATTCGGCCTGCAGCAAAAGGCTGCTGTCATTCATGCGACGTCGGAATGTTGAAAAGCTGAATTCGTTATCCTGCAAATCTGTGTGTTCGCTGCTTCTGTGCCGGATCGGATATCTGGAGGAAGTCGGACCAAAAACGAATCAATCAATTTCCATAACGTCCATTTGCGAGCTGCCGGAAAACTTACTCATTGAAATCGTTGTCATCGACGCGTTCACAGCTGCTTTGCGGGGTCTGATGCAGCCGCGGTCGCTTCCGTTTGTGCGGCGGTCGCAAGCCGGTGCTGCGCGAGTGTCGTGGTCGCTTCGGCGGACGCAGAGGCAATTTGGGCGGGCGGTCGAACTCTTCGGGACGTCGTTCCTTTTGCCACAGACCTTGCTTCCAGGTGTTTAGCTGCGAACCGTGGAGGCCATGAATGAAGACGACATCTGCCCGAATGGCCGAGCCGGGAGGCGGCGCGGTGAGTACATTCAGCCAGCAGCACTTTGGTGCAAGGCGCTCAGGTGTTGGCGGACGTAACGGCAAGGGTCTGCCGTTAAGGTCGCGCTTGAGGCGTGAATAGCTGAGCGTTGGAGAGGTCGACAGACTGTTGTTATGGATGTCCGGAAGACTTTCAAGTCCCTGAGGCGATTTCCGGATTTTCATGACCTTTAAGAGCAGCGCAAGGCGATGTGAAACTGAAAGACACAGAAGAAAGGCGGAAACGCAATTAGTGACAAACGGAGGAATTGACAGAATAGGGCAAAGTATGCGCGCTTACCCTGCACCGACGACAGCCCCAACGATATGGAATTCGCCACGAAAGCGAGCACACTCGTGAGCGCCTTCCGACTGGAGGCGATCTTCTGCAGAGCTTGCAACAAGCGTACGCCGCGAATGCCTTTTATGCCGCGTGCGACTCCGTTGGCCAGCGGCAGCACCAGGCGCACTACGATGCCGAAAGCCACGACCAAACGATTGCCTTCCTCTTTGGCTTCGGCGCAGATCACCGCCGCGCCATCAGCCGCGCCGCCCTGCAACATCCGAATGTTGCACACGTATTCGTAGTTGTGAGTCATCATTTCCTGCTCTGCGCTCACCTTCATCGGCTCAATGTTCACAGTTTCCACTGCTAACAATTGCTGCTCTTCTGCAACTGATTGTTGTTGGCCATCACAAACATTGTTGTTGTTGTTGTTGTTGTCGTCGTCGTTTGTTTGCTGAACGTTGCCCAAAGTGGACATCTTTTCTCTGGCCGCGAAAAGATTGTCGAAGTGCATCTATTTTTTTTTAGCGTTTTTACATTAAATTTGACTGCAGTAAGAAATTTTTAAAAACATTTATTTAATAAAACTTAAAAAGTTTCAATTTTGATAATTATTCTAAATTTTTTTATTTACAATTACAGTTAGACAGACAGAAAAATCGTGAGTTCCCGTTTATTTTTTTCATAGTGATCTTTTTGTATCGCAATGAATTGTATTTCTACTTTTATTCCTTCGAATAATTTCAGTAATAACTTTAACATATTTTTCACAATTTTATGTATTTAAATGCTGAGTTCTATATCTTTCTTGTGTGGGTTCAGGTTATCGCGGTCGAACTGTATTTTGACATGTCTACAGAGCACAGAAACTACGTTTTATAGCCGTGTTTTTTAATTAACTATATTGTAGGTCTTCCTCAAGAATGTTTGACGATTCTTCAGAGATATTCTATCATTCTTGGGTCCTGCTATCCAATAACATTAAGCGAAATTGTGAATGAAAAACATTGTGTATTGCTAAATTTCTGTTTCCAAATAATCGAATATAGGAAATTATAGCAATAATTGTTGGGAGGTAACTCAACTGACAAGTAAATGAGTGCTGCATATTACAAAAAAGGAGGAATAGGCAAATTTCACCATAATCTGGATAGGAACCTCTATAATACCTGGGTAATTGTCACTTGGGTGGAGAAGGCCTTTATAGTTTATCAAAAAAACACGGCTTAAGTCCAATCTCTCTGCTCTAGAGACGACAGATACAAACCAATATTATGTAAATGGAAATGGCAATTTGAATGTTCTTATTTTCAAATGAAGGACATCGTTTTTTTAAGGAAGTGAATAGGAAAACGCAGTGGATGGATAACTGATAAGGATAGTTAATTAAGAAAACGCAGCTAGTATTAACGTGGATATTCAATAATTAAATAGTAATATTTAAATGTATGTTTTCATATTTTATAATTACGAACATTTGTTTTCAAGTCAATTACAATCTAACAAAAATAAAATCAGAATAAAAATAGAGAATGGAATAAAATTGCTAAAAGAATAGATGTCGATAGTATATAGGAAATTTAAGAACCACCTTCTCGTCCTTGTCTCCATCTACTTTTATTAATCCTATTAGCAACAAATGCAAAGCAACCTGTGCATGTTATAAACTATTTTTAAACTCGGAATTTGTGGCAAGTGCTTGTTCGAAAGCAAAACAGAGAAAAAGTCGAATTAACATTTTTTAAGAAAATCGAAATTCGTTCATAACAAAGTGTTGCAAGTAATTTTCCGGCGGCGGTCAATCCTATGCAATTAATTGTCGCGTGTCGACATGAATTGTTACAATTTCTGTTTGAAGTTGTCCAGAAATAGATAATTAAATAATGAAACGATGGCGTTTAAAGAAACGTGCAATGAAAAGTAGCTGACGGCGGTTAAAAGTTTTGCGTGTAAATTGACTGACTGATTGATTCCACTTCACGATAAATCGGCGGTCAGACCCACGCCAACCTTCGCTTCGCTTAGTACTGTGAACAGGTCCC
The DNA here is from genome assembly GCA_937620795.1 of Thecophora atra. Taxonomy (NCBI): domain Eukaryota; kingdom Metazoa; phylum Arthropoda; class Insecta; order Diptera; family Conopidae; genus Thecophora; species Thecophora atra. Next base: position 66,324,150 of record OW569397.1, on the reverse strand, counting down.
GATGCAGCTCTATCATATTGCGCACTCATTTTAATTCATCACTCCTTTCATCTACCTTGTAATTTATGAATTGCATTTTTTTTGGGTTAGTTGAGGTTAAACAGCTTCACCAACTGGGAAAATGCTATTGCTCAACGTTTCAATGACCACGAGGAAAAATTAATGGACCGACACAAGTGCTTCTGGGACATGCCTGAGATTCTAATTTATTTTATGCAGAATGAACCCCAATATGGGTCCTAGAGGTAGTTTAGTGCCATCTCCCTGTATCCATCTCCCTCTATCCATCTAGATATACACTTATATCTTTCTCCATTTGCATTAAACAATTGATTTCTTTCTCCAACAATGCAAGCCTTTCGCCGTTCAGCAAACTTCCGTATTTTCCCGTGCAAATGGCATCTTTCCTAATCGAAACCGATCCAACCCGCGTCTCTCTCTGTGGTCTCTCTCCTTTTATCAACGATGGCATTCAACCACTCAGTCATGAGGGTCTCTTTCCCTACTATGTTATTACCTTCATCGATTTTCCTCGACCGTGTAAAATGAAGCGTACTTGAACTTGAACTTGAGCACTACGTAGTGCTTTTATCCGTTATTCGTAAGCACATAAGAACAGCTTTAAGTGGCTTAAGTTGTCTTACATACGAAATGCTTATGAGACAGTTTTTGTGCGGTACCACTTTTTGCATAGGTTGTTGCTAAGCCGTTTTTTTTTTTTTCTCTTAACATGACAGTTAAAATTTGTCACACGTTTGCGTCATTTGAAGAATAATTACAGAGTCGTGTAGCTTCATTTTCCTTTCACGCTTTAATAGACATTGTTTACGCGTGATGTAAAGAAATATCTCTCTAAAATAAATGCGTATAATGCGCAATGCAATTATTTTCAATTGATAAAATGGCAACAGAAAGGAGTATGTTGACCAGAAAAATTCCTTTTTGTTTGATTAATCAAAAACTCGTGTAACGTCTGACTACTTTTTTGTTGATCGCCTTGATGAACTGCAGCACAAACATTCAGCAATTTCAACTTCTGTAAATAAGACACCACCACGCAGTGCTCTCGCCATAACGTAAACTATCACAGAAGCGGAAGCTTAACTGGAGATTTTCTATGTTTGACTCTTCAACAACAACAACAAGCAACATAAATTAAATACGCGATATGTAATCATTGGAGCTAGAATCACTGGAAACTATTCACTTATTAGATTGATTTCTTATTGGATTTTTCGGAATATTGCGGTAGTACTGCAATACATTTGAAAATTTCTTCTGAATAATTACAAGAAAATTTAAATTCATTTTAACTAATCTTGTAATTGTAGTTAACAATTACTTTTTAATATTAGCTTGATTATACACATTTTTATAAATCGCAAATCTTATCAAGAACACTTAATAATTACTAATGAGAATCTTCTTATCTGCTAATAAGAATCTGAATTTGTGCGAGGGAAATGAATGGGGAAAAAGCGAAGCACACATCTTCACAGCTGTTCTGTGGTATTATTTACAAAAACAACATCAACGCGTATGAGAAACCAATTCAATAAACAATTGAATCATGGCTTCATGCATGAAAAGTGTTGATCGTTGTATAAATCACGTCGCATATTGAATCGGTGACAATAGGTGATTTTTGTTTTTTGGTGGTAATATAGCTGTGCTTGTTATTGTTTTGCACTTAATTTGAATTGCCTCTGTTGATATGTTTTCGAAGGAAATATTTTAATTTGGCTTGTAATTACACGAATTTAATATATACAAACTTTTCTTTGCTTTTAAAGATTTCTTTTACAAGTGTACAATTTCTTTAAACTTGTTTTTCTATTTATTTATTAGTATTTATCATTGTTATTTATTATTATATATTTATTAAAAATTTAATTTTTCTATTTATTTCAACAAATATTTTTGTTTACACAAATAATTACATTATAAATTTTTTTGGCGGCCTTTTATTGCTCGGAATCACATAGGAAATCCCAATCCACAAAACGTCCAACCACAAATAATATCAAAACAAAACTAGACAAGTGCATCAACAGAAGCAGCAGAAATGCAAAACTAAATTGAGGTGAATTCGTATCAAACCCGACGACCACCCGCTCAATTCCACCATCAACACCCCTTGTTCAAGATCTTCTTATAAGAAAACCCGAGAATAGTTCGTTTTCTTCCGCACAAAACGTTCGACACGAGTGCTTAAAGAAGCTTGACTTTTCTTATTTTATTTATAATTCCATCGAATATGAAAGTGAAAAAGTATTGAGTTAAAGGTGTAGACGTTTAATATAGCTACATTCTTTAAATAAAAGTTCAATTAAATGAATTAAATTTAAGGAAATTCTTCGAAATTAAATTAACTCATAAAAGAACGATTACACAATCTCTGTACAAGTATTTAAAAATTATCGTAATGAAACCATTCATTAATCAATGAGCCAATCTTCTCTATTTCTCTTTTTTCTCCCTGTTTTCTCGCTATCTCACTTTTTCCGCCTCTCAATCACTAACAACAACACGTTTTGAACAATCGCTCAATCAGTCATTCTTTCAAGCTCTTTTTTATCATCTTTCTTTAGGTTTGAGTCTCATCTGAAGTCTCATCTGAAGAAAAAATGTTGTTTATGGTCGTTGTACATCGAATAGTCGTGCTTTTTCTTGTTGTTGCCGCTGTAGTTATTATTATCACTTCATTCATTTAGCAAAAATCACACTCATTTGACACAAATCAATGACTCATGCGGTTAAGTTTAATGACATTCCAGTTTATAAATTATTTGCAATTCCATAATTAAATGAATTAATTTCATTTCTATTGCAACTATAAAATATTGTCTGATTAACCAACAATTAGTACATCGGTTTATCTGCATGTTCATCTGTGTACAGTACATTCGCAATATTGGCGACAAGTCTTCAACTTTTTTCTTTTTTTTTCAATGCATGTTTCAGTTCAAGTTAGAATTCTGGAAAGCCTGTTCAAGTTTGAGAGTGTTCACTGTAGCAAGTTTTGCTGAGAAATATTCGATAAAGGGTCTTGCACATACATCAAGCTGTGACTTTGACGTAATTTTAAATCTATTGTACGAGTCCTATATAATTTATATAATATAATTTATATTTATAATAGAAACAGAAACTTAAGATAACTAAATTTTCTATTTGAATTGATAAACTTTTGTAATTGTAATCTTAAGTAAATTGTTGCAAATTGTTTGCGAACTTTTTCTGGTCTGCATTTCATTTTGTTGTTGTTCGGATCGTATTTTATTTGCTTTACTTGCTGCGTAGTTTTTCTTTCTTTTTTTCATCTGCTGTTAATTGTTTTCTTCTTTGTTTCCTTGTGTCAAGTTTATTAAATAAACTAAAATCGATTGCTTCTCTTCAAATTTGTTTACTGTATTGGAAATTAAATACTTTGGTTTCACAGACGCAGAGCAACAATAAAAACTAGCAAATACAACGAAATGAAATCAACGATTTTTAAATTATGTGTAAATGAAGTTTAAATAAATACATTCATATGTACACATTTATTGACATACATATATGAATATACGTCGATAAGAATTGCAATTTTTCATCTACAATTTAATTACAACAAGAAAAACTTGTTTAAATGTTGGCTTCGACTGCAATTTTTCTATAAAAATTATTAATTTTTTGGCTATTTGTAATGTCAAAAGTCATCGTGGTGGATATCACACTGAAATTGTTTAAAGGTTGCATTATTTTTTCTTTCTGTCTTTTACAATTTATCAGGAAAAACAAATTTCTCTCTTAAAAATTACTATTGAATTCTATGGAACGTTGCTAGAGCCTTTTCTGGACACGAGACAGAGTAGAAGTTTTTAATAAAACAAGCCGCAAACGAAAAATAACCAGAACAATTTTTGATAAGCGTCTGTGGAAACTATCGCTGTTCAAGTCGATTGCAGCGGCAGATTTTTGACTCTTGGCAGCGTTTACAACGTGTTTATTTATTTTCCTGTTTGATATTTTCCTGTCTTTGGCGTTGTTGCTGTTTTCATTTAGTAGCTGCATTTGTAGTTTTATTCACTGTATGATATAGTTACATATTTTTGTACATATTTCTTGCTTTAAAGAATGCAATAACAATAAAAAAACAACAACAACAATGATTCATCATCACATGATTTGAACAACAATCTAAATTTTGATTTTAAATCGAATTAATGTTTAATAATAATAGAGAAAAAATTACAGAAAAAGATAAAGACTTGTACCACTGACCATATAACATATGTATGCCTATAGTGCTTGTACTGAATATTGGAATCTGTTGAATTTGGATTTTTCTCGAACTTTGAACGAGCAAATGTTGTCAGTTTTGTTATCTGTAAAATTTTTATTATATGCGAGTTTAAAGAGATTTGTTATTGCGAGATATTCTACATATATTTGTAAGTCTTTGTGTAATTCTTTTTAATTGTTGCTTTTCTGTTATTTTTAACAGCAAAGCAATGAAGCTTTGAGTAAAATACAATGATAAAATATTTTGGAAAGCTTCTTAACGCTTGAATTCATGCGTTGCAATGAAACACTTCAATTCCGTGCTAGATAATAATTCTTCTTGCGCAATAATTCCAGAACCTAATAATAGAAAAAGTGAAACTTGTCGGAAAAGAACTTTCCGAGAATTAAAAATTATTAATTTTTTAGGTATTTGTAATGTAAAAGGTCATCGTGATGAAGATCACATTGAAATGGTTAAAAGATTGCATGTTTTTTCTCCTAAGACTTCTGCTATTTGATAAAAGAAACCACTTTCACTATCAAAAATTACAATTGAATTCTATAGAACAACTTTTACATGTGTTGCACTCTATTAAAGTCGCCCTAATGCAGTCAGTGCCAATGATAAAATACAATAAAAGACTATTTACTCAAGGAGCTGTATTAAAGTTTATCTTTTATCCAAAACTGTTATTAGTTTAAGTTCCGCGATGTCAACTACACTTTCGATGAGATGGAAAAAGGTTCAATTCAGTTCATTTGAGAAGAAGGAGAAAAGCATTCAAGTGTTGGTGAATTGGTGACATTTATGCAAAAGTTTGCGCCTTTGTGCTCTCAATTAAAGATAATTTACTTAAATTGTTGGTCGCATGTTCCAGCCACGTGAACGAGCAACATGATTAATAGAAATGCCAATAAGAAGAGCAGCTTTTATGATGATGATAACAACGATGATGATGATTAAAATGATGACCGAACAGGTCATGACGAAGAGGAAGATGCATTGTAAAAAAATTGAATATTGCCTTAAATGAATTAAGAAAAGAAATCTCTTACTTACTGTTGTTGGTTTTTTTTAACGGTTATTTTTTTAATTTCGTTTTTGTTTGTATTGCAATAAAGGTACTTCTATATTATTAATTGATTATATTATTTTTAAATTATTTGTCTTACATGAAAACTTTCTTTCGTAAACTACGTCAAGAGGTAAAAACACTTCTTTGCGCTTTGTAAACAAATATTGTAGCAAAATCACAACAAACTACGTCGCTTTTGTCGTCATCGTTTTTGGCAACAATCCAGATGAACTTTTTCTGGTCAAAACCAGAAACGCGACGTATTGTGTATATTTTTTAACAAATTCGCAATCACAACGTCCGCCCAGTAGAAGAACTATTTCAAAACTGTTTGAAAGATCGTTACAACGAACAAATCCGGAGAACATATTTACCACACCGCCAATACGTCGACTTCCCGTATTTGTTGCCACTGAATTTTTCAAGCACAGAAAACAATTTTTCATTGTAATCTATTATTACACCAAATTGGCATTTGCTATACGATAATCTCACTTGTATTTCAATATATAGTTTATATTATTTATGAACCTGCTCTACAAAAGCACAATAGTTGTTACAAGGGCTTTGCTAACTACCAACTACTCCTACTACATAGACAACCATTACTTTAAAATAATAATAATAATAATAATAAACAATAATAATTATTATTATAATAAGAGTTAAAGCACAGTGAGCATAAATATTGTAATAAAAAGTTTCGATTAGACATACTAAAGAATTCTAATGTTAAACACAGCTTAATTTTCAAATATAAAAATATTCTTGAACTACAACCGTGGTTATCACCGCTTTCCCATTTTATTCCAGAAATTCCACCTACAGCTGGAATATCGTATCGTAAAAACCTCATATTTTGCTTACAATTCTCAAAAAACAGTTTTTTTGTTCCGCTACAATTTTACTGTAATAATTTAGAGATGCTGCAACAGAAATGTTTGTAAAAAAGAAATCAAATTTACTTCTGTAACATAATAATGAACTCGCATAGCAACAGCGAATCATTACCGCTACCTACTTCAAGTTGCGAAGGAATGCCGGTTCCAGCAGCTCGGGAAGCTTTGGCCATTGTAGAAGCAGAAGGGGAAAATGGTTCTACAGAAGTGCCTCCACAGAAACGGTCACGGTTCACCGAAGCAGAAACGAGTGAAGTAGCAACTGCAGAAGCCACTTCATCTACTTCATCATCGACGGCATCTACTTCATTGCTTGCAGCAACAGTCATAGAAACAGCGGAGGCAACTCCAGTGAAGCAATCATCGCCACCATGGCCTACAGCTGGAAGAGAAGTGGAAGCAGTAGTCAAATCATGCTTGAGTTCACCCGTCACAAGCACACTACGTAAATTTCGCCAAATTCCAATTCTTATTGTCGAGTATCATAACGATGTGTTGGAGTTTCTATATCGCTGTCTGGCGACGCGTCATCTGCCGTTGGAAAACAACATTCTTGTTCACTTTGATTCGCATCCAGATTTGGTTATTAATAGAAGCATATCAGCGGCTGCTTCATATGATAAGCATGTGATGCTTGAGAAGCTGGGTATTGAAAGTTGGATTATGCCGTTGGTATTCACAGGTGATTGTGCTTAGTTGATCTTTTACGCTTATTTTCCTAATTGTTTTAGGTCATTTCAATCGCATTGTGTGGCTGAAAAACTCTTGGTGCCAACAGATTCCTGTAGGCAAATACAACATTAAAGTAGGTCAAAAGAATGACCAGCTTTGCGTTGACAGCACTCTCGACTACTTCTTGGCTGAGGGTAACTATTGTCCCGCCATCGAGCTGAAAGAATGTCGGGATCTTGAGCTGCAGGTCTTTAATGCCGACACAGACGACGTAAAGCCCGATTTTATAAGCCCATCGGACGCTCAGAGTTTCGTGCTGGATATTGACTTGGACTTCTTCAGTACACAGAATCCATTTCTGGATATTTACAGTCTTGCCAATTGTTACGAGCGCTTAACAGAAATTTTTTATTTTGAAATATCCCCGAAAGACAACAGTGGTACCTGCGAGCGTCGACAGCAGCAACTGAATGAACTCCGAATCATTTTTGAGCACCTCGAATCGAATCGAGAGATGGACAATCTGCCTACATCTGTATACAAAGTCATTTCACACAACGTAATTGATAAAATTAAGCTTCTACGCGATGAATTGTTAAAACATTATCCAGAAGAAACAATCGATTGGTTAATAATCTACGATTCTGGCTGCACTACAGACTCTGGTGGATTACCGCATCACGTGAGCACGCAGCTGGAGTTGAATCAATATTTTTCCAATTTAAAGGATTTCTTGGAGCGACTTCCAGTGCCACCAGTAGCTGTAACGATAGCTTGCTCATCGGAAGACGATTATTGTCCGAAGCATCAAGTGCAAGCGATTGAAAACCGCGTGGTGCAGTTGTTACGGCAAGTTTTTGGAGATCGTATGCATTCGAAGCCGATTCTGCACTATAAGTGCGACAATTGGGATGTAATGAAATTGTAGGAGGAAGTTTTCAATAAAGCACGATTGGTTTCGTATACGTAAAAAGCGATAGAAATAATATTAATTTAATTTATTAATATGAATTAAAATTCACACAAAGAATGCTAACAAACGATGTTATAAGATGTTTATAAAATATACTTAAAGTCTTTAAAAGGTTTCATTCAACTTTAAATTTGTAACTTAATAAATAAGAAAAATATTTGGATAATTGAATATCTGTATAATAACAATTGAGTGTTGAGTAAAACTACAGCCTGCTTTAACTTCTTCATTTCTTATTGTCATTGGTTTTTATCTATTTTTGTTGCTTTTCTCGCATAAACTAAAAACCTTTAACAGTTATGCAGTATTTTCAGTTCCTGCTCCTCCTCCCTTCAAGATATTCTTCTTTCTCTGCAGTTTTGTCGAAAGGTTTCACCAACCGACTCGACGCGACCATAACACATGCCTTTGTTCTCTGTAGTGTTTCGCTGCACCATTCACTCAGCGGCTCCTTTTTCTTTTAATTCTTAAGTAATCAATAGTTAAAGTTTTATTAAAAACCATTTTGCAGCTTGTTAGCAGGAGCAGTCTTCAGTAGGTTTGTGCATGTAGCTTTCAACACGTGCACGTGTACAGATAAAGTAAGTGAAAAGTGGTTAAGGATAATAAAGTTGCTAAAGAAATATGTGTTTATTTCGCTTTTAATAAGAAAATAGAAATACCACACGCCGGATTAGATTATTTTGTGTATTGTAATAAAAATAGTTGTCATTTATTTATTGTTAATCTATTTAGTATATGAATGATTTTGCACCAAAGACGATAAAGTCTTTGTTTTGCACCAAAACAAAGTATTGAAATTCGTCCTATCGATGGGTATTGATATCCGCTTGTAATTGCAAATTCGTTTCTTAGAAGGCACTTCATCAACACACTTGGAATGTTAGTTTCTATTCGTTAACCATTACGATTTTGCACACCTTCATCAGCACCAGCTTTGATATGCTCCATACTTTTTCTTTCGCGGTTTGTTTTCTTATTTCATTTTCATTAGCAACCGACGGCACAACAACTTAAAAAGGTAGATGCATTGGAGTTCAGACACGCTATTTGATTACAATCCTAAATAAAACAGCAGGACTGAAGCTAGTTTTGCGGACAAAAACTTAACTCCCCTTCGCGTTCTTCCACAATTGTTTCATTATAAAATTAGTTTTGCAGCGTTGTCTTATTAGTTAAATAACCAAAACTAAGAGAACAAAATAATAAATAACAAACCACAAATAATAAATAAGTCTTGCATTAAATTTTAACACAATGCGGAAACGTTTTTATGTGAAAATTGATTTGCAGTTGCATGCGGTAAAATTAAAATATATTACAGTATTTCTTTTTCTTCATTTACTAATTATTTAAATAATATTTGATGTATTTTTTACGAAATGTGTTTGCAACTAAATTCAAATTTAAATATTTTGCTTATTACTTTTTAAATGAATTTAAAAATTAATTTCAGCTGAGTTTATTTCATGGTTTATTTAGAATTTAATTTTTATGAATTATATCCACAAGCAGTTTTAAAACGGATTTAAATATTTTTTATTGGATATTTAATTTTAGTTTTCACATCATCAAATTTATTGGCTTTTATTTCGAAAATTAATAATCAATAAAAAACATTCTTTTGGAACATATGTACATACGTACAGATGCCTTTTATTTCAAAATCATTCCTATCGAATTTTACATTTCCTATTATTTTCTATTCAGAGCTGTTTTAATTATATTTTCGGAATTTATTTATTATTGCGCTTTTTGAATTGTTGACCCATTATTTCGATAGATCACTTGCCCAGGTGTGTGGCTGTGTGTGGACAGTGGTTGGATCGACGCCACTGTAAAAACCCTTGGCTACTTTTTTCGAACGGACGAAATGAAGCCCCCTCGTTTTCCTCTTCTTTGTCATGATCGCTTCTCCATGGAAGGATTTTTCACCTCGGTCACTTCCATGTCAGAATTGGAGCGCCTGCTGGCTGCGGAGCAGCTGGAGATTACGCTATGGCAAAGCGGACGGCGATTAGCTAATTTTGTTGGCAATCTAAGCGACGTAATGCAAAGCAGACAGCGGCCAAAGCTGAGCAGAGGCCAACATGTTGATGTACAGCTGCAGATGAAGCCATCGCAAGCATTTCCGGTGGGTAGTAAAGATAAACAGCACAAAATAAATCGCTTTTTCTCATCCTTAGGGCAACATTGCTCCGAAAGTAGAGCTATCCATTCACGTGGATGTACAGGACCGATTGTTACCAGCCGCTGAGAGCTGGAAATCGTGCAATTATTTGGAAACCAAAGAATTAACAGAGAATTCGAATTTTGCTCAGCCGACTGAAAAATATCACTGCGACTACCAAGGATCCGATTTGTGTTGCAACAGTTGTTTAGACGGCGTAGGCAGACAAAATCCTGTCTGTCATGCTCAGGATACACGCAGCAACCAACACGTGGATGCACAACCATCGCAGGACTTAAGCCATAAAATTAACGGAAAACGTCCCTCGCAGATATCCAATCAAGCTCGGCTACTTTCAGCCACTTCAAGGTTTTTAAAGTGATTTTTTTGGTACAGCTTTCTGAAAGCATTGAGTGTCTCTTTTCTTCTCAATCTGTTCAGCAATATTTCCTACCCTTCGTCCCATGCCACAGGAGGGATCAGTTCTGGAAGCAGAACCAGCACCAACTGCTGCCATTCACGTGATTCGCGTAGCATGGATGTCGTCGATGAGCACCATCAACGCTGCGAAATCTGTCAAACCTATCAAAAAGTATTCCAACTGCCTAGAAGTTATGGGTTTTCATAAAAGCCACCATAAAACAAATATTTAATTCCAAATTAATGTTTTGAAAGTTATATTTAATTCTATATTTATATATTTAGACATTCCCTTGGGGAACTTTGTCTTTAAACAAATTCTGCAAAATCTAACTGATCGAACACCCTAGATATGAGACAAATGAAGAGATTGTAGGGATTAGCTTTCTCCTTTTCCTCTGCCGACAACCGATTGCGTAGTTGAATACATAAACGAGCGATGCATCGAAGAGTGCTGTGAACTTCTGGCTCCAGCGGCAGATGCAAACAAGCCAACGTTGCATACAGCCAATAACCCAGCCACTCGTTGCTGGTAGATAAATCAAATGCATTGTCGGCTTCATTACCTTTTTCAACAGCAGCGGCACTCGAACTGCTGGCTACTGGTTCTTCATTAGCGATCTCCTGGTCTTGGTCCATCTTCTCGTCGGACTCCTTTGTATCTGGCAAATCATCAGACGCTAGCGGCGGACCTGCACCTTCACGCAACCACTCGCATAACATATCCAGCAATTGCTCCAGTGTACGTTGGTTGAGGCGCATTATAGTGCGGAGCAATGGCTTGTTCTGCTGACAGAATTTATTCCACTCTGATAATTCGTTGGTAAGCGGTGGCTCGAGCTCGGTTTTGTAATTTGCTGCTTGTAACTCTGAACGAAAAGCATTAATTTGATCCCGCACTGCCAAAAACGTTGACTCCTGTTCAGATTTCCATTCTGTTGATGGACGCAAATTGCTGGGAAAACATTCATCCTGCAGTAAAAAAGTACCGTGTTTCTAAAGTGAAATAATGTAACCTAAACAATTCTCACATTATCCTTAATGAAGATAGGTTCACAGTAAACTTCTGCTGATGATGCCTGTTCGCTCTTTTCATTTCCATCCATATTATTAAGCGGCTTTACTACAACTGCTGGGCAACGATTTCGTTCGTGCAACATCTTCATCAAAAACTCCTCACCGTTTTGTGGTTCGGCGGATGGATCAAAATCTTCACCAAGTTGTGGGATGGGGAGTGCTTGACGCTGAAAAGAGTCGTTAGTGTCGTCGCGCGTGCCAATGTTCAAATTCTTTATTTTGGGTTCCCCGGAGAACCGGCGACGTGTTGCTTTCCTAAATATTAGTGGTTTCTCTGTATTTGATGACGAGGAATTTGGCATATTTGAAACTTTTTTGGTCACAATGCGAGGGAAACCCGATAAGAAAACTGAATTTGAATTGTAAGCAATAACAACTACTAAACTCACAACAAATTTATTCTATTTTCAATGAAATACAAACAAGTACCAAATCAATGCGCCATTATCTGCACTACATCAACGAGTATATATTGTTGTATGTTACTCGTTGACTACATCTCGTATAGGAATACAACATTCCAAGAATACCGGCATTCCTCCAATCGTTGCTGCCTGTTATGACAACGAGTATATATGCTCGTTGTTTATTGTCGTTAAAACAAGTCACGAGGAAATATCCACAAAACCGTGAAATTTTAATTTAAAGTTTAGTGGGAAATGGAGGCTTGGGTAGTTTTTTGAGTGCATTCCATATACATTTGTAAATCATAACAAGAAACATATAATAAAAGAAGATAAATGAATTTAAAAGGAAGAATAAAGTTATACCGTGCTAATGTAATTGTTCAAAAGTTGGATTCTAAGAACGCCACTGATGACAGAAGGTGCAACACACTTCTGTTCTACAATCCACTTGTTGCTTTCATTCTGAACAGGAAAATATGTAATTTAGATTTGTAATTTATTAACTAAAATTACGTAAACCTTTAATGTTGATTGAAAAGACTCAATACAATTTTAATAATAATTGTATTTTCAATAAACTTTGTTCAATTGCCTCCTCGTAGGTCTTTCCAGTTCGTGAACTTGAACCATATGTAGATTCAAATGTCATTACGGGTGGGAAATTTAATTAAATACTGGAACCACAAACGATTTGGCAACCCTCTTCGCTATTGCAAGCAAATCATTTATTATTAGCATTACAAAATCTATGCTGTAAATTGTTTATGTGAAAATATAGACAGTTTTCTTGCTTTATTTTATTAAACCCTGCATTCTGGAAATGTGATTAATCAAACCAAACTCCCAGTAGTCTTCTCCGCTTAAAACTGAAGAATTTATCTTCTTAAACAGTTTTAGAAATATAGTTTATTTGAAGATGTGGAGCAGCTGGAACCATATGATGATAAAGGTCCACCTTTCATATATAAAGTTGATAAATCGATTAGCAATAATTTTGCGAATGTTTCGTCTTTAGTAGAAACCACTCTAAAATCATATTCTAAAGTCTGGAATCTCCAAAAGTATTTTGAAGTTCAGAAATCATGTGAAATATGTTTTATATTAGGTTTATATTTCAATTTTGTACCACCCTTTTTCTAATCTTATTCTGTTTACTATTATTTTTCTCATATATGTATTTATATTGTTTCATTATTTTCTACTTTTAAATCTGTCAATAACAAAGTGCACTGTGGGACAAATGACGGGAGCATACGATGATATCGAAGCCGTGACAAAAGTTCTTGAAGAAAAAGAACAAGATTTGGAACTGACAGTTCAAATTGGCAAGGAGCTTTTAGCGCATAACAAGGCATTAGGAATGAAAATAACGAAGTTGGAAGCAGATCTGCAGGCGTGCTCTGATGAAAAATATCAGCTTGTACATGATTTACAGAAGAAGACCAAACTTATTGAAATATTAACGTGTGATGCTTGTAATGGGTGCGAAACTGATTCCTCTCCCAATGTTGACTATCTACAAAGAAAAATATCTTTCCTTCAAGATGAAAACAAAGGTCTTAAAGTGGAGAGAATGAAATTAATTGCGGAAAACGACGAACTCGAAGAACATGAACGCGAACTTATGCTCGATATAAACAGGAAAATTAACGAAAGTAATTGTCAATACAATAGGTTAAAATTAGAACTTGAACAGCAACGAAAAGAAAATCAAATACAACATGATAAAATTGTATTGTTATCGGCGAAGCTGAGTGATACCGAAATTCGTTTGCATCAAATGTCAAATGCTAATGAAGAGCACATAACGCTCCTCAATGCAACTAATGAGTCACAGAAGAGTCTCGAACTGGAACTATCAGAGCTTAGACTACGCTACGAGGAAGTTCTTTCGCTCCTTCACGAGACTCAGGATAAAATGCGACAGCAGCAGAAAAAACTAACGCCTCATGCAAGAAGTACTTTCGTTGCGGCAAGTGGATGTTTTCATCCAGAGTCTTTACATTCGGAGTTAATGGAATTGTCCCTATACTCTGATAATCGCTTAGATCCGTGCTTTTCTGGAGATAGTCATCGGATAGACGATGCCATGGCGCATCCAGAGTCCAGTACTCCGAATAGTTCAGTGCTCGCCACAGAAAAGCCTTATATCTGGTGCCGACAAATATTTGAAACTGTTGAGTGTGTTAATAATCAACACCAGGGTGACAAAAGGAATGCGGCATTTAGACAATTTCGTTCAGATTCCTTTAATTCAGATTCTTTCAGTTGTTCTACTTTAAAGAGCACGACTGATAATCGTCCGGATGACTGCTTGGATGGGAACGAAGTTTCTAAACCGGAGGACGCTGATATTAGTTCACTATCGCAGCAGAGTTCATCGCAATCACAATCGAATGATGCGTACGCCTCACAGTCCTCTGGCGTTCCAGGGGCACCAGGAGCCAACGATTTAAAAACTGCTCTTAGACGTCTTCAGAGTTCAGAGGTTTTCTCGAGCAACTTTATGATGCATGATGATAATCAGAATTCAATGAAGCCGCTTGTAATTGAAACTCCGGAAGGTGTGTCAACGAAAACCTCAGGATTTTTTTCTACTACTAACGATATGTGTTCATCTGGAAGTCAGTGCCACCTTCCGCTTAAATTGCAAATTGTAAAACCAATCGAAGGTTCACAGACCCTTAATCATTGGTCGAAGTTGGCCATGACGAGTCTAGCTGACATCTTAGATGAAAGACCTGGCGTAACTATACGAGGTGGTCGTGGTCTAAGTGAGCTAGGAATACAAATATACACTCTCTCAGATGTAGAAGAAGATGCTTCCGAAGAGCTTCCAAGGAAAAAGTTTGATTGTAGTTGCACTTATGCCACAAGTCTAGTGATGCACCCTAAAGAAATCTTCATTAAACATCCGCCATTCAGATTTCAAACACATCCATCTTCTGCAGACGCAGAGAATTTAACTTCAAGATCAAGCAGCAGTTGTCCGTCCACACCGACGACGGTCCTTTCATGTAAAAATACATGTCGCACGATTTCCATAAATGGCTGTGCAGCTAAAACGCTTGATAAACATGAAAGCCCAGCCACAAAACCTTGTATTTTGGCCAACATCAGTGATCATGCTAAACATACCAACCACTCCCCTGTCAGTCCACCAACCCACAAAAAAGAGAAAAATTGTAACGTGCGATGAAACCGAAGAGATCCGATTTTAGTAAAAAAATATTTGTATAAACGTATATGTGGCATTAAAATAAGTAATGATAATTAAAATTGATACTGAAAAACAATGACCATTTGCTATGAAGTCTATTTTATGTGAAACGATTTCAATTTTAAAATTGAATTTAAATTTTTGTTCAACTATGAACAATGTCTTCTTATGATAATCACTTTTTTTTTTTTTTGCTCGGAATGCCAAAAAGGCCGATGTCACATTGCAATCATTTTCCCTACGCTCAAAGGGCAGTTATTGTTCCCTCTCGGTCAAATGACGCACGAGCACTCAATTGACCGCATCGAAAAGTGTTTTTTTGCAATAAATAAGAGTACCAAATTAAGTACATAATTTCACTACTTCTTAAAAGAGTATTTTTGGTATCAATAGACATAAGCAGTTATATTTTTCCATTCCACATTTTTCTATTTTTTTTTTTAATGTCTTTAAATTTCTTAGGAAGAAATAATATCGAGCAGCGCCCATGAGCAGCGTACGTCATGTGCAAGTCGAGCCGAAAACCTCGTGAAGAGGGTGAGAATATTAAAAACGATTTATAAGGTCGAACAACAGTGAGACATGTGTATTTACTATATAGTAAAAACCATTAAACCGAAATCTCCTGCGTAGTTAATGGAATTTTTCTGTCAACGGCGATCATAGACACACTTCCACTACAGCTTGAAAATATTCGTATTTGCACAACTCAGCCGCAAAGAACTAATAATTGTAATTCGTAAATAACTACCAATAAAAGGATTCAAGGATTCATTACTTAATGAAAGTAATTTTATTTACTACGTTTTACGTTAAATTAATTTATTTCTTTCACGTACCCAAGAGTATTTGAAAAAATATATATTTAAGACACATATTTATGCTTTTTCAAGGCTTTTTATTAGCTCCATGGACAAAAAATAAAGTCCAAATGCAAAAAATCAAATATATGTTTTTTTAATTGACAACAGTAAAACAATATTGCGCAAAAGTCGAAAACAGAAAGAGGATTACACGAGTATTTATTTTTACAATTTACATAGAGAAGAAAAAATGTTAAATGGACACTTGTAAAGTGCCTTTTCTTAACATTTGATTAGTTAATGCTGCCAATAATAAAGACTCTGTCTCAGGTCTCTGAAAGGAAAACTATTTTAACATGGAACGAAGGTATTTTGTTGGATTTCGATAAAGAAACCTCATTTCCACAGTTTTAAATAAATTTATTATATTAACAACAAATCGAAAGTTAGGTATATTAAAATTATTTTAAATTGAATTATCTGTTAACAGGAATTAAAACATTAAGCAAATAGTTCAAGAACATTTCAATCATCGATAAAAATAGCAAAAAGTTCATCATTAAAAGAGCTCTCTTTGGAAGAGCGATTCCAAAGAAACGTATAGTACAAGTAATTCAATTAATATTCTGGCTAAATGAAAAACTCTAATGTAACCTCTAAAAAACAGCAACAAACTTTTGGATGACAAGATGAAATTAAAATTTATGAAAATATGAAAGGACGAAGCTTGGTGATACAAATTAAACCAAAAGCGGGAAAAATGGTTAATATCAATTTAAAATTCTGACAAAAAAACTTCTAAGAATTGAGCCTTTTAATATAAATGTAGGTTTTAGTAAAACCTATTGAATAACAATAGATTAAAATGTAATATCTGAAACAGTGCAATTACTTTTTATGTAAAGTAATTGCGTACTTTTAGGCAGCGTTGTTAATTTAACAAGTTTTGTTAATCAACCGCTGCATGTGCACATGTATGCATGCAGTTGTCCTCTTCATATTGAATAACTTCAAATAACATCAACCAATTATCAGTAAAAAGCACATAGTTACTAAAAAAAGAAAATATTATAAAAAAAACAAGACAAATAAAAGAAAATTCAATAATTTTTTTAAATGTTTAAAGTTTTTGAAGCAAATATATAAAAAACGACAAATAATTGTAATTATTTTATCTTCATGTTAATTTTTTGATATAAATTATTACTTTTTTGTTTAAAACAATCAGCGACTCATTGATAGAATAATTTACACTACCATTAGCACGTTTTGGCATTTGAAATTATTGATTGCATAGTTTTTGGCATAGTTTTACTCACGGCGGAAACGAACAGCAACTGTAATGTCATCCACACACTATTCCAATCGTATTTGGATATTCATTTGCTTTACTTGAAATTTCTTTGTGGCTTTTTCTAAGAACGCATCGTTTTTCTTTCTTCACTTCTTGTGTTTACGTTTTGAAATGGTATACAAAATTAATATGAAAAGAATTTTTTTTAAACGTGAAAGTGAAAATTTTTATTTCAAGGTGGCGGTAGCGAACCAAGGATTTAACAGGTCGTAGTTAGAGAAGGGGCATGAAAGAGAGATTTTGAGGTGGTTTTTATTATTTTAGAAGAATCATGATTTTCCTCTCTCTTTTTCTTCTGTTCCTGACCATCATCAGCGCTAAACTAACGTACACACATCTTAACAACGTAACGGTTTGCGTCATCGAAGAAACCAAAAAAAAAAAAATATAGAAGCTTGCGCAACGCTATTCAAATGGTTGCATTGGCAACGCTGGCAGCACTGATCACGTTGGTCAGTAAATAATAACTATGAATTTGCTTGTGAAAATAATTATTTACACATTTTAGTAAAACGTGAAATTGTAACAGAAACTTCACGTTCTGACTAATGATGAATAAAGGCGAAAGTTTTGCATGTGAATTGAAGAATTCAAGGAATTTATATTTGTTTTAAAATTCTTTTTAAAGTCGAGAAATATTTGTAGATTTAATTAATTTTACAATGAAATTTGTAATGAATTTTGAGTAAAAATTTCTTTTAAGCTTTTTAAACAAAGTTTGAAAATATTTGTTTATATGTTTTTGTTTGTTTGTGTGTTTATATGTGATGAAAAATGGAAAAAAAACCATTCACAGTTTCACACCTCAACCCCTTCGAAGTCCTCATTCATGAACATGCACGAACATGTTTTACACAATTAAGACTCACTTTCCTCATTATATTTAATCATGTTTTTTGGCTCTTCTTGGTGAAAAACCGTCCTTTCTGCTCCCTCCGTTAGATTTCAAGCAGCGGCAAAATAACGAAAATTCATTGCTTGGGGTCAGCAAACACCCTCAGCTCCCTAATGTTCAGTTATATGCGTAAATATACTCTGTTTCTGCGGTAAGCTTGGAGCTGATGAGTGTGTTTAGCTTCGTTTAAATGTGTAGCCGCAAAATGTGATTTTATAATTATTTCCACAGCAGAAAAAGCTCACCACACGAAATAAAAACAACACGCACACACACTCCTCTGCTGTGCCTTTACCATTTCCCCTGTTCAAAATTCGAGACCGTTGTTCACTTAACTGAAGCCGAGTTTTGTTGTTGTCGTCGACGATGTCCGTTGATGTGTTTTCAGCTTTCGGCTTCTAACTTCGTTGCACATAATTAAGCAACGAACCGCAGCTAGCGTTGTCTTGCTCACTCTTGTCTATTGTCACATCTTTTTAAAGTTAAGCTTCATGCAAATTGTTTAAAGGCGATGAAAAGAGAATAGAAAAGTAAATAATATGAACTTTTCTCTAAATAAAATATAATTAAACATAAATTTGTTGTCAGCAATGAAATGAATGTGAATTACTCGCTGTTGTTGTTGTTGCTGCTGCGTCTGCTTCTCGTTTCTGTGTGTTTATGATTTGCGTTGTTCATCAATCTTCATCATTCTTCATTCTCGTGCCGTCTCCTTCTGTCTGCAACACGGATGTGCAATGATTGCACATCTCCGAGTTTCAAACGCTCTTCACTTTGGATTCATTTCAAAAGGATTCACAAACACAATTAAAAGCTTTCTCTCAAAATCTGTCACCTTCTGCATTCTTCTCTGGGTGTCTATGAATTTCTTTGTGCTACTAACCAACATTCAAATAAAAAAAAGTATTTTAAAAACAAAAGATTTCAAGTTTCTTCTAATGTGACTTCACTTGGGTTTTTTGTAATTGTTTCTGCTGCTTTTATAATATATTTTGCATATTTTCATATCGATTTTCATTTAAAAGCAGTTCATATTAATTTTTATCACTATTTCTTCTTCTTTTGCAGTAGTGAAAGGCGAAATTTAAACTCTCTTCATCGGCGAAAAAGCAATCAACGAAGACTAAGAAGAGGAAGAGGGAAATTTTATTTCTATTAAAAAATAAAGGTGCAAAAAATGTTCTCAGCATCATCGCAATTGCAAAAGTTTTATGCGAAAATCAATAAACTTTAAGAGTGAAGAGTGAAATGAAACGGAATAAATTTTTCGCGGATGAATTTTCCGCATTCGATTTCGACTTCTTCAGCAGCGGCGCTGCTTCAAAATCCTCTGTCTCACTCGCACTTGTTATAGAAACAGAATGCAATTTCACAGCAGCAGCAATAAAAGCAACAAAAACAGAAATAAATGTTGAACTCAATATTTTCCCACCTCGAACATGGCTCGATTTTTAATATTGATTCAGCGCGACTTCAACTGTCTGTTGACCAGAAGCCATTTCGGCCGAAGAGTTGTGAAGTGAGTCGAGCAGACGATCAGGAAATTAAATTGCTTTTGAAACTTTTCGTATGTTAATAAAGAGTTCTTTTTATCCTTCTCTATTTATTTCTTACTCCTTTAAATTCTGCAATTTCTGCATCAGAAAATCATTTAACATTCATAAAAGGATCTGAAGGAAAGGGAAAAACAAAGCCAATAATTTTAATATTCATCAATAAATGTTCAAGTGTGTGTTTGTTTCTCTTTGCACATCATTTATGAATCTTCTTCTCATTCGTTCAATTTGTTTCGCCTGCTTTAGTTTCTTCAAAGTTTTGATTTATGCTCGGATTTGCATTTGATTTGATTTATTGCTTCGAACCCATGTTGATTCAGGTTGAACGCACCGCGACGTGATCGAATCGAATTCAAATTCGAAGACGCTGAAACTTTTCCCATCCAACTATTTCCCAAGCTCATTAAACATCATATCACTTCGCAATGTTTCCTGAAGCATAGAAATTTGCAATAATTTTCAAAGTCATCGCAAACTTTTTCATTATTATCCAAGCAGCGAACTCAATTACGAATTCAATGGAGTCCAGCGAAACGAAGAACACATCATGAAAAGCAATAACACAAATAAAAGTAATAAGGAATCCATAAAATAAAACAAACGTAAAGTTTTTGTGATTTCTGTGGAGAGAACTTGAACTTGAAAAACTCTTAGGAAGTCCATAATGAAATGAGGAAAAATATTAAATATAGTTAAATATGAAAACATGAAAAACGGAAACGAATTCGATTACATTTTTCTTCTTCTGTTTTGCGAAACGGAAATTGAAGCATTGAAGAACTTTGAAATTTAGGAAACGCCGTTTGATATTATTAAAGATTAAACCGAAGTTTATATTTTCATTTGCTGATATTTATTTTTGTTTGCTGTTCAATTGAAAATCTAATAAACACAAACATTAAGTCAACGTTGAACAAAAAAAAACTGATGGTAAACAACAACGCAATTAGCACGGCGTTGCTACTACTCGTGTTTAAGCTGTGTTTAATTGCTTTTTTATAGCAAGAATTTAGCTCCCGATTACAAAATATAATGCAGCATTTTATGAAATCCTCTTGCACACGGCTTTAAATTGGTTGCAATGCGTCTCAGATCTTTATAGCACTGAAAAAGCATGGCAGACATCTTCAATATGAATGCATAATTAATGCTGTTCACATTTCTACGTGTTCATATTTTACCTGTTCATGAGGATCCTGGATGGAGGTGGATGTAATGTTTATCTGTTACATGGAAATTCGAAGCACTACTTTTGAATGCTTTGAACGGATTCGTTACAGAAAATTCATGGTTCATTGAT
Source organism: Thecophora atra (assembly GCA_937620795.1). NCBI lineage: Eukaryota > Metazoa > Arthropoda > Insecta > Diptera > Conopidae > Thecophora > Thecophora atra. The sequence continues at coordinate 66,303,059 of OW569397.1, read as the reverse complement.
TTACTCCATGAACTTCTTTTGGTTAAGGCAATGAGCATGCTCTTTGTCGTTGGTAAACTCCGTGATTTTATTTGTAACGTAATGTAATTGCTTAGTTTTAGGCTGCGCTGATAATTCAGTTGTTGACTTAACTTTTGTTAACACCCGAGCTGCGTCTGTATATTGTCGTAATTTTCATATTGAAGCGTATTTTGTTAACAACATCAATCAATTATTTGTGAAAAGCTTCTGTTGTTGGTTGGAATGGGTCAAAATTTTGTTTAATTTGGTCAATTTTTTATTAATCACTTCCTTGTATACGTAGTAAATACAAGAAAGTATTGGAATCGCAAAAAATTTCCTCAATAACTCAAAAACGGAGAGACGAAAAAAGTTGAAATTTGGTATTTGAGACTCTTCTAAGACAAACACCGCCAGAAAGTAGATATTCGGAATTTACGCCTGCTATAACATCCAAATATTATCTATTTTTTGGCTAAATCGCTAACGCGAAGAGGACACTTCTCTCAAAGGATTCTATATTATTCATAACTAAGCTACAAATTTTTTAATTAAAATTATTTCACGCACAAGGAAGTCATGTGTTGGCCACATTAGATATTTTAGGTACTTATATTAATGGTTTAAGGGAATGTCAAAATAGCAATGGAATTCATCTTATTATTTATCAATACGTCTTTCTCTTCCCCGTCTTTCTATAACTTTTTCGCTTTCAGTTACTGTTAAAAACACTCTAAACACGCTTTAATTTAATCTGTGCCATTGAATAAACTAAAAACCGCAAGAGCCACAAAACAACATCCAAAGCGAATGTGATTTTGAATCGTTTAAGAATAAAAAACAAGAATGTAAAAACCCATATAGAAAAGTCAAGAAATGCCAATGCAAACTTTAAAAGTACCTCAAATAAATCGATATTAAATTTGATTAAAAGCGAACTGAAGATGTATTGAAAAACTGAAAACACTCAGTGCTCCAGCACCCTGTATTTCAGCCGACGGATCGATCAAAAAGCAAAAACAGTAAATTATAAACGGGCCAAAATTATTTACATGATAAAATCATGCTTAACGAATTACAATTCGTTGTATGTGCGTTTGTGTGAAGGAGCCGAAGAAAATCGGTCAATTAAATGGTGGACGAAAGATAGGAAGGAGGAAATGATGAATGAAACGACGTGAAGTAGAACGGAAGTAAAAAACCGACGTTGTTTACACTGTTTAAATGAGTCGGACCACACTCGAAAAATAACTCGTTAAATCGGTCAGTGAAATTCGCAAACACACAAACACGCTCACACAAACGTACATTTGCAGTCAGTCATTTGCTCTTTCCTGCTCTTTGCCCGATCTTTATCCTGTTTGACCTCATTTCTTGACGCCGCAGCTGATAAGGACGCAGTTGTTGGTTCTTCGGGCGCTTGTTGCACGTGTTCAGGGTACTTCGGCTACTTTTTAAATAACTTCACGTATTCTGCGTGAAAGTGAGGGCTTCTGGCTACACGTGTGTTGGTCTGTGAGTCTGTTAAGATTCCCGTTTAGGAGCGTTCTTCTCGTTGGAAGCCATTTTTGGTTCTTCAATTAAATTTATACAAACATGAAAACAAAATAAAATATATATTTTACTGAATAAAAAGGTAAATTTGCAGAATTTCATATGATGAATAAATAAAATATTATTTTGGATATGTATATTTTTCCTTGAAAGCATTTAAAGTTATTATAAACTTATAAATAAATAAAACTTCAATCAAGATGTTTTTTTTAGTTTATTTTTTAATGTTTTATTAATAATATTTTGTGTTGTTTTTTTAATATTTTCAGTTTTTTCTTCATTGTATGAATTACATAATTAATCTAATCTAATCTAGTTTTTTATATTTTAATGTCTGTACTAGGAATGTGCTTTGCTGCAATCTGCATTTATTTTTAATATTGTAACTAATTTGATATATGTAAGTAATTAATGTACTTCATTGATTGTTGATTACATATTCACTGTATATAAATGGTTTACTTCTTATCGTTACTTTTAACCTTCCCTAATCTCTATAAACATAATATCAGTGAAATCTTATCAAATTAAAATTTATTAAACTTCTTTTTCTTTGTTCAGAAAACAAAAAGTACATACAGAAACTAAATTAATAGTTTAAACATTTATTTGTAATTAATATTAAATATTAAAAAAGACAATAAATTATAAATACTGCAATCATTTTCAGAACGAAGGGAATTTGTTTAAAAATTTACTTCAAATCAATTCAATTCAGAAAGAAGACTAAGTTTTAAGCTGATTTCGTTGATTTAATTCATACATGATTTTTGATATGAAGCAAGCAATTTAATCACTTTAATTTATTTGAAAAAAGGAAATAACAACTCATTCACATCTCTGTTTAAATTGAATTTAAACTGATTAAATTCAGTCAATCGAGCTAAATTTATATTGATTGTTCTTTTCACGTTTGTATTTGCTTTAAGTTTAAATAAATCTATTGAATTCTATTTATTTTAATCTAGACTTTATAAAAAGTTAATAGTATCATTTATAATTGAAGAAAATTATTATTGGTACTTACTGCGAACACTCTATTTTTACATTTTGTTAAATATCTCTCATATCTGATTGTAGCTCATTTAATATCCTTTTATTTGTTGTGTTTTCTGTTTTCTTTGCTTAATTTTTGCTAAGTATACAAAATGATTACATAATTTTAATCTAAGTTTATTACTATTTTAGTGTAACTTAGGTTAAAGACACAATTTGATTTATTTAATTTTATTTGTAATTTTTAAAACAATATAAATAAATACTTTAATTAAATTTTTAACTATGTTTTATTGGTTATTATAGATATTAGTGTCGATTAATCTTTATTAGCGAAAAACGGAAGTCATTCGCTTAAATCTGACGATATGTATTATTAATTTAGACATAATATAGGAATTGTTTCATGATTTCCTTTCATAAAAGTACAAAATTGAAATTCAACTGCATCAGAAAACGTAAATGGCTTTGTAACGTAACTGCTATGAGCATTAAATTCAATAACTTTTAAATAATGAAAAAGATATGGATAATTATATACACTTCCAAACATAAATTAATAAAAATAGTGGAGAGTTCAGTTGGAAAAAACTAGATTTAATAATTGAAATCTATTTCCCATTTATTTATTCAGACAAAATAACCTTGCAAACCATCGAAGCAATCATAAATTAATAAATAGTCAAAGTATTTTAATGTTCTCGGATTTCAATAGAATTTCAACCATTTTAGTCAATGCCAATGTCAATAATACCAATTGTGGACCTTTAAAAAGTTTCATTTAAATAAAACTATTTAAAAAATAATTGATTTGAATAAATGATTGAACTAAAGGAGAAATTAAAAGTTTATTAAAACTTCTATTCTTCTATTCTATATTATAAATGAATTTATTATTATTAATTTATAAAAGTGAAAATCCACTAATTGTTGGTTCAAGTGAACACGATTCTATTAATGCATTCTCTTTCTGTGATATTTCGTTTTCCCCAATTATAAAAAATGCAAAAAATCAAATCGCAAATTGAAATAATAAATCTCGGTACCCAAAATATACAAAACCTCTAGCCAATGACAATTTATACATAGATTAAATCGCACGAACTTAAAATCTTTGAATTTCATTGGAAATTTATATTTTAAAAATTTCTTAATTTGATGTTTTGATGAAATGTACAAACCGTGTTTTCCCATTTAATTTTCAAATTGTGTTTCCTTAAGATTTGATTTTCTAGTTTTGCTTTCAAAGAGTTTTGTAATTTTGTTATTAAGATTTATTTATAATTTTTTTAATATTTGGTATTTAATTTTTGTGTGGTTTTTAGCTTTAAATTTTTGGATTTCTAAATGTTTTGAACTTCATAATTTCTTCTTTTATTTCTACCCTTTCGACGTCCTTTATTGAAATCAATAAAATGATCAATGTTTTTAATATAAGCATAAAGTTTACATCATTAACATTTCTAAATTCATATTTCAAGTGTATTGCAATTTTTTCAAATTTAAATCTCAATTTTTATTGATTTTCTAAACCAAATATTTTTTTGTTTTTAGGTTTTACTCTTTTAAATTCATTCCATTCAAAAAAGGTTAAATTTAAAAATTTTTTCACCCTTATTTGTTTTGGGAGTAAACAAACATATGTTTGAAAATTTAAATTGTCAATAAGATAATTTCCTTTTTGGGTTTTTTATATTTTTCATATTAAAATTAATGGTTCATGATAATATAATTGCTAAATTTTCTCTGCTGCACTCTTTATATATCTTTATATTTACTTTGTATATAGAATATTCGCATTTATATCTGTAATTATTTTACTTTTATTATTTTTTTCTATTATTTATTAATTTTAATTTTTTTTTTTTTTTATTATTTTACTTGCTTTTGTTGTGCAAATTCTATTTTTAAGATTGGATTGCTTCGAAATTTACTTTTGTATTATTGTATGCATAATATTTTAGTCATTCGTTAGGAATTTATTTTACTTGCTCCATTTTGTAGAGTCCTTAACTATTATTAACATTATTTTCAATTAACTAGTGTTCGGCTGTTGTAATTTTGATTTTATATCTTCTAAAAACAAACGTACCGTGAATCATATTAAGTATTTTCTTTGTTCTCTTTTTATGTGAGCTGCAAGCAGAATTCTTTTTCTCTTTACTTCTATGGTTTATTAGAATTTATTGTTTTAAAGTACAAGAGGCACTTTAGTAGGAAAACTCGGAAGAATGCAGACGAGATGAAAAATGTATTGCTGGGTGAGTGAACGTCACCATTTGCACTTGTAAATGAGAATAGGCATTTGAAAATCAGAGACTTGTAATTCGGAAAACCTCGTTTGTCATTTGTAATTCAGAGTAGTAATTTTTGAAAGGGGGAAAGGGTAATTTTTTAAGAGAAGTTTGTAAATAAAGCGTCATTTGTGATTCCGAAAGCGTTACTTGAAAGCAGAATTTCCTTTCTAATTTAGCAATGACGTCTCTTCTGATTTACAAATAATTATTCTGAATTAAGAAAAAGGTGTGGAAAAGGAGGGAGTGGCGGTGGTGATAGCGACGAAAAATGCTGACTGAATGAATAAGACTTAAATTCAGAGCTGATTGAGAGTGAGCAATATTCTTAATTTCCGATGTGTTATTGAAAATCTTCTGTTTTAGACTTGAAGCAATTTATTTTTCGTTCCTGATTATAATGTGTTTTATTTCCCCAACTTTTTGTTATTATCACAATTTTTACTATTTGTTTTTCGCCCCTAACGACATCCTTGCTCTTACCATTTGCCTATAGTCTTCGTTTTAATCGATTTCTTGGCTTTTCTCCTCTCCTTTTGCTTCTTTTCTAGGTTCTGTCTTTAAGGCCGAAGACTCTCCTGAACCCCGACAGCTGTTTGACGACGCTGCTGTTCACCAGCGGATACGTTGGATAGACCACGGGCAGCTCAGTCGGGGCCAGGAGCAAGCCTCACGTGCGCACGAACTTGTAGACGATGAGGAACACCAGGAAGCTGAGTACCACCAACACCACGGCCGTGACGACCTTCGCGCACGTGTTGAGCCCCGACTCGTTCGGGTTCAATGGCCGCGAGCTGGTGTGTGTTGCTGAACGGCGTCGCTTGGTCGCCAGGCCGCGGGCCAGTGCCGGAAATGCCAGCGACTGCGTGAACGTCAGCTTGTGTATGGATTCGCTGAGCGAGTAGGGGCCGACGGAGCCACGCGCCGCCGCCCGTAGCAAGGCATACTCGAGGTCTAAGGCATCGAAGAGGCTGTAGCGCGCCGTCATCGTGGAGGATCGGCGGCGGCGGTCGTGGCGCGAGTCGCGCTCGCGATCTGATTGCGGCTGCAGCCACGGATCGGAGACGCGCTGTTGTACACTGGCCCCCGCACCCGCCAACAGCGCTGTGGACGTCGGCCCGCCCAGGCTGACGGCCGCCACCGAGGTCATTGACGACGTGGTCGACGAGCTGGCCGAGCAGAGGCGCAGATTCGTCGCCAGGCCGTTGTCGTGGAACTCGTTGGCGTCCTCGATGGAAGTCTGGTCGGGTGAGGTCTGAGCGTGCTCGGCGGAGTGCTTCATGCGCAGGGCAAATAGACGCGCGTGATCGGGATGCAGCAGCGCACTGGACTTGCGGCGGAAGCTGTCCAAGTTGGGCCGCTTGCCGCGTCCGCTGAAGCCCTGCCCGGGGCAGCCCAGCGACAGATTGGGTGAGCCTTGAGTGGGCGTCGTGGCAGGCGAAACGCAGCAAGAGCCACCCAACGGACCTCCCGGGGGACAGGGCATGGCATTGGGCGAGGGAGACGCCTGCACCGATTCAATGCCCGAGTCGCCAGCGTGCAGCGTATCACAGTACAGCGAGTTGCGGCGGTCCGGCGTGGTTTGCAGCGGATGACCGGGTAGCAGCTGTTTGCCGCCGGTGCAGCTGCCGGAGGTGCTGGTGGTGTTGGTGGTGGCTGTGCTGCTGCTGTTGCCACCGACCACGCTGTCGCCGGTGCTGCTGCCGCTGTTGTTGTTGTGGGCGACAGTCTCGGCGCTGACGGGGAAGATAAAAGACTGGCCGTCTGCTTCGCCTCGTGGAGAATCCTACCGAAGAAGAAAAGAGAAGAAGAGCAACGCGGGATTTAGAAAAAGGATGTTACTTCTCTTGTGAGTGTTCAGAAGTGTAAAAAAGGTGCAAAAAATTGTTGTTGAAATACTTTTTACGGAAAAGAGTAGTATAAAAAGTAGTAAAACTCTGCTAGTATTAAAAAATAGTAGTTAAACTATAGAACTGTGGTATAAAATATGTGCATTTTAAAGGCAAAAAAGTTCTAACAAAAATAAATAAATATTTGCATGTATAAACAAAATTGGAGTGAATAATATTGAATTAGTAGTAGAAATAGGAGCGAAGCCATTAAATAAATTAACAGTTAATATCAATAGTTGCGAAACTATATAAAATGGCAACACTAAATAATGTATATATGTATATAGAAATAGCATCAAAATAAAAACGAGATAAAAAATTCGCTAAAGTGGTAAAAAATGTGAGTAGAAATCAATAGATACAGATTCGGGTTATACCCTTTTTAGACCGTGTTGTGATTTGAAGGATTTGAATAAATTCCAATGGTTCGCTTGTTTCCTATACAAAGCGTAACGTGTTGTCAACACTCTCCCAAAAAAGAACGAATTTACAGCCGTGGCACTATGGTGTATATCCACCTAGCGCCTCTATAGATTATCTATTATATACAAACCTAAGTTGATCCATAGAGATAGAACTTATTCTATTCTTTCTCTATGGCTCTCTATTATAAATACCAAGACTAGATGGACTTACAAATGAATTTATTTTAAGAGGAAAAAAGTTTCTATAAGGTAAAATTTAGTACGAAAGTACTTTTAGTATATATGTACTTTTATAAATTCCGTTAAAACATGCAGGGAAAATATGCTACGTGGACTGGTGAAAAGAGAGAAGAAAAAAGGTGAAAAGTGAGCTGGGGCTAAAGAGAATATTTCTCCTGCATACCCGTTGACCTTCGGGGCCGCTGTTTCGACGGAAATGAACGAAACCCTCCTGACGTAAAAGCGGCTTTTTTTGAGCGGAAACACGGAAAACCGGGAACGAAGCAAAGAGAATTAAAAGTATTAAAAGATATTTTCAGAGACAAACTAAACTTTTAAAATATGTTAGTTTTAAGATGGTCAGAAATGTGCAATTCAGAAAAATTATATGAAAGTCGTAATTGCTACAATTTTAGCGTTACTCAGTCCAATTCGTATTTGTATTCGTTCCATTTTTAAAGAGGATAATACAATGTCTCCAACGAATAATAAACTGATATTAGATAAACGATAAGCCAAAGCTAATTAGTTTGTTCACAACTAATAAATAGAACTATAAATTGCAAAATTATTAAAGTAAACGAGCTATTTGTAAAATTAGCTATCATTCTTTCTTGAACAACGTTTCATTTCACCGAAAATCCAAAACATCTCCATCAATATCGCATCGTTGCAAACAATATCAAATATCTACACAGTATCTGTGATATTATTATCTGATCAGTGAGTAGATTATGATTAGTAGGTTTTTTCTTATCGGTATAACCAAAAAAATGACGATAAATACTTTGTTAAGCTCGTTGGACCAAAGAGAAATTACCACCGGTGGTCAACTAAATCTATCAGGATATCTAGAAGATTCTTACCTAGAGAAACTTTTCTTGCTTGTGTAAGTAGGATTAATAATCCACGGTCCTGTTGACGCGGAGGTGTCCAGCTTATGAGCACCTATTCTAATGAGACCGTTAGAGAACGAAAGACTGACGGTGGTAGTTCAAAGAAGCAGAGTTTGATAACTTCGCAATGGATGCAATTGAATGTGGGATGGTAAGCTATATGAAGCTGCATTAGAAGACGCTTTACACGCTCTCCGCAAAAGGTTACTTCTGATAGTACCAACAAGGGCGTTTTGAATCTGTGAAGGAGCCCATTATTGAATATGCTATCGAATCTGCCACGATTTAGTGGCTGTCACATTAAGTGGACTTTGCCAATCTGTGATCACTTGGCGGCCTATACACTATATTAATTCTAGGCCACAATGACAAAAGCTTTGCTATATATTGCTACGAAAACAATAACAGGATATGCAAGGAGCCGCATTGACCTTATCTTACGTAGTCGGGTTTTGGCGACCGTTAGTCTTTATATCTTAAGTTAACCATTACTTTTGTTCACACAATTCTTTGTTCATGCATGCTTGTCACTCACCTGACTTGGCCAAACTTGCAGCAGCGGCAGCGAACATGTCGGCTTGTTGCTCGAATGGACTGCTGTTGGGCGAACCGAGGAGTTGTCGGCGCCGCTGGCCGATTGCGCCAAGCTGCTGTAGTGATGATGATTGAAGCGCTGCAGATCATTCGTTGGTTTGGTGCGTGTGGGGCTCTCGTAGCCAGTCGAGTCCTCCGAGGAGGTGGTTTTTGGCGAACGCCAAAATCGTTTTAGACGCAGCTCGCGTCTTTTCTCTTGTTTCTACGGAAGAGAAAAGAGGAACGCAAGGAAACCGAATTTGTTAATAATGAATGTTGAAAATAAGATAGGAAAAAAGCCGGTGACCGAAGAGAAAGGAAAGAAATTCATTTTAGATTGTGAAAATATTTCAACCTAAACAAATCCAAAAAATTCTAATTTTTATGAGTAAATCTTTCGAAAACTTTTAGCGTTCGTGCAACAGATTTTTCATGTCCTCAATGGAAGGGAAAAAGAAGTGTGCATTAAACTTTTGACAACAATAAAGAATCAGCAGCAGCAACTACATCATTTTTAGCCGTGCTTCTTTTTCATACGCTTCTTTGCGCTCTGGATAAAACTTCATTCAAGATGGATTAAGATTTATCAGCAACGAAGCTTCTCTTCTGGTACCTGTTGCTTATAACACAAGCAAAGGAGTATCAAGAAGCGACGATCTGAAACTGTTAGCAGCATCAACAACATTCAACAAAAGGCAAACTGCCAAAAGCTTGTCAACATCAAAGTCAACATTCTGAAGAGTTATCTGAAGATTTTCTGCTTTGACTTTTAAAGCATATTTTCCCAACTTTTATTAGTGTTTAATTTTCTCTTACAATCAACGTCAGTTGTCGAGGCTAAACAAATGTGTTCCAACAGAATTAAGTGTCCATGAATTGGAATACATTAATGAGACAATGTTTGATTAACTTTTATCACGGTTTACAAACGCGTTACAACGTAAAGCTATTAAGTAAACTCCTATGAAAAGCTCATTATAGTCATTAAGTGTCATTTCTGACAAACTATACCAACAGCTGTTCGCACACTATGCAACAGTGACTAATAACATAAGAAGAAACATTACAACACAGGAAGAATAAAAGAAGTTCAATGCAAATAAGTGGATTTAGAGAGAAATAAATTAATGGAAATTCAAATATGGTATTAAAACTTCTTAACTATTTTTAACCAAGCATTTAGAAATTCATTCAAAAGCATAAAATTCCTCGAAGCACCGAATACAAACCTGCATTTTTAAAGATGAGCTGATTTCTGTTTCGTTTTTTCATCCCCAAAATCTGAGTCCTTCTGAAAGAAGCTGATCGATCAAACAGTTAACCAAAAATCAGGAAAGAATCTGTAAAAAACGAATAATTACTGGTCTTGTACTCGTTTTAAAAATTTCATTTTTTATACATTAAAGTAGAGTTTTTTAGGTTGAAGAAACATTCCTAATTACAGTTTTGTTCTTTTTTTTCTTGTTAGAGAGCATTTTCTCTTGAGAGTGTTCGGAGATGGTAACGCTTTCAGACAACATCTGAAATAAATTAGATTTGTCAAGTTCTGCCAGAAAATTCTTTATCTTGAACACTCCTTTCTCTATCTCACACTGTTTTATGCTCTCTCTGTATCTCTCTGTCTCTCTCTCTCTCTCTCTCTCTCTCTCTCTCTCTCTCTCACTCTCTTTTCTCAACTTCGTTCCTTTGTTGCATTGTTTTTCCCTCAGCAAGAAGCTGTCTTTTTTCTACGTTAACAACTATTTTCCAGCGGACAAATGACTACAAAAAACCACCTTTATATTAGACAGAGAGCGCAGGAGAATGACAGGCACATTGTGAGAAGGAAAATTAAGGAAAGGAAGACAGAACTCACTTAAATCGGCTGGCAACGCGTTTGATCAGTTCCTATTCCGAGTTCCTATTTTCATGTCCGCGTGTTTCTTGGATAGGAAAATAAACGTCAAAAAAGCAACAAAAACCAAAACAATAGAAATTTATTTTTTTATAGCTGCTGTTGTTATTTCTATTGTTTCATTAGATCCCAGCTGCTACCGAAGAAGCAAAAAGGAAAAAGCATGGAATTATTTTGATGAATGGAGTCTTATGAAAAGCTGACTTGGCCCCGTGAAGCGAAAGGTAGACAAGAAATAGGGCACGAAGGGTCTAGAAGAATGAAGAAGAGTTGATTAGCTGACGGTTGAAAGGTGGTGAGCGGCGTTTCTTCGTGGTTTCGAGGCGAGCTGCTTAAATGGATGACTGACTCGATGTAATGTGAATGGTTTTGTGTTTAGCGACGAGGTTTGGATGTCCTGGAAGCTGAGAGGACTTGACATGTTTTTTACTGCTGCTTGTTACTTTTATTGTGAAGGTTTTTCTAGTAAAATAATCACTTTTTTTTAAGTTTTTACTTTGTTGAACTATTTTTTATTAATATTATTTTTCTAATGATTTTTTTTTTGTGTTGTGAGTTTTTTCTGGTGACATTTTGTCTGATTAAATGTTGTGCTTCATGGTTAAACTAAACTCTATTCAAAATTCTGTGCACATGAGTGAATTGCTAGAGTCTCTTCGGACTAATTTCATGTCTCATTTGGCTCATTTGCATGCGATGGCCATAAATTAAATCGACAATTTCCAAAGCATTGCAACGGAGTTCGCTTCGATGATAACAAGTCACAAATTAACCACGAATTACATGAAGTGAAATGATGTAAAAGCCTGTAGAGTGGCCAATAATTATTGAATCGGTTTACGGCGGCAGGAAGAGTGACGAGCACAATTATCTGCCATTTAATCAATGAAATGGAGCGTAATAAATGTCAGAATTACCACCGAGGATTAGACAAACGCAGCCACACACAAACCCACAGTTGGGAAGAAATGAAGAATGACATTTCGAACAACTACAAATCTCGTCAAAATCTAACAGCAGCTACTTAAAATGCATGACCGCAAAATTGTTCAGAAATCACTCGCTTTTACGTTGTGCTTTTCTGCTGCTGCACGTCGGTTTTCCGTCTGAATCATTGAATATCGCTCGCGTAGAGTCATTCTCATTAAAGTGTCTCTCAAGGTGCTAATTTAATGGACGACAAGTGGAAATCATCTCTCATCAATACCAACAGCAGCAAATGTAAACAACAACAACAGTGTCTGCGTTTGCCTTCACTCTGTGAAGCTTTCAATTCTCATTCACGCTTTGTACGCACTCCCATCAATAAAAGCGCAGCTAATGCAAGAGCTACTAATAATAAATCAACGCTTGAATAATGACTCATGGAGCTATTTGAATTCATTCCATTCAGGGTTGCTTATTCCTTGGGAATTCCTCGAACTGCACGTTTTACATTTTTAAACCAGAAAGCGTCACTTTAAATTCAGAAAGCGTCACTTGTAAATCAGAAAGCGTCACTTGTAAATCAGAAAGCGTCACTTGTAATTCAGAAATTATAATTTGAAATTTTCTCTGGCATTTCTGAATTAAAAGTGAGGTTTTTCTGAAGTACAAGTTACGGTTTCTTATTTTAAAGTGACGCTTTCTGATTTGAAACTGGAAAAGGTGTAGTAGGAATTTTCTACCGATGTTGAATTTGAAGAATAACTAAAAAAATTTAAATATGAAGTTAAACTTGAAGTTAATAATAGCATGAATGAAAATCGCTTTTGTTCATAGTCTATGCAATTAATACTAAATATGGGAGCTCCTCGGAAAATGGTATTTTGGGGTAAAGTTCAACGTAGTTTTAAAATTAGTGTCAGATTGAAACTAGTGAAGGTTTCTTCGGTCAGGCCGAACCTACATCCGTCAAGCATTTTCATTGTATCCGATTTATTCAAATCCAAGTGGACGGACCACGACCATTTTTGAGTTGAAGAATATACCACTATTCTTCCTTCTGCAACGGGCGCTTCTGTCCAAAGAGGAAGTGACAGTAATGCAGCTGGTAGAGAGAATATTTTAGATCGGTCGCTGCTGCCGACAACGACAACGAAAACCGAACTCTTTCGCGAAGATTGATGAATTGTAGTTGATTTGATGAAGTGGCAGCCGAGTGCGTGATAATAAATGAAAGTGGTTTCAAGATATGAACAGATTAGGAAGCAAAGTTAAAGGTAAGTAAAAATAAGACGCAAACGTTGAAAATTGGATGTAAAATCATTAATTTCACGTGAATTTCTTAAAATATATTTCAGGACAATTGTAATGTTACATACCAATTAAAAAACACATGAAAGGAATATCTTTGTAAGGAAAATGCAATAAAAAATTCCCCGCAAGATATTTTCTATTGTGAATTCGTAACGAAAGCACGTCGAAGCTCTTCAATTAGACACGTCAGTCAAATTAATGGATGCTTCAAGTTGCATCCGTAGAAAATGAAAACTCCCCCCCTCCTCCTACTTCTCCTCCCGTCGTCAACCGTTAACACCTGAAGCCTTTCTTTTCCCTTGTGATCCATATGAAACTCGCCACGGAATTTATTCATTGCACTTCAAAGTCCTCGCAAATGCAATATTTCATAGTTTGTTCTGTCCTTTATTCTCAATCCTGAGCGCAATCCTCTCGCTCAGCGCACTGCTCATCTCTTCATAACGAAATTCCGTTCAGTTTCAACTTCTATTCTCATCTCATCTGCTTCTTGGGGCTTTTCTATTCTCTGCTTTGCGCTGAGCACCTCTGCTCTGCTCTGCTCAACGCATCATCATCGAAGCAGCTACCGTTAAAAATGCCGCCGGTTTTATTAAATGTGTTCGTTGTGCACGTTGTGCTTCTTTAATCAACGTTTGTAGCTCGCTGCAACTTTTGCAACGGAGCTAGTTACGTTCACATTCGAAGCAAGCGAACTCGACGAAGTGTGCGCGTGTGTGTTGAGCCTACGTCACGTAAAACCGTTGAAATGCTTCGTGTTTCATGTTGTTGTTGGTGTTGTTGTTGTGCATTAATACTTTAGACATCTAAAGTATTTTTATCTCAAGTGATATCCCGAGGATTCTCCTCATGCTTTTGAAAGCTTAGAGCATATTCTTTACGTGCGCTCTACGAGGTTTGTGTGCGTGTGTGTGTGTGTGTGTGGACTTCCATGTGTAGATGAGCATTTTAAAGTGTTTCGTGATGAAGCTGGTGACTTTTATTTAGTGAGGAAATTAATGACGTCTACGAGTATGAAGCATCTAAGGATATTCGAAAAAATATATGATTTTCTTTCTAGCAACGTGAGTATTTTGTACTTGCATTTAAGGCTTTCTTTAGTTATTTCAATGAGAAACTAAAACACATTTTCGGCAAATCCAAATATGCACGAAAACAATGAATAAATTAACTTTGACAATACGTCAAATCGAGTTTTGTTGTTGTTGATTTTGTGAGTTTAATGCAGTTTATTTATAGAAAATTTCCTTTTACCATGGCATATTTATTATTAAAATTATAATTAAACATTTAAAAGGAATTAAAAATTAAAATTTATTGCATTTGTTTCTATTCTCCATAATTTTTTAATAAATATTTATGTACATATTTTCTACGAATATACTTGTAGTGCGTAGTATTGTTCAAATATTTAATTTTCAACAAACTTTAATTTTTTTTTTTTTTTTTGAACATGTCTAAATTTTAATTCACATTTTATTTCCGCAACGGAGAACGTGAGAAGAAGCAGCAGCTCGAAAACGTAGCAACTTCTTTCGTCTTTCCTCGTGACACGTAAATCGTTAACCGAAGCCGAGCTGATGTCCATCATCGCCAAGCGATTGCGATCAAAAAACTTCGCAAGTGGATTAATGCTGGTTTATTGCCGAAAGCAAGCAGAAAAACTTCAAAGTAACAAACAAAAGCAATAAAGCGAAAACCTCGCGTAGCGACGGCTGAGAAAATCCAATTCCAATCCAATCAGATTGATTCTTAAAGGACAACTGATGCGGACATCGAAGGTGACTCTTTTCAAATCCGAAAGCAAGCTGAGCCGACAAGACAAAGACAATAAACGAAAGCCAAAATCGAAGTCGATGGCGCCTTGCTTTCCCTTCATGTAGGTAAAGCACGACTCAATGCAAGACATGTCATATACGTTGTCTTCGACTCACACATGTATACCAAAAATTTTAATCATATACATTATTTTTATATTTCCTAATTAGTTTTTTGATATCTCTGAAAAGTTTTTACTGAAAACCAGTTCTATTTCGAACCACTCTTCTGGCATTGCATTTGGCCACATCGCCAAATTTCAGTGAAGAGATGTCACTCACAAGTCATTAAGAGGGAACTCTCATCCAAGGCAATATGTAAGACAATGAAGACGATATTCCTGATCAGGACAATCTGCAGGACATGTCGCTTAATATGTCGGCAATAGGAAGTCCAATGAGGATTTTTCTTGCAGGAATCGTTAACGACTAAGTCTTTAGCGACGATAGGAAACGCTTCTTTGCATGTAGTCATATGTAAAAAGGTGATTAAATATATAATATTTAATTGGTTATTCTCATATCGTGTTAAATTATTATGCCTATGCCAATTTTTATAATAATTCTTCTTTAATTTCAGAACGTATTAAATAAAACAGCGAATGGAGCAAGCGAGATGCCACAGCTGCAAACAAAATACTGATGCAAACAAAAATGCATCAAAGAAAAGAAAAGCATGTAGAGAACGGAAGGAAAAGCCGTAAAGTTGGATAAGGAATTGAAATCGTAGGTGGAAAAATATTCTTCTAAGCAACGCAAAACTTACAAATTACAACGGATCTTTCTTCGGTCTTCGCTGTCAGTTTGACTTCGATTGTTTGCTTCCAACTGTCAGTCTCTCATTTCTCGGTTTCCTGAATTCTGTTTTTGTCTCTAAACAGTTTCGGTAATCCTATGGTTTCCCTCTTCCTTCCCGCTTACATTCGTTCATTCCTAATTCTCAGCTTTTCACGTCAGTTTTTTCCCCATCATAGTTTAGTTTCCCTTCAAGTTGATCTCTATGATTTCTTGATATTTTATTTGATTGACAGTTTCTCTTTCTGATTGCTTGTATTTTCTGTGTTCTTTGTTTGATTTTTATTCTGGTTTTTTCTTTCTTCCTTCTTCGCTCCGTATCAAGTACACATAAAAAAGCAGAACACTCGCCCGGAAATCATTTACAACTTCCGGCTAGTGAAGTAGACGCCGTAATAACGGTATTTCCTGGCACCGAAACCGACACCACGCCCACAGTTTTTATACGTTTTTATTTCACATTTTTACTTTTATAAATTTTTTGTTGTTGTTGTCAATTGCGTGATCTTTGTACTTTTTCCTTTTTTACGAAAGGATCACTCAACATTAGAACTTCAATCCTGTCACAATTGTAGAAATACTTAGAGAAAAGCGGTCGACCCCAACAAAGGTTGCGCCGTTACATGGTTAAAAATTTGGGTTAATTTTTTAAACCTCTATCAATTTTTTTGGGGGTTTAAACATTGATTTTAAATATTTTCAGACGAAAATAGTTTGAGATATTAATTAAATAATTTATCCCGAGAAGCAGAAAGTGGGATATCGTTTCATTGATTAAAATATGCCCAAAAGTATGCGTTAAAAAACTTATGAGTAAACACGGGTCAAATATCTATAATAATAACAACGTTAAGCGTCGTTATTGTGTTCATTCTGGCGTACAACAAATTATTTTATTATAATGGAAATTAATCCTTACTTTTATGATTAAATTTAAATTTAAAATTTTAATTAAATTAAAATTTAATTTAACAAAAAAATCTTATAATTCAGTTGTAATTTAATTAAAAATTCATTATCAGAAGAACACAAAATTTTTGTTTTTTTTTATATGCCTCGATTTGTAAGTATTTGCTTTTATTTGCCGTTACGACGACAATATGAAGGATTACACTAATAATAGTCAAAGTTTTTATTTGTGCTGTTGCAGCGGCTTCCTTTTCGTTGCTGCTGATCTATTTAAAGCCCACTGCAACCGCGGAAAAGCTAAATTAATTATTGAAAACTCTGTTGAACAGCCTTTCAATTAAATTAATTAAAGTTAAATTTGTGCGAACACAAAAGAGAACTGAAAGCATGCAAATGCAGTGACGTAATAATAATAAATACTTTTTTTAATTATTATTATTATTGTATTTACGATTTGTTTGTTTTATTTGAAATGCAATTTGCTGTTGATGTTCGTTTTGACTTGTCGTTGTTAAATCCTTTGTATTAATTTATTATTCACACACATAATGAATTCCATAGATTTCCCAATCCGAAATAAAACTAATTTTAAGGCCATAGAAAGTCTATGAATTCTCATTTGTATCCCATAAAGACAAGAATTAGCCTTGTGAGCTGCTTATCAAGTAGAATTTGTCTTTAAAACAACAACAACAAGGAGAAGCTTGAGCCAGGAGCTTTGAACCATTCATCATGCTGTAATTTGCATTGTGTTTGCAGCTACAAACAACTCAACAACAGAACAGCGACAAGAAACGATCGTTACACTCGGCTTTCTTGCATTTACGAGCTCACACAAATGTGCAAGTGAACGAGTGTTGATTTCGCAGATGCGTCATTTGTTCGTTCGGTTGTTCGCTCGTCTTCTGCCTTCGCAAAGTAAATATTTGTAATTGAACAACAAGAAGAGGAAAGAAGAACTACGTCACTGCTCTAATTTCGTTCGTTGCAGAGGACGTCAGCAGAAGAGATTCGTAGTTACGAACATAATTTCACAATAGTGAAATTTAAACTTGGTTTGACTCAAATTAAAAACTATATTTTATGACAATAATAATAAACAGACAATAATAATAAATGACTTTTATTTATATTCATGTGAATTTTTATATTATTTTTCTATTTCATATTTTTTTATTCTTATTAATAATAATTATTCCTTTGTTTTACCATATTCTATTTTTTAATTATTCAACTTTTACTATTTTACTATTTAATTTTTAACTTTAATGTTTTTGTATGGGTTTTTGTTGGCTCGCGTGTCATTGATTTCCAATGAATTTTGCTCCCATTAAAAAAACTACTAAACTAACAACGACTTCGTTATCGACATCAACGTCGAGGACGAAAATAAACGTCCTTGATGCGGTTATTTATTTAAAACACGATATTTTTAGAGGTCCATATTTGTCAGCATAGAGCAAAACTCTCTGAGCGCCTGCTTGCTGTCTGTGTTTATACATTTGTGAATAGAGTTTGCATGTTCGACAAGATGAATGCAAGGACAAGGTGAACATTCATCGAAGCGAAAGTCCTCCAAATATGCCGAAGTTGCAGGAGAGAGGAGGAGGGAAGGCGATGGTAGAGAGAGGGTCTGTTACAATTACGTTTTTAAAACTCGTTGTTGCTGGAAGTGACTCCAATTGACTGCAAGTTACTGGAACTGATTTGAAGTCAATGGAAGTGATTTTATTGGAATTGCTATAAAAAGCTATTGGATCTGATTTAAAGTAATGGGAGCTATTGAATGGGACTTATTTAAAGCTACGGAGTTGGCTACAAATAAATTGGAACATATTGGTTATTGGAACATATTTAAAGTCAATGGAACCGAAGCTATGAAGATTTAAAGTAAATGGAAGCAATGTAAAACTACTGGAGAAGATTGGAAGTCAATGGAAATGATTTGACGTTGTTGGAACTGATTTGAAGTAAATAGAAACGATTTATAGCCTAAACACATCGAAAAAGACGGCAGACAAAGACATCTGGAAGCTGGAAAAAATACATTGGTTCTTATGGGAGTTGAGAAAAAAGTTTCATTTTCCATTTTGCATTAATGTTTTGCATTATAGCCTGAACACATCGAAAAAGACGGCAGACACATGCAAATGTGTGGTGGAAAAAATACATTGGTTCTTACCAAGAATGATAGAATACAAGATTGCGCAGATCGCGTTTCAAAAATGCTTCGTTCTGCGCATCTACGTCACAGCAGTATGGAAATATGGCCGCAATGTGAAATTAGTATACAAACTGGAAGTAAAAGTGTAAACATTGAGCTAAATTATTGAAATTAATAATAATTGTGCGTTTTTGTATGAAATGATTGCAACAATTGTGTAAAGTGAACATTTCTTATACAGAAAAATCTAAAACAAATGTAATAATAAGACAACGAACGATGCAATAATCTCGCACAACAATTGGAAAATTCTGCCAAAGAAGCGATGCAATTTCGTGAATTATAATTAAATTTTTGAAAAGGAAAAAAAATTGTATCTAACGACCAAATAATTGGAATACCTATAAAAATACAATTTTATTGATTTAAAATAAATTTATTGATTAAAAAATCAATTACATAACAATTTAACTTATATTACACTACATAATAATTTAACTTATATTAACATAAAATGGTAAACTATGTCATGTATGTAACTATGTAGCGAACTTTATTATTACATTATTATTAGTTCAACTTACATTTCTTTTTCTAAGTTTTCAATTTCCTCAACATATTGTCTTGAAACTTCTGCTCTTATTTGGCAAGATTCCTCCTTCCTCAACATATTGTCTTGAAACTTCTGCTCTTATTTGGCAAGATTCCTCCTCGACATTGCAATTGTTTATATTTAAGAGCTCCTCCAAATGTCCATTGAACACGGAGGAATCATTTTCGTCATTCTCTGTAAAGAAGCTGATGTTAATAATTCCAAAATATGTTTGTCCTGTTGGCATACCTTTGTGTGATACTACAGTATCGTAATCTTTACTCTTGAGTAATGTGTCGATTACTTTCTTATTCTCCCGTCTATGGTTTCGTTCGGCAATTTTTGAAGAAAGCAATTGGATATCGGCAAGTGGATCAAATATTAATGGCACAGCTTCAAGCTTCAAGAGTCTCTTCTTTGCAAATCCTATTTAATTTAGACATATATTAATACCGAATAAAAACTGAAAAATTCCTTAAAAAAATGCTTAACCATTTCAAATTGCATTTCATTTTCGAAGTCATTATAGCTAAAATGTTTCATGCAATTAACTGCATTTTTTGAATCGAAACTTTTTCTTTGCCGGCAAAAATGTTTCCACAACTTCGCACTTCTATTTTCGCGAGGAAATTTGAAGAAACTAATTTCACTTGTTTTGTGGTTACCAAAACTATCACAGCCTTTCACTTTGCACTACATTTTTAATTTTTGGGTATAATTGTTATAAATTCTTCACTTAAAAAGCACAATATTCACTTGTTTACAGCCAGAGTTAAAGCAATTTATACGGGTGTGACGTCATGCACTGGAAAGCCAGCTGTCAAAAATTTGGAAATCGAATAACGGACCTGCGCAATGCGCAATCTTGTATTCTATCATTCTTGGATCAGATTTCTAGTTTCATTTCAGTAGAGTTGTTAAATTCCCATGGAAGTGTTGGAAATAAAATACCTTTTGGGAACAAATCATTCTTGCATGTAGCTGCATTAGAACAAATCCTAATGCAAAACATTAATGCAAAATGGAAAATGAAACTTTTTTCTCAACTCCCATAAGAACCAATGTATTTTTTCCAGCTTCCAGATGTCTTTGTCTGCCGTCTTTTTCGATGTGTTTAGGCTATAAGTTTTAACTGATTTGAAGAGAATGGAGAATGGTAAAGTTACTTGGTCCAGGGTAATGCTACTGCAACTGATTTAAAGCGATGGAGGGCGCTATAAATCCATTGGAAGTGACTTAAAGTGAGTGGAATTAATTTAAAACTACGGGAACAGATTTAAAGCTGCTGGAACTGACATAAGAAAAGTGGATTTTATAAGTGGAATTTACATGGAATGGAATTTACAGTGTTTATATGGAATGGACAGTTTTTATTTCTCTCCTTCACTCTCTCTCTCTTTAATTGCACAGTGTTTCCTTTGACGCTTCCGTTAATTTAAGTGAATTCTAACAGGTTCTTTTTCTACTGGGTCCTTGCCAACTACAAACCCGGCAACAAAACTAGAAATTCAATTACGTTTTCAGTTGCAAAAGCACAGAAGTACACACAGATACTTAAATTCGTAGTATGTGTGATTTACTGTACTGTGAAAGCTGTAAAAATAATGAATAGCATAAAAAGAAATGACAAAAAACATTAAATAAATTATTAAAGTGTTGCAATAAAAATACTTGGCAGACATCCAAAAAATTCATTACGAGGAAAATTTGCAAAAGAATAAAAAGGGCGAAAACAGAATAAAACAGCACACGAGGACTTTTTGGGTAGAAGAGGAAGAGAAGGCCAAGCAGTGAGACAAATAGAGAACTAAAATAATTCAGTCAGAAAATTCAAACAGAAAAAACAAAAGTGAAACATTTGTTTTTATCAAATGCAATTTTCTGATGAACTGAATTATTTATAGGCAATATTTTCGTGATTATTGATGTTATATAATACAGCTCGATGCATTTTTAAATAACAAATTATTGTTTATGGAGCCCATGAAAAACGTGAACTTTAATCGAAGGTTGAAATGCCTAAAAACCTTTTTTAAACTGCTCACCCTGTAAAATAGAGTGGGAAATAACGAACCTGACAAATAACTGGCAACTTTTTCTGTAAACATGTGATTGTTGAGAGGGGAAGAGATCAAAGGGGCAACAGAGACTACGAGCAATATTTTCTGTTGCATTTTCGTGATTTTTGTTGTTTGTTTTGATTTATTTTCCGCGGTGGCAAAGCACGAAACCACGATTGATGGCTCGCTGACACTTCGGCTTTTTTTTCTTTCCCGTTGCTGTTGTTGTTGTTAATGTTATTTTTGATTTATTTGTCTGCACTCATGTTAGACGAGGAAATGAGAAAAAATTGCCTCTACGATGACATTTCATAGTTTTCAGCTTGACATTGGAATATGCGTTGAATCGCAATAAAAACCCGAAACAAAACCAAACGAAAATCTAAAACAAAACTAAAAACTGACACTGAAACCTCTTCACACTTCAAAGCTATGATTAAAATCAAAACACTTTTTTGCTTTCCACACTTTTTAAATCAAGTTTTCATCTTTGCAAAAAGATTTTCTTTGACTTTATTGACATTTGAATTTATTTTCAGATGGAAAAGTTAAGGTAAATATTTATGTCAAATATTTGTTGTACTATATAATTATATTTTCATTAATTATAATTATAAATTAAACAATGGAATTTAAATGATACGAAAAAGAATGACGGCTCCGATACGACGATCCATTCAGACTAAAAATAGATTTATTACTTAATAATTAAAATTTATTTAGAAGTTTCAAATAGTGATTTTTATTCAGTATTTTTAGAGATTATTATTACAATTATTAATTATACAAAATGTGTAAAACCATTTACTTAAACGTGGCGATTCTTAACATACTGAAAATATTTATTTATTTAAGATTTTTTAGGTAAATTATCGATAATTTCATAATTTTCGCGCTTTCTCTTGATATTTTCTAGAGTTGGAAAGTAAAATTTTGTGCCTTAAAAACAATGCCAAAAAGTATGCAATGAGAAAAATTAATATTACTTATTGCATTTTAAAATAATCTCGTGTATGGGATCGATCTAGCAATCAATGAATTGGTGAACAACAACAAAAGAAACAACAACTTTTTCAACAAGACTTTATTTCATATGTTTTTGGGTTGAACTGCTTCATTTGAAGTCACCTATTTTTTTATTTGCTCCTTTGCGAGGAGCCTGAAAAGAAAAAGCCTTTCAAATGTTGTTGTACTTCTTCCTGTTCTTCGTTTACACTTCTCCTACTTCTTTGGCTTCCTGTTGAATGTACATATATGTATATTTATGTATGCCAGGTCCTTGAACTGACCTGATTTCATATCAAACATTTTATGCATTCGCCTAAGATTAGAATTTTTCCCAAACATTCAACTTGTTTCTTTTTTTTTTAGATTTTATCAACTTTTGTGTTAGTAGCAAAAGACTTTTCGATTTTTTATTTTCATTTTAACCTTTTTCTGGAATTGAAGCTTTACTCAGTCTCGAAAATCCTTTGAACTGTGTTTTGTTAAGCGTTTCTGTTTCCTTTTCTTGGTTTCGTTGATTCTTGTGCTCAGTTTCAGTTCATTTCCTTTTAAAATCCGTCTTTTTGTTAAGCTTTGGCATAGTTTTGGGCGTGCCTGCCCAACGGTTATTTGGCCTCAAAGTAGGCTATCGTATTTTTTATTGTAAAAGGAAAAAAGTACAACGAATGGCAAATTGCTTTGCATAATAAAGTGAAACAACGTATATTTTTTAAAAGCGAAAGGAATTTTTTTTTGAATTTTTCAAAAAGTACTATAAAAAAGCAGCAGAAAAAATTTATAGCAAGCATTGCATACCTTTAGCCAACTTTAGCATAACGTGGCATATAAAATGTTGCATAGTTTTAAGAAGAGGAAAAATCTATAATCGTTACGGAAGAATGAGGAAGTGAAGCATACTCTGAACTTATGTTGCAGTAAAAATGGGACATATTTTTGCAGGCTTCATAATCACTGCAAAACGGAGCTGCAGCGTCAGTTCGATGGCGGATATGTTTGTATTTTATTGTTGTTACGAAGTGCATAGCTTAAAAATAGAAATGAGAATTGATTTAAAGTGAATATACATAAAGTGTTTTCAAAAAGGTTTAATAAACTTCAACTTCAATTTAAAGTGAATATTTGAAAGTGAGAATTTATTGAGCCATTGAAAAACGATATAATATACACTATAATTCAGTTTACAAGTAATTCAGTTAACATTCTGGAACAATTGAAGACTGTAATTGAAAAAAATAAGACAAGATGAAGTTAATTTTTCTTGAGAAATCAATAATTTTCAAAGAGATTATAAATAACAATTGCATAAATATATTTTGGAATACTCTTTCTTTAAATATTCATGTTGTTTTCATGTTCATGTTAATATCAATCTTGTCTTTTTATAAGTTTCATTCTCTTCTACAAACATGTTCTTTAAATAATATTAGTCCATTATTTAAAGTTTTTTAATTGATTGAATTATTTGAATTTATAATCTTAAAAATCAGATTCAATTAATTTTTAATTTGTGGCTTTTCTCATCATTGTGCTCCTTTTTTGTTTATGACTCTTCTTTGCTCTTCTTTATAACACTAAACTCTGACTTGCTTCGTTGCTTCATCTTCGTCTGTGCTGTTGTAGTATTCCAAGTGTGAATTTTTAAACTGTTTCTTAGAAATGAGATTTAAACCAAAAATTAATTCTATTAAGCATTTATGTTAAGCTGTTGTTAAGGATTTTTAACAACGTTTTAAGTTTAAATAATGCAAATATCGACTGTAATGTATTGTCTAAAAAACATATTCATATAAGAGTACCTCACGTAGGGAAAGAAAAGATTTACGTATATTTTATTTGCAAAATAATTACAGTTTTTCATTTTTATCGATGATTTAGTCAGCCTTCATATTTTCTGCTTGCCTCCTCGTCCTTTAAGTATTTTTTTTTTGCTTATTTTTCTTCTTCAATACTTCAACTTCTTCATTATTCTCAATTCTTGTATTTTCTTTTAGTGAACTCATTCATGCACCAAAAAATGTTTCGGTCTCTTTTTTCTGTGGTCACGTTCCCCATTCTGCTTTTATTTCTTCTTCTTTCATTTCTTCTGCTCCTTCTTCTTCTTTTTCTGCTGCTGGCCGAACGGTTTTTTACGGTTTCTTAAAAAACTATAGTTTCTTTTACTGATGATGGCTGACGATGCGGAACGGAAGTGGAAGGAAAGCAAAGAGAAGGGTAGAGAGAGGGGGAAATGATATGAAGGTCTCGTCTCATGTTTGCTTTATTTGCATATTTTATTTCGTTTAATTTCACGTTCATATTTCGTTCAATTTGACGATGTCCTTGATGTTATTCGAACCTAATGGACAGGATTTCCTCCAGACGTTGCTGTTATTATTGCTGTTGTTGTTGTTGTTGTTGTTGACTTTGGCGATGATGTTGGTTTTCCTTTTTATTGTTTGTTTATTGTTTCCTCCGTCTTTTCGTTTCGTTTTTATTTTTAAAATTCATTTTATATTACATTCCAATCGGTTTTCTATTTTTGCTGCATTCCTTTTATTTTGTAACACTTTCTTGTACGGAAAACACAAAAATTATCCTAAATTCAATGCAATCAAAAAAAGAAAAGAGGAATTTAAAATCATGCTTCAGATACAAACAGTGAAGATTTCTCTGATATATTCAAAGATTTCCGATTGTACTTTATACATTGATAGCGTTTTTTTAGTTTTATAAACAAAATTAAAAGTTTTTTAAAATTTTAAGATAATTTCTTCGGAATTATTTGACTTTTGTCTAAGACTGTCTTTTCTAGCACAATTTCAACTAAAATATTCTATAAATTCACCTTTAGAATCAACTTTTATTAATTGTAATTAATTTTTCCCTGAAATGGAAATGCTAAAATTCTATAAAGAACACATTTATAAAATATATTCATTATTTTTTAATGTATTTTCTTCTCTAATTCTCCAGCAGTTCTTTAAACGACTCCTGTAACATTAATTTTTTATAAATGTCTTTACACGATTCTGTAATTTCAACTGAATTATTATTCAATGAAAGTCTTGGGACCGTTTTAGTGGTTTCTTTGACGACTCTTGAAAGTCTCTTAACATGCGTTTTGTCGTCACATGTTGGATGTACTTTTGAGCAGCTTTTATAGTATCTTTTTCGTCAAAAAGATACATGAATGGCTCCTGAGATTCTTCCCATTTATGACTTCTCGTACATCTTCTGAAAACCACATGAGTGGCTCCATGAACACAACTTGAATTTTCATTTAGATTTCATCTTAATGACGTCTATAGAATGACTCCTTAAACGTGGCATGTGCCTCAATTAGCGAATCCTTCCATGACTTTTTAACAAAGAAGGAATGAGTCACCTTTCTTCGTTCGTCTTTTTTGGAAAGAGATAAACATAGGAACAGGAAGCGAGGAATATGTGAATAACAGCTTTAAGCATGACTGCACATCATGCACGCATGTTGAATGTTGTTCAGACATTCAAAGTAATGTAAGGAGAAATAATAAAAAGTCACGCAAAGAAGCAAAAAGTGCAGCAACAAAAACTATAATAAAAAGTAATCGCAAACGTAAAATAAATCTCATTTCTTTCTTTCGCTTTTCTGGCATGATTACTGTTAAATATTCTTCTTCCCCCACGACGAAACTTTTATTTGGCGACTTCAAATGCACGATATGTCAATTCATATGTCAGCCGTGCTCATAACTGTCAATGTGATAAATGATTGTGTGACATCCTCATTCGGAGATGTTCTCTTTTCGGCACATTGCAATTTCAATGTTTCCTCTCGTGTTCCTGACGGCTCAACTGAAGCAGCCTTTGTCATGTAAACGTTTGTCTTCGTAAATGGCTTCGTTCATGCATGACATGCAACATTCCACGCACGCATAAATAATAAAGATTTTTATTCAAAATAATATGCTTTGTATGATATTTGCATATGTAACTTTTATAAATAAACAAATAAATAGTAGAAAATACATTTTATGTATTTTCTGAAAATTGTTCATTTAGAGAAAAGAATGACTTTGTAAATTCATATATTACGAAGAATATCCTTTTCTCTGTCTCTTTCTGTTCATTCTTCTTCTCTGTTTTTTGCGTTATCTCTTTTTTTTTCATAATATTCACAATAGAAAACGTAAGTTAATGCATATTTCAGTGATTCAGTTTTCAAAAATGTTGCATACTTTTTTGACACAGCAAATAAGCGCAAAAATCTATATAAGCCGAGTGACAAAGCAGTGACTGAGTGAAAGGGTCGCAAAGAGGGAAGGAGAGAAATTCAAATAAATTTTGAATGAAAATGTTACAGTCAAAGATCCTGCATAATCCTTGAAGCTATAAAATATTGTACAATGTGGCATATTTGAAAACTGAACGAATGAGAGAGCAAGAGAGAGAGAGAGAGAGAGAGAGAGAGAGAGACCAAGAGAAAGAGAGAGAGCGAGAAAGCGAGGCAAAAACAGAGAGAGAAAGCCTGAAATCTAATAGCAGTATTGAGACCTCGAAGTCGAAAGTCTTGCATATTTTTAGAGGCTACGAAATAATATTTTGCATATTTTACGACTGGAAGAAAAATGCAATGATTGTTGAGACCGTGTATGTGTGTGGATGTATGACAGAGAAGAAGAATAGAATGCGAAATGTTGTGACGCTCGTGATTTGATTCCAAAGACAAAATATTTTACATATTTCTGCTGTTAATACAAAAAACCCAGAAACCGTCAAACGTTGCACTGTAAAGTCCAATGTGCTGCATTTCCTTCCTATCGTTGTGGTTCTCTTTCCTTTGGTAAGTTACATTTATCAGCATCAAGTATGAATTCTGTGTTAGGAGATGTACTTTTATGTAACAGAATTAAACTTCTGGATAAAAAGACAAGACATGACTATGAAAAATACTTTCTTCACTATTAACATTTCAGAGATCTTTACACTTTCATGGCTAGTCGCTGTTGCTTGCCAATTAACACGGTTTTAGAACACGTGTAGGTAATTTAAAACCGTTTCTAGTGATGCCAATGCCACCTTCTACTCGCTCGTCCGACCGACTGTTTGCTGAAATGAATCACGCGTCAACCACACTCAACCTGGGCGTCGATAACTCATTACTCAGTCAGTCAGTCATTCGAAACTATGCCCAGAGTCGGAGCCAGACCCATCAACACGAAATCAATTAAAATTCCGACGACCTTCAGAGTAACATTTTCTGTTACTGAGGCCAAAATCGATATCTAAGCAACCGAAAATCATTTTCCCTTCTCTCATCTTCTCTCCTTTTCTCTCTTCCAACTTCATTCTTCACTTTTTGTAATTTCTTTTTGCAGTTTATTAGAGTTCAGCACGCAGCTTCAACCACTTTAATGGCTATTGTAATGACTTTTGGAGTTGAACGAGAGCAGCATTAACACGCTGAATGGATTGGGTCTGCTTGGGTCTTTTGCTGTGCACTAGCAAGTCTAAAAGAGGAATAATGAAAGTGTGGGGCGTCACCTTTCCGAGACTGTAATAAACTCCAAAATAAAATATGGCGAATGTCAACAGGAATTCTTTGTTGACTGTGAAACTGATGCATGATGAATGAGACATGACTATGAAATACATGCATGAAAGACTATAATTGCCGAAAACCAAGTTAACCGCAGCAAAATGTCGTGCTAAAAATTCATTTAAAAGCAACCAACTCATATTATTATTTCTCTTTAGTGCTTAGTTTCCACTTTTCTCCACTGCTTCACATCGCAGCTTGTTTTAATTTTAATTATGAGCCTGTCGTGCGACTCTTTCGATGATTTCCTTTGAATGAAGGACGATTCACTGCGTCAAGCGTCAAGCTTTGAGTATTTTAATTAATATGCTGCAAATAATTGATGGCCACTTAAACTAAGGCAAGAGAACGGCGAAACTGAAGCCGCAAAAGCTTCTTAATGTGCATGAAGCTGCTCTTAAGCTCGAAAAGGCTGCAATCCATTAAGGAGCTGGTTTAGCGCCAAAGTAGTCCTTGATGAGGCTGCTGTTTGTCCTTCCCTGCGTCTGCATGAAATACGTTTGCTGAATACTGACTAAAAGCGGCGCCTTCTTTATTAGGAGAGCCACACACATGCACGACACTCTCCACAGAGTTGATGTATGCGTTGTCAGATTTCCGTAAGCCTCTCCTCGTGACTCGCGCCCCGTGAACAAACCATACATAATACTGCAGCTCCTTCACCTCCTTCACATTCCTGTTGCTTCATATGCAACAGGATGAACGTGGCTTAGATTCACTTCCCGGAAATAATGCGAATAAAATGAGCACGCTTTTTGTGAGGGAAGCGCTTATTTGTTGGTTGTGTTTCCTTCCATTCTTTATTCCCTTTATGGCTCTTTCTCTTTTGTTCGTGTTAGTTTTTGTCTGACACTTGAGGCTACGTGCATCCGAATGCACATTTAAATTGGTTGAGGGAAAGGAGAGGAAAAAGGAAGAGAGAAATTAATAAAAGAGAAGAGGTTTTGGAAGGCGAAAGAGGAACAAGGAAAGGCCAACGAAGCGGAAAGGAGAGAAACAACCACACAAAACGACAGGAGAATGCAAAGATGATGATGGGACAGGGGAAGAGGGAAAGCGATGAAAATGATAGCCTCCAGTTATAAAGGAAGGAACAATTTTTGATACTGAAAAATTCAGACAGTTTTTGTGTGTGATTTCAGTTTAGACACACTGCAGAGAATTTAGTCAAAAGCCAGACGAAACCGAAGAACAACAACAATAACGTCATTGGACTTGACTGCAGTAATAATAATAAAAACACAAAAAGAATAATAATAACTGCAAGCGAAAGGAACAATCATAAAAAGAAGATTAACCGCGTTGAGGACAACAAAAGAAACGCATAACAACAACAGCACAATTAATAAATTACGGTACTGATCTAAGGAAAAGCCAACAAGCAAAAACCAAAAGGAGAACAGATCAAAAGGAAAAGGACCAGGAAAAGAAAAACAAAAAAAAGAAAAAGAAAGGACAAAGAAAAGCAACGCAAAACTATTATAAATACAACAACAACTCTGAGTACCACAATTCAAAGCAATAAAATGCATTAAAATCGATTTCCTAGCAAAAAAGGCAATGAAAAACACTGAAAAGAATTCAATTGGAGAAACAATACAAACAATAATAATAATAGAATAATCCGAAATATGCATAGAATATAAAAAGAAAGGTTAAATAAACCGTTATAAAACAATAATAAGAAATAATATTACTTTTTTATCGTATTCAATACGTAAAGGACAACATAAATAAAAGAAAAAAATGTGAATGAAATAAAAAATTAACGAAATGGAACATCAACTATAATAACAACAACAACAACAACAACTACAGCTCCGACTAACAAAACTTTAATAATTCTATAAGCAAAAAAAAAGCCAACATGCAACAAGGAATCACTAAAAATTATAAAAACAAATAAAAAAAATGTAATTATTTATTGTATACATCGTTCTAATGTATTATATTATTTAATATTTTATCTCAAATATATTTTTGATTTATTTCATTGTCTCTTTAATCAAAATAAATGCATTTTCATTATTTTTATTTTTATAAAACTTATTCAAGCCAAAGGCGAGCATAAATCAAGAAGACAGAAAGTCATGTGAAGAGCGATGTGGAGAAAGCGAGGGGCAGGAGGAGTGAGAAAACATCAAGTAAAAGAGTGAAACGATGAGTTGTTGTCGTTGGAGTGGTTGTTATTTTTATTATTATAAATTTTCATACCGAAACACATTAAAATGCTGGGAAATACGCACAGCTGCTTGTTGGTTATGTTTATCCATCTTTTTTGACAAGTCACACTCAAGTGAACAAATAAATGCAAACACAGACAAAAACAGACATCCATTTAAACCAACACATTTACATTTATTTCCATACAAACCTTCAAATTCAACAGTTTATATAATTTATTAAGTAAACAAAATTTGTAAACGCAGTAAAGCATTAAGAATTTTAACGCTTTTCTCTGAAATATTTTGACGAAAATGAAAATCGTAAATATAGGATATTTTAATCAGTTTTTAGCTGTTAACGGATTTCAAGAACAAAACAGGGCAAAGCAAGGGTTTAAAGCGAAGGAAATATAACAGTTTTGTATCTTCTACTCCTTTTTCAATTCTAGTTTGGAAAATATCATATCATTTTAGAAA
This sequence comes from Thecophora atra, assembly GCA_937620795.1. NCBI lineage: Eukaryota > Metazoa > Arthropoda > Insecta > Diptera > Conopidae > Thecophora > Thecophora atra. Next base: position 66,272,537 of record OW569397.1, on the reverse strand, counting down.
TGTTCTGTTGTAGTTCAGAGAGTCGAAGTCTTCCAATTGTAGTTCAGATTTTCTCATTCTAAAATCAGAAATTTTCCGATATGTCGTTCGTAATTCAGAATTTTTCACTGATACTTTTCATATGTGCTTTAGAATGCCTCAATTGTAGTTCAGAAAATTGTATATGGATGAATATGTACATTATAAATGTATTTAAGGTATTGACAAATTACTGAATCCCTAAAAAAATTACTAATTCAAAACCATTAAATATTTTTCAAGGTACAAGAAATGAAAGAGGAATTAAAAATTTATGTAATTTTTATAACAATTCTGCAGTAGAAATGTATAATTCTGATATTAAAATGAATAAATAAAAATGTAAAATGCAAACCACAATTAAAAATTCCTAACATTAAAATGATAAAATCCCATATACAAACAAAACACAGTTTTCTGAAATTAAAATTCATATCTCTGAATTACAATCGAAAAAAGGGTAGTGATGGGAATGTGTTCGGAATGCGTTTACTGACAAATACTTCTGGTTCACCCCCTTGGAGATTTGTATCAATTCCACCGGTATTATTTGACTTATAATGGGGCAAAAATTCCCTCAAATCAAAATGGCTATGTCGGTCGGTGTGAGCCGGGGCCTTAGTACCTTAGATATGGCATTGGTAGCCGCGAGGAAACCTTGCCATCAACTCCATCCAGACGGAAATTCCTGGAGTGGTATAGGAACTTCTTTCTATTGGATTCCGTTTCAGCAATGTCTAGGACGCTTTCTGTGATCAGGAAGACTGCAAGTGGTTACTCTCTAACCGCAATTAACTTTTTATATTTCTGAGACACATACATACATATATCTATACAATCCGATCTCAACTGATCGGTCCTTCCTTAATATATCGCACTATCAGTCTGTTCAGTGTAAATAAAAATAAGACGAAGAGTTTATTGTGGGTCTATAGATGTTTGGGAGAAATGCGATGGTTCAGCTGCTGTGGGAACGAATATGACCTTAACATTTCTTCATTTTCGTGTACTATATTATCTCTGAACAAATCTCTAAAGATTAGTTATTAGATTAGATCAGTCATTAGTGGAAGAATCGCTGGTAGGGAACTTTAAGGGATAATCCATCCATTCCGATTTTTAGGTCAAGCAGTATTCAACCGCCCATGTTACTCAAACAACAAAACAAAACAACATAAAATTAATAGAGTAAAAGGCAAAAGAATAAATTGCAATAAAATTAAATTATGCATATGTGAAATAAATCTTTTTTATCAATTCCATGAACAGGAAATCCTTTCAGTGTTTCTTATTTGTTATGGAGAATTTGAAAAAGTCGTATTGAGTGACTAATTAAATACATAATTGCAAATAAAGTTTATTTCGAAAGTATTAAAATAGAGAGAAAATTTGATGTTGGAAAAAGTTTTAATTTTGTATCACTTTCGAGAGCAATTGAAGTTTTAACAAGCTTTGTACACTCTAAACTTTTTGTTGAATTTTACTGCTAAAATGGTACTATATTTTTGTTGAATATTCAACTGCGCTGTAAGTTTGCTACAGAAAATGTGCACATCCTTAAATTTATTGAAAAATACTCTAAAAGTGAGTAAATCACTGTTAAAAAACCGTTTCAAAGTGTGCTAGTGTAATTTCAAGCTAGAGAAGCGTAAATTTCAACATGAGAAGTGTAATTTTCAATACTTCAACTGATTTCTGTTGAAAACTGTAAAGGTAAAAAAAGAACACGGCGTAGAAACGATTCATGGAATCAGTTCAAGTTGAGGTGTCGATCACTTGACAACATACGAGTATATGCGTAACTAATTCGCAAAATTTGTGTAAAGTGACAAAAAAAATGGATTGCACGGTGAGCTATTGCAAGTTTAAGTCTTCGTATTCAAATATAATTTACAGACATGTCCTAAAACATTTGGCATTTGTAAAAAAGGTTAAATGTCCATTTCGAAGCTGCCTTAAAGTATTTTCTAATCGAAATAGTTTTCGATCGCACTACTTCCGAAACCACAATATAGAACAAGTCGAGACACGATTTTTTTCCACACCGAAAAATTTACAAACGGCATGAGAAATATCTCTCGAAGACAAAAACGATCTCATCAGGTACATTTGGATGGAAGGAGTGGCCACAGCGAAAAAGGAGAAACCGATTTTGGAGGACATAATTTTAGAGCTATTTTGCTACTTCTACAACACAAACCTGTGAACACTCTAATAAAGAAGCTTGATTAAAAATGTAAACGTGTTTGTATAAATTTGAAGAGGCATTTGTAATGCAGTAGAATTTGTATTAACGATGTTGAAGAGGTAAATTAAAGTCTTTAAAGTTTAAATTTACTTCCGAATAGTAAAATTCAGCAGTCGCTGTAGTTATTCTACAAGACTTTTTGCAGGAAAATCACCAAAAACTATTTAATTTTACACTTTTAAAGTGTAAAACCTATTACTGTTGTAGTAATATTAGTAATTTTTTGTTTAAAATGTTAAAAAAGCACCTAAATATACACTTGTGTAGTCCAAATTTCATCAAAAACTGCTCAATAATACTGCAAAAATCTATCTAGTTTCCAACTGAGATTACTCAATTGTATGAGTAAATTTCAATCGAAAGTGGAATTATACACTCTGTTTATTTTTACTATTAAAAACGAGTAAAAGCGTTGCCTACTGTTTTAGCAGTAATTTTCAACAAAAATTTGTTAGAGTGTATAAAGTGGCAAGGTCCAGAGTGAATCATGAGAAGTTTGACAGTAGAATGACGTGTAAACTACAAACTCGCAACTTCGTCTGTGCGCTCTACTCCTTTGCCTCTCTTTCATTTTCTATCGTTCAGCTAGCTTCCAAAAGTTCACGCCAGGGACTCTAAATTTCAAAACAACACTCGAAAAGCAAAACCCTAACCACGCGAATGCACACACAGTAACACACATCGACACTCATCTAGCCACGAATTTGTCACACGCCAATAAAGTTTTGTTTGTATTTTAGTGAAACAAGCTCAAAGCTGCGTAAAAAATGCTTCAATGCTGCAAAATAATAAAATCACAATACAGCAAACACGAAATTTGCAACAAATAGCAACAACATCATCAGAGAAAAGCAACAACAGCGAAGAGTACAGCAAAAATTATGCCGAAGACAGACTTTGAAGTTGCTGCAGTCATCTGCATCGTACGTGGCTCAAGCGGAAGTCAGTCGCTGCGGTATTCTTGTCATTGAAAAGAAGTGAATGAGTGAGAGTTTGAATAAATTTCTAATAAAATTGTCACGACATAAGATCGCAATAATTGATAAATCAAAGCCGCCACTGCAGTACAATTGCTTATGAACCTAAATACTTAGAAAAAATATAAAAAGCGACAGAATAAATTGAAATTAATTACAATAATAAATAAAACAAAAAGAAAATAAAGACCAGAACGAGAAATGAAAAGCAACAAATTGATAAGAAAGCCTCTTAAAAAGGGCGATTTCTTTCAGCACACAAAAACAATGCAACAATTGATTATACTCAGAATGTAACGCTGTTTAAGCGACTAATTAAAGCAATACTTAAACAACAAAAGGAACAACGGAAGCAACGACGACGGCGGAAGCAGCCACGCATATTAATCGCGTAATTAGCAACGGAATCCAGGACTTGTTAAACTGTAGACCTTGCAACCATGCTGTCATTCGTGCCACGCTTTAGCCTGAATTTCTTCACTTCATTTCACTCTTCTCACCTACTTTTCCACCCGTTCCGCCCATCACACCGCCATCTTTTCCACCATCTCGTCTTCTCGTTTGGCAATTAATGAATTTTTAAACAGACGATTAATTTGCGACGAGATGTAAAAGTAGACAAGGAGACAAAAGAGAGGAAAAGAGAGAGAGAGAGAAAATGCGAGTGATGAAAAAGTATAGACAGATACGGTCAGCAGAAGTTACTGAAGTATGAGGGGCGTGTGATGGTTCCGTGAATATGTTTCAATGGAAATGAATCCTTATAACTTTTTAATTTTTTTTGCATAAGAAAAACCCTTATATCGAGAACGAAATCACAAATAAAAATAAAGAGGGCATTTTAATTAAATTTATTTACATTACAATTAAATGTTTACATAATTTGAAAGCTATTTTAATGTTATATTTTTAAAATCAACTTTATCATTTCGTCGGGCATCTTTTTGCTTATTTCAGCGTTCGTGTTTACCTTCAGGTTTAAATTCCCTTACTTTTGGTCCTTCGTACTCCGTGTGCTTGCTAACCCAAGACTTCTGAAAAAGCCTAAATATGCAATCTGGAATAACCGATGCGGTGACCATCTCTTTCACATTTATTTGCCCTATCTCAAGTTTAGTGAGGTGACCATATTATATAAAACGACTAGGATTTTTGTCCCGTAACAGATTCTATGAGATTTAATAGGTTTTGTTTTATAGTTGCTTGGATTTCTGACGCTATACTTATAATCTTATATCCTAGATTGCAAGGACATGGAATTCCAAGAATTTCCATGAATTTCGCCTCGGTTGTGACATTAGCAATCCAGTCACTAAGACTGTTGTCATGCATATGACTCAGCTTCCCATCTATATCTATATTTAGCACAATTTTTTAGCACGATCCTGTCGTCGTTGTTCTTCCGCTCTGCATTTTGCCTTCTAAAATTTTTCTCTTGCCGCAATTGCAATGTCATCGGAGTCATGCATAACAAGGCTCAAAAGAAGGGACATCCATCCTTGTGATGAATCTGCCTGTGTGTTTTAGCGCCAATATGGACAACTGATCCTACTGATTTGTAAAAGTACATAATTACTGTATGATGACGAGCGTGGTTTTACTTTCTCGGATGTAACTATCTACAGTCTGCTGCAAAATATACTGCAGTAGGAAGCAACTACTCTAAACTATCCTGTGATGCTATAATTACATCCACGACGGGATATATTAATGGAGTGAATAAGCTTAATGACTAATCAACTCCCTCGCGCGCACAGACGCCAAAATCAATCATATTTTCTTGTTCTTCTACTTAATTCTTCAACTCCGCAAGCACTTGATAAAGTGAGTTTCCAGGAGAAAGGCCGTCATATGCTCCTTATCAGTATAGTTTCCGTCAGACAGTTTAAGCGACTATTCAGCGTCCGTGTCCTCACTCGTCTATTATCTCCTATCCATTTTTACATCCTTTTTTTCATGCATCTTCAAGATCAAGTTTCTTCTTGTCTTCGCTTTGCTCTCGTATCCGAGTGCAGCTCTTTCTTACTTTATCTTATCTCTGTGTTATCTACAATATTCGACAGTTTTTGCCGATGAGTCTTAATGTTTTCATCAATGAGTCTTAATGTTGTCATCAAACGAATATTTTCCGAAATTTTTTGCGTTCCAGCCATTTAAATGGATATAGTGTGTATCTGTCAACTTGTCGCCTTTTCTTTCGTTGCTCACAATTCTGAATTCCAGCAGCATTAAAACCGTTCTTTTTCCCATGTACACATGCTGTGGCTTATTCTCTTGCGATCAATGTGTTTTTATTCCATTTCTTAGTATGTCTATCATTCTGTCCACTAATTCTATCCACTATCATTTTTCTGATCTATAACATTTTTATTTTCAAACTCTCCGTTCAACTTTCCTATCGTTTCTTTGCTGTTGTATTTCTATGTTTTTGTGCGCATCAGATTCAAAGAGATTTGACGTCCATAATATATCCTTCTCCTTAAAACCAGGCATATTCCGTCATCCCTTCAGTTTATATTTTTTCATAAGCCAATTAAGAATTCTATGGACAAATGAAAGAATGGATTAATAAGCCTTTCTGTTTATAGATAATATATTTTTCCATTAACTTTTCCTTCTTCTTCTTGATTTTGTTCAGAACATTTTGTAGAGTTTCACATTTAAAATATTTTTTATTATATTAATATATTAAAATATAAAATATTTATAGTAATTGCCATCAATCATACGTCCTGTTGTACCAAGTGTTATTAGCGGATAAAACATTGAATTTAGTTAAAAATAGCTCACTGTTATTCCGACACTTAATAATTTATATGACTTTTAGTACCTTCTATTTTATTTACCATAATAAATCATGTTATACTTAGCATTTATTTTTATTTATGTCATTATTTTTCACTCAAGTTTTAATGCACAGTAATTTAAGGATAATAACATTTTTTTTTTGTATTTCTTCGTTTGAAAATCCTAACAACATTACTATAATGCAATTTAAGTGCTCTTTTGTACATTTGTTGTTGTTGTTGCGCTGTTTATATCCTTGATAAGCCATTTGGAACTGCAATTCACTCTTACCAGTTTTTTCGTCATCCTGTCTCTTTACATCCACTCTCTCTGTTTTATTTAATTTACTTAACGTATTTAATATGAGCGGACATTATTTTTTATGATAGTAATAAATATCTTAAGTCAGCAAAGTTATGTCAAAGTTGCTTTTATTGTTGCTTGGTGTTTATTTTTATTGGGGCAATTGACAGCAGCTGTTGTCTTAATTTCAATTATTATTGTTGTTCTGAACAGCGGAAAGGTTTTATTTTCGTATAGGAAAATTTTTGCTTGATAGGTTTTGCAGTATCGCAGGATATTTATGCTTTTGAATACATTATGTGAAAGCAGTATATCATTTCAGTTTAATTTAAGGCATAAGGAAAAATTTAGACAGCAAAGAAAAACACACTTTTTCAATTTAGTGTGATGGAAAGGGAATTTACATATCGAAAATGTAAATATATCTTAAAACCTTAAATGATATACTTGATTTGCTGCAAAAATTCCGAAAATCGTATAAATTTTTTAATTGTTAAATTGTTATATTTATTAAAATAAAAACCTAATTAAATATTACTCATACGACGCGGTGTACCCAATTTTTAATTGCTTTTTAATGCAGAAGAAAGGAGTGCACTCTTCGAAGATTTATATTTTTATGAAATCTCTTCCAACTCATTGCTTCTCATCAGCCACACCCTGTCGGTCGAAACTGTAAATATTAAATCAGTTAAAATAATATCAAAGGTCATTTGATAAACTGAAAAACTAACGGCAATAATAACACCAATAAAATAACAGCAATCATAGTAAGAACAATAATAGCAGTAATAATAACAATAACAACCCATAAAAATTATCCTTAAACACGCCAAACACTCTGTCAAGTTCAGTGCAAATTGGTGCTAACAAAATCTAAGGTCAAGAGGTAGGAATTTATAATGATCATAACAGCAAACAAACAAAATTTAACCGAGGATTGACTGAACCCAGTATATCACAGGATATTAAATCATATATTATAATAATTTATTGAAGTAAAATCCACCTTTCAAAGGCGTCATCTAATTTTTGAAATGAAAAATCAAAATGCAAAAAAAATTTAAACGATAAAAGTATTAAAGAAGGAATAAAACTAAATTAATTAGAGCGTTAAAGATATATTTAAAAATCATTGAAATTTAAATACGAAAAAAATCTTAAATAAGAACACAATTTTTAAAAACAGATACTGAAAATAGAATAAAACCACTCCATGGAAATGCAGACATCAGCAGAAATTTGAAATAGAGCACAAGAAGGAAATAAAAATATCATTAGCAAACTGAAACCAAATTAAAAGCATGAAATAAATTACAATTCAACTTAAAATTTTCATAACAACATTAATGAACGCGTCAGTTACAAAATGGCTTTAAACAAGTTTATTAAAAGGTCGTTCATGAAATCGTTAAAGTCGTTAAGACGAAAGTCATAAAGGCTTCAGAATATTTCAAAATTCTTTTATAATAATATAAAATATCCATCAGCATAAAAATATTGCAAAAGATTCAAAAATATTGTTACGAATTTCTGCATAGGAAAGGTACTCGACTTTACTCAACTTTGAAAAGGTTCCCGAATTCAAGTTTTATCTTCGTCAGATATTGATAACTAATTGAAGGTGTAAAGCTTTCGCGTCCTCAACTCGTTTTGCTTTTTACGAAATGCAAATCATTTTTTCATAGTCCTGAAGTAACGTCGAAGGATTTTCATAAGATGCCTTTTGAAATCCCATCGAATATTCGATAAAACTGACTGAAAAGTGTTTTAACAAGAATCAATTTAACTTCTGTGAACATACGAACCATTTACGATCCTTTAATCCTTTGTCATCCTGAGACACAAAACTGAAGCCTTTTTGCTGTTGATATTTTACAATTTGTTTTGTTATTATTTCTGCTTTGCTATCACTTTTGCTTTCCACTTCTCTTTACTTCATCTTTTCCTTAGTTTGTTTTAAAGCACTCCTGAGTGTGAACTGAAGGATATGTTCTCTCTTATGTCTCATTTCATTTATTTCTTCATATATTTTACTTTCAGTGCTTTTCGAATAATTATTTAATAATTCATCTTTATTATTTTTATATGAAATAATGAGAAAATGTTATTTTTGATGCGAAATTAAACGCTGAGCAGTTGATTTAATTCTTAGTTGGCTTAAAAAATCACACGAAGAAGACAAAAAATTTAGAATTAATTTACATTGATAACTTTTTTGAAGAGATTAAACAGTTTTTAATAAGTTTAAAAAAATGAAAAATAAACAAACAAAAAATAATCGCAAAAACTTTGAAAATATTTTTGTTTTCATTCTGCTATCGTTTTCCAATTTGGCTTCTTTCTGTTGGTCATTTTCTTCTCCACTTCACCCTCTTTTAAACCACAGATTAAGTTTTGTTTTAGCGATTTTGTTGTTGTAGGTTTTTTCTCCTCTCAGTGGTAATTAAAACTTAGTTAATCCCAATGCTGCGGACTAAATTCGAAGCCCACAAAAGCCGACAGACCACAAGACAAGGGATTAAAAATTTAATTGAAATTAATTCAATAAGAAAAGCAATTCAAAAAAATCGATAATGTATGAAAATCGATTACAAAATACATAGCTACACATTTTGCATCAAGTTTCTATATTAATTTTCTATAACAATATTTTCTTCTATAAGAATTTGTCAAACTTTTTAAGTTTCAAGAAAAGTTTAAATTCAATATTTTATAGTGAATATTTTTGGACGTAATTTTCTCAAGGAACTTTAAATTAAATAAAAGATAAAAGGAAGAAAAGAAATTTCTGTTGTGAATTTTTATTTTTCATTATTTTCCGTGTTTCACTCAATCGCTTTATCTGGGGTTTCTTATTCTTTTCCTTGCAATAACTCTTTTCTTTTTTGTTGTTTCTTTTCCTCTCCATTCCCTGTCCATTACTATAATTATTCCGTTTGTTCTGTTTCCTTGCTGCTAGTTGTTTTTTGTTGGAAATTCTGTTCCTATCTCCTTTATCCACCTTACCACTGCCTTTATCCTTAAGATTTTTCATTTCAGCTCTTAAATTGTATCCATAAATAAATTTAATGTTAATTAATGCATTAAAAAATTCTTAAAACAAAGAAAACTATAATTTGAGTGGTTATTTTGCTTGATTAATGTGTTGTTCCATACATGGCTTTAATTAAGACAAATCAAAATTAATAAATATAAATAAGAGATTCAAGAATTATATTCGATACTGGAATGAAGTAATTATAACTTTATATAACGTCATTATAGCTTTATATAACGTCAAATAGAGAGAAGTAGCAATTCATGCATAAATGAGAAAAACAATTTATTCATAACTAATAATAATTTGTGTATTATGAAATATATATTTTATTACATATATCAACATTTTATTTTATATTGTCAAAGCAATAAGAAAGGTAACCATAATTAAAATTGACAACAATAATAAACTATACAAAATATAAAAATAGAAGCATAAATTTTTAAAGTTAAATTAATAATACCACAACGATTTGTAACATAAAACATTGTAAATAATATAATAAACCACATATAAGAAACAAGATAAATAATTTTAATAATTTAAATATCATAAACACATTAATTTAAATATCATAAAACCCCAAATAAATTAATAACATAAAATACTATAAGTAATTAATTTAATTCTTGTAAATACAATTTAAAAAGTTAGTAATAATAAAGGAAAAAATAGACTATAATATATAAAATCGTAAACACCAACATAATTATTAAATATATAATGAAAATAACTAAAATAGGAGTAAAACTGAAAATGAAAAGAAATTATGTGAAAATTGCATGGAAATACCCATAGAGAGAGAAAACCGCGGACTAAGGAGCACAAAGAAGTCCTACAGAACTATATATTTACTATACCTATATTTACTATGTGCATATATGTATAGAACTTTGAATTTATATACAGTTACACGCACGTTTTTCCTTCGATTGAGGTTCCCATTCAAACTCATAAAAACTCTGTTGCGTGTTGCTTTGTTTTACTATTTCATTTTATTCTTTTATCGATTTTTGCTTTCTTTTGTTTTCTTTTTATGTTGATTTCTTATCTTTTGCTTTTTTCCTAGTCATGTTAGAATTTGAATATAAGTTTTTTCAAAAGAATTCTTTAAAACGCAATTGTTTTTAGTTTTTGTATTTTTTATGGAAAAATTTCATTAACACGGAAAAAATTTATTTTAATATTTATTTTTTTAGGTAAATTTTTTAAAGATAATTTAAATCGTATTTATTTTTTTTAGTTTTTTTATTTTCTGAAATTTTTTAACAAATGTCTTTCACTTCTTTATTTTCAAAATTATTTAATAACTTCGCTCAGTTATTTTTCTAACCACTTTTAATTGTATATTTTTTTATATTTTCTTTAATTTTTGTTTTTTACACGTTGCTTTCGTTGAGGTGATGAACGCGCGCGAATTTCCACTCGCACCTCCGCATCGACGCAGCTTAAGCAACAAACTGTTGTCGTTGCTCCGAAACGGAAAGAATAACAACAAGAAGAAGAGCAGCCGCAACCGACGAAGAACGTGTAAAACGAATGAAGCGGACGAAGGACAACGAAAGCGAAAAGCAACAGCTTCGATTCGCCGAAACGAGACTTTCACAGGACTCGTGGTCCGAAGTTCCCCAGTCGTGAGGGGAAACGAAGACTTGAAGAGCTTTCAAGCGGAGAAATTATAGCGGAAAATCGTCATGGGGAAAATATTCACAAGAACCATGAGCAAAGAAAACATAAGGACACGAAAAATAAAAGCAATTTTTTAATATTTACTAAAAACTAATATAAATCATAACAATTCAATAATTCCCATAAAATATAGTAATTCACACTAATTCTAGAAACAAAGTTTTATTGCATCATTAAAAAAGATAATAAAATACCAATAAAAATAAGTTTGCTTCTTGAGCCGATCTTCGCTTTGAAATTCGTCCTCGTCGTGCAGGGAAATGCTTAGAAATTGAACAGAATTTAATTTACGCTAATAAAATTATTTTACATTTATTTTTGTTGCTTTTGTTGTTACTTCTGTTGTTGTTTTTCATCAGTCATGGGATCCATGTTGCCTCAAACAACTTGTTACGCCTGCCGGAGAGAAGGAAAAGCGTCTGCTACGTCTGCAGCATTCGTACTGCGGCAAATCACAAGCAGATGTGCAACAGGAAAAGAAGGAGCGAAGAGAACAATACACATAATTGAAAGCATCAGCAGGTACGGTTGGAAAAAGGGAAGGAAGGAAGGAAGAAACAAACAAAAAGGAGCAGGAAAAACACAAATAAACACACGCAACACTTCGCTGCAAATGAGCTCGTTTTCATTTTACGCTTTTATAAATAAACTACGCACCTTCGCACACTCACACTCGTTTAGCCATTCACCAACACGTTTATAACACATTTTATAAATAATTAAAACGAACTGCTCCCCGCTTCTTCGCTGCTTTAAAACTGAAATCGTTGTCACTGCATTGTCCCGTTGCTCTGCTAATTTATCCGCCTCTGCCTCTTCTTCCTCTCTTTGGTACTTAGCTGCTTCGTCACGGTCTTTACTCTGCCTCCGAAGATGCTGGACCTCCTCACTTCGTCCTCTGCTTCAGCAGACGCATTGTCAGCTTCTTCTCTGCTCCTTTCACTGCTGCTTGTCGTGTGCGGTGTCTCTCTTTCTCTCAGTATCTGCAGCTGTTTTAATATATCACTACCATCAGAAAGACGGCTTTCAGAGAGACCGCAGCTCTGCTTTTAAAGCGCCACAGGGTCAACTGTGCCTTGCTTAGCTATGCTTTGCTTTGTACATTGCTTTAGTAGTTTGTCGCAGTCACACAGCGTTTAACGATAAATGCGCGAAAAAGAAGAAGTTAAAGTATATCCAAGAACTTACGATCCAGACTAAGATCAAGATTAGAGGCGATTTATAATGGACTGTATCAAAACAGACAAAGACTGCTTTTTGTACCTGCAAGGATTATTTTATATTATTTATTAAATAATTGTTTTTAATTTTATTTTAATACGCCATTTTGTACCCAATTTCGAAATAACTTTAGTCACTTTGAACTTTATAAATGCCGAATCTGTTTTCATTGACACGACACACACACAGCCGCACTGTCAAAGGCACACATTCTTATATCCGGTTCCGCTGCAGGCGTTAAACTGTTTTCAATTAACGCGGCATCCTGAACATTGTCAAAGAAGAGACACGCAATTGAATCACTGCGTCGCTTTGTTGTCCTCTGGCGCTGTTTAAAATAAAATATATGAAAGCAGTTTAAAAAAATAAGTAACATGATAACGGAAATGCGAAAACCAACAAACAAAACAAAGTAATTCCGAAACATTACCGTTTTTATGCTCAATTTACTTCTGACTTGATTCATTTTGAAACCATAAAAAACACACACAATTTGCACAATTTATAAATAAGCCATAAAAATATTGACAATATCAAAACAATCACAAAAATAAACAATTAACGTCTTTTAAGTTATTTCTTTTATTTCAACAATAAACATATATCTTTTTCATTTATTTATATTTTTTTATATTGATAAATATAAGAAACTTCGCCGAAAGTTCACATTTTTTAAGGGTTTTATTAGTTTAGTGAAACATAAACATTTAATTGTTTTTTATTTCGTACTATTTATTTTAAACATTTTGCAATTAATATTATTAATTAATTAATTATATAAAATATTAAATCTCACAATTGAAATGATTTTTAATGGTCATAAACAAACATTTAAGAACTTTAAAATATTCTATAATTCTTTCAATTTATTCGAATTTCTAAATTAAATTTAAATTTTCGATTGATGCAGTGTAAAAATGTTTGGCAGACTTTTTACTTAATTTAAAAACTGCATCCCTTTACATTGACCACAAATATCAATTATTCTGTCATATTGTCATATGAATAAATATGAATAATCGTACAAACATTCATGCACAACAAACAAGTAAAACAAATATTTAAATTTCAACCTTGAAATTTAATAATAACTTTAATGCTTGTTCCTTAAACTAAATAAGAGTATAGACGAATAATAATCGTGCACGTCGCGTGTGACTCAAAGGAACCGAAGACGAAATGAGAATTAAACATGTCTCCAAGCAAACAATGTTGCTGAGTTTGGAAGCATTTCCACATGAATTTAATTCCTGCCAACGAAACAATAAACAACAATAATAGGCCAATAAAACTCCAGTCTAAACGAGGGTAATAAAATATTGAAAACAAGAAATGAGTTACAAGAAAAACAAAAAGAACAAAAACAATATCAATTACAATCACAACAAAAATACAAACGTAATAATAGAAATCATTGCAATAGAATGTGGTGCTTTGGAACAATATCAAGTAAGAAAACTGGTCACTGGATTAGGAAGGATGTGGAAAGCAAAATGCCTTAAGGAAAACTACCTTACTATTAAAAAAAGTTTTGTGTAGCTCTGAAACACAGGCGACATTCTTTTAATACAACTTCTTAAAAAAGGTTACATTATCAATTGGTAATGAGTAAAAAACCCGAAAACCCTTCTTTGAATCGACAATGGAGCACATTAATAAAACAAAATTTATTTCCCAAATATAAGACAAGATAATACATATTTATCATGGCGTAAAAATTTTCCTTGAAGTTAAATATCCCTAATTTGATAATTTTTTCAAGAAAGAAACCCGAATTTTGTTTCTTAAGAGACGAAAGTACAAATTTTGGATAATTACTTTACACATATTATGTCCAAAATTATATAAATTATATTTCATATATGCACACACATATTAAAAAAGATGTCAATTTTCCAAACTAAGCCTGTAAGTCTGTCCTATTCTATGAAATTCTGAGATATCTGCAAAATGTCAAGTGTTCCCTCATTCGGCTTGAAGTCGCTGAAAAAAGAATTTCTTAATGAAGAAAGTAGACTATTAAAAAACTTTTAGCTCGGTTTTAAGATAGCAAATAAACCAAATTAATTCAAGTTAAGCATTTTACCAATCTCGATTCAATTTCTTTTAAATCTCTGAAACAATGGCGTGATATGGGTCAAAAAATATCTAAAAATTAGGAAATACGACAAGGAATAATTTTTACTTACGCTTTTTACGCAATGAGTTTACAATAAATATAAAATAAAAAAAATTGATCTAAAATTAAAATACACTTTGAAGGCGAGTTATTTTAAAATACTTAGCGAAAATACAATCAAAAAATTATTAGTCTTCGCCGATGTGGCATGTCATGAACATTTTCAATGTAAAGGGTTTTAAGTATTTTTAAGGATTTAACTATTATTTACTTTAATATTCATAAAATATCAAAATAGTTAATACATTCTGAAAGCTAATTTATACGAAAATACATCAGTTTAATTCAATCTTCAATTTCTATTTGTAAATATCATCTCGGTCTTCCTCTTTTTGCGCAAAAACCCGAAGAAGAGTTCGAATTTCATCTTTTTCATCTAAAGCTATTTTATGAAACATTTTATATCTTACCAAATGTTAGACAAACGCGCAAAGACTAGTGTTTATAAGTGTATGTGTTAAATTAAATAAAAAAAATAACAAATAAATTGTGTTTCAGAGAGGTCAAAAAGTGTATTTCTATTGTATTTTTGAAATTCATAATTTTCAACTATAACAGATAATTCCTTTACTTGCACATATATTTTCTATCTTAATTTTGTCAGTAAATTTCAATATAATTTCCAATTTTTTCCTGCTGTTGCAATGAAATGTGAAACACTTTTGCCTTTCAATCAGCTATGAAATTTACAAATTCCCGAACCGCTTCCTTTGTAGTTTCAATGCCGATGTGAAAGTAGCAAAAAACTTCACATTTTAAAGAGGAAACAGATAAGTCGATATCTTCCTTATAATATTTCAGAATCTGTGGTATGCGATTTAACCCAAATAAAACACGAAATTTCATTTAGAACTCTTTTGGAACTATATTTATTCAAAAGTATTTATTCAGACGTTAGTTCGTGTAATTATAGAAATTCATAGACAAAAATTATCAATATCAAAGATCCGCAAACATCTTTACAAAAGAAAGGAAAAAGATTAAGAAAGCACAGTATCAAAATTAAGGGACGTTGCTGTGAATAAACAATCCTTTTGCGTTCAATTCGTATGGAAGTGCTGCAAAGTCGTGTGTATTACACAAAAACCTGGCTTCAGAAAGTATTAAACGAAACTCCAGATTATCGCAGCAGCCTTCATTGTCTATCATATAGATTTTTAAATTGTTATATACAAATAAATCAGATCCAAGTGATGTGCAACAAATGTACCCAGAAAAACTTGGCTTACAGGGAATCTGGAAAAATATTCAATTGATGTGTAAAATTATTATACTAAAAATGCATAATTTTAATAATATACATTCTTCCAAGTATTTGTCCGTGGATCATAACGCTCAACTGCATTTTGAAATCCATTAGTATCTCCACAGAATACAAACAAATAACCTTTGTAAGCTGCGAACTGAAGCAAGTAATTAAATATTTTCAGATTCGTATACATCATTTTAAGTTATTTACACCATATGAATGTCGGGCCACTTGCATGGGCGCCAAGGAACTCCAAACATTCTTAACAGGATCGTAGCTTTCCATATATGTTTCATATTTCCCGTTGGCAGCATATCCATTACTAGATACATACAATTGATCGTTTAAAACAGCTACGTTTGGAGAGAGGTGAAGATGTTTCGTTGAAGCGACCAAATTCCATGTTCCACTCACGGAGTCGAATCTGAAATTCTTTCTTCCTAAATATCCATATAATTTCAATTTGTATTCCATACTTTTCTACTAAATTCAAACGTTTATTGGAGCTATTGACTCCGCCGATCACGTAGACTGAGCCGTTCAATACAGCTACACGGTGGTTAGATCTAGCAGTTCGCAGTGGAGCCATTTGAGTTGAATACATTGTACGCAAGTTCAAACTCGTTACTGTATTTATACGAGAATCATTTAACATTCCGCCAGCTATGATCAGTTTATCATCCATAAAAACAGACGCAAAGGAAGAAATGCCTTTTATTGGCGTAGAGAAAAGCATAAAGTTTTTCGTTCTCAGATTGTAGCTCATAATATTCATAAAATTCTGTGGAATATACTTTCGTATAAATATAAAAAATTAGTTACAGAAGGAATAAACTCATAATCAATACTAAAGGAATCAGTACTTGTATATCAATGGCCAACAATGTTTTCACTACAGTTCTTCGTAAATTTTTTGTAGGTTGATTGAACACAAGTTTTGCACCAATGTTTTCGGCTATTCCCGACACTTCTTGGGTTGGTCCGGGTTGTTTCTGGGTTGAATAACTTTGAGGCTGAGATTTCAGCGCATTCATGACCAGTTTCAGCGTTTTCGTTTCATTACACAGCGGCTCCACTTTCGTCAACAGAAAAGATTGTGATAACCGAGACAATCGCATCTGAGCCAAAAGATCTGGAAAGTGTTTTCTGCGGGTCTCTGGTTCGTATTCGATCCATTTCGTTATAACCTCAAAGATAAACTCGTCGGAAGGTCCACAGAGGTCGTCACTATCAATTAATTTACTCAGTTGCTCAGCATTTATTAGCAAAAACTTCGGCTGATTACAAACCTAAGAAAATTCATAATTAGCTAATCAAAATAACACATGACTAATGACAGTGTAAAAGGAATTGAAAAGCATAAATTTTAGTCGCTTTTTTTCATCAAGATCAATTAATTTCCCACTTACTTCTTCAAAATTTTTGCAAATAAACTTCCGAGTATTGTGTAAAAGTGCGTCAAGATTCAGTTGCTCAGCGAAGAAAGCGACGTCCAAAGAATTCGATGACTGCAGATGGCGCTGAAGGAAGTCGCAACAGGCTTCGACGGCTTTTTCCAAACGAAGATGATTGGCAGTGATAAGAAGAGACTCAATTGTGTCCCCTTCTAAGTCCAGGCTCCCGCTGTAGCAATATTTGATGAGCTTCTCCATTGCATCTCCGTCGATATTATTAAGTATCACTTCCCGCTGCTGGCCCACGCCAATGGAACCGCCGAACAAATCAGAGAAGTATTCACTGCATGCAATGAGAAAAAATCGATGCGCAGCAATTCTGAAGGTGAAAGTTCAAGCTTAGACTGGAGCACTGGAGTGATGGACTTTCCTTACCGTTTCCCAGAGCTGCCAGCGACTAAAACCACGTCACTCAGATCCAAACGAGATTGCAATCGCCGAAGTATTTCTTCGCAGTGCGTAGCGCATCGGAAACGCTCCGCTTGCTTAGTTTTGATGCCCAGAGTACAAAGAAAAGGGCGTGTAGTGGTTGCCATTCTGGAACACACCATGGAAATTCGACATTAGATCAAATGAAATAATAACATAAGAACACAAACCAACTAATGATAAAAAATGCCATAATTAAAAGGAACTATAAACAGTATTTGGTAATTAAATAGCAGTTGAAATATTTCGCAAAATACGCAACACAAAAATAAATCACGAAATATATGAAAAAGTCGCGAAAGCATTGATTTAAATACGACGTATTTCTTTTAAAACTGATGCAACTTAAGCATCATTCCGTGGGTAGACACGGAAATGTTTAGAGTCGTTCTCTACTGCAACAAACCTGCTTTATTATGTTTATTAAGTTTGGGTGAATAAAATGTTTCCACTTATGAAATAATGCCGCGCTGAAGCACTTTAAAAATAGTAAATTAAACGGATAATTTATGCACGTATAAATAAACTCTGCACAACAGTTTTCTGTTGCTCTGACAATTCTTCCGCTGATTCCTTGATTGCATCTGCTCAAAATCCCGAACGATACTGATCAATAATATCCAAGATATTTTCTCCAGTTATTTTTTACTGTACCATGTTTCCGTATGTTTTTACATATAAAATTTCGGCACACTAATTACAAAAAATTCTCAGAAAAATAGTGATATAGACAAAAATACATTTGCATTTACAAAACAAAACAGGAACAATCTAGCGCAGGGTCGGGCAAAAGCGGCTCGCGAGCGATGCGCCGCAACGCAGACGCTGCGTCGTTGTATGTATACGCAAGCTGAGAGTTGATCTACTTCTCTCAATCTCAATCGAGATTTCATCTACGGTTCGCAATCTTTGAATGTATGACACTGTAAGAATGTTCAAATGAAACTTAAGAACAAATCGTACACAAAACATACTGAGCTTAGTCGTTCACTGTACTTGTTACGATCGCAGTTGCGCTCTCTATCCACCAACATTTACACAAAACGAGTCTCTAATGTTCGTCTCGTGACCAGGCTCGGCAAGTCGTAGGGAATTCCCCGATTTGCAGAGAATTTTATTGTCGTTGGGAATCGGGGAATGCACTGGTTTATGCGGGGAATATTGAGTTTGCAAATACATACAATACACTTTGCATAAAACTTCCAAACGAGTTATTAATGATATCATTTTAACTTCTCTAACCTTTTGTTCAAAGCTTGGCAATTTTTAAGTACAAAATTTTAGCAGCACAAATACTTAATAATAATACTTTAATTGAAATTAAATTATTTTTAAAACATTAAAATTTTGTCCGTCCGAGTGAGAATTTACCCAAGGTCACGTTGCAGAGGTCCGCTTAGCAACAACCGTAAATTCCATGGTAGCAAAATATGTAAGAAATAAGGGCGGGAAAACTTCCGCCAGTTTTGTTATATACATATACTTATGTATGTACCCGAAGTAAGATCGGTTCCGAATCTTCGAAAATGGAAAATCGTCCGGTTTGAAGAAAACTGCAAGTCTAAATAAAGTTGATGCAATTCTAAATAATTAGAGCGCAATTTGATGAAACTCTTTCATCAAATCTTGATCCTGAAAGACCAAGGCCGTTAGCTGCAACATCCAGTAGCAAGAAGCGAGAACGATCGTGTTATAATTCCATCATCTGCTACGGCAGTCGGGGATGTATGGATTTAATTATTTAAAAATATGTATTCGTTGTCCGAAGCGAAGCTCAAAGTTAATCGAGTTGCAAAATCAAATTTTAAGATATGCAATAGACGGAATTTAATTTAACTAATGAAATAAGATTATGATAATCTTCCCTAATGAGCATACATATCCGATTCCGAGAAATATACATACATATATGTGAACGTATATATACGTCTAATATACAGTTGAATGTCTAGCAGAATAGCGAAGATCTTATTATCTCTTAATATCTATTTCAGGAGGCATTAAAACCTGAAATTTAATTACGAAACACTTGATGATTTAAGAGCTTTAATCTCGAGTTTACTATATTTTTTTTCTGTTGCTAATAAAAGTCCGAAATACTTAATTTAATGATTAATGTTCAGCCCTATTTATTACCTAGTGTTTATATAATTGTTATATGTAATAATTTATTTTTATTGTTAATTATATCTACGTACATATATGTTCAATTTGAAATCGGATTGTTACCGTACATCTAAATAAGTTTTAATTCCAAATAAGTGTGATCCTGACTAGGGTTAAAAATCCGATTGTTTGAGTTGAACGTGGAGGAAAAAGAGGTCGTAAAAGTATAGTGGCCCTCGTTAGGCAAAATTCACTTCGAAGAGCTCTCCTAAGCAGAAGTAGGGGGTGGGGTTATTTACGGTATTCCACTGTTGTATGGGAAACGCCATCATTACCGGATTTTTATGCTTTGTTGGGGGAAGTTATAATGAATCTCTATATCAGTGGTAAATAATTAATGTTTACATAAATAACTACATAATTTTGATTAAGTCAATAAATGTACTTACCTGTAAGTTTCAAAGTGTCCGTGATTGTTTAAACATTTAAAGGGGAATCAAAGGGGGATGAAAATGTGTGTGTGGAGTTTCAAATTTTGCCTGAGATGAAGTCGTTGTTGATTCTTGTCGTTGTGCTGACTTAACTTTAAGAATTCTGTTTGGAATTTTTTTTATTGTTAACGCGGAATAGATGAGTTATCTGAGGAATAGATGAGCTAACGGAAATTATCGCGCCAGAGCAGACATAACAGGGTTCGTAACAAGCCTTTAGTTTACATTTGCATATTCATAACGATTTTGGATTATATTATTTAAACTAATTAGTCGGTAAGTCGGTCCCAAATACCCACATAAATAAAGTGACAAAACCATTTTTAGAAATGCATTTAGCTTTTTTTCATAAAGTTTGGGAAAATGTAGCTAGTTTTAAAAATTGACTTCGACCAAGTAAGCGTGGGAAAACGTTTTATTGTTGTTCTGTGTGTGATATGGATGGTAAGGCTCACCTCTCAGATGTGAACAGACATGGAGAATTTAGTACGAAACCAATGAATTTAAAAGAACTGGAATATGAGTTCTTTCCGAACGATGTGCCTTAGATATAAAAATTTATCAATACACTCGTTTTCATCTATGTATGTCTGTTAAATATATTGGCCAAAAAAATCCAAATTAAACATTATTTAAATAGTTTTTTCTGTAGCTCAAAATTTTTAAGTACAGACATATTTCTTGAGTTTCGAAGTTGTTTTTATTGTTCCTTTATTTTTTTTTTTTTTTTTTTTTTTTTTTTTTGTTTGCATACATGTATTTATTTATGTTGTTCAAATAACAAAGAAAATATAATTATTCCTGCTTTTAATTAATTTTTTAATATTCGAGGGGGAATTATATTAAAAATCGGGGAATTTTCTTTGGAACATTGAGAATCGACAAATTTGATTTGGCAACCCTGCTCTAGACATTGATTAGATCGCGATCTTTAGATTAGCTATTCTTTAGACCTTAATTTTAAATAACATAGTGAGGCGATATCTCACGACCTGAGATTTTGTCGCAGGTACACAAAATCACGAGTCTCATCTGGTATTGCAAACGCTCCGTAGTTGTTACAAGCTTTCACAGGTACCACGGAATGATATAATGAAAAATCATAGTCAATCGTCACAAAGATAACGGATTATTTATATTATAATATCTGATTTAAAGGTTTAAAATAACCATTTTTGGAATTTAAGTAATAAGCATGAAGCACATCGTCCTTACGCCTTCACTTTCCTTATCTTTCAAACCTCCCTGCTTTTTGCTGAGATGATCATTGTTTTTCATCATTTCATGATTATTATCATCGATCTCGGTGGAAGTCTCTCAGTTTGCTTTTGTTGTGATGCCTTTTCTCGTCTTTCCATTATCATTCGATCATTATTCGCCTCGATCTACGATACGTTTTTTGTTTCGTAGCATCGACTCTGCTTTAATGATCGCGCCAGCACGCGGTGAGCTATCATCCTGCCTTACCTAACCAACCTACCACGAATGTGTTTGTCTTCTAGTTTTTTTCATTAGCATTTTGATGTCTGAAATCATCCATACACTGAAAAGTCGTTTGATCAACACGATGAACGCCGTCGACTCCATGATTTATATTCTTGAGTCTATTTTTTTGATGGTTTTTATGATTTCTTCAGTAAGTTCTGTTTATATGGCTGTACGACAGACGATATTCGTGATCTGCAATTTGCAGTACAAAAATTAGTCGATAAACCGCAAAAAATTCTATTAGTGAGTATTACTACTAATGTTATTGCTATTGTTCCTCGTTGTTTTGTTCGATACTTATTTTTACCATAACAATTCCATTCAATTGAAGCTTGGTCTCCATTGTTACTTTATTTTTGTTGTATGGTAATTGTTATGGGAATTCTTGCTGCAAATGTTTCTTGTTATTGCTTTTCTGTTTTGCCGATTTTTATATTGATATGGATATTACGATTGTCCACAATTTCCTTTTCCGTTGTTGTATTTAAACATGACTTTTATTTCGTTTCCATGTTTTGCTTTTTTTCTCCTATTGAATTGGTTTTTGCCTCAATTTTTTGTGGTTCTTTTTTGATTGGCTGTGGTTGTTGCTGTCGTTTATTTTTGTTGCTGTTCGCCTACCTTCTCGACTTTGGTTACGTGCTGCTTGTGGTTGAAGTAACACGAACTCCAACCGACTGAAATGGCTTAAATCGAAATGCTTCCTGCTGCAGCAAATTAAAAACACTCCTACCAAAAAAAAAACACACAAACAAACAATGAAATTTTACCACAACTGTAAAAAAACAGTTTTTAGTAATAATTTCATTTAATAATAGGTTTCTAGATGTTGATAATTCTTGTTGTTACTGTTATTAGTTTCTCTGAAGTACTGCGGGGTTGATTTTTTGGTTCTATCGCTTTTAATGACTTCTTTCTCAAGAGTTTCCTTTAACAAAACGTTCTTTGTTCTTATGCAATAAATTCTCTTAAATGCACTTAGTTAATTAAGCAGTTTTAATGAGTTTTCTTGCATAATAATCGCTACGTTTATTAAACGAAATTTACATTTTTTTCTCTATGGTTTTCCTTTGCATGGGTGATTTTTGGGCCAGTCAAAAAGTATGCAATGCTTAATAGTAGCATTTCTTTTGGTTTAAACCAAAAACATTTGTTTCCAGAATTAATAAAGAAGTTATAAAAAATTGTAAATTACGTTGTACTATAATGCAAAATTTTTTTAGTATGTTGCCATTTATTTCTTTCATATCTTTATTCTTCACCTCTTTGCTATTTTTGCCTTCCTTTCTTCAAGCATCTTTTCATCGAAGCCCGACTCGAAATCATCATCAATAATTCACGAGAGAATAACATTTCTTTTAATAACATGCACATGCAGTATGAATATTATTCATGATAATAACCATAGTTGTTATGAAGCTGGCAAAAAGCTTTGTTGACCTTGAAAAAGTCCTGTGATCTTCACCCCACTCCATTGAATAAGTTGCGCCAGGAACAGTTGAACAACCTTCGCCAATCTAGAAGAGGGACGAGGCTTACCTGTCTTCGCACGCCAATATTTTAAAATAGATCGAGTTATTATAATAAAAAATATTTAAATATTTTTAATAATTAATGAAGATCAATCACAATAAAAAATTAACTATAGCTAAATTAATTATATGGATTTGTAATAAAAAAATATTTAAATAGAATTAATAATTAAATAAAGAAGAATAAATATAAACACAAAAAATTAATTAAAAATAGACCGAATTATAATTATATTTAATATTTAAGTAGATTTAATAATTAAAGAAAAATGAATGAAAATAGAGACTAAAAAGTAAATTAAAAATAATCGAGCTTTAATAATAATAAATATTTAAATATATTTAATAATTATATAAGGAGGAATTTTAATAAAGAAAAAAAATAAATTAAATAGAAATCGACTTAATAATAAAAATTTAAATATATTTATAAAATTAGGAGAAATCCAAACTGGAATAAATCTAAAATAACTATTTAGTCTTAATAAGTATTTAAAGAAAATTATTAAAGATAATTTAAGCAAAAAAAAAATTAATAATTGAAGTTCTAATTTATTTTAAAAAATTTAAATACTTATTTATTTAATTTTTGTCGGAATGATTGGGAAATTCCGACAACTTCACGGTTGTTTTTTAAAGAAATTTATAACTGTGGTGAAACCTTCGGACTAACAAAGAACTTGACATTCCTCGCCTTGAACTGAAATATTGATTAACCATTTAAAGAGAATAAAGTACAAAAAAGCAACTGCAACGACGGCTACAACGGCGATGACGACGACGCAGAGCACAACTAAAAAACGGATAGTGAAAACATAAACGCACACAGAAACACATCGACCCGAGTTTAAGCTATAGCTGGAGCTCCAGCAATATTCTATAAACAGCCTTACATACACACACACACAAATACAAAAAATGCATATGCATGTATGTTAATTTTGCTTCACCTGAAAGACTTCTACTAATCCACTTAAGGAAGTAAAAAGAAGTCAAGCGATAAAGAAAATGCTATCGTCTGCATCGTTAAAAAAATTACAAATGCATTATAAACTTTTTATATAAAATACCTTTAAAAAGAAGTGGAAACACAGAAGAAGAGAAGACAAAGTACAGTGCAATCACGCTAATGCGAACACCTTGACACTCAGAACTGTTGGGAATCACAATCGGATGTTTTGCATTGAGGAGGAAAAAAGGGTCGGATTAAGATTACTCGCTGATAGAGACGAAAGATTTAACCAAAGAAAAACATTTACAAGAAGTAATCACTATGTTTCATCGCTCGTTTGTTAATCAATGGCAGCAAAATTAATCTTCGACTTAATTCAGTCCAATTTCGAAGAAATTATGGCTAGAAAACCGACGTAAACTTTCCTAAACGTTCAACTGTTAACCTAAAACAAGTTCGGGTATAGTTAAAGTTCAAGTTGACGAAAAGTTAAAGTTAATGTACGCAAGCATTTAATGAAAAGTTAAAGTTAACTGAAACTTAATTTAATATCGTTGTTAAAGATAAGCTAAAGCTAATGTTAAAGCTAAACTTAGAATGAAAGTAAAAGTAGAAATTAAACAAAACGAGAGCAAAATAAGATAAATAAATAAATTTAGTAAATATACAATTAATCAGAAAATTTTACAAAACTTATTAAGTGAAAGTTAACGTTCATGTTAACGACAACGTAAGCCATAGTTAGTTAAAAGTTAAAGTTCACTTTTTAGTTATAATTAAAGTTAAATAAAGCTTAACGTAAAAATAATATATAAAGTTGGAGCTAATGTTAAAGATTAAAAATAATTTATAGTTTACAAAATTGAATTTGTAATTAAATATATTGATAACTGCAAAGGAAAATAAAAACTTATATGTAGATATAAATATAAAAGTGAAGTTAAACCTAAAGTCCATCTGCAATTATCTTCTATTACATTATTATCTAAACTATATTTTAATTGTTTACTTCCGTTTTTGCTGCAATCCTAGAAAATTCAATAATAAAAGATAAATCCAAAAAGGAGCCAATCGATTCAAACTCTAATTTAAAACCGAAGTTTAAAAAAGTTGCGAAAAACCACCCGAATTCAGCAGTCAACCGAAAAAATTGTTGGAGGCTTTTAGGTGTTTTTTGAGATAGCCTACCATACGAATCCACAGTTCTTATAACCAAAACGTAAAACTGTTCGCTTGTAAAAATACAAAAAACAAAAAAAAACACCGCAACCAAACAGGGAAAATTGCCAAGGTGGAATCCAGCCTACGTACGATGGGTGTACAACCACAGAACGCAGACACAACCACCAACAAAAGCATCAACAGACTTAAAAACTAACGGCGAAAAGCACATCGAAGTGAAGCAACAGACTGTTTTTAACGACACGAGAATCACGTTTCTAAAAAGGAGAAGGGAAAGAGAAGGACGCCGCCGTCTCCTCTTTTAGCTTCTTTTTTGGAATCCTTTTCCTTGCGATTCCTCGTAAATCTCGAGGGTAGTCATTTTATTTTTCTTTTGGATTTGAGCCACAGAGGTTCGCAATAATATTTGAAAAACAAGAAGAAATACCGAAAAGGATTTGAAAGGAAATATTGTCGAATCGTCAGTCACAGGTGGCGATTTATTGAACAAGGCTTTGTTCAATGCCACGAATAAACACCTGACGACCCTTACAAGTGCGTCGTTGATGTTCTTTCGGAGAAGGACGCAGAGACAGCAGAGACTAGTGAAGAAGAGAGCGTGCGGCAGAGAGAACAAGGCAGCCAGAGAGCGGAGCAGAAAGCAATCGAAATGAAGGCGAAACAGCAGCGGCGTCAAGTGCGACCAAAGCAACATGTTACAAGGTGAACCTCATATATCATTGTAACAGGTAGATTGTTGTTGTTGTTGTTGTTGTTGTTGTTGCTGCTCGCCTCCCCGACTGATTGTCTGACACCCGTTTCTAACAGACAACAAAACCGAATTCTCCTTCGATGCTCAGTTGGACCACGTGACGCTTGGTGAGCGAGGTTTTTCAGGGGAGTTCTTTTGTATTGTTGCTTTCTTCCTCTTTTTCCATCTTGTTGCTTCGCTAATGTTATTTTTTTTGTTGTCCTTTCCTAGATTCTGCGCTTGATTTGACTTTTATGGCGAACGAAAAATTATAGCATATTTCAAGGGGAAAAATAACGAGGTATCTTGTTTTTGAATCGCTTGCAGTATCGCATTACTAAAAAAAACTTTCTTCGTATTCATAGCTTTTTATTTAGTTTTATTTTTTTATGTTGACTTTGGGATTGAAGTTTACTAAATAATAACCTCAGCAAATGTTCAATTATCTCAGTCAAGAATCCTTCAAATATTGAGTGAATAAATAAAGTATTCAATGAATAGATTAATGATGAGGAAATGAATCAATGTAGTAGCTTTGGTAATCTCATTAAAATTGATTCAAACGACCAAAAACCGAGCAGAGGAAAAAAAAAACAAATTAATAGTTGATTATTACTATATGTACATATGTAGACTTAACGATATTCTTTAACGTTTCAGCAACAAGCTCAGTTTAGCTAACAAAAAATTAGTCTATCGAAAAATTAACTGAACCGAAAGTCCCAAAAAATAGTTACTAGAACCTTCAAATTCCTCATTAAAACGTGTTTATATTTCCAAAACTTAAACTTGTTGGCTAAAGAAGGAAATGTCAGATTTCATGAGGATAATTATTACAATTACAACAACAGCAAATCTACCAATCAGATTCGAAATTATGTCAATTGCGTGTTCGTGTTGCTGTGGTGCCATCGTTGATTAGGTTTTTTCCCCGTTTTTAAGGTGATTGTTTACTTTTTGCTTTCGCACTTTTTATTTTTTTATTTTCATTCGTTTTTTCTGCTGCAATCATTTAATTATTTTGTGTCCCATGTATTTTTTATTTGCATTTAACGTCGCTTTTGCATGCTCTATTAATTCAAATCAAGTTAGAAAGTTTGAAATTTGTGCAGTAATTTATTACTTCATAAGCTTTAATAAATAAAAAATAACAATAAGTAATAAAAAAGGCATAATTAGAAAACGTAAGTTATTTATGGTTTTTAATGACTTTTTGTAATTGCTGTTGATTAATAAATGACTTTTTGACTAGTTTCACTTCTAAGATTTTCTTCTTAGTAGTTATTTTGTGATTTCTATTCTTTTCTCTATTTATCGTTGCTATTAATTTCATCTTGTTTTTCTCACCATCTTTCTCATTTTTTCTGCTGAATTTCCGCATCTTAAATAAACCAGCCTAAAAGTCGTTGCTAACTTTCGTTACTATTTTCACGCATATAGGGAAAAAAAGACAATTCCAAAAAGAATAAACAATAAAAACGTTCTGCTTTGGTCCGTTTAAAATAAATTTCGCTGTAGAGGATTGTGTGACTGACTTCTAATATTCCCAGGAACCGCCATATGTTCCCTCTGCGAAAGTTGCGTTCGTTTCTTTTCTTTCTCCTGTAGGAAATATCACATTCAAACGTAAAAACTGATTCCGCTCAGTGAATATTTCAGAGAAGCTTAAGGCTTATTGAAGCTATTGGCTTATGTTCAACTAAATCCATTCTATGCAAACAAATCATACAAATATTTTCTAAACTGGTACCTTCTAAAAACTATTTAGAAACAACTTCTATGAAAATTTAAAATTGCAACACAAAACGAATTAATTATATAAATTCAGTTTTAATTAATTTTTAAAACTACGCGTAATAAAACAGGTTATATTTTAAAAGTACATATCATATTTCAAACCAGACTGCCTTGGTATTAAAGTCTCGTTACGTATAGTACCACATGCGATAGTAATAAAAAGTATGATGCTTTTTCAAGTTAGCAATGTAACTATTATAATATGTACAATAAGATATGTCTAGCAACTATTATTGAAACTAATCCTTGAACATTTATTGTGAGCCACTATTTGCTTCAGACTGTTCAGTTACAAATCCCTTTGATTTAATGATAACCTTATCCTTTAAACCGATAAGCCAGCCTGGCTCCAATCCAAAGAAAATTTGCCGAGGATCTTTTTTAGACGTAAGCATTTCATAATCGGGATCTCCTTCTATTCTTGGTAATTCGTACCCGTACTTCTGCGCCAACACCAATCGTTCTTTGCTTATTTCTTCTGGATCGGCCAAGTAGCCGCGATTCTTGGCAGATGTGTAGTACTCAACAGCATCTTGAGGTGGTAGTCCACGCTCCGGAATGGGAACGCCTTTCAAAAACCATTTCTTGGGATTCACCATAATCTATTAAAACAAATACAGTACCAACTGAGATCGCGATAAAAGAATTGTTTAAACCTGCAGGCTCCTAGGATCATAATAAGCGGTGCGTATTATTCCGCCATTACGCTCAATAGCGGCTATTACCGATTCCTTTGCGTGCTGCACCTCAATGGAAATCTTTGCTTTGAAGCAATCCAAGCCTTCATCAGTCAGCTGGAAGCCAAACTGCATATCTGTTGGTGTGATAGTTAGTACGCCTGAATTACAAAGCGTCGTCAAATCGATTGGTTGACTGGTATCTATGCGATTGGTGTCTATTAGCACCTGCAGCTGTGTCATTGACAATGGTTTGTACTGGCGCCGCAAGTGGTGTCCCCTGTAATATGGCTCATGGGGAAAACGCAAGTAAAAGGGTGTGTTGCCGGTTTCGTAACCCAAGCGCATGAAATTTTGCCGCTGTCCTGAACCTTTGTTGCCAGCACCATGCTTGTCACCTCCATGCTGACCACGACCTCGTTTTGGCTGCATGCATTTTGGGAATTAATTCATTTATATGTAAATATTGTATTTGTTTATAATGGAATTTGCACTCACGTTTTTCCTAGAATTGGGATTTGGGCGCAGATTAGCAATTTGCACTCTAGGCAGCGATTTTAGCATTTTTAATGCTCTATCGGCACTTTCACGAAAAGCCATTGCTCAGTTTCACAGGAACAAACTATTGCTTAATTTATCTTTAATATCAGTCAAAATATTCCAATTGTACAAATTTGGAAACCCTTACGAAAAAGCACAGACCACGAATTTGTAAAAAACATCTGATCATCTCAGGGGTATGTTCACTATCATATTAATGTGTCATAACTGTCAACACAGCATTTTAAAATTTTATTTTGGTATAAATTTTGCTAATTCTGGTAAATGCAATAATTATTACATATTTATTAAAACATTATTTTCATCGTTATTTTCATTTATTGTCGAAATTTAAAGCGCTTAGTTTTAAAATTTATTTTTGCTACCTTACCTTTCTTTTTTAGAAAATTTAAAAAAAGTGCAATATTTTGCTTTGAAAACTGCCAAATGTATTAATTTTTTGCTTGTATTTTTGTCACATTCCACAACGAGCATATATTATGAAGAGATTACAAAGGCGAATTCACGGCAAAAATATTTTGACTTGGGTTTCAAAGTTCGGGGACGGACCATTTCAGTCGACTCGAACTTCGTTCGCTTTTGTTTCATACGTATGAAGGCGCAGAATGCCGTATAAACTTATGCAAAAAAGTGCTTCAATGCAACCATCGTGGACATAAGATGTGTGAAGTAAAACAAATGAAGATTATAGGTTTCTCAGACGTGGAGAGGCAAGGGGTACATTTAACTTCTTATTATTATTTTACAATAACAATTCCCCATCGTGTGCTCAGGTACAAAGCAGAATTTTTCAATTTGGGGTTTTATGACCTTTGAAACAATACTGTTTGTTGTTATTCCTTCGATGGTTGAGAATATGCCTATGCGCTTTGATTATCAAAGGGGGAAGAGAAGCTTCCGTGATATGCTCGTTGCATTCCAATAAAAAATCTCATTTAAAGCAATAGCATTAATAATAAACATTAATATCATAAAAGAACGCCTTTTTATATTTAAACTTTTTAATGCGTTATTGAGTTAATTCAGTTTGAATCATCAATAAACTATTAAATTAGTAAGAAACTATACAATCATATTCTTTGAATTAGGAAATGATTTTACTTTGTTTCTTTAAATCAGAAACTAAACTGAATTAATTTAGATTTTGAATAAAGAACGAGAAAAAGACATACTTACAAGTAAGGTTGAACGATCGCGCTCCTTCAATAAGCCAGCATAGACAGAGATGACTATACCATCATTCCTGTATTGCCGGCTCTTTATAGCTAAATAAATATCATTTATTCAAATTTTCTTTACAATTGGTTTCCTCTGGTAAAAAGGCTGCGGATTGCATTGATAAAAAAGTCAAAATGCAAGATCTTGATTTAAAAAATGATCACGTATTGAAGGCTTTGGAATATATTAGGAAATCCTATTTGGGTATGTTATGTGAATATAAAATTATATGTATGCTTACTCATTTACGTATTTTAGCTATTAAAAATGTAATTGCTACAAAGGATAAAGAGTTAAAAATCCTTCAAGACAGAAACCAAAAACTCAGCAAAGCAGTGAATCTGCTGCAACGAGAAAAGTACAGCGTCAGTGAGCAATCTCCCAAAAAAAAACCAAAGGCAAAGAGACCTAACGTAGATGAAAGTTATTCTTCCATTGTTCACGATGAAACGATCTCCGATCTAGACACATTTATTGTCAACGCGGACGAGACGGATGACGATCTGAATGTGGCTTTAAATAGCGAGGAAATCCTAAAGTGCTCTTTAAATGAAACCACTCAGGTAAGTCCAATGCGCAGTGAAAGCATATCGGAGACCGAAAACGTAAAGAGCCTGCGGATGCTGCACACATCTTTTGAGCGCCGTAAAATTAAGAATATGCGAATTAACAATGCAGAGAATACAGATCCTTTGGGATCATTAAAAAGAAATGAAAGTGTTTGGTTGAGCAAGGAGAGGGACAATGGAATTGCAAGGAATACAAAGTTAGAAGGAGTACGAAGTGATATCAGTGCTGATTCCAATGGAAGTTTTACAAAACCACAGACAGGAGTTATCAAAAGCAACCAAATGACGAATACGTTTTTAGAAAAACCTAAAAAACTTAAGCAGTCACGGTTACAATTAAATTTGTCCCGTAAAAAAATCAAACCAGGAGTGCGTAACTACTTTATTTATAGTAAAATTTACAACACTATTTCTTAAGTTTTTCTTGGATTTTAGTCGGATTCGCTTTGCGAAAAGACAACTGCTGGCAGCCCGAATTTAGATGGCTTGTTGCAACCATCGAAATCAACTAGCAGTTGGTTGTTGAGGTACTTTGATCAACGTATAAACATATTAACAACAGTAACACTTCATAAAATTTTACTAATGAATAATATTACAGGGTAAATAACACCAAAGACGATCTTGCTAGTAAAAGAGAAAGTCAACGTAACGAAACGCTTCGTGATAAGCCTAGTGTTCGCATGGAGAGCGACGTAGTAGATGATTTCGAAAACGTATTCAACTTTACGATGAAGTCTATTTCTCCACAAAACAACACACCAATAAAGGCGACTTCACCAGACAAATTAACAATTTTGGAAGCCAAAAAAGAAGATACACATAGAAACAGCGAGTGTGATCCCAATTGCCCTAGTGTGATGATTTTAACACCTTCTACGCCAGATATTATTTTTGTAGATGATGATAGCTTTAACTGTACTACAACTATAGAATCAATGGATCTACTTGAGGATGTATTAAAAAGCAACTCCGAAAGTTTGGATAACTTGAAAAGAATTGAAATTGAAAAGTATTTTAGTAATAAACATTAAACATTTAGTACATTATGTAATACCCTATTCCCATTTCAGCATAAACAAATTGCAAAAGATCGGCAGCATGGCATCTAAAACAAACAGTGGCTTCAAATCGAATATGGCGCAGGCAGCACAATATCATCATTGTAAAAAAGAAAATGTGACGCAGGAACCGTTACATGAGAAATTGAAAACACGCGAAAATAATAAAAATGTGATCGGAGGAAGTAGCCATGAATTTGATGACTTCAACCAGAGACCAATCAAATTGGAAGATCAGAGAAACTTAAATAAAATACCGACCATAAGAGCAGAGACTGCCAGTGAACACACACAAGGAAATAAATTATTGGAACTAAAACAAAACGAGAATGAAAAGCCAGCTGTTAACAAAAATCTATTTAAACAGATCAATAACGACTTGGAAGATATAATGCCACAACCATTTGAAGTTAAGGTTGAAAATCACGCATCAAATCCGAAACCATTCAACCTGAAAGAAAAATTAAACATCGACTGCAGAGATTGTCAACAGGTAATAAAAGTTTCTATTAACTATTTTCTCTGTAGTACAAACGTTTTCTTATTTTCGTTTCACTGCTTTTATACATTACACCATGCGCGCATTAGTATATAAATTTCTTTGGTAATCGCATGACGAATGAAGAAATCAATCAACACTTAAAACGATGTATGCGACATAAGGCCCCCGAAGAGAATATAACTTCTACGCCTGATGGCTTCTGGGATCCTTTCATAATATCTTTTGACGAGAATGATCCGCGAAATGAAACTTTGGTTGATGACCGATTTCTTAACCAGGAATTGTAGATTTTCAAACACGGAAAAACTGTTATTTAGCGAAAGTTTTTCCATTAGACGTTTTGGTTATAATTGCAAATGTAAATAAATATATTATATAAAAGTAAGCTTAATTATTGTTACTATCAGTCGAAAGTGGAACAATATTAGACCAATAAACAATTTTTCCAATGTTTTACGTGTTTCAAATCTATGAAATAACAAAAAAACGCATGAATACAAATATTAAAATTTATATAATTCACAGCGTTGGAACATACAGATTTGAATTATTACACAGGTCGGTAATATATGATATGGTTTTTGCGAATTTGCCAGAAACCGATATTCCTCTATTTTGTTGTTAAACACACGCAGTTTTAAGTCAAAGATTAAATAAATACATTGTTATATTCATATATTTAAAAAATTCACTAAAATCAAGAACAAGGGAAAATATGGTTAAGGTTAAAATGCAATTATATTTGCGGCTTGATGCGTATAATTCCTACTGAAGTTTTTCTTTTGGGTTACTGCATCCCCCTTTTCCCCGCGCCGTTATGCATCGTTTACGAGATGTTAAAAGTTAATTCAGTTTTCTGAGAATGTATGGCGCTATGGAAAAATATTTAAATATTAATAATCGAACTGCAAAATATACTAAAAATTCCCAAAAATTATAGAACTGATGTTACCAATGCGAATCGCCAAACACATCACACCGAATATTATGAAATTGTTGCGTACATCGGCCTGAACTCGCTTTTGCTCCTCAGCCGGATCAAGAATTGGTGGCATGCGAAACATAATGCAAGATCCTTTGTCTTAATATTGATTTAAACGCACTAAACTTAAGTTACTTATTCCAAAGAAAGATTACTTTTGTTAGGCAAAGCCGAAAATTAATAAAAATCATGAAAATCTGTCAAAAGTTTTCAAGTGAAGATAGTTTTGCTCTCGTTAAAACCGAATATTCAGTTTAAGTATTCGATTCAGTAAAAAGATGTCATTTTTCCTTTTACTAATTTTATAATAACATAATATTAATAGGATATGAAATCTAGGAATGGTTCCACTTTGTTGATTTTGAGTTGTAAGGTCACCTACTAGAATTGCAATAACTATGTATATATTTAAGAACAGTAAGGTATTTTAATTATGTTAATTTTAATTATTTTGCCATCAGGCCCTAATTGAGAAGTTATAGGCATATTCATGTGGATATGGTTTGTAATTCCGAAACAAAATATTTTTTCTTGGAAATCAATACAAGGCGTGGCAATATATTCCTATTTTAAAACTGTTAAAAGCATTCATATTGCAGAGATGCGAAGTCAAAATCATAGATTACTAGATGTGACACTCGCTATTCGCCGCTTCAAAAAGTCGGTTTGACATTTGATTGTTTGGTATGTTGAACTCACGTATACAATACGTGAGAGATACCACATTGTTGTTCTTGTTTCTTTATCAAACAATGTGTACGATTTCTTACCAGTGCAACCGTATGTGCTAAAGGGTTTTGGAGCCCCAACTAGGCCAATAACGTATAATTTCCAATTATTTTGTAATAATTTGTATTGTTTCATTTATACTATTCTGCTAACAGCATACTAAAATATTTTTGCAATTAGGCGCATAATTGTGTATTTATAACAAAAGGTTTTGATTACCGACTGCATTTATAGGAAATATAACGAAGCAAATTAGAAAATGCTGTGTAAAATGTTATAGAATATATTTATTAACTTTAAAACTATGTTTTACACATGTTTTTCACGGATAAAAAACATAATATTTATAATTATTTATTTTGACGTTTCGATAAACAACCCCCTTAAAATAAATTTTCGATCAGTGCTTGCTACAAAATTTTTGCGGCGAGGCTACATTATTTTACGGCGAGGCTACACTTTTTTACGGCGAGGCTACACTTTTTTTGCAGCGAATCAAAGTTTTCTTTCATTGTATCAGTGGAATTCCAGCAAAAATGCATTAGTGTATAAGGGACATTTTCGAGTGTCTCATCTACTAATCTATGGTCAAAATCACTAAATTTGATGTGTCCAAGTGTGACATGTAGGGGCAGTTTACACCATAGATGACTAGATGTGACACTCGCTATTCGCCGCTTCAAAAAATCGGTTTGACATTTGACTGTTTGGTATGTTTAACTCACGTATACAATACGTGAGAGATACCCCATTGTTGTTCTTGTTTCTTTATCAAACAATGTGTACGATTTTTTACCAGTGCAACCGTATGTGCTAAAGGGTTTTACACCCCCAACTAGGCCAATAACTATAATTTGCAACTATTTTGTAATAATTTGTATTCAGTTTCATTTATACTATTCTGCTAACAGCATTCCAAAATATTTTCGCAATTAGGCGCATAATTGTGTATTTATAACAAAAAAGTTTTAATTACCGACTGCATTTATAGGAAATATAACCAAGCAAATTAGAAAATGCTGTGTAAAATGTTATAGAATATATTTATTAACATTAAAACTATGTTTTATACATGTTTTTCACGGATAAAAAACATAATATTTATAATTATTTATTTTGACGTTTCGATAAACAACCCCCTTAAAATAAATTTTCCATCAGTGCTTGCTACAAAATTTTTGCGGCGAGGCTACATTATTTTACGGCGAGGCTACACTTTTTTACGGCGAGGCTACACTTTTTTTGCAGCGAATCAAAGTTTTCTTTCATTGTATCAGTGCAATTCCAGCAAAAATGCATTAGTGTATAAGGGACATTTTCGAGTGTCTCATCTACTAATCTATGGTTTACACCAATGAGTCATGCATCAGGCATCACGACTTTGTTGCTGTTTTGCTAACAAAATTGTAAGAAGAACAAGCGGATGAATTTGATGCCTGTGCATCACGGGGGTTATTTTATGATGCACGAGGAGTTGAGTCACAAGTGTTGCACATTCATAAAATAAAAGTGCATTAGATTTCGGATTAGAATCGCGTACGTTTTGTGGTATTTGGGCGTCGATTTACTACTTTAGCAAGATTGAAGTGCACAATTGAGTACTTCTCAAATTGAGAAATTAAATATCTCTGGTTGAATTGTTAATGTGTGAAGTGAATCTTACTGTGTTTACAAAATTGTCGGAGAATATTTCGACTGTTATCCGTCCAAAATGTCACATTATTTGCGTAATTTATGGCGTAGTTTATAAGTTGGTCAACAGATAATCTTGATTCCATTATTAAACTAAACACTTCCTTGATATCTGAGAGCTATAAAATAAAATTTTTGGTCGTCAAAAATACTTTAACATTTCGTACTATTTCACGTGTACCAATACGACAACGGCAATACCGACAAGCAATAAAGTAGTAAAAAATCTAAAGAGTCGAGACCCCTCAGTGTAAAATATCAGTTGAGCGTCAAAATGAATAGGTGTTGAAAATGAAGTGACTCCCGTTAAGACTCATTGATGTAAACTGCCCCGTAGCGTGGTCCACATAGAACTTGGATATAAAGGAAATGATCTTATTGGCTTTTTGAAAATTATTATAATAATTTCTTTTTGACGATCTCTACAACTTTTACGACGTCAAAACGAATGGGAATTCCGAAAAAGTGAACATACACGTGTTGAAAGCATTGCGTTGTGTAATAGAAAATGACTTCGCAAATGAAGATGGGCAGTTGGGCAGTTTTGCTTATGGACTGGGTTTTCTATCATTCTAGAAGCAAGCTTGGTTCAATATCAAATGCGTGATTTTGTTGCAAAAAAATTAAACGGTTTATAAAAACGTCTGTTAAAAAGTTAAGCAAGATGGGAATCATAGAAAGAAAAGAGGCAAACTTTGCTTTGGATCAGCCTTTAGCGTTGTTAAAATAATTCCAAACCCGGAATTAAGTTTTCAGGTGAGTTAAAATACATACATACATATTTGGTTTTTCACTGAGTTTGTTTTTATGCGGGCATTCTTAAACTCTAAACTTTTCAACATTACCTAATCTAAAAGCATTCAATATTGTTATGTGGTCTTTTATGTTGGATTTTTCCCATCACAATCTTTGTGATGTTCATGTCTTTGATATATGAAAATTGTTATCTTTTATAAAATACGGATTCTAAGTATTTATTCTTATGGCATTAACAATCACATAATTAATAGTCTGGTTTGCTTATTGCTACTCAAGTAGCACTCATAGTAGCACTAAGCAACCCAGAGTAGCAGTTCCCACAGAGTAACAAAAATTATTTGCTTTCAAGTTTCTCCAATTTTATGTGAATTTTTCAAATTTATAAAATGTAGTTAATATACATATCTGCATGCATTAAAAACAATTATTATCATCAATAAAGTCATAAAACCCTAAAAAAGTGCGCAATAAGCCCACGGAACGTTGGGTACCAATACTTCGTCGCTTTATATGATCTTTTAAAATCAGCTCACGGAGTTTTTGTGACCAAGTTGACCTTTTTTTTGATTTTTAAATCATAGACTGCATAATAGTTTCAAGTACGGGCCAAAAATTGGGTTTATCGGTCTTCACAAATTTTAAATACTTATGTTAATATTATGAGCATATTTTCAGGAAAGCTTCACAACCAAGTTCCAGTAAATCTCAAGCGTAGTTTGAAATGCGAAAGCGCAGATGAATTGGAAGGAATGCGCAAGCGCCCACGTCTAGAAAATATCCAAGAAAAGTCACGAGCAAATGACACAAAGGAACACCTGACGCTCGATTACATTTGATTCAATCGCCGATAAGTGTAGCAGGTGCCAGCGGCAACATGACTGACAACGAGGTTTAAATCCTGGTCAATACACCGCAGAAAAACAAATATTTAAATCCTATCTTCGCAGTCCAACTTATTCTCGTATACGGCTGACACTGGAAGTACTATTGCCCATGAATGTCCGCAGCTATCAGTGGATAAGATCGAAAGTGAAAGTAAGATCCACCTTAAAAAATAGTAAATCTGAAAAGATTAATTTTGGAAGTACTGTCTACCGTAGAGATCTTAATTTAACAACGGAGACGATGGAAATTGGAAGTTCCCTCCATCTCAAATATATTGTATTTGTTATCAGGTGTTATATACCTGTTGATGAATACGATTGAACATGGCTTGGAAGTACTGACCACTTTGAAGATGCCAACGTAAAAGCAGACAGTGCTGTGTCCATGCAAACTCAGTTGAAGCACAATATATCGCCTCTGAAAATTGCAACCAGCTTTAACAAGTTCAAAACGAAATATTGCACTTATTACTGCATTTTGACGAAAACGATATGAACAGTTTGGAAAAAGGTTGACAGTAGCAGAAATATTATTACCTTTTTACATATAGGTGCTCATTGCCCTTGGACAAAGAAAGTAATCATATTTGTGAGCGTTAGATCCAGTTATAACATGTTTTACGGGAAGATCCAATCCAGAATCGTTTACGAGAATTTTAGGTCTATTAAGCTCTAAATGTGAAAACCTTGTTTCTTTTTGAATAAAACTAGATGTTTTTATACTGTTTAGAAAGATTATTTTATATATTGTTATTTAAATCTATTTAACGTTAGCTTTCCGTAGCAGTGCATTAACGGCAACATATGATTCTTATTTTTTATCCATGGTTTTATGAAGCAATTCATTTTAAGGACGAGTTCACACATTGTAACCTTCGTATAAAAAACACAACACAAAATTTGTTGTTAATTTATAATTGTTGTTAATTTGTAATTGTAAGAACAGAATTTTTCTTCCAGAATAACAAAACTTACACACCGTTGATGGTCAATATGGACTATTATTTTAATGTTACAACAAATCTCAACTCATTACTTATTTACTCAATATTACTCATTACTTATTTTTCCAATGTTAAGTTCAGCTTACATGATTATGCGTTGTACTATTAAAGAATGAATTTTTGTTGAAATTGAATTATATGTATGTATATGTAAATGATCTCTTACAGGCTAATCTTCTCCGCAGTGCCGCCATTCGCAGAAGACCTGGAAACTGGTTAGTAAAATTTTGCGCCCATATCCTAGAAAAAACAGAAGAGAAACTCAGTTACTCTTTGAATTCTGTCTGAAACGTTTGATTTAGTGTTGAAGAAGCAACATTATTGACAAGTATAACTTTTCCAGAAATTTTATACTGAACCGAACGCTTTATATTAAAATGGCCTAATTTTATATAATTAATTTAAATAACTTTATAAATAAATACTGTTGAGTAATATTTAGTTTTTTTTCGATGGTTGTCCTTTCTTATTGTAAAAATTGCTCTTCTATTGCTAACTTCATTAAAATTTATATATATTTGTGTTGCCAAGATGAGCTAAAGGTTATGTAGTTATTTTTATATAGGTATATATAGCACTTCAATAAAAATTGAATAAATATTTTGTAATCTCTTGAAGCTTTGCTGATAGGTGTTGTTTAGGTTAAGAGGTGCGTTTTTTCGCGCCGCATGCACCACAACCGTGCACCTAATTAGCTCCTAATAAAATACCTTCCGCAAATATTTTTGGTCGAATCAACGTTTTATTTTGATCCATTTTCAATACACTCACTATTATTTACAAATATTTCTTAGAGGTATATGAAAAAATTAGCTTGAGAGCATATCACACGCTTCAATATAAAAACTACTTACATATTTATACATTTTTTTTATTCAATAAAAAATTACTTCTAAAACTTGAGGGAACAGTTTTTACTAAATTCAGGTTTTTCTTCTTTTCTTTTTTAAATACTAAACTTTTATAACAACAAGCTTTTTGCATTGCTTACGACTTAAACATACAATTCAGTTTCCCATTTTTACATGGGCATTAATAATCCCATGGTAAAAACATACAAAGTTTCTGAGAAATAAATACATCAGCATTTGGTTATAATTTAAATTTACACAATATTAAAACAAAATAAAATTACAGCCTTAAAACTACACAAAAAATATGTATTGATATTATTCAATGTCAATGCATGAATTAGAATGGTTTTTCGTAAAACCAGCGCCTTTGTTGTGTGGAAATGTCGTTGCAGATGTGGTGGCGGTTGCGGTAGCGGAAGGCGATGCTTTTAGTGCAACCGAAACAAGATGCTTGTTGCTGTAACCGATGCGGTTGCACGTTCGTCTTTGTTGCGGTTGTTGATCAACCTCTGGATCGCTGAAAACCGCCGAATCCAGTTCCTCGCCGACTTCGTCGTCTACAATACGATCCTCCATCACGAATGCAGAATATGCAGGCGGTACAGCTATTAGACGTTCACTACTGCTTGATCGTGGCAGAACTGCGTCAGGAGCTGATAACATGGCAAGTTTTCGAGAAGAGTCGGCGGTTTGAGGTAATTGTTCTGGCTCCACGACGAAATCTGAAATGAATTACAAGGGAGAATAATAAAATATATATTCCAATAACTGTGAAGTGTAATCGTGAACGGGTTATCCACGAACGTGGGCAGTAAAATCATTATAAAGATCATTAGAATTACTATATATTTATCATTCAGAAGAAATTAACAACATATAAAGCATCGACTAGGAGCACACAGCAAAACATACAACAAAACTAAATTTGCAAAAATACGCAATACAAAAATAAAAACTCATGAAATATTTTTCGATATTTTTCAACCAAAATTTAAATAAATAAATAATGCTACAGTCATAACATAAAGGATTAGAACTAAAAAAGATCAAAATAAAATGATATGCATTGAATCAAGAGTGGATAATATTAAATTAAATTTTACAATAAAGCATATAATTTCGAAGTAAACAATAATTTACAATTTAGACAGAGGAAAAAAAAAATTAAATGTTTCTTTAAAAATTACCTTTTATTGTAAAGTATAGACAGACAAGTAAAATACTAAAAATTTCATTTCTTTGCAATTAATACAATTGACATTAGATTTGTCTTGTTGTACGCTTTGTTTTTTGTTGCAAATGCATTTTTGTGGCAATGGTTTCGTTTATTTGTGTGTGCTCAATACTGTTTTTGCAATATATGTGTAATCATATAGTCAGGTTCAGAAGGAGATGACTTGAACTGAAATAAAATAAACAAAGGAAACTTGAGAACGCTTGAAAAAAACGCAACAATTCAACGATTTGGACAAGTAGAAAAGCAGCAAAGGCAGTGGTTAAATTATATATGTAAAATAAATCAAAATCATATTAAATAAAGCGTGAAAAATATAAAACTTTTAAGCAAAAAAACAACCGAGTATTCATTCATATGTTTTTGTTATGTGCTGACTTTGGAGAGATGAATGGATGTTTGTGTGAGCATTTAATAGTAATTTTAGATTTTTAAATGTCCTTTAAATGTTATCATCGTCCAAGTCTCACCTGATTCAATGTCGTTCCATTCGTCAGCCATCGCTTGTTGATGGTGCTGATGAGGATTTGGATCATCTTCCACGGAGTCTTCGAATATCTGCAAGTTTGTTGCCAGGTGATCGT
The DNA here is from genome assembly GCA_937620795.1 of Thecophora atra. Lineage (NCBI taxonomy): Eukaryota > Metazoa > Arthropoda > Insecta > Diptera > Conopidae > Thecophora > Thecophora atra. Next base: position 66,231,352 of record OW569397.1, on the reverse strand, counting down.
TTTCAGTCATATCGAAAATTTCAGTTACGTTAACCTAAAAGTGGAATTATATTTTATAGTGCCACGATATATAAATAAATTGCATTTTGTTTCTCCAAAGTTCATATGAAAGGTGACGTCAATACCAAGGTTTTTATCTATAAACGGTCTCCGTATGTGTCTTGGTTACAATAGAAGCAATTTATCACTGATTTAAATGAATTGGAATTGATTTCTTTATTTTCTTTTTTGCACTACGAAGTTTGCCGGGGCTTCGATAGTTTATTATAACCACGTACCTGATTTGTGTTCTGATCCATGTAGTAATAAGCGTAGAGAGCATCGTTATGCATCGTTACTTTGAGCACATGTTCGTAGTGGTCGACATCGACTTGAAGTGGTGGAGCCCCACTGAATTCGGGAAAAAATCGTTTTAATTAATTGTAAAGGGATATTTTAATTAATTAGTCTTACAGCTCATCCAGTAAAATGGACACTCGAGGTCCATAGAGCTTCTTCGAATGCAAAAGGCCGGTCGTATCGAAATGCGGCGGTTCCAAAATCTATAAAATGTCAAACAGGTCAGAATCGGTTATCTTTTGTTTTATTTATGAATAATATTAATATCATTCAAGATCATTTATAAAACTTACCGTGAATTTACTAAGGACACGCATATGCATGGCGTTGTTCAGCTGCTGCAAGAGATCCTCGATCATTTGACGCATTTGCTTGGTCAACTTGGGAGTCAAAGAAGAGATTCTGAAGCGGAATGACGACAACAACCAGAAGAACAAGAACAACAAGGAAAATTATATGAAATAAGGGAGAATTATTTATTACAATATATAAAAAAAAAATAATAAAGAATTGAGAGGAAATAAATGCAAGATTTATTTTTAATAAAACTTGAGTTGAGTTTGTGATGATGGAATAAAATGTTTTAACTTTGGACCAGATTTTAAAACGCAAAAAAACGTATTTTTGTACAGCATTTGTAGAAAAAAAACCATTTTTTTTATTATATTCAACAATTCATTTTTTATTTTTAAATATTAACATTAATTTTATAACAAATGAGCGAAACAACAATTTCATAAGCAATTATTGACGATTAACTAAATAATTGTACAATTCAAAGTATAATTTATGTATTTAATTTGAAATGGAAATAAAATTTAGAGTTCAGTTTTGAGTTTTCAATTTGCTTCTATCAAAATTCACGTTTTCGTATTTAATTCCGTTTAATTTTTTCTGTAATTCCTAAGCACAGATGCATGCATTATTCTCAACGACGCTTGCAAATGACTTTCCGAAAGGATTCGAAAGCTGGCCCATGGTTCTAAGATGTCGCAAGCAAGAAGAAAGAAAAGATAATCATGATAAATGAAACGATGAACGATGAAGAAAAGGCATTCGTAGCAGCCGACAGTTGTGAAGTTTTTTAATACACGTCAACTTAAGCACTCACTTTGAAACGGTGGCCATGAAGAAGTCCATCGGCACGGTTGCTGGCAGAGACAGCAGCTTGATGCCGCGATGCTTGAACAGCCAATTAGCGAGACCTTTGTTTGCTTGCTCGATGTAGTCCTGGATAACGTCGAGCACAGTTTGTGGCATGTTGCCGCGCAGCGCATCCTTCACAGAAAAAGATTACGTTAATATAAAACCGAACATTAAAGGTTATTATTATTGCTGCTTGTTGCTTACTTTTCGGTGCCGCTTGCATTCGCCACACTCGGGATCGAAATCCTGAGATTGTGCCACTGACTCCGATACCAAGAACGTCGATTGAACCGCAACACAGCGCCGACAGTTGATCAGATTGTTGCGATGTAAGAACTGCAGCGCATCGTCGAAGCCTTGCTGACACAATTTGGAGAGGAACTCCGGACGTGGCGGGAAGAGTATGCGCACGAAACGGTTGATGTTTTGGCGCGATATCTCGATGCTTGTGTTGGCCCAATTCAGATGGAAAAGCTGCGAACTCTGATCGCGCGGACAGATGTCGCTTTCGCCGCAGAACGGGCTGACGGTGATTGTGTTCTCATCCAAAATCGGCAGATTGTCGGAGAAGGCGCCGTCCATGTAGCGCAAGCCACGGAAGCGCGGCGGCAGAATGCCCGAAAATCCAGGTATGAAGCAGGCGCACAGCAAAGCTTCCAACAGCTCCTCCCGACTGTCGAATTCCGAAACGATGACGTTCTTTCCGTCGCAGACACGCGTCAGCGAGATGTGCAACCGTCCGCTAACGCGTTTGTGTGCGTCGTCGGGCAGGTGTTTTTGCAGGCCCTCAAAGAGGCTCGTCTGGATGTTGAAGGACGGCGAAAAGGGACCAAGCGAGTGGCGCCGGGCTTCGTTGACAACACGGAAGAAATCCGACGTCATGCTTCCTGCATGGACAAAATAAAAGGCAAAATATTTATTCATATCCATTCAAGATGAAATGGGAAATTATTTCCTATAATTAACTACAATTTTTTTATTATTACAAGGCCCTTTTTTGTTCGGAGGAGTTTAATTTATCTCTATTTAAGCCAAAAATAGAAACTTTTTCGCTGACAAGGAAACGCAATTCTTTCGAAACGCAAAGGAAACAACAAGGAAACTAAAAGCTAGTCGCTTTAGTGAGAAATCATTAATCCAAAAGTCTTATCAAGAAAAGTTTGTTGACGTAAATGCATTTGTCGATTCATTATAAACAATAATTAATTCCGCTTTAATAATAACAGCAGCAGCAGAGGATGGGAATGATTATGTAAAAGATAATAAATTGTAATTAGTTATTTATAGAAATATTATTTTGAGTTGAGAGCAATGAAAAAATTGGCATTCATTTAAGATAACTGATTGATTCGAAGCCAAAGAAATGTTTAGATGCATGTCTAAAGAAATATCCATTTAGATTCTATACAAATTTCGAATTCCCTGCGCCACAATGTGCACCACCCTGTACCTATTCGCATATAGCACACACGTGTGTTTATAATGCTGATGTTGTGTTTGCAAGGCCTCCTCTTGAACCCCAAGCAGTCGATTAACTCTATCGCTTATGGCTCAGCCTAGAAGACTGACTGACGTAGGTTCTGTGGAGAAAGATGGAGCGATCGGGGGCTCCTCCAAAGCTAATGTTGTTACGCTTGATTTATTTATAATTATTGTTGTAATTGTTAATGAGTTCATTTGGCCTTTTCTAAAACTGATAACGACGCGTTCACGTTGTTCGAATAGTGTTTTTTTTTTTGTTTTTTTTTTTTTTTTTTTTTTTTTGAAAGTATTCGGTGTAGAAGCAAAATATACGAATATTTCTTGTGTTGCCAAGTAGTAAATGAAAAGGCAATAAAACAATGGAATAACCACAGCTGACGAAAACATTTTGCCTGATTAATAATTCAGCAAAAGATAATAACGAATATATTTAATTATACTTTTGTATATAAAGTTAATTAATATACATATATACTTTATATGTATGTAGCTTTTTTTTCTAATCTCGAAAAAGAGTTGTTCTAGTTTATTTTTAATTTTATTAAACAAACAATTAAATTTATTTTCGTTTTCAAAGCATTAAAATTTCCCCTTTTTTTTTGGGTTCGAATTTGTAAAACTTTCTTCGAGATGCACAAGAATTCTGAGAAGTTGGCATCATTGTTCAACGCTCTTTGACTAAAGTCGCAAATGAAGCGTTAAATATTGCAATTGAATTGTGTAAACGATTACTTAATATGATATAATAAAGCGGTTATATTACAAAAAAGTAATTACAAAAAAAGTAATTACAAAAAAAAGTCGATCTATTAACATATTTAATAAGATTAACCTTTGACATAATGCTTTAAATAAACCAACGATTATTATACGAGTTCGCACGGATTTTCCAAATGCAATTGAAAAGCGATTGGCAGTCATGTGATTTATATATGTACATACATATAATAACTGATAATTGCCACAAGAATACACTTAATAATAACTGCAAATAGAATTTATTAAAAACTTCAAGATAATTTAACTACTGAGCAAAGTTCAGGCTTACGTGAACCTGATTTAATATATCAATATATCAATATATATATATATATATATTTGTTGTTATTAAGCATTACATAACCCTTTAGCTATATAGCGTTGACTTCATACAGAGGAAAGAAATAAATTGCAAATCAGAAAGCAGCAAAAAACGCGTGAGTTTTTAGCACGGACTGAAACCACGAGGGTATTGCAAATGGGTTCGTGTTCATAATAGGACTGAATTTAAACCTGTTTTTGGTAAAAAATATTAACAAATTTTAATATTTCAGTATTAAATGACAAATGTGTTAAATTAAATTAAATATTAAATAAAATAAGAATTAAAGTAAAGAAATAAAGTGAAGAAATAAAGAAAAAGAAAAATTAAAAGAAGTAGAATTAAATTCTTCTTTTTTTATAATTTTTGTAGTTATTTTCGTATAAAAATCTCAATTTATAATAAATATTCAACGAAAGAAGAAGTTTTGTTCTTTTAATTGAATCCAATAAAAATAATGTTAAACGTCGTATATTCTTCAATTGTTCGTTAAAATTGTTTGGACATTAAGTGACATCTATAAAAATAAAATTCAGTTCATCAATCCACAAAAAACAATGAATTTTTAATTGATTTTGCTTATAATACGAGACATCGTAATTCGTATAAAATAAATCTTAGATGAGTTAATAAAATGTAGATTGAACTTATGATAAATATTATAAATAAAGGCTAGTCTTAAAGAGGCGAGAAACTTGGCTTAAATTAAATAAATTCCCATAAATAATCTCTAAACAGTTTCTGAAAAATTATTACCATTAATCTAAAGAACACCATTATTTTTCCTATTTGAATTTTAATTTGTAATGAGTTTTATAATAATTGTGTGGGCAATATTTTCGGTTTTTATTTCAATTTTATTTTATTTATTATTCAAAAGTGTCAGTTATACGTTGTTTTCATAGTTTAATAATAGTTTAATTGTTCCATTATCATTATAATAAAATAAATATTTAAAGCTGAAGTAAACAAACAACAGCAACGTAACGAAATCCACACCGAAGTAAACATGATATTGAAAACAAATTAAAATTCTGAAATAGTAAACAACAAAACAAAGCAATTGAAACGTTGTTTTGATAGATTTTGTTATTGTTTTTCTATGGTGATTTTGATGTTTTATTCAAAATTAAGTTTGTAGTGCATTTGCATTGTATTTGGGTGAATGTACGGATGAATAAATTGTATTTTATATATGATTAGGTATTTATTTAATACACTTCCAACGTCATACTTCGAATTAATTTTCAGTAAAAGGGGAATTCAGAATAAAACAAATATTATTTTTTTTTCTTTTAGATTAACTATTTTTATTGATTTTTATTAAAGCTATAATTTGAAAAATTGCTAACAATTCATCAAAAATTTCCTCTTTTTACCAGTGCAAAAATAAAAAAAAAATAAAAAAACACCTTGGCTGATTCTACATGTAAATGCACACATCTGAAAAACCTGTTTAAATTCCGTTGAGAGTCACATTCATCTGTGACGAGTGGAGAGTGACGAGTGACGAGCCCCTCTTTAAAGTGTTTCGCGCTGTACTGAATCGTTGTTTAAACAGATCCAAACAACAACAACAAACAACGACAAAAACAACTACGACGCATACATCATTCACTCTGCTGCAGTAAAATACAAAATATTTATTTAATGATTTCCACAATCACAAAGGAATAAAAAGATGATAGCGACTCTGTGAAAAATACAAAGTTATAGTAAAAACAAGAAGATGTTGTTCAGAAAAACATTAAAAATATCGAAACAGCTCCACGTAATTTATTTTTAACAAAAAAACAAACTCAAATTTTAAATGGAATAAACAATTCTTTTAAAAAAACAATGTTTTGGTTTAAAGAACCCGGAAATTTAGAAATTCGAAATATCAAAATATAAAATAATATTAAATTTAATAACATTAAAAACAACAACAAAATCACATTTTCATGCAATTAAAACGTAATCAGCAGTTGAATAAATTTTTAATTGTTCTCTTAAACTGCTGAAGCACTGAATCATTGTGAAAACTTTACTTTAAATTTTCAGAATAATTTTATTTTCTCCGCAATCAAAAACAAAAAAATATCGAATTTATTTAAAATTTATATAAATTTGTAATTTCTTATTTCTATCTCTAAATCATTCTTTAGCATAGTTAATTAATAAATAAATAATAAACACTGAATGTAGGAATAAATTATTATTATATCACAAACAACCTTGAGCGCTGCAATTGAGTAGAACAACAATAACAAGAGTCAACATAAACAAGCGCAAAGACGCAAAAACAACGATAAAATATCACGTGTCTCATGGTAGAGTACACGAAGCAAGAGAAAAAGCTTCGACCACAAACCAGAGCCAATCAACTTCGCTGCATCTACGCGCCGACATGGGAACATTTTTTACAAATAATTTTATAACAAAGATTGAAAACAAAATTATCTTTTATTTCCCTTTAGTATAATAATCCATTAACAAAATTTCGACAATCACAATACTGAATTAAGAAATTCTTTCTTTCTCCCTTTTTTCTGCTTCTCATAACCAACAATAATACAAACAAGAAATCATACGATACCAAATCGTGACATAAATCCAAATCATACGATACGAAATAGATAAGTGAGGAAGAACAGAATAAAATACTTGATTTTTTTTTTTGCTGAGAAACAGAGTTGCCACTATATCGCCGTAAAATACCCTTTCAAAACCAATAATTCCCATAAAAATTCCCATTCCCAGCAGTTTTCCTGTGATCGTAATTTCAACGGTCAAGAGGAGGTGACGCTGATCACGAACATACATACATATATACTTTTCTATATCCATCTGCTTTACTTCTATGCGTTACACATTTTGGCAAATAGTGAATATACCATTAACCCTTGAACAATTCCCCGGAATTCCAATTTTCACTTAACATTATAAAATACCACAAAACACAACTTTCCAGACTATTAAAAATTCCCATTTTGGGATTTTCAACACAAATCTGGCAACAATATTGAGAAACTGTCGCGTAATCGGCAATGAACAAACTCTCTTTTTCTTTGGACAGCTACCAAAAAAAAGGAGGTGTGTCATAGTAGAATAAACATGCATGCGTATGTATATGCATACACAAGACTGGAATCAACAGAGCCGAAAACTTGTTTTTATGAAATACAGAAATTAGACCACTGCTGTTGCTGTTTCTTTTGTAGTCTGTTTCCGTATGCTCGTTCTCAACATAATTCCACATGCCCATGGGTTGAGAATCATAAAATTTTCCATGAACGTTGCCCTAATTTTTGTTGCTCTTTCTTCATGCTTGCCTTCCATGGATGATGTTGTCATAGCTTCTTTTGAGCATGGAAGGGGTGTTTTTTTGCTGATAAACAATTCGTCGAGTTGTTGACGATAACGGCGGTGTTTGTGCGTATTACAAAGAAAATTGATATTGCGACCACAAGGCACAAGGAGAAAGAAAGAGAACGAAAGAGGATCTGTTTTTTTGTGCTGTAGAAGTTTCATATGGGAGGCATTTACGCAGTAGTTCAACCACATCATCATTATTAATATAATCATCATCTTGTGCGTTAATGACGGCGAGCCCCTCTTTTTGCTGCTGAATGTTTGTTGCGGGATTCACTTGAGAACAGATATTATTTTTTCCCAAGTTTCATTTATATTGTCTACAGACAATTTTTGTTTTTATCACTTTCAAAAAGTGACTAATAATACTTTTAAATTTTAAAGGAAAATAGAAACTCCTTCACTGTTCAATTTGACTGAAAAATATATAAAACATTTTTTACTACGCATAATATCCTTCACACACGTTAGTTTCACATATCATATCAATCGAAGGCAAGAAAGAGCGCGATATAGCGAACGACTGCAAAAGTTTCTCAAACGTTCCTCTTTTGACGAAGAGATTCGTTCATTGGAGCGTAAAGAAACTTCTAGAAAAAATGAGAGAAACGTACGTACGAAATTAACCACACTTCAACGGCTAATAACATTAAACTTTTCCATTAAAATTACCTCAGGATAATAAATTAATACATCGCTGCTTCAATGCATTCACCAAAAAAGTTTCTATTCAAAAATTTTAGTTGCTTTTTGACAATTCGACAACTGATAAATTTTATACATGGAAGAGAAGACTGATAAAATGTGAATTAAGAGAAAGGGGAAGGAAGCTGTGCAGAAAAACTACAAGTGGCAGAAGAAGAAGAAGGCGATTTTTATACATAGATGCGCTCTAATAAAATCTTTAAAAACACATAAAATAACAAACAATAAAATTTCGCGATAAGGCAGAAATTTTTCTATTGAAAAAAATTAAACAATAAAGTGAATAATAAGAGTAATTTATGTATTGTATATTTTATTAATTTATTATTGTTATTATTATCATTATCTAACTTCATTATCTTAGAACGGAAAAGTAATCGAGTAGAAACAGAAAAGTTCTTGAAAAGTAGTGCTGAATGACGTCAACTGAAACGTTAATAAGAAGAAGAAGACAATGCATTCGAAACACGTGCAAATTTAAACGAAAAAAAAATAATTGTGACCTCTGAGGTTAAACAAAAGCAAAAAGAGTTTAATTACTTTTTTAAGTACGCATAATTTTCAAAAAAAAAAAATGGGCCACGGAACTTTTCAATTATTTATTTATTTATGTATATGTATCAGTTTCCATCAATTATTGCTCAATTTATTAAAACGTAATTTCTTTCAATGTGAATCTATGAAGTATTCTGTATAATTGATGAAGAAACTGCTGCTGTGCGTGGCATCCATTGCCTTTTCAATAGATAACTGCATTGCAATTGATTTTGCAGCTGAGTTTTTCAAACGTACAGCACCAACAACAACAAATGCAAGGTTGTTGAGATGCGCTTGACACATATGTATGAAAAGCACACAGCGTTGCCAGCATTAATACTAATGTTTACTCAATACTCATGATAATATTCGTTGTTCTTACTCTCAACTAATGTTAGTTTAGTTGTTATTCTACTCTTCTTCCATTCCGCATTTGTTTTTTTTTTTTTCTGTTACTGCTTTTCTAAAATGTGGAATAAATGAGTGAGTAATGAATGCTTTTGTATTATGATCATTTGCACTGTTATCAGTCGATTGTTTCTTGTGAAAATAATATTTCTTTGTTGTGTTCCGTTTGATTATTGTAAATAAATACATACAGATGAAGAAGAGGAAGAAGAAGAAGAAGAAGAAGAAGAAGAAGTAGAAAAAGTTAAGTAAATTAAGCTGCAGTCGCAGTTGCCACAACAGAAATTCTGATTTGCGTATTATTCACTTGAGCAAATATTGACAGAAATTAGATTATTCTACGCATCTGTGTTTGTTAACCTACTAATACAGCTGCGATCGCAATAATTGATTGATTGCTAAATCAGCGAACACTTCAAGTAGCGAAATATTAATGAAAAAAAAAAAACCACTCTTAAGTGGAACAAGAAGGAGAAACGTCAAATGTTGCTTAAGCAAAGAAAATTAAGCTCGAAAATTACAATAAACTCAGTAATTATTATAATGATACAATCGAACCGATATATCTTAGAATCGTCATTTATATTTATTACACATTTTCTCAAGCGGAATTTTCCAAAAAATTTCAACGTACGACAATCGGTTAAAGTGAATTAATGGCTAATAATTTAAATTGATCGATTCTAGATGTTAGGTCCCGGTTAAATCCACGATATCAGTCAAGGCCTCAGAGTCAAAGATCAAATTTTGAACTCATTTTGGAATAAATGGAGTGGAATTTTGTAATTTCTTTAAATGCTGCAATTATAAAGTAGTAAATCGAACAATTCACTTTATTTTATCCTTTATTTGACAACGTTTAGAGTAAAAAAATATTAATAACAACTCAATAACTAAACTTTGAACTTTCATATTCAAAAAACCAGATAAATGACAAAATTTTTGTTGTTTTATAAAAAAATAAAAAATACTAAATATCATTAAATCTTAAAAAATAAAAAGAAAAGAATACATTAATGAATATACAATGAAGCAAAAGAACTTAATCAAAAATAAGGCTTATCTTTGGACAAGAAAAAATGGCAATTGCATAGTATCAATCCCTGATTTCGTATTAATACCATTTCGAAAGGCTCAAAGTTTAACATTTGTATTGAATTTGTATTTAATAATTGTATAATTGAATCACAGAATCGTGCAAGAGACTGATGCAACAGACAAAATGTTTACAAAATGAAGAAATTATTTTTATTATTGAAAATGATTGCATAATGAATGTATTTAGATAAGTAATAAGAAGAAACTTTAGAAAAGTAAAATATTTAGAATAAAATCAAATATCAAACAGCAGGATTTTCACATTTTATTCACATTTTTTGTAAGCATTTAAGTGCATTTTAATTGGATGATTCAATTTGGTTTTGTTTGTTTATTTGCTTTTAGATGGGCAACAGACAGAAGCACGCAAAAGTTCAAGTCTGGCTAATTTTAAATTATAGCGAAGTCGTCAAAACAACAAACTAAAAATAAAACGAGGATTTGAACAACGCGACAGCAGAAAAACAAAAGAGGAAAACGCCTAAAAATGTGCCAGTGTCAAGTAAAAATGACTGCGCGCAGAAAATAGCGAAAAACATAGGAAATTAAATGATTCCATTCACTTTATAAATAATGCAAAAAGTTTCATTATATTTTATTTAAGTTTTTAATAATTTAATATAATTTTTATTATCATTTAAAAGATATAAAATTTTAATATCGAAATCGGAAGTTTTTCAATTTAGTTTTTGTTGTGTTTCGTTTCAATGTTTAGAGAAAAAAATTCAACAATTCCATGAAATTACGAGGTTTTATTTACTGATTATTTGCAATTCAGCTTTTCATTTTGTAAATTATATGTTTAATTGTTTATTTTACTTTAAGGACAAATCAAATGGATTAAATGAAATGGCAAAACTTGGAGTTTTCTTCTCTCTTTTCTTCATTTTCAGCCCGATAAGCAGTTATAAATTGCATTTATTTTTATTGAATTGATTATAAATTGCAGTTGGTGAAACGTCGGTTCTTTGGTGGTCGTTTATACGTCGAACGGAGCCGACTTTTGATTGACATGTTTATAGAAAATGCGACCGTAGCAAGAAATATGCATTATATTCAATATAAAGTTGAACGAATTCAGATTTGTATACGTATAAAAACGCTGCGTCTGTATAAATGCTGCATTAATTAATTTAACAACCGATTCATGAGTCACTTTCATGAGTGCCTATTAAAAACAAGATTTATGCATTTTGCATATACAAATCCTCAAGTTTAGAAATTCTAAAAATAGATTTACAGCTGACTTTTTGCAAAAATTCATAATTAACAATAAAAAAACAGATGCGCTATCATGAATTGTTAAAAATTTATATTTTAAATTGTGTCTTTGCGATTGAGGATTTTCTCGTCACCGCAAGGTTTTTTTCGTATTTATATTTACGTTTTTAGGTATTAATCTTGTTAAATGCGAAAACATTCCTTATTTGCAATTTTATAATCAATTTTTCCGAATATTTTCTACACTTACCTAAAGGTAAATCGCACATCAGGCAACATGCTGACAACGCACCAGCCGAGGCGCCTCCGATCTTCTCCAGCAGTAAATGGGGAGCGTATTTTTTAAAGCACACTGCTACACCAACATGATAGATTCCCAAAAATCCACAACCAGCAAATGATAGATTCATAGTCACTGAAAGAGCGCTGCTAGATCAACAGAACGAAATCAATTGCAATTGCACACGAACAGCTCCGTCGTTGTTGTTCTTGTTATGTATGCGCTTTTGTTTTTGAGTTTTTCTATACAATCGTCACGACTATTATTGTTCTTGAAGTGACGTCATGCGTTCTTTTGCTGGTTGATTTGATCTCCTTTCGCCACACTCTCAATCAACTTTCTTTAAAAGTTTCGTTAATTAAAATTTTTTATTGTTTTCTACCCAATGAACTGTTATTTATAAACGCCCTGTTAATTAGAATTCTTCACAAATTATCTGTTTAGGAAATATTCGCACTATGAATTTATATGAAAAATCAACTCGCAAATTTTACCGTTGATTCAGGTAGTCGAAAACGTTATATCTGCTCAGCAGTTGTAACGCGAGATTTTATACTTGTGGCGAATGGTGCTAAACTAAAAAAAATTAACATTCCCTAGTGTTTTTATTAGTATTTTCCTGTTTTGAGTTCCAGCCAGTGTTGCCGGAGTCAAGAAATATTTAAATATCATGAATGGAATAAGTAACGAAAATGAAAACATTTGGTTTTGGATATATTTATTTGAGTTCACATTAAGCCAAGAACGCAGTCGGAACAGCAAGCAACAATTTGCCTTTATAACAAAGCTAATTTAAACTATTGCATAAGCATAATTCATGCTATTGGAAAATACCTATTAATTTCACAGAAAAAGAAGACGGAGAATGCATTTGACGCTGTCAAAATAAGAATATGTCCGAATGCAAATCTCGACAGCAACAAAAGGGAAATTTTCATTTTTTCTAGTTTCCGATAAGCAAAGAGTATATATTCTATTCTCTATATATACATACATATGTATATATATATATTATATGAATATATACTCTTTACCATAAGAGCCCATGTAATTTTCACAGATGAATAGTGATGTTCTGACTGTGTTCTTAGCATTAGCGATAAAGCTTTTTTCAGTTATTTATTCTCTTAATTGTTTATCATCGTTTTTTAACGAACTGCATCGTGATAATCTATAAACTTGAGGGAAATTTCAACTTACGTCAAAACTTTTAACAAAATTATGAATGAGAAACATACATCTTGTTATAAACAAAAAACCAACATAGATTGCATAGTTTGAGAAAGTTGCCATGATCGGAATAGAAATCTCAATAAGAACGGCTATATGTCAGTTGTAATGCAAAGGACGAAATTGATGCGGCTAATATATATAAAATATATTGTAGGGAGCCGGCAACACTAGGAAATTAATAAAAATTTCCTCACAGCCTTCCACACATTTTCCAAGATATTAAATTCCCAGAACACTTTTCAAACAAGAATGATAGAATACAAGATTGCGCATTGCGCAGGTCCGTTATTCGATTTCCAAATTTTTGACAGCCGGGTTTCCAGTGCATGACGTCACACCAGTATAAATTGCTTTAACTCTGGCTGTAAACAAGCGTATATTTCGATTTTTACGTGAAAAATTAATAAAAATTACAAACAAAAATTAAAAATGCAGTGCAAAGTGAAAAACTGTGATAGTTTTAATAACTACAAAGCAAGTGAAATTAGTTTCTTCAAATTTCCACTCGTAAATAGCCGTTCGAAGTTGTAGAAACAATTTTGCCGGCAAGAAAAAAATTTCAATACAAAAAATGCAGTTATTTGCATGAAACATTTTAGCTATAATGACTTCGAAAATGAAATGAAATTTGAAATGGGTAAGCATTTTTTTAAGGAATTTTTCAGTTTTTATTCGGTATTAATATGTGTCTAAATTAATAGGATTTGCAAATAAGAGACTCTTGAAGGCTGAAGCTGTGCCATCAATATTTGATCCACTTGCCAATAGCCAACTGCTTTCTTCAAAACGTGCCGAACGAAACAACACCACACACCAACACCAACAATAACACTCCAGACGTCGACATTCTTCAGCCATCCCTTACAGGTATTTCCATTTTACCCTATTTGAATGCAAACAAACAAAATATATTTGATTATGCTTAGGCGTGATATTGAAAACGATCGCTCCTGATGTCCCTGAAACTGACAACGATATGGAAGACTTGGAGTACGATGGATTAGAAAATGTTGCTGGTTATATTTGCCACAAGCTTTGGAGCGAACTCCCGAATATAGCCGTCGACAACAACCAAGATGATTCCTTCTCATGGGTCAATCATGTCAGCGAAGGCGGTTTAATATGTAAGGCGGTATTATGTAATATAATATAAGTTAAATTATTATGTAATATAAGATAAGTTAAATTATTATGTGATTTATTTTTTAATCAATAAATTTATTCTAAATCAATAAAATTGTATTTTTATAGTTATTGCAATTATTTGGTCGTTAGATACAATATTTTTTCTTCTCAGAAATTTAATTATAATTCACAAAATTGCTTCGCTTCTTTGGCAGAATTTTCCAATTGTTGTGCGAGATTATTGCATCGTTCGTTATCTTATTATTATATTTGTTTTGGGTTTTTCTGTATAAGAAATGTTCACTTTACACAATTGTTACAATAATTTTATACAAAACCGCACAATTATTATAAATTTTAATAATTTAACTCAATGTTTACACTTTTACTTCCAGTTTGTATACTAATTTCACAGTGCGGCCATATTTCTATACTGCTGTGACGTAGATGCGCAGAACGAAGCATTTTTGAAACGCGATCTGCGCAATCTTGTATTCTATCATTCTTGCTTTTCAAATGCCTCGTACTTCCAAAACATTACCAAAAAATCCCGTTTACCAAATAAATTCACAAAAGCTGGAGTGGCATTTTTTGAAATTCGGTTGAGATCAGTTTCTTGAAAGTCTCCAAAAAGTAGAAATGGCAGTTAATTGCTTTTCATAAAATAGCAGTTACTGCTTTTGACTGTTTTAATCACATTGCAATGCTAAATTTTATATAATTAAGAATAAAGTAGGTGATTTTATATTTTAGAATAATTAACTAAAGCAAGGATTTAGATGCAAGAATTTTAGTCTATAATATTGTGCTAAGTATGCCTCTCAGCAAAGTTTTTTTAATTAAATTGATTTATGCGAGCTTTTAAAAGCAGTTGTTTGCCGGAAATCGAAATTGTTGTAATATAGAGGACATCCTTTTCATTAATAATCTAGCTAAAATCTCGCGACGTAACCAATAAAACATGTTAGTGCAAACGTAGACTTTCATAGAATATCCAACCTTCCCCAAAATCAAAATAGATGTAATTCCCATTGGAAAGTATAGAGTATTAACATAATTTTCAACAGAAACTTAGTAGAAAATAAATACAGATGTGGGATGGTTTTTATTCATATATATGCGAACATTTTATACTTTATTTCTTATCACTGACAGTCATTAAGTATGTTTGAAAGAGTCTATTTTCACTGCATGAGGATGGATAAGGGGATTGAAGGATTAAAGATTAACTGACTTTTCCAAGAACGCTAATGTAATGTTTATATTATTCTACGAGTTTGCTCTTACTGCATACAAACAACAACGAATACTGATTAATTTAGATGCATACAATTTTATTTCGTTTGTTGCTGATGTTGAACTATTTGGAAAGTTATCATATTAACGCCTCAGAAGCTGCAGCTGTCAATTGTCCCGCTTTGCTGGTGGTACGTACACCTGACGCTCCCCTCTATGGCGATTGGGAACACCGCGGCTTTGCAACGATCCTCCTGTATGCAAAGTGGTCGCCACTAAAGGAATTGCTGGCTGCATTACACTTGTCTGCTGTGGTTGACTGACATTATACTGATTTATAGGACGATGATTGGCATCGGTAATTGGTAAGCAATCAGTTTGTAGAACTTCCTCATGGTTTCCATAGCCACGAAAGAAGACAACACACGTCGTATCTGAAACGCCTGTTATTTCCGCTTCATAGTACTAAAAACAACAAAATAGCAAAGTAAAAAAATATAGCTGAAGAAAAAACGCAACTCACTCTTCCATCATCCCAGTACTTGGCCATGCAAAGGTCGCCAATCTTCCAATGCCAAGATTGAAACATGCCGTAGCCACTTGTGTTGATTTGTGGCGGTGAAACTTGCACGCTAGGAAGTACAAAGCCCGATTCAGCGAAGGGTGGTGGGGGCTCCTGCAGCGCTGATGGCGAAGGTGGCATGAAATGTTTAGCGGCGGTTGAAGAGCTTTGTTGTTGCTGAGCTGCTGATGGTAATGTTGCCGCAGCAGCAACCATGCCTTGGCTTTTAAGCAAAGTCATAGCAAACTCGTTTGTCTCCTTGTTTTGGAATCCGATGATTTTGCTGGGATCGTAGCTGAAACCGTTTGCTAGTGGCTGGCTGTAGTTTCCAGCTGTTTGATTCGCCAGCATGGGACGATGAACTTGCGGCTGGAAATATTGTTGTGCATTCAATTCGGCCGCTTCTCCTTTCGATGAATACTGATTTTGTGACTGATTCTGCTGTCGTTGATTATGCTGACGATGTTGGTTGCGCCCACCACCACGCGATTTGTCGATTTTCATGTTCGAAGTCGATTCCGTGAGTTGGTTCATGCGAGCAGCATGATCCGCGTTGTTCTGATTGCTGTTGCTCGCATTAGACGCTGGTAACGTGTTGTTATTGTTGCCGCTATTGTTGTTGCTACTAACATTGTTATGAGTGCTTTGCTGACGACTTGAATTGTTGTCATAACGGCGATGGTTACCACTTGAATGTTGATCCTTTTGGTTCTGACGTGACTAAAATAAAAATTAATAATTTTTATTAATTAATATGTATTTCTAACACTTCGCTAACCTTTTCATGTCCTTTGCTTTGAGATTCCTGTGCACGTCGATTATCACTACCACCGTTGCGCACAGTTTGTTGGTTCTTTTCGTTGCCGCTTTGTGCGGACGTTGTATTGACTGCATTTGAACGGTCATGGGACGCACGATTTCCGCGTCCATTGTTGTTATTAGAACTTCGTTCGCTCCTTTCAGCGCCAGCTCCGTCGCGACGTTGCAAACGACCACGATTACCGTTTTCCTCCTGCGGTGCTCGGTTGCTGTTCTGATGTGCAGCACGGCCACCACCACGTCCGTTGCCACCACGGCCGTTGGCCCCGGTATGCCTGCTGTTCGACTGGCGATCGTTCGTATTGTGAGACTGACGTTCGTGACGACCGCCTGCAGACCGCGCCTCTCCAGATGACCGATTCGCCGTAAAGCTGGATGAAATATTGTTCTCGAATTTGGGACGCGAAGTTGACGTTGCTGCCGTATCATGTTGTTGTTGTTGTTGTTTGCTGGATTTAGCTACATCAGATTTTGATTTTTCAAATTTGGTATTGGATGTGTTCCTGCTCGTCGCTGGAATATTTGGAGCGTCAGTTTTACTCGGAACGTCCGCATTCTAAAAGAGAATTGTTTGAATATGAATAAGTTAAATACATAAAAGTGAAGAAGACAACAACCGATGGCAGTTTTTCTGTTAGAAAGTCAAAAAGTGAAACATTGGCTGCTGGTTTCGCAGCTGGGTTTGCAACGGCTGCTTCCTCTTTGATGCTTGCTGCTCCGCGCTTTCCGTTGAATTCCTTCACTGATGAGCCACCACGATGTCCCCGTACGCTTGTAGGCGCCGACTCGATTTGTTTAACTCTATCGTCGATGCCTTTAGAGTCATCACGCCTCTTTAAATTGTACAAAGCTCTTTCCAGGTTATTATTAGTGGAACGTAGCGCTTGCTTAGCATCGTCGTAGCTGTAGCCTTTTTCAAGAATCTTTTTGACATTATGATCGAGTATCTGCTGATTGCCGCCGCCGAAAACCTGCAAAACAGCGTATATAAGAACAAAATAGACATAACATCACCATTGCCTACCTTCTTGGCACCTGCTTTGGCTGCTTCGGCTATAGCTTCCGTTCGCATCGCATTGAACTCTTCATTTTCCTTCGCGCCGTCCTTATCTTTATCATTTGCTTGAAAACTCTTAAAATTTCGTGAGTCTATTGAATCTTTGACTTCTAGCTTTTTGCCAAATGCTATCCATGGCGGGGGTCCGGAAGATCCGCTTATGCGTCGATCACTTCGAGCATATCTGAGCATCGTTCTTGCCAATTCCCACTTCTCAGCCAAATGCTCAACACGTCCACCCAATACTTGCACATCAGCTGCTTTAAGTACAGCAAAGCCTTGCATCAGTTGCAGGCGCTCAGATCGCAAATACACTTTGGTGCCGGGAGCAACATTCAAAGTAAGCACTGGTATCGGCTCTAATTCGAGACCTTGAATCAGCGTGTGGCCATCAGTAAAGTCAACCTGCAACAGCCGTGGAGCCGCTTTTGATTCCTCGTTGGCCTTGGGTGCGGAAAGGTTGCGTATTTTTACCACTTGCAACACAATCTTTCCTGGAAGAGAATCTTCACGTTTAGCTGGAAGAGCCCCTCCCGCAATGTCACGAAAATCCCACTAAAAGCATTATTATTTAATTTAATTAAGTTCATCTTTGATTTAACCTACATTCAAAGCAACAGCAATGATTTTTTTTACATCAGCCCCATCAGCCCCAGGCATTTCCGCATCCTTAATTTTTTGCAGTCCTGCTTCCGTCAGGTGCCTGTGATAGGAAAAGCATATGAAAATATATAAATCGCTCCAAAAAGTTTTGTAATTAGTTTCTTACCAGCCTTGTTCTTTTAGTTTTTTTAATACCTCCATTTATATAGTTGGACTGTATTATTTGCGAAAAATGGTAAATTTTCTGCTGGTATCGTAAAAAAGAACAACGAAAAACGAAACGTCACTGAGCAGTCATTTTATACCCTGAATCTATATGAGCGCACCTTTCGTTTCTGTTTCGATATTCTCATTACGTTTCAATAGGCGGTGATTCCACTTGGGTAAAGTTACCCAAATGGGTAAAATTTTGTTGTTGCTCTACGGCAAAATCACAAAAATGAACACTCGCTCACGAGAGAACAGTGTGTTCATCCGTGGGTAAAATTTTACCCAAGAATTTTGCTGGTTTTTCTTGGAGAACAGAGTTCTGTAGCAACAAAAACCGTTTGGTAGTATGCAAACGTTTGTAAAATCAATGAAAGCGGCAGATTAGCACGCAAAATGTATGGAAAAATAACAAACGGAAACCCTTTCGAGCGCTTGTACATTTTTTCATTTGTTTTGAGCTGTTGACATAGCAACAATTAGTTCAACGATGACCGCTCATCAATGCGGATGTGTTGTACGGACGTTCTATATTAATTATTTTAACATATTACGCACATAAATAAATGTTTTAGTTTTGCTAATTTTTTAATGCTATTTATGACTTGTTTAAGAGTCGATCAATTTGGTATTTCCGATATATTTTTAATTAAATTTTTTCAATTCTATGTTTGATTATTATGACATGATGTTTTCTTTTGTAACTTAATTTTATGTTTTTTAAAACATCTAGAAACTAACAAAAACTACATTAAATTATAATTATTCTATATTTTTGTATTAGTATAATAATAGATTGCATATTATTAGCTATCTGTAAAATTTTATGACACTCGACGCCACTTTTACGCCATTTGGTAGCAAAAGTATCAAATATTCTTGGGTAAAAATACCCAAGTGTAATCACTTCTGGGTAAAAATTCGATTAACACATTGAGAGAGTAAAATTGCATGGGTAACTTTACCCAAGTGGAATCACCGCCATAGAAACAGTAGTACAGTTACGATATTGCATGTTTTGTTACAAAAAGTGTAAATTTTGCTTTTGTTAATGTTGTTCGTTGTCTACCTTATACGGTAAAAACATATTCATCAATATATACGAATGTAACTGTTGAGTTTTGATAGCATCTTATGTAAATATAGAATAAAAGCCAGCGGTCTAATTTGGTAGTACGTCGTTTTATAACCTCATTATATATGACGAAATGGAAGCGTTCTTATTCGTTTCGGCTTGTTTCGATCGTAACATAGTTGTTCAAAATAGTTACTGAACGTACGCAGATGTCAATATTTCAAATAAACATAAATAATACCGATTTTACAACAAAAATTTTTAGACTATATCCGCGTTCCAGTCAAAAGTTGCAAACAAACTGTGGAAGTAGCCTGGAAAGTTGGAAATGATCAATATTTTTAGAAAATATGCAGCTTTATATATAATTTATTATATTTAAACTGTTGTAATGGCAAATTGGAGGCAGAAACAGTAATAGTACGTTTACACCGCTCGTTAAACTCGTGCAAGTCACTAAGCACATGCTTCTGTTCACGTTTAGCCATAAAAAATTAGACGTGTCAAACTTTTCGTTTAAAAATAAAACACAATACTAAACCGCTCAAATTTCGTTTCCAACCCTAATAAATGGAGAAAAACCGAATTCTTCCACAGAAATATAACAGTAAAGTTTGTTTATTGTTTACAAACAAAAATTTTTTTTTTAATTCAATAAGTGTTTGTTTCCAAGCAATATTTGTTTAATGTTTACATACAACATTTGTTGTTTGTGGTGGTAAGCCTTGGTAAAAGATTTAGGGTGAGTTTAAGCGAACATAGTCCCTAGGAGACCACTAGCCTCTAACTCATCAGGAGCGTAGTATGTGATGACGATACACATCCTGGTCGAGGTGCCACTGTTTGTACAAAATACTATGGATCTAGATGTGGAAGTCGATAAACTTCTCCCCTTAAAGCAAGGTGTCATGCGATCCGTGCCTATGTATATTCCGCAA
This sequence comes from Thecophora atra, assembly GCA_937620795.1. Classification (NCBI taxonomy): domain Eukaryota; kingdom Metazoa; phylum Arthropoda; class Insecta; order Diptera; family Conopidae; genus Thecophora; species Thecophora atra. The sequence goes on along the minus strand of OW569397.1, from coordinate 66,210,846 downwards.
CCAGGGGTAATACTGGCTGTGTTCTAATGGAGCCTCATCGATACCTGGCCGCCTCGATGAGTAATTATGCACTTACCATCAAGTCGATGTTCAACTCGACACCACTGATCTCCAGGCGTCCACTTCAAGGAGCAGTAAGGTAGGGAGGAGGTTCTTTTAAGTAGGGAGGAAATCTACTCCTCTAGGGAGCAAGCCTTGACCATATGGGAGGTCTTCAAACCCAAGTCGAGTACTGAGGAAACTACTACTCAGGAAAGAATGGGGCTTTAGGAAGTCCGGATGTCCGCTGGTCTCTGTGGGGCAGAGTGCAAATGGTATCTAAAACACTGAAAAGCAGGCATATCCCACGAAGAGTCCGTGGAAATGGTTAGGGCTAGAGCCATGCTGGGTGCTACGTTAATTGGCTGTCGTGGAGACTGACGTTAAAAGAGCGAACGTGCATACAACAAATCTCTCGTTGAACCGCCGGCAAAGAGAACAGGAATATCTAATGCTGGGGCCATTAAAAGTATTAGAATAGCGATACTGTCTAAGTCGTTTCCGGAGAATATACTTACTCGTGAGGAGCTCGGAACGATTGAAGAGGCGCTCGTGTCCGAAATGGTTAAGGGTTGGAGAACCAAGATCCAATTCGACGGTATCCACTATGGGTCAGGATTTATACTGGTTGATTGTGCGGGAGAGGGCACTACGGAGTGGCTTCAATCCGCAATACCTACGCTGCACGGTTGAAAGAGAGCTGAGGTGACCGTATGCACGCGGAATGAAATAGCATGTATACAAATGGCAACGGCGTTTCTTCCTAAAGCTGATGGAAAAGAAACCACAATGCTGCTGCAACTGCTGGTGTCGCAGAATGAAGGCCTCCAAACTAAGCTCTAGAGAGTCTTCAGAGATCAGGACGAGGGTCAATGGAAGCATATGACCATAGGAATGGACAAAGGTTGGGCAGAAGTAATCAAGTCTAATAACTGTGCTATCAGGGATAGGTTCGGTTGCATTCCGATCCATTTCCATAGAGCCTAAGATGGAATACGGTAGACACCTGCTGGGGCCGATAAGGTAGGAATACCAGCACACGTCGCTTCTAAGTTGGTACTCGAAGTTGCGAAAAGCCAGGTAATAGGAGAGGTCGACCTTCTACCTCACGAGAGTGACGGTATCGACCACAATCTTACCACAATGGACATCCATGAGATGACAGAAGTAACCCTGTTAGAGGTTGTTACAGGAGCCCTGGGCCTGAAAAAGGAAGATAATGGGACTATCAGGTAACTACACGCAGTTAATGTATGCCAGTCGTAGCAAAGTCCCACGTACTGAGGAAACACACTAATTATATGTCTTTCAGAATTCCTAACTAGCGACTTGGTAGCGATAGAGCTGGCGGTAAATACTGGAATAAGCATAAAGAAGGTTGTGGTTGCTTCAGGTTATCTACCAGTAGACGAGCCAAGGGTACCCGCCGATACCGTGACTAGACTGGTGGCACACTACTAGTATGTGACAGCAATGTACACAACGAAGCGTGGGGAAGCACCAACAACAATTAAAGATGTGAGGTGCTAGCGATTTCAACCAATATGGTAGATTATATTTGGATGTTATAGCATCTCTACTACTAAATATTTACTTTCTAGCGGTAACCTGCAATAGAATTGTTCTTTTGGGATCACCAATTTAAAATAGGGAGGTGCATAATTAGGTCTTATAAGAGTCTCAAATAAACAATTTCAACTTTCTACGACACTACGTTTTTGAGTTATTGAGGATATGCACATCCGTACACACATCACGACTAAACTAGTCGAAATGGACTGAGCGATGGTTAAAACGTGTATTACCATTTAAATCTCAATATCGAAATTTTTCACAATAACAATACTTTCTTGTATGTAGTACGTATACAAGGAAGTAATAAAAAGCTACAATATTTTCAATCTCATTAAGCCGTTTATTTCGAATATTATAATACACAAAACGGTTTTACGCCGTCAGGCATGCAGAATAGAATTACAGAGATATGCAATATACTTCAGATGAAATCTTTTTAATGAATTCTTAGAGTAAGTGAGCGAAAGTATACAAAGTTTTTTTATATCCATCAAATGTATATGGACATAATTGTGTCGTCTAGTAATTACATAATAAAAATTTGAAAATATTTAATCATTATCGGGCGAATCTCATATATATATAAATATATATATGATATATACTTATTAAGAATATTCTCACAGTTAATATTAGAATTAAGTTCGATGGTTGATCTCGATGGTTGATTTGTGAAGATAAGTTTTTACGAAAGTTTTTTCAAAATGCCCAAAAAAACTGAATTATAATCTCTTATAATGTTTTCAATTCATTTTTAATTTGTTTTTAGAAGAAATATTCCTATATCTTCTAATCTGAATTTGCAGAAAAACACACGATATTAATTAGTATTATGTCAGCATGCGTTTCACTTTCGGCGATTCGATTCACTATGCATTTTGAAAGTGTTCGGGAAAGGTTTGATTTGATATTACTGCTTTACATTATGCGATGATAGATGTTCAGTATATATATCTTGTATATCTATATATATTATCTTGTATATCTATATATTATTTTAGATGTGTATCTTAAAACTATAATAACATGTAAAGCAATATTGAAAATCCCAATTCGGAATGAAATTGGCCAATGGGAAAATTCTCCCTTGGGGAGAAATTGACTTGCCTCCACCCAAAAGATATGGCAACAGTACCATCATGCCGCATTTCTTGGTGGGTGACTCAGCCTTTCAACTAGATAGCTTCATACGATCGACTGGAATGTCGAAACATGCGTAAAAATAACCTTAGCGTGCGCTGCGATTCACATTTTCATTATGCTCGATAAAAAATCCGAATGCTGCTCGAACACAACATATAACAAAGCGGAATCAAACCAACAGTCGCAAGCATCAGTCAATGCAATTTGTTCGTGCGAGCTGGTCGTACAATCGGTGTCGGTCGGCGGAAAAACCCATGTTTCAGCTTGATAAAAACATATTTTCACAAAAACTAGTTTTAAAATAAATTTTCCTAAAAATACAATAATAAATAAAAATAAAATATTAATATTATTAAGTGATTTCAGTAATATTAATTTCTTCAAAGCAAAAAAGAAACCAAAATAATAATTTAATTGCAGAATCAAAGAGTAATTTTTTTTAAACAGTGAAACAATTTGTTGAAAACAGGTGTGGATTTTTTATATACTTGCATCGAAATTGGTTAGAAGTTTTTGATTGCTTTGTTGTTGTTGTTGTAGATATTTTAAACAAAAAAATGGGTAAAAAAGCAAACTCTTGTGAAAAAGCTAGAAAACAATTTGAAAAAACAACGAAAGGAATTTGAAAAAAGAAACTAAAATATGTAAAAAATTTGCTTTATTTGCTACGTTGAACTGCATCAACGTGAACTGCAAATTTGTGTTTTTTATTTTTTTTATTTTTCTATAATTATTTATAGCAATACGTCGGCGTCGTTGTTATTTAAGTTTTTGCCGAATTTTACGGCGATTAATTTTTAAATTTATTCATTGCCAGTTTAACACAAGTTGCGTGGTCTTTTAGACTTGTTGGCTTTTAGATTAGCCGTTTTTTTATTTTTCTCTTCGCCTGTTTGTAAAAATATTGCAATGCATTTGCTTGTTTTTTCTTTGAAAAATATTCAATTTATTTATTTATTGCATGCATCTTTCACATTTCATTAAAATAGTTTTCTTTGAAATAACTGAATTAATAACATTTAGAATAAAATTTAATAAGATAGAACAACAAATATATAGTTTGTATGTAGAAATTTAATTGCAGTTTGAATTATTATTAACCTATTAAATTAAAAAAAAATTGTCATAATTATAGGATTTATCTATTTTTTATAGTAATTCTTTCTTTAATTTTTTCTTTATAATAACTTTTCGTTTCTTATAATTTTTCTTTACCTTTAATAATTATGAAAAATGCCACTTTATTTTTGTTTGCTTTTTGTGAAATTAATTATTTTAATTTAAATATTTATGCTTTTCATTCAAATTAAATTATCTGTAAAAACTTTATTTTCTTTGCACAAATTTCATTTATTTTCTTAATAAATGCACTGCCAAATGCTGAAAGAATTTTAATAAATATAGATACAAAAAGTTATATTACAGATGAATCTTAGTGATAAATTAATAAATAAACACATAAATAAATAAATGATAAATTAATGTATAAATAATTTTAATGTAATATTGTACTAATAATAATATTAATATTACATTAATAAATTAACTGAATGCAGCTAGATTAAAGTCAAGTTAAAAAAATTTGTGGTTGTGAAGCTAATTGCAAATAATTAAAATAGAAGGAAACAAAAGATGTTTAAAAACAAAAAAGTTAACGAAGACGAAGGAGAAGGATAAACAGTGGGACAGAGAGAGCACGAGGACGGAATTTATTGCACATAAATCAATTTTATGAAGCAGAAAATGTATATAAAAATAAAAAGGATGAAGAGTTTTTTAAAATATAAAGAAAAAAAGCAGTAAAATAAAAAGTTACACAAAACGTTTTCAAATAGTAGCTGCATATGAATGGATAAATTATTAAAATTACAGTAAAATATCTGAAAATATCAATAAAATATCGAGCACGTTTATCAGTTAAGGAAACAAAACGAAGGAAAAACGTACAAATAACAACGAAAACAAAGACGAAAACTGATATTAAAACGAGGTAAATTTAAAGAAAGAATAAATTGAATAAGGAAAATATTGATGCATAAATAATCAAACAAGTGAAGTGCATTTCTACAGAAAAAATAGAAATAGAATAAAAATTAGAAGCAGCGTATTTCACGCAAATCACTTTGAATACATTCATTGGAAAACAAATTTAAATGCAATTGAAAAGCTGCATCTTTTTGTAGTTTAAAATACATCAATTCCACACACCTCGATAAATAAATGCAATTTTTTTCCATGTGTGCATTTAATTAATTTCAGACGGGTTTTCTTAAATTAGTTTTTCAATAATATTAATTGTTTTCGTTCTGCATTTTAATCTCTCAAGAAATACACACACACACATCTTTGCATATTAATAAATATTTAAATAAACAAAAGAAAATTGTAAAGAATTTTAACGAATGAGCAATAAATTCTATTCACGTGCGACAGAAAATAGCTCGAAACTCATCTAAATTTAAACAAAAAATTAATGACAAAAACTTGCTATGCAAAACCTTAAAAAGAATTAATTGAATGACGCATAAAATTTATAATAAAATTAGAAGCACATGAAGAATTAGCACAATAAACTTTTCAGCAGCTAAATTAAATTATTTCATTGGGGATCCTTTTTGATTTACATATTTTGTTTCTAAATAATTATTTCAGTTGTTAATTTTTAGTAGTAATTCTAACAAACTTTTAATTCTGGAAAGAATTTTTATTTTCACTTTGATTTATTTTGTAATATTTTATTATTATTCCTTCAATAATATTCGTAAATCGTTCTTCAGTGTTTTTCTGCAGCGAGTAATTGTTTTGTTTATTTGAAAGTTTCTTGTTTTGAATCTTAATTTGTTTAAATTTTTTTTTATTTCTAATCAATTTTTATTGCTGCTTTTGCTATCAATTTAAAGCAATTTTCTTCGGTCGTTGAGAATCGCGGCTCATGCATAAATTCGTAATAATATTGTAATTTTTCAGAATAACATTGTAATTTTTTAATGAGATTTCGTTTTTAATTCATTTTCGCTTTTTTTATTTTTATTTCTTTTAACATCTCAACTGTTTTTTCTTATCTAATCGCTTGTTCCATAAAAAAGTGGGGCATGTTTTTTCCTTGTTGTTGTTGCCAGCCCTCAGCTTTATTTAAATAAACAGAACCGATTAAAAATACAATTGAATGTGCGATTTTTATTTAAGTTGTTGTTTTGCTAAATTTATTGCGTTCAGTTTGACTTGTAAAACAGTGGAAACAATCACCTCACCCCGTTTTAGTTTCCCTGCTATCAATTGAAGTAGTATCACAATAATTATAAAAATAGTAAAAATATCCACAAACACATCGATGGGACTCTTTAAATACGGGCTCCTTGAGCTCATTCGATTAAAGTTGCAAAAAACTTGGTTTTGTTGTGAACGGTGACAGCAACGAAACAATAAAATTAATTATTAACTTGAATTAGATGACGGAAATGTGCTGCCTTTTCTGCTCTGCTTCCTATTGAAGTTACCTTTTAATTAAAATCCTTTTGTTGCAGTTCAAATCTGACAGTTGATAGAAAATAAAAGGAAAGTAGAAGTGTGTTTAAAGGTGGGTGAAATGATGGAAACGCTCAAAGGAGAGGACGGAATCGAACGGAAAATTTGAACGAGCGAACGATGAATTGAAAGCAGGGATAAAGGGAAATTTTGGATTTGGGATTTTTCAATTGTCTCTGGTATTTTTGTGGAATCAGTTAGTAACAATCGGTGATATTATGGGAAAAAGGCGTAAAGGAACATTTGCTAGTTTTATTAGGTTTTGTTCATTAAAAAATTAGGGAAATTTTATCTTATGTTAATCTATATATATTAAATTATAGCAAAAACCATCAAACAGAGTCCGTTTTACGCTGTTTACTCCGTTTTTTTATGTAAAACAGGTTTTCTTTACACAGAGTCTTATGAGGAAAACGGAGTAAAGAACGCAAAACGTCTGTCTCATTCTGTCTGAATGAGCCTTAAACAAAAGTGGGAAGTTTGCAATTTTCCCGAATGTGAAATGTGGATAAAGCATGGGTAATTCAACGTTTACCTTAATGCGTAATGTTTAAGAAATGCATTAATTATCATAGACATCTTCAATAATATTTTTGTGTCGGTCCCATGTTGTTCTTTCTTAATTTTTCTTTTCTTCTTCTATAATTATTACTGCTTCTATATTATAATAGATTGATAAAGATTAATTACTGTATTACTTTTCTTGCGCATCAACAGATGAAGATTATTAAAAGAGGTCATGAAAATACAGAAAAACACATTTTGTTGCCAATTAATCGGCGAAAATTAAATATAAGCCATACAAATTACCGAAATTGTATAAAAAAAGACGACGTTTCAAACGCAGCAGCAGCATAAAATTTAGAAACTTTTAATAAACAACATCTGAACGCGTATCAATTGAAATCAATGGAAAGAAGCCGCCAAGAAACACAAATATTTTTAGCTTCATTTTACGTCACTCGCGAATCGCATGCAACTGTGCAAAAAAAAAAAAAGAAACTGCATATAAAAACCAAGAAAAATCAAGAAATAATTATTACAAAACAATTTAAAATGTATTCATTGACATTGTTTATGTACGAAGCTTTTCAGGCAGCAGAAAAAAAAGTATAAATAACAACAGCCACCGACGGATTGACAGTTGCGTGCGCCACCTACGGAGCCAAGCTCCATCAGTCAATCCGTTAGTGAGTCGTCAACGAGTTGAAGTCCGTCATTTCGCCAGCTACGCAGTCAGTGGGTCAATCGTTGTACTCAGCTGAGCGCGCGTCTGTCCTCAACCGCGCCGATGTGGTTCGAAACAGATGCAGCAACACGACTGAAGATAACAAGAAAACATTAATTAATCGTGAAATATTATTGAAAAGAAGAATATAAAATAAAACAAAAGTCAACAAATAAATAAATGCATTATTTATAAATGTGTAGCATTTCTTTAAAATTCTAAAAGCTCTTCACTCAATCATTTCTGAAATAATCTTAAATGATATGCAAAATTTTTGAAATAAACAGACGCGTTGAATTTTGACACTTATTAACGTCGCTGCATGAATGAAGAGAAGTTGCTATGCGTGGTGAATACGAATGCTTATTCAACATAATCTCTACACGAACTTAGTTAAAGAGAAAACGATGTCAATGGAACATTTCTTGTTAAGTGAAGTCGTCGGTGGCCACTGAACTTAATTTTCACATTTTTGCGGCATTTTTAAGCGTTATGGTGAGGGCTCCATTCGTCATTTGAGCATAAATTAGCCGAAGAACAACTGCATAATGCAAGGTGACACAAAAAACAAAGCGAATTGAAAAGTCTGTCGTTGAAGTCGCCCTGTAATTCTTAAATTTCAAACTCACCGCAGATTTGACAAAGAGAACAACCATTTTTACATAGATTTATTTTAACAAAAAAAGGCTGGAGTCAATTATTAATTCATCAAAATATAATAATGGGTTAAGCACTACTTTGCTAGGGCCTTAAATTCGAAAAAAAAAACCTGTGTGAGGCTTCGGTTTAGAAATTTATGTTTTTTTATTCCATCTTTTGTCATTTTTCTTTTAAAATATTTCAAGAGTAAAGTGAAAAAACGGTGAAGCCATAAAACGTGTGTCTTTAGTCATTTATTATCTGCTAATTTATTGTTGCATATTATTATTTGTCATGTTTTGCAACTTAAAAAACATTAGGCTCAGTTCTATTATTAAAGAGCTTCTAGCAGCGAAATGTATTGCTTATTTTGTGTGTTTGTGTACCGATTCGGAGGTCGAGGGGAATGTGAGACATGATATTAGCTCCATGAATCATTGCCATCATCAAAAAGTTGTGCAGATGATGAATTGTTGTTATTTTTGTTGTTCTCTGCTGCAGATAATTCGACACGACTTCTGTGTTGCCAAGTTGGCTAAAGGGAAATTAATCGTGGGGAAATGATAGCAACACTCACACCTACACGCAGCCAAACAACTTCCTGTGTGTTTATGAATGGAGCAGGGTTGCCAAGCCTCATTGAGCTGGGTAATCGAGAAATTTACACTTTTAAAGGGAAAATTTGGAGTTCACCAATGTAATTATTTTAAACATTTATTGACCATAATTTCCATAGAACAATTTGTTGAAATTTTGTGAAATGTAAAGAAACTTGCCAATTTTACAAATTCATGCAAATTCACGTAACGAAAATGATTGCAATTAACGAGTTTTTGTAGAAGTGCTTTGAATAAATTTTGTCAATTACAGACTTGATTTAATAAACACTCGATTTATTGTAATATATTAATAATATTATAATATAATATTGTACAAAAATTTGCTGTCAATATTTTATTATTATTATTATTATTTATTCGTTAGAGACAATATACAATGTTGTTCTAACTAATTTGATGTGTACTGGCTGCTAGGACCTACGACCTCAATATTTTATTTTGCCTTGAAAGACCAGATTTTTTTTTTGTAATATTTCACTAACAAAACTTGGTTCTGCCCAGAATAGCTTATATAATAAATGCATAATTATTGTGGAAGTCGATTTTATTAGTGTTTTACGATAGAATGCTTAATAAAAGCCATTGCGACGAGTAAAATTATTAACGAGTAGCTCCAAAATCCACTGACACAACCATAAATTCAATTTTTAATATAGTTTTTACTATTTTCACAAATTGAAAATCCAAGCGAAATATTGAAAATACATTCTTTAATATTAAAGTTTTTATTTTACTATTTTTCAGAACAATGAAATGCATTTGTTATACGTATAGATTCGGGAATTTTTAATTTTCGTATGGCCACTTGAAGAATTGGCAACCCTGGCGTGGATGCCGTTCCGATTCTTCCCCTCTGAGTTGTGTTTGTTGTAAACAGAAGCAAAACTTTTTAATGAACTTTTATTGTCCTGTTCTCAGTTTCTCTGTGGATTTTTTTTAAATTGCTGCTTGTTTGTTTACAGTTTCCTTTTTTCAATAAGCAACAAATTTCTTGCGTAATATTTTTTGTTTTGTCTCTCAACACATGTGAAGTTGGAATTAAAAAAGTTTTCAATAAAATTTCTTTGTTTTTTTTGTAATGTTATCAATCTGTTGATTTTCGAAATAATATAAAAATTATAGGAAGACGACGAAGAAGAGGAAGTGGAGGAGAAGTTGGAGCAATCAGCTTCCGTTTCGTTGGCTGCTGAGTCACGTTTTGCGTCAAGTGTTTTCATAAAAGTCCTCCGTGCTCTGTTTTGTCTACAAAATGGAAAACTTGGAAAAGCTCTTAAGAAAATCGTGCAAGAAGTTTAAAATTTGTGCGTTTTAATGTTTCGCAGCCCGTTGACAGTATTTTTCGTGTCTTAAACGCTTCTTTAAGTTGCCATTAAAATGCGATGGCCAACGGATACAAGCGTGTTAATTACAGAAAATCGTGGTTAATTACAGAAAAATCCTCTAAAGAAACTACGAAAGGAAAATAAAATGAAAGCAATGAAATGTTTATCTTAAAATAACTTTTTATATTAAAGCGATTTTGTTAGCTATTCACAAGCAGGAAAAACTATTTAATGTCATCTGTTTCGTTACTCTCATTCCGTAGGTTCGAATGCTTTTTTCTCCCATGCGAGAATATGTCCAGTGTCATGACATTCACTTCATTTATTTCGCTGATGAACGATGTTGACCGTTTTTTTATCTGTTTTTGGTGTTGGTTCAGGCAAAATATAAATTGTGTTGATCTGGCAGCTTTTAGTTGTTTGTTTAGCTGTTTAATTCGATTCTGCTGTGAATAAAATGTCACCGTTAACGTTGTGATGAATAAATCATCGTTCAGTCGCTTTGTTTCAATTTTAATAATTAAAATGGATGAAGATATTTTTATCACAACATGAAAAATCAACAACAGAAACTCCGCCGTTTGAAATTGTTTCCTTATTTTGTTTTATAAAAACATACAAACTTCTCTCCATCCAATTCGATAACTGAATCGATTACGTGAAGTCAATTGATTGGAACTGATGGAAAAGAAACGTTTTAAAAGTCGTTATTTGCCGTTCACAGTTGATTACTGCATAGAAATTTTAGGCTTGAAAGAAAAACAACGATGTTAATGAGCAAAGAATTGGAAAAACCTTTAAAGAGAATTAACACTTAGGATTTATTTTTCGATATTTTTGCTTTGGCTGATAGAATAGAAGTTTAATGAAATTTTATAGAACATTTTTAAAAGCAAAAAGACATAATTTAAATTTACGTAAAAACTTTTATTTTAAGTAGCATCATGCATCATTAATGTCATGCAATTTTATGTGGAAAAGGGAAAAATAAAATGTCCATTTCACCAGCAGCTGCTACATTTTTGAAAGATCTTGGGTTTGAAGTTGTGATTTTCTAGAATTTTCAAGACGTAAAGGATGGATAATAATTGGATTTATATTGGAGCTTAATTTGGTTGCATTGAGTCTATTTAATTTTATTTCCAAGTGTGTTTGAGCTGGAAAAGTTGTTAACCTCGTATTAATCCGCAGTGGAGACGTTGCTTGAATTCTGAGGTAATTTCATCTTTCCAAAAGCAATTCTGAAATTAAATAAATTTCAGTTAATAATATAATCACACTTAATATTTTTCTCGTTATGTTATTCGAAAAATAAATACATAATTACTTAAAATTTAAAATTGCAATCGAATTAAATTTGTTTAATTTGTTGAGTTTTATTTTATTTTTAATAATGTAATAATTAATACAACAGAAAATCGTGATTTGTGATTACAGCTTCTTCGAATTACAGATGTTTGAGTATTTTTCATTGTAGTTCCATGTTTTTTTAGATAAATTAATTGAAATCGTACACTAAATAAAGGAAAGAGCTGAATAACAACAAATAAATTCAAATTGTAATCGCATTTAATTTATGTTCACTCAAAAATAGTATTTAAATGGGGAAATTGGGTCAAATTTAAGCTTAGCATTGAAATATCAATTAAAATTACATGAATTGAAAAGCTGTCTGTATTTAATTTCTTCGAAGTTTAGCAGCAATTAGATTATTTCTTTAAATCGTGGACATTTTAATTGCTTAATTCGAGCAGAACTTTTATTTGAATTTTAAAAACGAACGAAGAACGAAGCCATTTATCCTCGAAGAATCCTCAGCTAATTTCGAAATCTCTTCACAATCTTTGCCAGTCGACGTTCTTGACAGCTTCAGTGTTAAGCTAACAATAGTTGGTTGTAGAAGGGGCGTGACGAAGTGCAGAACGCGGAGTCATTTAATTGAATTGCAATTTTCTAACAATTTGTAATCTATGCTGTCAGAGAGCAATTATTTCGCTGGCGTTTCTTTAGTTTGAAATAGAAGAGAGAGGAAATCAAAGAGAATGCGAGAGAGAGAGAGAGAGAGAGAAAAAGGGAGAGTGTGAGGAAGAGGAAGAGAATCGAATTAAAGAGAATGCTTTGGACACGGCGAAGCATTCAACGCAACTTAACTGCAGAAAAGTCTTTAGTTACAAATTAAATTATGTGAAAAAGCGCAAGTTGTGAGTGCTTGGAAATGTTCAACTAACGTGATAGAGTGGCAACTCTTAAATCAAGTGAAGGAAGTGGAAGAGGAGAAGAAGCGGCAGAAGGTGAAGAAGTAAATGATGATGATAAAGTTAATTTTTTTTTAAATTGAAAGTGGAGTTAATAACAAAATTTTGTGTTTTTGACAATTAATTTAACAATTTTAATTTATAATTTATTTTATACTCGGAAGCTTCACTGTCGCCTTTTCAGTCTTTTCACTTACTTAAATTGCTGAAGTTTTTTGGTGAAACGCGTCTTTACTGTGAAATTTTCAATTGGTTTTTAGGGCATTGTTTTATATTTTCCATAAAAATCTCAAAATTCAAAACCTCCAATTAAAAAGTCCCCCAAAAAATCGCATATACAGAAGCAATTAAAAAATCCCAGGGATAACTAAAAAGTCCCCCAAAAAATCGCATATACAGAAGCAATTAAAAAATCCCAGGGATAACTAAAAACACCCCCAAAAAATCGCATATACAGAAGAAATTAAAAAATCCCAGGGATAACTAAAAAGTCCCCCAAAAAATCGCATATACAGAAGCAATTAAAAAATCCCAGGGATAACTAATAATGAACATTTCGTTAAAATCGCATGAAAGTGGCAACTCAGTCGCAGAACAAAAAAATTGGATTCTCTTGCATCCAAAAAAAAATTTAACTTACATTTGTTTCTTTTATTAATTAAAACATCAAATAAAATGAGAAAATATAGGCAACCAATTGAGAGAAAAGCCGAACTTTATCGCATTCACTGAGTTTTCCTTATCTTTTTTCAGCAAACTTTTAACTATTTCAAATAAACTGATTTTCAGTGTTATGAAGCTTTGAAGTAAAGTAAAAAGTGTGTGTTTCCGATTTCGTTTACGCTTCCGCTTGCTTTCCACTCTACATTCTCCTCATTCAATTTGCATAACAGTTTTCTGTTGGAACGAATGAAGTTGGCGCCGTTCGAAGGGGAACTTTGAAGCGCTCTTTACGTCGCCTTCTGAAGAAGTGCTTTGAAGTGCTTCATTTATGCTCTTCACGTAATTAGTTTAATAACTAAAATCCTGTTTGCTTTTGTTGTTGTTATGCTTTTGTAGAATTAATTTAATTTATGGAATTAAAAAGTATTGAAAATTTGACTACAACAAAACTCATGCATTGCAAGTGAACGCAATGCTGAATTAAAGACACACTGTGAATTGCGTTTGTTGTGAATTTATAAGAAAACGAAGTGCAGAGAAACGAAATCAGACGGCAGCAACGAAATGAATACGCATTCGATAAAGGACGCCATCGACAATTAGTAACAACGGAGCGCTTCGCTCCAATTGGAAAACTCAATTCGATGCAATTCGCATTAGAATTTAAATAAAAACAAAAAACGGTTTGTCGTTCAGTGGTGCTCTTTTAGTACATTTTAAGTGGGACATCTTTAGAGTGAATACACAAATCAACGACGTAGTAGACGATAACGATTCATTGTGAATACGTTCGTTGTATTCATGCGATCATATTTTGTAGAAATACGTATCAAAAGAAGTAAAAAGGAACCGGAAATGAAAATCCTTCTCCTTATAATAAAATAAAAAACATAAACAGAGATTCAACGAAGAATTAAATGCCATTTTAATATGATTTTTAATATCCGCTGCAACTCATGCAACTCATTTGAAAACATGACATTTTAACATCATTTCGTTTATCAACACTTCTTTTTTTCATATTGCACATATTCAATTTACAGCGTCGTCATCACGACATTCAGAAACGCCAAACACAATCATCATCATCATGAGCAACGGAACCATGCAAAACTGAGGAATGTGAAAGTTTAATAATAGATTCACAAAGAATGTTTTAGAAGCTATTTATTTGTTGTCAAATATTTACGAAAATCTGAGGATGAAAGCAAACAATATTTATTCCACAAAGGATAACATAAAAGGATGCAAAACTGCTATAAAAGAATTTACGACATTTCAAAAAAAAAGGCGTCTGCAGGCCGCTTTTTGCGATAACACAAACGCCGTTGTACAGAAATAAAATCAGTAATAATATAAATCATTGAAGTTATGACGGAAAAACGCCGTTCAATTGTTTTCTAAACCTCGCTGAACGACTATAAAAATATAAGGCAATAAAATATGAAATAAATAAAAATGATAAAATAAAAATTCTAATAAAATAAAATAAAAAAAAGCGAATATTTCTTCACGCTAAATAAATTTAATGCTGCTATAAAAGATAACAGTTCTTAAATCAATGGTGTAAATTGGATAATAAATGCAAAAAATAAATAAAAAAATTAATAATAAATATAAATAAAATATAGTAAAAGACGGATAATAAATTTAAAACTAAAAACTGCAGCAGCATGAATAAAGATTGAAAATAAAATCAATAAAAGAGAAAGTAACGAGGAAATATAATAAAGTATAAGATATTATTAAAGTCGTTTTTTGAAAAAGGAAGTTAAAGGAATAAAGAAAAGCGGAAGAAGAGCTAAAAAGGCCAAAGACAAAAAAGAAGAAATTAATAATAAAACATTTTCTGGAGATCTTTAATACAAATCTTAAAGCATTACTGCATATTACAAGTGTAAACCGCCTTAAACCACATCCCTCACGCCGTTGCTTCGACTGCTTATTATCCTTAAACGCATGATTTAAAGCTCTTGGAAGTCGATTAACACTTAACCACACAAATCAGGTGCAGCCACACGCACAACAAAAACCATCAACAAAATGGAGTGTGTAATGGAGCTGATGTTAATGATTTTTTTTGCAGAAGGTTCGAGTTGAATGACCTTAACGAAAACCAAACTTATGTCGTTCCGTCGCTTTGTTTTACAACTTTTCAAGATGCTGCACGAGGTTTTCGAGTGTTGCTTCAGTTTCGTACTTTTTCCCAGCGGAAGCTGTTTGGGCACCAAGGAGTTTGAAGGTAGCAGAGGACGCCGAGTGAGAGGGAGGTTCGGGTTGAGTAGAGGTTAATGCGAAGCTGTTACGCAGTTTGATGGTTTCTAAAGCGTCAACAACACCAACAGCAGCATCACAATCAACGTCGCACTGAATGTCATATTCAAGATTATTTCAACACGTTGTTGGCTATTGATTCAAGGATAACACAGAGTAGTTGGGCGAGGGGAATGTGTGTGTGTGTGCTGTTTGGGTGCTTCATTGATGCGTAACTTGCGATGTGTGCTTCCAGCGGCGCTTTCATCGTCAGAGTTGATTAACTAAACTACGGATTGGCTTAAACATTTACATATAAATACATGTGTGTGTGGAATTTACTCCAAGGACTTTCCTCAAGTTTATATTGTCCTTATTTTCATTTATGTTAAATTTTCGAAGATTTGTAAAAGCCGGCAATTCAATTTTATTCAAATTTCCATTCAGGTAATTTTATAAAAACTCTTTTCACTCTTTCGAAGAGCACATAAATTCACTCATAAATTCCATAAAATCCTAGCAAAATCCTAACTGTTGAAAAGGTCTTTCGAAGTCATTGTCACAAAGGTCATTGATTGCATCTCCACGGCGAACAGAGAAAAAAAGAAGTTATTTTGATTGCAGCTACTTTGAGTGTCCATCGTGTAAACGACGCAATTCGTGGCTGAGAGCGAAGAACGACGGCGAGTGCGATGGAAATAAAACCATTCGACGGGGGAAAAAAAGCAACCGTCGTAAAGTTGGCAACTCTTCACGGCGAACTGCGGACGATGTGCAGTAAAGTAACTGTATTTTGTTCGCAGCGTCGCATTGCGATGCGATAGATTCTGACACTTAAATGAAAAACTTTGGAAACGTGACGCTTTTTATAGTTCGAAATGAAGTCAGTTCATGAAAGTGTCTGGTGGTCCAACGACCAATGCGCCCCTCACCGCTCTCAAAGCCCTCTTCAAGCATCTTTTCGACATTAGAAGTGTCCGACTGTCAACAGAATAAAAGAAAAACCGTTTCAAATTCTCTCAGTTTCTTTTTTTTTTTGGTTTTTCATGATGTCAATATTTGTTAGAATTGAAAAACATTTTTGGATTTTTTTCGTAATATTTTAAAGACTGAAGAAGGTCAGCGACGGTCCATTGAACAAAATCACAGCAAAATATTGATGCTTTTTTCAATTTCGATAATAAATCAAGTCTCAGAAACAGCTGCTCACTGCTGATTTTTTTCGTAACGCCAAAAAGATTGCGGAAAACGATATTTGAAAGAGTCGAAAAAGCAACGAACAAAACAGCAACAACAGAAAAACTATCGGCTTTTACCATGATTTGTTGGCTGAAGCAACTTTAATTAAATCTAAATAATGGTTAAATAAAAAAATATTCTGTTGAAGGCGATGCAATTTTTGTTGCACAGTCTTTTTATAGAAAATTTATTGATTGTTTTATTATTCAAGTGAATGATTTTATTCATGGAATGTTTACATTGTATTAATTTTGTCTCAATAACAATTATATTGCATCTTTTTATAGTAGGGAACAAACGAAGGACGATTTTCTAATATAGAAATATAAAATAAAAGCTTTTTTAACTTAAGTTCATATTCAAAAGTCGTATTTAAAAAACTCCCAGCGTCGATTTCTTCCCTCTGTGCATCTTTTTATCAATTTTTTTTATCAATTTTTTCCAAGTTGCTCCAATTGTGGGAATTTTTCTGGCGAAACGGAAAATTATTCTAATTTTTTGGGGCATTTTATCGTACTTATCGCTTACATTAGCAGCATTTTTTAATGATCTAAGGAAATTTTGCTATCCATTAGTTTATAGTTTTTTAAAAAGCGAAAGATTTAATGAAAAATTGTTAAATATAGTAAATTTTATTTTATGAATTGTAACAAACATAATGGTTTATATCAAAAACACACAAAATAGGTTTTTATCACTATAAAAATGCATGGAAACTTGGATAAAACCTGATAAACTCACCAGTTCCTTAAATAAACAAGTTATGAAATAAGTATGAACCAGGAAGACAGTTTATTTAATTTTTCCTTGTAATACTTAATTAAATAACTGAAATTATAGTTTTAATTTATATCTTTAAATCCTAAAATATTCCTGATTAAATTCATTTCCTATTTAATAATATTATTCTATATATCTATTTTCAACTATAGTAATTGAATAATGTATAAAATAACACGCAAAAGTTTGCGAAATAAGATTAAAATTCTGCTAATTTGTCTGAAAAATCCCAATAATTGAAAAAATCACATGGCAACTCAGACAAACGTATTCGCTGTCTCAGTTTAATGGTATTATTTGCACTCGCTGCGTTCATTCAAATATCATAATTAGAGAAATCTCATACTCTCATCTCTCATCTCATCTTGATGAATTAAGAATGGAATTGCTAGAATAATTAGAATCTTCGCACGCATTAAAAATGTAATGGTTTTCGTTGATAATTCATGCATTCATTACTGAAAAAAGTCTGCTCATTTCGAAACGACACACAAACTTTCTTGCTGTTTGTTTCTTTCTGCAGTCTCTTATCTCATGATACATGTTTCTCGCATGATACACGCTCGATGCTATTTACATTTGCGATTTATTGTACGTAGCTGGAAGCTGAGACGAAGCTGTCAGTGATGCCACTTGAATACATTTCTATTAGCTGTTTCAACCAAACTTTATGAAAGGGGAAAAATTTTCGTTTAAGCACACAGAAAGAATTTTTCTGTTTTCTTTAGCACACTATAAAAGTGCGATTTGAAGTGTAGATCATGAGGTGTATTTAATTTTATTCGCTAAATAAAATTGTAAACACTTCCTGTGATTTGTTTATACACAAAATTTTCCTAGAAACTTTAATGGCTATTATTCCAATGTGGTTTATTTTTTTATTTTATATAGTGTGTTCGTGTTTCTGATTGTAGCAACAACATTGAAATTTTCCTTTGCTGCAAATGGCGAAATGTTTTCAAGGTTTTCGGGAAAAGAACCGTTGGCTGTGTTTACATGCTTAGAACACTCGCGTACGCACATAAATGAAATTAGCTAATTAAAGGGTTGCGTTGTCATTGAATGCAGATGTTTCGTTGCATAGGAAGAAGACGCAGATGAGGAACGAAAATCGTAGCGTAATTTAAAGGGAAACAGCAGTATGCAACAACAACAGCAACAACAACAAAGCCTTAAATATGTTGCATTAATATCTCAATGACGCAGAAGACAGTCGACAAGAACATTTTCAGCGTCGTGCAGACGATGTAAAGTTACAAGAAAGAAAAAACAAAAACAACAGCAAATAATAAAACAAATAATAGATATATCATTATTAATAAAAGAGAAAAAAAAATGTGAAAAACATTAAACGAATAGAAATAAAAACATTAGAATATGTTTTGCTCCAGTTTGGTATAAAATTCGGATTGTTTTGTGTTTATAATCTCCTTTTTGTTGACAATGTGCTTTAAGAACTTCGCCGCAAACAACTGACGATGTCATTCCAATTGGAACGCAGAAAGAAACGAATGCTTCATCGAAGCTTTCACGGGAGAATCAAATCAACGAGTAAAAATTTTGAATATTAAAAAATTAATAACAAAAATAACGAAATTTAACAAGAAAAACGATAGAAAATGTGTAGAATTCTAAAAATTTGCTAGATAAAAGAATAAAATAAAGCAACAGTAAAGTAAAAGTTTAAAGAATTAAATAAAAACAAATTAAATCATATTTTAAAAATAAGTCATTCATATGAAATGATTAAAAAAGTATTTAAACGCGATTGTAAATTAAATAGAATTCTGGAAACAATTTAGTTTCTCTACTTGAATGTGATTTGGTTGTAAATCGGTCAAGGGACACGCCCATTCCAGGGACACGTTATGAGGGAATCTGCTCGCCTCCTCCAGCAGCAGCTCCACAGCATTCGTTTTTCAGAGTTCATCAGCTTCGGTGTGGTTGGCGTCGTCGTCTCCGTTGTGCTTCACACGCTGCTGCGGCTTCCGGCTGTCAGCTGCGAGGTTTTCACGCTCGGCTACTTAACGGGATCGCAGCGACGAGTAGGCGACTTGGACTACCAACGTCCGGGTGAGTCCATCGAAGGCATTCCATTTCGAACGTCTTTGCATTACGCTTCAGATCATTTCACGCTTTTTTTAGGCATCACCATTTCGGGCGCCATTTCTTATGCGATCGCCCAAATAAACGGCGGCGAATTCCAACGTTTGGGGCACTCGCTGGAATTCCTCGTGGCCGAAACGTTCGGCGATGAAGTGTCGAGCATTCGGCAGACGGCGTCGCTCTGGACACAAGAAGTCGCAGCTTACATCGGCCCGCAGGAAACGTGCGTTCACGAGGGACGCATGGCGGCGGCTTTCAATTTGCCGATGATTTCCTATGTATGCTCGTCTTTCTTATCTTTTTAATTATTTTGCTTCGTAGATGATAAGTAATTTCATTATAAAAATGTTTTCTGCTCCTCTTCGTCCTCACTCTGAAGTACTGCGCTCACCGGGACACCTCCAACAAACAGGACTTCCCGACGTTTGCACGAACGCGCCCGCCAGACACTCAGATCTCCAAATCCGTGGTGTCGCTGTTGTTGGCCTTTAATTGGACTCAGGTAAGTTTTCTATTAGAAGAGGAGAAAAGGAGGCAATCGCAAAAGATTTACGGTTTTGTGAGTTTAACGTCCTCAACAGGTCACAAAATTTCGTCTTAATTCCATGTCTTTACAACCAATTTGCTAACCTCAGCAGAACAAAGCTGTAATTTTAATGTCTCCATTCATCTTCGTTTGATTTCCGTTCTTCCCCTTCGCATTCGTATTTCCGCGTAATGTGCAGCTTTCTCACTTTCTGCATTCCCTGCAGGTGTCCTTCCTGTACCTCGACGACCCGAACAGTTTGTATCAACCGGTGGCCGACACCATCCTCAACATCCTGCAACAGGCCGGCGTCAACGTTCGCGACACGCGGACCTGGAGCACGATTTATCATCACGGCTTCAAGGCGAATCCCTTCGATGACTTGGTAGAGCGCACCTACTCGAATACTCGCAGTAAGTTTCGTTGTCAGCAGCTTAAGAACACATTCCCCGCCATCCCCTTTCTAACCAGACTAAATCCTTCCGGCCCAACCCAAATACACGGTTGGCTGTGTAGCGAAATTTTACGACGCGTCTCAAGATTCGAATAATTTGAGTGAAGCATTTTCCTTGAGTACGGTTCTGTTAGAAACGAGCAGTACACGGAGCTATCCGCCTTCTGCTACGAGCATAAATTGTAAAGAGTACGAGTGTAATTGTAATTCATGGCTCAAAAGAATATTGTAATATATTTAAAAATTTCTTTGGTTCATATTCATTATTCTTAAACATGAAAAAGGTTTTTTGGCACTGCTCTATAGTGATATAATTTCAAAAAACCACAAACGTCCAGAAGACGAGGAAATATTTCCGATGTCTGAGAAAAAATTCTTAATGTTTTCGAGCCGAACCGAGGTCAAATGAAACTTATTTTTACTGGATTTATTTATTATTTATTTTAATTCATTTATAATGAATTATTTTATTTAATTCATTTAAGACAATTACAATTCAATTACAATTTCAATTACTTATTAGTTTACTTTTGAATAAATAAGTTTAATATTTAAATTAATAATTTTATTTACTTATAAAATTATATAATTATAATAATTTTAAACATAAAATAAAACTATAATTGTTAAAAAAACAATTAGTACTAATATTAGTATTAGTAAATATCCGTGGAACTCTTCATGTGAGCCGTTGGAAATGTTTTTGAGGAGCTTTTAAGGTGTGTTAGTGTTTCCGACCCGACTTGAATCCGAACAAATAAATTGCCATATCGGTTGCATTAAGATGAAAAAATATATTAGAAACATTAAAGATTATTTTATAGTAATATTGCTATATTTATATAAAATTTTATGTTATTCTTAATACGAAGATACTTTATATGTATGTATTGTTATTCATTATTCATATTCAATAGTGTTCATTATTATTATTATTATGATTAATGAGTAACATAATATACATATATAAGAAATATAAAAAGAAACCTATTAAAAACATATATAAAAAAAATTATTTGCTAATTAAATGAAATTTTGAACACTGCAGAATGATAATCTAAACTTTTTAGATTCCAAAGAAATGAATCGGATGCGGAAAAGCCAACCATGACGTTTCCAAGGAAATATTTCAGCGAATTATTTCTGAATATAAACTTTATATTATAAAGTATAATATTTCCGATTTCTCTAAAATTAATATAAATTTATTTGCAATTCCCTTCTTAAATACCTTCTAAAACTTAAAACTACTTGTAAATGCATTTATTATGTGGGCTGAAATCCCGGCGGTACTGCAATACCGGGCCAACCCGTGACAGATGTGGAGCAAGCCCCAATCCGTCGAATTCCAAAAATCAGTTTAACATTTGTGCTCCGAAGGAGCGGCAGATGCTAAGAAAAATCTGTTATTACTAAATTCACAAACGCGAAAGCCAGCATTAGTCCAAAGATTAGTACAGACCAAATGTGAATTATACGATTTCAATTGCAAGATTTGAGCAAATGAAAATAAGTAGAAGCAAAGAAGCTATTTTTGGTAGAACTAAATTAAAAAACTAAATTAAAAATGTAAGAAAAATTAATACTAGAGGTATCGAAGGCGAAGACGTATATGTACGTATATAATCTATAGATTCATAAAAATTTGCCAGTTTCAAAATAAGCTAAATATGAATAATGGAGTCAATTGTTTTAAGAAAGAAAGTGAAGTGCGTCATTACGAACATCACTAAAGACTTCGGTACGATTTTTATTCTTGATTTACAGATGATTTCTTCAGACTGCCTTAGGAAAAGATCCTTTAGGGACAATGCTTTACGACCACATTCACTATTAATGTTCGGCTTGCTTTACTCCCACAACAAATCTCCGTTATTAAGGTTATAATCGTGATTACGACTACTATTGTTATTATTATTATTAGGCTGCTTCCTTCGTCTGATAATTCATTGTTCAAAGATAAACACTCTACAGTCGACCAAGCGAATCCAAAGAAGCTGACACTATTCATGAAAATCGTCTACTGTTCTTTCTATATTATTATATATTTTCGTAACTTTATTTTTCCTTTAATAAATACTTGTTTTATTTTCTCAGTCGCTCGTTTTCTTCAGTCTTTCTCTCTTCCTCATTCGCAGTTTATCTTATACTTGGTCATTATTATGAGCACGTTGGTCTTATGGTAAGTCTACGACGAAAGGGTCTGTTGGCCAAAGGAGAGTACTTCGTCGTTGGAATAGATATCGAACAATACGATCCATCATCGCCGGACAAATATCTACGCGGTTTATTGCTGGAGCGTGTCGACAGCGATGCTGAAGCAGCTTTTCAATCGTATCTGGGAATATTTCCCTCCGCTCCTGTGCGATTTGAGCAGTTCGCCAGACAAGTAAGTGGTTGAAGAAGAAGATAAGTTATGGGAGAGATCCCTAGAGTGGGTTGCGTGGCTGTTGTGTCGCTGGATTCGTTTTGTGGGCGGGGGAGCTGCGAGTGCATGAATGACAGGATTCCAGCTTAAGTACACACTTACATTTGAAATCTGGAATCAATTCAGAACGGAGAGAGATTCGTTGTTAACTTAATCTTTTCATCTTCTCATCATTCATATTTTCGCGAGCTTTTTTATCATCACTTAAACGGTTGTGACTTCAAAGACTTATGAGGTTTTTATGAGAGATATATGTGAGAAAGAAAGAGAGAGAATGTGAGGTGGAGAAAATGAAAGAAAGAATTACTAAAATTGAATGAATTTTATTTAAACTGAATTCCAATATCTGTATGAAGTTTTTATAATTCGTTCAAGGTTAACAAATACATGGAGTTGCCACCTTTCAGTTTCCCCAATCCTCTTGGCTATTTTGGAGGCTCCAAACAGGTGAGTGGCACAGGAATCATTTGAAAAATTCATATTCAAAAATAACAGTTGATGGGATTTATGAGAACTTTTGCTGTTCCTGTTGAACAACTCTGTTTCTGTTTCTTGTAGAAGAAATACTTCAATGATTCCTATTGGCAAAATGTTAAATTTCTGTTAACTTTTAAGTAGATAAATAATAGATTTAAGTCTGTAAACAGAACCATTTGCCAAGTGCGAAAGTGTTAAGCGCGTCTTATGGAAACCGGCGAAAAGTGATTAAATTAAATTAATTTCCTAAATAGCGAAATTTTACTTGTTTTCGCAGTCTTTCTTTTGTTTATATTTTCTGTTAAAGTAATGAACTGTTAATTTTCTTTGGCTTTAAACATTTCTTTTACGCGAAGATAAGTGCAGAGGCTGCTTATTTATACGATGCTGTGCATTTGTATGCAAAGGCTTTAATCAAAGTACTAAAAACTGGAGGTGCACCGAGGAATGGTACAGCAATTATTGCCGCTATAAAAGGATCAAAGTATTTGAGTGCGATGGGGTAAGCAATGGGATAAAAACTGCAACCAAAAACTGCAACAAATCTTCATTTCTCCTTTCAACTTTTTTTGCCGTTTAGATATCATGTGTACATGGATGAAAACGGCGACGCTGCCGGAAACTATACAGTATTAGCGCGGGGCGTGGCGCGCAACCACAGAAATAGAACGGTTTTCGGTCTCGTGCCTGTGGGTACCTTCAGTCAACCGCAAAGTGATAAACTCCCTGTGAGTCAAACACGTTAATAAAACAATTAATAACCACATTCGGTTTTCTACACCAAAGGTTTTCCTTTATTTTGCTAATTTCTAATTAAAAATTAATCTTTATTAATTTTGACCATTTTGGCAGATCGTATAGGTATTTCGAAACCTACCAAAATGGTCAAAACTTGTGATTATCGATCTAGTCAGCCTATAGGCAATAAGCAAAACAACAACTTAATAAATAGATCGCTTTAGGATTCACTTCAATTAATCTTTAGGCTTTTAATTCAAAGTTAAAATTAAGTTTTTAAAGGAACTACAAATATATTTTATTCTATATCTCTTTATGCTTGTTTCTATTTCTCGAAGCTGATTTTTTGGTTACATTTCATAGGAGATATTTTTAATGAATTTACTTTGATGTCAACATAAAATTTAAGTAAATTTGTCTACTGCAATTAAAATTATTCTATTTATTAAAATATTTGATTTTTAATTTATTGCTGCGGTGCTGCTTTGTTACCGTTAATTACTGTTTTGTAACTGCAAAAGAATTTTTATCAGGTGAGGTTAAAATGAATTAATTAAATCAAGTATTTTAAGGAAAAGCAACAAAAATGTTCACAAATGAATATTTTTGAAAATATTACCTTTAATTAATATTTAACAATTTATAATTGCGTCAAAGAGACACGCATTTTAATGGCATTTCCATTGAACTTAAAGGATCTCAATTTATATGGTCGTGTGCAGTGGGTTGGAGCCGGCGGTCCTCCTGCAGCTGAGCCAAAATGCGGATTCGCTGGCGAAAAATGCATCAGTAAGTAAAACATATTTTAAAAAATCCTGGGAGAAAGCAAGCATTAAACTTTCATTATTTCTGTATCTTTTCACAGGTTACACTGGCGAGATAACTGCAGGAGTTGCTGGTAGCGCGCTGCTGTTGTTGGGCATAATTTCCTTGGTACTGTATCGCAATTGGCGCTACGAACAGGAACTCGACAGCTTGCTATGGAAAATAGACTTTCGCGAGGTGCAGATGCACGAGAACGAAAAGGAAGCTGCTAGTCAAAAGCAAACCAGGGTAAGAGCAAGAGGAGAAAAACAGAAAATGTTTAAGAATGTCATTGATTTATTCAGCCTTTAAATCACCCCATATTCATCAATTTTATTGCATTTCGTTTACTGTGTATGCATAAAATTTCTGTACGAGATTGTTGAAAATATATTATGTGGCAACACATGACTTGGTTGGAGGTTAAATAATTTCAATTAAATTTGTACTTAATTACAAAACTGGTTTAAATCATCATTACCGTTAAGAAGTTTTTCGAGTTTTTCTGGACCTACTTGGTTTGCTCCTACATTGCGTTTTATATTCATTTGAAGAAATGTAAACAAATAGTATTTTCACGTCGTCAGAAGTCATTCTTTAACTACGTCATTGTAAACGGGAACCGGTTGATTCTATCCACGACCTAGAAAAACTCTTGATAAAAAATTAAGATTTCACATCCATATTGATCGCATATCTAATTGAGCGCACAGCACCTTGGGATTTATAAAGAGATGGTCCAAGGAGTTCAGCGACGCTTATATCACAAAGCAACTATACATCTCGCTTGTTACGCAAACGTTGGAATATGATTCTCCTGTCTGGAGCGGGAAATATAGCTGTCACTTTTGCTGAGATTAAATCAGTCTAAAAGCAATTCTTGTTTTTGTTGTTTGATTGCAGTTTGACTATCAGTTAAGATTGCTATCCAGTTTGCATAGGCGGGTGGATACCCTTGCAATTAAGTGCGTCTCTAATTGCTACATGTGATGTATTGTCGAAGGCCCCTTCTATGTCTAAAAAGGCACAGAGGGCAGTCCTCTTTCATTCCAAGGAGCTCTTAACTTCTTCCGTAAGCTGGTACAGTGCAGTTTCTCTTGATTTACATGCTTTGTATGCATGATGACGCGGATGCAGCATGAGCTTATTTCCTTCATAGTTCCTTAGAAAATTGTCGACTAACTTTTCTAGGGTCTTTAGTAGAAACGACGTCAAACAGATTGGACGGAAGGATTTCGGGAGAAATGGATCTTTGTTCCTCCTGTTGGTTAAAAACACAACCTTTGCTTGCCTGAATGCTGTTGATATGTGACCCAAATCTAGGCTTATTTTCAGTATTACCAACATTTTCGGTATTATTCCGTTCCCGCCTTTTGTAAGAGTATAGGGTATATGTGTTGCCAGTTCTCAGCCTCCTCTTGCTCCTCAGTAACCGATTTCGGAAACTGAGTTTTTAGTAGCAGTTCTGCCTTTTCCTCGTCGCTTTCGGTAAAATCTCCCGACTCTTTTTAAGGAGATGCGGATATACTTGCACCCTTTGATAAGACTTTGTAAAGTCTAGAGGCCACAGATCAGATGTTCCTTTATTATTTCAAAGAAACTCTTCCGTTTTGCCACTTTAATTTCTTTGTTATAATTAATTAGAGTCGCAGTATGTTGTGTCCATTCCGCGGTATTTTTATCTCGGTTAAACAGCCTACGAACCTCTCTTCTTAGCCTTGTTCGTATCGAGTTCCACCAAGGCACTTCCCTCGCCAGGCTGATTTCCCAAATGGGACAGCTAGAATCATATGAGTTAGTAATGGCCTGCTGAAACTCTACAAACGCTGTTTCAAGTTCCGATCTCGGTTTGAGTCTCTTATTGAGCTCAAGGCGAGACATGTTGACGCTCAATTCGTCTTTATACATTTCAAAATCGGTTGGTCTGGGATTACGGATCACTCACCTCTTGACCGACAAGCTTTTGACCTCGAACCTTATTATCCTATGATCGAAGAGCGAAGATTCATTGGGTACCGCCCAGTTTTGTACCAGTCCTTCCGTCAGTTTGTTGCCTAACGTAATGCCGAGTACTCCCTGCCTTGTTATAGTAACTAATGTTGGTGTGTTTCCCAAATTATGAATAACTAAATTTTCTATTAAAATGCATTCTACCACGCCATCAACCCTTGCATTGTTGTTAGTGCTTCCCCATGCTTCGTTGTGCGCATTACTGTCACTTCCTAGTAGCAATGGTATCTTCCTGCGACGACAGTGTTCCACCAGTCTGAACTCGGTGTCGGTAGGTGCTGTGGCTCATCCCCTGGTAGATAACTTGAAGCGATAACGACATCTTTTACTCCTCTGCCAGAATTTACCGGCAGCTATATCGCTACCACGTCCCAGGTTAGGAATTCTGAAAGACATACATAATTAATATTTTTCCTCAGCAGTATTCCCGTACTTCGTTGCGATTTTCGTATATTACCGGCGTATCGTTACTTGGAAGTCCCAATATCTTCCCTTTATAATCCCAAGGCTCCTGTAGTAACACCATTAAAAAATATACAAAAGTTTGAAATTTATTGGTTTGATAGAATGCAAACTGATCTTTGCAACTATTATAATAAAGGCCAATTTCATAATGTGCTTTATATCGCAATTTATGGTAACGATATTTTCATATTTACAAGTGATAAAAACTTTAACAAACTGAAAGAAAACTTAGTAAAGCATTTTTAAATGGTGGACATCGTTGAGACATAGAGATTATAATACTATCTATTATTATCTCTATGGTTGAGGCTAACTATGTCCTTGAAATAATAAGAGACCGCGAAAACGGGAATTTGTGGATCGATCAGGATAGACTTATCAGCGATTTATTAGAGAATTGTCTCTTATCCACCATTTTCAATTGTAATTGATAAAAGAACTACTAAAATTCAGATTTTCTAATTGTAATAGAGCATAGAATTGAAGTAGGTATTTTGTCTTTTTATTATGTTTACGTTTAAATATCATAAATGAAAAATACATTTTTTATTTAATTGAAAATTTCTCGTAGAAGTAAAGTTTACAACAGATTCCATAAAACCCACAAAGAGCTCAACGCAGTTTTTGTTCCATGCTGCCTACTTTTTGCATAGGTTCAAGTGTTTGACATTCGCTTTTGCCTTCGTCTTCTTCTCTTTCAATGAGACCATTTTAAGCAGTTAAATGCACGCCGGAAGGCATGTTTCTGATGTGAACTGGTTGTCGCATCCGCAGCGTCCTTTTAACGATGTTGGGCCAACTTAAATACAGTTGCTTTGTGCTCGGACGATTCTTTATGGGTTTTTTCCATTTCCTTCCTTGCAGTCAACACATCCGCTGATCCGTACGAGCCAGGTTAGTCTCAGCTCGAACCCCGATGCAGATTTCCGCTACACGACCATCTTCACACCGATTGGACTCTACAAGGGTCAGTTGTATGCCATCAAGAAAGTGCGGAAAAAATGCATCGACATCACACGCGAGATGAAAATGGAACTGAAGCTGGTGAGAAAAAGCAGAAAAAGATGATGCAGTTGAATGGACAAATATTTAAATTTCTCTCTCCTTTCATCTTCTTTTTATTAGCTTCGTGATGCGCGACATGACAACATCTGCGCTTTCATCGGCGCCTGCACGGATCCACCAAACATCTGCATCGTCACTGAGTACTGCACCCGCGGCAGTCTGAAGGTGAGCCTTCGCTTTTACTTTTGTTATTCACACGTCTAACCTTCGCTTCTGCTTCACAGGACATTCTGGAGAACGAGGACGTCAAACTGGACAACATGTTCATTGCATCAATTGTTGCCGACATCATCCGTGTATGAAAATCGCGCTCTTTTTACTTGTCCACCTACTCACCTCTTTCAAATGGCTGTTAATGATAGTTCCCTTTTCTCCATAGGGTGTCATCTACTTGCACGAGTCGCCGATACGCTTCCATGGCTCCCTCTGCACCTCGAACTGCCTCATCGACTCTCGCTGGGTGGTCAAGCTGACGGACTTCGGCCTGTTCGCCTTCAAGAAAGGCATCGAGGACAACTCGACAGACGTGCTCAGCATGGCGACCAAGTGCACAAGTAAGTTTTCAAATCACAGCAGAGCAGACACACGAAGGGACATACAGCAGGAAATTTAACCGATAGTAAAATTCTTCAAAACAAAACCTTCCCTGATTTATACTATACTAGTAGTCCTGTGCTGGTCAAACATTCGACCAATAACAGCATTGATCAGTGCCTTCGAATTTTGCCTCCCTCTCTCTCTCTCTCCCTCTCTCTCTCTCTCTCTCTCTATCTCTGTCAACAGTCCAAAAACAAAAATGTTAAAGAGATGTTCTCACTTTTATTTCAATAACAACAAAATTCTGTTCCTCACCTCTCTCACATTTGAATGTATTAAAGAATGAAACGAAATGCATCCTCCTCTGTACAAATGGGATGAAGTAAGAATTGGTCGAGGAGATAAACGCTAATTTCATTATGAAAAAACAGGTGTATTTCTTTAATTTTCTAGCACAGCATTATAGCAGGGAAATACCTACAAATTGATGTATCATTCATTATAATTGAATAAGAGTAACACTCTCAAAAAGGGAAAACGTTTTGTTGACGTATTTATAATATGTTGACTCTTTCGCTCTCTTGTTCTAGAACTGCTGTACCGCGCTCCTGAGCTGCTGCGCCAAGGTCCGCATTCGCTTGTCCTGGGCACGCAGAGGGGCGACTCGTATTCCTTCGGCATCGTTCTTTATGAAATACACACACGGCGCGGTCCCTTCGGCGAAACCGGACTCACACCAATGCAGTGTCTGCACAAAGTTCTCAAAGTGCAGGACAATCTTCACCCCTTCAGGCCGTCGCTGCAGCCGCTGGAGACGTCTTTCGACTGCGTGCGCGAAATCTTGCGCGAATGTTGGGCCGAGCCGCCGGACGAACGGCCCGACTTCAAGATGATACGCGCCAAGCTGCGCCCCCTGCGCAAAGGCATGAAGCCGAACATCTTCGACAACATGATGGCGATGATGGAGAAGTACGCCAACAACTTGGAGGCGTTGGTCGACGAACGCACCGATCAGTTGCAGGAGGAGAAGAAGAAGACCGACGCGCTGCTCCTCGAGATGCTGCCACGACCCGTAGCTGAGCAGCTGAAGAAGGGCCACAAGGTGGACCCTGAGAGCTACGAGCAGGTCTCCATTTACTTCAGCGACATCGTGGGCTTCACGGCGATGTCAGCGGAAAGCACGCCGCTGCAGGTGGTCGACTTCCTGAACGACCTCTACACGTGCTTCG
The DNA here is from genome assembly GCA_937620795.1 of Thecophora atra. NCBI lineage: Eukaryota > Metazoa > Arthropoda > Insecta > Diptera > Conopidae > Thecophora > Thecophora atra. Next base: position 66,180,726 of record OW569397.1, on the reverse strand, counting down.
ACTCCATCATCGGGCACTACGACGTCTACAAAGTGGAAACCATAGGCGACGCATACATGGTGGTGAGTTCGCGGAGCAGAGTGATTCTGTAGTGTCTGAAGTGGTTGAGTTGCAGGTTTCCGGGCTGCCCATACGCAACGGTGACCTGCACGCGGCCGAAATCGCATCGATGTCGCTGCACCTCTTAGGCGCCATTGAAGAGTTCAAGATACGGCATCGGCCCCACAACAAGTTGCTGCTGCGCATCGGCATACACACGGGCCCCGTGTGCGCCGGCGTTGTGGGCCTCAAGATGCCGCGCTACTGCCTCTTCGGCGACACCGTCAACACCGCGTCGCGCATGGAGTCCAGCGGGCTGCCGCTGAAGATACACTGCAGTCGCAAGTGCAAAGAGTTGCTCGAGAAGCTGGGCGGTTACCATTACCAGGTGAGCGGGGAAAAGGCAGCCAATGTGTTTTTAATATGGATCTAAAACCGTTTTCTGCATGTTGAAGGAGCGTGGAATCATTTCGATGAAAGGCAAAGGAGAGCAGCGCACGTTCTGGCTGCTGGGCGAGGACGAGGAGGCGCGAGTAAAACGCACTTTCGAACGGTCGCAGCGCCGCGGCTCGCGTGCTCTCAACAAATTCATACAGGGCACAATCAAGCAAAGTCAGAGCAACGACAGCGGCGGCATCCGCTCTTCGCTGAAAAATCGCAGTCTTCCGCGCAACTCGCTGACACGTTCGTCCAGCCTCGAATCGCCGAAGAAGCTACGCTTCGCCACGGGCAACTTATTGGAGCATCATCGCTATCACAGGTGGGCGTGATCGATCTTTATTACGTATTAAGGCTTATTATCAAATATCAAAAAGTGTTTTCCTTTAGTTGACTTTACTTGTCGCAAAAGAATTTTTAATTATTTTAGTGTCGTTCTTTTCCGATTCAGCGACGAGTTTCTGCTCGAGGTGATCACCGACTCATACACCGGCTTGCGTCGCTCTTCGGGCAGCTCGATGCACTCGCGCCACGAGGAAATGGCCACACATGCTCACAGTATTCAAGAGTTTGGCTCGCTGAAGCACAATCGTAGGCCGAGCTCCTTCCCGACGGCGAACACGCCGTTGTTAATAAATCACATCGAAGCCTAACCAAACTCCGAGGAGTGGTCAAATCTCAAGTGGATAGATCAATAATTGAAGCTTGAAAAACTGATTCTGACAATTAAATTACTCTGTTACTCGTAATTATCGTAAATTATAATTATTAGTTCCAACTGACAATATTTTTTGCATTTAAAAACAAATAATTATGCATAAAAGCAAGAAATGAAAGACGAAATGATATAAATTGAAATTAGTGAAATAATAGAATAAAATAGAAAAATTGAATAATGAAACGTAAATAAGAAAATGTAATAGAAAAATAAAAAAAATACAAATATTTAAAGAAATTCAGTTAATAAACAATTTAAAATATAAACAACACTTAAAATAAAAAACGATTTGGAGTATTCAACGGATTGAATGAATTAATGAATTCCTGCCCGACATCTGTCAATACTTGCAACAATAAAACGTGTTCATTTTACGAATTTCTATTTTAATTTCGACGACTCTCGTCGATGTCAATGAGCCAAATTTCTAAACTTAAAAGAAGTTTAATACTAAAATAACGTAATAAAGTAAACAAAGTATATTTAATTAAAATAAAAATTAGTTTTAAAATTATAAGATTACTTTCAAAACATGTATTCGAACAACTTAAAACAGTAGAATTTATTGAAGAAGTGATTACATACTATTCTAGTCGTTAGCTCTAGAAAATCGAACTAATTTATTTATTATTATAAATATAATTATATTTCATTAATGCGGATCTATTACATATATGAAAAATAATGTAAGTTCATCAACTATTTCTTTGTTTTGTTTGTTCTATTATTTTTATTCAATTGAATCTGTAAATCATTATAACTTCATTAACAGTTGAAATAAATTAATTAATTATGTCTGAAATTAATATTTTTTACATGCGAATTTATATCTTGAATTTATTTGAAAATAAAGAACAAAGAACTATTAATATTCTTATAATGTGTTATTTTATATATTACATCATGTTTATATAAAGTATTTTTCTAAAATATATATATTTTTTATATAAGTGTTTCTGTTTTTGTTATCGTTGTAACACGCTTAAAATAAATTATTAATTTAACAAAATTCTTATGCAAGTTTGTTTAGTATTCTCACTTGACTGCAGATTTTTAACATTTTTGCTGGTTATTTTTAAATATTCAGTTCAAATTATTAGAAATATGCAAACATTTTAATCGTTATAAATGTTATCTAATTTTATTCTGTCTGGTTTTGTTTTGATTTAATTAAATAATTTAGATCGTGATTTTTCTAAATTATTTCGTATTCCCTTCTCATTCGTATTTCCGTGTCAAGTGCAGCTTTCTCACTTTCTCCATTCCCTGCAGGTGTCCGTTCTGTACCTCGACGACCCGAACAGTTTGTTTGAACCGGTGGCCGACACCATCCTCAACATCCTGCAACAGGGCGGCATTAAATTCTTAAACCTAAAAAGTATTTTTTGGCCACGGTTCTGCAGTGGTATATATTAAAACAATCCCAGGACGTCCAGGAAATGTATCCGAGAAATATTTCCGAGTTCCGAAAAGAAATTCTTAATGTTTCCGAGCCGAACCGACGTGAAATGAGATGACTTACTTTTACTGGATTTATTTATTCATTTATTTATTATTTATTTTAATTCATTTATAATGCTAATTTTTAATTAATTTATAATGCTAATTTTACTTAATAAATTTAAGAAATGTATACACATAATTACAATTTCAATTAGTTATTAGTTTACTTTTGAATAATTAAGTTTTATATGTATTTAAATTAATAATTTTATCTGTATATGTATTATAAAATTGGATGTTTGTAACGTATGGTCTCCAAATTTTTAGGGAATCTTCAGAATATACAGGCGGGTGACACTGTGAAGTCTGATTTTTGATTTTCGGTCTGCGGGTGGAGGGGCGTGGTAAATCCAATTTGCATTTTGCAACTCTTGCATTTAAAAAATGACAATTTTATTGATTTGCTTTGCGTTAATTGATGTTTTGTGTTCATAAGTTAAAAACCTATAAGTGGAACATATTTAGTAAATAACATGTGTTTTGCAATATTTATATAATATTGTATGTTATTATTAATATGAAGATACCTTATATGAAATATTATTCATTATTCATATTCAATACTGTTCATTATTAATAGTTATTATTAATGAGTAACAAATATATAAAAACAAAATAAAAAAAACACCTTAAAGCTGCATATATACTCGTATATATAAGATATATAAGATAAACTATAATTTTAGCTGCTTAACTATTTCTGTGCTTTACAAACACCGGTACTAAGTGCGTTTACTCTCAAAATTTAGGTGAAGGGTATAAAAATATATTGCAATACTGGGTGGATGGGTAAAAAGGAGGCGTGACCCGCCCATTTTTTCACAGCAGAATATTATTGGTTCACAAACTACAATATTATGTACACCATTATTCAGGAAACTTATATACTTTTATACAATACAATCCATGTAAAACCCTCCATTACCTATGTAAACTGAAAGTGGGCGGATCACGCCCATATTTAGCATATTAACTGGAAGCATTAGTCTAAACCTACATATAAAATTTTCTTGCCTTCTCTCAAAAAGTAATGCTGATATGGCCTTTTTTAATAGGCAAAACAGAGGTACCTGCATTCTCGATATAAAAAGTAGGCGTGGTCCTTAGGCGATTTTGCCCATTTTCAATACGAAACACCCCAACATAGCAACGAATATTTTTGCCAAATTTCATTTTGAAATCTTAATCCGTTCTCCTGTGATCGTGATTTCAACGGACAGACAGACAGACAGACGGACAGACATCGTTATTTCAATTTCGTTGGTGATGCTGATCAAGAATATATATACTTTTCCATACCTATCTTGTCTAGTTCTATGCGTTACACACTCCGGTAGAAAGTGAATATACCCTCAACCTTAAGGTGTAGGGTATAATTAAATGAAAGTTTGAACACTGCAGAATGATTATCTAAACTTTTTAGTTTCAAAATAATAATCGGATGTGGAAAGGCCAACCATTACGTCTCCAAGGAAATATTTCAGCGCATTATTTCTGAATATAAAGGAAAATATTTCCGATTTCGAAAAAATAGATTTTTATTTTCTCTGAAATTAATATAAATTTATTTGCAATTCCCTTCCTAAATTGTTGTAAAACTTAAAACTACTTGTAAATGCATTTATTATGTGGGCTGAAATCCCGGCGGTACTGCAATACCGGGCCAACCCGTGACAGATGTGGAGCAAGACCCAGTCCATCGAATTCCAAAAATCAATTTAACATTTGTGCTCCGATGGAGCGGCAGATGCTAAGTTGAAAAGAGCAGTTATTATGATACCTCGAAAACCAGTATTAGTCCAAAGATTACCACAGACCAAATGTGAATTATATGCATATTGCACGATTTGAAAGCAAAGAACCTATTTTTTAGCAGTAGTAAAGTAAAAATGTAAAAAAAATAATGCTAGAGGTATCGAAGATGAGGACGTATACGTATATATAATCTATAGATTCATAAAAATTTGCTGAAAAGCTGAATATAAATAATGTAAGCAATTTTTTTAAGAAAGTACGTAAAGTGCGTGATTACGAACTTCACTAAAGACTTCGGTAGGTTTTTTGTTCTTTATTAACAGATGATTTCTTCAGAGTGCTTGAGGAACAGATCCTTAACAGACCACATTCACTATTAATGTTCGGCTTGCTTTACTCCCACAACAAATCTCTGTTATTAAGGTTATAATCGTGATTACGACTACTATTGTTATTATTATTATTAAGCTGCTCCCCCATCGGATAATAATTCATTGTTGAAAGATAAGCACCCTACAGTCGACCAAGCGAATCCAAAGAAGCAGAGACTATTCATGAAAATCGTCTACTGTTATTTTTATATTATTATATATTTTCGTAACTTTATTTTTCCTTTAATAAATACTTGTTTTATTTTCTCAGTCCTCTTCATTCTTTCTCTTATCCTCATTCGCAGTTTATCTTATACTTGGTCATTATTATGAGCACGTTGGTCTTATGGTAAGTCTACGACGGAAGGGTCTGTTGGCCAAAGGAGAGTACTTCGTCGTTGGAATAGATATCGAACAATACGATCCATCATCGCCGGACAAATACCTACGCGGTTTATTGCTGGAGCGTGTCGACAGCGATGCTGAAGCAGCTTTTCAATCGTATCTGGGAATATTTCCCTCCGCTCCTGTGCGATTTGAGCAGTTCGCCAGAGAAGTAAGTGGTTGAAGAAGAAGATAAGTTATGGGAGAGATCCCTCGAGTGGGTTGCGTGGCTGTTGTGTCGCTGGATTCGTTTTGTGGGCGGGGAAGCTGCGAGTGCATGAATGACAGGATTCCAGCTTAAGTACACACTTACATTTGAAATCTGGAATCAATTCAGGACGGAGAGAGATTCGTTGTTAACTTAATCTTTTCATCTTTTCATCATTCATATTTTCGCGAGCTTTTTTATCATCACTTAAACGGTTGTGATTTCAAAGACTTATGAGGTTTTTATGACAGATATATGTGAAAGAGAAAGAGAGAGAATGCGAGGTGGAGAAAATGAAAGAATGAATTACTAAAATTAAATGAATTTTATTTAAACTGACTTCCAATATCTGTAGGAAGCTTTTATCATAGAGATTATAAAACATAGAGTTCGCATTCCATATAAGTTTTTTACACACTTTTCTGGCTTCATTTTCGATCTCTTATAAACATTGTATATAACAAAATGTTTCACTGAGAAGAATTGTATCAGAAGGCCAAAGCAAAGAACATGAAATGAAATATTCTGCAAAGAAAATTTCGTTGCCCTCCATAAAAATGCAAGCCAGGTAGCAAATCTCTATGCAGGTAGGCTTTTTGGTCGCAATATTGAAGAGAAGAAAGAAGAACTAAGAAAAAAAAATTATTTTGCTGTGTTCTGTGTGTATTTATTTTATGCAATATTTTTGGACATTTTTTGATTTTACAATGATTTCCTAAAAGTCACGTTTGGTGTCAAACTTTTGTGAAAGATAAACTTTGCGACCGTAGGGTGAAGTTAGGAAATATGCATTGAAATATATTTTTTTAGTCGGCATGTTACGTTAATGTATAATTTGAATGTATATTTTGCAAATATTTTATTAAATATTATTTATATATTAAATGTAGTGTCTATTAAACTTGTTTAGTAGTACAACTGCTTCACCAGCAGTTATTACGTTTCGTAAACATGTAAAACTTAATTTTTCAATTGAATTAATTCATATCAATTTTCGACCTTATTATTGAAAACTATCAACGCGAATGAAATGTTGTTTTCTATTGCATCGATCAATCAGTAAACTCCTGTTAAGCATGAACTCATAGAGCAAAAAAACAAAAGAAAAATAACGCAAAAAAAAAACACTATTTTAATTATACAAAAAAAACGTAACAGAGGATGACAAAAAATCCAATAATAAGCATAAAAATATTCCCACTAACAACGCCTTCACTTGCATTCCTTTCGTCTTTTTCCTCTCACCCAAAGGGTTATCATAAATTCCCTTCTTTCCTCTCACCTTCCTGATTTCTGTCGTCACAGTCCACAATTTGCATAAAGTCAAACAACTCTCCTTATGGGTAACCTCCGACAATTGCACAAAAACAAAACAGATGCAATAAAAGTGGACAAAAAATCCAGAAACCATCGGAAATATTCCCACTAACAACAATGCGATCAGAGCTCTTCGCCTCTCCCACTTTCCACCTCTTTCCGAGATCGTCTCATTATTTCTATGACGAACTTCAGGTACAAAACTGTGCTCTTGGACTCTTTTAGTGCTTAGCTACACATGTTTATATACAATGTTTAGATACTGGGTCGTAGTAGTACGACCCAGGCAATCGAAAATGTGGTACAAAAATTTGCTCTGCATGCGAACTCTATGTTTTATAATCTCTATGCTTTTATAATTCGTTCAAGGTTAACAAATACATGGAGTTGCCACCTTTCAATTTCCCCAATCCTCTTGGCTATTTGGGAGGCACCAAACAGGTGAGTGGCACAGGAATCATTTTAAAAATTCATATTCAAAAATAACAGTTGATGGGATTTATGAGAACTTTTGCTGTTTCTGTAAGCTCCGATCCGTTTCTGTAGTCACTTCAAATGAATCAATGTGACTTCAACACCATTTGCAATTGTAACTTTCTAATTTTCTAATTATAATTGAGAAAAAAATTGAAATTGGTATTTTTTTTCTTTTTATTATGTTTACGTTTAAATATCGTTTTGTTTCATGATAAATGAAAAATACATTTTGCAATTGACAAATGTATCCCTTATGAAATACCAGAAGTTTCGAAACCTTTGGATACCGTCAACTATTTATACCTTTTTTGGAAAGAACTCTCAGATTTTTATTTCTCAATTCAATCAAGCCATTTGATTCGGTCATACTTAGATACTTTCTCCAACGATACGCTTTCAATGTCATCGTATGTAAATACCCAAATTGATAAAGACGCACCACTTTCTGCCTTGACGAAGCAACTAGTGGCGCTATATAATATTATATATATATTATGTATACCCTATATTATTTTCGATGCCTACATATGTATATATCTCTGTTGTCTGTCTGTCCCGGCTAGCCTCGAAAACTATTTTTCATTGTTTATTTGCTCTTCCGTATTCACCAACTCCTCTTTACCAAAATTTAATTAAACGAATACAAAACTCCGCGTAAATTATACAGATTATATATATATTAATATATATTAATCATACAGATTATATATTGTAATTCCTATGTTATAACGTAGAGGAGGGATAACTTCTTTCCCTATGGTTATACACTTTTCCTTAATATATCCTAAATTAGTGTGTTGCTCAATTACAAAAAACGTAACGTTTGTTGTCTGCAAAATTAATATAATATTATCTGCAATTTTCCTCTTAAATACTTTATAAAATTTAAAACTACTTGTGATTTATTTATTATTTGGGCTGAAATCCTGGCGGTACTGCAATACCGGGCCAACCCGTGACCGATGTGGAGCAAGCCCCAAACAATCTGTCAAATTCCAAAAATCAGTTTAACATGTGTTCCTCCGATGGAGGATCTATCAGATGTTAAGCTGACAAGAACAGATACTACACTTTGATCTTAGCCAAAAGGCCGAGAAGCGATAACTATTAAAGCTTTGAAATGCAATATAAGCCGTGAGATCAGCATAAACCAAAGCTGAATTATATGCATGTGGGATGATTTGAGCAAATTAAAGGAACTAGAAGCAAAGGAGTTTCTGTTGTAGAGGTAGAGGCATTTAAAAATAATGTAAAAGTTTTTCACCTGAGATGAGTCATTAAGAACGGTTATACTTAATAAGTTATCTTTCCTCGCCGGTCTTTCGGATGTGCTCAGGGTTTGATTTTTGGTCGAACCTTTCCTTCCTCTCTTGCTCTATTCGTTCCGCTGCTTATCGTTATTTCTTCAAGTTTATTCTTCCATGATACGCTTTCATGGTAATGGTATGTAAATACCAAACTAAAACCCGGTTTTGCATAAGCAGTACGCCAGCTTTATGAGGGAGTATACATATATCGCAACGGCATATGCACGTAATCTTCCACACCGGCTTCCATCCGGATTTCAATACGTCCACTCAAAGTACGAAATTTCGAGTACTGTTCGGGATACATTTGGGAAATCTCTAAATGATACCCTTCCCATTGGGCCGCCCATTCAACGGGATTTATTCGGTATTGGTTTGCCGATCACCTTCGTATGGAGAAGCCAGAAGGATCAGCGGGTTAAACATTGTCGCTTGTGTATAGTGACATACGGAACCACCTCCGCTCTTTTTTTATCGGCGGTATGGAGCAGACACAAGTTTAAGAAACATTTATGTACACGAAGTGATGACGGCATTTGTATCAATAGGCGAATTAAATCAAACTAGGAGAAGAGTTAATAAACCTATTAGGGAAATGTGGGTTTCACCTGAGGAAGCCATGGTTGGAGTTATATGCTGCTATGCATTTATGCTAGTTGCTCGGTGCGGTCAAACGCGCTTTAATCTTACAAAGACGGAAATTGGAATACACCAATACAAAGGCGTTTAAAATGCATTGCATAAAGTCCCTAATAGCCCTTTGTAATATTGTTGCTTTTACAAATAAATGTTATAAAAACCATTCCAAAATTAGTTCAATTCAAATAAAAACCAATATTTAAAAGTTTTATTTTTTAATTCATTATTGGTCGTTAATAAGAAATGCCGTATAAATTATCAAACAAACTTGATTCTTTAGCTAAATAATATAAAGTATTAAAGAAAATTCATATAACGTAATGATGCACTTTCAAATAAATAAATAATGAATTTTAAATGAAGATTTAATGATTTATTAAAATAATTAATTAGTTAAAACATTTAAATTAATGTTCACTGATACCTAATTAATAAACGTTTTCGTATTGCGAACTTAAATATTACAATGTATAATAAATTTCTCTACGTAATCTTAAGTTTATAATCATTATATTACTTTATTGTATAAATTTCTGTATCCGTGTAAATATGTCTTTGTTTATATTTTATGTGCTTTAAAATATTTATTTTTGTGTCTTTTTTCGATTTTTGTTATACTTTAAAAAGGGATTTTCAAAACTCTTTTTTTTCGTGAAAGTGGTTAATTTTTCTCTTATAGAGTAACGTCAACAATTTCCTTATAACAGATGCGAATTGCAAAATTTATTCAAGTACTTTTGTATTGTTTGTATTTGTTTAACGTGTTATTATGTATTTTATTATTTAATAACTTTGTTATTATTTTTAGTATTCGTTTGATTGTTAACTCATCCATATTCAAAATCTTACATCTTTGTTTGTTTGCAATAAATTCCAATTTTCTTCGTTATATTTAAGAATTTAACAATAGATTTCATTAAACAATTGATTCTATTTTATACTTTTTATGCAATTTTTTGGTAAAAGAATTTAAAGAATAAATAATAAGAGATGTATTATAATTGCAATATGGTTTATAAAAATGAATAGTTTGTTATTCATACTGTTATGTTCGTTTTGTTTAGTATGTTGTTTTTGTTTGTATTAACTTAAAACAATTTATGCATTCTTTGATTATAGACTTAGAAATTATAATTACAAGTTATATTGTGGTTTTGTATTAATCATTTCAATTGTTTACAAAAAACTTGTACAAAAAAATGTATAAAAATCTAACTATAACAATCGCTACGCAGAACTTATTAACAAATTTTCTCTAATGTCCTATGAGGAATAACAACACAATTATTTTTAGCTATTATGTCTTTTATAATTAAAATCTTTAGCCGTATATGCATTTAAATTTTAAAGCTATTATTTTATTTATTATTACTTATTTTGTTTTATTGTAAAGCTAAATTTCCTATCTGCAAACCAATGAAATTAAACAAGACAAATTTGAATGTGAAGAATTATATAAGAAATTATATGGCTTGTTTGTAATTGCTATAGGTGCTTATAGCAATAAGTTAACGGATACGTTAACTTTATTTTAAAGTAAACTTCATGTAATAATTTTATAGTTTGTTATAGACTTCTGCTAATCTAACAACTTATTAACAACAAGAACAAAGTACAGCAAAAGTACTTTTTGTTGTATTTTTAACAGCAATTTGATTATGATAACAATTATAAATTTAACACTTTTTAAACATTATATGTTTGGGTATTTAAAGCTTTTTTATAATATCGTTTTCACTATTTTTTTAAGCAAACGTGCTGCCACACATTCTAATTATAGAATTTCTCGAGCGCTACACTCTAAACGCACTTTAAACCTAAGCCTAAAGTTCTGATATGAATATTTATTGAATCCTAGTTTTTCCTTTGTCTCCTTTTTACGTCGCAGAATGTATGTTTCACATACAAAATAATGCAACAGAAATAATCAAGATTCCATTTCCTTGTTTTACTTTATTTATTAAAAACATTTAGCCGAGGAATTTAGGTTTGTGAAATTAATAAAACAATCCTTCCCGCTTTATTGCTCTGAGTTACTAACAATTTTTATCACATTTTATTTTAAATACTAACTAATAACCCACTATTACTTAAACAATTTAAAACATTTTATATCGGCATTTACCTCATTTCAATAAAAAATGTTTACTTTAATTTTTCTACTTTGCAAAATGCTTTCTCTTTTACTAGGCTTTGTGGCAGCACAAGTAATTTTTGGTGAGTTGTTACTTTTATTTTTCGATTCGCATTTGCTTGACTTGTATAAACATTTTATAAAGTCTAAAATTACATATTGTGCCTTGATGCTAGCAGGGTCGCAATTTTTAACCACTGTTTTTCAGAAATTTTTGAAAATTTTGAACATTTTATAGATCTCGTAGATATGATTTTCTATGATTTTTCGTTTTTTTAAGTGATTTATGAAAAATAGGAAGATTTGAGTTCTTTGGTATAAAGGTAAATATAGATCTTAATTGGAGACTAAGGAAATATAATTTATATAGCTATAGTTTACAAACCTTAGTAGATAATAGTGTGTAATGTAATAACTTTTTCGACAAATTTTCTACTTTGAGGAATAAAATGTTTCAAGTTTAAGTTATTAAAGTTTAAGACGATAATTTGAAATGCTCATTCTTCTTTTCCCAATTTGTATCACAAAAAAATTGCCTTTTGTTCTCCTTTCTCCAAAAAAAAATTACTAACAATAATAAAAACAATTATTCTTTGGTCATCATTTGAGTTTTATGTTTTTGCTCGACAACAGCAGCGCCAGCAGCTTTTATCTCTCCTTTTTCTTTACCATGCTGACACACCTGGAAAAAGTGCATTTTAATATTTCTCTTGAAAAATTCAGCTTGTTGTTTGATTTGGTTGGATTTATACCTTCTCACACCATGCCTTGGACTGACAGGTGGGGTATGAACTGGTGTTGGTGGCGCCGATCCAGCCGAAGAGCCCCGCGACGATGCCAGCGACCAGTTCGAGTTTCGTGGTGCTGAGCAGCCCAAGTAAATAGCAGAACCCTTATCGGTGTTGCTCAGGTCCACACGCGATCCATGGACGGATGATGGCACGGAACCTGAAGCAAGACAAACTAATTAAATGAACGCTAATTCATGGGCGGCTCACTCTTAACTTGTATATGAATGCAGCCCCGAAGGATTGCCTCGTGGACGCACACTTATGGTGCTTGCGCTGCGTTGCAATGAGAGAGCGCTCGTGGATGAAGTGGTACTGCTTTCCTTTACGCTGGTGCTACGTTTCGCAGAACTTTTGTCATTGCTTTTTCGAGAAATATTCACTCCTGCGGTTGTGCCCGTTGTCAACTGTCCTCCTGAGATACTGGAACGTGGCGATGTAGGTCTTTTGGAGAGCGATGTAGTATTCATTTCTGGAGCAGCTAATGAATGCTGCTGCAACATTTGCTCTTTGCTTGCAGCGGATATTGCTGCAGCATAGGCAGCCGCCTCAGTCGAAGTCATCGGATTCAAGGTGGCTTCTTCATCTTCGGGTATTTGATGCTCGCCCAGCGAACGTCTGCTGCCCGTTGCATGCTTCGGCGACGTAGGACACGATTGGGCCGAGTTGGAAGTGAATCCAGACCCAGCCGATGTTGGGTGAAGGCGGGATCGCGTCGAGGCAGTTGAAGGGCGGCGTCTGAAAAGTCCCTTCGAGGGTTCCATGTTACAAACTCCTAAAGTAAGGCAATAAGATTATTAAATTGATAGAGCGTATTTAAAATAAAATAAAGTTTTGTAAATATTGCTACCAAAAAGATAGCAGAGTGAGGTTGCTGTAGAGCGAATCTCGTTATATTGGTAGGGATCAGTTTGTGATCAGTGATTTAAAACAATTCGCTTTCATGAAGATACACATTTATTCCATTTAATAAATTTTAGTTATTGTGAAAGTGTTATGTATGTACATGTACATATATCTTTTCCGTTTTAAATTAGTTTCTTCGTGCTTTTCGAGGACATTATCTTATTCTTCCTTTGGCTTATAATAGGTCACGTTTTCCATTATTTGCTCGCCTTCCTCATTTGGAGCGTCATTGCATTCAGTCGCATGTGAACCTGCAGTATTTTTAGGTTTCCTAACCTTTTTCCACTGATCTGCTGCAAATTGCAGGATATATGTGGAGCCACCAGGCGATACCTGGTAGGAGGAGTTGACAATTGCTCCTTCATTGCTACTGCATTTACAGTTACAGCTGTTGGTAGTTTCACTATTGCTGGCTTCAGATTGTGTGTTACCATTATTTTCCTCACCTGTTGGACATTTTTCGCCACGCACACAGTTGCCCTCGCATATATCTCGATTCTGCAGCAGCTCTTGGTAGTTATCTAAAGCGGAAGTGCATTTGTTTCGGTCGATTTGTTCTAGTGCAGTGGAGGGAAACCGTTCTTTTAGACGTCGTCGCTCTTCGGGCAAACGATACATTTCGAACTCTTGTAATTGTGTTTGAAATCCAACGTTGGGATTGGCTACAGCGCGTCCAGCGCGCACTACCTTCAAAGCTTCTTTCCAATTAAGATTCGTGGCTGACATGATGTAAGCCACTGCGACGGTTACGGAGCGAGACATTCCCGCCAGGCAGTGAATTAGCACGTTGCCTTCGCGCAGCCGTGCGGCATGAATGAAATCGTTGCAAACGGAGAAGTACTGCGATAGGTTCTGATCTGGCGTATCGGCAGCCATGACGCACAGATAGTGTTTGTCCTAGGACAGAGAAAGTATAAATCACGTGCAATATAGAAATGCTAATCCCTTACAGGTAGCAACCGCCTGGGACTGTCATGAATTGCAAGGATATGAGTAATCTGGAACTTATCAAGCTGTTGATGGTCCTTGGAGTCTCTGTAGTTGCCCACATAAAGCCCAGGGAGAACCTGCCGGCGAATTAGGAAAAACAGAACAATTAGAATCTCCAATTGAATTTTAGGATAATGAATATAATACATTCCATGCTTATATGCCAATTCATGATGAACAGCAAAAAGTAATAACATCTATAGTAATAACACAGACATATTTACAACGTGTGTGAAAATCGCAACGAAAATGTTAGGAACGATTTTTAGGGTGGCTTATTTGTGGATGCTATTTTTGAGTGGAATATGCTTCATTTTCATAAAATCATTAAAAATTAACCATATATCGTAGAACGATGACGTTTATAGAATTTTTAAGTGAAAATTATGATCTTTCTTTCTCCCTGAAACATATACATATTCAGTACAAAGAAATTATATGGTAAAACTTAAAGACGACTTTGTGGAATGAATCATAAAATCCCATTTGCTGAGTCATTTAGAATGTTCTGCTCTACAGCCTTCTTATCTCCCTTACAAAAATAATTTTTCTGTTTCTTTATCCAAACAAGTGTTCTTCGTTCTCCAAATATTACTGAAATTTTTTTCTGTAACACAGTTTTGCAGTATAATTAACCATATATCGTAGAACGATGACGTTTATAGAATTTTTAAGTGAAAATTATGATCTTTCTTTCTCCCTGAAACATATACATATTCAGTACAAAGAAATTATATGGTAAAACTTAAAGACGACTTTGTGGAATGAATCATAAAATCCCATTTGCTGAGTCATTTAGAATGTTCTGCTCTACAGCCTTCTTATCTCCCTTACAAAAATAATTTTTCTGTTTCTTTATCCAAACAAGTGTTCTTCGTTCTCCAAATATTACTGAAATTTTTTTCTGTAACACAGTTTTGCAAAGGGAAAATATGAAAAAATCAAGCAATTCACGCATTTACGCAGGCACGTCTGACAAAGCGGAAGTTGCGTGATTACTTTCCATGATTGCAAAATGCCGTGTATTTTTTGTCAAAGCGTCAGCGACAATTGGAACCCACGGGAGGGGAATTTTTGGAAGAATTTTTGATAGACATCGAATTTTCTTGTCATTCTTCTCGCTTGACGAAATCCATATGTAAATATTATTCGACTAGTTTTTCTATCGTCGAGTATATTTGTTTGTTGCCGTTGAACTTGAATTGAGTAGAAGAAGAAAAACGTTCGTATGTTCTTCAAGAAAAATAAAATAATAAATGAACTTTCTCCTCAACATTTCTCAGTTCTTAAGAACTGAACGATTGTTCCTAAGGTCTCTGCAAGGGAGGCGACTTGTCTCAAGAAAGAAATGTTTGAGACAGAGGCGCATGCAAAAATAATTTCAACGCTCTGGGGTGCTCTTTCCATCTCGCTATTCCACGCCAATATTTTCATAGTTCAAGCTCTCAATTGAATAACGAAATCAGAAATTCATGACTGTTGGTTTGAATAAATTATAGCTGGCTTTTAAATAACAATAAGGTTATGGAGTAAAGGAAACTTAACTTCTACGACAGTGCCAAAGTGCTCTGAGATCTTATCCCAACTTCTTTATATCAAACAAAAGGCAGCCAATTAAAATCCAAAAAAATACTCCGTCGCTATATATCTGATTTCAGGTAAACAAAAGCCCGTCAACAACAAAATCTCGCACAGCGAGAAATCACATGTCGAAATCAACCACAAAGCTTTCCAGTAACGCAAAATTAAATATCTTAATACTAAATTTTTTTGGAAGACCTTACTTAAAAAGCGTTCTACCTTCAGGAAACTTAATAACTGCCGCTTTTGTCCAGAACTACAATAAATTTTGTATTTTATCGAAACGAAGATCGTCGGACAACTTTAGCATATAACTATGTATGTATAAATTTGCTCTATATACATAATTGCATTATTACTAATTAATTACCCCTTATACTGCCTTTTCGTAGTTTATTATGTAAATTCATTTAATAAAAAGCTTTAATAATAATACTTTTGTAATTATTATTTTACTTATTTTAACGTGAAGGGTTGGTGGAGCCAATTTTAAATATATGTAAATTAATATACAAATTAATTTAACAAATAAGCACTCAAAACTTTAAAAAAAAAGAAATGAATCCTTATTTTAGTGTGATAATTATGTAATTTAAGAAGAGGTTGAATTTTTTACCTTGTTCATGCCGTTTCCCATTTTAGCAACATTTGATGATGCATACGATCATTAAAGTTAGCTTTAGTTGGATGGAAATAAGTTCTTATTAGATGCAGAATCGATTAACCTAAAACACTGTATAAAATTTTATTAATAAAGGAGAGTCCGCCAATCTGTAAAGAAAGAAAATATATAATTAGACAATGTGATATTATTTCTGGTATTAATTCTGTATCAGATGCAGCATCTATAATAATGACAAAGAATTTATAAATAGTGAAAACAAAGTGAATTCAAAGTGAATTATCCTAAATTAAAGTATAAGGAAAGGGAACGAAAGGCAAAGGTGTAAATATGTATATGGATATATTAATGTATATGGATATAAACTTTACACTTTACATCTGTTTAAGCAACAGCTTAAACTGCAGTTTTCATGACAAACAAAACACATCTACATCGAAGAAAGTTGACATCAAAAAGATCAACTGTGCCAAAACACAACCAAAAAAAGGACTCATTGAGCCCTAACAAACAACAAAATTGAAGGATTCTCTAGGTTTTTTGTAGTTGTTGTTGGTGGTCGTTGTTGTTATTGGCATTTGTGCTGTGTGTTTGCTAGTTAAATGTGACAAAGGATGTGCAACTAACCTACTGTAAAATGCAAATGGCGTCACTCTTGTCTGCAAGGACATGATGAGAAAAACAATGAAATAAATGTGAGTGGAATATAAAAGGAAATTGAAAAGTGCCAGACGTTGGACGACAAAGCATCCAATCTAAAAATAGAGAATCTTTGAAATCAGAAAAACCAATCGCCCAACTAGAAGTACGGAGGATTGCTGGAAATGCAAAATAGAGCTTAGAAATATTTATGAATATACGTTAAATGGAAATTAAAGAAGCTAACCCAAATTGTCTTTCAAATTGTATCCTAAATCTATAGGAAAGCCTGAGGGAACACTAGACTACAGACTAGAGACTGAATTTGAATGCGACTGCACTTAAACTCAAAGAAAACATTTCAATCTCTGCCCACAGTTACGTTGCTGCAATTCCCAGTAGTATTTTTTAAGTCCTTTATAAATACTTAAAAAAATGTATTTGTTTGGTTTTTTTTTTTTTGGTTTTTTTGGACCTCTAAACATTTGAGCCACGTGATCTGCAGCAGGATAATGTTGCTGTGCGAGCAACATAACTCAATCACAATTAACACAATCAATGTCCGAAAATTAAATCCGATGTCCCGAAATTTTATCAAGTATATTCAAGACAGAGTTTTTGATGTTAACTTTACTTCACTTTGAACGCAAAATTTGCATGTTTCGGGAATTTCTATTAGAATTCTATTAAAAATCTCAGGATCGTTTTAACTTCTGTCGCTTGTTTATTATGAGCGCAGCTCGCGACATCTCGCTCTTTCTCACCATGATCGACTTTCATTGCAAGGCCCGTAAGAAACTTCGATCACGCCACTTTGCGGAATCTGCCTGTCCGTCGGCTTGCTGATAAGAGGAGATGCTGATAGCCGCAATGATGACACGAACTCGAATGCGCGACTTTCCGCCCGCATTCTCTCTACGCTGCGACACAGTGCTTGGGCCTCGACACACCTCACAGGGAATATTTTATTATTAAAATGGAATTTGTGAATTTCGTATTCATAATTAAACCTTATTTTTATACCCTACAACTTAAGGTTGAGGGTATATTCACTTTCTACCGGAGTGTGTAACGCATAGAACTAGACAAGATAGGTATGGAAAAGTATATATATTCTTGATCAGCATCAACACCGAAATTGAAATAACGATGTCTGTCCGTCTGTCTGTCTGTCTGTCTGTCCGTTGAAATCACGATCACAGGAGAACGGATTAAGATTTCAAAATGAAATTTGGCAAAAATATTCGTTGCTATGTTGGGGTGTTTCGTATTGAAAATGGGCAAAATCGCCCAAGGACCACGCCTACTTTTTATGTCGAGAGTGCAGGTACCTCTGTTTTGCCTATTAAAAAAGTCCATATCAGCATCACTTTTTGAGAGAAGACAAGAAAATTTTATATGTAGGTTTAGACTAATGCTTCCAGTTAATATGCCAAATATGGGCGTGATCCGCCCACTTTAAAAAACATTTTTTTGTTTTTATTATTATTATTATATATATATTGTATATTTATTATTACATATATAATATATATATTGTATATATATACGAGTATATTATATCGCACCACTTCTAAATATATATACGAGAATATATGCAGCTTTAAGGTGTAGGGTATTTCGGCTACAGCCCGGCTGTAGACAGCACCTTTACTAGTTAAAATGAAATTTTGTAAGTTTTTACTTTAAATTTCAAGATATAGTTCTATGTTTAGTATAAATTGCTTGTTCGATTCAGAAATTATGTTTTGTTTGAAATCTACATCCGATCTCTTAAGACTCTAAACGAATTCGATGGGCCGGAAACAGACTCGAAATAATTCCTATTATTCAAATCGAGCAGCGGCTGAAGAAGCACAACTCAGAGTCATATTACGATGTCAATTGCACCACATTCATTAAACACGTTGATAAAAATAACTTAAATATTGAAAAAAATTAATTGAATTTAATGTAATTAACTAAATTTTTTAAATCATTTATTGATTTGAATCTTTTTTGTCTGCTTTTATTTGTCGGTTTGTTTTATTGTATATGAATCGTATTTCATTTTCGTTTGTTTATACATCCAGGGTCCGTGCTGACCTTTCCCAAGTCTCTTAAGTCATCGTCACATTCACCGATACACAGCGAAGCTTTGAATACCAATAAAGAAAAATTAGAGTAATAAATACAGATGTCTCGCTTGAATATGGATGTAATCCGTTGTCAGTTGTCAGCAGCTGCATAGATTTATTTGTTTGTGCTGCTGTTGTTATTGAAACGTTGCCATTTTCGTTTATTCTACATTTTCTGTGGTGTATTTTACGTTGTTTGTACGGTTAACATGCCCGGAACTTCTTATTTCGGTTGCCATTTCTTGTTGAAGGATTCTTCACTTCGTGATATGAAGTTTCAACTTGTTTTCATTGAATGTTTGGAGGTCTCCATATTTTTTGGCTGCCACTGAATGTTTTTAGCAGTACTGCAATCGGAATTCGACTTCGACGCTATTGCAGTTTGATTGTAATTATTTCGCGCCGGAAAACTTGACATTTTGATCTAATCTGGAAACTCGAATATTTACCACATTCTTTTCTCAATACCCAACTTTAATACAATAACTAAATTTATTATTATTCAAAATATTACATTATTATTATTCCAAAAATAACGTTAAAAATTTATTGTATTGTATTGTTTTTTCTTTTCTATTTATCGCTCAGGTGTCGCTGCGGTTGTGTATTTTTGTGTATAAATTTACAATATTTGGCTACATTCCAATCTATTAAATCGCTTTATAGCCGCGATAAGTTCTCTCTAATAGAAATGTTTTTGCTTATATTTTGTAGAATGGAATTTTTATTTCTTTTACATTGGCGATTTAGCGCATGTAATTTAATGTTATTTATGTGTGTTAGTGGAAATCACCAAACAAATAAACAGATGCAAATTTATGTAAACACAAATCGACAAAGCACATCGATAATGGGACGAATTTCATTGAGGGTAAATGCCATAAATGGAGGATATTTATTGTTTAAGTATGTTGCAATTACAAGTGATGATTATTTAATTAACAATAAGTAAAACAAGGAAATACAAGTAAAATAATGAAGATATAGGAAGAACCGACGTTAAAACGTCATTAAACAAACAATAAAATAGGTTTTTCAATTTATAATTCATACTAAATACATTTAAGTTATAACAAGCAGATGTTTATTGTAGGTCAAATTCTTATTCTTATTAATAAAATGAAGGATTAAGTTTAGTTTTTAATTGGGAACGGGGAGAAAATTTAAAATAATTTAAACTAGTTTGTAAGACTTTTATAAGTTGACTTGACTCCACTATAAAATGCACAAAATAATTCCTCATTAGTTAGGAAATAAATAGAAACAGGCAACAATTCAATGTGAGGCAATAAATTGCACACGATTGAAAATGACCATAAAATATTCCGTCGAAATTTATAAAGTTTCTAGAATAAAGCGCAGAGTGTAGTTAAGGGGAGGGGCCGGAGAAGGCTTTCCGGATGTGCTGGGTAAAATCCATATCCTAATCAATGACACGAACTGTGACGTGACTCTGCACGAAGCCAACGAGGATTTTCCCATGACTCATTTTGTATATAAACGGACAGAGATGATTCCCTCTACCTCCTTCTTTCTCCACCCCTCGTCTAATTGCTGCTTGTGCCTCTTACTACATCAGGCTTTTAATCATTATCGGAAGAATGATTTTGCTGTATAAAAGCGATAAGTTTTTAAAGCGTTGTCATAAACAAAGAATAATTTAAAAGGTTCATTTTTTTCACACTGGAAAAAACTTCAAATTAAAAGTTGTCGGCGCTTCTGAATAAAGCTGAGTAAGAAAACTTTCATTAATTACTTTTAAAGAAAAGAAAATAGGTTCAAGTAGAAGAAGAAAAGGAAAAATATTGTAAAAGTTAAAAAGAAAAGAGTCAAAAGACCAAAGAAAAGAAAAGTTTAAAGCCTGATTGAAAAAGTGACTGTAAATTGTAATTAATAATTATTATAAAAAAGGATAATGCATATAGGAAGATTTTTTAAAACTTCCAGAAATTCTCAGTTTTTATACAATATTTAAAAAACTATATTAATTAGATAAAAAAAAAATAAAATTTTGTTTTTTATATATTATTTAAAATTTATATATGAAATTATAAAAATAAATATAAAATTATAAATATAAATTATAAACTTTAAATTGGGCTTTTTAAGTTTAATTTAAAATTTATATATATTTTAGAATGGAATTATTATTAGCTATAAAAATTATTATAGCAAAAAAAAATCTAAATTATATTATTATTATTATTATTATTATTATATTATGTTTGTATATATTTAATTTATGTTTTTATTTTTAAATTTAGTAAAATATAAATTAAACAAAATATAAACTAAAATTCACTGCAAAATAAAATATGAAAATTTAAAATGAACATATTTGCAATTATTATCGATTTCCTACATAATCATGAAAACTTCTCACATTTATGCATATATTCAGAAACCATAGAAGGCTCCAAGCATCACAATTATCATTTCGTTCCATATTAAAGCTAAAACAAAAGCATTTCGATGAGTTCGCTTTCAAAATTGGTTGAAATGACAACAAAAAATAGCAAAATAAAATTGGCTTAATGCGACAGAAAGAAATATTGCAACGGTTGCCAACGGAAGGTAAATCGAGGTTGATTGGTTGCATCGTTGGTTGTCCTGTCAGGTCAACTCTGCTCCTCGTGTTCCGAAACAAATTCTTTTCAATGCAAACCAACGAAATTGAATGCATTTTCAGTTGATTGATTGAACGTAGCGAGTTACTGGCAGCACTGCCATTTGCTGTTCCCTTTCGTCGTTGCTGCAACTCTGCTCGGTTGCGGTTGTCGTTGTTATAATAAAAGTTATTATTGCCTTCAGTGTTATTGCTTTTCTGATTGTTCTTATGTGATGCAGTTTGTAATGGATTCCACCGGAAATCCATCTAAGGCGCCTTTTTTTTTGCATCATTTCTACTATGGAATTTTTTACTGCTGGCGTCAATTTGTTGATAGTATGCAAATAAAATCATTTGAAGTGTGTTTACTATATAAATTTTTTTGTTTTTATTTTTTATTGATTTTTCAAAATAGCAATGGAATTATAATACACATGAAATAATATTCATTCATCTCTTATTTTCTTTTGTATCTGCATTTAAACAGATGCTCTTTAATCCTTGGAGATGCTTCTTTATCCTTTTGCTATTGTTTTATTCTGCGTTTGTTTTTTGTGCATTCAAATGCAATTTATAGTGAGTGGCAGTAACGTCCTTGAGCATTTCTCGCGCCCACTTCACTGAAAGTGCGCCCACCACCGCAACAACTACGACTGCGTTAGTGTGAGTGTGTGCATAAGTGAGTGGATGCATAAATGAGTGTGCAGCATTAAAAATGGCACCGTCGAGTGGCCTGCGATGATGCACAAATATCATCGTAGATACTTTTTCGCACTTGTACGAGATACAAATGCAGCTCAAGTTGTTCTCTGATTCCTTAGAGCGCACTTTAAGCATCCACGATGTCGTTTGCTTCGATGCATCCTCGATGAAACGGTTGCTGAAGAGCGATACGCGCATCGATTTCAGGTTTAGTGCTCGAACCTATTTGCAATCGAGTCTCTCGAATCGTTTCGAATCAAATCATCGTTTAGTAGTGTGCTGTATACTTATTAATAATTATGCCAGCCTCTTTTGAAATGAACTTTTTCAATGAATGTTTATCAAGGAAAAAACTAATTTTTTCTTTTTTATCGTTCTAATTCCACTATTTTAATTTTTCCCATAATGCAAAAACAAAGTAAAACATTGAAATGACATTAAGCATGGCGAAAATATATAAAATCGTAATAAAAAAGTTACACGCTACACATCAAAAGTGCATGAATTGAATCATAGCATGAAATTCGGTCAGCAATGGGTTAATAATAAAACAACCGCAAACACGGACACGCGAAAGTCTCGTGTTATCGCCTAACGAAAGCGGAAATCGATGTCCATTTCCGGTGGCAGAAAAAGCTTAAAATGTGCTCAACAGCAAATCTGACGCTGGCTTAAAACCAGTTGAGTCGGTCACTCGGAGGTGAGCTGGCGAAAGTGCTTAACATTTATTCCCACAGAACATACTTCCTCTCATCCGCCCCCTTTTTGGACCCACGAGGGGAGTTGATCGAAATAAAAACGAAAATCCTTAAACAGAGAAGAGAGAATCTCTTTTCTCTTGTTTCATTTAAGAAAACCAACGTTTTTTTTTGTTATTGCGTACATAAAAACGTTTTTATAATATTGGAGATATCAGAAAAATGGAAGATACATAAAAAATTTGGCCAAATTGAATGCATTTGTATAACAAAGCTTTCAAAAAGTTGTAAACTTTAACGGAAACTCATTCATAGTCACGCCATTTAAAGTTGCTTTGAATAATTGAAGAACTTGTGAATTGTTAATGAATTCTTTTAATTAATTGCAGTCATTTCGATATAATCGCGTTTTATGTACTATTACAATATTCGCTGTAGTTGTTTTATGAAGTGAAGCGCATTTTTGATCAATCGCCAGATCGACATGCAATTTAAACTGGCTTCTAAATGGAGAAATGCAGCTTTTACGCGGTTTTGCAGTAATTCATTTGTAAACACTGTTATTAATATACCGCGTATTATATTTAACATTACACCAATAAATATGGCTGATGAGAACCCTCTGCTTTATTGATCATACTATTAAAGATTTACTTCAGTTAAGCCAATGAATATTTCCACATCTTTTATCCTTTCTTCACTATATTGTTTCTTTTTATAAGTTTTATTATACGTTAGTTCGTCTTTTGATTCTTCATCTCCTTTGACTACATTCTCTTTTTATCACTTCTTATTTATCTTGCTTTTATATTCGTAATTTTCTCTGTAGAGCTTCACAATTGTATTTCAGCATATTTAATTTTAATTTCAGAAATTTTCAATTTTAATTCAGCAGTTTTATTTTGACTATCAGAATCCTACAGTAGTAATTTACAATTATTCCTCAAGGTATAATTCTAGGTATATTTACTTGGACGGAGATAATTCTTCAGCATACTTCATATATTTTTACATTTAAAGTTTTCATGAAATGCCAGTTAAAGACTCGACTCGACCTACAATTGAAAATTTGTTTACTACAATTGCGAAGTATTGGAATAAATCAATGATTCTGAATGACAAATAAAGAATTCTGAATTTTAAAATTAAAAATTCTGAACTACAAGAGAAACTTTTGATCTACAATTGAAACAAATTTTGCAATTAAAATTAATATTCTGAACTTCTGCAAAATACTAATAATTATAATTCTAATAATTGCAATAAAATTTTGTGAAATTAAACTGAAAAATTCTATAAAGAAACTGAAATTTCTGAATATTAACTGAAATTTTCTGAAATTAAATTGAAAACTTCCGAACTACAATTGAAAAAAGGTGTACTTTTTTCCTTCATCTCCTTTGTCAAATGATATATGTAAATGCTGCATAAGAAGATAATCAGAAAAGTTATTATTGTAATTCATAATTAATTGATAGTTAAGTTCGAATAGTGAATTTAATTAAATGTTAAGTTCTGACGTACGGATGAATTGTTTTTTTTTTTTCATTAATTAAAGATTTTCACAACCGGTAGAAGCGGCAACAAAAGGAAAAAACAAAAACAAGAACAACAAAATAAACAAAAGCATAAAGTCATTTCAGTAATTCACGGAAAGCAAAAAAATGAGAATGCACACAACAAGCAACGACAAAAATTGGGCACGAATTCAAATAAAATGAAAAGGCGAAAGGGAAAGTTGACATTTAAAATGTACGAATTAAAATGATTAAGAAAATATGAATGTGCTTTTAATTAAATTGAGTAGTCCTTCGAGTTGCTTCAATTAAAATATAGTAACTTGAGGTTGAAACTGTAATTTGTCACATGTCAAGTGAGTCAAACGTCGAAGGATCGGGTCAAGTTTAATCCTTGAACATCGATTAAACATCATTCAGTGGACATGCAAAATTAAGTAGAAAACAATAAAAGTTTCCATATTCATTCGTTATTTCTTAATATTAATAAAAATATTTTATTGAAACTAAGGAATTTTTTTTTGTTTTTTGAATTATTATTAATATCTTTTCTCTCTTCATTATTTTTCTTTTTATTCTCACATTTTTATGTGTAGTTTGTTTTTGTTCTGAGGCGTGATTTAAGTGGTCTTCTTGTTCCATTTATAACTCAAGTAAACAACTTCAATGAAAATTAACACGTTTGCATAAATATTTTATCACACTCTAGAGAAGAGTATCGATTACTTCACAACACCGAACACGACAGCCATAATTATGAAAAAAACATCGTAGGCAACATTATTCAGTTCAACAGAATCGATTTTCCGCCACAACAAAAATGAGTTTAATTCGTTATTAATGACAGAAAGTTCATCATCATTCTTCTCTGAAATCAATACAGAAAAAGTTTGCTACAACAGTTCTAAAAGAAATTAAACATTCATATGAAGCTGAAAGAGGACACTTTCAGTCGGGAGTCTAATAAAACGCATGAGATTTAATTCTCTGAGTGTCAAAGCATCGATAATTTCTGTTTTCAATTAACTGATACAAAAACGAAAATAGACAAATCATTGTATACAAAAGAGGTTTTGGGTCACAGATGGAAATGAAAGC
This sequence comes from Thecophora atra, assembly GCA_937620795.1. Lineage (NCBI taxonomy): Eukaryota > Metazoa > Arthropoda > Insecta > Diptera > Conopidae > Thecophora > Thecophora atra. The sequence continues at coordinate 66,155,170 of OW569397.1, read as the reverse complement.
CAAGGTTCAGAAATGTATTCGTAAAATGTTCTTGCCGATAAATTTACTGTATTTGCAATGAAAACAAACAAACCTTTTTTGGGGACCGTTTGGACCAAAGTACAGATAAAAGAAAATTTCGTTGTGTATAGTAATGGAAAAAGGGTATAAGCCAAAAGCTTCTTATAAAATTGCTATGGAAAAATTTTGCAAATGGGAAAAAGCAACTAAAGTGCAATCTAGATAACTGCAATTGGGTGAAAAAATACCTTGAAATTTCCTGTTTCGCTGATAAGTTATACATGGAAATGAAAATGTAACTTGAACTGCTTAAAACTAATTAAATAAATAATTACAAAAATAATTCAAAATGAATATCTTTAAAGGAAATCAATTCAATTAATTTGAGCAAATTTTATTGCTTTCAATGCCAAATTCAGTGAATTTTGGCTGATCTTACATTTATTTATATTCAGATATAAAAATCATATTTTTATTAGTGCCGAAAGAATTTTAAGATACATATTTTAAAAAATAAAATATCCTACAAAATTTTAAATAAATGAATAGAATTGGACAACGTAAGCGCTTGTTTTATTTGAGGTTGACAACAACACTAATAAAGGTCGTAAGTAGCTGTGTTAGACTAGACCTGTGTTAGACTAGACCTGTGTTAGACTAGGTTTGACCTATACTTCCACAACGTTTGGTACCGAGTTTTGTAACTAGGGCTAGGGAACAGGTTAGTGACTTAACGCTGGGCAAGCGAATTGTCGCGAAGTATGTAAGCAGTGGCAGCCTTAATGAGAAGTTATCCATGTCAGACGATTCGATAGTAGAGTACAGAGTGGGTGGGTCGCCTAAAGTAAAGTCCCCCAGACGAAATCCTCGGAGCACCGATTGGACGAATAGATCGAAGCTTGTATGGGAATGCCTAGGAAAGCCCAACACCATGCGAAGAGCAAATAGACTAAAAATACTTTGAATACCGGCCGAACTGGAAAGGAAGGGACCCGCTTTTTCATACACTTCTTGGAGCGGAACCTATGTCTGATGTCTGCCTCCACTCGTATAGTGAGAAAAGCAGATAAAAGGAGACATTGAGGAGAAACGCTTTTCTGGATAGGTAGCCACGTTCTGAGATATGGTAAATACCTCCTTTAGCGATTCAACCGAAGATGAGTAAAAATCTATATTGGATTAAATAAAAATTAAATAAATCTTGAAATAATAGCGGGTTTTCTTACAGGAGATTGTAGACTTAAGGTACACCTCAAAAAGCCTTGAAGACAAGCCACTTCTTATAAATAATTATATTTGGTTCTGTCGCGAAAGAGAGATACAGTCGCTCCGATTATAGTTATTCTATCAAATTTTAGTTAAGTTCATTTGGGAAAAATTAACTGATATTGCACCATGGAAATCATATGAGAAGCAGAGTTATTGTTGTTCATTTCTCTTTCACGAATTTTGCTTTATTCATGCGTGAATGTGTATAAATTTAAAAACCATGCTTCACATTTTCCTTTTCTACGCTCTCCTTAAGTGTCTCAACAACGACTACTTTATAAAGCTGCATGTCACACGCCTTTTCCTCCAGCCACCCACCTCACAAGCGACCCACCCATCACACCACTGTTTAAGCTGTTGGATATATTGCATCGTAGCCATTCAGCGGGGAGCAGTTTGCAAAAATGCACTAACTGCCACGTTGCAACTTTTTCCTCGGCTGCATTTAAAGCATCGTCGCCCATGAGCAGCCATTCGGCCACTCAATTTTTGAGCACCTTAATATGTATACAATGAGTGCATTTGCCGAAATTGCGTGAGCATTCATGAAAGTTTGATTTGGCTACACCCAAAAAAATTATCGCTGTTTGTGTTAATGCGGATTTTTCCTTTATATTATATAATATTATTATATTTTATTGCAAAAATCATATTTTATGTACAATCTACAAGACTTGTTACGTAAAAGCTCAATTCTTCATATTAACGCATCTAATATATCGTTTTCCGTCCTTATCCAACTAAAGATTCATAAATTTTTAGCAAATAATTGAGGTGTGATACTTTTCACGCTTGTACATGTTTGTTAAAACTTTAAATGTGTTGCTATAATCGTAGCAGAATTTAACAAAAAGAAACTAATGCTTCGTACTTCGAAGTATTCATTTTCTTCAGTGCAGGTTGAGAAGTCATTCATACACATGCTTAAAATGTGACAGTGTGAGTTTGGACATCGCTGATTTAAAGTCCAAAGATAACCTTCGTCCTCTGTGACTTGTTTGCGAGAGAGTGTGAAGGAATAAATTTACGTGTTTGTGTTTGTGTTTGTATATATTTGCGTGGATGTGTTTGAATGTTGTGTGAAATCTCAGAGCTGCTGCTGCTCATCAGTGTAAAGATGTTGCTCGAGTAGAATGAATGAATGAATGAACGAATGTACGAATGGTGAAAGGAATGGCTGCGTGAGAGAGTCCATGTGTTGTAGCTCATCTTCAGACCTTTCCGCACTCTCTTCACTCATTTTGCTGGCTGCTTTCTACGGTGTCCTTTTATTGAAGTGGGCACATTTTCATTACAGTTAAAACAGTGACACTTTGTTGCTTGCTGCATTGCAAAAGAGAAGCAGAAAAAGCGAAAGGATAATAAAGTTGCCACTCAACAACTCGGCTATTAACCGAGTCAACATGAGAACTGTGCACGTGTTGTGTCTCACGTAGATTGATTTGATTTAATTGATCGTTGTTTGATTGATTGTAAGAACAATCGGCCAACAACAATTGGTAATTACGAATAAACTGGGTAATAATGATTAATGAATGAATGAAATTTCAATTATATTTGCGTCAATTTAAAAAAAAGTGTATAAGAAAAACGAGAACGGAATAAAAAAAGTTAAAGAAATACTTTACAAAGCATAATTCCACACTTTTTACAGGAAATTGTTTTTTTTCTCTTATGAATTCTTTGAATATTACGAAACTTTAAATAATTTTGATATTCGCTCACTTCCTAAACTTAACTCTTTCCAAGAAAATTAAAAATGCTTATTTCCAACTTCTACTTCTCTTTTTTCACGCAAAAGTTTCAAGGATTTAACAAACATTCCTAGGAAACTTTGCATTGCGGATGTTAGAATGAAAATCATGACTGAAAATTAACTCATGATTTAATTTAATTACTGTATTTCATTACACAGAAAGATACTTCTGCTAAAGACATGAAATGTTACGTTTATTATCCTTATATCTACACAATAATCTCGTTTTATGACCCTCGTTTGTATACGAGGGTGAACGATATACACTCAATAAAAATATCTTATTTCTTTTTATAATTGTGTACTCTTCGGAATTTAATCTGCAATAATCAGTTGACGTAAATGAAATTAATCTGATTGCGAAGCGCGTACTAAGAAATGGAACTTTCCCGACTCTCTACAATTGCAGATATGTAAATGCAATGATATGAAATTATATGAAAATTTTCCAATTGCATAGTTGAATTCATGGAGTTTCTGAAAGCTACTGAATGCAATATTAAGAAAACGTTAAAGCCAAATTCTCAAGATTCAAATAAACAAATTCCTTCTTATAGCATAAATAACGCCAGTATCAGAAAATAAAGCAAGTAGGCTTTCTTCTAAACTTCATGTTGGTTGATATCTCGACTGTGATAAAAATAAAAAAATATTTTTTCTATATTCCGCATATCTATATTATTTTTTCTGACACTAAAAATGTCTACATTCCAAATATATCTTTGACTTAGCAGCAAAACAAGGGAAGGATTTTGATATATCGTTCTGTATTAATATTCACTTAATGTCATATTATATAAATGATATTTGTAGTTTATTGAATTGGCTATTGAAGTCGAAGGTAAATGAGGACTGCGCTTAATATTCGAATGTCGTCTTCTTTTCACCAACGACATGATTCCACAAAATTCCATTCCAATTTATATCGCTTTTTGTTGGTCTTATTTCCCCTCTACATTTGCCTTTGCTTCTTTTTTTATTTCTTGATGCATTGATGCTTAACGTGGATTCAAGATATGTGCAAATAAATCCTCGAGGAATTAAAAGAATAATCGGAATTAAAGAGAGGTTAAGAGGTACCATGATGAATGGATTTTTGCGTAAGGGAAACAACGCCAAAGTGAGACAGAAACATAAAATTAACTTCTCTGTTATATTTAAACGCTTTCCCTTTATTACCCCTTACAATTCCCTTCACATTACCCCTTTCCCTTTTACATAATTCGGAATACTAAGAGAAAATCGGTCAGAGAAGAGAATGAATTGAATTCAGAGTGAGAGGCTTTTAACATGAGTTTTAATATATGAATAATGTGGAATACACGCCTTAAATTATGCAAATATACCATCCCACTAATAAATTTCATTCTGCTAGCATTATTAACTATTTATTTCCTCGTGAGCCACTTCTGAATTTTACCTACTAAATTGTGGTTTCGTGTGTTATTGCTTTAACATTTCTTGTACATCGTTGCGTATGAGTGACTTTAATTAAATTCTTGCAAGTTTAAAAATGTATGAATCTTTCGACTCAGTCGCACAGAGAGCGATAAAATGAGTTTCCATCCTTCGCAATTATTTCAAACTGCAGGCTGCCACTCTTCATTCGAATTTAATTTCAACCAATTTAAGTGCAATGAATAAAACATATCATAAACCACAAACAAGCTCAACATTTCACAAACCGAAAGAGGAAAAGCCAAAAATGGAGTCACAAAAAGGCCAACAACTGCAAAATGCACTTATAAAATGCAATAAAAATTAAATAATGACTAGGCGAACAGCTGGAAAATGCCTGAATATAATGAGTGTCGTCGAATAGTTTGCAAATTTGTAAATTAAAGTGATTCTTAGAGAGTTGCCCTGGATGTGTGTGTGTAGGCATTTTTTCAGCTGATCGACATTGTTTAGGCATTCATTGAGCAACTCCTTGATGAGTAACGCTTTGCTTTACTGAACGTGTTTTTAGTCTTAGCATGTCCTGTGTGTATCGTGTTGGAAATCAACTTCGGCATATGACAATTTCGCCTTCATTTAATTTGTGTCCTAATTTTTTATTCATTTCCCTGGCGATGCTTTTATCCTTCAAATAAGCTCAGCTACCAAGCGCTTTAGTCTCTCTCTACGTTTTTGCCTTCATGCTTCTAACGAAACAATTTATTTGTTTATTAAAGAATTAATTATTTAGAAACATGGCAGCAGAGTTGCACAGCAAAATTAAAACTCAGGTGTGTGAATGTGTGTACATGGAAATGAGTTCGGTTTAGTAAAAACATATTCCGAAGCTGCACAAAATTTAATGAAAACTAAAATTGATAAGAAAAAAAAACGAAATCACAGTTTAAACGAACGTAATCTAAAAAAATTAATGAAAAATAAAATTTAATTAGAAATGAGTTATTTTATAGTTATGTAGTTTTCATTGTAAGCTAATTAAAATAAATAAGGAATTATTACATAAAAAAATGTTAAAAAAATACGACATAAATAAAAATAAAATAATTAAATAATTAATAATAATAAAAATTGTAATAAAGCATTTATAAAGTCGACGCCGAACATTTATTCAAAAACCAATTTTACTTTAAAAATCATAAATTAAAAAATATTTTAATAGATGCAAAATTTCTCCCTTTAACGTGTCGTTAGATAATAACGCATGATTAAGTTTAGAGTTTTTAGCTACGTTTAAAATTTCACGTTTCTATCGCATTGAAGTTGGTAAAAAACACTAAAAAAAATAGTAAAATTTGAAATTTTCTTGGAAATTCTTACAGAAAACCGTTTAATAAAAATATGAGAAAGCATTTTAATTATTGCTTGCTTAGGTAAACGTTATTTATAAATTTAAATTGTTACTTAAAGGACTTCATGCCAACATTAATAATGAAAACCATTCCAGGAAAATGAAGAAAACCTTCAAAGAGAAACGAAGTGGAAGGGAAAACACAATCAAATTTGAATATGCAAATGAGTTCGTTGGCCTTTTTCGGATAACAATGAAAACAAAAACAACAACGAATGTTCTCTAATTTCATCATCCTTCTGCTTCCCTCTGCCGACTCCTTCAGTCCCTAAAAGTGCTTTCATTTTGATTGCTATTTTCACCGCGATTCACTACATCAACTTCAATTAATTGGCGTAGGTGTGAATGTTTATGTGGCTGTTTGTTTGTGTATGTGTTGTTGGAGTATTATAATATTATTATAATTGCAGTCGGTTGTTTGTTTATGATCCAACAGATTTCCTTGCAAAGAAGTAAATTCGGCCTGGAAATAAATACTTGAGTGAATACTTGACTTTTGTCTGTGTGTGAATGTAGTCACTGCAGCGTTGTAATTGCCATTCAAGTGGCTTGTAATTGCAGTCATCACATTAAAAACCACCTTCAAATGAAACTTTTCGAAATGATTTCACTCTAATCTTTTCAATCTTTTGATTGCCCTTTAAAACCATCTAAAGTCTGAAAATCTGGATTTTTTCTGTTATTTTAATGGCAATAATTATAATAAAAATTTTTAATTTTATTACTATTTTTATTATTATTATTAAAAGCTTAATATAATTACATTTGCTGCTCCAATTCGCTTTTTGTTGTGTTTCTTGTTGTTGGTTTTGTTTGCTCTTCATCGCGTTTCGTTGTTTTTTTCTTATGTTGTGATTTTTTGTTGATGTGCGTGACTTTGGTGCATGATTTGCTGTCGACAACAAAATCACCCGCTGCACCGACGGCAACAACAACAATAATCAAGAGTTGAGTAATTTTTTGAATATTTGTTTAAAAAGCACACCGAAAAATACCGAAAGCACAAAATGATTTTTGTTATTTTCTTTTTATCACTTTTCAGTTTTTTTATTGGACTTTTTTTCGCTGTTGAAGACACGTTTTCACCCATTCGCTTTTGGCAATAAAAAATGTTCATCCAGTGATGCTGACGCCGCAGTCGCCGTCGTCGTCGTAGTCGTAGTCGGCGTCGTTGCTGCTGTTATATCACAACAGGAAACCAAAAGCAAATCGCAAACAATTCTACACACAACAACAACAACAACATCGCCCGACGCACATCAAAAATTCACTGTTTCTTCGCCGCACATTCACTTAATTTTGTTTTTAATATTTTCTATAATAATTTCGATCTATCATCAATTAATTTGATTGCTGCATCATCTACATTTTTATTGTATTTGATCAAGAGCTGTTTTTAGGATTTAATTTATTTTATTTTTGAATAAAATTGCTATTTTTCAATTTAAAATTATTTTAAAATTTTACTACATAATTTAGAGAATTTTTTTTTGTTTTTGTTTTTTTCAACTGTCGTGTAGTTTTTATCTATCCTTGAATGGAACTCGATTAGTTTTTGTCTTCGCAGCCGCACGTTTCAAATCCCGTTTCCGTTGTTGTTGCTGTTTTGCGCCTTTTGCTGTGCGAAACGCAAATGAATGAAAATCAAGTCGCGTGCTGATTTTTAAGGACTCGAACGTCCTGCGAGCCGCAGGAAAGGACTGAAAATACGCTCGCTGCGATGAGCAACGGAAAGCCAAAAATGCCTCAAAAAGTTTGAGAGAATTGAGCGGAACTATGAGTGAAAATTTAGCGCCAAGTTGACAGCAAATAAATATTAAAAATTTAATAAACTGTTTAAAAACCTTTTAATAAATTCCGCTTGAGAAAATACTTTCTAAACTTTTAATATTTTGCTAATCCTTTGAAAACACGATTACTTTATTTTTAACGCATTTTAAGCACTTATTTTATTTAAGAATTTTTTCTCTTAGTGTAATTTCCGTACCTTAGAGCTTTACTCTCTCCGCTTTTCTCTCTCAATCTTTCTTAAGGAATACTTAGCTTTATTCGTTACTCATTGAGCGTGAAAGCTGAGCAGCAGTGAGCACGTTTGAGTTGGTTTTACATCCGTTGATTATAACGGTTGCATAACTGCCAAAACTGACAGCCTTTTTATGAGTGTTGAAAAGGAGTTGCGAAGATGTTGCAATGGCTTAAAAATCGAGAGGGAAAAGTAGGGAGATATTCACATTTTTCAGTCTTTAATCATAGAGAAAGAATAATACTAAATAAAAAATTATATAATAATTATTCTTTCTCTATGCTTCAATTTAAAAGCCAAGGCTTTCATGGTTGTTGTTGTTGCAATCGTTGAGTTGTTTGATTTAGTTTCGTGGTCGACGCTTTGACCCAACTGAAAGCGTTCGTCTCGCAGTCCCACTTCTCGTCCAAGCCATCGATGAAACTCTTCTCAGTTGTTCGTCGTTTTAACGGCAAAAGAAACACCAAAAATGTTAAAACAATTGACCAATTAAAATATTATTTCAATAGAAAGTAAAGAAAATGTTAAAATATCACAAATTTATTCAGTATTAAATATTTATAACAATAATTAAATTCGTACACTTCAAAACAGTTTTTTTCATTTGTTCTGTTTTTCGTATTAACTTAAAATTTCAAAATGCATCAAATTGAAACGTTCAGAAAATATTTGCTGTAAGTAATTCAGTAATTATTTCAGTAATTATTATTATTTCACAATTACTTAATTTACTTAAATTATTTTATTTAAAAACTTTTCGCTTTTCGAATTTTCAACTGGAAGTAGATAAAATTTCCTCTTTAATTTTAAATAATGCCTTAAAATTTCTGATCCTTCTGTTACTATTCACAACTTTTAAAACTACATATTTTTAAATTTTTATGTTGTTTTTATAAACTTCCTCTGAGGCGTTTATTTCCATTCCCGGAATGTGCAAAAAGGAACTTTCCAACTCAGCTGCATTTCATTACTTGAATTCCTTGACATCGTTTTGCCCTCGGCGCACTTTATTAATTCTGTTGTGGTGTTTTTTCGTTGGTGTCCTAATTTAATATTTCACCGAAAATCCTTGAAAGTTGTCGACAAAGATTCCCTCCCGTCTTTTCCAGTGCTTATTAACCAGCAGCTGCTGTTTGCTCAGCTAAACAAAGCCAGTAAACAAGCGAGTTCAAGGTTGGAAATCTCCAAATGCTCCATCGTATCTCGTGGTGAGAGCGCTTAAAGCGACTCGCCGACGACCATAGACAGCGGCATTCGTTGTTGTCGTTGTTGTTCGTTCTTCAACTACTCATTTCTAATTCGCTCTCGATGAACGAGCTGCTGTTCTAGCATGGCGACTCTCTCGTGATTAGTTCGACGTAAGCTGAGAGAAGACAGACGCAACTCGTTCAATTAAAGAATCGCTGATTTCATTCATGTTTAGCTGATGTTTCTGGTGACTACTTGGAGCTTTTACTCGTTAAAAAGCTGTGTTCGCTCGTTAAAAACTAGTCTGTTGTTGTGAGGCTGAAATTTAATTAATGAGTAATATTTAATATTAATACTACTTTTGCTATAATTTTTTATGATTATTTTTTTAGTTATAATTCATTATTTATTATTGAGTTCAATTTAAATACAGTTTTAATATCGGTTTTGCAAAAATAAAAGCAACTTTTATAGCTTTTCATTAGTCAATTTTAATTATTTGTAATTTCCAAGTTTTGTGGGCTGTTTTTATTTCTTCTTAATTCGTTCTTTTCTGTTTTGGATCTTTTCCAAATGTTTTTTGTTTGCAGATGGTTTTGATTTTTCTTTATTTGAATAAATTTAATAGTTTTTTTTTTCCTCTTAAACGACTTCATTGAAGTTATTATTAAATACTGAAAATAAATTTTATACAAATATTAAAACATCTTTTTCGAATCTTAGTTATAATTTTATTTAATATTGTCATTTTTCCTTCGATGTTTTATTTAATTCAATTTTTTTCAAAGAATTTTCTGTTATTTAATCCGAAAAATACTCGTAAATGTTCTGCTTTCTTTTAGATTTATTCATGCTTATTATTTACCCATTATTTTACACTTGCAGCAGCTATAAAAATCCCAAAACAGGCGACAAACGACGCCAAAATGTCGCCAGCTACAGTCGTGAGATTGATGCTGTTCCATTGAGTTGTTGTTGCTTATTGTTGCTTTAAAATGTTGTTGACATTGATGATGATTCACGGATCGTGCGATCCTCCGGTTGCGATGTCGATTAACAGCTTTCAAACGTAACCAGCTGTAACGAACTCCGGTTCTCCGGTTTTCCAGCTGGGATATGCTCAGCGGCTATCCAGGCGTTCGGTACAGAAATTTATTTGGGTGAGACGCTCTAAGGTTAAATGGCTCTTTATTTGTTCACCTTTATGATTTCTGTCATACAATATTCATTTAACTAAACTAGTGAGCGAGAGAGAGAGACTTATTTGACGGTGGACCACTGGGCTGCTCGTCTTGATGCTGATGCGCTGGACGTTGTTGCGGCGAACGATGGTAACTAGATGAAGGTCACGTCGTTGACTGTGGCGTGGCAATGACTGTTTGGAGCCACTCAGTGTCGTTGTCTGGAGCGCTGAGTGGGATTCCAGGCGTTGCAATGGCGTTGATGTGTCGGACGTTGTTGCAGCGATCGATGGTAACTATGATGAACTTCACGCCGTTGAACGTGGCGTGGCAATGACTACGTGGAGCCACTCAGTGTCGTTGTCTGGAGCGCTGAGTGGGACTCCAGGCGTTGCAATGGCTCGGTGTCGGACGTTGGTGCGGCGATCGTTGATGGGCCCCACGCCGTTGAACGTGGCGTGGCGGTGACTACGTGGAGCCACTCAGTGTCGTTGTCTGGAGCGCTGAGTGGGACTCCAGGCGTTGCAATGGTGCTGATGCGCCGGACGTCGGCGCGGCGACCGTTGATGGCGTTGACAATTGCGTATCTTTATACTTGGCACTGTTCGCTGCTTGGAACTACGCTCTGATCGAAGATGGGTTGCTCGTTGTACTGGCGTCGTTTGAGTCTCGTCGTGGCAAGTTGGGTCCGCTGTCTTGAACTCTTAGTAACTCACGTGCTCTAAAGCCTCTAGAGTTATATATGTGAGATCCACGGACTCTAAAGCCTCGAGGACCTATATAACTTAATGACTCACGGACTCTGAAGCCTCGAAAGCCTATATACTTGTGGACCCACGGACTCTAAAGCCTCGAGGACCCATATAACTTAAAGACTCACGGACTCTGAAGCCTCGAAAGCCTATATACTTGTAGATCCACGGACTCTAAAGCCTCGAGGATCTATATAACTTAAAGACTCACGGACTCTGAAGCCTCGAAAGCCTATCTACTTGTAGATCCACGGACTCTAAAGCCTCTAGGATCTATATAACTTAAAATTACTTAAAGACTCACGGACTCTGAAGCCTCGAAAGCCTATATACTTGTAGATCCACGGACTCTAAAGCCTCTAGGATCTGTATAACTTAAAATTACGTAAAGACTCACGGACTCTGAAGCCTCGAAAGCCTATATACTTGTAGATTCACGTGCTCTGAAGCCTCTAGAATCTATATCACTCACAAAATAAAGTCTCCTAATGGTCGTTAAGCGTGGGGCGTCTATTTAAGTCAAAGGTCTGACGGCAAATCAACGAAATCAACCAATTCTTCGACGTAGCAAGCAACCGCACTCGTTGAAGCGTATGAACTCACTGGCTAGCGCGCTGGAATGTAACTTCCTTGGTATTCTGCAGGCGATACTGCGTATGTGATCAGAGCAATTGTGCTCTCTGCTCGCAACGTGGCTGAGGTGTCAAGCGGCGATGTAAAATTATATCTCCAGCAGAGCAAGCAACCGTGCTCGTTGAAAACTGCTGACTGACTGAAGTTGTGCAGCGGCGACGTAGATAACTGGCAGAGCGGAGCAAGCAACCGTGCTCGTTGAAGTCTGCTGACTGACTGCAGTTGTGCAGCGGCGACGTAAATAACTGGCAGAGCGGAGCAAGCAACCGTGCTCGTTGAAGTCTGCTGACTGACTCAAGTTGTGCAGCGGCGACGTAAATAACTGGCAGAGCGGAGCAAGCAACCGTGCTCGTTGAAGTCTGCTGACTGACTCACTACAGTGCTCGAAAGCAACTCTTGTTAAGCTGGTTTCTGCTTATTCTCGTGTGTGTGGTTTAATGCGTATGCGTCGGTGACGCCTGGTTGTCGCTTTTCTCTCTCTCTCTCTCTCTCTCGCTCTGTTCTTATGTATAACTTATTTACTAACAATTCTTTGCTTTGTATTCGTTGTTCTGTTATTTGTCTTAGGCATTAAATACAGAAATATACAGGTCTTTTGTTTAAGTGCTAGTTGTAGTAAATATTAAGGTTTTGTTATTTTAGCTTACGTACTAGTCCTAATATAAGTTTATTTTTATTAAATTCATTGTTTGGTTGTTTAGCTTACGTACTAATTATAAAAAATACGTGTAATAAAATAGGTAATAAGTAAAAATATGGAGTTAATACAGTAAGTAATAAGATGAACAATAAAATAGGATAAGCATGATGAAATGTGTGTCCATAATTTCACTTAAAAATTATGGCCGTCACACCACCTCCCCTCTTTGCGGCCATTATTTGCTGAGGCACCAGGAGACGGTTCCCCGGCGGCAGGTCTTTAGCAAATACTCACGCCCGTTTACCTTTATCTTTTGGTAGCGGCGTCGACCGGGGACGTGCACTTTCCGCAAGGCCCACAGGGCATCTTGTAGTGTGACTCGATCCTCCGTATATTCCGCTTCTCCGACTAGGTCTTCTGCGGAACCCTCCCTTGTGCGTTCAAACTTGTCGTCGTTGTTCTCCTGCATGTTGCGCGTGTGTCTGCTCGCTATAGGATGTGACTTACGAATGAAGCTCCTTGCTGTGTTGCGCTCCTTTATATGAGCAGCGACGGCACGTGTTGGCGATGGTTGGTGCGACTGTGGATTGGGTGAAGATGCTCTTTGGCTGTCGCCCTCGTCGTCTACGGGATCAGACGCGTAGTGACAATTTTTGAGGTAGGAGATGTGAGCGGTACGGTCACATCTCTTGCTGGGCCGTATGAGTTTTACCATAACTGGCGAAATGGACCCTTTTACCGTGTCAGGTCCGTCGAAACGAGGTGCTAGTTTAGCTGCAAATTTGTGGACCGCCTTTGATGTTGTGTCCACTCCCTCGTCGATGCAGCGTAGCACCACTCGAGGCTGCTTCCCTGTTGGTGGTTGGGGCGGGGCCTCATCATCCTTCATGACGTTCCTGAGCCGCTTAAGCCTTACTCGTGGCACTTTGTCAGTTGGGTTATTCAGAGTGGCCTCGCGCTCAGGGCCGAGGAGTTGTGTCTTTGCCTGCTGGTCCTGGTTTGCCGGTAAATGCTGACGGAATTTTTGCTTTGTCCGCTTAAATTTACCGTCATTGTGTTTACTCATGTTGCGTTGGCGGCCGTTTGCTGTCAGATGCGGTTTACAACTGATTTTGTTTGCTGTGGTGTGCTCGGTGAGATGAGCAGTAGCGTCGTGTGCTGACGATGGTTGATGGGACCGCGGAGTTGATTTGAGTGGCTGTTGACGTTCATCGAGCAACCGGGCCACCCCTGTACGGGTCTCTTCATCGTTGCTGTTGGGCGGGTAGATTTCAAGTGTCAAGCCTGCGAATTCCAGTGTCGCTCCGATACCGGCGAGAAAATCTAACCCTAAAACAAGGTCGTCGACGACTTGAGGAAGAATTAAAATGCTCATGTTCTGTGTCCTATTGCCGACGGACACACGAACTTTCAGTGCCTTGGCTATAGTTTCGCTTTGTCCGTTTGCCATGTTAACGATGGCCCTTGTGGTAATGATATTCGTGGGGTTTGCAAGCTTCTGTGCACAGACGTCGCTAATGAAGCTCCTACTTGCTCCGGTGTCGATCGTCGCGTTCATTACGCGGTCATCTAATGCTACCGTGGCGATGATACGTTGCTTTGTATATTGAAGTTTGCTTACTGAGCTTGAGGGTTTCCTCCTTTCGTTCTTGCATCGCCACGATTTGTAGGAGGATGCTGTTTCGTTTCTCTGGTCCTTCCTGCAACAGTCTTTTGTACGGATGTCTCGGCGTCCGCACACCCAACAGTGATATAGGACAGGGTTCTGGCATCTGCTTCGGAAGTGTCCCACTTGTCCGCATCGTCGACAAGCCTTGCTGACATCTACCCGCGTCTTGTCTTCGGCTTCTATTACCTGCCGGTGTTTTATGTTCGATGGTGCTGAGTGTGTTGTCTTGCGGTCCGCTACCATTCCGGAGCCCAATAGGTTTTCATAGTCGCCGACAAGATCTAGCAGCTCTCGCAGTGAATGAAATTCGCCCCGTTTGACATAAAGCTGGATTTCTCGGCTACTGTTTCGGTATATGCGTTCCAACTGTTCGCTCCGTGTTCGGTTGGTATGTCGCATTAGACCCTGTATGGCAAGAACGTAGTCTCTGAAGCGTTCGCCGGGTCTTTGGTGTCGTTCTCTTACGTCATCTTCTAACCGTTCGAAGAATCGTGGGGGTAAGAAAAACTTCGCAAAGTCGGTCTTGAAAGAGCTCCACCTCTCCCAGCGGCAGTTATTACTTCTGTACCACTGTAACGCTCGGTCCTGAAGCAATTCGGGTAGAGCTCTCGGTATGTGATCGGGGTTACATCCGTAGGCTTCCACCAGTTCCTCTATTCTCTCTATAAATATCAACGGATTCCCTTCGCCGTTGTATTTTACGCCCCACTTACGTACTCGGTCCATCAGAGTGGCTGTTGTGGCCAGTGTTGCTGCTGCTTCGGCGCACGGTGTATGGGGTGACCAAGGTCGAGACATTTGCTGTGTTACTGCTGTGTTGTAACTTGCTGTTGACATCGTCGGTAAGTGTAGAGCTGGTTTGTCTTCGAAGTGTGGTACTTGCAGTTGTACCGGTGACTTAGTTATCGGTTCGGTGTTACTTGATGTTGACTGCATCCCTTCTGCTGAGTTGGTGACTGGTGTTACTGCTCCGGATGCTGGCGAAGCGTCTCTCCTGTGTTTCGCTTCCAACTCTTCCAGTCGCTGAACGGTGGCAGGTTCATGGTCGCCTTTCCCTACGAATTCGGCAAGGCGCTTACGTACTTCCTCTGCATTACCTTCTGTGTCTAGTCCGAATTCCTGCGCATATCTCTGAAGCTCCTCTTTACGGACATTGCGTAACCAGCTAAGCCGTACCATGATGAGGTTATCGTTTCGCGCAACGATAGAATAAATTTCACTAGTGCGATGGTTAATATTGTATGCTTAGAGTGTCCCTGTTCGGGCGCCACTGTAACGAACTCCGGTTCTCCGGTTTTCCAGCTGGGATATGCTCAGCGGCTATCCAGGCGTTCGGTACAGAAATTTATTTGGGTGAGACGCTCTAAGGTTAAATGGCTCTTTATTTGTTCACCTTTATGATTTCTGTCATACAATATTCATTTAACTAAACTAGTGAGCGAGAGAGAGAGACTTATTTGACGGTGGACCACTGGGCTGCTCGTCTTGATGCTGATGCGCTGGACGTTGTTGCGGCGAACGATGGTAACTAGATGAAGGTCACGTCGTTGACTGTGGCGTGGCAATGACTGTTTGGAGCCACTCAGTGTCGTTGTCTGGAGCGCTGAGTGGGATTCCAGGCGTTGCAATGGCGTTGATGTGTCGGACGTTGTTGCAGCGATCGATGGTAACTATGATGAACTTCACGCCGTTGAACGTGGCGTGGCAATGACTACGTGGAGCCACTCAGTGTCGTTGTCTGGAGCGCTGAGTGGGACTCCAGGCGTTGCAATGGCTCGGTGTCGGACGTTGGTGCGGCGATCGTTGATGGGCCCCACGCCGTTGAACGTGGCGTGGCGGTGACTACGTGGAGCCACTCAGTGTCGTTGTCTGGAGCGCTGAGTGGGACTCCAGGCGTTGCAATGGTGCTGATGCGCCGGACGTCGGCGCGGCGACCGTTGATGGCGTTGACAATTGCGTATCTTTATACTTGGCACTGTTCGCTGCTTGGAACTACGCTCTGATCGAAGATGGGTTGCTCGTTGTACTGGCGTCGTTTGAGTCTCGTCGTGGCAAGTTGGGTCCGCTGTCTTGAACTCTTAGTAACTCACGTGCTCTAAAGCCTCTAGAGTTATATATGTGAGATCCACGGACTCTAAAGCCTCGAGGACCTATATAACTTAATGACTCACGGACTCTGAAGCCTCGAAAGCCTATATACTTGTGGACCCACGGACTCTAAAGCCTCGAGGACCCATATAACTTAAAGACTCACGGACTCTGAAGCCTCGAAAGCCTATATACTTGTAGATCCACGGACTCTAAAGCCTCGAGGATCTATATAACTTAAAGACTCACGGACTCTGAAGCCTCGAAAGCCTATCTACTTGTAGATCCACGGACTCTAAAGCCTCTAGGATCTATATAACTTAAAATTACTTAAAGACTCACGGACTCTGAAGCCTCGAAAGCCTATATACTTGTAGATCCACGGACTCTAAAGCCTCTAGGATCTGTATAACTTAAAATTACGTAAAGACTCACGGACTCTGAAGCCTCGAAAGCCTATATACTTGTAGATTCACGTGCTCTGAAGCCTCTAGAATCTATATCACTCACAAAATAAAGTCTCCTAATGGTCGTTAAGCGTGGGGCGTCTATTTAAGTCAAAGGTCTGACGGCAAATCAACGAAATCAACCAATTCTTCGACGTAGCAAGCAACCGCACTCGTTGAAGCGTATGAACTCACTGGCTAGCGCGCTGGAATGTAACTTCCTTGGTATTCTGCAGGCGATACTGCGTATGTGATCAGAGCAATTGTGCTCTCTGCTCGCAACGTGGCTGAGGTGTCAAGCGGCGATGTAAAATTATATCTCCAGCAGAGCAAGCAACCGTGCTCGTTGAAAACTGCTGACTGACTGAAGTTGTGCAGCGGCGACGTAGATAACTGGCAGAGCGGAGCAAGCAACCGTGCTCGTTGAAGTCTGCTGACTGACTGCAGTTGTGCAGCGGCGACGTAAATAACTGGCAGAGCGGAGCAAGCAACCGTGCTCGTTGAAGTCTGCTGACTGACTCAAGTTGTGCAGCGGCGACGTAAATAACTGGCAGAGCGGAGCAAGCAACCGTGCTCGTTGAAGTCTGCTGACTGACTCACTACAGTGCTCGAAAGCAACTCTTGTTAAGCTGGTTTCTGCTTATTCTCGTGTGTGTGGTTTAATGCGTATGCGTCGGTGACGCCTGGTTGTCGCTTTTCTCTCTCTCTCTCTCTCTCTCGCTCTGTTCTTATGTATAACTTATTTACTAACAATTCTTTGCTTTGTATTCGTTGTTCTGTTATTTGTCTTAGGCATTAAATACAGAAATATACAGGTCTTTTGTTTAAGTGCTAGTTGTAGTAAATATTAAGGTTTTGTTATTTTAGCTTACGTACTAGTCCTAATATAAGTTTATTTTTATTAAATTCATTGTTTGGTTGTTTAGCTTACGTACTAATTATAAAAAATACGTGTAATAAAATAGGTAATAAGTAAAAATATGGAGTTAATACAGTAAGTAATAAGATGAACAATAAAATAGGATAAGCATGATGAAATGTGTGTCCATAATTTCACTTAAAAATTATGGCCGTCACACAGCAAAAGTTCAGCGCTTTTTGTGTTGAGCATTTTAACGCGCCTTTTAAGGAGCTTTTAGTGCTTATTAAAAGCAACAAAAGCAAATAAGCGAACACGAAGCCGACAACGATTAAAGAATAATGAGAGGCACTTTAAACGCTGTTATAAAAAACACTGAAACACATAAAAACTAAAAACAAGTGCATTTTATTTTGGGAAATATTCGTGGCTGTTGTCGGCGGCACTCGTCACCGTCGACAATTCACGAAATCTGGCAGCACCAACAGCTTCCGTTTCAATTCAGCCAAGTTTTTTATTGTTGCGATGAGTTTCGTTGCTGCTTTTAAAAACTCGTCCCAACAACAACAACAACAATTGAACTATCGCCAAATATGAAACGAGTTTCTCTCTCGGTCTTTTTTACACTTGTTTCTTTTTGTTGTTGTTTTTTGTTCTATTTTTATTTCGTCGCGATCCTTTTTTAGTCTAAATAAATAAATATTTAATTTAATTTGACTTCGAATTTGGCGATGAAAATCAGTTGATTTTTTTGAGTGTTTTTTAACAATATTTTTTCTGTTGTTTTCTCTAAATAACAAATTCTAAAGTTGTGTTTAGGAAATTAAAGACGAAAAAAATCTATAGACATCAAAATAAAAATTTGCCATTTTATTAAATTAAGATCAAATCTATAAACTATAAATCTATATATAAACTATAAATTAGTCAAAGGATTGGAGAAAATTTCAAAATATTGAATAAAACACCAAAACAAAATTAACTTAAATTCATTAAAAATTATTTGTATTAAAAAAGAATAAATTCATATATAAAAAATAATTATTTACGATGTAAATTAATTAAAGTAATTCTTCAATGTATAAGAATGATTTTGACGTGTGTAAGAAAAATAAAATTAGAAATAAAATAAAAATAAAGTTAAATACACTCAGGAAAATAATCATTTTAATGTGATAGCATTTTAATAGTTTTTACTACTATTTATCGTCAAAAATCCAGCCGCTTTATGCTAATTAATTTATTTATTTATTTATTTATTTCTAATCCAATAACATCATCATAATTATGATATTGAAACTAATGCATTTGGATTTTGGATAATTTTGGATTTGTATCATTGTAATAATAATTCTCAGTTTCAAAGGGAAACGACGTCAAATAATATTTTACTATGACTTCGGCTGCATTTTTTCTTTATCGCTCCTTTTCCATAACTTTTTCTTTTGATATGCAGTTTATATTATAAACTTTATAAGAAACTTGTAGGCATTTTCATTCACACTAAAGCGAAATGAAGCCTTCATTTCCATTAACTATAGAATTTTATTTCAAATAAATATTTAATCATCATTTTTCGTTCGTCGCTGTTTTGTTTCGCGCCACTTGATTGATATTTTTGCTAATTTTAAGACAATTTTATGTTCAAATTGTATATAAAATTTTTGTTAATTAACATAAGTTTATGTACATACTTTTTATTTGATTTGTTTGTTTTACTTAATTGAAAAAATAAGATTAAAAAATTATGTCTTTTCACCAGAAATTTGAAATTTGAGATTTCATTGAGGCATTTTTAATTGAATTTAATTAAACTAATGAATTAATTCAATTAAGAAATTGGGAAAAATTCTAGGCAGTAATGGAATATCACTTCAGCAGATTCAGTTCTCTTCTGTGCCGAATATATAAATATTATTATCTGTCTATTTTCAGATTAATTATAAATAATTGTATACACATTTTTCTATTTCTGATTAAAACTAATGAATAAACTAATTATAAGTCACAGCATATTTTATTCCATTTGATAGTAGAAATATTTGAAATTGCTTTTTCCTTAGGAATAACCGAAAATAAAATTTAAAAAAAATAAATAAATTATAAAAAAATTAAATTATAATTACTTAAATTATAAAATAAATAAATAAACTAAATTCAAATTTAATTAAAGCTTTAAAAAATCTTAAATATTTATAAATTCATAAAGCAATGAATTAAATAATGAATTAATTTAAATTTACTTTTATTCAATTTCAAAGCTATAAAGAAAACCTGGAAAAATTTGGGTAATTCCCAAGTCTTAAAGTTTTTAAATTATGTCTGTTTTTAAGCGGGTCGCGACCATTTATTCCACTTTTGGACTGAGATTATTATGTTTTTCATTGTCATTTTTCATATTAGAAGCCAATAAACGTTTTACCAGAGAATATACAATGCATATAATAAATATATCGTCTATTCTTTGGTTTCACAAAGAAGTCCCTGGAACATTTTGTAACACGACGCGCGACTCTTGAATGCATTTTTTAAAATAAATTTACTCCGTTCTCTATGAATTTATTTTCCCTTTTCGTTAATTTACTGTACCGAGAAATCCCCCTCTTCCTCATCCTCCTTCATCTTCTTCTATTCACGACACACTTGATTTAATTTTAAACAAAAGATTCAATTGATTCGAATTAAGTTGAATTCAATTGCTGCTGTAGCGTCTGTTGTCAAAAAGTTGTTGTTGTGTTTATTTATGAAGGCGCAATTCTTCGATGAATGAATTCGATTATGTAACAACGATTGCAGTTCTATTTTAATTTAATATTGCAAATCGAATTCCGTAGAAGAGGCAAAACTTGTCGAAGCAGAGTGAATAGAAGGTGATAAAAAATAACAAAGCGAAAAAATAATTAAATTAGAAACTTCCGTGTTTTAAAATTAACTTAGATTGAGAAGGATGACTAATTATTTAAATTAGTGGTTCGATTAAAAATAAAAGTTATTTAAATCTCTGTAAGTATTTTAATTAATTTAATGAACCTACGAACAAATATTTTATAAGAGCAGCAACTAAAAACACAAAGAAAATTTGCGAAAAGAATCAAAGAGAGTATTCTCTGTTAAGAGAAGAAACCGAGAATATAAAAGAATGTTCTATGGAATTTAAGAAAACTTTAAAATTAAATTTTAAATTAAATAATCGAAGAATGGTTTATTTAAATGAAAAAACCTACTAAAAGGCGCAGCATTAATTAAAACATGACACATCAAGGAAACAAAGCAATAAAATATATCAATTATTCTCCTTATAATCAATAATTCAAATAAATTCAAAAGTCGCTAAATCAAATAGGAATTTCAATCCAGACCAAACAGAAAATTAATGTGATTTTTAATTAAATAAACTCTTTTTAATTAATCCTTTTAAATTTAATGAATACTCAGTGAATTTGCGATAAACTCTTTTTTTAACTATTTTCTTCATTAACAATTTTCATCTCTTTTCTATTTAACAAACAGGAAACTTTCTAATAAAATTCCAGGTGGTCAAATATTTTTATGCACATGAAAAGACTTTATGAAGCGAACAACAAGCGACAGCAGCAACGTTTATAGAATATTAAAATCGCAGCGTTTTTATTGTGGCAAAATCCGAGGAGAAACCAGATGCAAAAAAGTCAGGTGCACATTGAAAACATGGTTACACATCAACCGATCGATCGAGCGATAAAATTGGCACCTCCACTTATGGCGAAAGAAAATCGATAATCGGACGTAACGACGACAGCAACAACAACACTTTTTAGTTGATTAATAACATGCATTTACGAATCTGAATGCAAACCCTTCTTGGGCAAGGAACGAGAGCGAAAAGTGTCTGCTTGCAAATTTTCTTTATTTTTATTATTATATTTTCCTATTGGCCTTCCTCCTCGTCTTCTTCATTTTCTTCTTTACACCTCTTCCTTGAATTTTAATTTATTTTCTTTTTTTTTTAATTCGAAAATGTTATTATTAATTATGTTTATATTAGTTTATTTTATAATTGTTTCTTTTTTTATTCTTACTCTGGTTATATTTTAATTTTAAGGTAATTTTTATTTTAATTTCATTTTTTATTCAGTTTTCATTTTAATTTAAGTTCAATTGTAGTTTAATTTTATTTTAATTTGATTTTAATTTTATTTTATTCATTTTATTTTAAATTCAGTTATTATCAATTATTTTTCTTATAATCAAGAATTCAAATATATTCAAAATTCGATAAATAAAAAAGGAATTTAAATCAAGACCTTTCAGAAAATTAATCATATTTACGAAAAAAATTAAATTATTGCAACATGTTGGATATTATTTTGAAGTTAATTCATTTGGGTTAAAAAATCAATTATTCGATTAATTTTAATGTCGATATAATTTTATCTGAAATTTTGTAATGTAAAAGAATCTTACGATGTTGGATAACAGCAAAGGATCACTATTTTAGAACTCAATAATTGGGCAATGAGGTAAAAAGATTTAGTGGATCAACTGCAGACGGACTAAACTTAACTAATCCATAATTAGAGCTCAGAGTCATTGTCAATGTCATTGTCAATCATTCAGAGTCAATGTCAATGTTTAAATTCAACAAAAGCAAATAGTAATTAAATGGATATTAAATTGAAGTCAAAGAGAAATGAAAACGATATCAAATAAATATTAAATACAAAAAAAATAGAAATGAAAAAAGGCACGATCGCAGTAGCTGCATTTTAGTGCATCTTGGGAAAAAATGACAAAATTCAACTTTAGAGTTGAATAATCCAAGTTTAATTTAACATTTTATAATTTCTTTAGAAAGTAATGTTAAGTTTATATAAAAACCATCAAAACTACAGTTTAAATAGAGAAATTTACCTTGCAAATTCATGCAAATTCATTAGCAAATGCATGATTAAACACATGCAATATTTAGCAATAATGCAACATTTTATTTTAAAAGGAAAAGTGGAATAAGCTACATACTATAAACGAATACTGTTATGTTGATATAATCCTAAAAGGAATACTGTTATGTTGATATAATCCTGTATATTTTCAATGCCTCAATGTAGCAATTGATCGTGATCTGGATCCATTTTGCAATGCGACCGTTGAGCATCAAATGGCATCACACTTGAATGTTCATCACCTAAAGTAAATGTAGCATTTACGTAATGAATGTAAAATGCTTATTCATGCGTTAAAGTTGTCAGCAAGTGGAACCAGGAAAATTTCTAGTGCTAACTTCAAATTTCTGCTTGTCTTCAATGCAATCTAAATCTAGATCAGGATCAGCGGCGATAAGAATGCAGCTAGCAATAAATTAAATGTTCATTCCACACAAGCGATCAATCGAATTTTAAAATTTATTGCATTTATAAGTAAATTAATTATTTTTCTATCGAAAAATCTAGATAATATTTTTCAGAGATGATTCAGAAGATTCGCTCTCCAAAATTACTTAATTTCCTCCTCTCACTCTCTTCAAAAGTGACCAACACACGTTTATAACACACATTAAATACATGTGATCGAAGTTTGCATGAATGTTGGTATTTAATGATATATTTTAGCACCATTTTTGCTTTAATAAAATTATAGCGAACAAGATTTTAGATGATGAAGTGAAAAGCTTCATATTTTATCGCTCTTTATCCATTCGTTTATGTGCTTTCTTTTATCCATCATTCTTTTCAATTGCCGCTTTTCTACTGCTTTTTATAATTTTTATTATACTCAGCTGAAGTTTGTTCAACGATTTACTTAATTTTCTATTCTATTCATCATTTATTCATTTTTTGCACTTCGATTTCCAAACTCTCCTCTTCCCCTCCGCTCATCTTTCTAAAAATCGCTTATTTTATCTGCTTCATTGACTGCTTTTCTTCTATTCTCTAATTATTTCAGCTTTTCAGCTGATCGATATTCTCTATAATTGTAGATCGTTCGGTCACTTTCTGGATGCTTCGGCGTCAGCGAAACGCTTTTCAGTCCCACGTTCACATCTATTTTTAAATCTGATGTCGCACATGCCTCAAGCGTTGCGTTGAGTTTCGTATGTAGCCAGCGTTTGGGCCAATCGAGTGATCAACCGAGCGATTCGAGAGATCTCTTTCACGATCGACAAACTGCTCCGTAATCTTGAGTTGCTTCTCTTTCTCCTCCCTTCGCCGAGTAAGCCATTAAGTGGAAAGAGCGAATTCAGTGCACAGTGGAACAAATGCGACAAGTGAATGACCGTAAATTGTATTGAAAGATCGATAGAAACTGAATAATCATTAAAATCGAATAAGCAAAAATTATTCTTGAAACACAAATGGATTTGTCAGATTTCTTAAATACATTAAATGCAATAAAATATTCGAAACAATGAAGCAAGAATCATTAACGAATATAATTCATTGCTTGATATTGAATAATAATAATAATAGTGATAATAATTTTCCTTAAATTACGTGATGTTTCTTGTGCTACGAAGACCATCAAAGGTTAATTATATCTTGTTATTTTTCAGAAGAAGAATTTTGAGCCAATTTCAAGCCATATTAGATTTTAATAAATTATATCTGATGTGGCCAACACATGATTTCCTTGTTCATGAAATAATTTTAATTAAAACATTTGTAGCTAAGTTATGAATAATATAGGATCCCTCGAGAGAAGTGTCCTCTTCGCGCCAGCGATCTAGCCAAGAAATAGATTATATTTGGATGTTATGGCAGCCTTAAATACCGAATGTCTACTTTCTGGCGTTGTTTGTTTTGAGTTATGCATGAAATTTGAAAAGTTCTTCCAAGAGAAGTGTCCTTTTGGCGCAACCGATTGCATCCAAAAAGGGAGGTGCACAACTAGGTCCTGTAAGAGTCTCAAATACCAAATTTCAACTTTCTACGATTCTCCGTTTTTAAGTTATTGAGGATACATACATACGTACACACGTCACGACCAAACTAGTCAAAATGGACTCCGCGATGGTCAAAATGTGTGTTCCCACATTTCTCAATCCATCAAAATCTCAATATCGAATTTTTCATGATTACATTACTTTCTTGTATTTACTACGTATACAAGGAAGTCAAAATCTGTTAATCTCCGCAAAAAACACCTCTTTTTTCTTATTTCGGAGGAGCACCAAGTTTCCTTTGATAGCTAAATTTTCCTTTGGTTTTTTGCTACTCAGTGTTTAACCTACAATGGATCAATACTCATTTTTATATTGCCTTTTCAGTGATTTTCTTCAAGCCTTTATTCATTAGAAATATTAAAACATACATAAATTAATTAAATTAAATTTAATTAGTGTTTGGAAAATATTAATTTCGTGTCCGTTTTGCTCCACTGTGCTTCTCGAGTGTCGCGCTCTCTCAAAGTTTAACACATTTAAAGTTTAAATTTTAAACTTATTTTAGCCAACGAATTGAAAAGCTCACAACAGCTGCGTGGGGTATACACAAGAGACGATAGATACAAACGAAGAAGAGGACGAAGGAGAGAAAATTAAGCGACCAGAAATAATGGAGAGAGTAGCGTAATTAAATTAGAAATCGAGAGTAGATGAAAGAGAAAAGTTTTCGAGGCGAGCGCGATGGCATCGATTTAAACTTGGCTAAGTTCATATTGAATCAGTTCGAATCCAACGCTGAGACAGGCAGCAACGTTTAGCGGACCTTGACTCAAGTTTATCACACTAAAAAACAACAACAACTACTACAAAAAGCTTATTTAACCCACAAAACGTTTGAAGAAAGTGCGAGCGAAATAAAAAATAAAAAGTAAAGAAAAAACACCGCAAATATTCTAAAGATACTCGTGCTGTGCAAAAGATATTTTAAATTGAATTGGATTTGGGTGCGGGCGACGTTTTCTCATTAATTTCGTTGTGTGAAGCAGCGAAGTGACGTCGTAGAAGGGCAAAAGTTCGTTTTTCGAAGCTCGGAAGTAGAATCTAGTTGGAATCTAATCAGCCAACAAAAACAACCACCCTAAAAACGCTGCAGTCTGATGTGAAATCGAAACGTCGTAGTTTTCAAGGTGAATAAAGTCAGGAGTTGAACTTCGGCGCCTCCTGCTCGCTCCGTCCCTTTAATCTGGGTCGTTTTTTACCGTTTTTGGTGTTTGGTTGCGCTTTCTGCAAAGTGGCGTATGAAAAAAGACGATCTGTGAAATTTTAAGTTTCAATCGCAACTCAGACAAATTTGACTTTTTCGATTATACAATAAAAACGAGCAGCAAAATTTAGAAAATGTGTATTCAAAATTTCGGCAACTGAAGCTGAAAGTGATAGCAAAAAAGCAGTGCGACGGCTACAAAGAAGCCACAACACGCAAAACGACGCGACGCGGAGCAAGAAGCAACCGACACACGAAAGGAAACATTCGCCGCAGTCGCAGTGAAACGGAAAAAGACACCGACTAAAAACGAATCTGTCAAAATATTTCCTTGCCGTTTCGCAGCGAAGTGAGAAGTGAGCGAGAAATCCAATTCGAATACACAAAAAGTTATTTGAATTCTTAGCAAATGTCCGACAAAGCAATAAAATAAAACAGAAAAAAATACATACACAAATAAAAGTGAAAAGACAAGGAATTTTAGAGATAAATATTTTTTGAGCACACATTTCAGTGCCCACTCAAAAAATTAGTACGAACAACCGAAAACGCAAAGAAACAAGTAAAAAAATAACCTCAGAATTTCAGAGGAGAAGCAGCTGTGAAACGTGTTGGAAAAAATAGAACGGAAAAAGTCATTTTTAAATACATAGACAAGCGTTCGCAAGTGTTTTTCGCCAAACTTTGTTCCGTCGGTGTGCGCAAAAACGTAATTTTTAAATTTCGAAAGGATTAACTACGAAAAACAAGGAGAAAACAAAGCGGAAACGCCGAATAAGCTGCTTTCGACACAATGAAACCTTCCGTGATGAACGCCGCAGGCGCTGGCAACGGCTCCGGTAGCCCCGGAGCCCCCAACGGCATCACGATCCCCGTGAACCACGAGTACGGCGCACAACAACAACAGCGACAGTCGCCGCACTTCCACTACCAGCAGCAACAACAGCCGCAGCCATTCGCCGACGCCAGCGGAGGAGGTTCGGGATTCGCAGGTCAGCCAACGAGTGGACGCCAATTTCCAGCACACTTTCAGGTTAGTCGAATGCCAAGACTTACAGCCATGTACTCACATACGCACACTAACACAGCTACAAGGTCGCGCTGCATTGAGAAGCCGCCGCCAGGCGCCTGCATCATTCCAAAAAACTGTGTCATTTGTTTTTTTAGTTCACTTATTTATTTATTCCTTCCACTTCGTTCATTTCAAGGCGAAGGCTGAAAAAAGCCACCTTCACTTCACTACTCGTTAAAAATAATTACAAAGCAATCGGTTTATTTTCACTCTTATTGGGAAAAAACGAATAATCATCGTTCAGCTGACTGCACAGCGACTGCACGACGCAAAATATAACGACGTATTTAGCTTAAAAAAACCACGATTTATTATCAATTTTTGAATTGTTTTCTAAACATGTATTTTTTGTGTGCCATTTTGATTTTTACAACACGACCAAAATTATTCCATTTTCTTGTAAATCTGATTAAAGCCACTTGCAAATTCGAAAAGATATTCAGTTGGAAACAAAAACATTTGACATATGTACATTTTGCATGATTTTGCATTTATTCACACTAGGCGAATATTCACAATGACAACAGGCATTCATAATAACAAAGAACAATTTTTATGTCTACCGAATCCAGCCGAAAACATTCGCAGTTGCTCGTGCATTCGCTGTCTTCGCAGAGTTTCTTATAAGATTCCTAATAAGAACCAAATAATTGAAACACATTCCCATTGGTATTTATGAAAATGAAAGTTGGCCTCAGTTTCCAACCTTGCTTATCACGTCATTTGTCGACTTTTTGGGGATGACGTTTACGTAACGCAGCGCAATAAACATTTGTGTATACACAGCCGTAGATATGACGTAGCGTACGGAATGCAAAAGCTTTTGTAATAGTGTGTTTATAGACAATGAATAGTACAGAGAGCAGTTCTGTTGTTGTTCTGCGTCAAAAGCGTTAATTTAATGGTATGCAATGAAACCACCCTCGCTTCTTATTGGTTTTTTTCGTTCTTAAAGGTTTGACATGAAGAAAGTTCTGCCATAACAAGAGAAAAAAAAAGAGAATTATATTGGAAAATAGTAATTTTGCTGACTCATTCCAATCGTTTGCCAATTTTTCGATGATTTTTCTTTTTGTTCTTACTTTATTTTTAAGACATTTTCAATTTATTTTGTTAAAGTTATTTGAAATTATTAAATTTATTTGAAAATTCCCTTTTGATTAGTAATTTTAACTGAAGATGTTTTTAACGCTTTTACGAAGACGGATTTTAAAGCGAATAAAATTAAAAATTGATGATTTTTTCGTTGTTGTTGATTGCTATTTCACAATTAAGTTATTATTTCTTCTGCTTGTTGTTGTTGTTAATGATTAAGATAATAAACATCGAAACTGTCACTAAATGAAGCGCGTGGGTGTCATGACGTCACGTTGTGGGATTTCTTTGTAAATGTTTTTCGTCTTTTCAAATGTTAATGAAACTTTTTCAATGTGGGCGGACGACGGAGATCGTTTTTACATATATTTATAATTGTATTTATTTTGCATTTATACATTTATATATATGCAGTAATATTTACTCAAAATTCTCATATAAATGATATTTTTCGGAGGCGTTCAGAGCCGCCACGAAGAAATCCACGACAAAACACACACACTTCGAAATTCTGATATATAAAAAAATGTCAAAAATGTCGAAAAACTTGGTTGATTCTAATTTTAAATAAATCATTTTAAGTGTTTCTTTAATTTGTGAGCTGCGTAAAATAATTTATTTCTTTTGTTGTTGGATTGCAGTGAATTTTATCGCTTACTTTGTAATTGATTCGGTAAACACTTTACTAAACTTGTAAAATTAACATTATTTACGGTTATTATTATTCGTTATAAAGCTGATGTTTGCCGAGATTAAAAATAAAAAAAATTCGTCAAGGGAAATTTTTAAAAACTGCTTTTTTAAGATTGCAAATTTTTGCACAACGAAAATATTACAGAAAATAATAATAAAATGCAACTATAATGAAAAATCGAATAAAATAAAAAATTATATCAATTTCCCTTTTAAAAGCGCGTATTAATTTTGAATTCTTGACGATTTACAATTCCTCGGAAAATTTAATAAAAAAATATGTTACTTCAAGAAACACCACGGAAAAAAAGAGAAATTTAATAAAGATCGTAAATAAATTTTATATATATTTGTATTGCGTTGCACTGTATTTTCTTCTTCTTCTTCTATTTTTTAATCTCCTTTTCCTTAAATTCATCACAAAAAAAAAACATTACGTGTTGCAGTTATTAGCAACAGCTTTCATTATGACGTCATTCCTTACGTGAGGTGAATAATAAAATCGGTTTGGAGAAAAAACCCACAACAAATAATAATAAAAAAACTCTATTTAAAAAAGTGCTTCGAAAGATTCCGTCTATTTTTTGTTTTATTGCTCATTTTATTTCATTTGTCTGATCGTGTTACGTGATGCGTTCAACTGGCGGCGTAACCTCGACGCCGACTCATTTTCATTATTTTAATTACATGAATTATCGAACGGAGTTTCGCTGTTCCTTTTGCTCTAAACGAAGTTTATTATTCTGCATTATTTTTCGCTATTTGTTTGGTTTTCGTATGTGATTTTGCAATGTTTTAATTTTAATTTACGATAAAATTTTTTCTTCTTATATTAAACAAAGAATAATGCAAAGAATAATTCCGATCGTTGTTGATAAGGGAAAAATAAACAAAGTGAAAGCGAAAGATAAAATAAATATGAAAAGATTAAAAAACGATTTGACTTTAATTTCAATTTAAAAATCAAAATTAAAAGCAACACAGTTGAAGCTTTTTTTTAAATGTGTATCAGTGATAAAATTTCATGCGATTT
Source organism: Thecophora atra (assembly GCA_937620795.1). Taxonomy (NCBI): domain Eukaryota; kingdom Metazoa; phylum Arthropoda; class Insecta; order Diptera; family Conopidae; genus Thecophora; species Thecophora atra. Next base: position 66,125,844 of record OW569397.1, on the reverse strand, counting down.
TTCCCAATTAGGATTGGGAATTGTTTTATTGTCGCTGCGATTTTGCGACTCCTCGGATGCTTTTGTTTTAGCATTTTTTGTGATTTTTCAATTGCTTTTGGATTTTTGCGATATTTATTACTTTCAGAATGATTAGAAATAAGTGCAATTTATATATGTTTGTATGTACATTTATATAGAAATTAATTTTATTAAGTGAGCGATTTTTTATTGCCTTTGGGATATTTTATGGGATAAATTCATTGCCTCTTCGCGTGCGACTTTTTAGGATTTCTTAATTCCCATTTTGAATTTTTGCGATTTCTTTCGAAACATTTAGAAAATACTTCGGTAATGATGGTCTTTTTTTCGTTATTAATGATGAAGATTTCTTCTATCTTAAGAAATAAAAAAACTGTAAAAACCATTAAAATTAAATTAGTTCCTAAAACAGACCTTAACAAATATATAGAAGATTTTTTCATGTTTCTGGCTGGCACAAAGCGACAATAAAAAACTCATGCGGAGGCAGACAGTCAATTTGCAAACATTTGGCTTATTTTGCGTAAAACTAGAAATAGAATAAAAAAGAGAAAACAATAAAAAAATCGCAGCAACTACTAAAATATTGCAGCATAAGATCACAGCAACAACAACGGAAGTTGAAAACCTCAGCTTTAATAAAAAACTCGACAAAAATTAAATCTTTTGAGTGTTCCGTCTGTTGAATTACTGAAAAGGTGAATGCATAAAAGAAGAACAAGAGATTAAAAATTAAAAAGAAAATTACGCTCCTTTAAAATCATTTTTTTTTTGTAATTTAACTTCCATGCGAAGCATTAAATCAAGTTGAAAAATAAAGTGGGATTTCTAAACTTCATCGCTAGTCAAACAGAAGAAAAGCGTTGCGCTTTTTTCGAGATTCACTTTGAGTCGCTTTTAAAGAAATGATTTATAAATAAATCCTCAGAAAGTGTTTCTCCTTCTTCTTGCTGTTCGTGCTCACTGCTGTGAAGTGTTTCTTAATTGTTATCTTTGGAAAAATCCTTTGCCTCAAGAAAATCTTTGTCTTAATAGAAAAAATATAAAACATTTTGAAAAGTTTATGACGAATTTAATTTTAATATACGTCATTTATTCGAAATTCCTGTAGAGATTTCTTTATAAAATAATATAAATAATAATTTTAATGGATTGCAATTAACATTCGTACTGCGCTTCAGCTGTGAAAGCAGCAAATGAATTCATCAGTGCAATTTTTAATAAATTTTATTAGTGCAGCCTAAAAGTAAGCAATTACATTATGCTACGAATAAAATCGAAATCTGTTGAAATAGTGAAGTGCGGAACAATGAAAAACTGTAGTTTTAATTTGTAATAAAAATAGCTTTGTAATAATAAAGAGAAAATTAATAATAAAATAATAGAAAATAATAATAGTTGCATTAAATGTTTCTAATTATGCTGTTATTTAAAATGGCTCAATAAAATTTCAATTCAATTCAATAGCAAAAGTTTGAGATTTAATTTTTATCACAAAACAAATGCTTACTTTCAGGCAGTGCTGATAATTCATTTATTGATTTAACAATTTTATTAATTAAACTAAATTATTTCATCCATTATGCAAACGCCAATGATATATAATTTTTTGGGATAAGTTGTACAATTGTGGCACTAGAGATAATGATTGGTTCTGGCCTTGTTTAATGAATAGAAACCAAAGGGTCTGCATTGGTGGCGTTTCTAATCCAGTGTAGCGACAGATTTTGTTTTTCGTAAATTAATAAACAATAAATCTTCACTCTTTCTCTCTCCCTCTCACATCTTGCTTTTTTCCTCAACAATTTTTACACTAATAAAAACCGCATTAATACTTTTCTTGTTAACTACATTGAATTATGATCTGCTTCTAATTCTAAAATATTTTTTCGATAACAGCAGGACTTCGGCTTTGATCCCGGAATGGACGACATGTTCTCTCGCAGCCGCCTCGGCCGCATGCACGATCCCTTCGCCGCCTTCGGAACACGTAAGCGTTGTGGCAACGACCCTCAGCCTGCCGCTCCTGACGGGTTTTCCCATTATTTCAATGACGATCCAGACTTCGACTTCCCGCAGTTCGGCACGCTCGGCCGCCGTCGTGCCGCAGCAGCTGCTGGCCAGCACCCCATCGATCCGCACGCTGCCAGGGGCTACGACGACCACGACTTCTTCAACCGCCTGCCTTCGGAATTCAGGCAATACATACCCGAGACTTTCGGCCATAGCCGCCGTTCGGCTGCCCCTTCGCCGCCGTCGCAAGCCAATCCATACTGGCAAAACCAGCCACAACAACAACAGCAGTACTACGGAAGCCCGAACCAGGCGCCCTCTTGCAACAACTTCGGCGCTCATCAGTCGAAGACTCTGTGCGATGCCGCCATGCAGACCGACGGAGCTGCGCCCGGCGAGCAACTGAATCAGCACAGCCTACGCAACACCATCGACATGGGCGTCAAGTCATCACCAGAGACCGCCGGGCAGCACCGAGCGCACTCTGCACCGCCGACCGACCAGCAGCCGGTCCACACGAACGGCAAGCGGGCCTCGCCGCCCCCCACCGGGCAGCACGGCACGCAGTCCAGTCCCCAGGCGGGCGCGCAGTCGCAGCCATTCCACAAGGCGTACTACGCCCCGCAGCAGCACGCGCACGCAGCACAGCAGCAGCAGCCGAAGCAGCAGACGCCGCCGCCCCCGCAGACACCCGGCGGCACGTACGTCCGCACGATACCCATTTTCGTCGAGGGCCGCTCGGAGCCGATTATCAACTCACACAAAGAAATACCGACTCAAAACGCTGCCTCGGGCGCCAACACTTCGTCCACGGGACGAACACACGCCCAGCCACCACAGCAGCATCCGCCGCAGCAGCACCGTCCAACGCCGTTGAATACACAGCAGCAGCAACAGCAACCGAAGCCTGCACAACAAGGAAATGGCGCTGCAGGCTCGGCTGGTCCGGCGGGGCCACCGCAGACGCCTCACACCATGGACAGCATCAACAAGATCCAAGACATCCAGCGCGATGTGCTCGACCTGATGGGCAAAGTGGAGAAGTTCGGCGGCAAGCGGCAGGACAAGGAGTACGTCTACTTGGACGAGATGCTGACCCGCAACCTGCTGAAGCTGGACACCATCGACACCAACGGCAAGGACAGCATTCGTCTGGCGCGCAAGGAAGCCATCAAGTGCATTCAAGCGTCGATCAACGTTCTCGAGGCGAAGGCTGAAGAGAACGCAAGGCTCGAAGCGGCAGCAGCAGCGGCAGCCCAGAAGCCAGAAGCGCCGGCAGAAGAGGCGAAAGAATCGAAAGCAGCCGCAACCAAAGAAGGAGAAGAGCCTCAGCAAGAAGCAGAACAGGACGAAGCAGCAGCACCAGCTGATGCCAACAAATCAATGGAGGCGATTCCGCTGCCTCCACCGGAAGGCGTCCAAGTCGCCAGCAGCAACAGCAACAGCAGCGTTGACAAAAACAACAGCAACAACGACGAGCAGCCGAAGGAGCAGCCAACGAAGGAAGCCTCGCCACAGCGTCAGGAAGAAGCAGCATCAGCCACGGCGGCCGAATGATGAACCGAGCAGAGCCGCTCCTCGTACTCGATGTCGCGCTTCTCCAAACAACTGCGCCAAATAACCAAACGAAAGTCGCCTGAGGCACGAACTAAAAACTGAATTAAAAAGCCAAGAAACCATAAATTAAAATATAAATTAAATGAAAATTAATAGAATCAAAGCAAAGCAATAAATGAAAAATAAAAAAGAATTCGTAGTAACATAATTTTTTGTGTGAATCTTCTCAAAGTGAAGCGTTGCTGAGGGCTGCGTTGGAAACTGTTGCTGGTCAGAAGCCTCAGACTCCTCTGTCCAACAGCTCCACCGACTTTTGGCAGTTTTCCTCGTTCCTTTGAGCAGCGCTTCAATAATTAAACTCAGCAGAACAGTCACAAGGATGACCGCCAAAAAGTTTAAGTTAAAGGAACATTTAACAAAAGGAACATTTAAAGTAGAGTCGAAAGAAAAGAAATACAAAGTAAATTTAATAAGAAATATAGACAAGGTACAAATGTAAGCAACAAAACAGTCGACACTTTGTTCAAATATTCAAATTAAGAACTTGCAGGAGAAGTTAACATGAAGTAGGCCGTTGAGGTCTCAATTTTAATATCTAGAATATTCTAAACTTAGATTGAATTTGAAATTAAAATAAAACATGAAAAACCAACAGAATAATTAAGAGAAAAATTTGCTATTTATTATTAATGAAAGATGGCAGCATAATTAAATCGAAGAAAACTTAAAAGTTTATTTTAAAATTATATCAGTGACATTTGTAAAGTTTAAACTATGCTTAGAGTTAACGAAAATAGCAAAATGTAAGCTTTTTACTATCTCATAATTTTTAACTGCTGAGCTGCAATGCGATGGAAAAGTTTTTATACAAAAATTGGTAAAGAAAAGTAAAAATTTTATAGGATAGACAATTAAAAAGTCCAATAAAACTGACGAAATAAAAGATACAGAACAAAAGGCTTTAAAGTTTGCTTCCAACGTTAATAAAGCTACCAAACAAATATTGCTCCTGTTTCGTAGATTCGGAACCCATTTTCCAAAAAACTGAAAAGGAAACTGATTAAAAATTATAATTAAAAACCGTTGAGACTCAGTAAAATCCCAAATCGAAACGAAATCTGCAATTTTTCCAGGAAATAATTATATAAAAATGTCGTCGATTGATGGGAAACATTTAATTAAACATTTAATAAAATAACTAAAACATTTAAATTTTTAAACTTTAAGCAATAGTAAGAAGAAGCAGTTGATTGAAATATTTATTGTAATTTTTGGAGACTACTTTTTTAAATCATTATTTTTTCTTTATAATCTTTTTTTTTTTATTTTTATAATTTTGCTTTCTAAATTATTTTCTACCTTTTTTTTCTTTTTAATTATTTTTCTTATTTTATATCTAAGTTATACTCGTATTTTATAAGTCGTTTATGAAATAAAAAACTATACGTATGCATATCTATTATTAAGCCTTCATACATATGATATGTTAATGTATTTAAACTTTAAATCTTAAAGTGTCAAAGGATTATATTAAAAGCTGAACACAACCATTGAAGTGGCAACAACATTTATTCAATTTAAAAATATTTTTGAAAGAATAAAAACTAAACGCAAATAAAAACTGCGTTTTACTTTTGACTACTATAGTATCAAGATTTTCAAACAATCTGAAAATATTGTTACGTAATAAGCTCCAAAATTAGCTCTTTAACTCTCTTGAGGTCCGATCACTGGAATGTGAATAATCGTAAATTCGAATAATAAAAAGTCGTTAGTTTCAAATAGTAAATCTGAAATTTTTATTGCTTGATCTTATTTTTGCACTTCCTTTCTAATGCTTTTTATAATTTTATATATTGCACTTATCTGCGTGTAGATGGCGCTGTATATTCATCACAATTTCATAGACATAAAGACCGATTGGAGTTACTTTAACTTTCGTGTACATGAAGCAGTTTGAAAAACCTTTTACAGGAGATTCGTAATTTTTTCCAATAGAAAACTTAATATTTTACGTTCAAGTATTTCTATTTCTTTCAAAGCTATAGGTGATATAGTGAACCATATAGGGAAGTCATACAGAATCACTAGTCCTATGCTGGACCAGTTTCGAAAATGAACCCAAAAGTCTGTAAACTTCTTTTAAAGTATATTCACTAAATGCTTCACTAAAGCTTCTTAAAATTAATACCGAAATATATTGACTGGAATTTTATGGTATTTATGCAAAAGACGCAGAAATGTACTTTCTGTTGCAAGATTTTGCTTTGTTTGATTTACAGGCCGATACGTCACAACAACAATATACTACAAATTACTTCCCGCTTTTTGTTTTTGGATCCCTAAAATTAAGAAAAATATTATTTTTTCTTCCAAATTTAATCGCCCCGTTTCGATTGCAAATCACAAGTTGTGACCTGCTCTGACTATACCCACAATATCGTCTCAATTGAGACTAACAAAACAGTTTGCATACTTTTAGACTACGCTGATAATTCAATTGTGATGGTCCTATTTTGTGATGCAAGCTAGAATCGGGCTGTTAATGCAAGAAAAGTCGTGGAATAGACTAAATTCGTTATGCCTTGAAGACTTCGATGACCTGGAGACAATACTAATGCATACAACGCTGGTTTTTTACAAACTGTCAATATTGTTATTCTTGCTGTAAAATAAAAGCTCTTTTCTTTACAATTTTGTAAAATGCCAAATAGGTCTTGACCAAGAATGAAGGAATACAAGATTGCGCAGATCGCGTTTCAAAAATGCTTCGTTTTGCGCACCTACCGCGTAACAGCAGTATCTAAATATGGTCGAACTGTGAAATTAGTATATAAACTGGAAGTAAAAGTGTAAACATTGAGCTAAAATATTTAAATTAATAATAATTGTGCGGTTTTGTATGAAATGATTGTAACAATTGTGTAAAGTGAACATTTCTTATACAGAAAAAACTAAATCAAATATAGTAATAAGACAACGAACGATGCAATAATCTCGCACAACAATTGGAAAATTCTGCCAAAGAAGCGAAGCAATTTTGTCAATAATAATTAAATCTCTGAAAAGGGAAAAAAATGTATCTAACGACCAAAAAATTGAAATAAATATAAAAATACAATTTTATTAATTTATAATAAATTTATTTATTAAAAAATAAATTAGATAATAAATTAACTTATAGTTAAATTGGAAAGCTATGTCACAATATTGCATAGATTCCGTTTCTGGCATATCTTCGTGTGATATCGAATTCTTTACTCTTGAGTAATGTGACGATTACTTTCTTATTCTCCCGTCTGTGGATCCATTCGGCACGTTTCGAAGAAAGCAATTGGCTTTTAGCAAGTGGATCAAATATCGATGTCACAGCTTTAGGCTTCAAGAGTCTCTTCTTTGCAAAGCCCATTAATTAAGACACATATTAATACCGAATAAAACTGAAAATTCCTTAAAATGAATACCCATTTCAAATTGCATTTCATTTTCGAAGTCGGCAAAATGTTTCCACAACTTCGCACGGCTATTTTCGCGAGGAAATTTGAAGAAACTACTTTCACTTGCTTTTTGGTTACGAAAACTATCACAGTCTTTCACTTTGCACTGCATTTTTAATTTTTGGTTTGTATTAATTTTTCACGTAAAGAGCAAAATATACGCTTGTTTGTCATGCTCTGGAAAGCCGGCTGTCAAAAATTTTGATATCGAATAAAGACGCTTTACAATTTCGCTTTACTATTTCGTGTAAGGCTCACTACGAGAATCACCCTATACATCTAAACTAACAATTAAAAGTTAATAAAATCCCTAGTAAACTTGAAAAATTTTGAAAATAAATAGTTAATATGATCAATAATTTATATGATTCATTTAAAAGTTCAAAATAAGAAATTTTAATTAAAATCGTTGCAACATTTATTAATGTATGAATTTTTCAGTTTTTTTTAAATTGCAATTCCAATTTTATTGCTAATTTTTTAACATTGTAAATTAAAATAAATCGGATCTTTGGTTATTTTAGGCACTAACAGCAAATATTCCAATGTACAGTTAAAATAAAATATTAATTAGTAATTATTATTATTATTATTATTCTTATTATGTTATTAATATTAGTAAACTATTTAACATACAATTCGGTTGAATGCTACCAAAATAATTCCGAGCGAAGAATCTTGAAGTCGGATTTAAGCTCTGGTCACACGATATCCTCTGGCATTGTTCCAAAAAACTTCTCGTAAGCTTCTCGCCGTTTGCGTTCCCGTGCTTCTCGGTCGAGTTGGCGCTTCTTGGCCAATCGCTCGTGGATTCGTTTCATTTCCAGCACCTCCTTCATCTCTTCCTTGTCCTCGTCCTGGCAACGAAATGTTGTCGATACACAACCTACGTACATTGACTGGAATATCTGTGGAAAGAAGTGTGGCAACACTTACGCTCATGTTTAGGCGCAGCACCAGAGCTCGTCGTCCGTCGGACATCGGTTGGCTGTACTGCATGAAGTTCCGCAGACGCTCCGCTGGCGGCACGCTGCGTTCCACTACGAGCACAATGCGGGCCCATTGGCGTTGCCACTCATTGCGGATCTCGGCAATTTTCTGGTACGTGTTGCCCATCATGGCGATCAACATGTTCACCAGCAACACGCTGACGATTACCATGAAAAGGAAGAAGAGTATTTTGGCCTCGTACTCGTGCTGTGTGGACACCATAGCCCCGTAGTAGTCGCCGAAATTCGTCAAGGACATTAGAAACATAGCTACAATCGATTCCATAGGCGACGGCATCGGATTCAAAAGCGAGTCATCGATTTCCTCGGGCGTGGCAGGATTGTCAAAGGTCAGAAATATTATATAGTAAGCCTGCGAGAAGCCCATCACAAAGACCAGGTAAATGGAGACGAAACGTATGAGGTCGCCCATCACCATGCGGTATATCATCACCACAAAGGGACCGACCGTTTTGAAGCCCCTGGAAGAAACGAAATGAAATAAATCGGTACTGGAAACTGCAAAAAATGGTGGAATTATGAAGTAAATTACCGACAAAAGAATAAAAAATATGGCGCCGTTGTTAACATAATCGTTACGGCGACATGATCGTCGATCTCTGTGAGGCAGCTCAGCCGGACCCACGGTATTAACATCATCAGGCAGCAGGAGAAGAGAAACATAACTCGTGACGGTGCTGTCATCTGCACCGAGACCACATTTTCAAAAGAAAGTCCTTGAATAGAGTTCAAAAAGTAGAAAGTCTTTGAGCTTACCAGATTCTCCACAAACATTTTGTAGCCCAGAAAGCGAGCCTCGCGAAAGGCAGCCAAAATATACAAAATGGAGCCCAAGAAAATAACAATCTCAGCAAAAATACGAATCTGAAAGAAAATCAAAATTCCGGTTCACTACAAGCGCCGATTTATGTTCAATACAAAGGTTTTAAGAACTTTTGCATTATTAAAGAAATAACCAAATCACCAAACCTTTGCCAATGTAGAATCCGTGCTCATCAAAGGGCACTCAGCATAACTGGACCACCACGAGGGCAACTGCTCGACTTCGTCGTCATCGGGATAATCCGTATAATTCAACCAAAACGTTTCTGAATGTAAAGTGGATTAAACAGATTAGCATGGTTATGCTTCCGCATTCATATTAATCCAAGAAAGATGTTTTATCAGGGGAAGTACACTTACTGTAGTGATCGTTCTTAGTGAGGCCGATGTGAAGGTTACTGCTGATGGTCAAATTACGGAGGGCGATACGTGCAGACAGATTTCTTGACACATCTTTGCTGTCGTCCTCTCTGGGCATAGGACCGGGTCGCAGTATGAAACCCACCAACGAGAAGAGAAAATAAAAGGTAAACATATAAAATTCCTTGTAGAAGCGTCTCTTCACAAACGTATCCCACTTGGTCTTAAGCAGGTCGATAACAACGCCATCTAGCAGTTCCAAATGCTCCAATTTATCCTAGTAAGTTAAAGGAGGACGCGGGTTTGTATGATCTTTAATACTACAAACGAAACAGCATCGTCAATCAAATCTGCTCACCCCAAAAACCACAAAATTAAGCGCCGAGTCCTTGTTTATATTTCCGGTCTTAACATTGATTGTGTCAATCTTTGAGAGCGGGTACGCCGCACACGTAATGCTGCCCAGTTGCCAATATATTTCACGTTCAATGCTCATGATATGGAAGAACATCTCGACACGGCCCAATTTGGCTGCTAACGTCAATGGAGTTAGGTTCAACACATTGCGAATGTGGATGTTTGAACCGACCTCGTAGGCCACGTCGAACATCTCGATCTTCTCGTATATCACCAGCATGTGCAGCGTTGTATTGCCGTTGGTATCCTGCAGATCGGGATCAGCGCCACGCGCCAGCACCAGCCGAAAGCAGTCCTCCTGGCTGAGGCATGCGGCGAAGTTTAGCGGATACTCACCCCAATAAACGTAGCCATCGTAGTTGGTCACCGGGTGGACGCCGACGTACTCGTGTTCCGGTGAGTCGAAACGCGAGGGTTTCTGGTCCTCGGCGCTCATGAAGGCTCCATAACATCTGTGAAAATAACCCAGAAAAATCAACCGAAAATGATAAGTTCATCAAATTTCCCAGCGCTCACCGCTCTTGCACATCAGCACCTGCATCCAGTAAATACTTAACCATAGCCGGGTCCTCGTTGACGATGGCGATGTGCAGAACACTTTCGCCGTAATACTCGTCACTCAAATATATATCGTAAATAAGCTTCGGGTAGAACTTCAGCAGTCGCTTCGCCAAATCCGCATGCAAGGAGCTGGCGTTTAACAGACACAGATGCAGAATGGTCTCGCCCACAGCTCCACGTTCCTGTACACAAATAGACAAAATATAGTATTCGCGCGCCAATTTTTCTTACTCTCACATTTAAGTTCCAGCAGACGAAACGATACGCAGTCGGGTTCGCCACGTACTCCGCCTCCGACACCTCCGAACAATAGTCGTGGATGTTGAAGTCCTCGTCCGGGTTTTCGAGGGCGCGCATTTCGGGTAGCTGCTTGGTGCGAGCCCGCTCCTTGTTACGCAGCAGAACCAATTTCGAGATGGGGAAGTAACGTCCGGCGCCCTTGTTGTACATAAATGGCTCAACTTTAGTCTTGATTGCGTGGTCAATCTCCGCGAATTGCTTGCTTTGACAGGCACGCTTCATCATATCCACCAGCAAGCCGCCGCCCTTAAGATTGACGAACTTGTACAGGGGCTGCGTGGAAACGCCAGCCTGCTTCTTAACGCCGCTGGTAACGTTGCTCTCCGTATTTCCCATAATGAATGGGAGCAAGGCAAATATGGAGCAAAGGAATATTCTGCACGGATGATATTTTACGTCTATTCTATTTTCAGTTAGTAAAAATAAAAGGATCCATCGGGTGGAAGCTCAACATTTTTACCCTCGTGATGATTGGCTATAACAAAGGCTTCATTGCGGATTGTTTTCTTTAAGCTCTTTTTAAATGTTGCACGCTTTTACACAATTTCCAACAGCAACTAATCGACGTTGGTATTTCAAATACATAACAAATTCAAGTTTTTTTAAAACTACAAAAATCGATTAAACAGACAGACGATTGCCAGTTTCCTCGGTGATTTTTAGTTGGCATTGTATTTGACGACCACGTGATTTTGTTTAAATCTTCTCCAGAATTATGACTTTCTTCGGAACGTGTTTAGAAGAACAGGTAGGATTTAAGAATCGCTTCCTAAATTCTGTTTCCATCGCAATGGAACAGAGAACAATCTTCTTTTTCTATATTGGCAATGATGAATTTTCATTTCGAAGATTTTCTAACAAAGCCGACTTCGCTTTAGTTGCTTTGTAATTGATAGAGAAGTCTTTGAAAATTAATGTCAGTCTGTTACTGAAAGTAAAGATTGTTGTTGTATTGTGAAAAATATTGTTTTCGCTTCAGCGATTACAGACGCGATTGATCAATGCCAAAGATCGAGGAAACCTGACTGCTTTTAAGAAATCTCAAGATCCTGTACACTCTTTCCTTATTTAATTTTTAAATAGTATTTTTAAAAGAAAGACACGGTCTTTCTCCTCTTCGTTCATGCATAAATAAAGGAAACGGGAAAACAATAAAAACAAACGATGGGAAATCAATCCAGCCCAGGTTCTTCCAAATCTAAATCTGCTAGGAAAGTCAACTGCTTCAAGAAATATAAATTACTAATGTGGAAAAATATACTGATCCTGCTCAATCATAAGACGGAATTTCTGGCCGAATTGGCCATTGCCATTGTTCTATTCACAATATTGATAATATTACGAAATAAATTTGGCTTAGAAAAACATGCAAAGCATGAATACAAACCGGAAGAGCTCAACTTGAATGCGTACAAGTAAGTATAGAATGGACCGATTCGAGGTGATCTTGAAGGTAGTGCTACTTTTGAAATACTTTAATTTCTCCAATTATTTAGCGAGTTCATTAAAAAAGTGGATGCTAATCAGGTGCCAAAGTCAGTGATTATCTATTCGCCGATAAACATTTATTTGGATGCAATATTGAACGCAACTGCTGAGTATTTGAATGTTTCCGCTTTGGGCGTTGAGAATGAAAAGTTATTAACAGAAATTCTTGACAATGAAGATTATCTGGCAGGCATTGTTTTGGACGACTATTTGAAGAATCGTATAATGATGCCGAATCAGATGCGCTTCAAAATACTTATGCCAGCCGATGTGAGAACGAAGAGAATGGGTCGAGGGCGCGAAACGAATATTATTAGTTTCCTGCTTGGCGAGCGCGAACATAAGTTCGCAGCCACCTGGCGAACGGATCAGCTGTACATGCACGAAGAGCATGGACCCAGAAATCCGGACGACAATGATGGCGGCGTACCTGCAGGTTATTTGGAATCAGGTTTCCTAGCTATACAATACGCGCTCGCGGTGGGATATCTGAAGACATACGGCAATAGGATTACCATCCCTAAAGTTCTCATTCAACGTTTTCCCTATCCGGAATACACGCACGATACGCTGATGCCTATACTTCAAGGAATCTTGCCCATTATTGTAATACTGTCTCTATGTATGCCAATATTCTTCGTGACAATGGTATGTGGCTGTCATTCCAAAGAATTCCTATTGTTACTCTGTCGTGTCCTTTAGACAATCTGTAGAGAGAAGGAAAACGGTCTCAAGGAGCTCCTGAAAGCCATAGGTGTCCCCAACTGGATCCAGTGGGTGGCTTGCTTCTGTCAATCGCTGCTGCTGATGATGACATTTCTCATACTGTTAACTGGAGTTTTGAAGGTGCGGTTAATGAGCAATACACAAGATTCCAGATAGACTCTATCTGATGTTTCTCTTTTTAGATTCCATTTTCATCTGAATCGGGAGCTTGCCTTAATCACTCCGATATAACTGCTGTTTTCTCAAGTTTTTTCGTTTACATTCTCGCCTGCATCTCATTTTGCTGCCTGAACGCGGTGCTCTTCGACAAGCCTCTCTGGGCAGCCATAACAGCTACCACCATCTTCGCCCTCACTCTGTTCTCCCCAGAAAACTATGATGACAAGCTGCTGGTTTCTAAGATATTGTTCGCTATTAATTTCAATAATGCCATTTCCTATGTTATAATCATAATCACGAGGCATGAGACGAACGGAATCGGTCTTCAATGGAACAATATGTTTAAGCCACCCACACCGGATGATAATATATCAATGGGCATAGTTCTGGTCGTTATCTTTTGCACAGCTGTATTTATTATGTGTTTAACTTTATATGTGGAACAACTTTTTCCGGGCCAGTACGGCGTGCCGCGCACTTGGGATTATATATTTACGGCAAAATTTTGGAATTGTGAGTATCAAGGGCGATCTAAGGCGGGCGAGGGCGAAACATACGCCGCCACATTCACCGCTGACGATGACGATTTCGATACTTTTGAGGATGACGCCGACAACTTCGAAGGCGATCCGCTACGCAAGCGTCTTGTCGTCGAGTCGAGGCAGGTTAATAAGAAGGTCGGTACGAAAAACATCATCCGCGAGATGACTTTCAATATTTTCGAGGATGAAGTGACGGTGTTGTTAGGACATGAACGATCTGGAAAATCGACCATTATAAATATAATGACGGGGATGCTGACCCCAACCATCGGCGTCGTAAACATCCATGGTTTCGACATCCACACCGAGGCCAACAACGTGCGTCATATTTTGGGAATTTGCCCGGAAATGAACTCGCTATTTGCGGAACTCAACGTGCGCCAGCAATTGGTCTTCTACTGCGAACTGAAGGGACTCATTGCAGAGCAAGTTGATGACGAAGTTGACAGATACTTGCACGTGATGGACCTCGAAGATGAGGCGCATGTGCCATGCGGCGGAATACATCATAGCGCCAAGCGGAAAGTGATGCTATGCTGCGCCCTCTGCGCCGGCAGCCGTGTGGTGTTCTGCGATGAACCCACCTTAGATATGGAACCGGCCGACAGGTACGCCACATGGAATCTATTAAGGAGCGAGAAAATCGGCCGTGCCATTATTGTAACCACAAAAACCATGGAGGAGGCCGAAGTATTGGCGGACCGAATGGCTGTTATCTGCTTCGGCGACATCAAGTGTTATGGAACTCAGTATTTTTTAAAAAACTTATATGGAGCTGGGCATCACTTGGTAGGTTCAATTCAGTAGTCATATATTTTCTGTCATTTAGCATACATTTCGCAGATATGCTTTCAAATGCCCGACTGCGACGTCGAACGTATAACCGCTTTACTCCGGAAATTTATACCTGAAATAAGTGTGAAAAATTCTCTGGGTCTTGAAATTACTTACTCATTGCCTGACAAATATTCGTATTTGTTTCCGGAAATGCTGCGACATCTCGAAGAAAAATCAGACCATCTAAAAATCAAAGGTTTCGAAATTTGCACTATAAACGTAGAACAGGTAAATGCATCAATATCAGAAGTATTGTATGTCTTCAATATTTATTATCCTCGTCGGTACTGACGATATAATTATTCGAAATACAGTTTTATAATCGTTCAAACTTTTTTTTCCTTTGTGTAGGCATGCTTTCAAGTGCAAGGAAATGTTGTCGGTGGCAAGCGAGCTAAAACAACCAACAAGCCGGAAGTTGAAATATCTACGACGATATTATCAAGGAATCCCCGGCTGCTGCAAGGCAGAAAACTGTTAACCAATCAATGGCGTGCTTTGATTCTGAAAAATTACATCACCAACATTCGCGCCAGGACCTACTTTTTAGGTGTAATCCTTTTCCCAACAGTGCTGTCGTTTTTTGGGATTTTTTTCCTCTCTTCAATCGGACACTTTGGAGAAATGCAGCCAATGGTGCTGAATTTACTGCCATACCACCGAGGAACGGCATTACTGGAAGTTGCTCCCGACGTTGAACCCGGTTCAAAAATGGCGCGCATTGCTAATCACTTTCGTTCCCATATAGTTAAGGAATACGTCGAAGAACTTGGAAATCGGTTCCATTTCGTGCAAGTAGAAATTCCCTTTTCTGAGTATATTCATAAAATTACCACAAGTGATGAAATGCGAGCCATCATCAATACGCAGTACCTGATCGCGGCGACGGTTAAAAAAGATGAAATAATTGCCTGGATGAATAATCAAGCTCTTCACACGGCGCCAGTAGCACTCAACATAGTGCTCAATGCCATTATCAGGTAAATATAAGATAATGTACGATCTACACAGGATCGATGAGTTTCAGTAAATTATTTCATATCTTCGTAATTGAACTTCTCAGACGTGTAGTTGGCCACGACAATACGATGCAGCCGATCATCAGTCCTCTGGTGGAAACTGTCCAGAAGACAATCGAAAGAGCCGGTACATGGGACAACAGCACCTACATTACAATGACCATGCTGACGATCGGAATATTCACTGTGACTGCAGCAAAAATAATGCACCCGATCGAAGAGCGTGTTTCCGGCACCAAGGACCTTCAACTTCGCGGCGGGGTCAGCGCAGGCATGTATTGGTTTACGATGTATGTGTTCGATCTCCTGCTATATGGATGCTCCACCATTTTGGCTATCGTCGCCTTCGAATGCTTTCATAAAGTAGGTTTCGGTACTTGGCTGGATATAGGTATGAAAAATGGCGATTATTTGTGACGTTATTTATTATTATTAAATTCTACATATTTTTACTCATTTGCATAGCTATGTTAGGATTAGTGGTAACTTTATACGGTGTAGTCATAATTCCTCAGTACTACGTACTGTCATTTCTCTTCTCGCAACCGATCATCGGTTTCATGGTGGCATTGGCTTATAATTACGGAGTCGGTAAGAACCAAAATCGTAATCTATTTAAACTTTCACTTAAATGCAGTAAAAATGATTTGTGATGGATGTACGAGAGCGATTTACGATTGTAAAAACAAATATAGTCATTTTACTCTAAAATGATAATTTTGATATAAATATCTCGCTATAGTCTATATTGGATAACCCTATATTTAAACTATTGAACTGTATGATTGCTTCTGGCTTTCACCGTCATCCACCGAACGAGGTCCTTATTCTGAGCTGCCGAATCTTTAACTCTGTATTCATTCCGTAGGTACTTTGCTGTTCACTGCCCTCATGGATAACAAGGATGCTGAGATTCCCTGGCTGTTGCAATTGATAGCTCAGCAGTCATTTCTACTGGCTTTACACAATTTTGCGGTCGCGACTAGCACGGAACACATATGCAAGGCCGTCAAGCATTCGAAGTTGAGCTGTGAAAGTAGCCCGATGTGCTGCAGTAAGTGAATTAGGAAAACATTCTAAACGCATTAAGTGTCGCTATCGTAATTCATCCAGCGCGAAAGCGATATTTAAGCATCTCTTTCCTACTGTTTATCTGAGATTATCCGGATCCTGAATACTAATTCCTTATTAACCTTTATTAACTTTTGAAATTTCTATTAACGTTCTCGGGCGATCCGGATAATCGAGATGTTATCCGAATTATATTCTTTTCAATGGTTTGTTTTCGTCGTTATCTCTAGAAAAGATGAAATACTTCTCCTTCGAAAGTCCGGGCTTTTCAATCAATTTGATACTAATGTTTGTGAATGGAATTATATTCACAATCTGTTTGTGTCTGATCGAATGTTTGAAGGACTACGTGACGAAATTTCAAACTGTGGCACGGATCAAGCCTGACTACAAGGAAATCGATTCCGATGTGCAAGCGGAAACAGTGAAGATCTCCTCCATGAACGACGCCGAACGTTCGAAATATGCTCTCGTGGTGGATCGCATCAGCAAGGCATATAAAAACTGTGTGGCAGTGAAGAGGCTCTCGTTTTGTGTTAGCGAGTAAGAGAAATGGGAACATTTGCTAAGCGGACTCTGAATTAAAAAGGTGACCAAATAAGAAAGACGACGACGGGGAAGGGGAATCCTTTTAAAATCGCCCTTTTGATTCATTAGCTTCCGCTGCGCCCTTGAAAATCTTGTAGTATTTATTCTAATTGGAATCATGTGAGGCTAATCTCGCTTCCGACAGGTACGAATGCTTCGGCTTGATCGGCGCAAAGGGTGCTGGACTGACGACCGTCTTCAGGATGTTGAGCGGCGATACGTTGATGACACGAGGAGCAGCCTACATCCAAGGCCACAATATAAAATCAAACAGTCACCTTAATATGAAGCGCGTCAGCTACTGCCCACGTTTTAACGCGTACATTAAGCAGTTATCGGGCCGGGAGAATTTGATAATATTCGCTCTGCTGCGTGGCGTGCCGCCGACACATGTCAAGCTGATCATCAATGAGCTCACGAACATCTTCGGCATAACGAAGTACTTAGACAGGGAAGTGAGTGGTTACAGCGAAGACAACAAACGGAAGCTGAGCGTGGCGATCGCATTGCTTGGCAACCCGCTGATCATTTACTTGGACGTGCCGACGGACGGCCTGGATCCGGAAGGGAAGCGGCAGCTGTGGGGCGCCTTGGCAGACATACGTGCTTCCGGCAAAGCCGTGGTACTCGGCTCAAATAGCATGACCGAGTGCAAAGCGCTGTGCACTCGTCTCGGCGTTTTGGTGAACGGGGAGTTTTTGTGCCTGGGTTCCATGGAGCACCTGAAAAGCAAATTCACTCAGGGGATTGTGATTAAGGTCAAGGTCAATATCGACTCATCACAGCACAATTTAATCGAGTAAGTGAGGCATTTAAACAGCATTTAACTCATAACTAAGCATCCAAAATATCAGTTGGTTTCGTTAAAAGTTCGGTTACCTGTATTTCATTTAAATTGTTTCTAAAGCACGAAAATATTTACAAAAATTAATTGCTTTCATTTCAAAAATGAACTCATACATTTCTTCCTTCTTCTTTGTTTGGCTTTTCAGTTGGATCTATTCGAAGGTCCCGGGCAGACTAAAAGGACCTTCAGATACGAGAGGCGCTCGTCTTAGATACCTCAATCGCGATGATCACGCCACACAAGTCAATCTGCAGAATATCGGAGAAATCAAGAAGTTGATCTTTCTCAAGTTTCCAGGATCAACTTTGCAGTAAGTAAAGAAAAATCACTTGGAATTATTTCACTAAGTGATAATACGAAACTATGCAAAAGATAGAAGAAGATAGGTATATTTTATAATAGAAGATATATCTTACAATTTAATAATCTTATCTGGAATCTTTTACATAATCTTATCTAGCACATTTATCTTATAATTTCCGTTTTACTTTCGTTCTTTAAGGAAGGAGTTCGAAGGAAATCTGACTTTCTTCATGCCGTCGCAAGGAAACTTGAAATGGTCGGAAATGTTCAGGTATCTCGATCAGTACCGTCGCAGATCCTACATTGAACGTTATTCCATTAGTCAAGCAACACTTGATTCAATATTCGTTCAATTAAGTGAGCAAGGAAGAAGAAATATTTAGATTCGTGCTGAACGAAGTGGAAAAGGAAGTCTCCAGTATTTTAATGAAACCAAAACTAAAGATAAAAAAAAATAATTATATTGTTATTTTCATATCAAAGACACAAACGTATATATTTAATAGAATTTCTTAATTTGTTCAATATTTCTAAAATATTTCATACAAAATATAAGTTCCTATACAAAAATACAAACTTATATCTGTAATAAATGGCAAAAAGATTCGTATCGCTGACTCTTTTTGTGTCGTCCATTCAATGCAGATTGTGTATTAAAAACTAGCTTTCAGGAGATCCCACTTATGCATTAGTGAGAGACCCTGAGATCGCCTTGAGTGCTACTGCCTTAAATACGATGCCGAAGGAAATCTCAGGCAGTCTGTTAATGCAGCCGCGTTCTTTGCAGCCTTCTACTTCTATAAGCGTTGATAATATCCAAAACACTATCTATACATACATACATTAGCATTTTTGAAGTCATTCCTACAGCAAGAAGAAATATAAACGAGGCTTTACTGTATACAAATGTTTATAAAAAGTCGTAGTTTTCGTCAATTCGAAATTTATTGCATATATCGAATATAAATAAATAAGATTATTTATAAAAAGTTGTACGTTTATTATTTATTGCAATAGTATGTTTTATTTTAAATATGCTTTGCATTAGTTTAAATATGTGCTTCAATTTAATACATTTTTAAAAATTCTTAACAAAGTTTTATATAAGGACGCAAGATGTATAGTTAGATTTGAATAAATTATAATTTTAATTATATATATCAAAACAATATAAGGCAGACTTAATATAGGACTTATAGTAAAATCGAAAGAATATGTTTGAGTATTGAATTTCGCTTGTCCTCATTTGCTAAATAGTATATATGTATAATTAACAGGACGTAAAGCAATTTTAAGTAAACATACATGTATAATAAAAATATTCATTAAGAATCTGGACATGCGTGTATATATCGTGACTATAAATAACAATTATGAAAATTATGAATCTTGTCATGTAACTTATTTTTATTAAATTTCTAAAGAGCAACAATTAGTAAATGCTTGGCACGTCTTTAAACATTTGCACTATGATTTAAAGTGTTTTCTACGTCTAAAATATACTGGTGCGATTGAGGGTATACTTTTAATTCATTAAAAAGATTTAAAAATTACAAAAAATACATATATACGTAAAATATATCATATAATGTTGAATGTATCGAGTTCCATCTGAAACTTGGACTTATTTTGTTTGACAAAAAACCAAAAAACACTGTAAGAAGCGGAACATTTGTGAGTAGTGAAATTTTATGTGAATTGTTCAGCTTAAATGTTGTTTTATGCGGAAGTTTAAATATTGCTGGTTACATTGTCGAGTGATTGATTTCTTATTAAGGTTTTTCTTTGCGTCAATATAAATATATAATATATTAATGCTAAGCTTTTATATGCTATTAATTGATTATTTCGACATAATTTGCCGGAAACAGTCCATAGGTTCCATCAGGTCCAAGACCTTGCCACCAGCCTTCATCAATTTGATCGATATGTGTGATGATGTCACCGGGATCAAAAGTGATTTCCGATTCATCAGCTTCGGGGGAAAAGAAAACGTGATTAGTTAATAACTTAAGAGTTATAATAGTCTATTAAATACCAGCTTGATAATCATAAATTGCACGAGCTTTCAATCCCATGTCGCCTAATGCATCCTGACAAATGAAATCGTCCTCATTAACAATGTCAGCGACTGCAATTTAAATCGAAATTGAACATGTAAAACATAAAATAACACCTCGTCTTACAATCGTTACGTTCCACCGTTGAAGCCACGCCGTTCTTCGTGCTTTGCGGCTGCTGCACTGTGATCGATACCTTGGTGCGTACCTCTTCCTTGTCATCCTCATCGACGTCTTGATCTTGATACACTGCCGTATCAGTGGCATTGGACGATGAAGTCTCATCGGGCGATTGAAGCGAATTGGATTTGCTGTGTGGCGAACGTTTAATTGTGGAATATTGCTCTTCGGTATCAATGACGTAATCATCCACCAACTGATGCAAGTCGTCATTGTTCGCAACCGCTGTGATTTCCGCGGTAACAGGTGGCTCATGCTCGTGGCTCAATAAAGTAGAATCTGGAGCTAAATCCGGTAAAACCGGCGCTTTGTCGTCTTTAATATCTGTTTGCAGCTGTTCTTTTTGACGAGTTGCCTCTTGTAAAGAACTTTGTTGTTGATGATAGTGTGGCCGCTCTTGCTCAGGCTGCGGATGATTGAAGGCATTAATGCGTTGAGCTATGGATGTCCGGGCAGGTTTAGCAGGTGGAGCTGTATTTAGTCTGTATTAAAATTGATCAAAATGTAAAACTTCTATCGTAAATATTACATTGTAATGAATACTTTGTCAGCAGTTGTCCCTCGCTGGTGTTCTTAGTGAAGATAGCTTTTGCCGCGCCGACACGAGAGCCAATCAACTCGCGTGCTTCTTGGTTGCGCTGCTGGCGCATACGTTCGGCTTCTGATGTACAAGTATTGAAGTTAGATGCTGTTTTCTCAGGACTTAAAGGCTGGGGCGATCTGTGTGTGAAATATGCAAAACGTTTTATTAGCGTTTTAGTTTTAGTAATTAATATTCTTCTATGCATACGTTTTTATAGGCACATGAGCTGATTGTAACTTGGTCGCGTTCACAACTTTCTTCTCGCGCTCCTGATGTTCCTTCTCCTCCCGCAACCGTTGCTCCTGCTCCAATTTTAATAGTTCCATACGCTTGGCTTCCTTTTCAGCGGCAATGCGACGTTTCTCCTCAGCTTCTTCCTTCTTCCAGAAATCTTGCATGACACTAGGATTCAGTTCCTTGGTGGGTATAACACGTGTGTAGTTTGTACCCACCGGAGCTGGTTGCACCTCTTGCGCACTGCGTGGCTCCTTGAAACTGTATCCTGAGCTGACATTGCTTAGTTTTTTAAGTATGCGCTCCAAATCAATGTCGTCTTCGTTGCGTGCATTTATAGTGAGATGGGCTCCAGAAAGCAGTTTGGCCACTGAATGAATGTGGTTGGCACAAGTGCCTTTGCGCAGCACTGGTGCCCCTTCACCCTGTTTTACAAAAACGAATATAATACATCCCTTTACAAGTATTTTACTTAGTATTCGAAAAGAGGCTGAATAATAGTGAGTTGATGATCATTAGTTTCTGCTTTCAACTTTTGGCTCACCTGCCAATTGATGAGTAGACACTTTTTTAGACCTGTTTTTGGATCGACGATGCGCGCAAATGCGTACATAATCTTTCCACTATTCAGATCGTCACAGAGCTCTCCCAATCCGCAATCGCCGCTCGCAACAACTTTCAGTTCATTGGTTTGACCCTCATATCCAAAAAGTGACCTAAGATGGAAAGTATGCGTAGGAGTTATTCAGTATAATTTCAATTAGCACCAATTAAACAGAAAAATCTTTACCAATTAGTAGTGCTTTTATCGTCCAGAACGTCTTTCCAAGCAGCAACAATACTTTCACGGTGTTTCTCGAAGCTGATTGCCATATTTTTCCCGTCTTAGCTTGCTTATTAATTAGGTTTCCAAATAGCAGCAACTTTCTTTTCTTTGTCTCTGCAACGTGTCAAGAGCTCCGACCTTGAGCGCTTTGCCTCTTGTGGCAAAATTTGCTATTTTCGCAACACCTGCTTAGCTATGCACCGGTTTTTCAATCGTTGGATCTTCACACGCTTTCACAAGCAGTGATTGTTTACTGGATATTGGTTTGAATACGTGTGTGATGGTTTGTATGAACTTTTTCGGATAGATAACAACTTTGCCACACTATTCATTCACAATTTTTTTTGGTGCAGTTGCATCTGCAGAAGTAAATACATATATTTGTTAAATAAAAAAAAAATTGATTTTTTAATTGGATACTCGGCGACTTCTATGCTCCACGCACTGCTTGTGTTCTGTTGACTTCAAGGCAGAGATAATCCAGGACTGCAGTATTCAAAGCATCATGTAATAAATATCACAAATTATTAATTAGTTTGTTTAAGTATTTTCATTTTTGTATGTACTTACATTAATCTTTTATGGATGGCAACTATTCAGATAAATATTCAGATGACTTGCTGCATTTCCAGTAATTCCCATGCGTAAAATTCCCATTTGTATTAATTTTTTCCCCAAGTTAGTTAGTTAACATAAATATGTGTTGTCCGCCCCCTAGGAACAAAGAACGCAAATAATCAATCAACACAACACAATAGACGAGAGAATTTTATTTAACAACGTAAGAAAATTGGCCAAAAAGCACTTTCCCCGAAACAGCATAATTTTCTACGTGAGTTGAACTGCACCGAAAATACTATTTGATATTTGTTTATATGAAAAAAATCCTCCATTCTCCTTTCGATACGCTGAATAGCAAAATCTATATAAATTATTAAAAACGTTTATACTTGCTATTTTATTGCAGGAAACTGCAATAGCTGATAAATAGGTTCTGGATAACAAGATCACTAAAAAAACGATGAGGGAAGTTTGTTTTTATGTCAAACCTTTAAGCGAAATTATGAATGAGAAAAACTGTGTATTGCTAAACTTGTGTTTGCAATAATCAAATATAGGAAATTATATAAATAAACTGTAACATACATCTTGTTATAAAGAAAAAACACAAAAATTGGGAAGTTTGGAAAATTTTACAAGATCTGTATAGAAACCTCGATCAAGATCGGTGATCTATCAGTTGTATGGCGAATATCTAGTTAGAATGCATTTAAATTAATTAACTCCATCAAATGTTGTTTTCGACAACAATATGGAAAATACGATCGGTAATTAATGAATATAAACTCTTTGCCAAAGGTTCCTCCACATCAATTCTCAAAAAGTATGTTTTCCACATAGATTTTCGAACGCAACAACTAATCGTGGGCTTGCGTTGTCGAATCGATGACAGCTGGAAAATTAGACAGTTGCGAACAGCGGCAAAAAAAAATTTGGAGGAACTACATTGCAGACATTCCTTGGATTCCAAAGGAAGATTTTTCGATTTTCTCCACATCAGATGACGTAGAGTAAAAAAGTAAAGAATTAGTGCAAATAATGTAATTTACGGCAGTGAAACAAAAAGAATATAATTCGCGAAAGTGAAAGGCGAGAAATGTGGCTGATATTGCTAAACTAAATAGTATTCTGGTAAGGTTTTAAGAAGCACATAATATACATATGTATATATTGTGTTTAAAATTATTATGTTTTGCATTTATACAATATATGTAAATATATAATTGTCTATTAAAAACCCTTTAGTTTGTAAAAACAAATAAAGTAATTAAATTAAATTAAACTCAAAAAAGGCATTCAGCAATTTGTATTAAGAATCAGCTCTTATTTTTTATTATATATTTATATGTTTATGATTTTTAATAGACATTTTTGTATATAACTTTTCTGATTATAAAAATACAATGTTATTAAACTTTCTTTTATCTTTGTAGTTTGATTCACAATATCAATGGTCACTCGCTAGCCGTCTGGCACTCACTTTCCCTGACTGCGCAAGCTGCAATATCGATTATTCATCATATGAGAACAGACATCACGACAGCAACGCCAACGTCGTGTCTTTTATTTTATCAATTCGCGTTTTACGTTTAATGGAATAGTAAACTCTCATCTTTTGTGATTGTTCTCGCAAGTACAGCAGATATAAAACCGCTAGACTGCAATTGCGCGTCGGTAAAATTTTGTTGTGAACCACTTTCAAAAAATATATTGAAAACAAACAAAAATCATTGCTACACAATTCAGCTATATTGGTTCAATAACAGCTACCAAAAATAATCAAGAAGTAATACAAAATGGAAAGCGCACTTGAAGTTTTGTCCAGAGCTGCCACAATGGTTCAAGATAATGCAAACGGTACGTTTTTATTTACTATTACTATTGTTATAACTATTGATTGATACTCTATTATGTGAACATATATCTAGATCTGTTTATATATGTTAAAGCTGTCATTGCTAATAAGTTAAAATGTTTTTTATATTCAACTTTGTTTATAACTTCTACTATTATTAGTAATGAGCTTCATCGGCTTTAATAATTAATTTTCGCCCAGAAGTATGCAATCCACAAATTCAAAAAGTATTAATTCATATCTAATTATGCGTATTATTTTAATACAATCTCTGCGGTTTTATTTTTACTTTCCTTTTCGTTAATGACTTTTCAATTTATCAAACAGGCTCCTACATTCTTTGTAATTTCGCTGTCTTTTATACCTTCCGTGAAAAAGAATAATTTAGTAATTATAACAAATAAAACAAATAACTTATCAATTATCTACCTGTCCAATCTTTGTTAAAAAATATTATTATTACTATTAATGAGCACCGCAGCGCTTGCGATCTATTGTGCATGTCCTAGTTTAACTTAGGTTTAGGATTTTTAAAGCACTAGTGCACCCGGGAGGTCAGTTCTTCCCCATTTCTGGATTACCACCATCTTGTGTTCTTCAGATAGTCCACGGAAGGATTACGGGCCCATAAAGGACTTTTGCGCTCCGTGTTTAGCAAGGCAATCAGCTCTTTTATTCCCCCATATACTTCATGGTCAGAAACCCAGCCAAAAGTTAGGGCGTTACATCTTCCCAGTAAGGTAACGATATTCTGGCAGTTATCCACAAACTTGTAACCATTAGTATCTGAAGTAAGGGATTTTAGAGCAGCCTGAATATCAGAGACGATATAGATTTGTGCACCAGAGAGGTTCCTACATAGGCACTCCTTCACTCATACATATCTCTATTACATATAACTCCATCTAAAAGAGAGTGGCAAGCTTAACCATTGGTGTACCTTTTTGCAATCTGCGTCCCACGATGCACACACCTGCATCACCGCTCTGTAATTTGGACCCATCTGTGTAACAAATTTCAGCTACGGATAATATACAAAAAATATAACTGATCAATAGAAAAACAGATCATCCAAACACTCAAATGAATAAATGAATTGAAAGTTCGTATGACTTTATTTAAGCACTTTATAATTATATGAGTGCATTTAGTTATTTAATGAAGAATAACATTACTTTCTTCAAGATATTTGGTTGCAGTATAGTTTTTCTAATTTAATTTCATTTTTAAATGCACTGTGAAATAGAATAGAAACGTGTATACAACGTGTATTATGCATTTTGTCTCAGCAATGATAAGGAAATCTCTGATCCTCGAAGTTTTTATATGTAAAGTTATCCAAAACAATTAAAATCGGTGCTTCGACCCACCTTACGCTGTAAAGGAAGTCCGTAAGTAGGCAACGTTCACGCTTAGTTCTAACTTTATTTTGAAGTAGTTTGATATTCATCGACAAAATTAGTGTGTAATCATGGATGATTTTTAAAGGCATTAGTTTTTATATTTCACCAGTGGGATTTGTTCAGTGCTACAGCTGAAGTTATTTACGTATGAAACTTCATTATTATCGGTGTAACGATTTAGCAAAAAGTGATCAGGCAGATAGAAGATTACATTTATTCATTACATTTGTATTCTTAAAGTTTATGTGTTGATTGTTTTATCTGTTAGTTGCTACAGAGTTGATCACGCCGCTTGATAAAAGTATTTTAAGAATTTTTCGTGGTTCCTTAAAAAAAGCTGTTTTTTAATAAATGTAATAAAAACACTTTTTATAGCTATTTCAATAATTTCATGGATGTAGAAGTTGTACGATAAACAATAATTAATGTAATGAAAAATGTGATTACCAAGAACAAATGTATGCGTATATTTCTATCTGGATTGAGGTAATTGTATTGCAAATCGTTATTTTATATATTTCAAATCTTTATTTTATATTATTTCTATTGGATTTTTGAATGATTTTCTATATATTCATGTTTGACAATTACTCAGTTTTAATGTGCAAATGTGCAATGTGCAATGCTCATTGCTCTGTCACAACAAGCCTCGTCTGTCGGTTCGGTCGGTTCGCACTTGAATCGATTGTTTCAACAGCTTCAATCACGCAATGAAAGAAATATTGGAGCTAATCACATGAGTGCTTGTCTTACATTTTCAACAGAACTCGGTTCTTCTCTTCGCATCACCTTTATGGGATTTATTGCTATTTTTAATAATTAATTAATAACAATTCTGTTAGGATATTCTTTTTTTTATCCTGTCAAATCCTGTTATTTTGTATGCTTCATCAAAATCATTTACCACTTATTTTTTGTGTGTTATTTTTCACTGAAAATATACCACCAAATTCACTGAAAATAGCCACCATTAAAGCAATAATAAAAATAAAATTAATAACAGAATTTTTAAAAATTCTTTAGAAGCAGAAAATTTTTGTGTTATTCTTTGAAATCTTTCAACTGTCACACGACGAATAATTTTTCGCATTCCTTTGATGCTGTTTTCTTTTACGTTTTTCGTTGTTCCTCTAAAATGCTTTGTTTTCTTTTCTTCTTGTTACACTTTTTGCATTTTAATTTTCAGCTTTTATTGTATTGCATGTGCAATAATTGTTTATTTATTGTGTTGCTGTGCTTCGTGTTGCTGCCTTGGTTTCCTTCTGTTTGCTTTGTTTCGCATTTCTTTTGGAATGCAAACGATTTTTTAATATTTAATATTTTGTTCACTGCCAATTAATTTGTGTGAGCACATTTCAACACGAAATCCACATGGAATTTTAATTGCTTTTAATCTTAAAATCAAAATAAAGGAAACCAATACGAAATCATTTTAAATGCTGACCGACATTTCTTTTGGTTTATTTTGGGCGATGTATAAAATACATTCACTGCCTCAGTGAGGCTTTCATTCACTTCCAAATCAATGCAACAATAACGCAATGAATTTTTTATATTTTTTTTATAAACATAGAAATGTTTATTCAAAGCACTAAAAATGTACGTATTTCATGTGATTTATGAATTCGATTCCCCTTGCATCTTGTAGGCCAACAAAGTGTCAACACTCGCTGCCAACTGAAGTCATTTATAAATTATAAACAAGCGTTTTTTTTTTGTTATTTTAATTTGTTGCTTGTCTTTGTTTGAGTCTGTCGACTTGTGCAGAAATATTTGATGACAATTTTTGAATTTCAAAACGTTTTCGCTGACACAAAAAACATTTCTTTTTTAAATGTATATAATTCATGCATTCCGAAGTGTAGCCGCTGTAAAAGCAACAACAACAGCGACCACCACAACCACAATTAATAAATAACAAAAAAAAAACAACAAATTGATTTACGTGCAAAAGATGTTTGCTAAAAGTAAATAAAATGAAGACAAATTGAAAGCAAAATTCCAAATAAATTATTAATTAACATATTAAAAATTAAAGATATACAGAATTACATTAATTTTTAATTTGCTTATCAGTTAATTAAATTATTCTGCTCGAAACGGATTCTTTTTCAAATTTCTATCGCCAATTTGTCCGTAAGTCAAAAGTTAATTGGGAATAAAAAAGAATTCGGCAAGAAATCAAAACACAAATAAAAACATGAGGCCTTAAAATTTTATTTGCCTGCTGCTAATTTTATTTTATTACAAAAGCGCCAAGGTATTTATGTATTTTCTGAAACACACCCTCGCTCGCTCCATACATGGATGCAGCCAGCAGCCAATCAGTCACTCAGGCTGTTGAGGGGCTCCTGCTTGGCGGCCGTTTCCGTGGGAGTTGCAGCGCAGTTTTGGCCAAAACAAATCTGGCAAAAGATGTTTGACATTTTTGCAATTTGCATGCGCGCAGACGCGCCGAGCAGTCACGACATTTCCAATGCAACCAACCAGCAACAGCAGCAGCAGCAGCCACCGACGCAGGGTGCGGCTGCGCATTCGAACGAATGAATTACATCTAAAATAATTTGAGTCGCTGTCGTTGTTGGTGAGGTTCGAGCCTACACTCTTCGGCTGGTAACAAGCTACCAGCGAAAACGCTTACCCCTTTCTGTAGCTGCTTAATGTCGCCCCTTGTTGGAAATTTCTTGCTTTGAATCGGAATCGGAAAGTCGAGTCGCTTCTTCAGTACAAAAAATGGTGAAATTTTCCATTTGTAATGTTTATTTTAACTGTTCTTTTGGTTCTAAATACCATATTTTTAATGATTTCTGCTCAATGAGTCCTTCTATCTCTTCTCTCCTCTTTCTCCCATTGGACCCTTTCTTCTCCTTTCGATATTAATTTCGATTGGCAGTTTGGAGTGCAATTTTCTTTTCTTTGCTGTTATTATTTTGTCTATTTCCTTGTTTTTTTATTGTTGCTGTTATTGCTGTCCCACGAGTCATCTGTCCCTTGTATTTTTCTCCCATTTCGCCTTCACAAAACCGTGATATTCTATCGAAATCCCGTTGTTTTAACGGATTCTAATTTTATGGCAAATTTTCTTTTTTTTTTTTGTAATTTGCTTTCGCTCCTTTCCCTTGTTTCTTTCAATACTCATGCGATATTCGTTGTATTACGGATCTAGTCCACGAATTAATCTCTCAATTACTACTTATTGTTGTTCTTTGTTTCTAATACTCTTTCATTTCTTTATCGTCATTTCTGGTGAGTGTGAATAAAACTCACAAAACAAAAGCCAACACATTTTTATTAATCTAAAGCAGCAAAACAATGAACGAAATCTGTAAAAATATCACTTTATCGCGGATTTGTTGCTGTTGTTGTTGCATTGACTGTGTTCATTAATCATTTGGCAGCTAATGAAAACAACGTTTATTCATTTCAACAAAAAAAAAAAAACGCCAAAACATCAGATGGAAAACGGACGGACTCATAGTCAGGCCGACAGACAGACAGACAGACGGATAGCGAGCCATCCAGTCGCTGATTACGCTGGCTTCCGGTCACTAACCCGTATTACAGCCAATCGGTGCTCGTCTGTGTGCCGTTGCCAACTCTCATTCGGACGATTAAAAACAAATTGTTTTCTTTAGTTGTTGCTCGTTTATCCCCGTCCCCACCCTCGGCTCCATCTCGCCCCTGCACCACTCTTCCCCGATTTACGTTCGGAGCCTTTCACTATTCCGATCTCAGCGCTATCAACAAAAACCAACATTAAGACAATTTCGTTGCTGGCAAACGTAGATGATGCTCTGTTATTACAGCTTTTTCGTTATTTTTTGTCTTCTTTACCTTCATGCATACATATTTAAATAAATTAATTGATTTCCTTCGAATTTTAGTATTGATTTTATATTTTCGAATAGACAAAAAAAAAAAAAAAATACTTCTTCGATTACATTTAATTGAAAGTGAAGTGAATTGATCAGCTCGTTCCGCCATCTCCATTCGCCTTCGCCTTAATGCAAACTATGATTAAAATTGAAATTCAATGCTGCAAACGTTAAACTTTTTAGATAAACAAATCGAAACCTAACACTGAAAGGGAACACTGAAAAATAAGGTACAATCAATGAATATAAAATTATTTAGAGCCGTTTTATAGAAACTGTACTCCAATTTATTTCCTGACCTTCTCCTTAGATCTGACTTTTAAAAATCCATTCGTGAAGAAACTGGTTCTTTTTTTGTAGAAGTTTCAAACTAAAAATTAATTAATTAATTAATAAAATTCATGGCAAGAGAAGTTTGAAGATTCAACATTGATTACTCATCATATCGAAATAATTTGTAATAATTTAATATTACATTTGTATTTATGGATGAAGTGACCTTAAATATCAGACCTCGCTAAACCCATACAGCCACATTTCGCTACCTTCCACCGAACATTTAAAAAAAATATTAAAAATAATTTCACGGCCTCTAAAAACGAAATTTATTCTTGATTACTTTTTACGATGACGTTTTATCGTAAACGACGAATACCTTTTGAAAACGTGCTGCCGATCAACGTCAAAATTAAAGTTGGCCCTAATTTTTATACGCTATAATTTCAGTTCATTAACAAAGCTGTATTTTTTTTAACAACAACAAAAATTGTTAAAAACTAATGTGACATTTATGCAAATTACGAGTGACGTGAATAAATAATTAATAAGAAAAAAAAATATAAAATTTTATACAAAAGACACACAAAAATGCACTAATAACGTAAATCAAAAACAGCCACGATTTCAAATAAATTTAACATTCTAATAGCAACTGGTTACGAAACAAATTAATAATAATAAAGCAAAAAACAAAGCAAAATTATTCAAAATTAGTATTTCAATAAAGATATCCAACGATAATATATTTTGTCGTAGTATATTTTTGGTATATACTTTCGGCATTAATAAAGAATTTAAAATATTCACCGAGTATTCCCGCTGAAGGCAGAATTTCAGGTTAATTTTTGCTCATTTTTATTCTTTTTTATTTGTTTGTGGCTCTTGTTACGATTGTTAATTATTCAAGCACAAAAAACAAAAGAAAAAAAGATTATTATTATGCGTATTTATATAATTTCAAGATTATTTAATTTATAGCTTTACTTTTTAATGACTTTATAAATGTTTTTTGTTCAGAAATAAAACAATTTTCGTTGTTAATGGGTCTAAATTTGTGTGTTTTATTTTTGTTTATGAATATTTTAAAACTTCAATGTTATTCTTATCTTAGTAAAACTTAAGAAAACTTTTCCGTTTAGTCCCATTTGAAAAAAAAGCAATTCTTTTATTTATTCAAATGATTCCTAAAATAGAAATAAATTATTTTATTGTAGTTCGTCATCAAGAGTTTAGTTTCTGAAGATTAAATTTCAACATGTGATTGTTGCCTGTATTAGCAAATAAGAAATAAATATCGGCAACACATTTTCCAAGCTATTGTATTACGAATTTCTAGAACCAGAAACAAGACGAAGCTGGTTCCAGCTTTTAATGAATTATTTGAGCCTTAACGTGCTGCAAAAGGAAAAAAAAACATAGTATTAAAAACTAAATGAAAACGTATAGAGTTTCAAAATCTGTCTAGAATTTCTACAATGTCTTGCAGCAGGAGCTAATACTCATAGAGCTTCTAATATCAAAAATTCAGTGGTTTGCTCCACACACAGGAAAAAGTTCCATTACTTAATGAAACTGGAAGAGTACATCTAGTATCTACAAGGATCTTCAGTATAGTAGGAGCTAATATATTTGTGATAATTGTTCTCTGTTCTGGAAATTAAAGGAATAATATAATGGGTGCAGTAGGTGAGGCAAAAGAGGACCTAATATTAAAAAGCTTCTTAAGGTTAACGACCTTAAACGAAAGGTCATGAGGAAGAAAAAAAAAACACATTCCTTTAACGGGAAAATTGAAATTCCCGCTATTATAATTACTCTGTAAACAATAGAAAATATTATAAGAAATTTCTTAAGAAATAATTTAATCTTGAAATATTATTAGCTTTTTTATTTGATAAATAAAACTATTTTTGGGTAAAAGTTTTTATTTTATGATAAGCGTAAAATAAATAAACATATTTTCATACTAAAATATCATAGAATTTATTTATAAAAGTGTTTTTAACAGTGTTTTTTAAACTACTAAATTATTTTAATCAAGTGAGTAAAAAAGTAGAAAAAACTGGGAATATTGTAAATATTTTCCGTAGCTGTACAAATATTTGTGACTTTTAGACTATAATTTGTTTTGCTTCTATGTAACAATATGTTTCTTTATTAGGTTAATTTTTCTATGGCGCTTAAAAATTAATTGAGATTTCTATATATTTCTATATCTATTCTATTTTATTTTTATAAAAAGAAGTATCACTGTGTAACAGGCATAATTGATGCCAAGTTACAATTCTTATTCTTATACATCAAACACTGCTCTCTGAGCTACCATACGAAAAATCCCAACACGAAGGACGCCGGTTCGAAACCGAACAGCGGCAAGCAATTTCTTCATATTCTTTTTATTTATTATTATTTCTTATTTTATTATATTTTCTATTTCTTTTAATAAAATAAATTAATAAAAATTAATTACAAACATAAAAACATAGAAAAAGCAAATATTAAACAAATTACGAAATCCGCCAACTACGGGTTTCGATTGCACTAGCATACGGCACATGAGCAAGACATTTTATTCGCTTTTGCTTTCCCGCTTATTCGTAATCAGAGGTTGAAATTCTCAAACAGTTCAACCATCACGCGACGTATAGGATGCTCAAAATGCACAGCAGTTGGAGAAGTTGGAATCCATCCTAAGTCGCTTGCATTGAAACTGCTAAGACTTTTGTATTTTTGAAAACCATTTCCAACTTCCACTATCGACTTCGGTCACCAGTGTCCAGCACTATCTGGCACTATCGGCTTTGGCCACCAGCAACCGCACTATCGAGTTGCTATCGACTTCGGTCACCAGTGTCCAGCACTATCTGGCACTATCGGCTTTGGCCACCAGCAACCGCACTATCGAGTTGCTATCGACTCCGGTCACCAGTGTCCAGCACTATCTGGCACTATCGGCTTTGGCCACCAGCAACCGCACTATCGAGTTGCTATCGACTTCGGTCACCAGTGTCCAGCACTATCTGGCACTATCGGCTTCGGCCAGCGGCGAGCAACACTATTTGCTCACCAACTAGGTAGGGCACCTAAACAAGGTAGCAAACCAGAGACTATTTTGTTGGTGGACGCTCTGACGTCACCAAATACATTAAAGGCCATCTGCCGAGTAGCACTTTGGCTCTCACTCTAATTAAAACCTCTCGCCTTCCGCATATTAAAAGGCCTTCTGCCAAAGAAGTAGTTACGCTTCCTACCACTCACCGCGTCTCCCTTGGTACTTTGACTAGGTGATAAATATTGTGCAGCCCTCTGCTGCGGGATACTCTATCCCCCCTCTCCCATTGTACGTATTTTTAGGTATAAAAATTGTTAAGTATTAGTATAAGTATAAAAATTGTTAAGCGAAGAATAAATAAAAGGAAAAAAATATATTAAAAACCAATAAACAACGTCCGAGCTGAACTCTTTACAGAGTCAGTGCTAGACTGTCGCGAAGACAGTCGTGAGTAATTCGGGAATACGTTGTATGTTAGAGGGTTGCGAGACCCCTTTAACGAACCCTGGACAGACTGAGTTTTATCCCAGCCTAAGGACAAAAAAACTCGTTACAAATGGCGCCCGAACAGGGACATTCTTCTTCAGAAGAAAGTCACACCGCAACAACAATAATTAAAGATATCGACGAAACATCGACCAGCTGGGTTTACTACCTAAGGAAAGAAGAGTTAGAGAAATACCTAAACGAAAAGGGGTTATCTACAAACGGTACCATAAAAGAAATTCGAAAACGAATTAGCAATTATATTCGCTTACAAAAGAACAACAAGGAGAAACAAAAAACACTTGTGCATACTCCGACACAAGAATCATGCAATGATACGCCCACTGGTACATGGCAACCACCCACAAATCATACCACTAACATTAACATTGATGTTATGAACACAGTGAGAAAATGGGGTCTGTCTTTTAATGGGAATCGACCATTAAACGAATTCCTGGAGACTATTGAAGAACTAGCTGACTGCTATGGAGTAAAATACGATCACCTTTTGCTGCCACTCAACGAAATCTTCAAAGACAGAGCACGAGACTGGTGGCGATATAAAAGAAGCGAAGTTCACACGTGGGCAGACTTCCGAACAGCAGCAAAAACATTCTTCCAACCACCGCGACATATACTCAGATTAGAAGAAGAAATTATGCGAAGAAGACAGAGTAATCGCGAACGTGCCAAAGATTATATTCTTCACCTCATGACACTAATACGACAACATCCACACATGAAAAGTGAACAGCAGATCGAGCGAGCATACGAAGGACTACGCCCCGAATACCGATTATATATCAGGCGCAGCGACTTCGACAACCTCGACGAATTAATGACACAAGCAGAAGAATATGAGCACCTTAGAAATGAAGAAACAAGAACAATTCGTCACGCAAATAATTGCTTGACGCCCCTTACATACGATCGACGTACACATTGTTGGTCTTGCCGACAGCCAAGACACCCTAAAAGGAAGTGCCCAACAAAGAAATTACTATTCTGCTCTCATTGCGGAGAAATGGGAATCTTATCTCGCGATTGCCCATGCCACCAAAACAACACTAGAGCGCCACCCGTCGCTGGCCGCTACTACATACCAGTTAAGTGCGAGCAATACACAGTCGACGCTTTGATTGACACCGGAGCGTCTCTAACATTTATGGGTGACAACCTTAAGAGTAAACTTAACCTACGCACACAACCAAACCACACACCAATCGCACTGGCCAATGGGGAAACCGTGACCGTCCATAACTACGGAAAAACGAAAATACAGATAAATAACAAAGTATACTACCATCACTTGCAATATATGCCTGGACTGACCGAAGATTTAATACTCGGGACGGACCTCTTAAAAGTAATCGACGTCCACATCACCATCGGAGGGCATGAACTAAAAACGACATCCGCCAACGAAAACTTTGCTCTCTACTACACCAGTCACAAAGATGAACAAATTCAACTCCAAAAGTTAATAAGCGAAACAAAAAATCGCATGGAGAAAATCTGTACACCCTGTAACATCGCACAACACACAATTCGTGTAAATACCGACATACCCTTCAAACAAAGGTACCACCCACGAAACCCGGCGATGCAACAAATAATAAATAGCGAGATCAGCATCGCAGTTAATGAGTCCACCTCACTCTCGGCATCCGAAATGAATCTCGGGAGAAACCCACCAGCACCAAAAATAACCGCAACCGAAAACCTGACACCATACGACAAAACAATGGTGAATTTTGCAGAATTATATCAACGTGCTCTCCTCAAGAACCAAAGACCCACCCAACACCAGAAGCATCACTACGACCCGCGGCGCCGCCCCTGGAAACCGGCAGTAAACTCCTTAGTCCTTCGCAAAAACCACGTGCTATCGTCAGCCACGAAGAAATTCACCGAGAAACTCGCTCCGAAATATATTGGGCCATACAAAATAATCCGATATGCGTCACCTAATATAGCGGTTTTAAGAAACGAGACTCATCCAAATAAAGAGGTGGGAGTACACATCCGAGACCTCAAAAGCTTCCCTACAAACACGAAGAACACCACGGAACCAACACAACACTCACCACACTCACTACAATCAATCACGCAGAACAAAAAAGCAATCAGTCACACCCGATCGATCGCGCTGAACAGTAGTACACCAAAAAGTTCTGCAACCACACACAAAAATAAAAAAAGAGAAATGGCACACTTACGCAAGCCGACACAGCCGAGACGTCCCGGGCTTCCGGCTACCAAATGGGTCCAGCCAGTACCACCATTCGTACCACCAATCGAAGTACAGAGGAAAAAGGAGATCCTCCATCGAACAATGGCAGTCTCCACCATACAAAAGCCTAAACTTAAACCAAAGCTCAGTAAAATCCGAGCAGCCATCGAGAAGAACAGATCCGAATACCGCACCAAAAAAAATCCACAACTACAAAAGCCACGAAGTCCGCAAATAAACCCCGAGAAGGGAGGCAACGACCCAAAATCATCCACCAGACAGGACCACCAACCATCGCACACCATCACACATGGATGGCTGAGAAGGATCAAGATCAAACCGCAGAAAATACCAGAGAAGCGCACCTTCACCCTCCGTCGACCAGAAGGCGACGTGGCCGTCACCGTGCAAGACGGATGGGCCAAGCTAAGCTACCAGAACGAATGGAGAATCGTCACCACCAATCGCAACCACTCGCAGGTCCGGCCTTTCTAAAGAAAAAAAAAACCACCTTCAAATACAACTAGAAATAATAAGTATTTACCACATATTTTATTTTTATATATATTATTTACACCTTTATGTAAGTACCTACATCCAATTTATTTACACATTTACGTTTTTTTATATATACAAACTTCAGCATTTACATATTTATAAACATTGTGACACCACGAAATAATGTCACAAACATATACAAAAAGAGAACAACATTTTATTTGATTATTATTAAAACATAAAAATAAACTAAGTAGAAAATATGTACTTTGAATACTACTTTAGACAGGGACAAAAAAAAAAACCCAAAAACATATATATACTCTAAATCTTTTTTTTCTTCTCTTTCTTTTTTTAACCGAAATCGGGATAGACTGTAACAGGCATAATTGATGCCAAGTTACAATTCTTATTCTTATACATCAAACACTGCTCTCTGAGCTACCATACGAAAAATCCCAACACGAAGGACGCCGGTTCGAAACCGAACAGCGGCAAGCAATTTCTTCATATTCTTTTTATTTATTATTATTTCTTATTTTATTATATTTTCTATTTCTTTTAATAAAATAAATTAATAAAAATTAATTACAAACATAAAAACATAGAAAAAGCAAATATTAAACAAATTACGAAATCCGCCAACTACGGGTTTCGATTGCACTAGCATACGGCACATGAGCAAGACATTTTATTCGCTTTTGCTTTCCCGCTTATTCGTAATCAGAGGTTGAAATTCTCAAACAGTTCAACCATCACGCGACGTATAGGATGCTCAAAATGCACAGCAGTTGGAGAAGTTGGAATCCATCCTAAGTCGCTTGCATTGAAACTGCTAAGACTTTTGTATTTTTGAAAACCATTTCCAACTTCCACTATCGACTTCGGTCACCAGTGTCCAGCACTATCTGGCACTATCGGCTTTGGCCACCAGCAACCGCACTATCGAGTTGCTATCGACTTCGGTCACCAGTGTCCAGCACTATCTGGCACTATCGGCTTTGGCCACCAGCAACCGCACTATCGAGTTGCTATCGACTCCGGTCACCAGTGTCCAGCACTATCTGGCACTATCGGCTTTGGCCACCAGCAACCGCACTATCGAGTTGCTATCGACTTCGGTCACCAGTGTCCAGCACTATCTGGCACTATCGGCTTCGGCCAGCGGCGAGCAACACTATTTGCTCACCAACTAGGTAGGGCACCTAAACAAGGTAGCAAACCAGAGACTATTTTGTTGGTGGACGCTCTGACGTCACCAAATACATTAAAGGCCATCTGCCGAGTAGCACTTTGGCTCTCACTCTAATTAAAACCTCTCGCCTTCCGCATATTAAAAGGCCTTCTGCCAAAGAAGTAGTTACGCTTCCTACCACTCACCGCGTCTCCCTTGGTACTTTGACTAGGTGATAAATATTGTGCAGCCCTCTGCTGCGGGATACTCTATCCCCCCTCTCCCATTGTACGTATTTTTAGGTATAAAAATTGTTAAGTATTAGTATAAGTATAAAAATTGTTAAGCGAAGAATAAATAAAAGGAAAAAAATATATTAAAAACCAATAAACAACGTCCGAGCTGAACTCTTTACAGAGTCAGTGCTAGACTGTCGCGAAGACAGTCGTGAGTAATTCGGGAATACGTTGTATGTTAGAGGGTTGCGAGACCCCTTTAACGAACCCTGGACAGACTGAGTTTTATCCCAGCCTAAGGACAAAAAAACTCGTTACAACTGTATGCTGCATACCTTAATGGTTATTCACTTCTTCATGGGACTAACTGTAAGCGCTAAAGAGATATTTAGCGTAAAGGTATCTGCCACCCAGGCGAAGCTTATATACCCTACATCCCTCAAGCTTTTTTATTGTGTGTGAGAATTATTTAAATAGTGCGATTTTCTCAACTTTCAAAAATCTAAGTTAAACAATCGTGATCTGATCAAGAATATATAAGTTTTTTCATACATATCATCTCTCCTATAATG
Organism: Thecophora atra; assembly: GCA_937620795.1. Taxonomy (NCBI): domain Eukaryota; kingdom Metazoa; phylum Arthropoda; class Insecta; order Diptera; family Conopidae; genus Thecophora; species Thecophora atra. Next base: position 66,087,596 of record OW569397.1, on the reverse strand, counting down.
CGCTACCAACGGAAGCACAAAGTGAATATATCTTCGCATAAATATGAAGTATTTTTCAGAGTTAGAAACAATTATATGTTGGAAGTAATAGTCAGCAGATCACTGATTTAGAGAAGCAAAGTACTGTTCTTCGAATTTATAAATTCTCTTATAATTACACACAATTGTTCTAGTAAAAGGTTAAAACGTATGTTAAGTATGTATATAACCAGGATTAATCACGTTAATAACTGAGTAATTGAAATTTGCACAGGTCTTTCTAAGTGGTTCTTGTTGGCGATAAGACAAGGAGATGTTGGAGAAGTACAAGGAAGAATGATTATTGCTTGCAGATAAGCAGAATCGTTGACGCTATACAATGTCAGGATTCAAAATACAGTCGAATTCATGTTTAAAAACCTTAGTTTTGCAAAGAGCTTAGCTTTGTTTTTCTTAATGGAAGCAAATAATTTTATGTCAACCGCAATCATATTTCCATAATTTATTACTTTTGGAAGATTTTTAAATACCAGGGGCAGATTTCAAAAAGTTCGATGAAACACTATGCGGCAGTTTAATCAACAGCTTGCCTTTGGCTAAAGTTTGGGTTAGTAATTCAATGGACATTGTTAATTAATTCCCTCTTGGAACTTCAAATGTATTCACATCATGTTACATTAATTGAACTTGTCCAGGTTAAAATAGAAAAATTGTGATAATATTGTGTTAGTTGTACAAAATTATAATTAGAAAATCTACGGAATGCAAAGGATTTCCTTTTGGATGCAGTTTGGTATAAATATTTATCCTAAAACTCAAATTTAGCTGTTGGAGGAAATAATTTTTTCTTTTTGTATATTTCTTTTTTCATACAACAAACCCAAGCAATAACTCGCGAAATGATTTACCATGTTCATAATCTAAGCAAACATTTCATAGACGTTGTAGATAAGTTTTAGTTGTTTCCCACGCCAAGAGATACTCGGTTAATGTGACCAACGGCAACGCTGCCGTTAGCCAACGTCCAAGTCTGAAGTCGATAACCTCAAACCTACGATTTGTCATTAGCATCGACTGCGATGGCGTTGTTCGCAAGAAAACGTGAACAAAATCTTCATTTACGATCATCACCTCGGGAAAATATTTATAATTAATTTGATGAGAATAATAAACGCATAAACATAACAGAAAAGGTTTGCAAAAATAGCAACAAAATTTGATTAGTCAACAATTCAAAGAATCATTCAAAAAAGGTTCTGCATTCTTTCGAACTTGTCGAAAACATTGAAACGAACTGAAATGTGGATTGACGGTTTTGTAGGCATATTTTTAAAAGCGTTTCTAAACAAGTTTCTTATTTGTAAATGTCAATCGCCGGAAATGTTGACGTTTCTCATTATTTTTCGTTTTGCTAAAGAGTGGGAAGTTTTTATTGTTGTAAATTATTAGCATTGATTCAAAGTAAGACTTCAGATAAGTAAACATTCATATTGCCTTCGAAGCAACATTTTATATAAACAAATGCATTGAGGTTTATAATGATTTGAAGTTCCGCTGACGTTTAATTAACAGTTTTCATAAGTTAATACGTGAGCAGTTATTTGTAAAAAAATATGTAATATTTGACGGTTCGAACCATCGAACTTAAGTCCAAGATTATTTTTTTATGTGAATTAAACTGACTTTGAATTAACTTATTAACTACTTCAATTATATATTTATTTTTATTAATAAAGCATTTATATATTTTCTAAGTTTGTGAGTGGAAAATATGTACAAAACATAAATGATGATAATCTTTACTGTTGAGAAAGCTGGTGTATTACTATATCAGCTTCCTTAATTACAGTCGAATAATAACAAAGGGAAACGTGGACTTACCTACAAAAGTCCACGCGTTGAAAGCATATTACATTTAGCTATTTTATACAAAACAAGTAGGCGGATAGATTGCGGAGAACTACATTAAATTTACAGTTTATATTGCTTCGCCTTGATGTCAGTTGAAACTAGCCGTTTGCACTGATCACATGTTACGGTAATTTCAAATATCATCTCCAAAGGTAGGCCTGGCAGACGATTATACTTGTCGCCTCTGTCAAGCGAAGTAGCAGACGTCGACCCATATACTGTACCCCTGGGATGCTTTAGGAGACCTCTTCTTCAAACGGATGTCTTGGTGAAAAGACGTTTGGTATAAATGGCATATAAACGGCAAAAAACTCCACGTGTTGGAGTGGCTCGAGCTTCACACAAAACAGAATAGTTCTTAGGGACTGGTATAATAAATGGCTACTTAGATTGTAAGCAATACTTCTTTATACTGGAATCAGAGAAAGGGATTTACATTCCCGTATTCCTCGCAAAGAAAGTATTGTAATCGCGAAAAATGTATATAGTGAGATTAATGGTAATACACATTTTGGCCACCCCTAAGTCCATTTTGACATACGGATGTACGTATCCTCAATAACTCAAAAATGGAGGGACGTGGAAAATTGAAATTTTGTATTTAAGGCTCTTATAGGACATAGTTGTACATCTCCATTTATTTGCAGGATTTTTCAAATTCATGCGTAACTCAAAACCAAACACCGTTGTAATGTAGTCATTTGGTATTTAGGGATGCTATAACATCCACATATAATTTACCTTTTCAGCTAATTCACTAGCGCCAAGAAGACACTTGTCTCGAAGGATGCTAGTCATAAATAAGTTACAAATGTTTTTATTGAAATTATTTTAGGTACTACGGAGTGTTGGCCACATCATATATTTTTTGATATATTAATTTTTTCGAATCATTACTTGAATTATTAGAATTGTATTAATTTAGTTTTCATTTACTTGAACTGAATTAATAATAAAATGTACATAAAGTTTCTATATCATTTTACAAAAGTGCGTATAAAATTCGAATATTAAAATTTACAATAAATGGTTGGGTCATTGGAGATCTAGCCCGATGTACAATACAGAAATATGAATATACAGATGAATTAAATGCCTTCCATTGTAAGAGAGCAAAGATATGCGTTCGTATAGCGTTGTATGGAAGACGACGCATGAGTTCCCAGTCTCAACTCTTCCCATCCCATTCCATTGCCTCTCATCCATTCATATCTTCGTTAAACTGTTATTATTTAATTTTACCTGTCAGCAATCGTCGTGAAAAGGCATCATTAAACCTTTTTTCCGATTTGTGTTGCTGTATTTAAAGCTTTCGAATAGTGTTTTTGATATTCTCAGCTTCGGCAGAGAGTTATTTATATTGCCTTCATTCAGAATTAATATTTAGAGCACGATAAATCTCATTGTTTAAGCCGACATTTATTGATAGCGGAAGAGGTTCGCTTTTTACTTTTTTTTATGATTTTGTAAAATGTTTTCTCCATCAACTCCGTTGGCTCTAACGCATTTATTGGGAAAATACGAAGTTTAACTGATCGTCAAATTAAGTTTGGGTATATAAAGCCAAATGAAGTCTAATTGAACGATAGAATAATTAAATGGCGATATTTCCCAGAGACTGATTTAATAAAAAGCCATAAAATAATAATAAAATTAAATAGAAATGCAAATGAAATTATATTTTTGGAAGTGAGATTTTAGCTTTCTACAAATCATCGATGTCATTGATATAAAGATCTGTATCCACGATAATCCTTGTGGTATCAACCTCAATTAAAGTTTTATCTCAGATACACAAAAAAATGAACTTATTTGTTCCCCGAAAAGGGCGATATTCGTTCTTCACCGATTCTTGCTTCTGGAACCGGTTTGGATAGCAACATCCGAGAAACAAAATTAACAATGAAGCCAAAAGAAGAGTAAAGAAGACAAAAAAAAAATACATGTAATACTTTAAATCTCTGCGTAAAACCAGAAGCTAAAAAAGTTGGTCTTGCCTTTATTTTGTGTTGCCTTCGATTTCCTTCTCTAGCTCTTTTCTTTTGTTGTTTCCTCTTGACGTTTCAGCAGCGGAATTTCCATTAACAAGAATTACATAAGTAAGAATTTGAAATAATTATGATGAAAGCCAACAGCTTAGCCTTTAAGTTATGAGAATTGTGAATTATTGCCATTAGTGCTGATTGTAGTGTTTGTTGTTGAAAGAGTTTCTCTGGAAAAGAAGATTCAAAGAGCTTTAAAAGTACATTCGAAATATAAACACAAAAACGATGAAGAATTGTGATTTAGTGCTTCTTCAACAATGGGTAATAATAACAAATCCAAAGATGTTGATGGGTCTATAAACATTTGCTGATGAAGAATGTCACCGAAACATAAATGATGTCAAAATTTCCACGAAATATAAATTTAATTGATTTATTATGCTTTGGAACTTTTTTATACTGTATAAAATAAAAATATCTATGAGTATATTAAATTAAATTTAAAATAGAAAAAGCCGCATTTCAATGCAATTATTACAACAACGACAAAAACGAAATGAGTCTAATTGGCCAATAATTATTGATTGATTGGCAACAACAGCGAGAGCAGCAACATCATCAGCGGCAAATTTGATTTAAAGCAAATTAATGATGAAGATCAATTATGAGGCAAACTCGAAAACTCAGAGAAAAGAAGACTCACAAGATCTCTTCTCTTCGCTTCATCGATCGCCCGATCGGATGATGAATGATGACTCAATATTTTGTAGTGAAATATTGAGACAATAACAACATGAACAAGCATAGCAACAAGCACTGCATTGCATGATATGTATGTCGATATTTGCTTGCACCCGACAGACTCGCACACATACCAAAAAAGGCGACAAACATACAACCAGTCACCAGCACCAAGCCACAGGGCGAAGTCAGTCGAAACAGCAGCCACAGCAAGCCGATGACGATGATGGTGATGATGTTGGTGATAAGTTGTTGTATTGCTCTCTTATCCAATATTATTGCTAGTATAATTGCGGCCGGTGTTGTTGTTGCGTTCGATTGACCCGAATGCGGCGGCGCAAGCGTGCTCATGGTTTACGCCACGCGAAACGAGCTCAGCTCGAATTGAGACCAAACCAAAAAGCCAACTAAGCAAAAAGCAACACGCATAACATCCACGTTGCAAATTTGCTCTGCTCTGTTTTGAGCTGTGCTCTCCGCTCTTCACGCATTCAACTGTTGTTTTACGATTACAAAAATAAATCAATCATTGCGCTGAAACGTTTGTACAGCGTTGCCAATCGCTATGATTTTCCACACTTTCGACATTAATCGGATTTCGAACAAAAAGGAAAACCAAGCTTCTAGAGCCAAAAAAAAAACGAAAAATTTCTGCATCCGTTAAAGCTTTACCATTGAGAAGCTTAGGAAAAAGAGTGCAAACAATTACAAAAAGATTTTATGTAGCAATTGCTGTTGATTGCTGCTTGCTACCGAAAATTAATCTCTTATTACGGTTGTTACTCGCTTTTATTTCCAATAGCTGCAGCATAACTATCACATTTTCATCAACATCAAATGGGTTATTGCTTTCATTTGGGCGGATCTCATCGTTTAATAGAAGTGGAAAGGCTGGAGGAAAAACGACTCGTTGCTTTCAAGTGTTTTCGATCGGACAAGATTTAGAAATTGACTTTTCGACTAGACGCGACTTGATTAACCAGGAAAATATACTTGAGTCAACCAAGACGTCAATTGCCTTGAAACTGAAGTGGTTTAAGCTCGGTTTTCTTCTTTTCTTCTTCAGATTTTGGTAATACTTCACTTCATTTATCATATCAAATATTTGTTTCACCCCAACCACTATGAATAGAATTCCATCGATTGTCCTGAGGACATCTCGGCAAAGTAAAGTTCGTTACAGTCCTTAGGAAATGACGAAATTTCGATATTCCTCGGACTCGTTTAACGCAATTTACCTTCAATCATTTGCTTCAATATTTTCCATTAGTTCTATGGATTTTCACCTTTCAAGATATCGAATTGACTTTCACGTTGTGATTAGGTTTTCCCTATAGAAACCAATTAAGCATTGTTTAGTTTCGTTACATTTGCGCATTTCTTTTATTTTGGTTTGGTTCCACTTTGTATTTAAGCAATAAATTATTATTATATTTATTTGCCTACTCATTAAAACAATTTTATAATGATTGTTATTTATGATAATGAGCACTGTTATTTTAATTTTTATTTCAAACAATTTCAATAAAAAACTTAATCAGTTGTCGTAACTGATATTGAAATATGGGTCCAACTAACAGCTGACATTTCAAATTACAAAAATTATCATTAACTTGATGTTGATTTGCATTACAGTTCAATGCCGTTCAACATGAAAGGCATGGGCGTATCCAGAAGGGGACTTTGCTGTATCTCCATACACGTCTGAAAAATTGGTTGGTATACGGCAATAATGTTTATAAGAAAAAGTATCTGATGTGGCCCTTGTAGGTGAAATAATTTCAATTAAAAAAGTTGTACTTAGTTATGCAGAGAATTCTTCTAGAGAAGTGTCAATGGATGGACCCATGAATGGTCAAAATATGTAGTACCATTAAAATCCCAGTATCGAAGTTTTTATTACGTATACAAGGAATAACAAGGGCATGAAGGAAATATAAAAAATTGATAACTATTGTTTGATTTCGATATGGGAATTGGTATCCAAACTTGATTCTAAAGGATCACATACTCGAAAAAAAGAACACGGAAAACAGAACATTCAGGATATTTGAAATTAATGAGAGTTCAGGAATAAATTGAGGAAACATTTATATTTCTATATTCTATCGATTGGATTGAATCACTAAGACCTACACCTATTTTGCTCTACGAAATATAAACAAAAATCTTTAATGTGTATAGTTTCAATTGATTTTTTTGCATTTTCTCTGTACTGGCAGCTAATCTGAAATTGGAATTGCAAAGCATTACGAATTGAGAAAACAATAAAAGCGAAATAATCACCCAAAACGATCGAAACACGAGGAAAAACGAGAAAAGCCTAACCTAACGCCTCAGCACAATACACAATCCGTCAGTCTGTGCATGCCGTCAGTCCGTCCGTCCGTCCATTCATCCGTCGATACGCTTCGGTTGTGTGTCCGTCCGATGCGAATGAGTCAAAATCTAGAAGTTGTTGGACTTTGCATTTGCTCAAAGAGTGAGTAACCCGTTCGTTACTTGAGCATTCATCGTAGAAAAAAATTCGTGCGTAAAAATTTTCATGGGCTTGGTTTGGTATTGAATTGCACAAAACAAGTTTCTGGCTTTTGCCAACCGAGCAAACAAGCAAAGAAAAAATCAAAAGAAGCAAGGCACAAAAGCGTAGATACTCACAAAGTATCGAGATAATTTATAAAGCAATGGATAAATCAACAGAGAATGAGATTGAAAACTACGATGAGAGTAGATTTCGGGTCTTTCCATCAGCCGGTCTCTAACAGTGGTTCACTCTCTGGTTCAAGAAAAGCCTCCAAAAGTGGTTCGAATAAGAATATTTTTCATGAATTCCTGTAGATCCTGATGTATTCTATGTCTCAAGTCACCTCCGTGGTGCTATATAAAATATAGAAATATAGAAAAAATTATATCTTTGGTATTTAGCTAAAATAAGGCAATATACAGAAGCTCAACTCATGATTTATTTCGTATTTCATCGATTTAAGATAACATAAGACTATATACAGTATCTCAATTGAGTTTTTGCTATATACAATATAATTATTAATACGACTACAGGGAACTTTTCAATATAGATCAATACATTGCCATTGGCCATGATTTTGACGTCAATATTTGACGTGGAACTTGTAAACGACACGCGATACAATAAATCGTTGTATTGAGTGTGATGAATCGATCCTTATTTGACGTAACTAATTGAAATTACGTTACTAGAGAAACGTATTCTTGCAATTTTACAGAAAAACGAAAGAAAGAAAAAAAAGCGAAAATAATGTCACGATTCTTCTAAAAAATAACAATAAGATGAAAAAGTTGCTATGCACAAGCAAAAATTAACAATAACAAAAGCAAAAACATACACACTTATTAAAGATTTAGTAATTATATAGTTATGTTGAGGGCAAAACGTAACGAGCAAGTAGTAAAAACAGAAATTGTGCTCGTGGAAGAAAAGAAAAGAGTAATAAAATCAAAGTGAAGCACAACAGCGGCGATGAAGATCAACAACAACAACAACGACAACAACAACGACATCGAATGACTTAAGAAAGGATGCTGCGAGCTCCACTGATGTCTGTCCGTCTCACTGACTAACAGGCTGAGCTGTTGGTGGGACGTCGGTGAGTCGATTGGTTGCTTAGTTTTGTCTGCTGGCTGTTTGGCTGTCAAGTTTAAACCACAGCTAAATAAATACGAGTAGCGAAAAATAATAAAAGGCAACATAAAAATAGTAAAAGTCTTGTTTGCCGCTGTTACTCTTGCTGCTTTCGTTGCAGCAGCGGCAGCAGGTCAACGAAATCATGGATGCTGCATGGAGTATTTAAAACCACAACCAAACGAACACGAAAAAAAAACAAAAGCAAAACAACAACAAATTAAAAGGAAAAGGCACAACAGATTAGCTGCCTTTTTCCAAAAGAAACAACAGCAGAAACGATTAAATAACCATAACATAAGTAAAGGGGAAAAACTGAAAATGATTGTAAAAATACAGAAGAAAAATGGAAACAAAGCGAAAAGCTTTGTTGTAATAATTAAAACGGTAGAAATGAGCAGCGTATTTAAAAAAATAAAACCTTTTTTAAAAGCCTTTTGTTTATATTTATGGGTAAAAGGTTTTTCCTCACAAAAAAAAAACGTTGTAAATAAAAAACAGCATCACTTGAAGGGCTTTAAACAAAAAATTACCAAAAGAAAAAAGATTTAAATAAATATAATATCCAAACATAAATTTGAGCTCTCAAATTTAGGAATAAAATAAAACCGATGGATTTAATTGAGGAAGGAGCTTTTATTTGATATTGTCTCAAAAAAATGGATTTAATTCAAGTCTCAAGGAAGCAGGATTTTTTGTAAATTTACTTGAAATGAAAATCTGACGTTTTTCTTTCAAAATATTGTTAAAAAAATGTATTCAATAACCCGAACAGTATTCGAAAAGAATGGATTTTTTAAAATATTTCACTGAATACTCATACTTAATTAACAATAATGCTTTTAATAGAAATAAAGATGCAGATAATCGCACTTCAACAGTATTTGATCTTCCTTTTGGTTTCGAAATGTTTGATTGTTATTTATTTATTTATTTTTTTACTTGTTATTTATTTACCAACTCTGTATTAATCTCTACTGTACTTTAATTGTGAACTGTATTTTATTTTTTGATATCTACAAAAGCTGATATCTACATTTTGCTGTATTTCCGATCACGAATTAAAAGTTATTTGTTATAAACACATTTGAAACTCTCAAGTTTGTTGAATGCTTTTGTAAACTCTTGAAAATAATGCACCAACTTCATCAACTCCATCGCCATCAACAAAAATAACAATCGATCCAAGTTAAGCTTCAACAAGCGAAGGAAGGCGAGGCTTTTCGGAAAAGCACAACCAGCAATAAACTGAGAATACATCACTAGCCACAACAACAACAACAACAACAACAACAACAACATCGATAACAGCAACTGTGCTGAAATTATAAAATGAACCGAAAGCGGAAATGCACAAAGTTAAATTTTGTGTAAACAGGCGAACAGAAAGTGGCAGACGGATCAATTGTGGTTGGGATAGAAGAATGATGAAGGTACAACCAACAACAACAAAGGAATCGTAAAAGTTTACTCCATTTCCTCGGTTTGGAGAGTTTTTACAGTTTTAGAGGGAATCTAAAAATGTAAATTGATAGAAAACTACTCCTAGTTCAGTTCAGTTGATTATAAAGAATCAGAGAAACTTTTAAAGGCCAGAAAATTAATTTTATTATTTTAATTCTTTCAAAACTAAACCCATTCTTGCATATTTACTGTAGATAGGCTTTTTTGACGCTACCTTTGATCTGATGAGTGATTAATGTAGACTTTGGTTGGAGGAGTGACGCACATTAAAAGAAAAACGTCTCGAGTCTCCGCTTTGTCCAAGAAAAAAGATATCCAGAGAACTTTTAGCAAAACTAGAATACAAAATCCTAAGCTTGCTATCAGACTGAGAGACTTAAAGCTTGATCAATTCTCTCAGTAACAAACTCAACAGAGTCTTTAGTGGCTTGAGCATAGCTTTGTTCGTTATACACTGTTTCACTCACTCCTCACCCCAAATGGAGCACAGCTGCTATGGGCTTAAAGTAGTAAATAGAAGAAATGAGAAGGTGAGTAAAAACGAGTCGAGTTGGTGGCTGTAAGCTGACTGAGAGCGAGAGAGTTGAGTCAAGCGAGCTTAAGCTTGGCTCTCTACTGGAAATGGAGGAGAATCGACTGCTTCGTGGGGCACGAAGAGCTCCAAATACACAAAACGAAAGAAACAAGAAAAGCTAAAACCGTGCGATTCAACGTAGAAACGACGTAATGAAAACGACGAAGATGACGATGACGCGCAGCGACGTACTTATTTGAAACTGAAGGATCGAGTCGGATTGGATCGTCTCAGCCGAGCTCAGTTGATATTTATAGCTGCTTCATTGAGCACGGTTCGACCGGATACGCGGCGCCATTAAGCTACGGTTACGCGGTGAAAAAGAAGGAAAAGCAAAACAAACAGCGACTAGTGAAGGGCTTCGCTAAAGTTCCATTTCATTTCAAGATAATTTCAGTGTAAAACGAAGAAGTTAGTAGAAATGTATTAAAACAACAACAACAATAAATATAAAAATCAGTATTTTAAATAAAATATAATAATTAAAAAGAATTAAGGATTAAAGTAAGAACGGATTGACGGATTTTAAAGTCGTTTAAATCACATATTGAAAAAATATTATTCGGTGAAAAGACAATCGTTGCTTTTAATCGATATGCAAATCCATTAACTGATGATTTTTAAAGAAAGACCCATCGTATATCGATCGATCGTATTAATTTTGCCTATTGACTTTTTTATCCGTCTACGTGTTGGCAATAATGTAAACGTGTCGCCGTCTCCGTCGTCATTCGCCGTCGCGAATATTTGTTTAACCTGCATAAATTAAGAATTGTTCCAATTGGAAACATTTGAATTTTAAATCTTGTTTTTTGTTTTTTTTTTTGATAAATCCAAGAAGAAATCATAAACAAACGACAGCAACAAAAGAAACACAAGAGGAAAAATACGTCCACTCCCCTTTTTCACTTCCCCCTCACACACACAATTTTTCATTGAACAAAAAAGCGAAAAATTGTAGCGGAGCAACAAAAAAAACAACAACAAAATTAGCAATAATATAAAACCAAAATCTACATTAATTCAAAATAAATAAAATAATTTGCAGTTTTTCTTAAAAAGAGCAAATAAAGCACAACAACAACAACAACAACAAAACTGCAGCTACAACTTGTTGCTTTGGATTTTGGGTTTCTGTTGATTTATTTATGTTTTTTGTTCAATTGCATGTGTTTTTACTGTATTTGTTGTTGCTGTGTAGCGTTTTGTTTTGGCGCAGTTCTGTGCTGTACTCTGGTTGTTGTTGTTGTTGTTGGTAGTGCTTTTTCCGCCGCCGTCGCAGTCGCAGTCGTCATCGTTTAGTTTTATTATTCAAATCAAGTTTATTTTTATAACTTGTTGGCGATTATTTTTTCCTCATCTTTTTCTGGTCGCTTTGCGCAGTTGTTTATGCGAGGTTTTGTTTTCCTCCCGAAGTGTGTGATATTTCTTTTTCTACTTATTAATTTTTTCCGCTGCTGCTCTGCTCTGCTGCGGTTGATTTTTATCATTCTCCCCATTTTGTCATTTCAATTGACTGCCGTCGCCGCTACTTTTGCATCTCAGCGGCTGCGAATGCGACTACAGCGCTGCATCGACTTCGGGCTTCGGCTTCGGCTTCGGCTTCAACTTCGTCGTTGCCTTCGCCGTCAACTTGCTGCGATGTTGTTTGTTGTTTTCGCCGAAGTTGTTGCTGCTGTTGAGCCAAGCAGCAATGAAAATGTTCTGAATATTAAAAAGTGTTGCGATCGAGGTGAACGTCGGACGTGTTGAATTTCTAGAACTCGTTAAAAACTGTTTTTTTTTTCTTTTGTTTGTTGCCTCATTTTTTCGTGGTTTTCATATCTGCTGAATTTTTAACATATTTTTATGTGCAAGTTTTGTTTTAATGCATTATAAATGATTTCATTTTTCGCAAAGTTGGCAATTTTAACGCCAAAAATTACAAACAAGTGAAAAAAGAAGAACGGAAAAAAGTGAAAGCTGAATAAACATTTCAAGGAAAGAAGGGATTTCAAAGAGATACAAAAAAAAATAAAAATAATTATTTACTGTGTGAAATAAAATTAAAAAAAAAAAAAGTAAACTTTGTAATGAAAAATTGTTGAATTATTGTTAATATAACAACAGCAACAACGGTGAAAAATTTAATAACCGCCATTAAACAAAAGGGAAAACACTAAATTTTTCCAATTAAAGCAAAGAGAAACAACAACAAACAACAACGAAAAGGAAATTATGGATTATCTGTGCATCCTGAATGCTTTCGAGCAAACCTATTATAATCGCATTAAGGAAATCGAACGAGTTGCTGCTGCAGCCGCCGCAGCCGCCGCTGTCAGCACGCATAATAATAATAATCTACGAGGCGCCACCAACAACGGCGGCGAAGCCCCATCGGCGACATCCAACTTCTCATCATCTCCCACTTCGTCTTCATCCTCGTCGAATGCTTCTTCTGCTTCGTCAACGCCAACGGCGATAATCGCTGCCTCATCGCCAACAGCAGCAGCAGCAGCAACGACGACATTCGGCAGCAACAGCAGCAACCTATTGGGATCGCCGCCGCACTACGAAACATTGTCACTCGTCAGTTCGCAATATCTCAAACAAAAACACCAGCAACATCGGCAGCAACACCACCAACAGCAGAAGAAACAACGTCACTTTATTCAACAGCAACAACAGCAACAGCACAAGCAGCAAATGCAACAACGCCAGCAGCAACAGCAGCTTCAGCAAGACCAGCAGCAGCAACACAACAACCACCAACGTCACCATCAGCAACAACAGCAACAGCAACATAATTCAAATGTTGCCAACAGTTTGTTGTGGCAACCTTGGCGAGATTTCCAACAAGCTGCCGCCATGCATCAGCATTTCTATCAACAGCAGCAGCAACAGCAACAACAACAGATAAAAGGTTTGATTTTCTTCTTTTTTCCATGTTTTTTTACTTTTATTTCCCACTTTTCGCCGAATTTATTTCGTGTGGAATGGTTTTTCTTCTCTTTTATTTTATTGCTTTTTGTGCTATAGTTTTTTATTGCTGGGGCGACCTCTGAATTTGCTCCAAATACTTTCATTGAGACAACACAATTCCTTGAATCGAGAACCACAGCAACAGCAGCTGAAAAATACTCGAACTCGCTGCTGTTCGTCGCTGTTGTTTTTCTAAGAATAAACTAAAGAATTGGAGCGTAGATGTTTGTTTTTCTATTTCCATTATTTGTGCAATTCTTAAGAAGTTATGAAGAAAAACTAAACATTTATTTAAAACTTGCGTTAAATATTAATGAAGAAACGGCGAATATTCAACAAAGTGATTCCTTAATTTAAAAGTGAAATTATTCATTTTCAATTCTGTGCGATGTACATTTAATTATTTACACTTAGTATTTTTATTATGTTTAATACTATTTTTGAATAATTTATGTTATTTCGAGGTTTTGTTTGTTTTTCTTTTTCAATTGCTTGTTGATAATTTTGACTTAATTTTGAATGAATCTTGTTTTACTTTCATTATTATATAATCCTAATACAGTGCTAATTAAATGACATCATAATCTGAATATATTATTTTTTTTATGAGAATTTGAATCTTTAATGCTGGAATTTATCATATTTTTCTCTATTGTGTTTAAAGAATTTACGATATTTTATTGATTTTCTATTGAAACGCTTCGAATTACTGCTAGAAAATAAAACTATAATAATAACATAAAACGAAAAAAAATACAAAAATAAAAATAAAATAAAAACAAAATAAAATAAAAATATAAAAGTAAAAATAAACTAAAAATATAAAAATAAAATAAAATAAAATTAAAAATAAAATAAAATTAAAAATAAAATAAATTAAAAATAAAAAATTAAAAATAAAATAAGAATATAAAAATAAAATAAAATAAAAATATAAAAGTAAAGATAAAATAAAAATATAAAAACAAAATAAAAGATAAAAATAAAATACAAATATAAAATTAAATTAAAATATAAAAATGAAAATAAAATAAAATAAAAATATAAAAGTAAAAATAAAATAAAATAAAAATATAAAAGATAAAATAAAATAAGAATATAAAAATAATATAAAAATATAAAAATAAAAATAAAATAAAAATATAAAAATAAAATAAAATAAGTATATAAAAATGAAAATGAAAATATTATTACATAAAAAACGACGGAGTTCGTGTAATTAATATACACTCACACAATGAAGACTTTTTGAATTTTAATTTCCACAAAATTTCTACAAAAAATAATATTTATTATATCAGTGAAGAAGTTTTTAGAAATGTTTTAAATTTATTACATTTTTGACAGGTATTTAAATCATTCAATTGGCCTCCAAACTAAAGAAAAATTAAATCAAAGCAGTAAACATTTTTTAGAAAACTAATGGAGGAAAATATTTTTAAGTCCCTTATCAAAATTTTCACATTTAGGATGAAAAGATTCGCTTTTCTACTTCTTCATCGCGTCGCCGAGCCAGATTTAATGTTAAAAGGAAGGAATCATGACTGAAGCACATAGGTTTTTTTTTGTTATTGATCAACTGACATTTAAAAAAAACCAATTATTTTTGAAATATGTTCTCACCTCGATCGCCACTCGATGCAGCGTTCCATTGTATTCGTGATTGGATATTTTGACAATTAAAATCCGCCGTCAAACAATAAAAAGAGCAATAGAAATATTAAAGAAAAAATATAGTCAATTGGGTTGAAATCGACTATTTCAACAACTATGTAATAAAAAGAGCTTAAAAGTTTTTCATAAAGCAACAAAAATACTACAAGAGCTTAAAAAACAAAAAAAAAAATTAATCTGAAAAAAATTCATGGAACATTCATTTAAACATGAAATAAAAAACCAATTAAGCGGACCGTGGTGGCGCAGTGACTCACACTTGTTGCTCGTGCGCACTTGTTTCAGTTCTGCCCACTCATTGCCCTGCCTCCTGTATGGTTCCCGTCCCTCTCCCACATCTGCTGCTTTTCTTAACTATGTTAACGACGCGAAAACTATAAGCTTTAAAACCAAATCTGAAATATACAAAACCAACGCCATAAACAATAATAATAACTATGAGTATTTTGAATAAAAAGTATCCACAATCTTTTTAATTAATTTATTAACGCCGTCATGTCTGCCACTGATCAGCAAAATTAATCAGTTTTTCGACTGTTGTTTTTTTTTTATTATTATTATTTTTATTGGTCTCAATTTCTATGAATCATTTTCTTTAAGATTGCATATTAATGAAGTTTGGAAATCATTTAAATAAAAACAAACAAAGCCACATGTGGTTTGACTTGAACATTTATAACATTTTATCTTTTAATGTTACTAAAAAAATAACATATTACTTAAAATTCTTCGTTTGCTGTAAAAGATCTAGAAACCTAACCTTGTATTTGATTATTATTTTGCAGAGGAAAAAAATAAAAATTCAAAATTCTATTTTGACATGAGTAAAAAAACAAGAAATCGTAATCTTGTTTACAAATTTCGAGTTTCTTTCAATCAGAACTCGTTTTTAATGGGCCTTTTATTGTTTCTTTAATTAATTATTAAGGCAAATGGAATTAGGATGGATTGAGAACCTAAAGTCCAAGTATAATAGCTTGAGAAGAATCTAAATTTATGGTTTGTGATTGTAGAAGTTGTCATAGAAGCTTTAATTTTAAAATTTGTAGCCTTTGTATCTCTTTCCATTCATCCTTCTTCATTTAATGGATACATTTATCCTCCACTAATAGAGATGTACCTTCGACGGTTACCACTTATGCACACATATATATTTCGGGAATAGAAAAAAAAGTGTTTTCCAAAATATTCTCCATGGAGATTACTTGAAGCTTGTTCAAATTGTTAGTCAATTTTGATTGTATGCTGGTCTCAATATTGCCTAAGGATGTCTTTACCTCAGAATAAATCTAGTTTTATTATTTAGTTTAACTTACAGAATAAATTAATTTAAGGAACCTGAAACTAGTATTGAAATATAATTCTCCAAAAATCAAAGTTCCCATCTTTATAAATGCGATTTAATACAATTAATTGACGCTCTATTTTTTTTGCTCACTATTTGAATGATCAGTGCTATGTTTAGGCTTCAATTCAAATTATAAAAAATCCAAAAAAATTATCAGATACATCAGCATAATAGAGGATAGTCAACTATTGAACTAATAAAATCATAAATAAACATACATAGTTCCAAAATGTGATCTCCGAAGTTCAAGCGGGTAAATTCTTAACAGTAAACAAGGAGTTATATAACTAAGGGTCGGACTGGAAATGAATTAATTTTATTCCCAATGATCCCTATGAATATTATCATAGGGATTCCAAATTATGGATGAATATTCAACATAGAATCTCACAAAAACCATGGTAAACCTTTTAAGGTATAAGAATCAGAGAAATCTGAACGATTGCCGTTCATTAAAACTAGAAATGAATACAATTTAATAACTGACCTATTAACATCAATATTGAAGGTAAAGTTAAAATCTTCATTTAGTGTAGGGTTAATAAAATAATAAAACAATAGTAATAATTTGCTTCATAAGAAGGAACCGATTATAAAGAGTATTAAAGCCCCATTGTAGGATTATGCAATCATTAAGAGATTTTATTTTATAAAGTCCTCTCAAGTCTTCAGCAAATAACAAAAGCTTGACAGATTTAAAATAAGTCAATATATCATGGATTTATGGGGATACTATACGGAAGTATACAAGACTATCTCGACGAAAAATATTTAACATCAGCCTCAGTTTACGTATAGCATCAATATTTTCTGGAGCAATGAGTGATTTTAAAGACTTTGAGAAATTTTTCAAAGGAATATATGATATTATCTTAAAAATATGAAAGAGATGGTACCAATTTTATATCCAGATGGTTATTTTTCTCGAAAAACATACCATGTCGGGCTTAAGTCCACTTTTATTAAAAGATGCACATGTCTTTAATCTTTTATACAGATTTTTTGCTCCTCAATTATTAAAAATGTTTTCGCTGTCGTCTATTAATTATTTCTATAAAAGGTGTTAAATGAAAAATATTTCAGACGATGACAAATTTCCAATTAAACCGCGCCAGTTGCAAATCGCGTGTCTAGCGCGATATTCAAGGCAAAACATCTTAAACCATCACCGACAACGCTAGAAATCATAATGATTAATTGACTATTTATTAGAATATACAATAAATAAGTTTTTTTAGTGGAACAATAATAAAGCGTCAGCAAAAAGCAGAAATTGAAACACAAAAACTAAATTAATAAAAAGCTGTTTGTATGGCGATGTATGTATCTTTTGAATATCTGCCTCTTGGTTTCTATGAAAGTCTGTCTGCTTGTCAATCTTCGAACAGAACACGTTTTCATCAATTGAAACACAAAAATTAATCCAGTAACCAGTCGCTTGTTGATTACTTTGTCAATTTTAAATTCATGAAAAGCACGTATTTATCTTTTCTGTTCTGTTGTCGTTGTTGATGCTTCCTTCCCCTCTCCATACAAATTCATTTGTTTATAATGAAACATGGACAACCTTTGACCTTGCAGTCAATTTACTTTAACCGAATTTGTATTTTTCTGATGGTGATGCTGCTTTTACTAATGATGATGACGTTAATGATGATGATAGCACCTTAGCAACTCTCATGATCATCTTCTATTTTGAATATACATCTTGTTGTCAGTGATTAAAGTCATGATTCATGATTTTCATGATTGCTTTCATGATTTCACTATATTTTCTCGTTTCTTATTCGCTCAATAACATTCATCATTCAGCGCAACGGGTTGTTTTCCCAAACAATTGAATTCGATCTCCGCTGCCAAGGATTTTTAATTATGTTTATTATAATAACGTTTTCCACATCCACAGCGTCACGTCAGAGGTACTTCACTCCATCCACTCTTTTTGCTTTTACCTTATACATTCATAGAATCGATTTATGAATCGGTTTTGAAATCCCAACAAGAACTCGGTTATAGATGCTTTTTTGGTACTATCGTCTATCGTCCAATAATAAGCTACATTTCACTACAGAAGCTCAACCTATGCTCAAGATCAAAAGAACGTGTTTTATTTTAAAAAAAATATCTTCTAGAAAAATTATTATTCAACGAAGTATTGATCAGTTTAGAAATAAAACTTGGCTCGTTTTTCGGTCCGCAATTTGTGTCAAATCAAAGCAAGAATCATGGATACGATCAATGATTCGAAGACGGGTTTTAGTAGTCAAAAATCTGTTCTTGATTTGTACAAAAGATGCTTCAGTTTATTACGACAATCAGCATCGATAGTACACGAAAAAATAGATGTATATAAACACACCACAAATCAAGAAGTCACTCAAGAAGTTAAAGATTCAAGGAGTTTCTTAGTTTTTAGTTTTAGGCAGATGATTACAGTTATTTCATAGAATTTGTATCGATAGCAGAATCGGGAGATGATGTGGATATGTGTAATACTTCCGGCTAAAAGATTCGGGATAACCTTGCTATGCCTATAACACACTTCTGCGCTATAGAAAATGATGTATCTTATAACTGTTTAAATCTATATTAAGTTTCTTGTTTTTTGAAGGAATGATCACAATATGATTAATTAATTAATTGGTAACCTAACAAAAATATTTTACTCAATAAGTCCATAAAATTCCGTTCCGTGATTCTCTTTTTCTTATGGAGTGGAAGATTTCGTTTGAATTGCAATAAGTATGACAATTTATTAGAATTATGCAGGCGGAGTATCGAAAGATAGTTAATACCAACGACTTAAGAGGGATCGGCCAAGGATTTGTAATGCATTAGGATGCTAATACAAAATAAAGTTCGAAATTTTGCCTTTTACAGGCAATAGAGCACTAAGAAACATTGGCAAATATGATTTGAACCGCTCAGTATCCCGATTTCAACTGTATTGAGGTTCTTTGGAATAATCTGGAAAGAAAACTACGCAAAAAGCAACCTACGTGCATCAAAAGTTGCAATCATTTGTTAAATACCTAGAATGCATTGCTAAAATAACAAGAATTATGTATGAGCAAATCTATAGAATGCCAAGGTGGATTTTTTGATGAAGAGTTTTATAGATGTAATCGTAACTTTAACTTTATTTTTGTCAGACAGAGGTTAAGTAAAGGATTGGATTGGGATCTGCCTAAGAGGAAGTGTATATGGAGCAGATATCTCCATCCTCCCTGGTAGGCACGCAGCTACCATAGGCAATGAACTCCAAGTTTATGGATAATTCCCGCAATAGGCTTAACCAACGGGATGTAACCACTACCTAAAATTGCCGTGGGTCTCTGCTAATGACGCCTTTCCATCAGTGGCTTTTGATACGTCCGGAAAACTTTTTGTTATGGATAGATAATAAAGAGACAACCTGAAATAAGAGAAACTGAGTTTTCCCGTCTATAGGCAGGATATCCTGGCCGTCGGGAAGCAATAACCTTTCTTATTCTAACAACAGAAGTATACATGATATTCCTGAATCTACATAGAAACGAATTACGTATTCTTACAAGGATTCTAATGGTCATTGTGGCCTAAACTACAACATCAAAAATATCGGACTATCCGAAACGGACCTTTGCAGAAGGAAGCACGTCCTCAGCGATGGTCCTGCTATTAGACAAGGACTATTATCTAAGACTAGATCCTTGTGATCCGCTGGTGCCTCACTTTAAACGTGGGACAGAGGATTAGTGAAAGAGACAATATATCATAACGGAAGCTTTTAATACATTCCTAGTATTTGCCAATAAGAAATTTAAGAAAAGATGACTTATGAACACCTCCCCGACCCATTGACATCTGGGACACCTGGAAAACTTCCTACTCAGAGACACCTGAGACAATTATAACTGACGGAAACCTGCAAAACTTTTAAATGATGGACACTTTGATCTTCAGCCATGGAATGACTCCAAGCATACATCACACATAGCCAAAGAATTCCTACTCTACAAGACCACAAAACTATTCGGACTTTCCACGTAGCGTAAATTTAGTCAGCCATCTTACCTATGAGAAGTACAACCGTTTAAACTAGTGCTTATATGTATTAAAGTGAGTCAGACAGAGCAGACACCGTCTCATATTATCTGAAAAAATAGTGACAAAAGAAACAGTTTTTCATGTGCTGCGCCTAAACTATGCAACGGGCAGGAAAAGGATATATAGCAAAGTTTTTCCCTATTTAATTGACTATAATTTGATGCCAGACGTGGTACGATCAGGTAAGGCTGATATCAAAGTCAGGTAATTAATTTCTCGACAATAAACTGAACAAGTTTTCGTTTCGAATCGATATTGAAAATGACTTCTTCCTTTGTTAATGTTATTAACGAAATTTGAACTTGAAGACTGATACGAAACGGGAAAGTAAAGAAAAGTAAGTTCAATAAATAAATTTAGCAAAAAAAACGTGTTGCTGTCTGTCGTTGATTTAACCACTTTTTGACATGCAACTCAATTTTGGGGAAAACATAATTAATTTTTTCCCCGTCTTGACGTCCGTTCGTGCATACATACATCAACGTGACGTACGAACGAACGAATATAAAATCAAAATTCTGAGAAGAACAACGTCCTTGCAGCTGACCTCAATGTTAACAAAAACAGCAACAACAAAAGCAATGAAAAGATACTCCAAAAAGTCGTATAGAAACAGAAAAAAAACAAAGCAAAAAGCATGGACAATGAATTAAGCCAACAACGCAAAGAGACATCAAGAAAAAAAAATAAAGTGAAGATTTTAAGTTGAATCAAATGTTTGCACGTACAAATTTAAAACAGGAACGCGTAACAACGCATAAAAAAGCAGAAAAAAAGTAGAAGCAAACGAACGATCGCGAAAAAGGAGCGGGAGAATTTGTATGTGTGTGTGTGTGTGTGTAGATGACTGAAAAGCGGATGTTATTTCTACGAAATAAAACGATATAAAGCAACAAAAAGGAAAACAAAGGAGCAGCAAAAGCCGAAGCGCCTGATAATCTTCCAAGATGAACGAACGGATGAGCGGACGGACGGAAAGCGCAAAACAGATCAAAGAACGTTGAATAAGAATGAAATGAATTTTTACCGCCAACGCCACGAACAACACACACACAAACACAGGCACGATTAGATACGAAGCAGGAAGCGTTCGCTGTGAGTTCAGTTTTGTGTTCGTGCGCCTGAAGATGCCGCAGCAGCAGCAACCAAACAAATCAACGACGTCAAATTTGAAAGCTCCGCAACGCGGCTCATGCTCAATTCTCAGCATCAGCAACAACAACAACAACTGACGTGTATCCGCTCCAACAACATCCACAAAGAGACGAAAAACACGAGCAGCAATCTTGGCAATGAGATCGCGAGAGAGCAGCGCCGACAGAGATAAAAGCGTTGGCAGCGCCTGATGAACGAAGAGAGCAGAGAGTTCGAATTGTAGAAGAAGCACGCCGCAAGCTCCACGTCGCCATCAACTCGCTCGCTCTTCTCTGCGCGCTCCCATCCTTTCTCCTTATAATGAACAAAGTAACAAAGGAAACGCATCGAGCTACTGAATTTTTTGAGCAGAGCAGCAGAAGTCGAGGCCGCATCCATGGGCTTGAAAACCATTGAGCAATAAAATTGGACTGGCAGATAATCCACAGCAACAACAACAGACGGCGTCGGCAACAACAACACCAACAAGGAGCAATTTTTATTCGGAAGGGAGCCAAAAAGATTTCCAGAAAATCTGGCAACAAAATAAAGAAAATAAATTATTCCGGCTGCGCATGAGCAACGGACGACGATGTTTGTTGATGGCATAACGACGACGACGACAACAACAACAACCGCAATCAATTTGTAAAAGAGTAAAGAAAAATTTAAAGTTAAAATTTAACTTTCCGAAAACAGATGCAGTGAAATGCGAACGTGGAGCAGGCAGACAGACAAACAGACAGACGCAGAGGCAGATAATTTTATTTCATAGCGAAAATTAGCATTCGTTTGCTTTGTGCAGTGATACACAAAAGGGAAGAACGACAGCAGCATCAGCGTCGTGTATCGAGGGCCTACATAAAAACTGAAAAAGCCAGGAAAAAACGAGAGAAATAAAAA
Organism: Thecophora atra; assembly: GCA_937620795.1. Lineage (NCBI taxonomy): Eukaryota > Metazoa > Arthropoda > Insecta > Diptera > Conopidae > Thecophora > Thecophora atra. The sequence continues at coordinate 66,065,172 of OW569397.1, read as the reverse complement.
TTATTAAAGAGAAATATTGCATAAAGATAAAGATTTTCTTCGAAGAGATAAAATATCTGAATGAAAGAATATCAAAAAAGCCAAGAAATCAACATTGAAAAAAGAAAAAAAGAAAATAAGAAAATAAAATTAAAAATATTTATTACAGAAAAAAAAACACCTAATTTTATTAATTATGTTTATTTCAACGACTGAATATATTTCAATAAATATATTTTTGCCTTTCTTATGCATAATTAAACTTTTATTCAGTTTAAATTCTTGGAATCTTTTTTAAGAATCTTTAATCAGAATTTTTAAAAAAGCAAAAAAAAAAACAGAAAAACTTTTGTTGCTTTTATGAAGCTCTGCTGTTTGTCTAATGATCCGAGAAGACTGAGAAAAGAGTCAAACACGAAAACAGAAGAAAGAGCAAGTCAAAGGAGCTGCGAGTCCATGAAGTGGCTGATGTGGGGATCAATGGAGAAGAAGTCGTCGCTTTGCTGTGGTGCGGTCCGGCGACTGACTGATTGACGAGTTGTTGATTGCTTATATGAATGGAGGAGGCAAACAATGAAGACAACAACAAAAGCAGCAACACACACAGCATCGACAATAATATCTTCAACGAAATTTAATTTGATGGAATCACGAGAAACAAAAACATCTGCAAAAAAACGGATTAAAAAAACCGAAAGAATCGTGGAAAAGAAGACGGCGACGAAGAAGAAACATTTAAATTTTATTACACGTTTCCGGTCTCCTTCTCTTCCAATTTGGTCCCTGTGTGTTTTGTGTTCTTTTGACATCGCTGGGAGTGAAATTTCAGCAATGGACGACTTTAAAGGCATCTTTTTTGTTAAATTTATGTATTTAATTTATTTATTTTCTTGTTTGTTATTCTTTAAAAATGCTAAACATCATCTAAAAAGTGACATTCAGCGAAAAATCAGCAAATAAAGTCAAAGATTAATTGATTTTTGCTTGAATTATGATCACCTATCGAAAAATCCCAATCGGAAATCTTATTACAGTCGTCGTTGTTGTTGAACACAATTCGAATTATCGATTAATCTCTAAGCGCACAATTGATTTAAATCCAATCCAATTCAGTTTGGAATTTAAATTCCTGCACGCTTTCAGTCGCAACACACGAAGAAATCCTTCGTGGAGTCTACAAGAAATGGAATGGAAAATATGCTTCCATCAATCAATCAATCAAAGCAATTCCAAGAGTACGAAATTCCGCACGAAAAAACGTGCAGAGCGAAAAATTGCTTGTGAAAAAATCATTCAAATTCGAATTTATGCATTTTATCCCCATCATTAAAATGCAAATGCAACAAAAATATGCAAATGAAGTTTTAATTTAAGTCAATTCCTTTATATTTTTCATAAATCATTAATCAAATCATTCGAAACTGTAAAAAGCGAATTTGTATTAAAATGAAAAATGAATTCTCTTTGAAGTAATAATTAATTAATCGTATAAATTTATTTAGATAAAATAATTGCGTTGAAATGAAATAAAATTCAAAATCAAGTGAAAATTAATTAAAAATTAAATTAAAATAAAACCAAATTATATTGCAAATTAAATTAAAACAGATGTTGAACAGAAATCTAATTAAATTAAAACAGAAATTTAAACAAAAAAATTAAATTAAATTAAAAATCACATCAAAATCGAATGAAATTGTAAATTGAATTATAAATAAATCCAAATGAAATTAAATTAAATTAAATTAAATAAAATTAACCGCAATTAAATAAAATGAAATTAAATAAAATTAACCTCAATTAAATAAAATAAAATTAACTTAATAAAATTATTTAAATTATTCAAAAATGAATTAAAATCAAATTAAATTATTAAAAGTTTTAGAATTTTATATTTACTTAAAAAAACTGCAAATAAATTTCTTATTTCTTAATCCTTTCATTGCCTACTTTATTTTGCGGCAAAGAATAAAATGCAGTTCAGTATTTTAACTTCGAATATTATGAAAAACATTTTCAACTGATGGACTTTCGGACGCTCTAAAAATAGGTAATATTAGGGAAAAATAGGCAATATTGATTATAAAACGAATACGTATAACAATTTTGGATTAATATAAAATAGTATTAAAAGTCAAGCTTTGTTGCAAATTGAAATTATAATAAAAAACTTTATCGCAACAGGTTTTTGCTTCAATAGCTTATTAATTATTGTACTGTGAACCCAAATGCCTCTATGTTAGCCACTTAATGGAAGGTTTTCTTTCGGTGTACCTCACTTCTACTTTGCAGCAACGCTATAGCTTCAATTGACACAATAATTAATAAAGAAACGTTGTTCAAAAATATATTTTAAATCGTTTGTTCAATGTACACACAATGAACGCCAAGTAAAAAGTGATTATGGGATATTTAAAAGGATAAAAAATTTCTGTAATAAATATCTAATAATATTGTTCAATTTCTTGAGGATAAATGTTCGTATGGAACACATACACATTTCTCACACTGAGAATTAAAGGATTAAATTACTTAATTCATGTTTCTATGGTTTTTTTACTTTTTAACATTTGCGCCATTTCATTTCTAAAATCTTTCATTAATTTGCATGTTTTGCTGTAGAATTTTAATTACATTTCTCGTTCTATTTTTTAATTCAGTTCCTTCCAAAATTTATGCGAACTGAATAAATAAATAAATTTGTTATTCAGCTTTTTGTCCCATTGAAAGTAGCAACAACGGAAGGGGAAAAATATTAGTCACAAAAAAAAACAAACATCAGATTCAAGAAGCACCGACAAAGTATTCAAATAAACAATAAATAAACAAAAACTAAGACTTTTTCGACAGTTCCACGTTTGGCAGCAGAAAAAATATTAAAAAAGAAAAATATTGTATGGATTTTTTTCCATAGAAACTTCAATTCTTTTATCGTGAAACTCTTGAAACTTTTTTATTTACTTAGCTAAAGCAAATGTTTATTTGTCATTGATGATTTTTCTTTCTCTGTTTTTTTCCCCCTCTTGAAGTTCTGCGGAGTGTTTTTTAAAAATCGCCAAACTTTAACATTTCCAGCAGACTTTTTCTGTATATAAATTCAAATGATTCGCCTGTTAATAATGTTGAAGCGTGTTTGTTGAATGTCTGTTTTGATTTTAGAACTTATTTTTGGCCGGTAACCGATTATTATCCAATTTTTACTCACTAAGCAGTTATTTTTCAATCCAGTTCCGTTTTTTCTAATTCCTTTGCTTAGCTGAAAATGAATAAAATATAAAGAATGTCGATGGAATTTGCAATATCTCCACTTGATGGACTTGTTATCGCAGTCGTCGTCGGTTGGTGCAGCTTCGATGCTGCTTCCGGATATCGTTTAAATGTCCTTGCAACAGCAACAATCTTTTTGTCTTTTGCCAAAGTCATATTTTACTTTAAATGCCAGTTTTCAGAGTGCGGTCGTCGTTCGACTCATGCAAGAAGAATTTTCATTTCCGTTTGCGATAAACACGCAGCAGCAGCAGCAGCAATTCTTTGCTTGCAGACATCGTTACGGTCACTATTCTCGCTGTCGTGTGGTCCGAGTTTCTCGATGCTGGCCACGATTTGTTTTGAGTTGTGTGGGCAATAATAAAACTTTAAATGATGATGGCTGAAAAGCAACAACGAAAACCAGCGACTGCTGCTTTGGTTGGTGACAAACGGCGGCGTCGACGGCGACAAGCAACGTTTTTATACTTGAAAATATCGACGATGACTTCCGTTGCTTGACTTTGTTGTGGCTGTTGTTGTTGTTGTTGTCGTCGTTGTTGTTGGTGGTGGTGGTGGTGCGCTAATTTAATGATGTTTATTTTTATTGATTGCAATAAATTTCAGTTACTAATGAATGCCTTTTGTTTTTATTGTGTAATTAATGATGATGCAATGAGGATGCAGTTGCGATACAAATAACGGTTGCCTGCTAATGTTGCTGCAACATGAGGCGAGTTTTTCTCTGCGGCGTTTTATGGGTGTTTCTGAGGATGTGAGCAATAATTTTGATTGCTTTTGATTGCGAAAAAGCGGACATGAGTAACTACCAAAGAGCAAAGAGTCTTAAAAGCAAAATAAAAATCAAATTATATTTATTAATTTATTTAAACACAACTGTAAAAAAGCCGTTTGATTATTTTTATTCCAACATCTGTCGTTAATTTCGCAGTTATTTCAAGTTTTTTCGTATTTTTATTTATTGCTTTTCGTCCCTTATTTCTACTCGAAGCGACTCCATTGAAAAATTCGCATACGCACGAATTCCATTTAAATAAGAATCAAGCGCATTCCAAACACGCAGAATGCGGCTGCTCCACGTCGTGTGTGCAACAAGCGGGGCGGGAGGAGGGGCAACAACCTTCACGTTTGAATAAAGCTTAAAATAAATACCTTAGCTTCAGTTTTATTATCGTCCTTTTGTAGCCACGCTGCAGCCTTCGTTCTTCTCCATCAACATTCCTCTTCATTTATCCTCTGCTGAGGTGTGGAATCTTGTGGCGACTGCTGCCACGGAAGGAAGGACTTTGAGGAATTCCAAAAAGCTGCAAAAGAAGAGCAACAACTGCGAAATGCGCACGATACGCAATTTATTTACGTGGCGGCGGCGGCAATGTGCACCTTCGGAGCCGGTTGCGCATTCCTTCGGGCGCAGCAACGGACGCAGCAGCATCGCAATCATCATCTTCCTGTTGCACTTAAATTAAGCCAGAGGACGCCGAAAGCAGCAGCAGCGACAAACAACGAAGAAAAACGAAGAAGACGTTCAGCAACTGCAAAAATACCATCGACAACATCGGCCAAGAACAGTAACAATTTCCGTTTTCACACAAACGCTCAGGAAAGGAATGATTTTTGCTTACATAAAAATTCGCGTGTGAGGAATTTTTGTTGTTTACGAATGTTGCTCTGTTTTCCTCTATTTTTTACTTTCTGTTTGTTTGTTTGTTTGTGTGTCTCCCGTCGCAACTTCGATTAAACCTGCTTCGTCTTGGCCAAATGTTGCTCGTTGTGCTGTTGTCGTCGCCGTTTCCCCCCCGAGCAGCAGCCGACTGCACTCGCCGATATCCTGCTCGATGCCGGCCTCCACGGCGACCGGATGAGTTTACGTTTTCTTTCTGGGATTTTTTAAGGTTTCGTTCATGAAATCGCGGCTGCTGCTGCTGTTCTTTTTGCACATCTGCTGTTATTCTTGCCGTTGCTGTTGTTGTTGTTGTTGGAAGGAGGCAAGCAAAAAACAAAGCGTCGAAATATTTCTTATTTCTGTTTACGCCTTTTTGCAGTCTTCGTGTCGCTCTTTTAAGGCGTAAATTCATTAAATAAAAGAAAATTCACCAAAAAAAATATATAAATAATGTTGAAAAAGGGCGTTTTTTTAATTATTTTTTATTGTGTCATTATTATTCATAATTTATTTATTAACATTTTAATTTGTTTACTTATTAAAGCCATAAACCTTGAACATTTCTTGTCTTTTATCGTTTCATTGAATAAAAACGCGGCTGCTTTTGTTGCTGCTGTTGATAATCGACCGCCATTCATCGTTTTCGCCAACCTTCTTCACTTGAACAGCGTCTAAAATCATCCTCCATCAGATAAATGATCGTTAAAAGCCTCTTCATTCTATTGGCCACTCCTTCTTTGCTCTTCTTTACTCTCTGCCCGGTGAAATAGTTTTGTAAAACTGACTAAAACTGGAAATGAAACCTGACAAAAGTCAATTAAATCATAAGTCACGAAATTTACATACTTCTTCATTGAATATCAATAAAAATATTCGTCACATCGTCGATGGATGATGCGTCTCTGCGGATGTGTTTGTGTTTTTAAATGTCGTCGATCGGTTGCCGCTTCGCATTTTTATTAAAAATTCATACAGCAACGGAGCAACATCAAAAACAACGAACGACAACAAGAGAAAAGAAGCAGCAAGGAGTGGGAAGAAATCATGATTCACATCATCGATGTTTCGTTGTTTTCTGTTTTTTGTTTTTTTGGCAGTTTAACAAATAAATCATTTCTTCTTTTATTGTTTAGTTGAGAATTTCTACTCCACAATCAAAGAAAGCAACAAAATGTAACAGAAAAAGGAGAAAAAGTTCGCAAGATTGAATTAAACTTTAAACCGCAACAAAACTTTACTTGAAAAGCGTACAAAAAGCGAATGAATCAAATCGAAATCATTGCCCATTTTTGCTGTTGTTGTTGTTGGTGGATGTATTGTCGAGGGGAGAAACGGGGAAGAACTATGAAATCCATGCATGTAAATCGAGGAAACCAGACGAAAGACTTAAGAAACGAACGCGAACGCGATACGGACTCGTTTCGTTCATTCGTCGGTTACTCTGTCGACTTGAAGGCGGGGCACATTTGTTGTTGTTGTTGTTGTTGTTGTTGTTGTTACTCTTGCGATGTGCTTTGTTTTGAATGAATCGCTGCTGTTGCTTTTGTTTTTGTTGTATTTGCATGGTTATTAAACTGAAAGTACACTGCAAGAAAAAAAGAGAAATAAAATCCACCTTAAAACAAGCACAAATCGGAGAAAAAGAAGAAGAAGATTGAGCAGGAAAGGACCATAAAGAAGAAACTGCGCAGTATGAAGACCAAGCATAAATCGTTCTTTCCTTCGTATACACAAACACACAGTCACATGAGGCATGAACTGAGGCAGACAACAACAACATTGGCATCATCGTTTTATCATCGCTATTATCGTTTGTAATCATCGCCATTTTGATCATCAACATCATAATTAACGCGCTATTAACAACGACTGAAGGCAAATTAAAAGATCTTTATTTTTGTTTTTTTTTGCTTTATTTGCAGAATAAAAACTAAATTATAAATTTTCTTTGTTTCCCTCTAAAAATTAATTTAATTATTTAATGAATTTATGTATTTTAAATTAAATTACATTTTTTTGTTGTATTTTTCTTCAAATATAAATAATAATTTAATCGAAAAAAATATACCTAAAATCGTGAAAGGTTGAATATAGGAAGAACATTAATTTAAATATTTAATTATAGCTTAAATTTAACGTGGAGAACAAAAAACGAATCTCAGACAATTTTTATATTTCGGAAGCTTGTAATTATTACGTGAATTTAAAGAAATATAAACACGAGTTTCCATCAAAAAAAAAAAAGATCTGAAAAACAACGGAAATCATTAAAACGTTGAAAACATTATCACATGTCCAGCATAAAATACAAAAGCGAATTATTATTTGAATAAAGAAGTCGAAATCTCAGTGAAAAATCTACGATTTAACGGAAGTTGAAGTCCGGTGAAAAGACAACAACTTCGAATAGAAATTCTGTCTCTTTTTCCCCGGCTTTCATTCTTTTCAAGCCAATAAAAAAACTTATAACTTTAATTACAAGAAAAAACTGTTGAAAAATTCATATTGCGGTTGCTTAACTATTAATGGAAATTAAATAACATGTCATGTAGTCAGTGCGATCAGCGGTGATCGTGGATTTTAGAGGATATTCGTCGAAAAACAGCAAAACACATCGAATTTTGATAACTAGCCGATTAGAAAAATATTCTATTTCTGATGGGAATCCAATAGAAATGCAGTACAATTCGAGCTGGATTCCAATTGAGAAGCACAACTGGGAATTCAAATTGGGTAGTTGGATTGGATTCCAATTAGGAATATAAAAAATGTGTTTTGCTACCAACACGGAGAAGATTCCAATGCGAAATCGATTCAACTACGACCATTTCACATTGAAACCTTGCATTGTTCAACAATGAATCGAATAAGCACATATTTCACTATGAAGTCATGACATTATAAATAAAATTGCACTTACTTTTCACACTTTGTAACTGAGTTTCTTTGTTTATTGCAGAGTCTCGTTTGACAACGAAAGAGCTGCCGACGACGAAATGGCGTCGGGAGCGTCGTCTACGCGCCGCCAACGAGTACCAACAGCAGGCGGCTGGCACTGGCCTCCTCATCGCCGGCTCCACGTCGTCGTCGTCCTCGTCGCCGCCCACAACACCGCCCACACCGCCGCCACCCTCGCCGCTTCACGCCCACACAGTCGCCGCTCCGCCGCACGCACCAATGACGATGATGATGGCCGCTGCAGCCGCCGCAGCTGCGATGCGACCGCGCTGCGAGTCTACAAATCGGCCGACGCCGCCGCCGCCGCCGCCGCTCGACAGCCTCGTGCACAGCCACATGATCCACGAGAGCCCCATCGACATGTCCGTGAGTTCGTCGCTGATGAAGCAGCAGCGGGCGTCGCCGCCGCCGCCGTACCGCGAGCCGCTGCCCGGCACCACGTTCGCCACTGCGCTGGCCCGGCCCAGCGTCATTACACAGGCGCCATCCAAGCGCCCGGGCGGCGGCTTCAGCGGCGAGGGACAGCGCGACACTCTTCTGATAGCGAACCGCGAGAATGACAACCGCAGCAGCGGTGAGTGCCACTATGCATATGGGTTTTTCTTTGTTTCTTATTCCTCTCATCCTCAGAATCCATTTCCATGTGTGAAACTGTCATCGATGAGCATTTCCGACGCTCGCTCGGAGCGGATTACGTGGCGCTTTTCGGCAAGAAGTCGCCGTCGGCAACTCCATCGCCGCAGCCGTCGTCGCCAACTGCACCGACGCTGCATGCCGCCCCAGCAGCGACAGCTTATCCAGTGCCGCTCCAACCACAGCACAAACACGTGCCCCATCCGCCGATGCTACAACCGCAAGCGTTGATTTCGCCCAAGCCAACGGCGATGTTGCTGTCACCAACGATAATCGCTGCTCAGAGCGGCGCTGGAGCGGCAGCCGCTCCTGCTGCATCGCAGCTGCAACTGCCGCCGCCGCAGGAGCAACCGCTGGCTTTGCAACGTCATTCGTCAGCAGTGAGCAGCGCTCGATGTCCGTCGCCGTCGCCGCCGCAGCAAACGCTTTCTTCACTCAGCACGAAACCGTTGAATGTGCAGCAGCCGAATACCTCGCAGAGCCCCGCACCCACCTGCAGCATGACCGCCGTGAATACTGCGTCTTCTCGAGTCGTTGCAGCGGCGTCTCCTTCAGCGGCTGCTGAGCTCGCTGCGGCTTCCTCTGCAGTGGTCACGCCTGCTGCCGTGTCGCCTTCAGTTGTGCGCATCAAAAGTGAGCCGGGCGTCAGCTCCACAACCGCCGCCAGCACCACAGCTGCCTCGCCACTTGCTTCGCCCACATATTCGACGACATCGGAGACACCCTCCGTCGATGACCACTTCGCCAAAGCGTTGGGCGACACATGGAAGCAGCTGCAAGCGGCGGGCAAGGATTTGCGAAAGTAGTCCAAGCAAAAGAAGATTAGCAGCAGCTTCTGCTTTCATTTATTATTAAATTTGCTTCCCTAAATTCATTCGCTGATTATTAATAGAAAGAAAATTGGTTTTTCTTTTGATAACAATAATTTTCGCTAGTATTTAATTGCACGAAACAAAAGATTGCAATCGAAATCATAAAAATTAATGGAATTTCATAAAAAACTTTTGTATATGTGATCAGCAAATATTTGTATTTCCTTAGTTATCCTGGTTCACGGTACGATTTGTGTATAAACGATTATTTTAACATGTGTACATAGCGATTATGTATTTTCTTCAACTTAAAGATCTCAATACTTAACTTTGTAAACAAATGACATGTAAATGAACAATGATTTGTATTAATTAAGCATTAATCACGTATTAAAATGCTACACCTCAACTTTGATGGTAACTAAAAAGACAGCGAAGACAGCAGATCGAAATCAAACCACGATTTGTCCAAGAAGTTAAAATAAAACATTAAAAAACTTGAAGCTAAAAACTATGAACATTACTTTTCTTTTCCAAAATGTTAACTATTAAATTACGTAAATTTATAATATAATTTTTCATAATCTGTCAATTTTGTAGAAATAGGAATTAATATTTAATGATTCACTCCGAATTTTCCTAAGCTAATTCAAAATTTTTCTACAATTCTTCTCTACTCATATATATAAATACATAGATGTAAAGAGCTAATACTCAAATTATGTTGATTCATATAAAATAATTAAATCAAAATTGATTTCTTTCTGTGAAGGTGTTTCCCGTTATTTGAACATTATGTAATATTGTTGGATATGATATTAATTATGGTTTTCTTATTATTTTCATACATTTGTATACTATATTTTAAAAAAAATGTATCTATTTTTAATTACATAATATCTTAATAATAAAGGAAAACTTAATTTATACGCATCTGTAAAAGTAATTTTTATTTTTTAATGTAATTTAACAAAAGTGAAACTTCTGCAACGACAATAAAATCTTTGTTTTGTTGCTTTTATGTAATAATATTAGTATATAAATACATTATAAATCATTTCAATGCTTTCAATTCTGTTCCGTATGCTAAGTTGGCCAATGAATTCCTATTATTTGGTAGAAGTAGGCTAAGACATTCTTTATACATATGTTCTACATGCACTAAAACGTTACGCATAAAAAATAAATAAAGATTTTTGAAATATATGATGGATTGCTGTACGTTTTCTTTTATATTTTTGTCTTAATCTAGTGTAAAAGTGTAACAACTGAAAAGGAATATCATAAAAGTAGTCATCTACTACATTACTTCGTCTTTTAAATCCTCTTTTATATAAACAAAAAAATGAAAATGTTCTACTTATTAATAGCATAATAAACATAATTAATAATCCTGTCTTGCATTCTGACCGATTGACTCCGTGTCCGACTTAAATTTCGTCGGAATTTGTGTCGAATCCCCTCGAAATTCATATTTTCGAAAAACATACACAACTGCGATTCGAACTTATGCTAAGTGTCAGCTGTTTCCGAAGGAGCAAATCTATTGACAAGGCCTAACAGTCTGTCTCTGTCTTTCGCTATGGAACTGCACTACAATTTATATCGAAGGATTGTCTGTGTAGCTAAGTACAACTTTTTTAATTGATATTAGCAGCAAGTAAATAATAATACTCGAATTTGTTTGGATAGAACAGAACTAGCGAAGATCGACTGTTAAGGAAGAGAAAGAAACCAATTTAAAAGACCTGAAGAACAGAACGAAACGATCACAACATCCAAGTGTACTGGGATTCGAACGCACTACCGCGGCTCGTCGGCGCTTAATTAATACAGAAATAAAAAGAAGAAATACAGTCAAATTTTTATTAAAATTAACTTGGTAGTATGTAAAATCTAGGGAGTTTCGTGTCATCTAGCGTGGTAATATTGCCGCCTATTAACTTTAAAATATTTTTGCCATCTGGCAACTTTATTTGTTTTGTTTTGTACGTAAAAGAAAAATACAACTAGAATCTGAAATTGTCAGGCGCTGGCTCGTGTCTTTCTTGTTATTGAACTGGTAATTTTTTAAAAGCTGTTGCAAACTTTAAAATTAAATTTGAAATCGAAATTTTATTGCCGTTTTCAACAACGACATACATAAGTATTCTCCAGAATGAAATAAGTCCAAACGAAATAGTGCAGTTTTCAATTGCAAATCTATTGGAAATTGCATGGCAGAGTTTCTGTTTGTGAAGGCAGAAGTCCTGTTTCATTAAAGCCAAAATGTGGTCGCATACGGTCGTCATCAAATTTGGAAGGAACTCTCTTGGACTATTGAGCAGATTTTGGAATGTCCTTATGGCAGCTTCTTCGACATTTTACAACTAATGCCGCATTAACAATAAAGTCCAATGCGGCATTACCTTCAACAAACTCTTAACGCTAAGGCATTTATAACTTTTTATTGCTACTCATGCAACGCATTTTTACTTCCTTGTATACGCAGTAAAAACAAAAAAAGTATTGTAATCGCGAAAAATTTCGATACTGAGATTTTGATGGTAACACACTTTTTGACCATACCTAAATCCATTTTGAGTAGTTTGGTCGTGACGTGTGTACGTGTGTACGTATGTACGTATCCTCAAAAACGGAGAGAAGAAAAAAGTTGAAATTTGGTATTTGAGACTTATAAAATGTAGTTGTGCACCTCCCTTTTTCGATGCTCCAAAATGACAAATACTTGCACAGTATATGTATATATTATTTCATGAATGAATGAAGAAGATGTCATAAAACCTTCTTTGTGTGAACAAATGGAACACATCTCGGTAACTCTTGAAACGTCGCGATTTTCTGCGGTCGTTTTTAATGACCTCGGCCCTACTTCGCGGTTTCCGTTTACCGGTTCGAGAACCGTATCTATAGCCGGGGTGGCTCAGGGCTGTCCAGGGTCGTTTCAAGAATATTTATTAATAAGGGCCACTGTTTTGATGTTATGTTTTCAGCTTATCTTTATTTCGGGTTTCTATATTAATTAAAACTGATTTACAAAATATTTCTTATTTAATGAACTTATTTTAATTACCTATATTAATTAAAACTGAGGCGTGTTTGCAAGAAGCGTCGATGCTGTGTACCCGTATGTGTTGGTGTGGTGTAGGCGTTGTTGCTGTGTTAATAAACTTTCGGTTAGATGTCCTAGTGCGAGAATGGTGGTTATAGCCTGACCACCGGGTGTATGTTGTTGGGAGAGGCCGAGGATTGGGAGAGGCTGCCTTATCGCAGCCGAGTATTTGACCATGGTCACCTACTCGACGGCAATCGCAATCTACATCCGACACGTATGACGCCGATTCGAACGCTCACCGGTGACGGCTGTAGACGCAGCAGGTGTTTGAGAGAGGCTGGGTGTTGTTGGGAGAGGCTGAGGATTTGGGAGAGGCTGCCTTATCGCAGCCGAGTATTTGACCGTGGTCACCTACTCGACGGCAATCGCAATCTACATCCGACACGTATGACGCCGATTCGAACGCTCACCGGTGACGGCTGTAGACGCAGCAGGTGTTTGAGAGAGGCTGGGTGTTGTTGGGAGAGGCTGAGGATTTGGGAGAGGCTGCCTTATCGCAGCCGAGTATTTGACCGTGGTCACCTACTCGACGGCAATCGCAATCTACATCCGACACGTATGACGCCGATTCGAACGCTCACCGGTGACGGCTGTAGACGCAGCAGGTGTTTGAGAGAGGCTGGGTGTTGTTGGGAGAGGCTGAGGATTGGGAGAGGCTGCCTTATCGCAGCCGAGTATTTGACCATGGTCACCTACTCGACGGCAATCGCAATCTACATCCGACACGTATGACGCCGATTCGAACGCTCACCGGTGACGGCTGTAGACGCAGCAGGTGTTTGAGAGAGGCTGGGTGTTGTTGGGAGAGGCTGAGGATTGGGAGAGGCTGCCTTATCGCAGCCGAGTATTTGACCATGGTCACCTACTCGACGGCAATCGCAATCTACATCCGACACGTATGACGCCGATTCGAACGCTCACCGGTGACGGCTGTAGACGCAGCAGGTGTTTGAGAGAGGCTGGGTGTTGTTGGGAGAGGCTGAGGATTGGGAGAGGCTGCCTTATCGCAGCCGAGTATTTGACCATGGTCACCTACTCGACGGCAATCGCAATCTACATCCGACACGTATGACGCCGATTCGAACGCTCACCGGTGACGGCTGTAGACGCAGCAGGTGTTTGGGAGAGGCTGGGTGTTGTTGGGAGAGGCTGAAGATTGGGAGAGGGTGAGTATTTTGGAGAGAGGCTGAGGATTGGGAGAGGAATCGAGGATAGACTGGTGTACCACGCTATAACTTACCAAGATGTTATCGCTGCCACGTCGGCTAACTGAATGAAGACTCTGTGCGTGCTCAGTCTTTTATATGCTGGCGCAAGGTATGGTGTTTCGTCGTATTGCGTTTTATGTTATTGTGTCTGTACTGCTCTGGCTTACATGAAGGCTGCTTTGCTTGCCGGTGCTGTATGTGTGTGTTCATGTGTAGAGCGTGAACCGGTTTGCAGTGTGTTATGTATTTGTTTTATTTACCACTACTCATAACGCGTTTACCGGCTTCCTTGCAATCACTTTAATGTACTACATACATGCGTAAAAAATATATTTGCATAACATAATGATAATAAAAGAATGGAATGAATAATAATGAAATGCATGCCCGCAGCGTTGAACATTAGTGTAGTGATAAGATCTGTCGTAATGTGTAACTATTTTATTTATTTAGCGTTGGAGCATAATGAATAATAATAATATATTTAATGAATAATGAATAATATTTAAGTATAAAATGTATAACGGGCATGAGACCGTTTGGTGTATGTGAGGGTCTTCCTCTGTACTTCCTCACATCTCCCCCCCTCTACGGGTTACAGAAAAGCCGCAGCTCTCCTTGGCGACTCACGGTAACTCGGTAGCGACGGTGTCCATCGGTGGTGAGGAAGCTTCGACGTTTCCCTTTGGGTTTTGTCCGGGCGCTCTCGGTGGCTTGCTGTCGTATGATGGCCGGGACGTCTTCCAACTCAACCGGTTGCCAGGTAGGCATTACCTCAGTGCAGCCTGATGACGTGTGGGTGGTCTGGGTGAGTGTGCCTCTGTAGCTTTCTGAGAGGTGTTGTACAGGTTCGGGGAGGGGTTGTGTTATGCGATCCAGTTCTTCGGCGTTCGACGGCGAGGCATCTGCCAGTGGTAGTTCCATTACTTTGGCGGTGGTGATTTCTATTGGTGTCACTGCCTCTGTGATCCGAACTGTGGTTTTGGGCTCAAGGTCTTCATCGGAATCGGTGACGCAACTAGGTTGTCGTGTATTTCGCTGGCGCTTGCAGCCTGCTTGTTGCTGGTCTGTCTCCCTGTCAGCAGTTGTGGAGGGGATCAATGCTGGTGGTCCGCGAGCGGCTCTCTTCGTGGCGGTGTAGTGGAGCATGGGGAATTGTGGTTTCCGGCCATCAACTGCGGCGAGGGCTCTCATCGTGGCTGCTATTCGGCTGCGGGTTCCTCGCTGCTCGGTTTCGGTGAACCATGCCTGGGGTATGAGTTCACTCGCTGCAGTTCTTCCTCTGAAGAAGGCCTCCACAAATAGCAATAAATAAATCCCGCAGTCGTAGTTGTTCTTCTGTTGGGGTACGGCTGGCGTCATGACCGGCATGTTATGGTTGTTGAAGGTAATCGAATGGCTGGATCCGGGGTACAGTCGGCGGCGTTCGCTGGTGAGGAATCGGTACAGACGTTGGATGCACTCGTCTCTTGGTGCCGCGAATGAATCCAGGATGAGGATTGTTGCCCCCTCTTGCCCTGTAGCGGCGATGCCAGGGCGCGTGAGTATGGCGACATACCAGTGTAGTCGCTCGTTTATTGGCATTACTACATATTCCTTCTCGAAGATGTTCAGCCCTCTGGTCCAGCCTGAAATACGGTGCTGATCATATGAGCTTTGGGCCAATTGAGGGTATAGGAAGCTGTCGAAGAAATGGCTGTTGGCACGCATGTCAGCCTTCATGACGTTTTCCCTTAACCATTTTAGCCCAAACTCGATGATCACGTCGTTCAGCATTTGTCCTTCGGATAGCCGTTTGTAGTCCGCCTCGGTAACCCGGACACCTCCTCTACCCTTGGGGTATAGCAGTAGGTAGTCGGACTCGCCCTCCCCTTCGCTAGATGAAATATCTATGGGTGCGGTCTCGGCGTGCTGGCGGCAGTTGCGTCCCATTAACGGACCTTCAGGTTCCATGTGGGAGCCTTTCCTATTTCTTTTAATATTATCTTCACTATTCTTCTCGTTTACTTGTGCTGACGTTGTTGGCTGGTGATCGACTGATGGCTCGCTCCTTTGTCGTGTCTCTTTTATACAGGAGTAACGGGATCTCGTGCGAGCGTTGCTTATATGAGGAACGAGGCGGCGCCTGCGAAGAGTGGTAGCTTTAGGCGTCACTCCGACGACACTGTTGCTTTTCTTAGGTTTGGTGGTGCTGGCGCTGAGCTTTTGGCGATGCCTGACGTTGTTCAATTCGGCTCTCGCCGTGAGGGGCGACATTGCGGTTTTTGTTGTTTTGAGCTGGCTATGCCCTGCGGGGTTTTTGTCTTTGCTGGTCGAGGAGCCATAGGACGTCATATTGGGTGGGGTACCTTCCGGTGGTACGTATACCTTGAGATCGCTGATGTGGGCCGTTTTTGGGTTTTTCGCTGTGGTCTTGAGGCGAACGATCACCGGCGAAACAAAATCAGTCACTTGGTAGGGTCCTTCAAATTTTGGGGCCAGCTTCGCGGCGAAATTCTCGGCGGCATTTGAGAGCGGGTGTGTTCGTAACAGCACCCACTGACCGATCTGCGGTGACCATTGGCGTCTACGCAGATTGTAGTAGCGGGCCTGGTCCTGTGAAACCATTTGTAAATTCCTGCGTACTACTTGGAATATTGCTTGCAGGTTTTTGGCTTTGTCCAGCGGTAGCGTTGATGGGGTTCCGCTACCTAGAGTCACTTCGTCGTAGAGAGCTCGTGGCAACCGTGGTTCTCTCCCTTGCACTAGGAACGCTGCTGAGTATCCTGTTGATGCGGACACACTGGAATTCACGGCCAGGGTTATTTCTGGGAGATACTCATCCCAGTGACGTTGTCCTTTGTTGGTTAGCTGCGCGATGATGGTCTTTATTGTCCTGTTAACACGCTCCGTCGGGTTCTCGTGCGGTTGATAGGGTGCGGTGAATTGTTGGCGAACGCCGATTTCCTTCATAAACGCTTTGAACGAGTGGCTGGTAAACTGGGCTCCGTTGTCGCTTATCAAAACCTTCGGTACGCCGAACCTTGCAAGTATCCTTTCCCTGAAGGCAGTTTGAAGGGTTTTTGCGGTAGCTTGTCTCAGTGGTACCATCTCCGTCCACTTACTGAATTTGTCCGTGAGTACCAGCAACATGTTGTGGCCGCGGGGCGACCTCGGCAATGGCCCAATGAAATCGGCGCATATGGTGGCCCACGGTTCTTCGGGTATTCGGCTAAGCATTTCTCCGGCCGGTTTTCGTTGTTCTACCTTGAAGCGTTGGCACGAGTCACACCTCCTGACATAGAGCGCGATGTCTCGGAACATGCCCGGCCAATAGTATCGGCGGGCGATGCGGCTGATGGTTTTGCGAATTCCTAAGTGGCCGGCACTGGGTTCATCATGATTTTCTACCAATATGCGGTCTCTGTCTGCCTTGTCTACGCACAGTTTCCATGCTTCGTCGTCCTCGTCACCTAGATGGCATGGTATGTGACGATACAATCGTCCGTCCAGGATAGTATAATCTGGATACTTCGTCGGGGCGCTAGTTACCTCGTTCATTTTTCTGTCTAGCCAAGTATTTCCCGGTCCAGCGGAAGCCACACGCATTAACTTGTCACCCGTGGTCTGGAGTGGCTGTCTGGAGAGGGCGTCGGCGATGACGTTCAGTTTACCTTTCCTGTAGTGGATTTCATAAGAATATTGCTGGAGCTCGAGTGCCCACCTGGCAATCCGTCCTGTTGGGTTATCGATCGAGTTGAGCCATTTAAGCGCGAGGTGGTCCGTTATCACGCGGAAATGGTACCCCTCCAAGTATGACCTCAGCTTTCGAATTGCCCAGACTATCGCCAGGCACTCCTTTTCGGTGGCAGAGTAATTTTTTTCTGCCCCTTGTAGGTGGCGGCTCGCGTAAGCAATGACCCTTTCGGATCCATCGTGTTCCTGTGTCAGCACGGCACCGAGACCAATGTCACTTGCGTCCGTCTGCAAGGTGAATTGCTTGGAAAAGTCAGGGCAAGCTAGTACAGGTGCCTCCGTTAATCTGCGTTTTAGTTCTTCGAACGCCTCTTGTTGTGCTGTGTTCCAGTGCCAACGAGTACCCTTTTTCAAAAGGTCTGTGAGTGGGGACGCGATTTCCGAGAAATCAGGAACAAAACGCCGGTACCATGAGGCGGTTCCCAAATACCTGCGCAACTCTTTAAGGTTGGTTGGTGGCTGTAACTCTTGTATCGCGGCCACTTTTCCTGGATCCGTGTGGATGCCTCGCGTCGTGATCAGGTGTCCTAGATACTTCATCTCCTGCTGAAAGAATTGACACTTCTCCTCGTTGATACGTAGATTCGCCCGTCGCAGTCGCTGAAAGACATTGCGCAGGTGGCTCATGTGTTCTTCTTTTGTCTTGCTCACCACGATAATATCGTCGAGGTAAGCGAAGGCGTAGGGGTCCATGTCAGGGCTGATTACTTGGTCCAGCGCTCTCTGAAAAGTTGCGGGCGCGGAGTGGAGGCCGAATGGCATCACCCGCCACTGAAACAGCCCTCTTCCTGGGACGGTGAACGCCGTGACCCTGCGGCTTTCTTCGCTTACCGGTATCTGCCAATACCCGTTCTTTAAATCAATGGCGCTGATGTACTTTGCCTGCCGCAACTTCTCCAGGATATGCTGTATTCGGGGAAGAGGGTAGGCATCAGGAATCGAGTGGGCATTTATTTGGCGGTAATCCACGCATAGTCGCCAGTCGCCGTTCTTTTTCTTCACCAGTACGATGGGTGAACTATAGGGGCTTGTTGATGGTTCTATGCACCCTTTCTCCAACAACTCGTCGACCTGGCGATTGATAATTCCTTGCATAACTGGATTTTTTGGGTAATATCGCTGTTTCAAGGGAGTCTCGTCACGCATGCGGATGTGGTGGGTGGCTATGTTGGTTACGCCCGTCATAGTCTTAAAAGGGGCGAGCTCTTGCTGTAAGAAAGCGTCTTCGCTGGTCACAGTTGTGCATTTCGCTGTCATCCAACGGGGCTCATCTATGTTGTCAGTAGTCTTTATTGTCAAGCTTAGTCCTCCACAAGTAATTTGGGTTTCGGCAAGGGCCAAAAAGTCCATACCAAGTGTTACTGGGTCCACTGCTGTTGTCATTACGTAGAACTCCATGAAACATTCGAGTGCGCCCAGAGTGACGTTTATGCCGACCACCTTGTGTACGCGTATTGTGGATCCGTTCGCTAGCCGGATGCGGCAGTGATGATTTCTTACTCGAGCGTATTCTATGAGTTCGTTCGCCAACCCTTCTGCGATGAAGCTCTTGGTAGCCCCAGTGTCGATGCTTGCGGTTACTGGTCTGATCCCAAGGTAAATGTCAGCGAGTAAACAGGGGCCTTCCAGCCGTATTCCGGTGTTCGGAGTTATGAGGGTGTTGGCAACAGCATCCTCCGTTAATGATGATTGCCGCTCCCGTTTCCCGAACTTTTCCTACAGCAGTTTATGGTCTTGACGTCTCTCTTGCCACAAGTCCAGCAGAAATATATTGTCGGGTTCCGACAACCTTTTGCGAAGTGTCCGCCCTGCCCACACCGCCGGCAGGCTGTGTGTACGTTGATTGTGCTCGAGGCAGCAGCAGAATTGGATAGCTCGCTCTGGTGCTGAGCGGTGCGGTGCACGACTTCCCTCGACGGCTGGTGTGTTTGCGTCTTCCGGTGGGCAAGAATATTCTCGAACTGATCAGCCTGGTCCACCAGCTCTTCCAGTGAATTGAAATCATTGGGTCTCACGTATAATTGGTACTCGCGGCGACTGTTTCTATATATGCGATCTAATTTACGCTTCTCATCGTATTGTGTGTGCCGCGTCAAAGTTTGCATCGCGATTACGTAATCCTTGAACACTTCGTTTGGCCCTTGGAAGCGTTGACGGACTTGATCGTCTAGGCGCTCGTGGTACAGTGATGACAAAAAAAATTTAAGGAAGTCATGCTTGAAGCTGGCCCATGTCGTCCACGGCTTACGGTTATTTCGGTACCACTGCAGTCCTTTGCCTCGCAGAAGCTGTGTCATAACTCCCGGCAAGCTATCGTGGTCCACGTTCCATGCATCCGCAGACTCTTCCACTTGCTCCACGAATTCGAGAGGGTTCGATCGGTCTTCAAAAGCCACGTTCCACTTGTGCACTTTGTTGATGGCATCAGTACGTAAAGCCGGAAGACTGGCGACCTTAGAAGTAGTTGGCGTCGAATCACTTGTGCCGGTGGCGAAGGAGGCCCTGCTGCGATCGTGTTGGCTTGCTAATGTTTCGAGTCGGCTCTGTGTGCTTTTGTCGTTATCGTCGTTGACCGCGAACGCAGCGAATCTCTTTCGTAGTTCTTCCATCGTGCCTTCCGTCTCTAACTGGAATTCCTCCATGCACCTTTTCAGCTCTCCCTTTCTGAGCGTGTATATCCAACCAGTGAGCACCATTCTTCTTGCTCTCTGGGTTTAAAAACGAAATAATCGAATTTCTAGCCTCAGTTTTCTTATATTACGTCGTTGCTGTTTAACAGGGTCCCTGTTCGGGCGCCACTTGAAACGTCGCGATTTTCTGCGGTCGTTTTTAATGACCTCGGCCCTACTTCGCGGTTTCCGTTTACCGGTTCGAGAACCGTATCTATAGCCGGGGTGGCTCAGGGCTGTCCAGGGTCGTTTCAAGAATATTTATTAATAAGGGCCACTGTTTTGATGTTATGTTTTCAGCTTATCTTTATTTCGGGTTTCTATATTAATTAAAACTGATTTACAAAATATTTCTTATTTAATGAACTTATTTTAATTACCTATATTAATTAAAACTGAGGCGTGTTTGCAAGAAGCGTCGATGCTGTGTACCCGTATGTGTTGGTGTGGTGTAGGCGTTGTTGCTGTGTTAATAAACTTTCGGTTAGATGTCCTAGTGCGAGAATGGTGGTTATAGCCTGACCACCGGGTGTATGTTGTTGGGAGAGGCCGAGGATTGGGAGAGGCTGCCTTATCGCAGCCGAGTATTTGACCATGGTCACCTACTCGACGGCAATCGCAATCTACATCCGACACGTATGACGCCGATTCGAACGCTCACCGGTGACGGCTGTAGACGCAGCAGGTGTTTGAGAGAGGCTGGGTGTTGTTGGGAGAGGCTGAGGATTTGGGAGAGGCTGCCTTATCGCAGCCGAGTATTTGACCGTGGTCACCTACTCGACGGCAATCGCAATCTACATCCGACACGTATGACGCCGATTCGAACGCTCACCGGTGACGGCTGTAGACGCAGCAGGTGTTTGAGAGAGGCTGGGTGTTGTTGGGAGAGGCTGAGGATTTGGGAGAGGCTGCCTTATCGCAGCCGAGTATTTGACCGTGGTCACCTACTCGACGGCAATCGCAATCTACATCCGACACGTATGACGCCGATTCGAACGCTCACCGGTGACGGCTGTAGACGCAGCAGGTGTTTGAGAGAGGCTGGGTGTTGTTGGGAGAGGCTGAGGATTGGGAGAGGCTGCCTTATCGCAGCCGAGTATTTGACCATGGTCACCTACTCGACGGCAATCGCAATCTACATCCGACACGTATGACGCCGATTCGAACGCTCACCGGTGACGGCTGTAGACGCAGCAGGTGTTTGAGAGAGGCTGGGTGTTGTTGGGAGAGGCTGAGGATTGGGAGAGGCTGCCTTATCGCAGCCGAGTATTTGACCATGGTCACCTACTCGACGGCAATCGCAATCTACATCCGACACGTATGACGCCGATTCGAACGCTCACCGGTGACGGCTGTAGACGCAGCAGGTGTTTGAGAGAGGCTGGGTGTTGTTGGGAGAGGCTGAGGATTGGGAGAGGCTGCCTTATCGCAGCCGAGTATTTGACCATGGTCACCTACTCGACGGCAATCGCAATCTACATCCGACACGTATGACGCCGATTCGAACGCTCACCGGTGACGGCTGTAGACGCAGCAGGTGTTTGGGAGAGGCTGGGTGTTGTTGGGAGAGGCTGAAGATTGGGAGAGGGTGAGTATTTTGGAGAGAGGCTGAGGATTGGGAGAGGAATCGAGGATAGACTGGTGTACCACGCTATAACTTACCAAGATGTTATCGCTGCCACGTCGGCTAACTGAATGAAGACTCTGTGCGTGCTCAGTCTTTTATATGCTGGCGCAAGGTATGGTGTTTCGTCGTATTGCGTTTTATGTTATTGTGTCTGTACTGCTCTGGCTTACATGAAGGCTGCTTTGCTTGCCGGTGCTGTATGTGTGTGTTCATGTGTAGAGCGTGAACCGGTTTGCAGTGTGTTATGTATTTGTTTTATTTACCACTACTCATAACGCGTTTACCGGCTTCCTTGCAATCACTTTAATGTACTACATACATGCGTAAAAAATATATTTGCATAACATAATGATAATAAAAGAATGGAATGAATAATAATGAAATGCATGCCCGCAGCGTTGAACATTAGTGTAGTGATAAGATCTGTCGTAATGTGTAACTATTTTATTTATTTAGCGTTGGAGCATAATGAATAATAATAATATATTTAATGAATAATGAATAATATTTAAGTATAAAATGTATAACGGGCATGAGACCGTTTGGTGTATGTGAGGGTCTTCCTCTGTACTTCCTCACACTCTTTTGTGTTCACACAAACGCGCTTCTACTGTAAACTTACTATTTACAAAGATAGACACGAACTTGCAAACAAATGACATCCCTGCATTAATATTAACTAATTTAACCACATTTAATATATTTACAAAATCTTTCACACACAAATCAAACTTATAATAAATAGATAAAGAAAAGTTTAAAGCAGAATAGCAAAAGCAAAAAAAAAACCAAACCCCGAAAACTAAATACACAACAAAATTAAAATCTGAAAGTCTAAATTCAAATAAAATTTTATGTTTCATGCATCATAAAAACTAAGAAGGTAATCTTTAAAGGCTCCTGCGCAGAGAGTACGTTACACATCAAGGTATTGCGTATAGCAATAACAAAAACATAACAAATGTAAAATTTCTATAATAAGCCTTTATGAAACTTGGACTTGTTAAGTTCGGATTTCTATAACGAGGCACTTATAAAGGGAAAAGCAACCATGGTTAAAGGAGAAGTAAAAGAAGAAGATAGTTGCAACAAGCTCAGAATGTTCCTTACTTAACATGTTGAGGAAAGGAGACAACTAATGTTCAGGTGGGATGTGTTGTATTTCATACACAGAAATCTCTTTTTAACTCAAGTCTGTTCTCCTTTAACGTTATGTCAACTATTTTCTAAATGAACACATTGTCTCTGTTTTTCGCACTCAAGAAGTATTATCTTGCGCACATATCAAGCGCAAATGAGCAATGAAGAGTCTTCAAAGTAAATTCAGTCGTCTTTTCATCGTTGTCGTTTTCCCCTGAATTGCGTTACAGTATTCGCGATACTATACGTTTTAACAACGCCTTTAAATTGCTAACAATGACAATCTAAAGAGTGTTGCAGCATAAATTTAAGAATTAAATGTCATAGCAAAAAGTTTTGTGAAATTTAAAGAAATATGAAGGAAAATTAAATTTACTCGGCGTTTCATCTACCCTTACTCCTCCTGCAGAACAACATCAAATTTTGCAGTGTTCCTCGCTTGACACCTATAGTGGTACGGTCGAGTATATGTAAAATAAATGTACAAGTTTTCTCGAGCGAATGAAAAGGCCAACCCATATGTTTATTTGTTTAGTTTTTCAGTCACTTGTGAAACGGGAGACAACGTAAATATCATATCAAACATAAAAGTGAGATGGTATTAATAACATGTTCTTTTAGACCATATGGAATTGAAATAATATTACAGGGTTGCTAAATAAAATCTTACATCTACCCAGACTCCAATGTATAAATGGTGATAGAAAATCGAGTTATGTTTGGAAAATTTTCGTAGGTAAGTTTTTATTTGATTTTGCAGCAGTTGAAATTAAGTGAAAACGTAGACCATATATCTTAAGAAAAGTAAGAAAGACGGATTTTTCCAAGAAACCTGGAAAATAGCTTTCTTTTTACAGGGTCGCTCAGAAGCTGCTGATTTAGCCAATTTTCTTTAAACTGCAGTGTTGCCAGAGGTTATATAATCTTAATAAAAAAATTACAATCTGTTATTTATCGAGTCTCTCATTACTTAGTATAATTTTAGTAAAGAATTTAATGATATAGAATACAGTTTAATTGATTTAATTTTAGCGTGTATAAGGAGTCTCCCGATTTTATAAACTGCGTTCAGGAATATTTAAACAAGTGAAATTCATTGGAAAAATCTGCGGAACGCTAGCGCTCCATTCTTTTAACAGAAAACTATCAACGTATACCTCGTAAGGAAAACAATCTAAACTGTCAACTACACCATAACTCGTCTTCAAACTTTTGACATATGTGTAATGTTGAGTGCCCATTAATGGATATTGTGAAGAGGTCGAAGCCAAATTTTGAAGTAATCCTGCGACGAATCCGTAAAGTTCATTTATAATGTGTACTAACGCAATAGCTGCCAATTACATTAACACCCCGGAGGCAGTCTACAGTTTCTTTGGTAAAGACTCGGATCGCATAAACTGATTCGTATCCTTAGTCATAAAAAACTTCATTGTTAATAATTTGTAACGTTGGAAAACACGCTTGAGGAGCTGGGGCCTTGGCATTGAAGGTGTATATAGTTTAAGCTGTAGCAATAGCTCCTCACATTGATTTGAATGACGTCGGAAATTGGTATTGAGGGTTCTAAGGATTCACAGGCACAATGCAAAGTTTGGATTCATCATGTCAAGAAGCTGATGTAAGTTACAGATATTTCGTATAACATTCAAAGCTAAGCTTAGTTTTATTAAGGATTGCTTACCAAACCTTATTAAAGATTGTTTATGTTAGGCAATGCCATTTTATCACTTTATTTTACGTCTGGTGACTATATTTCTAATCAGCAACTCTTAATTCCTTCAGTTCATAATAAATGATACTTTAAAAAAGTTGAAAGGCTGCAATTCGAAGCCTCCCAGCATAAGTGCAAGTAATAGCAACTGCGTGTTACGACAGGTATCGTATCAGCAGCAACACCAACTGCACCAACATCAACTGCAACATCAACAGCATCAACAACAGTTTTCGTTACTTACAAATCAGCCCCATCCGCAGGAAACTCAGTTGCAATATCTTTTGCAAAGTCCTCTATCCCCGCATCCTCACAATATCACTGCTGTTGAAGTTCCGGCCAATCCATTTGCGAAAAGCAGTTTGTTGGACTCGAGCCTGCTGCACTGCAATATCAATCAAATTCCCAGTGAACCGCCATATTGTATCTTCGATGATGGGCCAGAAACGCCGCCGGATATGCCGCCACCTTCAGAAATTCTGGGTGGTGGCACGTCGTCGCTATCAGCTTCAGCTGCCCTTGAAAACATTATCATACTTAGTAATGCATCGTCTCAGTCAGCAGCAGAGTCGTTGTCAACTTTGCCGCCCGCATCACCTTCAACGTCAGCAAATCTTTCATCCAATTTTAATTCGATTACTTCCCCGTCGCCGGTAGTACCAGAGACACTGCTGTCAACACCGCCACCTGGCATCAATATAAATGCCCAAACGACGACGGCATCAACGTCTTTTACAGCATCACCTGTAACATCACAACAACCACAACATTTTACTATCCACCACAAAAAGGCTGACAAACGACCTTCTTCCACATACAGTTGTACCAATAGCAGCAGCAGCAATACTGAGAGTAGTCACTGCAAGGTCTCGCTAACGAGTGCATCATCGCCAGCACCATCGCCAAGTAAAAAACAGAAGACTCGAGATCATAGTAGCAACCACAAGACTGCAGCCGCCGGTGCCACAGCGCGATCAAACTCAGCTAAACGTGACACTACTGCGACTAGTGTAGGTGTTTCGTCGGCCAGTTCCGCATCAACGTTACCACAGCCGGTGAAATTTTTCAACATACATGAGAAAATTAAAGAGCTCTACTTGCAGTTGCTGGCTCATGACTTGAATACATTTGGCGAGACTGGAGTGAGTATTGTTATCAGTATTTATCGATGAAAACTCTTTGTAATTGCTTTGATATTTGTAAAAATCTAACGATAAATAATTAATTATTTATTTGCAACATATTTTTTTCAGATTAAACATCGTACTCGATCCTTTATCCTTGAGCGACTGATCGAAAACGAAAAGCTCAATACGATTGTTGTTAATTTGTATCCAGGAAATAAAGGATATGCATTAGCACTGCACTACGACGATAGGCTATCATCGCCAGCGTGCTCTACTGCTGCTGGCGAGAATGTGGAAAGTATTAATGCACCAATAACAACAACGAATGCGCCGCCGTTGTCAGCAGCACCTTCGACTTCTTCCGCCTCGACTGCAACACATAAAACAGCTTCTAGTCGCAATAATAAACCACAACAGCAACATAGCTTTAGTAACCCAGCCTCAGTACCACCTGATTTGCTCTCGAGCAAACTCCTCGATGGCAACACTTTCGATTCAAAGCTGCAGATGCTGCAGAAATCGAAAACATCTGCTGACGACGATTATAATCTAATCGAGGTCATGCGTTGGCCCTACGAAATCGATAACCTGTTGCAATGCATCGACCACGAGGTGATTCCAGACTTTCTGATGGATCTATTTACAGCACCTACGCTCACCAACGCAAATGTTCCATCTCAAACATACCGAAAGCCAAATGTTTTCTATTCCGGCTGCATTATTTGCGAGATAAGGGATTTCCGGCAAACATTTGGTACTTGTACAAATACCTGTGATATAAAGCATGTGCTTCTTAAGCCCACCAACGCGACGATATACACAGATGTCCAACATCTGGCCGTCACTGCGAACCTGAGCGCTACTCCTGCGAGAGCAACATCACCAACGACAGCGTCGCAACTGTTTCGCTCTCCTGACGATAAATTAGCTCTGGAGAGTCAGCTCGTCCTGGCCACAGCAGAGCCGCTATGCTTGGATCCCGATCCGAGTATAGGACGCTTTGCTATTAATGCTCAGCATCAGCGACAAATGTTCAATACTCACGAAATGCGTCGTCAGATGAAAAAGTTTTCGCAAATTTCCATAAACCGCAAGCGGAAACTGGATCAGTTTACGCACACTTATGGCCTGGAGTTGTGCGACTATTTGAGCCGACTTCGTCAACGGCGTGGCGTCAGTAGCGTCTCGGATCCTATTAATGCAGGCAGCACATCTGTGAGAAGTACACCTCCGGCAAGTAACCTCAGCGGAGGCAACCACTTTTCCTCAAAATCAGAGAATGTTGCGAGTTTATCTACTAACGCAAGCGGAGCAACAGCAACAAAGGGCAGTAGTAACCCATTGGTGCTGCCGACTTCATTCACTTCCAAACTACCACGGAGACCAATGATAGCGTACCACAAATTCGATCCCGACAACCGACTGCCCCAAGAAACAACCGATTGCCAGCCGCAGCTTATAGAGGAGCGCATTTTGGAGACGAAACGAGAAGACAATGAGGGCCGGCGCGTCATCTACCACATTAAATTGTCGATATTTCAACGTCCCTCCGACTCCGAGTACCTTGGCGAGCTTTACGTGGATCGTGATTACCGCAAAGGTGAACGCAACGGCGAATCTTGCAAGTTTTCGCTGGGCACGCGCACTCACGCAAATCGCTACATACAGCAGTTTACGGAGATCTTCACTGAGGAGGGTCGAAAGACTGTTAAGATTACCCACTGCGTGCCAGGTCATGAGCCGAAGGTAACTCATACTGGCATCACGCCCGAACAACGGCAGGCGCTATTGCTCCAGCAACAATTACAACTGCAACAGCAGCAGCAGCAACAGCAGCAGGCGCTCTTAGCCGCACAGCAGCAGCAGCAGCAGCAACAATTGCAGCATGTGGTGGGCACGTCTACAGTACAACAAACACAGCCTCAGCAATTACAACATCCACAGCAGCAGCAGATAACCCAACACGTGGTGGTCGTTGGAGCAAACGGCCAACAACAACACATACTCCAACCGCAAGTCGCTGTTAATGCTAGCAATCAGCAGCATATTGCTATTGCTCCCAGTAATAATACAACGAAAAACATAAACATCGTCGGTATTACATCTAGCAATGCTGCGGCGGTGCAGCAGGTGTTACGACAACATCAACAACAACAACAACAACAGCAGCAACAGCAGCAGCATCAGCAACAACAACAACAGGAGCAAGTAAATCAATTTATTGATACAAATGCCTCTACGCTACAATTACAAGGAACAAATGTCGTTGGAACGCCATCGAGCAATGTTAGTGGCAGCCAAATACCTACACAACACATTCAATTGCACCAGGTTGGGGCTGCTGGCAATACGACAACGCATCAACTTAGTCTCAGCAACGGCTCCTTGGTGTTTGTCCAACATCCACAACAAACCTCTCAACAGCAGCAGCAGCAGCAGCAGCATCAACTGCCGCATGCAAGCATAACAATACAGCAGACGAATGTGCAGCCGACGCAACAGTTGCAGCCACAGCAACATGTGCAAAAAAGTCCAGTGGTGTCCGCAGCACAGCTGAGCACGGCAGCTGCACCCAATTCTGCGTTGCGTTCGCAGCTGACGTCAAATGTGCCAATTCTGGTAAGCAACGTCCGACTGCCAACTATTGACAGCCTTTCATTATTCCCCTTCTCTTTCCAGCAAGCGCAGCTGAAGGCAGCACCAATTTCCACAAACCAGCAGACCACGCAACAGCAGCACATTCTGCAGCAGCAACAGAAAACGAACAACACGAACGCAACTTTGCATACGAACCCAACAATAAATGCAATTGTGACGAGCATCATGAACTCAACGAATCAATGGCAACAGCATCAACAGAATGGTAAATTCGGATTTAATTATTACGATTATTCTATAATTTTCATTATATCTTTTTCGCTCTTAGCTGCTAATTCCAATAGCAATCATTCGAGCGGCAGCAGCAGCAACACTCAAACGACTTCAACGCAGCTGAAAAACTCCAGCAACGCTTCGATACTCAGTTTGTTAAACAGCGCTCCCGCGGCTATGACCAGTACGCCCGTTGCTAGTGGAACATTTACCACATCCACGGGCCAGCAGCAATCTGTTTCATTGGTCCATCCACCGGGGCCGGTGCAACAGCAACACCAGCCACAGCAGCTTGTCACAGGCGACAGTTATGCTCATGCAATTACTGCTCAGCCGCCTCCGCAGCAGCACCAACAACGCAAGCAGCCCAATCTGCTTAATCCTCAACTGCGAAAAATAAATATTGTCGGCAGTAATAATGCGAATGTGGGCTGCGTTGGTGGCACGACTGCCACATTTCGGACCAATGCTGCTGGCAATCTTATCGCGGTTAATTTAAATCCCAGTCAAGACGTTTCGCAAACACTGCAGCAACAGCAAAACGTGCGTGTTTCCATGTCTGCACTCGCCTCTCAACTCGCTTCTCCACCGGCGATCATGACAAATGCTGCCAATTTCGGCTACACCGTGAACGCAGCCAGTGGCGTCGCTGGCAACAATATTAAGATACTTAATAGTGGTCTGCAACAACAACGCGTGCTGGCGAATGCTTTGCGGCGCGACGCTTCCGCGTCGTCGTTAAGCCACGCAGGAGCAGGAAATGTTGCTGCTGCTGCTGGTGGAAACTCGTCGGTTGTAGTTGGAGTCGCTGCTCCTTCACCCAGCAGCGATTCGAATGCGTCGAATGCCAGCGGATTTGCTATGCCGCAAGTTACATTAGCCAACAGTGCACCAACAAGTCTCAATGCTCTGCTAGCGACAGCATCGCCGTCGCCATCCGGTTCCGATCACTCGCAATCATCGGCGATCTCTCAGTCCAACCAGGTGCTCCTCGAGAAGCTAAGCAACAATGCGACAAGTATTGTTGGTGTTTCTGCGGCGGCTGGCGCGACGAGTGGTAGTGCCACATCCATTCCAAACATGTCGCCACATCATCAGGCGCAACCGCCGCAGCAGCAGCAGCAATTTCTCACAAAAGCCCTCGTCCAGCAAATAACAGCGGCATCGCAGACACCACACAGCGCACAGTCACCGGCTGGTGGAGTGGCGTCAGTGGCTTCAGCCAATTCTTCGATTTCGCCGATGTCTAGTCCACATCCGCTGCCGTCTCCTTCACCACATCAGCAAGCGGTAGGCGGCGGCAGTGGCGTCTCTACAACTGCCACTCTGAATTTACAGGGCATCAACTTCTCCACGCTGCAAGGTGCCATGGCCAATTTCCCCGGCCTACAAAATGTGCAAGTTCAAATACCGGGCTTCACACAGCCAATTTCGTTGCAAGCAGCAGTACAGCAGCAACAGCAGCAGCAACAGCAACAGCAGCAACAGCAGCAGCAACAACAGCAACAACAACAGCCAAATGCAGCCACTGTATCTGTTATGCAAAATGTTTCCTGTGGCAGCAATAACAGCATCAACAGTATTACTACTGGTCAGCAACAAACAACTCAACGAAGTCTTCTGGTATCAGTTCCTGTTTCATCCGCAACACAACATCAACAGCAACATCAGCACCAACACATAATGCAGCAGCACCATCATCTACAGCAGCAGCAGCAGCTCGTGCCGCAAGCAGGAACCATCATCAATTTACCTGCTGGGACGGCAGCAGCCACCGGCACCCAAACTGTTGTGCTGACTAACAGCTCAACGGGGTCGACAATGAACGCCTCGCCTGCAGTCGTTGGTGGTGGTGGTGGTACTGGTGGAGGCGGTGGTTTCAATGGAAACGCGACATCTGCGACGAATAATACTGCCGCTGGTGGAACAACGACCACGATGCTGTCATTGCCGATCGGTGAGTAAAACTGTCGAAACTTTTCGTTTGATGGCGATTGAATAAAAATCAATTGAACGGATCAACAAACTGAAGTTGTGTGATTGTTGACTAAGCAGGAATCATTTAGAATTTCTTGTGTAATCTGGAATCAGTTTCAATTTGCGCAACAAAAACCAATTTACAAATAGAAACAAATATTATTTTTCTGAGGAAATGTTAAGATCGAACTCAGGTTTTTTTTTTTATCCAATTATTTAATTGTGTAGTATGAATATTCCTTCCTGAAGGCCTATAAAAAACAGATCTTTTAGAAATAATATATCCATACACAGTCTTTTGAGTGTTTTCTTACATATTACTTTTTTTTTCTTACCTACGTGTGTCCCAACCATTTTCCCCGCTCTTTTATTGTACTCAATTCCAATCATACGTTTCTGTGTGTGTTTGTCATATAGCTTGAAAGCATCTAAAGCATCCTATTGTAATCCAATAATCGTCGTGCACTTCTTAGTTATGGTCTCCCCAATCCAATAAATCCCTCACTCACTCAATCAATCAATCGTTCATTTGCCCTATTGCATGATCTTCCACTCCGCCATTTGGAATATTATTTGGAATTCAATTCAATTTCAGCGAAATTTGAGCATTTTTTACTAACGAAAAAGTCATTCAAATCACATGATTAACAAAAAACATAACCTTAAAACAAAACCCTCGACATTCCCCTTTGCAGCTCAATTTGTCGCTTCCGGTGTAAAAAATTTAAATCCTCAAACAATCCGTACCTCAGGTGGTGGTGTTGCTGGTAATGTTGTTAATAGTGGTCCCGCCCAACTGCAACAGCACCAACAGCAGCAGCAACAACAACAACAACCACAACAGCATCATCAGAAACAACAGCAGCAGCAGCAGCAACAGTTGGTTACCGTCGGAACGTCCACTGGAAATCAAGTGACGGCGGGCGGTGCTGTTATTGCACAGCAGTCGGTTAATCTCGGTGCTGCCAGCGGCAACAGTGTTGGCGGTGGAGTGAATGTTGCGGTTAACACGACGACGCAAGGCATGCAACTGGTTGGAACGCTGCACCAGCGACCGCGTAACATTCAGGTGGTAAGTGCAAAGCAAACGGGCGTTCGACAGCTGCTAACCGCGCCGCGCACTAATCTTACCGGCTCAACATTAAAGATTGCGTCTACTCCAATAAATGGTAAACAGTTTTAAAACGAAAGCATTGACAACGTTAATGTAAATGTCGTATTTTTCTTTTCTTTTAGCGCAAAATTTAAATGCAATTACAACTACTGCTAATTTAACTGCCACGCCTGTTGTCATGACTGGACAAAAGTTGCAATTGAAAGCAATAAAAGGACAGCAGCAGCAGCAGCAGCAGCAGCAACAGCATCGCATTTTAAATCAAGTTACGGCAACAGCAATTGCACAGCAGCATTCAGCGGCTTCGCAGACCACTCCACAAATCCAACAACAACAACCACAACAACAGACAGTTATAATTGGGCAACAGTTGTCGCTGCAACAGCAACCAACCCAACAGCAGCAGCAGCAACTGCAGCAACATTTGCAAATTACTGGCCGAACAACGACTGGGAATTTAAGCCAACGTACAATGAACGCGATAGCGGCTGCTGCCGTCAACCAACAGAAGCGGCGCCGGTCAGCGACTGATGTAAATAAATAATAATAATGCTGCTTCTCACACATCTACCACTAT
Source organism: Thecophora atra (assembly GCA_937620795.1). Classification (NCBI taxonomy): domain Eukaryota; kingdom Metazoa; phylum Arthropoda; class Insecta; order Diptera; family Conopidae; genus Thecophora; species Thecophora atra. Next base: position 66,032,986 of record OW569397.1, on the reverse strand, counting down.
TTCACAATAAGATATTAGCTACGTTTACGATATATTTTCTCGCTTCGAAACAAATCCGCATCGTCGCCTCAACCTTCTTGTCAGTCACTTCATTGAAAATCTCCTTGCGTTTCGTGTTCAAAACACGTGTTCACTCGCTTTACTCAACTAAGATATGAAAAATTGATATTAAGTGAAAAGTTATTCAAGTAAATTGTTATATAACGAAATTGCAATAAGATCTATTCGACTATTTTACTACAAAGCAACAACTATTAGACATATCTAACGCTGTATGTATATGTTTCTTTCGAAGGCTTCAATTTAACAAAAATAAAACTATCAAAAAAAAATCCATAAATTTAAATAAAACTCGTGAGAATAAGATTCTGTAAGTCATTGTCGCTAATTCCGTGTTATTTTTTTTGTTTTCATTAAATTTCAAAAAGAAAATTTCGAAACTTGGGAAACATTCAAAAGCGCAGTCCCTGACTTTGTTCGATTTAAGAATTGAATATTTTCTATCAAACGTCAAACTTTTGAATAAAGCTATTTCACACTTGAAACGTGCCTGTAAATTATATCTTTAGATGAAGGTTTCTTTCGATGTTTTTTTTTCCTGATATCTAACGTTCAATGATCCCTTTTTATTCTCCTTTATTATAAGTGTTTATAGAACAATTACTATAATGTCTACCATACCGATCAAATACAACACAAACATTTCAAATAGCAAAGCATAATAATGTATGTATTTATTATATATAAATGAAATTTGTATAGAAATGCGAATTTAAGCAAGCAATATTTTATATTTGTAAAAAGAAAAATCATGAAAACATACAACGTGCCCTTTAAGTATACTTTTTTAATTTAATTAATTCACTTGTCGATGCTGTAATGTAATTAGTTAGTTATTTAATATAATTTAAATAATAATAACCATATGTTTTGTAGCTTAAAATCACACATACATACATACATATTATTTTTATTATTAAATTAAATTTGTGTTATTGCATTAGTCTCTAATTCTAGTTTTTATATATTAGGTAGTTTATAGCTTAATAATTTTAAATTCATAAGCTTACAGTAACATTAAATGTACAATTAAACAACAACAAAAACTACCACAATAATGAAGCTGTAAATTAATTACTAATTTATTTATTAATAACCGATAAAGAAATTATGTCAAATTTAATAGCAATTGTGTTATGTTTTATTTGTAACATTAAAGAACGTGACGTGTGATGTTTGTTGAAAAACATTATTCAATAATTTGGAATTAAACCTAGCCAATATATACATATATATATGCTTTAGCCAGTAAACGTTTTAAGTTTCTTTATTCTGTAGTACATAATATTGCAAATAAATTGCCATACGATAGATATAGGAAAAAGATGCACAAAATATCAAAAAAATTAAATATTGCGATTAGAATTTTTAAGCCAAATATAATGGCTAAAAAATAGCCGCGAGAAAAATGTTATTGAAGTCCTCTTTCTGCGCCAATTTCACCGCGTATTTCTACAGTTAACAATCAGTCAAGCAGCGTATTTTTACAGTTAACGACTAATTATTGCCAAACAGTTGCTATTTTACACAATACAGTAAAAAAACGAATTGTTTTAAATCCAATCAAGTCCTGTTTATTACTAATAATCATTTAAATCAGATCGGTATTTTTGAGTTTATTTAAATAAACTTAAAGTGATTAAAATTAGTTTATCAGATCCTCAAAAAAAGGTGCATGACAAAAAATATTTTTTTTCATTAGCTATTTCTAATTTTGTATAGTTTTCATTTAATAAATCGGCAGACGTTACACAGTTAACTCAATTTTGGAGCATTTCGTTAGTCATTGACTTGACATTGAAGTACGAAGGATGAAAATAGACCCAAGTTTCGAAAGATTCAACCATAATTTCACATCAAAAACTTATGTAGCGCTATTTATCTTTTACATTTTGAGTAAATATGTTACTCGGTGAAAATAACATTTAAGCATTTTGTGATTTAAGTATATTTTTATATAATTTTAACGATTACCAACGTCTAGTTACAAAAAACCAATAAATATTTTTGCTAGAAACTAAATTATAAAATTTTTAAACTCAATTCAATTTTTTCCAAAACCCATCTGTTTACCTATAAATTTTTAAAAGCCGAACATTGAATGTATGTAAGAAAATACGTATTACTTTAATTATTCATATTTACTATCATTTTTATTCATTTTCTTTTACTGCAACTTATCCATAAAACGGTATGATTCTTAAGCACATAAATAGGAATTATTGTTTTTAATGTAAAAATCTGCTTCTGATGAATTGAATATAACAAAAATACATACAATATACGGTAGCATGTGCGTATAAAATAACTTCTAAATGCGATGATCTTTAATCCCTTTACTATACGCCATACGTACAATTGATAAAAAAAAAACACAAAAATTTAAATTAGTTAATTTAAATGTTACTTATTTTGCTTTTGACACTTAAGCGTGCCAATAATTTATCTCAATAGCTTCTAGAAGCATAAATAATGCTGTTAAGGCAATAAGCAAAAAAAAAACACAAACATTTTTATTTTTTATATTTAAAGATGCAATCAAAAACTGCTTACCAAATACCTGAATTGTATAGTCTTTCCATATAAAGTACATATAATTAAAGAATGAATCCTTTAAAATAAAAAAGGAAATAACTTTTGTTAAATACGAAAGAATAAAGCTTGAACAAAAAAGTTACAATATCACAGAGATATTTTAGTTCTTAGCATAATTATTATTTTTAATAATTTAAAACAAAAATTAATGTTACGTATGAATGTGTATATATAAAAAGCATTGTAAAAAAGTCTTAAAATGTAAATTATACAAAAAAAAAAAAACTATTATGTATTAAAGAAATTGTAGGTCAACAAACTCATAGTTTTTATTGAAATGTATTTATTGTTATGGCAATTTATTTATATCAAATATAATGATGCAGTTGTTGTTGTTGTGTTTGGTTGTCTTGTTGTCCTATACCAACAGCAACAACGCAAGCAGCTCGAAACAAATTTCTGCAAACCTTCTCAAAATAGATACCAGCCAGAATAGTTATTGTTAAAATATTTGTACTCTACTATAATTAATTTATAAGAAAATTTCCGAAAATGATAGCCCGTATAAGTCGATATTATTTTTATAATAATTATTTAAATTATAATTCTTATTTATTGTCAAAACTCTAATTTTAATAAAACAGCAAATATTTCTATATAAAAATTACATATTTAACGTATGTATAATGTATACATAAACAGAAGTTTAACTATAAATAATTACATAAAAGATATATATAGCAAAAAAATGTGTTTTTATTTATTTATTTTTACGCTCTTTCGACAGATTTCATGGAGACAAATGCCATAAAACTTTTTTTCACTCTTTCCGTAGCAACACTGGAATTTGGTATCTAAATTCTGTCCATTTTCGTTGCTTTATACAGAAAAAAACCTTGCAGCAGCGTCAGAATATTTATTAGTATTTTTTTTTTATGATTACATTCTACGCTCCGTATTTCATTAAAATTTTTCAGTATTATTTAATATATCTGCGAAAATTTTTTTAATCCATTTGCTTTTAAAAGGAAATTATTGAAACAGAGAAAAAGTAAATTTACTTAGAATGTTATTTTGTAATTCTAAATAAAAAGTATTAACTCATTTTAAACATCGGAGATATGAGCTCGTAGCATTCCATTAATACAACAGCAACTAACATGAAAATTAAGATAAAACAGTGATAATTCTATTAATAAAACGTTTTTTCACAATTTCATTTATTAAATATTTATTAAATCAATTTCTCGAATATTAGTTTTTATGTCAGAAATGGATGTTATGTAAATATGCGCACATATGTATGTATGTATAAAAAGCTCTAAATATAACAATATATAAAATTCCTTTTTAAATTGGTTCCTGCGAAAGCGGCCAAATAAAACGTTTTAAAATAGCGTAGTAAGAATAATTTCATATTCGGATTGGGATCGATTTCATTTGTTTTTACTTCTCTTTGCAGAGCACTGACAGTATTATTTTATTCAAAAGGATGCGAAGTTACTATTTCACCTAGAACCAAATAATAAACCATAGCTACTTAAATACAAAATAGTTAAATATTCTAATCTAATAACCTATAAGTTATAAATTAACAAAATTATTGTAATTTTCTTTAATATTTTTGACGTTTATAGCAAAAATTAGTTTTTGATTTTTTAAATAAGCATCTCACATTGTAATTTATACGAGCCACATTAATTGTCGTATGATAGAGTAACAAATAATTTCAGAATTAACAAAAAATAAAATAAATTTTATGTGTAATTAAATAGTCTTTTGGTTATTAAATGTTATGGCGCTAACACTATAAAACCAAAATAATAAAATAATAATAAAACTAACATTTATGCACAGAAAATGCATATGAAAAACATAATATGTAAATCGAAAACAATATAAATATGACGAAAAAGTAGTAGTGTAGTAATAATAAACAAGGAAGTGAAAATCGGAAAAAATAAAAAATAAATAAAAAAATAAATAAAAATAAAATTAAATAAAAGATGCTTTTGAATTTAATTTGCATTATAAAAATATACTAGAAAAGAAAAAATAATAGTTTACAACGAAACATAGTTCATGTTAATATGTACTTCAGAGTAACGCAGTAAATTCTAATCAATTCTTTTTTTAAATGTATACATTTTTAACAACGTGCAGTTTTTGTTAAACTTAATTAATAGTACTTGAAAATCGAATCATTACACATCACCTACTAGGACGCACAACAATTGTTACACTTCGTCTTTGTTCAATATAAGATTCGGATAAAAACGCAGACCTTCCACAGATTCATCACGACACAATTTCCCAAAGCGTTCTGCGTGCAAGAGGCGTTCTTTGGCTAGAAGTACAGAGATGTTCAACTCTTTAGCCATTTCCTCCACAGCTAGAGACTTGGCAGTTCTAACTTTTTCAAGTGTATCTGTCGCAAGGAGTTCGTCGTCTTGAGACTCTAACTGCAGCACCATAGCACCACTTGGAAATTTCCGTAACTTCATCGGTCCATCTAGTTGGCGACACGCCTGCAATAAATCTTCAGGAGAAAGTAGTTCTAAGCCACGAGCCCGATTTACGCGACAATAAACATCGGCCAGCGACATCATTCCTCCAGATTCCTTATAAGAGAATAAAGTAAACAACTGCAATACTTAGTAACATTAAATTCTTCACCTCAATGGGATCCAACAGCATTTCACATATTTGTTGTGATAAGCTGCTAAAATACTGAGTGTTGCTAGTAAAATGTTCACGTGTCACCGGGTCATCAATTCCCAAACTGAGCAGATATGATTTAAAACGCACCGTCTCATCATCAGATATTTCTCCTTTCTTTTCCCGTATTTTACTGCTAATAATTTTAGATATATTAACCATATCTTTAGCCATAGCCATTAAAACATTGAGGTCCTGAAATGCCAAGGCGATATTGTCATCCGTTTCTTTACGTTTAGCTTCAATTGAGCGTTCAATGCCACCAATGCCTGTCCTTGTCTTAAGGCGAGCATTACTGGTGGTGTTCGGCAAGGCAGCGGGATTTGTCGGTGAAGTTGGTGGTGATATAATCACCTCCCATATGCGCGCTTCGATCGTTTCGCGCAACGCTCTAGTAAAATCCGTACACAGCCCAGTTTTCCCTGAGAGTTTAATAAACGACGAATTGCTGTTGTCCATAGGCCCCGGCGATTTATCAGCAGCCGGCGGACGAAGGTGAAGGATAAGCCGTACCTTTCGCCCAAATATATACGAGCTGGCAGTTTCCTCACTAATCGACAAAACGTACTTTAAATGAATGCAAAGAGTGACATCCGCTCGAGCTATTTCGCCTGGGCGCCCCCAGAAGAGGCGGTGGGTCGTGAGGACTACTTCGCCATCCTCGAATTGTGTCTATTTAGAAAAAGCTTAATGTTAATAAACTGCACGAAGCGCATAACAAATAACATACTACCTTGTTGTCACCATCGTACAATTTCACATTGCGATCTCGTGCCACAAATGTTTCGTTTTCACGCAATCGTGCTTCGATATATTCAAATCGATTCATTTCTGCAGCATTATTATAAAAAATATGGAAAAAATTTACATTAATTACAAAATGACAAAAAATATACTACGGTACGTCTGCAAATCTCTATTTGAATAAAAAAACCAGCTGACTATTCGCAGGAAAACCTCAGCTGACATCATGGAATCCAAGATGCCAATTTTCAATTCAATTCACGTGTGTGAAAATAGCAGTGAAAGCTAGCAATGGTTTTGAGAGTGCTTTTTTGTAAAAGATGTTTGCAAAGCAAAAATAAGCTGATGTTGTAAAACCATAAACTGTGGATAAAAATTTCTTATACAGTTTTAAAGAGAAAATTCTGTTTTTTTCCAAATTAATTCATTATTATATTATTTTACACATTAATTTTGTTAGTTTTGAAAAAAAGTAGTAAATAAGGTCTTCGATAAAATAGTAGACTATGCTTCAAATTTAAAACTGCTATAAAACCTGCACCGGACAATTCGCTTTTGTTGTAATTGTTGAAATCAACGTTGAAAACTACACCAGAACAAGAAAATGTTGCATTCAGCAGAGGTAAGCAATGCTTTCTGGCTGTCCAGTTAATACTAATTTTACTCTCGATGAAGCCTTTGGTATTTTACGTGCTAAAATCGAACAGATTTCGGCTGAGAATCGGCTGAGAAGTTGTTTTTTTAAGCTATGCACAAAGTCGGATTTTTACGGGTCGTATTCTTACCTCCTTACCTTACTTACTTACTTTTACCTAGTTCTGGTGGGCAAATGTTAATTTAAATTGTGCTCAATTCAAGATAATATAAGTAAATAGAATATTATGTTGAGATTTATATAGTAAAACATACTTGCATATGATGAGTTTTGAAGCTGATAGTATGTGCAGCACTTGCAATTGCATTAAAGATGTGAATCATCTAATTTTTGATTGTGTTCATTTTCGAAACCGTTTTAAGCGAATTGAGTCATATAATAGTATGAATGGTGCCATTAGTACGAATTGTTAATAGAAATTGCAGTTTTTATCAAAGTAGCCAATATCAGCAGTTTAATTTTGTCGTTTTATACCTTGGAAAATCTAACTTACAACTAATTGAAGGAACGCTAAAACAACAATTTGAATGTTGTTATAATACGCAATGATTGGCCAAGCAGTCGTGTCATCGTGGGACATAACCCAGATATCATAAAAAATATTTGCATTGTTACAAATAATTCACTACCTACGCAAAGAAAACAACTCTTATCAAATCAATGTTGTATATATTCGCATAAACTATGTGTAACTACACTGAAAGCATAGGTCTAATTGGTGGAGTGACCAGTATTTATATACTTAGCACTACTACTGCGTTGTTAGCAATTGTATTTGGATTATATTCTGCAAATTTCTTTAAGAAGAAAGATGGAGTAAGTTAATAATTCAGTTTAATATGCATGTTTTGCTAATCATTTTCCGAATTCCATAGTGCCAAATGAAAAAATCGAATTTTGGACAAGCAAAATTTAATGTTGAAGAACCTTTAGAAAAGCATCAAATGAAAATTGAAGAACAAAAAAGGTCATTCGGCAATTACTCTGAAGGAAGCGCCACACAATTGTACTCAGGTGGATTGGTTAGCAAATTAAAATCTGCTCATCTGCGGAAGCTTGCGACACAACTAACTAAGGAACAATTGGAAGACGAATTAAGGTTTAGGAATTGCATTTGATTTGCTAAATAGTTAAAATTTTTAATTATTTCTTAATTGAATAGGATAGAAAAAGAACAGCTCAATTCAATTTTTGAATTACTGAAAAAACAGGAAACTAAGTTCAATACCGAAGAATTCGGAGAGTCCCAATTAAAGGAACAACTGCATTTATATCGTTGAAATATTATATAAATATGGCAGAGAAAAATATTGGGAAAATGTATCTGTTTACATAAAAAATAGCCTAAACAGATATACATGCGTATAATTCACAAGATTTAAATGCTGCTTTGGTAGACATAAATTTGTTTAAAGACATTGATTTTTAACGTTAATTTTATTTAATAGATTTGAAAAAGTTATATATAAGTTCGATCAGCAAAGCATTTCGGCTTATAAGTATTTAGTTGCTTATTTTACAAAATTAGGGTTCTTTTTGAGAATAACAAAACCTTCCATAACTGGTGTCAATGAAATATACTCATCAGTTGCGAGCTCAGCTCGTTCGCCCATGGCAAGCAGCACCGGTGTTGTATGAGTCTGGAAGCCAGTAATTGTTTTCGGCTTCCCGGCTTGACCGACGACATCAATAGCCATTCCGACACGTACGGGAACCTGCAACTGGTTCAACTCATGATCGAAGGTAATCAACATGCGCGCCTGCATGGCAGGCACAAGAGTATAAAGGAGATAATGCGAACGTCCTAAAATAATATTCTTTACATCCAACAATGATACAAGAGTCGACATGAGCCCAGCCACTGCCATCGGATTCATCAGTTGACGGTCGTTGTGATACGGACTGAGTGTCAAAGTTCCTTTGCCCAAATGTGTCAAACTTTGAGCTATACGAACCATAAACAGATTGCTGGGATCTTTGGAGTGATACTGCGCCAACTGGCGCAACATAGAAGCAAGGCGGGCGTTGTTGGTTCCAGCGCCGACCAAACCCATTGCAAATATAGCATTATGCGCAACTTCAGCATCACTGTCATGAGAAAATTTACTTAATGTATCCAGAATGTTTAGCTTTGGGTTCGATGCCGAGATAAGACCCAGAGCCAAAGGAACTGAACGACGAATACAAGGTTCACAATAGCGCAAAAGGTTGCCAAATGACCGGTAAGCCATATCAGCACCGATATCCTCCCCCATAGCAATCAAAGCAATTCCTAAAACAGCTATAGACTGCGTGGCAGAAAGATCCTTTTCCTTTTCCTTGTCGGTCTTTTCCTAATTTATTTCAAAATTAAATATCAATCTATATTTATTATTGTATTAGACGAACCTTTTCTTTCTCTTTCTCCTTCTCCTTCTCTTTTTCTTTCTCCTTTTCCTTCTCTTTCTCTTTCTCTTTCTCCTTCTCCTTGTTCTTCTCTTTTTTATTTTTATCGCCGTCGCCAATCTCGCTAGAAGAAGTCTCATAATGATCCGAGCAAATATGTAATAATTGCTGAATTTTAAGAACGTTGCCGGTGCCAGCATAAGCGCATATATCTACCATCGTTGTGGCCATTGAACGATACGGTTCGTCCAGCACTTCTAGAGTACTCATAACTGCTTCTGTAGCTTTTTGCCTTCCTAAATATAACAGACCTAAACCTAGCATCAGGAAGCGTGTGTATGTGTCTTTAAGGTCTGACTTGGATAGGCTCATTATAGTGTTCAGCAGCAATTCGGTAATCTCCGCGTTGCAAGAACCAACACTGATCAAACCCAACGACAAGGCTGTAATGCCCATGACCTCAACATTTGGAGCATTTTTACCGGTGGCATTAAAAACTGTCTTTAGAGTATCAATAACAATAGACCGATTTGAACCAGCATAAGCTATGCCCAAGCCCAGTATGGCACCGATTCGCATAGATACATTTTGATTATCAATGTAGTCGGAAAGAAGAGCATGCGCTGGATCAACCTCATTGCGTATACCGCAATTAACAATTCCGCATGCTAGCAAAGCACCAGACTTAATGTAGTCTTCTGTAGAGTAGAGATATTTATCGATCATTGTCAGACCACCATCAACATCCCAAAGTAAAATTAAGCCAAGGGAAGCAGTTGCGCTTAGCATGCCGTGGTCCTTATTCTTATACAACCACTTATTTCCATCTTCAGACAATAATTTATCAACTCCAAATCCAGCGTTTACAAATCCATTTACGAAGCTGGCCGCCAAATTTTGTTTAGCGGAGTCCACCTTTTAATATTAATGCAGATTTGTTAGCTTTACATTACATGAACATATGTTTGAATTACATAGAATATTTAAGACAACAAACCTGTATAGATGCAAAGCGTGTCCTTGAATTATCCAAATGCGATTTGTAAATGTCTTCCGGTGTTTTAGGCTCCATTATATCCAACTCACGTGCTAAGTTGAGGAAATGTTTATTTAAATTAGCATTTGACATAATCTCCATGAGATCATCGTAGTCTGGCATCGACTCATCTAATTCCAAACACACCTGCTGGCGTGCTAGCATAAATGCCAATTGTTTTTGCATCGCTGGGTCCTTTTGTTCTTTAAAAATTTCAGTGATTTTGTCCATGTCATTGAGAATTAGAGCCAAACGCATGGTTTGTGTGTATTGATTGAATTTCCGTGACAAATTTAGGGCAGTTTCTAATATAATTGTATTATCTGGCTCGGGTACATAAGGATAACAGGATTGTAGATATAAACATACGCGCGGATAAGCAGACTCATCCACGTAGTTTTCTAATAAATGCAAATGATCAATCTCTATTAACAAATCACAAGCATCAGCCTCAGCATTGTGTTCCATGTTGTAAGGAATGATTTGCTTAACCAATTCTATAAGTTGTGTCTGGAATTCGCCAGTGGTATCTAGATAGTGGGCGGCTATTTCACCAGACAAATGACGTACATATTCGTGACCCCATTCGCCGATAGACTGATTTCTGTCACAAAGAAACCGATATGCTAAGCAATCCTTGCCACTACCCATTGTCATTGCCAGCACAGAAATGATGTCAGCACACAATTGACGTGTTGGCTGGTCGGGCATTTGCTTGTAAATAGTTTTCATTGTCTCGTAGTGTGGCCGCATAAACTTTAGCGGTTTTGGTACGGATGTCATTGATGTAGTTGATGCACGTATTAGTTTTGCCATCATTTGTAGTGCTGGCATATAGAGCGACTTGTCATGCTCTTGCAGACGCTGAACAAGCATCTCAAGTTCCTCTTGCAACTGTTGATCTTCATCCGACAGTTCCTGCTCCTTGGCAGCATCCTCTTTGCTGTTCTCATTTTTTTGCTTAGAGCCATCCTTATTATTGGGATCTACTTTGTCTGACGACTTTTCTTCAGCTGGAGTCTTCAATGTGGTTTTCTTTACCTCTGCTTTAGTAATTTCGCCAGGCATTTTGATTAACTACAGCTCACGAAACAACTTTGATAGAAATTCTAAAAAAAATTAATTAGTTTTTTGAACATATAAAGAAGATTTCCGTACTAATATTTTATATGGAAAATGAGTCGTTTTTGTATTACAAAGCGGTTTTACTGCCTTATTCTTTCAAATTAAGTTTCATTAAAATTCTACAAATAAATTTAATTTAATAACCTTTTTATAAATACGATTTTCTCACAACTACAATATATAGAAAATTAATCAGGATTACAAAGCGTTTTTAGTAGCTCGTATGCAGGGTTGTAAAGACTACAATCCCATCGCAAACACATTTATCTGTGAATGCTACGCTTCTCGTACGCATTATATGAGATAGTTATGGCCGATTTGGGAGAAACCTTTAAGGCTCATTCAGACAGAGTCCGTTTTACGTTGTTTACTGCGTTTTCCTATAAAGGTTCTTCAATAAATTCGTTTTGGTCTCCGTTTACCGCAATACTGTCATTCGTAAATAATTTGCAATTGGGAGCTAGAGATAAGTGCTTTCGTAAAGAAATTTAAAATATCCTAATTAAATATTTATTAAATATAAATAAAGATGTATTCTTGTAGGAAATGTGTCTGCGGGTGCAAGGGAAAAACCGGCTTTTATAGTTTAACCAAGAAGAACGGTTTGTCCAGTGTATAAATATATGTATTAGTGCATATATAATAAATTATTTTTATGTTTCTATATATGTAAATGTATATTTAAATATATGTACATACGTAAAACATAGCCAAACGATATGAAGTCAGCGATTGGGTGTTTTTGGAGGTTAAGGTAGGCGAATATATGCATGTTCACGAAATTTTTCTACACTTTTTCCACTTTTAAAGCAGAAAGTGTCACTTGTAAATCAGAAATGATCATTTGAAATTTTCTCTGGCAATTCTGAATTAAAAGTGATGCTTTCTGATTTACAAGTGACGCTTGTGCTTTTGTAAATCTTAATACAATATTAGCTGCAGCTGTAGGTGCATGGGAGACATAGGCCTACAGGGAAACCGAATTATTTAACATTTATATTACACTATTACTCGATTAATATGCATAATTTAAAGATATAAATATACGAAGAAATCCCACAAATTTTTTAAATAATGCCCGCACTATTTCTTACTTTTCTTATAGTGGCAACTGCTTAAAATTCTTTATGTTGAATCAGACAGAGTTTCACTTGCTATCTCCTACTGGCTGCAGAAGTACTACAACAAAACTCGCCAGTGTATAAAAAACGCTGATTTTTAGCTATGCTTCTTTATTTGCATTCGGTTTCCAATCTATGTGATTTATGATCTAAACAATCTTCCTTCTCAGAGGCTGTATACACCAGCTCTCTCCCATCTTCTTCATTCCCTTCAAATTCCTCACACAAAAACCTACTACCTAAAGTAAGTAAAGAACCAAGAACACAACTCTCTCCAACTCACACTCACTCCCACACTATCGTCAACGACTCAGTTTCACTCCTCACTTCCAACGACAATCAACAAAAATACTCTTCTTTTTATCATAATTTCGACCCTGATCGGCGTAGCAACACCCTTTCCATGAAGTGATATTACATTCCTTCTCCCTGACAGTCTTTAGAAAATCTCTCACTCATTAGAACAAAACAGCACCTCCTTAATATCATTTTAAATCGATTTCATAAATATAATAACATACCCTCGTTTCCTTGCTATACATTCCAATGAATACCAAAACGTAAACGCTCTATTTTTTCTTGTTCTTTTATGGTACTTAATATCCTACAGTGGAATATTCGTGGCTACCAAAATAATTACTCTAACTTGCAAATTCTCATAAAAGAACAAAGTCCTGATATTATTTCCCTCCAAGAAACGCATTGTAAACAAACAAACCCAATTAAATTGAAGCAATTCGAATGCTACTTCTACAACCCCAGTAGAAATAATTCAAACGGAATAGCACTTTTAATACATAAAAGTATCCCTCACAAGCTTCTGTCATCAACATCAAACATACAGGCAGTAGCCGTTGAAATTCAACTGCAGTCCAAAATTACAGTAATCTCCACATACATTCCCACCTCCCAACAACTTACTTCCCTTGATTTGTTTAATCTTTCTAGCAACGACGACTCCCCCTTGCTCATTTTGGGTAACCTCAATGGTTGGAGCCAACTATGGGATTCCCAGACTGCAAACGCCAGAGGCAAACTCATTGAGGACTTAATTTTAACTTACAACTTGTGTGTACTAAACGATGGCTCCCCAACCCACTTTAGCACCCAAAACTATTTCACTCATATTGACCTAGCAATCTGCTCGCCACAGCTGACGCCGTAATGCTTATAGCGCACAATTGATTACCTCCACAACAGTGATCACTTCCCCTCAATCACAACAGTTACACTTCCACAGTTCAGTTATACAAATTACAAAAAAAAAATGCCAATTACAATCTCAACCGTGCAGATTGGTCTGCTTTGCAAAATAATATCGCAAACAACATCAACACCCAATCTCCAGTCTCAACCAACACCAACAAAGAGGCCGCTCAGATCACCAAAATTATCCGCTCCGCTGCTAACTCTCCATTCCACAAACAACCTACCGGAAAACGTCAAAGGTTGTCCCCTGGTGGTCTCCCGAGCTAAAAATTCTAAGGGACTCGAAGCAAACAGTCTGGCATCTATTTCGTCACATTGGTTCAAAAGAAACTCTTATAGATTACAAAAGGAAAAATGCGTCTTTTAATAGAGCCAAAAAAAGCAGCCAAAATCAACAGCTTCTCCGAATTTACCAAAACTATAAATCCCAGTACTCCCTTATCTCTAATGTGGAAAACTATCAGGACCTTAACAGGACTTTACTGCCCCAAAACAATAAAAACCCTCAAATATAACAACAGCGTCATTACAGACTCCCAAACGATTAGCGATACTTTCGCGAATAGCTGGTCTTCGAACTCCGACGATACCAACTTCTCAAGTTTATTCCGCACGGCAAAGGCCAGCAGCCTAGAACTGCTGTATTCTCTAAACTCTTGCGCTAAAGCTAAGCACATGGAAACAGCTCTTACTAAAAGAGAATTTGAATCCTGCCTCAAAACATCCACAGGCAAAACTCCCGGATTAGACAAAATTCCTTACATGATGATTAAAAATCCCCTTTCTTTTTTAAGCTCCATATCCTGGAGCATTTTAACAACATTTTTAACTCCAGTACGATTCCTCAAGTATATAAACCCGCCGCTATCATTCCTATAAAGAAGCCTAATAAAAAAACAGACCTCCTTGATTCCTTCAGGCCAATCTCTTTACTGCCTTGCATTGGGAAAATTTTAGAAAAAATCATTTCTAAGCGCCTATTATGGTTTATAAAATCCAAGAATTTTATCTCCCTCAGTCAGGTAGGTTTTTTACCTGGATCCGGCACGATTGATGCGCTCCTATACTTGGATCATATAATTTGCAAAAACTTATTAGCAAGAAACCATATTTCGATTCTATAGATCGATTTTATTAAAGCTTTCGATAAAGTCGGAATCCATATCGTATTAAAAAAATTAGCTGAGTGGTCAGTCGGCCCTAAGATCTATAATTATATAAAATCCTTTTTAACCAATAGAAAATTCTGTTGTAAAGCCAATAACTCACTCTTGTACGACTCCTTTACACAACGGAATCCCTCTAGGTTCACCACTGTCAACAACACTATTTATTATTGCCTTTTATGAACTTAGTAAAATCTTAATTAAGAATAAACTATTAGAGCACTAAACTATTAGAGTATTTATGCCGATGACCAATATATTATAGCTAAGCAGCAAGATAATAACGAAATAAGTAATCTATTTCACAATGCCCTGCGAGACATTGATACTCAAAAATATCTGGAGCAAATAAAAAACGCATTTGTAACCATATATGTACATATATCCCGAAAAGTTCTTGGCTTGAATATAGACTGTAAATATAACTTTAAGAAACATTGTATATATTTAAAACAAAATCTTGTAAACAGAATAAATATTATTAGTTACCTTTCTTCTTGTAAGAGTCAAGTTCATTCCAATACTTTCCTTAACATTACAAAACTTACCATCTTTTCCAAAATCGACTATGCCTTACCCATTTACGGCAACTGTCTTAAAACATCTCTCTTATATAAAAGCTCCTTATCATGCAGCCAATAGATCGAGTTTGAGAGCCTTTCGGACCATACTTTTCTTACATTACATTACATTACTTTATAGTGCAGAAAATTTTAAGAATACAAACATAATCAATTTTAAGATAAAAAATTGAAAATCTGTTTTGTTAAGTATATTGAATCGGAGAAGTTAATAAAGTTATTTACACATTGCGAATATACAGAATTAAAATCTGCACAATTATTTCGAAGAGTTTCATGCAGCAGTAGTAGTTTGGGTTCCACACAGGCGAGGCATATTGTAATATTGGTGGAACAAATAATGAAAGTAAGTAATGAAATAAGGACTTCGACGATGTATAAATGTTATTTGTTTGCATTGTTTTAAATTTAAGTCCATGAAATTAATTCCACACCATGTTATTAAAGAATACAAATCTGATAGAACTAAAGTAACAAAAACAGAAATACCAGAGAAACGTATGGAAAAAGCGAAATAAATTAAAATTTGAAAAATAAAAATTATCGTTCCTTTTACGTTTTCTTTCAATTAATGTATTGCTTAGGCGGTTTTCACACCAATGAGACAGAGACAAAGAGACAAAATTTTGTTCTTGTTTTGCTAATAAAATTGTAAGAAGAACAAGCGGATGAATTTGTCTCTTTGGTTCATTTTTGTCTCACGGCATTCCGTGAGACAAAGAGACAAAAGTGTTGTCGCACCAATACAGTAAAAGTGTATTAAGCTTTGGAGTGGAATTTAGTCCCTTTTGTGAAATTCGGACTAAATTTTACTACTTTGTACAATAGAAGTGCATGGCTGCGCTATTAGATTAAAGTATACCTTGTGTAGTTTTTAGCAGTTTTTTGTTGTTTCTGTTTTTTGTTGTCGCTGTCCTAATTATTATCGGAAGTCGGAAAATCATAAACGTAATTAAATATTGTTTAATAAAAAACCAAACATTATTTAATTAACAATATAAGCTAAGGTTATAAATTGGTTTATGGAATTTCTTCTTAATAACCTATTTGATTCCATAATTGCAATTAAAATTGAAACTGTTGAAAAAATTGTCGGCTTCGATTTAGTACGATTTTATTTGTAACAATGACAGAACGGCAATACTCCCAAGCAGGAAAGTAGCAAAAAGCTTTAAGACTTTAGTCTCTTCAATGTAAATGCCACAAGAGTCAAAAATGAACACGAACTGTCTCTTTGTCTCATTGGTCTCATTGGTGTGAAAACCGCCTTAACGAATTGACATAAAATGAAATTTTCCTTATCGTTTTTGTATACAAAATTCATTATAATGAACTGGATATCAAAAAACATAGTTCTTTAAAAATGGCAACTTTAAATCACCAACGACCCGATTAATTAAATGTGTTGCCGTCAGCAAAAATGTTTTATCTATTAATTTAAAAGATCACGTTGCGGTTATTTTTAAAATGTAATGTTAATGTCAACAATTTTTTTTTAAATCGATGTCGAATCTCTACCAGAATCAATTTTACTATTTTTAATGCCTTAATGGTTTAATTAAGTTTCAGAAACGCATTTTTATCCAGTTGTGAGCTAAAATTGTCAAAATTCCAAGTTTCTGTCTCATCAGAAAGTTCATAAAAAATTAGTTTTAATATTTGTTATTACGGAAAGCTACCTAATAAAAACATTTTAATAAATAGTATAATTTTCGTTTGTTACTTTTATCTGCATTTTTAATTTCATTCTTTCCTTAGTCGAATTATGAAGGAATTGAATTATTACAACATTATTTTACTTATGTGTTTACCACTTAAACTCACTTTAATATAATTTCAATATTTTTTTCTGATATATAAATACGCATTAGCAACAAAGTTCAGTGTTTCCGTTAGAGGATATACCTATGTTGATTTGATATCTTTAATTTAAGCTTTAAATAATTGTTATGAAAAGTATGAAATTCCGATCGATTAACTCGTTAAGCTGTTATTACTTGTGATTCCAGATTATATATAAATTTCAAATACTTTTCAGATAACTTAAATTTCTCTACACAAAAGACATACATATACCGCATTTTATTTAGAGCTTTTTTCAGTACTTTTGGTACTTCATTGAGTACATTTCAATTCCTTTATACTTGAAAAGAGCTAAAAGAGCTGGTATTTGAGCCCTGAAAGGACTGGAACTGGTACTAAGTCCGAGAAGCATTACTTCTGTGTTTACTTTGTGTGTACTCTCTAAACTAACTAACTAACTACTCCTAAGCAAACCGGGTGTACCTTATAACTCTTATATGTCTATGAGAGGTTCTAACTTAGAACTCATATATCTACATATCTCTATTCGGTCGGGTTTTTTATTTCCGAGTGTTGTCGGTTTTAATGGTGGTGGGTGTGAGGGCTTGATGTTAATGTGAGGGCTTGACTTAAAATTAGAGAATAGGTCAGTTGAAAAGATCATTTGGCTTAGCTTATACCTCATTTATTTATGAAATTCTGCTGTAATACGAAGTATGGATCTCTTTATTTGCTCCTTTTGCTTTATGATTTGATGCACGAACCTATGTTATGTACTTTATATGAAAAGTGAAATCAAGTATCATTAAGTTAAGGTCATGTGACCTTGTTTTATACAACATGAAGAACAATAAATAAATAAATAAATAACATATCTTTAAGTTCAATTTAACAGAAGATAATAATTATATAGAGCATACTAAGGAATTTGTTAATTTTAAATTTTTACAAATAAATTTTTCTTTTTATTTTGGAATGTATTGAAAACAATCAACCTTGAATATGAAGCGATTTACTGCTAATAGTGGCGACCTGATTTAAAATGAATTTTGGATGATTTTAGATGAACATAATGGCGGATCTAGGTTGTTTAACCGCCAGAGATAATGAGATTGGAGACTCGCTCGGTATTCTCTGGTAATTACTAAACGACTGATTAATTGAACAAAAAATTCTATGATGCTTCGATGGAAATTCTGTTCTAGGAGTTCATAATTAAAATTTTTTAATGAAAACGGTCCGGCAAGACTGCGGTAAATTTTCACGGATAGTTCCACGTAAAATTCGAAAATTTCAGATATAGAAAGCGAATGATATGTTTACTTCTTTTTCTAATTATTAATATTTTAATAGCAAATTTCAAAATTAATTAAAAATACTTTTTTTAAATTTTTATTCTAAAAATTTAAAACATTGGCAACTATGATAATGTGCCAAACTCAATGAGTCGTTTTGCTGCGCGGCCATTGTTGCTTCTGCATAGCAGCTGTCAAACAAAACAATCCAAAAACTACTGAAAATTGTGTAAAGGTTCGCGCCGATAAACGAGTTTCAAGAAGAGTTTACTTATCTAAACAAACATATTCATAAATATAAGAAAGGGCGGTTTAAATTAATGAGAGCGATAAGCAATAATTGTACATAGTTCCAAACTATTGTTTTCTTCTGTATCAGAAGAAAATTCTGCTTCGTTGGAGGAATTGGTGGTAATAACGCAAGAGAAGTGGAGCAAGAAATGCCACCGCCAAAAAAACGTGAACGTGATGTCGATCTTAGCGTTAAACAAAATGGTCATCAACAAGAGCAAGAACTTTTTCTGCAGGCATTCGAAAGTGAGTATTACAATACGCTATAAAAGGAAATTTAATTGATTTTTCACTAACAACTCATTGGTACGTCCATGGAACTGAACAGAGCCCACACAAATCTATCGATTTCTACGGAACCGCCATGGGACAAGCGTAAGAATTTTAGCCCATATTTATCGATCAATTCTCAATGACACCTATTTTTCGTAGCCAATATATCTGAATCGTACACTTAGCTATATGAAAGATCGCATGTCGCGCAACAACAAAAAACGAGCAGGGTTTAATGTGAACACAATATTAGCGACAATTACACAAAAATGCGAGACAGCAACTAGCAACTATTTGAATATAGTTTTTAATGGATTGTTTGATAAGAGCGCAAACAGTGACGAGTGGTGGCATGCAGGCGACGTAGTGAATGTGGAGTCGTCGCTGTACAAAATCATCAAAAGTAAACGCAAGGATAGCACATCTGATTTTCAAGAGGTTCTGGTAAGTTTTTCTTTAAAAAAAGAGCCAACTATGGTAACCGCTTTAAATACTTACAGAGCAGTACCGCCAGTGTCATTTTCAACCCACATGAAAGTATCAACCATCTATCTGCTATAAGCATACCACTACAATCGATGAAACCATTTAGTGATCAACATACAATTTACAAACTCTTATTTCGAATTAAAGCACTGCCACAATACGTTGCAAAACCTGTACAAGACGAAGATAATGAGGGTATGAATGTAATAGCAAATTAATTAAATGCTTTTTGCAATATTCAGCTTTAAGGATAAACTTACGTCCAATAATTTCCATATTTTCAGAATGCGTCCCCAGCAAGCGTAGCAAACCAAATCCTAAAACTTTAGGCTGTGAATTAATTGTTTTCGAAAAGAACATCGGTTGCATTCCAGAGGGTGATTACGAAGCCGCACTGCCATTGCTATCCTCGAATAGCATTAAATCCTTCTCACCAAAGAAGCGTACTTGGGAAACACTGCCTGATAATTATTTATCGTTAAAATTTGACATATTTAATCAATGTCCAATACTGAAATTTCGTCTTACTTGGTCGCCAAAAACCATTCCTAGCACTATTCAAGTTAGTGAATTAAATTATCTCAGTTGCTTCGCTGAAACATATAAGCGTAATAATGTCAACGGATCTGAGATAATCGAAAATAGTTCTCAAATAAATCATAACAACAACTGCCAGACCAAACGGAATGGCACTGCCATTTCCGTTAGAAAAGATGAAAAAATACAAATTATATATAATTTTCTATATAGCAATAATACACGTCAACAAACAGAATATACCCAGGAGGTAGTTTGTCCGTGGTGCGGACTAGATTGTTTGCGCCTCTATGCTTTGCTGAAGCATTTGAAGCTTTGCCATGCACGTTTTAATTTTACTTATCAACCGGCTGGCAATGGTGCTCGCATTGATGTTACTATTAATGATACGTATGATGGTTCATATGCAGGTTCCCCCTATGATTTGGCTGGACCATCAGGTTGTTCGTTTGCGCGCACCTGTGGACCCGTTCGGCGCACAAGTGTAACAAATTTATTAGTATGTCGACCACGAAGACAGAAAACATGTTTGGATGAGTTTTTAGTTTTGGATGAAGATGATTTATCCAACCAGCGGCCTTACATAACAGGACATAAGAGGTCAGTGATATAGTGATATTAATCAAAGTACATAATTTAAATGATCTTGCTAGCCGATCAAACATAATTTCTAATTGCATCTTACTTATATTTATAAAATTTTATAACAACGCAACGATAATATTTAAAATAATTTAATATTAGATTGTATCATCACACTGAGACCTGCCTTCCGGTGCACCCCAAGGAACTCGATATTGACTCAGAAGGAGAAAGCGATCCTCTGTGGCTGCGCCAAAAGACAATCCAAATGATTGATGAATTTTCTGACGTCAATGAGGGTGAAAAGGAGCTTATGAAACTGTGGAACTTGCATGTCATGAGATATGGTTATGTCGGAGATTGTCAACTGCCTCTTGCATGTGAAATGTTCCTTGACGCAAATGGTCACGATATAATTCAAAAAAATCTGTATCGTAATTTTATATTGCATATGTGTTCACTATTTGACTATGGGTTGGTAGCTTCGGAGACAGTTTATAAAACTGTTCAAAAATTGCAAGGTATGTTAAGTAAATATCCTGAGGGCCAGCAAATGATGTCCGAGCAACGCGAGAGTCAACTGAAATATTGGTTAGAAGTTGGTATTCATAAACAAGATGAACAAAAGCTTAAATCACCACTTAAGCAGCCGCCACCAGCAGGATCTCAAGCTGCGACTTCATTATCAGATAGTAAAGCTATGAATCCGCCCGCTAAACGTACAGCAATATTAAACTTGAAACGCGTTGGTATAACAGCGTATAACAGCAATGATGTTAAACTTGCAAATGGAACAAACATTATAAAAGAAGAAGGGCGACAAGAACGAAATAGCATTCGAAGGAATTCTAATGCTCTTAGTAATTCAAATGAAAAGGAAAAAAGCGATAATAAAACAGGTGGAGAGAAAAATAGGTCAGATGTTGATTCCGGAAAACTTAGTCAAAAACGTTTATCTTCAATGAGGGGTAGGTTTTTTTAAGCTCCAAATATCATCTTTTCACATTTTCATAATATAAATTTATTATTTTATATCCACCACTTGTAAATATTTCATGCATATTTTTCGCTCATTGCTCATCTACATGTCATGTTAAATTCACAATGGAGTGCACAGGACAACATAACATCCGCCATTCTCTTAATTTTCATCCACGGAAAAATTAATATATCTCTGGTTATCTTAGAAGAACATATTGTAATTTCTTAAACGTGCACTTGGTCTGTTCTCTCTCAATTGCAGCCGCTGATGGTATGACAGTATCTGCTACAGATGTTGAGCAAGCAGCGGGCAATAACTAATATTTAAATGTATCTAATAGTTAATTTAAAATAATTGAAACAATGTAATCGTAATATGTATTATGTTCTCTCCGTTGATAGCGATCAGATAGTGTAAAAGAAAATATAAGGTTTAAGTTACTTTGTTGTTACGGATTATGTATTTGTATTGTATTCTGCTGCACAATTCTCTGAACACATTTATTTGTTCTTATTAATCGAATAGATTCATCTGTCAAGCGAAGCATCAACAGCAGCAGTGGCAGCGCAAATAGGTCAAGCAGTGCTGGCAGCAGTGTAACGCGTTCGACAAACTTAACGGATATAAAAAACGACGCGTCAGCGGTATCAAAACGTTTGCTTACTCGCCGACAGTCAATTGCCTCCACCTCCGCAGCACCAAATGAAAAGCATAGCAAAGCAGTTCATGCGCTACGCTCCCGTCTCTCCGCACCGTTGACGAAAGTGGACAAACATTAGTCTGCTAATCTTGCATTGTTTTAAATAAATAAATTAAACTACAGGTTTTATAAAAATAACAATCAGTGAAATCTAAAACAAAGCTTTGATTGCACAAAAAACAAAAGCAAAAAAAAAAAAAATAAGGCCGCGGACATTATCTAAAAAAATTATTTCATTATTATTTTTACTCTACGACCATAACCATGAGTAACATTGCATTTTATTTTTAAAGTGTGTACGCAAAATTTTATTGATATGCGTTGGGATGGAAATTATTCCCAGCGCATTTGTTTAAATTTTCGTTGGAGTTTTCAGCTCAAAAAGATTGTTAATAGTCCCAATAATAATTGTATTATAATTTTTAAACATTTTATGAATTTACAGAATTGTAATTACTTTATATAGGATTGTGAAAATACATTTGCGTAATTAAGCTTTTGTAACCAAATTAATAATGTGGTAGTGTAAGAAAAATGGCAATGAATGTAGGAATTTATGGAAGAGAATATATTTAAAAAGGAAATAAAATCCGACTATTTTTAATATTAACTATTCATGCATTTTAATTATCTTGCCAAAGTTCTGCATTTCTGTGCAATCAACTTAAAATCTCTATACTTTGAAATAAACTTCATCGATGTGTTGACAAAACTCCACCAATCTCTGATGATCTTTCACTGTTTCCGCCAACTTAAGGTTAGGTAGGTTTGTCGTTAGAATTGCAAACAAATGTCCGAAAGCCACTGCATCCAATTCACATGGCTCAGAGCCATAAAAAAATGCTTCACCGCTAGTCTTTAGCTTGGTACTGAGAGTTTCACAACATTTCTCAACTTTTTCTATAACGTCATCTAGTGTCATTTCGTTCCACTGGTAGACTTTAAGTATACGCAATGCATTGCGACGCTTACGAAAGTTTTGCAGTTTACCCAGTGGCCAAGGATAAACGCAGCTATTTCTTGGAGCTGTGATGTTATCATAAACATTGCGATCGACGAAGCTTATATATAGTTCGGCCATGGTAAAAAGATTTTCCACAAGAGAAACATACGTTCTCATATCAGCCCTTTCGTCCTCATCCATCCATTGTCCAATGGAAGCATTCTTCTGCTCTACCAGCTTTACTATGGGTTCAAATTCGGAAACTATAAATGCTCCAACACGCACAACTGGTAGCTTAGTCATGCGGCCACCTGGAGACATAAACTCTGCATTTGCATAAGGACGCACCTCCACAGGAAGTTTGCACATTTGAAGATAGGTCTTAACGGCTAAGCAACTGGCATGCTCCGGCAAAAGTATTTGTTCCGCTTCATATGGCTGGTAAAGAATGGCATCCTCCGGCCAAGGTTCACTACTTATATTTTCAATAACATTTAATTCCTTGAGGATCGTTGAATTTTGCATCGCTAAAAATTTTATCAACAAAATTTAATTTTTGTTAGTCATATAATTTTTTTTATTTTGAAGCCTTGAAAGTTACACAACCGCTGGTTGACATAGTGTCATGGGATATCAACTTAATCTAAATGTGTATTTTTATCAACTCGCACTATGTAGTATGGATTTTATTTTAAAGTTCTTATTATATCTCATATCGCCAGCAAAAATTACTGATAGAGTAAAATCTAAAAGTTAGCGTCTAAATGTAAATGTACTCTGGATACATATCATTAGCAATGCTATACTTCCACATACTTTTTCACTGGCTAAAACTGTTCCATTTAAGCTAAATGCTTCTCGTTAAGATACCCATTCACTGTACATTACTTTGTTGTACAATTGTTTACAACACCTGGTTGGTTCGTTGAATGAAGACAAAAAAATGTTGATACCTTGTTTTACAACAAGGTTGTAGAGTGGATGGGTATCTATATGGCCTAATATTATATAGAATTATTACCGTATTTGTAGTATATCTCTGCAAGCATTCGCTTTATGTTGTAAACAGAGCGCCATTTGGAGAACGACAACTACTCCCAAGAACTCAAATTTTATACGGAGAGTTGTCGCAAAGCACACATTTGCAAAGTGGTCTACGCGAAAAGTACTGCGGAGACTCTGACATAATGATTTGTTATGTATCATGAGCCATTCTTGTCAAAGATTACTATACATAGACGTGCGTGAACTTAGCAACGGAAATTAGCAACGATTTTCAGGGTGGTTTTTTTAAGATGGTATTTTTGCTGGAGAAATAAAACCAATTTTTAAAAAATCACTAAAAAGAAACTATTGATCGGACAATAATAATTTTGCTGTCACTTTGAAGAGAAAATTGTGTTCTTTCTATAGCATAAATTTGAACCCGCTTACTATTAGGAAATCCATGTTATTGAGCATGTAAACAAATGACTTTGTGGAACCTAAAGGGAAAACTCCATTGCTAGCATTTAAAACATTTTCCTCCTGATATCCGCTATATCTATCTTAAAGAGAAAATTTTTCTCTATTTTTTAACGTAACAATGAACTCTCTAGCTAAAACGGTTCGTGAGATATTTACGATAATGTGTTCCTTGCTTCCGACACATTTTATGGTCTTTGCAGCTTCCTAGAATTCACAATTGTTGCACAAATCTAAAGTGAACATCCATATCAATTATTTCATGCCGAAAAAACTGCTTTAAAATATCAATTTCGACGTATATTTAAGGAAAAGATCTTTAATCGTTTCCAACGATTTTTAAAAAATGTTTTCAACTATTAAACTATTTTCCTCAAAAACTCCAAGTACACTGTCTTGAAGAGAATATTTTTCTGCAATTTTGTATTTTAAAATTATTATCATAGCTATGAATGTTCGTAAGATATTGCAGAAAATGTCCAAGATTTGTACTGTACAGTTTCTGACGACACTAACGCATCTGCTTCAAATGACAACTCAAGATCCAAAAAGATGCAATTTTTCCAAGAATTTTAAGATATAGATGAAAGCGGTAGCTGCTATAGCGGCTAAAAAAAGTGCAAATAAAAATATATTTTTCTTTTGTTTACAATTTGCCTTGAACACGTGCTTTTCCTGGAAAAAGCAAAACGTAAACAAACAGCGTATTGAAAATATACAAGATTCGGAAGGTTTTTTTTTAATAAAAAACTATTTTTTATACACTGACAGTTGTGAGGATCGAAAGAATACACCTTCCGACGTCATACAACGCATTGGTCAAGAAAATCGAATGGAGCGTTTTCATCCAAATCCCATTCGAATCCATGGTCCTCCATTACGTTCAGGGACCGTTGCTGGCTATAAAACCATTTTCCTGCGAAACTTTTGGAATGCAGTTTCAAAGAGAATCACTTTCCTCACATTTCGGTGAAAAAATATTGACCGTGCATATCTTGGTTCCAGAGATATTCTAGGAATCTCATCTAAACTGGCCAAAAATACTCAAGTGGCATTTCCGCCATTATAAACCTTTTCCTGCGAAACTTTTGATATGCAGTTCCAAAGAGGGCTACTTTCTTCACATTTCGGTGAAAAAATATTGACCGTGCATATCTTGGTTCCAGAGATATTCCATGTGGAATGACCACCAAGTGGCCAATTGGCTATCCCAACAGTGCTTTGGAAAGAGCATGTATGCTATCTCAAAGGCATTGATTTTGCACGGTTTTTGGTGAAGAAATTATTATGATAGCTTATTTAGTTCCCGAGATATTCAACAAATTCAAAATTTTCAAGGACAAATTTTGTATGAAATTCTCTTTGCTTACGAATTGCAATGAACACGTGGTTTTCTTAGAAAAAGTGAACGAAAACAAACAACGTGTTGAAAATATGCAATATTCGGAAGGTTTTTTTTTAATTAAAAACTATTTTTTATAAATTGACAGTTGTGAGGATCGAAAGAATACACCTTCCGACGTCATACAACGCATTGGTCAAGAAAATCGAATGGAGCGTTTTCATCCAAATCCCATTCGAATCCATGGTCCTCCATTACGTTCAGGGACCGTTGCTGGCTATAAAACCATTTTCCTGCGAAACTTTTGGAATGCAGTTTCAAAGAGAATCACTTTCCTCACATTTCGGTGAAAAAATATTGACCGTGCATATCTTGGTTCCAGAGATATTCCATGTGGAATGACCACCAAGTGGCCAATTGGCTATCCCAACAGTGCTTTGGAAAGAGCATGTATGCTATCTCAAAGGCATTGATTTTGCACGGTTTTTGGTGAAGAAATTATTATGATAGCTTATTTAGTTCCCGAGATATTCAAAAAACTCAAAATTTTTTACGACGAAATTTTATGTTTATATATCCATACATATGTATGTATGTATGTAAGTCGCAGTGAGCACGACTTGAGAAACGCAAAATATTAGTAGAGCTTGTTTATATATAGATATGTATGTACATAAGATACCAAAAATACATACATATGTATGTACATAGTTGTTTAGACAAAAAAAGTATATGGCATACAGAAATATTTTACATTGCACTAATTATGCAAAATATATACATACATATATATGTCACTTATAATAGTATCCTCTAATTATAATAAATATGTACATACATATGTACATATAACTCATAATAATATACATTCTCATAGACTTTTATAACAATTTCTCCTTTTGTGAGCCAAAAAGGCAACAACAAACATTACGTTAAAGTTTGGGTGGCAACAAAAAATAATTCCTGGAAATAAGGTCGCATGAGCATCAAAACAAATTTCAGGGAAATGACGATTACGCAAGCTATTTTTTCAAGGTGTTTACTTATTCGAGATATTAATACTCAGATTTTAACAATATTATGGTGTTATTCGGAGTAAAAAAAAATAATATAAAATATATCTCGTATTTAAAATAGTAAATCTCGAAATTGAGGCTCTTAAAATTTTTGTAGCGTTTGATATCCCTTATGTTTGGTTGCAAGCAAGTCGAAAAAAAGATGTACATACATATATATAAATAAGATGGGCAAATGTTCTAGCATAAAATTAACACAAATGCATATATATGTATGTATGTACATAAGTATATGTAGGTATATTATATGAAAAACCAAGTTAGGCTTTTATTGCTTGTCGCCAAATATGTATGTATGTACATAAGTGTTGTGAACCAATATTGCGTACTTGCTATGTGTACATTTTTATATACATACATATATATGTACATATGTTATATCTTAATCAGAGCTTAGCCACCATTAAAAATATATCTGCAACATATGTATGTATGTGCATCGCTGCACAACTTCATCTGTCGTCTTGCTTATTGTCTTTCTTATCGTCTTGTCTTTGTAGTTTTGTATATTGTATAAAAATCTCTATGAAAACAATATACATACATACAATGAAACAAACAAGAAAAAATGAATAAACCTAGGTCAGGGACACTGTTTTCAATGTCAGCAATTGAATATAGAATAGAAGTCTATCACGATTCAAATGTAATTTACACGAGATAATTTGATAATCATATGATAATCATCATACTCTCATGCTTTTATAATAATTCAGTTGTGAAAAATCTGCGAAAATTTTGTTTATTCTTATCGCAAAAAATTCAATTCAGTGTTGGCCACTTGGTGGTCATTCCAATTGGCCACTTGGTGGTCATTCCACATGGAATATCTCTGGAACCAAGATATGCACGGTCAATATTTTTTCACCGAAATGTGAAGAAAGTAGCCCTCTTTGGAACTGCATATCAAAAGTTTCGCAGGAAAAGGTTTATAATGGCGGAAATGCCACTTGAGTATTTTTGGCCAGTTTAGATGAGATTCCTAGAATATCTCTGGAACCAAGATATGCACGGTCAATATTTTTTCACCGAAATGTGAGGAAAGTGATCCTCTTTGAAACTGCATTCCAAAAGTTTCGCAGGAAAATGGTTTTATAGCCAGCAACGGTCCCTGAACGTAATGGAGGACCATGGATTCGAATGGGATTTGGATGAAAACGCTCCATTCGATTTTCTTGACCAATGCGTTGTATGACGTCGGAAGGTGTATTCTTTCGATCCTCACAACTGTCAGTTTATAAAAAATAGTTTTTAATTAAAAAAAAACCTTCCGAATATTGCATATTTTCAACACGTTGTTTGTTTTCGTTCACTTTTTCTAAGAAAACCACGTGTTCATTGCAATTCGTAAGCAAAGAGAATTTCATACAAAATTTGTCCTTGAAAATTTTGAATTTGTTGAATATCTCGGGAACTAAATAAGCTATCATAATAATTTCTTCACCAAAAACCGTGCAAAATCAATGCCTTTGAGATAGCATACATGCTCTTTCCAAAGCACTGTTGGGATAGCCAATTGGCCACTTGGTGGTCATTCCACATGGAATATCTCTGGAACCAAGATATGCACGGTCAATATTTTTTCACCGAAATGTGAAGAAAGTAGCCCTCTTTGGAACTGCATATCAAAAGTTTCGCAGGAAAAGGTTTATAATGGCGGAAATGCCACTTGAGTATTTTTGGCCAGTTTAGATGAGATTCCTAGAATATCTCTGGAACCAAGATATGCACGGTCAATATTTTTTCACCGAAATGTGAGGAAAGTGATCCTCTTTGAAACTGCATTCCAAAAGTTTCGCAGGAAAATGGTTTTATAGCCAGCAACGGTCCCTGAACGTAATGGAGGACCATGGATTCGAATGGGATTTGGATGAAAACGCTCCATTCGATTTTCTTGACCAATGCGTTGTATGACGTCGGAAGGTGTATTCTTTCGATCCTCACAACTGTCAGTGTATAAAAAATAGTTTTTTATTAAAAAAAAACCTTCCGAATCTTGTATATTTTCAATACGCTGTTTGTTTACGTTTTGCTTTTTCCAGGAAAAGCACGTGTTCAAGGCAAATTGTAAACAAAAGAAAAATATATTTTTATTTGCACTTTTTTTAGCCGCTATAGCAGCTACCGCTTTCATCTATATCTTAAAATTCTTGGAAAAATTGCATCTTTTTGGATCTTGAGTTGTCATTTGAAGCAGATGCGTTAGTGTCGTCAGAAACTGTACAGTACAAATCTTGGACATTTTCTGCAATATCTTACGAACATTCATAGCTATGATAATAATTTTAAAATACAAAATTGCAGAAAAATATTCTCTTCAAGACAGTGTACTTGGAGTTTTTGAGGAAAATAGTTTAATAGTTGAAAACATTTTTTAAAAATCGTTGGAAACGATTAAAGATCTTTTCCTTAAATATACGTCGAAATTGATATTTTAAAGCAGTTTTTTCGGCATGAAATAATTGATATGGATGTTCACTTTAGATTTGTGCAACAATTGTGAATTCTAGGAAGCTGCAAAGACCATAAAATGTGTCGGAAGCAAGGAACACATTATCGTAAATATCTCACGAACCGTTTTAGCTAGAGAGTTCATTGTTACGTTAAAAAATAGAGAAAAATTTTCTCTTTAAGATAGATATAGCGGATATCAGGAGGAAAATGTTTTAAATGCTAGCAATGGAGTTTTCCCTTTAGGTTCCACAAAGTCATTTGTTTACATGCTCAATAACATGGATTTCCTAATAGTAAGCGGGTTCAAATTTATGCTATAGAAAGAACACAATTTTCTCTTCAAAGTGACAGCAAAATTATTATTGTCCGATCAATAGTTTCTTTTTAGTGATTTTTTAAAAATTGGTTTTATTTCTCCAGCAAAAATACCATCTTAAAAAAACCACCCTGAAAATCGTTGCTAATTTCCGTTGCTAAGTTCACGCACGTCTATACATAGTATAGGCTTTGATTCTTGTGGTTAGGAAAGTATTTGTTTTAAACATCAGGCAGTTTCTTTAAGCATTACCAAATTTAGCAAATCAACGAAAATGGATAAGAATAGCGCGGGTTTAGTAAAGAAATTACAATCTGAATTAGAGGCTTACCAAAATCTCCAAAAAAGTGAATATGATAACGAAATTTTCTTGTTACAGTAATAATTTGTTATTACTTTTGGTTACAGCCTGTGTGAAATTAGTGAAGCAACGCACATTACTTGAATCACAACTCAACGAGAACAAATGCGTTTTGGATGAATTAAATCTGCTAGGTCCAGAGAATAAAGTATACAAACTTTATGGTCCTGTTTTAGTGAAACAGGAACTGGAGGATTCCCGTCAGAATGTTGGTAAACGTATAGAATACATTTCGAAAGAATTGAAAAGTTCCACAGACACTTTGGATAACATGGAAAAAGATATGACAAAGCACCGCGAAAATGTACAAAAACTACAACAGCAATACCAAGTGGCAGCAGCCATGAAGTAGCTATTGTGATACATTTTAAATTGCAATTCGTAAAACAATCAATGACTGTTAATCCATTTTAAATGAATGTCGGAAAATATAAATTTTATTAACTACATGGAATATATTACTTCTATAAAACTAGTCAGTTATTTATATATACATAGGTTTCAGGACGGAAGGTAAAAAAAGCATTCCATTGAATTAAAGCCTTTTATTTTTTTTGTTAATTATAACACAATAGTTGTATTTATTTATTCATACTACATATAACATTAGAGAGATTGCAAGCATGGCGTGCTGTATGCTACATATCGTGGATCTAAAATAAAAGCAATCATAAAATAAAGAATATGATGAGAGAAAAATCTCGTAAACTTAAAATTAATTAGCATAAGCAGCTGTTTGTCCGTGTGCAGGAGCAGCATATATAGTGGAATCCGAGGCAACGGTGTTTGGTGGTGGTGGAATAGTCGCTGAAGGAGTTATTTGTGAAAACATACTAGGTACCACTGTTGGTGGTGGAGTAGGATGGTTTACATGAGCAGAATGATCAGCAGCTAATGAGGTAACCTCCTGGGGATACGACGGCGTTGTTTGTGGTGGATATGACAGAGTAATAGGAGCACTCATATACTGCTGTGGAACACCTACTGTACTCATCATGGGCACCGGCACTGTAATAGCTTCGGATTGAGATGTACTTGCATAGCCAACACTAGATTGATTTGGATCATATGCAGCTGTTGAGTAGGCACCCGGTATGAATACATTTGCCGGCGGCGGAACCATTGATGTATACGCCCGCTGCGCGGTGTCATTAGTTGTCATCCCTGCAGTTAGTACCGTTTCAGTTGTTGGAGTAAAAGTATTTTCGTTTGTTTGTGAAGAGCTGTTGTCTCCAGGATTGAAATACATCTTAAACACACTTTCAGTGGGTCCTGAATCTTTTTCCTTTTTGTCATTTTGCTCGGTATCACTAACAGCTGAGTGACTATTAGTAGAAAACGTTGTCAAGGGTGGAACATACGGCATTGTTGGAGCTATTACAGGTGTAGTCGTGAGTGAAACAGGCAATACAGTCGAGGCTGTATTTTGGACTGTTGTCGTGATCTGCGTAGCAATTTTAGATGGAAGTGGATTAGCTACATTTACTGGTTGTACTGGTATCCGATGCAAATACCCATAACCTATGCCACAGCCAATAGCACCCTCGCCGCCCCAAAGCGAGTTCGGTTTAATTGTTACTTCACGACATGCATCGTCGTCGATGTTGTATACGTAAACCTTTAGTGGTTGATTTTCATGCGACTCAATCAAAGTGAACAAATCGTCGTTTTCGTGGCGTATCGCATCAGCGCCGATTATGTAGTCGCTGTAAGCTCGTAGCCCTGATACCTCTGCAGGCGAATTAGGATGCACCTCTAATATATGCCACACATTCTCGTTGGCACCCTCAAATGAACAAAAACGAATACTTACTCCCAACAAACCTTGGCCACCCCAGTTTGCAGTTGGTGTGAGCATCAGCTCACGGACATTTTGTGTTTTGCTGCTATAAACAGTTACCTTAACCGATTTGTCCACGTTTTGCCTTAGCAGATCCTTTAAAGTATCGTTGTCTTGATCAAGACGTGTGCTCCCAATGGCAACAATAAAATCGAAAAACGCTTCGAGACCCGCTCGCTGTCCAGGAGAGTTGTCCTGTACTTTCAATACGTGGTATCCTTCAGTGCCACCACCAGGAACTTGTATGCTATGACTTGAGCCCATTTTATTTTTTACAATTTATACCGCAAATATTATTTCCTTTTTATTTTTATATTGTAATTCAATTTCTTTAAAACCTGTCAATCTTTCCCCAACACAGATATTGGACAATTCCGAAACCCTTGCGTGGCACAACCAACAGCACAACAAAAATAATGAATTGTCAAATATTGGCCAATGGTGCCAATCCTAACACAAACATTAGACAAATTCGAGGAAAACAATGAAGAGTTTGTGAATAGCTCCGTAAGTAGTTGTATGAACATGCCCGTGACTGCTTGATATGCTTGACGTTACTAAGTTAACGGAGTTGTATGAAAATTCTTTCTCTCAAGCAAATCTTCCGAAAGATTTCGTAATTTATTCCCAATTTTTTATTGTTAAACATACAATAGGAGGAGCAGACCCAAATAAAAACAACAACAACTTGCATCCCCGACACTACTTGTTCGGTATTATTAATTATTAGTAGTCTTTGGATTACACGCTGTTGAGCTTATGCCCAGCCACAAACAACGGGCATATATTATATATATATAAGCATATATATAATATATGCTCGTTGCCACAAATCAAGGATAAAAAATTCTCCGGAAACAAGAGAACCGCGCACGCATATGATTCATGCGCAGCACATGAAGGAATTCGAATTACGGTGTTACGAATCGCTGCTAACAATGATTAGCCAGATATGTTCAGCTGCATAACACGATATATGTATGTATGTACATATTACGCTTCATTAAGTTGAAATTTCCTATTTTCGGTGTACATCTTACTGCGATAATTAATGCGGTATTGACATGCTCTTACTTCCCTCAGGAAGGTAATTCCCGACCAGAAAAACTGTGCACCTACTGATTATAGGCCAATGAGCATTTTGTCTTGGCTTTCCAAGGTTTGTTAGGCAATTTTGAATGATCAAATCACTGAGTTTCTGGGGATTTAGAGCCAAATTTAGCACAACAACTGCACTATTTGAGATTTCAGACATAATCACTAATAACCACACTAATAGTCAATAATCTCCTTAACTTCGTTGGTGCTCTTGACTTCAGTAAACCCTTCAATCATGTTGACTGGGCTCTTTTCGTTTCTAAGTTTAAGTTAAGTTAGTCATTTCTCTGGTAGCGCTTGTAACATGATGCACTCCTAAGTAGGACACTTGTCCGATAGGTGACAGAGAGTGTAGTTTCTAGTGAACTATCGGAGTCTTTAGTAGTTGGCAGTGGTGTCCCCCAAGCCTCTATACTGGATCCTGTACTATTTTTGCTCTGCATTAACGATTTGCCTAGCCGCCTCCCACATGGGTTAGTTCATATGTTCGCGGATGATGTCCAGTTATTACTGCCCTGTGGCCGCGAAGATGTTGTTCAAGGAGTTAGACTTTTAGCGGAGGATATTAGTGCTATCAATGCATGACCGACTCGAACAACTTGTCGCTCAACACTAGCAAAACTCAGCTTATGGTGGCACATAGAGTTTCAGAGTTGGCCGATTGTCCTTTGCTTTGTATTGAAAGTGAGTCCATTCCGTACTGCACGGTAATTAAAAATCTGGGTGTTTTCGTTAGTGCCGATCTCTCTTGGGATCGGCATGTTGGACATATTTGCAGTAAGGTGTATGGAACTTCTCGCAACCTTTACCATAGCAAGCACTTCCTTCGCAGCATACACGGCTAAAACTGGTGAAAGCTCTCATTGTGCCCCATTTCTTGTATGGCTGTGAAATCTATGCTGGGTGTAATTCGTCATGTTGGGCCAAACTTTGCACTTGCCTGCGAGCAGCAACCAGATTCGTTTTCTCTTTACGTGGTACGGATCTCAAATCCTTTTTCTCCAATCCACTACACCTCCTGTTTTTTGAAAAATCTCTTTTATAAAGGTCCAGCTTATTTATTTAATTTGTTAATACAAGGTACATCAAACCAGGCCTTGAACCTTGTTATGTCACGTTTTCACTCCTTGGTAAGGCAGAGGTCTTGTTTGATCAGAGGATTTAGACTCTGGAATTGTTTGCCTGCAAGGATTAAAAGATCGTCGTCTATTGAGCGGTTCAAACAAGCGTTGTTGGAACCAGAAAGCTAGGGTCTGGTTGTGAATAATGTGAGTTAGTCTGTGGCCACCTTTACGACCTAGCTGGCCGTTCTGTGTCGACCGTCTTGGTCTGGATTCTTTAATGGACGCTTCGTTGCTATTCAGTCCGCAAACCTAAATTGCCATGTCTATTGATTTGCTTAGTTATTGATGTTGCTTTACTACATAGTTATGGCTTTCGCCACTTTTTGGTCAGCAATTCAATTTTGATTTTATTTTGTTAACTATGGCCTAAGCTATTTTCTTTTTGTATTTATATAATGCCATAAGGTTCTACGACCTTTTCTTGTATTCTTAAGGATTATATGAATAAAGAATAATGGAAATATGTTAAATGATTTCAAATCATTTCAACAAATGCAGTAAGACACATGCTTTCGCGCATCAGCGCAGCACCGTTTGAATGTAACTGTGCACCGACTACGGGTCCACTGCCACGATTAAAGATTTAACAAAACATGTACAAAAAACTTATTGAACTTTCGCTGACGGACAGACTTACTTTGTTAATGCAATCGAAGAAACAGGAGTAAAATTGCTTCAATGCAACGAATCTTCTTATGCTTTCGCACTATTGCGAAAGAATAAGAATCGTGCTCATTACAAATCTAATATTGTACCTTGTAATGCCCCGACTCTTCTTCTTCTGTTGCAAATGCGAATCCAGGTGGATCACATTCGAAAATTGAAACGGACCTCCTGTAAGCAAAAGCATGTTAAAAAATTTTGCTTCCTACGAGCTTCGCTTCGAAGCTACACACAAAGTTATTGTTTCTTCTCCACCTACGCTTCTTCAGTTACATACATACATCCATACATATGTATTTATAGTTCCTCATCGTATGGAAACAATAATGTTTCAAACAAGGAGTAAATCTCATGTAATATCTTTATTTGTATATACTCGTTGTAATCTTTTATTTTTATATACATACATATGTACATATGTATATAACATTGGTACAATTCCCGAACAAGTGGTGCATGTTGATGTTGCTTTTATTTGGCTCTACTCCCCCTATTGTATGTTTAACAATGAGAAATTGGGTTCAATTTGGAATTGCAAAGGTATTAAGCGCCGCAATCATAAGGGGAAGCTTTCTATTTGAAATAAATAGCAATCCGACACCAATTCCAAGCAACCTATACGCCACAAGAAAACTCCACAGAGTGTGCATCGAACGATAAAAACCATGTTAGCACAGCTGGCCTACAAATTTGTGACGAAATTCCTGACCATCACCAGCAGTGGTTCTGGAAGCACAGGATATCGACCGGCTTTCTTATCGCAAGATCGAAAACTTCGCTTGCTGGCTCCGACGAATACAGCAAAGAAAATAGAACTGTGAAGCTTCCGGAAGTGTACAAAATTGTAGTAAATAATATGTACAGGACGGCAACAGATTAGCGCAAAGCCATATTCCACGATGATGCCAATGGATACCGGCAGTAGGTGTACTGTCCATAAACAAACAACATCACATTTATAACCCGATGCACAACTCGGGGAAATTAGCGCCACAATAGGAAGGTGGATAGGTGATATATATGTATGTATGTATGTAGTTCGACATTAATTAAACTATGAACATTTCCTAAATGATTTCCATCGATGCCTTAAGATAAATGTGTGTTTAAAAATTAATAATAATTTTAATCACAAAAAATTTCCATATACATAATGCTAGGAATTTAATGGATTTCTGAAGAATTTAAAATTCTGATACAGTACCAAATTTCTACTTGAAAATTTTTAAATTTAAATAAAATCTCGCATAGCAACTATTTTCTTAAAACCAAGGCAACGGCTAAATAGAAATAAATAAAAAAAATTGAAAACTTCTGCGTCATTCAGGTGGGATTTTAAAAATATATTAATATTATATAATTGTTGACTTAAATATTATTCTAGAGCTATTCAATATAATACAACAGGAAGTTATAACATTTATCCTGTTTTTAATAAAGAAAAATAGTATTGTACTGGGTTTCTAATCGGACATGGCAAATTTTGTTTTTCCTGAAGAATTGAGCTTCTTTGTTGAAGGTATTCGTCCGTTTCAGTTAATAGATGTAGGATCTTCGAAATGGTTTGAGTGCCACGAATTCATAGTCAAGCTTAGTCAGCAAGCCATATTGGAAGCATCGGAACATCGTGAAGAGGAAGTTAAGGAATTCATTATTTCACGCGATAAACTAAAGATATTGATACACGAAGCATATTGTGTTTTTCTATGGAAAACTAGAGTATTGCCGCTTTTGCTGGAAATTGATCCCAATCCACAGGCGACATTCCTTATATACACTATATTTTACCATGAAGGTGCGGTTATTTCATTACTTGATACAGCACTCTTCCATGAAAGTAGCTGTGAAGCTTTGCAAGACTCCGCTATTGATTTGGTGGATTATTGTGCTCAAGGTGTTGCACAATTGATTGGACTAACAAGGCGAGTATCGTGTTCTCTGTCTATTTATCGTTATTTGTAACGAGAGTAAAAAAAAAACAAAATTATCGCGATTTATAGCATGGGTCATCACGAAAATGATACCAAGTACGATGTAGACGAGGCAGTTCTCACCGAATTGGAGCGGCAAAAGCGCGATATAATCTTCAAAATTGGATTGCGTTGCATATCAATATTAAATTATTTGGCGGATAATGCCAGCATTCTGCCTTTAAGTGCTACTCGCCGCATGGTGGTGGCACACGATTTGCCTTGGTTAATGACGGATTTACTACACTTTAGGCCATGGCAAAGACAAACCAAAAAGGGTTTAGAAAAATACATCGGTAAGACGATAATATTCCTAAAACTATGATATTTTCATAAAGCGCGCTTATGAAAAACATCACTTTTAAAAAACCAAATTTCCATTTCCCAAGAATTCCCCAATTTGAATTTGTGCTTTGTACAAATTTGGAGTTGCATTTATTTTTATTTAAGATGAAAAGTGGACAACAGTCAAGGGGGATGCAGTTGTCAAAGTGGAAAAACATGAGGCTCAAACTTGGTTCTGTCTACGTCAATTACTTTTCAATAAAGCTCTTATGGAAACATACCAAATAAACGAAGAAAGACGTATGCAATTTGCAAAAGTAAGACATGCAATTAGAAAAAGTATTGCACTACTTTTAATTAATTCCGTTTCTTTGAAGTGTCAAGGATTTCTTAATGAATCTTTACTTGACCAGCTGCCACCTTTGATAGAACTAAAACAACATCTATGCCATGTGTTGATGTCTACTACTGATATGAAACAATCTAAAGGATCAAATTTGTTGCTAGAGGAAGTTCCGGAAATACGCGAAAACCTTATGATCGAATCTCAACGTGTAGGTGGATTTATAGAAATAGCACGACAGCAAGAAAAGATATTTCTATGCACTGATCCGAAGGAAATATTGAAAATGGCACAGCGTTTAAATACCGCGTATAATACAGATTTGTTAGCTGAAATTGAATCGAAGGCAGACGAAGCCAGAAAAGACTCCGATCAGACTAACAAAGACGACAGTAAGAAATGCAAGATCTGCATGGGCCATGCAGAAAAAAAATGTGCGAATTGTAAAACTGTTTTTTACTGTTCGAAGTACGTTTTCTGTTAATGCGCTTTTAACACATACAATTAATTTTCTTTTTAATATATCTTCGCAGAAAATGCCAGCTTCATGATTGGCCGAATCACAAAAATAACTGCTTGAAATCTTAAATTCTAATCAGAACTGCTAAACTTCATTTACAACTATTTTGCTCAATAAACTATTACTTCATTTAAAAACACAACTTATTTTTGTTTGATTTTATTACAAAAAGCTTTCTGTAACTTCGCCTGAATGACTTTTAAGCCTTTTTTACACTTTAATAATAGAAAAATGTCTCTAGCTGTTTTGCCTTAGATGCTCTTTCACTACGTCCAAAGCAGGCGTTTCTTCTCCGAAATCTTTAATGACGACAACAGAACAACCACACACCTTGCGTGGCTTGCCTTCTTTATCAATTTTACACAAACCAGACCATTCACCCAACTTCTTGTGCGAGTCGACACGAATTAATGGAATCTGATGTTCATGGCAGAGAGCTGTGACAAGCTTTTTGTAGAGTGGTTCATCAAAGGATTCAGCCAAAATGCAGAGAACAGCTTGACGCCTGTTATAAAGAAAATAACAGAGCTTTGTACCTCCGATTTTATCTCGTGTATGATTTGTTAACAACTTACTTGTCTAATGCTTTGCACGCCTGATGAATACCATGGACAAGTCCGTCAGCGATAAGTGACTTCTTTAGAACTTCCTGAAGTGCAGTATTAATATCCATAGCAGCACCAACAACCGGCGCGGCGGAGGGAACATCGCTGCAAATCACAAAATAAAACACTCATTAATTAAAGAAACTTTTCATAGTTTCAATTCAATCTCATGTAATAATAGAGGATATTGCAGCTGCTCCCTCTTTAATTGAAACAAACAGCACAAAACTCTTCAAATGCGTCGATATTTTCGGCATTTTTCGATTTATTTTGATTAACTTACACATCAACGTCTGCCATTTTTAAATAAGTTCGTCGTCTTCGCACTATAAGTAGAAAAATTCAAAGTGTTTAGTATAATGATGTTTTCATACGAAAAGAATTAAAAACTTTATGCATATTCCCAAAAAAAATATACTTCACGTACCTCTTTGACAACCGGAAAGAAAGAAAAAATTTTGCGAAGCAACCTCAAATTAGAATTTCGTTGAGTTTCAGAGTTGCGTTAAAGAATTGTTGCAATAGCAAAACCTTGTTGCATTGTTGTTGATGGTGCCGTTCACACATTTCCCGCAACCACACACATGTGACTTTGGGCTCGGCGTCCAAAAAGTTATAAAGAGCAAATTGAAATTGGGCGATATTATGCATTTTATTTTCAATCAGTTGTAGAATAGAATATATTATAGATCTCTGATAGAATGTAGTCGCGGCAGAAAAGAGCTGGTTTATATTTTAAAAGTGTATATCTTTTTCTTCTATCTTCTCTATATGTATAAAAATTTCAAGTCTTTTTGTCTATTTCTTTGTTTGTACTGGCTAATCTCGGAAACGCTAATTTCGCGTTTAAAAATAAAACGCAATAATAGCAGTCGCGTTTTTCTAAAATGTAACCGAATATAATCCTTCCTTGGGAGCTGCACTATGACGTGCCATGATTAGTTCTAAAACTAAAGGTAGGTCATAGTGCAGTAAGCCAAGGAAGAATTATATACTATTAGTTCTTAGAAAAACACGACGCGAAAGATCGTGGCAAGATTAAA
Organism: Thecophora atra; assembly: GCA_937620795.1. NCBI lineage: Eukaryota > Metazoa > Arthropoda > Insecta > Diptera > Conopidae > Thecophora > Thecophora atra. The sequence continues at coordinate 65,993,255 of OW569397.1, read as the reverse complement.
AATTACCATAATAGCTTGCTGGTTGGGTTTACACTGCAGACGTGCACTACAAAGCAATTTTAGAAACATCTACCTCTAAATGGGCGTGGAAAAAACTAAAGTATGAAAGTATATGAAAACTACAAGGCGTAGGAAGCTGAAATTATGCATGATGATTGGTCTTACAATTAGAGGCACTTTAGAAGCACTACAAAGCCACTTTGGAAACAGACCTCCTTAAGCACTTCAACAGGGCGAGAAAGATTTAAAGTGGCCATAATATGTAAACTACAAAGCTTAAAATGTTGCAAACTGATAGGTTTTGCAATGTAGAAATAATTGTGTTAAACGCCTTTTTTTTAATACCATATGATATATCAGTGAATTTTTAAGTTTAATAATGATATTTTTTAATTTCATTTAATATGAAAAATTTAATAATTGTCAATTGTAATGGGCACTTGTGCAGCCAAGAAAGTTTTTTCAAACTATCAATTACTTTGTGCGCACTTTTAAGGGCTGATTCTCCTCGAACTCAATCACACAAAAAAAAAACACAAGATATTATCCTACCATCAAAATGTTTTGAAAAACATTTTATTATCGTCATAATTAATGTTGACTTTTCTCAAAGGCTTGGTGCGATATTTTTTCGGGAAAAACGTAATTTTTCTGTGATCGGATTGTTCTATATTTTGCGCGTGGAAATTTTTTGCCATAAATATTTGAATAATTGCTAAATATTTGTAGTGCGGTGAAGTATTACAACGCAGCAAGACACATTTTGAAGAGTGGATCGGAGTGACTATAACATATTTTTCTATTTTTGATATAAATCATTTACATAATGGAGCTTTTAAGGTAAACATCATCTATTAATATTACCGCTTCTACATATGTAAATTGTACAAAGGGTTTATATTCTTATGTGTACAATTTTATACCGTCTCTGTGAAAAGTTAGTCCTTAATGTTATCTAAGGTGTATGTATATATTAATGTATTGACACACCTAAGCATGTATTTGTTATCAAGAAGCTGATAACAACCTAACAAAAATTGAATTGCCATTGGGAATGAAATCCAGAAGTCGTGTCGAATCGATTTATTTCAAGATTCCAGAAGTTTTTGTTTCTCCAGAAGCATGACATTTTAGAGGTTGTCCATGCTTTCTTTGCAATTCATAAAAGAGTGCATGTTAACATTCCGAAATACTAAAAAATTTTTGCTAGAAATGAAGTACTTATACTAGTCGTCTGCTGAAAACTCTTTATTAAGCGATAAAGAGAGCGCTACCAAAGTCAAAATAAGTGTAAGAAGAGTATTTAATTTTTTTTTTATTTTTTAAAAACTAATACGTCAGAAAATGATGTTATAGATGCATAAAACATTAGTTGCCGACATAATTAAGTATTTATTTATTTCACAAAAATTCAAGGAGTAAGAAAGAGGTCAAAGACCTTCTGTCGTGGACTTCAGTGTATCTCGAGTCTTACAACAATAGTAACAAGATAAGAATATATTAAATCACAGCTATATAATTTAACGCAATAAGATACATTCGGTTTCATCTCGTTTATGTGATATATGTACATATATATGTAATATTATAGAAGACTAAATATTCTAATTATCTAGTACAATTTGAATTTGAATAGATTTGCGCATACTCTTCCTCCTCCTTCCATTATCCCTTCCTTCTGCATCATCTTATGATCACTTTGTTGCACTAAGTGGAATTTTCAAAGATGATCTTATATGATTTACATGCAATATCTTATATGATCACCGAAATTTTAATTATTAAAAATTGTACACCGTAACTTCATTTTTGAAACATCATGTGAAAAAGGTTTATTAATATCCCTTTTTCCTTCTTTTAGAGATGGGCTACTCCTAGGGTGTGGAAATCCTCTGCTTGACATCTCCGCCAACGTTGATGCGGAATTCCTTCGGAGATATGATCTTAAGCCCGATGGTGCTCTCCTCGCTGAAAGTAAGCACATGCCGCTGTACAATGAATTGGTCGACAAATACAATGCCGAGTACATAGCCGGCGGATCGGTGCAGAATACCCTACGCGTTTTTCAATGGATATTGAAGCGTCCTAACACGGCAGTCTTTTTTGGCTGTGTAGGTAAAGATAAATTCTCGAAAATCATCGATGAAAAAGCGCGTAGCGATGGCGTAAATGTACGGTATCAGTACACTGAAGATGCACCGACTGGTACATGTGGCGTTCTCATAACAGGCACGCATCGATCGTTATGCGCGAACCTGGCAGCGGCAAATCATTTTACAATCGATCATATAGGCAAAGAGGAAAATCGCAAACTCTTGGAAAACGCCGCGTACTTTTACATATCTGTAAGTAACATTTTCAAATAAATGCGAATATATAAAACCTAATGTACTATAAACAGGGTTATTTTCTTACTGTGAGTCCGCCAACAATCATGGCTCTTGCACATCACGCACATGAACACAATCGAATATTTATGATGAACCTGAGTGCCCCATTTCTGTCGCAATTTTTTAAGAAACCACTAATGGCTGTGCTTCCCTACGTCGATGTACTCTTCGGCAATGAAACCGTAAACAAGGCTATATTTATTTTAAAATAAAAAAATATATTAAAATCTATCCGTTCTCTTTCAAGGAAGCTGAGACGTTTGCTTCCGAACAGGGCTGGGAAACAAAAGATATGCGGGAAATTGGAAGGAAGATAGCTGATTTGCCGAAGAAGAAACCGTATCATCCCCGCATTGTTATTATAAGTCAAGGTGAAAATCCAGTGCTTTTGCTAACTACGGATTATATTAAAGAATTCCCAGTAAGAAAACTGGAACGTGATGAAATCGTTGATACAAATGGCGCTGGAGATGCTTTTGTAGGCGGCTTCTTGGCGCAGTTTGTTCAAAAGAAATCGCTCGATATTTGCGTAAACTGCGGCATCTGGGCAGCACGGCATGTTATACAGCATAGTGGCTGTACCTTCGACGGCAAGTCAAGTTTTGACCAATAGTTCGAAAAGAAGTAATACTTGTAAATTGTAAATAATACAATCGATTAGATAAACAGCAATATTAGAAAATTCCCATGTACATTAATAAATTAATTAAAGCGCGTTCGTACTTCTCGAAAACTAATTTCCTAAAAGCAATTTTAAAATTAAACAAAATTTTTTTACCGAGTTTTACTAATGTACAATATACTATTTTATGAAATTTTGTTAAATACAATTGTTTAAACAAATTCATAAGCCCTTGGTGTTTTTCTGAATAATTATTTTAATGTCTGAATAATTATTGTAAATGTATTAGATTTTTCTACATAGGTGGTATTAATATCTAGGAGGTAATGGTAAGCCAAGCTAGATACACACATGTATACTTTAATATACCTCCTACCTCCTTTTAAGCATTGCAAAATAAGTTAAACTTAAAGTTTTAAATAATATAGTACAAATAAAGTATAATAAACAAAAAATATAATAAAAGAGAAAGAAATAAATAGAAAAATTCTGTTGGTCTAAAATCTAGAATATCACCTTTTCTACAAGTAGTTAGAGTAGCAATTTCTGCACTAAAATAAATTCTTTTTAAAATAGGATAAATGTCAATCAGTTTTAGTGCGAGTATTTTCTTGATCAGATAAATAAGTGATTAGTTGGACGTAAGAGTTCCAATAGTGTACAGTGAAGAACGTACAAATAACTCCGCAACAAAGTCATTTCGAATTTTATTGAAATACAATCTTAAAATAAATTACTACATTTTTTTAAATTAATTATAAAAGAAAGATCATATATACTCTTTCATAAGAAACTTTATTTTTCGTTGCATAGTTTAATTTTAAATAGGTTTTAAGAGTTAGCACATTTCTGTACCAAGAAAAGTATTCACAAAAAACCACCCAAAAATCGTTGATTACTTCGTTGTTATTTGCACGCACGTTGTAATCTAACGAGTTTTATTTGTGTTCCATAGAAAACTTAGAAACTTTTTGATTTGATAGGCAAATAAAGGATGTTTATGCTAAAACAGTTTGTTACAACTGTAACATCACCTCAGCCGTACCTAAAAAATACCTTAACAAGTAATTTATAATTTATCACGGTTAACATTGCATAACACAGATTTCTTGTAGGCTTATTTCGCACATTATATGTGCCTTCGCGATTGCAACAGAAACCCAGTTTAGCACCAGATGAAAAGGTGAAAGAAACCAGAAACGTTTCATTAACAGAAAAGCAAGAATGCCAAGATGTTTTTCGGAAAGTAAATAGCTTGGTTCGATCAGAGGGACATGGACGTTTGTTCGCTGTAGTGCACCTGTGTGGCAAACAGTTTAAGATTACTGCTGGAGACATCATTCTTGTTGAAGGGTACTGGGAGCCAACAATTGGCGATGAAATTCGCCTTGAAAAAGTGCTTCTAGCAGGGGCAAAAGACTTTACACTTATTGGTCGGCCTATTCTAGATTCGGGTCTAGTCAATGTCAAGGCAACGATTATTGAGAAGACTTTAACACATACCAAAACAATATTTAAAAAGAAGCGAAGGAAACAATTTCAACGCATAAATTTTCAACGTTCTCCAAATACAATGATACGCATTAACAGCATTCAAATTAATGGTAAATTAAATGAAACTGAGTCTAATATAAATCCAAAACAATTATTTTAGGCGCATGTGGCTTTTCGAGATAGCTTAAAAAACAACTCCTATTCTAAAATTTAATAAAAATGTAAATAAAAACGGCATTATGTAGTTTCGTATAGTAACCATTGATACTAAGCAAGTAGTAGCAGATCTATTCTATTCGGATATGGTTATCCTGTGATACTTTATGTGGAATTTGGCTTAGAATGCACTTCATGTGCGAATCCATTAGGGACATCATTTTCCATATTTGCTTTGGAGAGTGACGCTTTGAGACATGAAAGTTCGAGTCAAATATTTTTTATTTAGTAAATAATTTTTATAGCTACATTTATTAACTTTTATTGACTTCATATAACTAATAATAAAAATTAAAGTTAATGAAATAGTTTTGAGTAGCTTAATGTTAAAGTTGTTACAAAAATATAAATTGTAGTACGGTATTTTACTTCTTATATTACTCTTATATAAATAACGAGCTCTAATCATCTTCAATCAAGCAAAATAATTGTGTTCAATTTTGTTTATAATGGAAGGCAAGGCAATAAAGAAATAATGATTTAATTCACACAAAAGTCATACAGTGCGCGAAATTTGAAATTATTTCATATTGTAAATAGTATCTACATACGATATGTATCTTTTGGCACTTAATCTAAATATCAGTAGGTTGAGGTAATAACTAATTTATCATCACAATCACTGAACACTTCAAAATGACTCCGTCGTTAGATTCCACAGCTATGTATTTAAATAACTTTGAAACATGGATGGAAATGTGTTGTTAAATCACTATAAAATAAGGACAACGAAAGCGCACAAAGCAGAGCTGGTGTAAAGGATTCGATTACACAATGAGACTTTTAAGTGCGTTGCTTATAAACGTAGTTTTAGTAACAATTGCACACACTTCGGCTGAAGAATTTACGGGAATAAAGTACGTTGCCCAAAGATCGGATGTTTTCATAAAGTATTTTCTTATTCACGGAGTCCGAAGTGTAAATTTATTTGTTTGTCAAAATATAAGTAAGTTGTTAAAATACATATTTTATATACATACGTATATAGAGGAAAATCTTTTTTCACAATGCGATGTTATTTTGTAGCTTCATCCGCTGAGCGACATTACCTACGCTCTTTTATTGAAAACGTGTCTCAACATGGTCTTTATGTCCACATTTTTAATACCAACAGCGATGCCGATAACGATGTAAGCCGAGATACATTTCGTGCTCTTAAAACATTTGATTTTCAACCGAATAAATCCGGTAACCTAATCTTGGAATTGAATTCTACGTACGCAATCAGCCTTCTTCGTTGGGCGGCAGCATCTGAAAATAACCTTTTTACAACTAATAATTTTTGGTTGCTTTTAACATCACAGTTGCAAAGCCTCGAGTTTCTGCAGGACAGGAAAATATTTCTGCCACCAGACGGAGAAGTACGAGCACTGGTACGATCTGCTAAACTAAATCAATTTGATGTGATAGATATATACAAAGTAGCTGCTTGGAAACCTTTGAAACGGCACGCAATCGGTGAGAAGCTAAAAAATTCAGAGGCAATGTTGTCAGCTTTAGCAACGTTTGGATCAGCGATTTCGCATCGACAGGATTTGGAGCAAATAACATTTAACACAGGATTGGTTATAGCGTTTCCCGATTTATTTACAAATATTGAAGACCTATCCCTGCGTCACATCGATACAATCTCAAAGGTGAATAACCGCCTGACGGTTGAATTGGCAAACAAATTAAATATGAGGTCAGTGAATATAATATTTAAAGATGATTATCATAACTGTCTCTGATCAGTTTTAACACTTTTCAGACAGATAATTACGGTTGGCGCAAACCTAACGGCTCTTTTGATGGTTTGATGGGTCGTTTTCAACGCTTTGAATTAGATTTTGCTCAAAATGCCATCTTCATGCGTTTGGACCGCGTTGCAGTGTGTGATTTTGTTGCAGAAACTTTTCGTATACGCGCTGGAATAATGTTTCGGCAGCCACCTCTCTCTGCTGTGGCCAACATATTCTCCATGCCGTTCGACAATGATGTTTGGCTCGCCATTTTAGTGCTGATGATTTTTACTGCGGCGGTGTTTGCTCTTGAGTTGATTTTCTCACCGTATTCTCATAACATGGATTTCTGCGATTGTGCTATTTTTGTCTGGGGAGCAATGTGTCAACAAGGCTTTTACGTCACAATAAACAATACTTCGGCTCGTGTTCTTGCGTTCACTACTTTTGTAGCAGCTCTCTTTCTATTTACGTCTTTTTCAGCAAATATTGTAGCTCTACTGCAGAGTCCAAGTGAAGCTATTCAATCACTGAGTGATTTGGCGGAGTCGCCACTCGAGATTGGCGTCCAGGACACAGTATATAATAAAATTTATTTCAACGTTTGTATTTATTATAACTACAAATATGCGCTGAACTATACTATTACTTCTGTTATTCCATCTAGGAATCTACTGATCCCGTAACAAATCGTCTCTATCACAAAAAAATTGCATCCAAAGGCGACGGTATTTATATGCGTCCGCTTGTGGGTATGGAGAAGATGCGCACCGAGTTATTTGCTTACCAAGTTGAGTTGCAAGCAGGCTATCAAATTGTTAGCGATACATTTAGCGAGCTGGAAAAGTGTGGGCTTAAAGAGTTGGAACCGTTTCAGCTGCCCATGATTGGAATACCGACGAGAAAGAATTTTCCTTACAAAGAACTATTTCGCAGACAGTAAGTATTGCATGATACAGGCTGTCAACATGCTAACATTAAAATATGGAGACCGACTAAGTTGAACGAGTAATCCAACTGTAGGCTTCGTTGGCAGCGTGAAGTCGGTCTCATGAATCGTGAGGAGAGAAAGTGGTTTCCGCAGAAGCCTAAATGCGAAACTGGAATGGGTGGATTTGTATCAATTGGCCTTACGGAGTGTCGCTATGCTCTAGCAATGTTTGGCTTTGGCATGTTAGCAGCTGCTGGAATATTTTGTATGGAACATTTATATAAGAAACTTTTAGAGATTCGATTGCGAAGGAGTAGAAGGACGCGAAAGCATACAACCACTAGTTGAATTTCTACGTTAAATAACAACTATAAAACCCAGTATTGGTTAGATGTAATGGCATATTCTGATTAGAATATTTACATTTTAAAAATAGAAGAAATAATTTAATTTTTAAGTTTAAAGTGTAATCGTTTATTACTCTTTTATAATGGATAGCTGTGAAGTTTTTTGTTTGTTGTTTGTCGTACAGTCCATCTTGTATTATTTTTTAGCTTTTACAATTATGGAAGTTAAGGCCTACCAGCCTTTTTTCTACATTCCTAATGAATTAAATTATATGTATAAAATGAAATAACATAACCACATGTATTTGTAAACTAAAGAAGTAAGTAATGTAAAATTAATAAAAATATTGTGGTCCGCTGATTTTTTCATTTCTCCCCACTACTGCCTACCATGGGAGTTCTTAGCTGCTGGTTTTCACCCTTGATCGGGTTTACCCTTCCGTAATTATCTTGGACTACTACATGGTAATTCTCTGTGCACTCATTCCTATGCATAGGGCTTCCGTCCTCAAACCATTCAACAACACGACCTCACAGAAACGTGTTTACAGAATGCCAACCTTTCAGTCAAAGTAACTTGTCTTATAATTAAATGAAGCACATCAGTACCAATAATTTAAATTTTCCCAAAGAATTAAATAGTTATATAAATAATTTGAAAACCATTTCTTTAACGATTAATAATTTGAAATAAAAACAAACCGAGTCAAAAATAACATTTGCATAGGAAAGGACTTTCTCAGTAATTCCATAATGAAAATATTTTATCTTCGTATTTAATTTAAATGAGCGCTTCAGGATGTAACTTAAAAAATCTACAGTTTTAATTTTGTGCGAAGGACGTACAAATTTTAAAAAAACCAATACAATAACTAATAAAAAATTGCGACAACTTTTTGTTAAAAAATTCGAAACTTTTATTAGTAACAAATCCGCAACTGATACAAGATTGAAAATAGTCATGTTTTCAAATTCTTTTGTATTGTCCGTAGATTATATATGTATATCGATTTGTTTTAGCAAATTAAAAGTATTTATAATTTCTCAAACGAAACAAAAAACTTTAACGGACAAAGCAATAAAACGCAACGAGTTTTTCATATTATATATAATTATTTATTTATTTTGTAGTTTCCTAAAATGTAAAGTTATAAAGTTTTTGGTATTACAGCTTCTTTGAAAATGTATCTACTTTTTCAACCTATAGAAAAAAAGTTGTTTTCTAATAATTTTGATTGAAAACATAATCGGTATTTGTTCGGTATAACAATAAAGAGTATCATAAATTTAATTGTATAGAACATATAAATGCTGCTCATCATTTCATAATACTTACAAGATACATACATAGTATAAAGATACGTTTTTATTAAAAAAATAAATAAATATTTTGGAAAGGACAGACAAATATTTTATGTCTAACTTTGTTCTTCAGCATATAAATTATTAAAAGTATAGAAACTGTATTTGTGATTCGCACGGAAAAATATCAAGTAATAGTTTATATTAATTACTAAACCATTAGTGATAAGGCACTCTATAGGTACAATCAAACATCGTTAAACAATTAATTTTGAAAAATAAGCTAAAACTAGAACTTCAGATTAAAGTTCTTCATGTTGTTTTACGGAATTTAGTTCATGTTGAAATAATTCTTGTACAATGTCGACGTTTATTGAACCATTCAAGTTTTGTTCCATGCTATTATTGTCACCAAATAAATTCTCACTAACATAAAACTCGTGCTCACGGTCACTTTTAAGTTGCGCCGTCTGATCACTATAGACTTTCCCTGTAGTTAACTCTGAATCTTCAGTGTCTGAAATGTAACCGATATCTCCAGTATAATGTGTTGGAAATAGAATAAGAGGGGCAGCGCTGAATGCTATTAAGTTCCGTTTGGTATATGCCGCAGCCCAGGTTTTATTAGGATGGCGATTGAACATTACCGGAAGATATTCATCAACTGGAATAAGTTTCTCTAAAGGCTTTGCGGCGAGTAACTTGCGAGCACCTTCTAGGGAGATAACATATCCTAGAGTCCAGTACGAGTATCCGACGTGTACAAGATGCTCAGCGCCGACGACCCAAGGCTCACTCTCCTCTTTCAGACGTTTGCGACCGAAGTAACTGTTGAATTATAACGGAATGTAACTATATTAATTATTCAAGAGATTAATTATAAAACTTGCATCAAATCGTATTCTACAGCATTACGCGCTTCTTTTATAATTTCTACAGCGCGTTCATTAAAATACGGCTCGAAACGTATATCATCTTCTAATATCAGTACTTCTTTTAAGCCTTTCTCTACAATTGTTTTCCAGATATAATAGTGACTGAGAAAGCAACCAACTTCACCCATTGTCATCTTGCGTTGATGGTAAGGATCTTCATAACCCTGTAAGAACTTTATACCCAATTTTTCTATGGCTGCTTGATCAAGTGTTCTAAATAGAATAGGATTTAAGATTTTCCACCAGTTTTAATTGGATCACTTACTTGCCATCGACAGCTGGAAAGTATTGAACATCTAAACCTAATTCTTGGAAAAGTAGTTCCATTTTAAGTCGACGTTCAGGGCGCCGCTCTAAGTTGATCATGTATATTTTATCTAAAGTTAGTTTGTGTCTGAAATATTACCAAATAAACGCATTTAAAAATTTTACAAATAAAAACATATATAATTATTAAAAAGTATATGTATAATTGCGCTTTATAGGTATACTTTTCTGGGTACTGATGATATTCTGCGAACATGTCATCTACTTGCACAGGTTTCCCTAGATCGTGTATGATATTGGTCTTAATGTTCATTAACTGCTGCAAATCAGTTTCCACTGTGTCAGTGCCTTCAATCGGTTGCAAGATGTATCCATAGGAAATTTCATTGTTTATAAACATCGGTGTTTGTGAACAGTTGGCGGATATGGCGAATATAATAATGTCATCAAGCGGTCCATCGTAAGGACGGCACTGACTGTTTTGCGAGTTAGTCCTTTCAGCATCGTTTAGCTGGTTATCTATTAGACGTTGGCTATCAAATGTCAAGTAGCGGGCGCCCATATGATTTAAATGCACTAAAACGGCGCTGTGCACCATTGGCACCTTAAAACTGCCTTCCTTTTGCATATCGTATATCTCTTTATACTCTTCTGTGCGCTTGTAGTAATAATCGTAAGTCATACCACACCAGAAGTTTGAATATAGTCCTTCCGAAAGCAGCATTGGTGAAACAATTGGCAGGCGCAATTTAGTTAAATGCGTTAAAGTGTCAGCAGAAGTCAGCAGGACATCAGCGTCGAGGAGCTGAAAAATTGAAACGAATTCTAATTTCTGGAATTAAATTACGTATAATTTTAAATCATGCCGCTTACAAAAATATAATCAGCCCATATTTTTCGAGCGTGTGCGAGGGCTTGTTCTTTGAGATTAATTAAATTTTGAAAACGTTCAACAGGCCAGTCATATGGAGAGTTTTCGTTTTGATATTTAGCAATATTTTTGTCGTAACTAAAGTCGACGTTATGATAAAGAGATGACGTGCGATTGACCCACATTTCCAGCAGTTCCACGCTGTTATCTTCATTGTGATCAGAGCGTATCCTATGTATGTACCAAAATTTATTTATGGCGCTACATTTCTAAAATTTTACACTTACCAAATCGCTAAACGATCTTTAGGATAGTCAAGACGTTCCAAGTACGTTAAAAAATAGGGCAATGTGTGAGCTTTGTTGCGAACAAGTAGCGTAATCAGCACTGTTGGTGGCTCCTCTATCAAATCGGGGAGAAACGCATCTCTAACATGTTCTGAGTTTCCTGTAGCAAATACAAGATTTATGCTAACCAAAATACAAAAAAATTTTAAATTGAACATTTTATGTGACGATTAACACAAGTTTTATTTACTAAAACACTCTAAATTATATTCAGCTGTTTCAATTATTATCTGCTTGTTTAACCAGATGCTACAAAGAAGGAAATGATATTTGTGCTGCTGAACTTATTTAACCCTTCAGAACAAACAGTTTCGACCTCAAGAGATAACAAATAAGTTGTGAAAGTTCTGAAATGTGCAACGCTGGTAGCTTGACCAAACGATGGGTGTTGTATCATTTGATGTTACTGTGCTCAGGAAATTAAAATATTACAAAGTCATCTTACTCGAAATAGTCAGTGTTTATTTATTAAATTTCCTATATGAATTTATCCGAAATGGCAAGCGACGGCCTTATTTTGTTTTGAACGGTTGAGAATAGATGTGTCTAGTGAAGCGTTGAGTTGAAGTAAGTTATTTGCAATGGGAGTTCAAAAGATTAGTTTCATAACTTGTTATAAACATCTTTATTAATACATAATTACAAATAAGAGGCGATATAATTGAAGACTTCACTAATAATCTTGCATTTACCAGTTTTAACATTTATCATTCTCGCATTAAAATTGTGATTCTTCGCATCATGTTTTACAGAGCGCTAGAGGTTCTTCCCAAATGGCGACTTTTATTTTATTGTTGAAACACACAAAAAAAATAAATGAAAATGTTGACAAAAAGAAGCAAAATCCATAACTAGTAAAGCAACATCGAGAACTAAGCAAATCAATGCATGGAAGTTGTAGCTTGCTGACTGAATAGCAAAGAAGTAAAGCCAAACCCTACTAGAGTAGTACGAGGAAAGTCACAAAAATAACTAGATTGGAAAAAAGGGGAAGTGAAGGGAGTGAATATGATGCAGTGGACTCTATTCATTCAAGAATCCAATAAAGACTTCCGCCCAAGGGGAAGACACAGGACGATCAGCTTAAGTCACTACAAACTCACATTACTTCTTTCAAAAACTTAATAGACGATGATTTTTAAACTCTTTCAGGCAAACAATTCCAGAGTATGATGATCAACAAATTATATAAATATCCTGGAACTTCATATGTAAGAATTTTAAAAAACAAGAGCAACAGCAACAGGAAAACAGGAGGAGCAGTCGATTTGCGAAAAATGATTTAAGATTCGTACCAACAACAGAATTAAAAAGGTGACTGGCACGATCTCTACCACGTAATGAGAAAACGAATGTGGGTGCTGCTCGCAAGCAGGTGTTTTGGCGTAACACGATGAACTACGTCCACCGTAGATTTCACAGCTATAAAAGAAATGAGGCACAATGAGAGCTTGCACCAATTTCATCCGTGTATGTTGTGAAAGGAAGTGCTTGATATGGTAAGGGTTGTAAAGAGTTCCATACATCTTACTGCAAACATGACCAACATGTAGATGTCAAGATCTATCGGCACTAATGAAGATACGCAGTACGGAATAAACTCGCCTTCAAGACAGAGCAAAGGACAATCAGCCAACTCTGACCCTCTATGTGCCACCATAACCTTGGTTTTTGTAGTGTTGAGCGAAAAGTTTAATTTTCTTTTTTATATTTTTTTCGCTTTATTAATAAATAATAATTGGTTTCATTTTTCAGTTTTCAGAAGTTTTACTTAATAAATAAAATAAATCGTCATCCTCCATTAACTATTCATAGTTTTTTTAAAATTATGTTTTCCAGTTAATCATTAGAGATGTAATGACATGCATGTATGTATATATTTCTGATGTAATGAAAACCTTATTTTGTTAAAAGTTGCTAGTTATGAATTTATTTACATTTTCTCTTCTTTTGTAGCGCCAGCTCTTCTGACCTTTTCATCCTTGAGACTTGCATTATTTGTGATACTTTAATAGCTACATAAATAAATTTGGTATTGCACATTATATTACTAATTGCTTTGATGGTCTTGTTATTCTATATTTAATGTTTAATGTATGTATTTACTACAATTCCATAGAACGTATACATATAATACAATTTTTATGTTTTGTACTTTCAATGCAGTTCTGGAAAAAAAAATAAGAAAAGTTAGCATCGTCATATTTTTTCAATTATTTACATAATAAGAACGTACCAAGAAAACAAAACTAAGGAAACTATTTGTATTCTACAGATGTGCTCTTGCGTAAGTGGGCATGTTAAGCTTCAGTCCCGGCTTTGCTTCGAAGAAAGTGTAAGATAAGGTAATCGTATCGACAAATTCCATTTTTGGATCTTGCATAAACTCTGGATCGATGTAGAAAAATACCGGCATATCAACCTAAATTATTACTTATTATTAAAAATTAGCGAGAAGGTTTGAGTATGGAAACCTCCTCATGCGGGTTCAGTTGTTGCTCTTCAAAACAGAAGCATTGTATTTTATTAAAATAAGCGCCAGCTTCGAACGGTAAAACGTTATAGGTACTGATACCAACTACCGGGCGATCTGTGGGATTACGTGCTGTATAGAAAGCAAGAGCCGTTTCGCCGGGAGATACTTTAATTTCATATTGCTGGGGTTTGAAATTCCACCGCATCGAAGAGCTAAGATCTGCATTAAAACGTATTTTTACAACACGATCAGCAATGGGTTTCATATCCTGAACTTTATCTGCATCGTGTCCTTTCGAAGTGGTGCCACCGTAACTGTAAGCCTTACCGAGAATCATATCAGTATTGAATATTGTATACAAATTACGGTTAAAGTAATTAAGATACGAAAATATTTATATTCATCACTTGTTAATTACCTGACAAAACATACTATAAAGTGGAACAGCGGCATAGCTAAAGCCGACTACCAAGACTCCTCCTGCAGTTACATAGTAAAGAGTAGATTTTAAATTCTTTTCGTATGCATTATTTATACGTTTGCCTCCACCACCAAAAGATATTTTCCAGCGTTTAGCTACGTTTGGTTTCGCTGCTATATTAAGTAAATTGCAGTTGAAATTTGCAAGTTTTGCATGCAAACTTAAACTGCGAAACATTATGCTCCGGATTAATATTAATTTAATTCCTGTATTTACTTTTATGCACACTCGTTACTATATTTTTTATTCTCCAAAATTTCGGTACTAACAAACCACTAGTTATAAAAAGAGTCCTATGCCGACAAAAATATTATCGGCGGCTTCACAGAAGCCGAAAAATTATGAATAGTTTGAAGAAATTTCAATATTCATGTAGATTATAATTACTTTAAACTGTTCATAATTTTCCGGCTTTTATCCAGAGAAAACTTTCTAAAAAGTAAATATACAACAAGAGGAAAGGTGGAAAAGTGGTCAAAAACTTAAAAAAAAATATAGGAAATGTACCATATTTTCTTAATGCGAGTTTCTTAATGTCTTTGAACCCATTTCCTAATCCTTAAAAATTAAAGTAAATTAGATTTAACAACTTTTGGTTGAATTTATAAATCCTGACAAAAAAAGGATATAAAAAGTTTTTTAAACTTATTATCGCCTACATCAATAAAAGATTATTACTTTGTAATTCTCTTCAAGGTTGTTAACGGTTTTATTACAATGAAATCTGTTCGTAGCCTAATGCATTAACTAAAAAGTTATTGTCCTCTACATGTCATGATATATTCAAAAGGTTTAATAAAACATAAATAAATAAAATATATTTTACTTTGAAATGTTCTGTTAATTAAAACTTTCTATACTTGCAACAAATGCTGCAATGTTTTGAGAACATAGGTGCTTTTTAATAGATTTCGTTGCCTGGAAACTAAGCGACAAAACAAAACTTTTTTTGCAGTTCGAGTCAGTTCAAACAATATAAATTACAATTATAAATAAAATAACAAATAATAGAATAAATTCAATTTACCATGAATGTTCATTTGGAGGATCCGCTGTCAGAATTATTATTGGACAATAATGATTACAAAGCTAATTCAAAAGGCAAAAACAAAAAAGTGGCAGGCAGTCCTGACGATTTGTTTGGTATAAAAACTGGGATAAAAGTGCTGTCAAGAGATCAAAATGTACAGAAAATGAACCGCGAAACTGAAACTGGCGATGATAATTTTGATAACGTTGATTTAGGTTTCGATCCTAAGAGACCAAAAGCGGGCACCGGATATATATTCGACGATATACTGGGAGAAACACCTCGTCCGTCTACTGCTAAACCCTCACTTTCACAGCAATTTATCGCTTACAGCGATATCCCAAATCCAACTCATGCGCAACTGCGTCCGAAGACCTCGACAGATCGACGTAACGCTGGTTATTCTCCAGCTATGAACTTAGGTCCATTGGGTGCAAAGAAACGCGCTGCATCTGCCGATTGGTTGGGTTTAGGCGAGGCTTCCGAGCAAAAGGAAGAAACACACACCAAAGTCTTAGCTGAACCTGAATTACCTAAAAATCTAGAAACAGATACACCCCGAGAAAACATAGAATATAAAACACAGCCTAACGCATTAGAAGTACCCGCAGAAATGGGTGCTCAGAAATTATCTAATTTCCAAATTCCTGAAGGCGGCATTTTGCCTTCGGTGCCGATTTCAGCGCCGGCCCAAAATGTAATGCTGCTAAACGCAATAAACTCGGAGGCGCAAAATGCTTGCAATGTACTGCAACAACAAGAATTGCAACTGACGCTAGCTACGCAAATGAAGCAACGGGAACAGGCTCTGATGGAGATGCAGCGGAAGCAGGAGTCCGTACTCCGGCAGCAGGAATACCAATTCAACACACTCTTACAACAGCAGGTCCATCGCCAGCAGCAACTTGAGGACTACATAAAATCGCAGCAACAAAGGATCACCAACCACATTCAGCTACTGCTGACGCAACCAGCTTTGGCTCCGCTCCCACAAATAGCAGTGGGCATAGAAGATACTGGCGCAGAAACTTCAACTGCAGAAGTTTGCGATAGAAAGACTCCGCAGAAGTTGGGCGGCCTGGAAATGGCGCACCTGGAAACCGATGTGAAGCGTTTAGAATTGGAGAAATTAAGACTGGAAGAACTGGTAGAGAATCTCAAACTCAACTATGAAAAGGAAATAGACATGGTTAAGCAATCTTTGAAGTAAGATAACCACATCCACAGACTAGAAATCCTCCTCATAACTCATTTTTTATAGAAAACAACTTGAAGTTCTTGAAGACCAAATGAATTCTATGGAGATCAGACTCAAAACTGAGATTGAAGAGTTGCACTCTTTCTATCGGAAGAAGGTTGAAGCTCTTGCAGAAGATAAACAGAAGCTGAAGCTGGACTATGAAACACAGGTGACAGCCCTAAAGCAAGACCACGACGACGAGGTACGCAAACTACGCAAGTCTCAGGAAGATGACATCGATATGTTAAGAGAGGAACACCGGCGGATGCTGGACACTATACGTCAAGCCAAAGCGCTGGAGTTTTCAGCTGTGCAAGAGAACGGATCTTATTTGGAAACACTGAAGGCGGCTTCTACTAACTTAGCCAATGTCAGTGGTGGCTTGGAGATGCTGCGCGATGAAATGCAATCGAAGATCGAGACCATTAACCGCGAGCGAGAACACACGCTAGAGATACGTGAGAAGCGCCTAGAGAATTCAGAGAAACGTCTACAGGTAACCCAAGCGAGTGCTGAAGAGGAAAAACGACACCTGATGGAATTGGTCAGCACGCTGGAGGTGCAACTGGACAGGAAAACGAAGGAATCGGAAGACGAGAACTGGCTACTGCGCCAACAGATGGCCACTCTAGAAGCAGAACGTGCATCATTCGCACGAGAAAAGCTGTTATTGCGCGAGCAGTTCGCTAGAGATGAAGAACGCATCGCTGACTTGAAGGAACAGCAGTTGGCTGAGACTCAACGTCAACGGCTGGAGCTGGAGAGTGAAAAATCTCGTCTGGACTTAGAACGAACCAAATTCGAGACGGAGCGCCGCTTGCAGCAGCCCACGGATTTGGAAAAGCAACGCATGGAGGTGGAAGCAGCGTTGGAAGTGGCTAAAAATGCATCAGCGCAAGCGGATGCTGAGCGGCTGCGCTATCATCGATTGCAGCGTAGCTTAATGCAGACCAGACGAGATCTCGTGGAGAAGGAAAACTGTTTGCATGCCAAAGAAGAGGAAGTCGAACAGGAGTTGCAAGCAATGCGTCGGGCGGAGCAGAAGTCTCTGGAAACGCAACACCGGGCGCATGTGGCCGAACGGAGTTTCCAAGCGAAAATAAAGTTTTTGCGGCAGCGCATGCGCGAGCTGGTCGAGAAGGAGTCGCAGTTATCACAGGAGCAGCTCTTGCTGGCTCAAGAACGCATCAAGTTCCATAAGGCGAAAGAACTTGGCGTGCAGAAATGTGTTCTTTGCCAAATCAACAACCGAAATGCGGAGGTGGCGCAAACGCTGTACACGGAAGATGCTGACATGAAAAGATGTGGCGTCGCTTCGGGAAATACGAACGCCGGTGCACAGAGGGATGAGATGGGAGATCGAACCAATGAAGAAGTGGGAATTGCTGTTGGGGCCGACGGATATCAGGGTATAATGAATGGAGGAAATGTTGTGGATCGCATCTTGGATGACAACATCGCAGCTTCATACCGTCGCATGCGTCAAAGCATGCTCAATACGGACTACTACAGTGAATCTGCATTGGACGACGACTCCAAAGAGTTCGTGCTGAATAACTTAGATGTAGCATTTCATTTAAGAAACACCGATGGTCCTTATGAATGAGCAAATAAATACCGCCAAATCCTTTACAAATATTCCATATTGTGGCATACTTATAATGAACAATTTATTTTTAAGGAATAAAACCCTTTTTATAATCTTTAAAAACTAGTTTCGTCTATTAAAGAACTTCAGTATTGGATAATAACTAAGGTGATAAATATAGATTGTTTGTTCAACACCATTACGTCTTCTGAGACGTAAAGTTTTATTTAGATAACTTTTGTTAACAATTTTAGAAACAACAAAGTCGGATAACATTTTTTTGAAAGCATATTTAAATAATGAGAACTTAAGAAGCAGTCCAACAGAAAAAATGTTATGCAAATTAAGTGCGTTTGTTTAAGAACGTGATCGAATAAAAATCTTCTGTGGATGTTGAGGATTTTTTTAAATGGTAAATCTTCTAAAGTGTATCTTTCTGTTGCTCACTTCGGAGTCCCTTCCACTGCTTTCATCCACGCTTCTCTCTCCTTACTCTACGCAGTCATTAATTCATCATTACATTATTAATGATCTTTTGATTATTTAACGTCGCCAATGTTTTTGCTCTTGGACTGATTTTCAGCATTACATTTACCCAGAATTATTCCAGGAGAATCCTTCAACAAATAAATACTTTGCTCTTCCTTACAGAAGAAAGAATATGCAAATGGAAGCACTCCATTTATTGATAGTAAAACAGATTGCCTCCTTCACCTACTTACAAAGTAAGTGGAATCTGGAATCACTAAAAAAACAACGTCCCATTAACTGACTAATAGTACAGCAATTATTATGGTTTATGAGAAAAGAATTGATATTTTTTTGCTATTGAAATATATAATTTTGTGTTATCTAGTGAATATCTACTAGTTTTCGGAAACGTACCTACTTTTGTTCCAATAAGACGCGTATTTTTATTGATTTACTATTTATAGTAGGTAATATAATATTAATGTATCTCGAGGTAAACTTGATTTCATCAAATATACGAGTATATTATAGATTTCACATGATAAAGCTATAGTAGTATAGTGTGCTTTAGAATAGAGTGATATTCGGAGGCGCTGTGTGCAATACAATAGTTCGAAGGAAAAGTAATTTGTCACGAGGAAAACAGAATTTGAATAAAGTTGTTGATCACATAAGTGAAATATGGTGTGAATTATACGAGTTTCTCATAAACTGCATGAGCAAAGAAAATAGTATTGTCAATGCAGTGGAACGGAGGACGACAAAGAAAATATGCAACCGCAGAAGTCATATTGAAATATTATCTGACGTCCTTTGTTCTGATACTGAATCGTATTCTTATAATGGTTCAAAATCATAATTATAATTATGCTTTTGATAAATAATATGTAGTAAAAAGAAAATTTAAAATCCTTTTATATTAAAGGGGCTATATATGAATATTTTCCTACGTGTAATTGAGGCAGAATGTGTACCCATTCGCTTTTCCTTTACTTTAAAAAGGAGAAAGGATTCAAACGAAAGTCGATTTTGGGTCCGCCTAAAATCAACCAATTAAAATTTCAATAACTATCAAACTTTTTAATTATTATTATAGTCATCCTTTTACTGAAACTTAAGAATTCATTCTTCTCATAGCGATAAAACGTTTGTTTGTCTTTTTCATGTTCGTTTTATAGTTAGTATTACGTCTGGAATTGTGGATAGTGAGTCGCACCTCCAACTCATGTCAGCATCGATAGGAAAAGGGATTTTTGTTCATGTTATTATCATTTTTGATTTCAACTTTTCATCGATAAATCAGATGCTATTCTATATTTTTGTGGTTTACAAAATTCATTACAGTCCTTAAAATTTTTCCTAGTTTGTTAATTGATTTACTTGAACTTTATTCGGTGTTCAAAATAAGTGCGTGAAGATAAATACGTTTCGAACTTTAACAGAATTTTCAACTCCGTAAAAGATCGAGACGTCGCTAACTGTAACAGAGCTCTGTTAACTCTCCGTTCCTATCAAATTTAGTAAGTAATAGCAACTACACAAAGAGAGTAAAATTAATAATAGCATATCTACGCTGCAAGACTATATGAATATTGCATTTTAATGCCTGAAACACAATTGGACACCCAACAAACAACACACGAAATCAGCTGTCAAAATTACACTGGATCTTATGGGAGTCGAGAAAAAACGAAGTTATCTACGCTCATTCACTCTATTATTAAGTTAACTCTATTTCTATTTTGACACATTTTGTGCACAACCTTTTTCTGCTACTGTGGTTTCTTGGTATGTAGGGCTCAATTAAATTTACAGGGTTAGTATTGGCTTTAATATTAACAAAATTGTATAAATAACATTAAATTAAATTACAGGAGATGTTTGCCAAAAGCGGTGGCTTGCGTTACGCTCAAGCTACCGCAGAGCAAAAAATATGGAGAACGCACCTTCAGGAATCAGAAGGTGCCAGCACCTTCTAAGCTGGCTCCGAGACTACTTCCGTTGACGTCGTTGACGCGAGCGGCATCCGTCGTCGCCTGAGCGACCTGAGCGTCCACCTTTTGAGGCACCAGCAGCTGCCGTGCACCGCCGCTTCATGGACTTGGCTGCTGGTGCTGTGGCCGCAATGGACGATCCAAGCCGAACATCTTCATGAAGTCGCTCCCAAGGCCACGTAGAATTCTGTTGTTTCCGCTTACTTGAAGCTGTAGACAAATCTTTTCTAATTTTTGAGGTCTCTTCTTCGAGGGCCTCTTTCGTCCGACAGCCTTTCTGCCCTTCTTCTTGGAGCATTTCCTGATCCCGAGCTTCTTTCCTTTCGTCTTGAAGCATCTTGTAACTCTAGGATCCTTCCAAGGCCCTCCCACCTCATTGACTCTAAAGCCTCTGAAATGCGTTGGCGGTGCTCCGCCGTACGAAGTGCAGCGACATTTCGGCTTTCTTACTTTAGTGCTGCTTTTCCAAAGAACTTTCTTGCCGATGCCGCTCTTAACCGCGTTTCCAAGATAACGAGACATTTTCTTATGTAAAGGTGCTTCCTCGACCAAGTACAAGCCAGCAGAAAGTAAGTTTATTTTATACACTTTATTTCCGAATATTTTTGTATATGAGTTATACCCTTTAGGACCATTGGGAATGCTGCTGCTGGTGGGTCTTGTGAAGAGGAACCAGCTGACTCTCCGGATGAACCGGCACCAGTTGAAGTGGGCGAGGTTGCCGTTCCGTTTTTTATATCTATATACATATATATATATATATATATCTATTTATATCTATATACATATCTCCATGTCTTTTTATGGACAATATTTACAAAATAAAAAACACAAATTGAAATTATATAAATGGTGGAATTTATTTAGTTGATTAGGCCGTTAATTTCGCCGAAGTGAATATAAGAAATCCTTCAGAACATTTTTTAGTTCAAAAGCAGCAGCTATTGAACGGTTTCCGAACGGTTGGTGAATCGATGTTAAGGGTTCGGTTTCTCTCCTCCAAGTGCCATCGACATCGGCTCCATTTTCCGATCTGTCGACCAATTCGGGGCAAAAATACCTATGGTCTCTCTTCAGCATTAAGAAGTTATGCAGAATGACGACCGCCAACACAATTTTTTCGGCGTTTTGCGGCTCTGCGTAGATATTTGTGTGTAGAATCCTCCAGCGAGTTGACAAAATGCCAAAGGCGATTTCTATATAAACGCGAGCCTTTGATAAGTGCTTATTAAAGTTTTCTTTGTCATCCGACAAATTTCGTCCAGGATACGGTCGCATTATGTTTCTCTTAAGAGGGAAAGCATTGTCAGCCACAAAGTAGAACGGGAAAATTGTGTCATCGCGCAAAGAACAATCGCGAGGGACGTCTAGTGAGCCTTCCAATATCTTCTTTCCAAATTCGCTACGGACGAAAACTCCGCCATCGCTTTGGCTGCCCAACGCTCCCACATCTACATATGTGAATGTATAATTGGAGTCACAAGCTGGAAGCAGCACAATGCTGAAATATTTTTTATAATTATAATATAGCGAGCCGCTCCTTTTGGGACAAACGATGCGTATATGTTTGCCGTCAATGGCTCCCAAACAATTCGGCATACCGGTCTTCCTGGAAAAATAATTTGCGTTCCGGACGAAATCCGTTACATTTGGCTCCGCCATATACACCACCTTGAGTTCATCCCAAATAGCATCGCATGTCTCAAAAATTATCTTCCTCACCGTTGAGATTCCAATCTTATGGCACCAAGCCAACACATTTACACTGCATCCTTGTGCAAGATACCTGAAATATTTTTTCAGAACACGTTTTACGAAGCTATAGCAGTATACAGTAGCTCTAACAGCATATTAAAGTTCGCGACATTCATACGGGTAGCTTTAAAGAAATGCTCCTCGTCAGATGCCATCAACTGCCTCGTGCACGACTCGAAAAACCCAGTTCATCTCGAGACAGATTCACGGGCCGGATCCACGGTTTTCTACGGCCACAAATACTTCGCAAACAATACAAACTATGGATGCTATCGTTGTTATGCACTGAATTGCGTCCATTTTTATTAAACAATTACCGATAGAATTAACAATGAAGTCAATATATTATACATATAATAAAACATATGTATATGTAATTAAATAGCGGACACTTCTTTGTTGGACAATTTTTTTCGACAAACATAAACAGTGAATTTGACGGCAGTGCCAGAAATGACAGCTTTTGTTTCTTGTATGCGAGATTCAATTGTGTGCGTGTTTTAAGCAAAAGATAAAATTTGACGCAGTTTGAATAGCGTAACTGTTAATGAAATTATTCAAATATTATAATCGAAATGATCGAATTATGCTTGCTCCAAAACTGCGCCTACTGAAGTTTATATAAATTCTCTATATATTATTAATTAGAAAATTATAAAATATATAATTAATTCACTTTATGTATATACATACTATATTATATAAAATATTATAAATTATTAAAAATATTAGAGTAAAAAATATTATTATTATCATCTGCGTCTCTTCCAAAAAATATGCTTAAAAAATTATATACATATCCTGAATTATTTTTTGAATCATTAATTTACCAGTTTTAATTTTTATAATTTCTAATAATAATTCGACGTTTTTAAAACTGGTAAATTAATGATTCAAAAAATAATTCAGGATATGTATATAATTTTTTAAGCAAATTTTTTTGGAAAAGACGCAGAAGAGTTTCGCATGAATCGCCGCACTTCCATCTTCCAAAGATAGATAGTGCGTATATATGGATATGCAGCGTAAGCCGGAGTCCGTACTCAACACGCTCTTGCAACAACAGGTCCATCGCCAGCAGCAACTTGAGGACTACTTAAAATCGCAGCAACAAAGGATCACCAACCACATTCAGCTACTGCTGACGCAACCAGCTTTGGCTCCGCTCCCACAAATAGAAGTGGGCATAGAAGATGTTGGCGCAGAAACTTCAACTGCAGAAGTTTGCGATAGAAAGACTCCGCAGAAGTTGGGTGGCCTGGAATGGCGCACCTGGAAACCGATGTGAAACACCGATGGTCCTTATGAATGAGCAAAAAAAGGCGGCCAAATGCTTGAAAAATATTCAATATTGTGGCATACTTATAATGAAAAATTTTTTTTTTAAGAATAAAATGTTTTTCGCATATTTTAGGGAATTAATTGGTTTTATTAAAGACTGTGTTTTTCGTCGTCTTCTGTTGAGCAGGAAACTTTCAAAGGCGGTAAATTGAAAAGCAATGAAACAACGGTACTTTTGGATACTGTTTTCTTCAAATAAACTGACTTCTGGTTACCTCGGAAAAAGATAATGAATTCAGAGCAGACTGAGGCAGAACCTTGTAGCAGCATCTGTTAATATTTACAGAGCTTTGAGAAAAATCCCAAGCGGCACTTTGAAGCCCCGCAACTCTACTTCTAGAGACAGACGATGTCTGCGTCATCAGTTGAAAGGGAGGCCAACCAGAGGCAAAGCTCTCAGTGAGCTAAGCAAATACTTGTTTACAGAATAGATAAGAGGCTCCGGCGCGTGAAAATAATGTGATTAGTAACGAACGTTAATATACAATATAACACCTAGATATTACATTTTAAAGAGGTTACATTTCAGTCTTGTTATTTTTTTTAATATGTTGTACTAAAACATATTGGAATAGTATTTGTATTGAAGACTCAATAAATTTTCAAAAACGCTATTCCCAAAATATATCACGCTTAGATCTAAAGGAGATAGATATAGAAACTAAATCGATTCAGCCATGCCCGTCCGTATGTCTGTCTGTCCATTGTACAAATCACGATCACAGGAGAATCATTGAAGATGCCGGAATGAAATTTTGCAGAAATATTCTTTGGTCTAGTGGGATGTCTCTTATTGGAAATGGGCACAATCGGTCAAAGAATACGGCGCTTTTTACACCGAGAAAGCAGGTACCTCTGTTTTCATACTATTAAAATTACATATAAGCGTAATTTCTTCAGCTATAGCGACAAAATTGCATTTGTGTGCATAAAGTAATAAATTATTTATTAGTCTACCAAAAAAAAAGCTTGTTCCGCCCACTGGTAACAAAAACAGAAATTCTAGGTGAACGTATGGAGAAATCGAAGTAAATTCAAATTTAAGTAACAAAATTTTTTGTTCCAGTCAAAGTTTTTAGTTGTAGGGTATTTAAGATTCGGTCATGCTGTATATAGCACTCGTTCTGGTTCTTATTGTAACAAGACAAATAATTAAATAACTTAATTTTAGGACTTTACAAATAAGATTTATAGAAATGATGACTTTTTAACACTTCTTCTAAAGTTTGAAATGAATTGAATTTAATTTTATCAATTTAAGTTTAATAATAATTGATTTTAGTCTCTTTTCATTTATTTTTCCTCTTTTTTTAAATTAATTTATTTGTCCTCTTCTCTATAATGAAAAACAGCGAAGTTTCACTAAATATTACAATGTATTAATTCAATTTTAATTTAAGTTAATATTTCCCACACTTTGTGAATATTTATTATTATTTACAAAGTTTCTATTTCACAGTTTTTCTTTGTTTGGCGACGGCTCTTGATGCCACAAACTTTAACTGATGCCTGAATCAATCTTAGTCGCATTAAATTGCTATTTGATGGAGTACCTCGTCCCCACTTGCCGGATATCGCAAGTGGTTTTCCTTAGAAACTCCCACCCACCTCCTCCTCGTTGCTTCCTTAAATTGCGGGTGAATAAACTTTTATTGTATCCAGCTGCAGATAGAAAAAAGTGACTGGATAGAAGAGGGACTTGATTGACATACGAGAGTCTCCGAATGTGTCTGTGTTGTATGTAGGTTTTATTTTTGTATGGATGTGAGTCCTTGCGCAGAATAAGAAGGATATTGAATAAATATTATCTAACGTTATAATTAGATTTTGGGCAGCATGGAATTTTTCGATGGCTCCCGTAACGACGCAGCTTCATTGAACAAAAAAACGTATCAATTTTTGTTTGTTTCTAGGATTTTTCGTCCAGGCTACGGTTTAAGTTTAAAAACTTCGGTGATCCGTCATTCTATTGACATCAAAGATGATGATGTGTGTGTGTGTGTGTGTGTGTGGTGGATAAACAGCAGCCGCCGCAGGAGATGAAAAACACCTACAATTTATTATAAAAGAACTATAATCGGAAAATAATACTGAAGCTACCAAAAGTAGAAAGTAAACCTGGGTTATTTTGTATGTGTTGGATTTTTAAGTTAACCCTGCAGCTGTTGAGCTTGTCACGAAATTAAAGCGTTAGCGTTTCGTACCCGTTGTGTTTTTACCCTAATTTGGAGCTTCTTCATCCGTCACTCCTCTGGGACAGTAAAGAAGTTTGCTGGTAAACTTTTGCTAACCTGAGGCTTGAATGGGGCAAAATTATTTGATTTATATGACAGCAGAACGAACACTTTTCGGTACTGGAGAGGAATTTTATTCGCGAAACACAGTGAAGTGTACAGTTAAACTCGGGGCAGTGATGCTCATGAATACAATAAATTATTAAACAGTGTATTATGTTTTTTATTTTTTAAATTTTTATGGTTGATGCAAAAAAGGAATTATATTCATATTTTGGATTATGTAAGCTAAGCTATAAGCCAGGAAGTCCAGGAATAATCTAATAATCTAATATAGTTTTCCTGGCTATAAGCTTTAATAGTGCTCATTGAAATCAAATTAGATACTTGAACAATTATACCATAGAAATACCATTATATTCACGGTTTTATTAAACTAAAAATGAAGTTAACATAAATAAATACGTATACGCAGTATTACTTGTGCATGCATTATTGTGTAGCGATTTTTTTTATTATTCTTAACAGAAAAAAGCGGGACTTTGTTAATTTTGAATAACCTCGAATGTTGACTCTTTGAAATTGAAATGAACAATTTAATATGTTCTTCGGAATCCTTTGTTTAGGTCGAATTAAACTGACCGAATTCTTTCTGAGTTGCATTAATATTTCGTCGGAAATTTTAAACTTCATTAGAATGATTTGGAAGCACTGATTTTTTTAAAGAAGCCAAAAATTTTGAATAATTGTGTAAGCACTGTTTTTTTACGGTTTTTTTTGGGACTTTTCCTTCGGAAAACTTTCACGATTAAAAAAGCATCCAAAAGCCGATTGATAAAAAATGAAATTGAATGAATGAACGATTGATGGAAAACGAACAATCTTGGCAGCACTTTCAGTGATTAATGAACACTTTTTGAGGTTTTTATGTGTTGTTGTTTGATTCTTCGCTTTCCAGCAACATCAGCTTACGTTTGGCAGTCAAGGAAACTCATTGAACACATTCTAAAGATTCCCTACGAATTCTTGGGCTTCATTTTGATCTGTTCTGTCTTTTAGATGTCAGTTTCGAAAGGAATCACTCCAGAGCATAAAATTAGAAACCATTTGCGTCATTTCGGTTACCGGTTTGCATTAGTTTTTCCCCTCTGCAATACATATCTACTACAAACATCAAACTAGGTCTCCCTCAGGTTCAATTTGTTATTAAATTTTGCATAAATAAAAAGTGAAAAGCTAGTAAATTCAATATGCAGCACGTTAAGCAGACGTTTGGCAAACTTGTCACCGACGACGAACGAACGAACATCGATCCATCAACGCATCATTTTATCCACATCAATCAGTGTCACGTGAGATGCTGCATATTTTAAGGAGCCTTTGGTCGATTGCAGAATCAGTTAAGAACGAAGAAATCCCAGCTTAGAAAACTAAAAGTGGGGTGAAAAAATTAATAGTTCTTTGTTACATACACATCGCTTGAGATTAGACATTGAACACAGCGTTCATGCGGGTTTGATCAATCATTGGATTGATTTAGCAAAGCGACAGGAAAGCGTAGGATGACGCGAATAAAAGAATCATCCATCACATTTTCTTTCTTTCGCTTCGTCTCTTTTCGATGAGGGGAACGGAATGAAAAATAACACAAAGAATGTGATTTCTATAGAACGAAAGAAATGAAAGTTTTATTATTTATTCAAGTTCGCGAAATTTAAAATAGTTTTCGCGACAGAATCGCGAATATTAACATTTAAATCGCAATTGTATTTAAATTTGCTCTCTATCTCTTGGCCCATTAAATCCTGCAACTTATTTAGTACAATTCAGTTAAAGTATTTTTGACCTTGTTTATGCGATGTGATAGAAATACTAACTAACTATAACCTAAAAAGAATGCTAGCTTCTATGAAAACCGTGACTTGAGAATTTAAAAAAATTATGGCACAAAGATACATTAAGAAAAATAATTGCAGGATCTTTATTTAGGAACTTAACAGGAGATGCAGACGTGGTATTTGCCCAGTTAAAAACTCTTAGTTGGTTAAAAATGTCAAGAATGTAATTGTTTTCATGGGAGGAGATTCTATTGAAAATCTATCTCAAATATTAGTAACGTAAGTGCGATAAACGAAGTGATTCTAATACAATTTCTTAACTTCTAGCGTTGTTAAATTGCAAATTCTTTAATGACCCGAGAAACCTTAAACCAAGATTGTTAAGGCAGGTAATATTACATGTCTTATGCAGTTCCTATATTACCTATTTCTGGGCGAAAATTAATTACTTTCGTCGATGATGAGGCATGTTAAAACCAAAAACAAATAGCGAATAGCTTGCCATTCTTTTTACGTTTACAAGGTTCGGGAAATTGCAAGGTACATACTTCGATTACACCTTATGACACGCCTGGATTAATGTAATATAAAAATCGTATAAGAAGTCGAGATGATGAGAGGAGAACTGCAACGAATGCAATCAAACTTTGTGTCGAATCATTCGCTCGAGTCTTTGTGTGGCAAAGATATCGTAATATACATTTTGACCATCTCTGAATCCATATTGACTTCTTTGGTCGGGATGTGAATACGTACCTTCAATAAACTAAAAAACAGAGAGGCGTAGAAAGTTGACATTTATTATTTGAGATTTTTATACGACGAAGTTGTGCATCTCCCTTTTTGGTTCCAATCGCTAGCATAAATAAGTAAACCTTTTTTAATTAAAATTACTTTGTATACAATATATTTTTAGATACACATCAGATATTTTTGGTATATTTTTTTCTTCAGTTACCTTTAAACTTCATGAAAGGTTTTCCTTATTTTGTACTGTTTTAGTTAAATAAATTTCAGTTATATGAAGAGGTCGCAATGATCCAATAATATTTTAATGATCTTTTATTTATCCAGTCTCTGAAACCCTTCGGCATGTTGGTCATTACAAATACTATCCTCAATAAGTTTCTTTTATTATACTTTTATATTTATTTATTTTGTATTTATAAAAATTTTTTATTAAAAAATGTAGGAAAATCTTATTTATTTCAAACCAAACATATTAATGAATTACCAATTAAATCTTTATGAACAATTAATAAAAACATGATGCGAATAAATTATTTTTAAATTCATAATTAGCAAAAAGCTCCAATTGAATCTTTAGGAATGACGTTAAAGTAAAAAGTTCCTTTCCTTACGAGGCAAATGTGTAAGTAAATATGTTCAATATTTTATTTACCTATTAAAAGAACCACAAAATGATTTTATCAATTAAAATTTCTACAATTTTCTCAGGCGCAGTGAAATCTATTCGTTTATTTTAACTCGAAACTTTTATTGTTAATCGACAATAAGAATTCAACACGACCTTATATCTTCTTAAGGAGCACTATAACTGCTTAATCATGTTTAAACAATGAAACAACTGCGATGCCTCGTCTTTTTTGCAAGTTTAAACTGAATTAGAGAATTTAAACATAAACTTACATACATACAAATTGCAGTTCAAAGTAAAACAGTGAAAGAAACAAATAAAACAACTTGCAACAGTCAGTTTATTGAAAACTTTCATGTTTAACTTTTCGCAAGTTGAATTTTTAAGTGTGTCTATTTTTTGCTTTTACTTTTTGGATTATTTCCCGATTGTTTCTGAATAGTTTTGCTTTTAATTTTGTTGAATTCAACCAAAGTTTTACGAATTTTAATCAGTCGCTGCTCAGGTGATGAAGTTCACAAAACTGTAGCGAGTTTTGAAATGAAAGAACTTTGAATATTTTCGTTTAAGGAATTAAATTTCTGTATTTTGTAAAATTTTGTAAGTTGTCATGCAAAGTTCCGTGGTTTTAAAATTTAGCAATATCTATATCTAGCAATACCTATAATAAAATAAAGATATAGCAATATGAATATAAATTAAATTCGGCGTAATGAAACATAAAGTATCATCAACGGCAAAACGACGACGATTGCTTTTCGTTTAAGGAAAAAATTCACAAAGAAATTTTCCTAATAACTTAATTATACTAATTGTTGGGATTTATTAATAATTGGCCCAAACCTTGCGATTCGTGGCCTTTCAAAAATTAATTTAGACTCATTAGAGTGCTCCTCTCCACGGAAATCTTTAGTAAAAGGCGAAAGATTTATTCGACAACTGAAGAGAAGCCAGAGTTGTTTGGTTAACGAAATACGAAGCTTAAGTGAATAGGTTAACATAAAGCTGATGAGAATTATAAGTGCCAACATGTCACAATGAAAGAAAATTAGGAAACAACCCTCGTTGCTTGCTGACCAGCGTATTTACATATCTACATACGTTTAATATGTTTGTGTGTAAAAATATGATCTATCAGCGTCGTTTTCTGCACTGCTTTTAACATATTTTAAATTACATTAAATATTAAATATTTGTTTTTAAATTTTTTAATTATATTAAATATTTTAAAAACTACTTTTAAACAGTTTTTGAAATTAATGAGTGCTCAGCTAAAGTTGAATTGTATTTTCTGATTCCACCTACGTATTCCTATAAAATATCTTATATCTAATATACATATGTATGTATATAGACTCGTCCAATCGATGAAAGTAGTCGCCATTCTTCCACTTTTTGAACGCTTTTGATTGCCACATTTTGGCACGTTCTTGTGATTCCTCTTCATATTCGTAGTCTTACTTTCTTCTTCGTACTTTTATTACCATGCACAAAAAAAAAAAACGTCGTCACTAATTTAATAAATAAATTTTTACGCATATAACTTATATTTTTCTGATTTTAAAAGGTTTTCTTTTCTTCTTATAATCGTAGTATAAATATATAATTTTAAATTATTAAAGTAATATTTTCTTTCCTAGAACCAAATCGAAAGATTACTTATTTTAAAAATAAGGAATTCCTTATTTTACAACTAATTGCAAAAAAGCTAAATAAATAGAAATATTTTAACAATCGGTTTTCAAATTAAAAAAGACGAACACGAAATAATTTCAATGTATGTACATTGTTTTAAATTTAAATCACATACATACATTTCGCCATTCAATTTTCCATTAAATAATAAAGAACTGGCAACACTATTTCACTTTAAAGTTAAAGTTAAGTTAAAGTCTCTTTTCAGAAGAGTTTCCTTAAAAAATATATTTTAGGTATTATTAATTTGCCTTGTTTTAGTACTGAAAAGTTGATTTCAATATGTACAATATTAATAATAATAATTTAACTCAACTGAAATTCCTCGAATTGTATTTAATATAATACTACATATTGAATAAGTAATGTTGATTAAAGTGTACTGAAAAATCTTTCCTGAAACTATTTTGCGATATTTGTTATTTATTCTAACCGGATCTGATTTTATTAAAATGATATTTGCACGTAATTATAATTTGGGTGTTACCTTAAAAAGGTTTCTTTTTAAATCCTCCCTGTTTGCAATGCAACCATAAAAGCAATTTTTTTTGTGAACTTAAATCTATTTGTAATGTATTTAATATGTGGGCCGAAATCCCGGCGGTACTGCAATACCGGGCCAACCCGTGACAGATGCGGAGCAAGCCCCTAGCAATCCGTCAGTTTCCAAAAATCAGTTTAACATTTGTTGTCCTCCGATGGAGGATCTATCAGATGTTAAGCTGATAAGAACAGATACTACACTTTGATCTTAGCCATAAGGCCGAGAAGCGATAACTTTAGCAGTCTCGAAAACCAACATAAGTCCAAAGATTGACACAAACCAGGTGTGAATTATACGCATAATGTTGATTTGAGCAAATTAAGGTAAGCAGAAGCAAAGGAGGAGTAACTGAAAAGGAAAACCACCACTAAAGGAATATTGCTGGAAGTACTCAAACATGATGACTTAAAAATTAGAATAAGTTAATAAGAATGAGGTACATATAAATAATGAATCAATTTATAATGAAGTTTAATCAATTATTTGTACATTTAAAAGTTTTTTAGTATCTTTTTAGTAGCAAAAAAAGACAACAGAATTAATATAAAATTTTATTATGCGCTCTTTTACCAATTTTCAGTCCAATTTATTAAGTTAATACTATCAAAAATGAAATTATTTATATATTAGATTAGAAACCTTTTTAATACGAGAACCTTTGAATATTTCTGCTTCTTCTAAAAAACTTGTTGTGTTCGTTAAGCAGGATATTTTTTGTAGCAATTGAAATAAAATGGATATTTTTAGTTTCGCGTGTTTGGCTTTTCTGCTTGCGTCGCTTCCATGAAAACTTGTCGAAAATCAATTAAAACCTTTGCCTGCGTCTTCGCATTGGTTTTATACATACCTTCTCCAATTCCTTTGCAAACGTTCTGCCTTCTACTTTTAGTCCCTTTTTTTAAATGCCTGCTGATTTCTAGTCGTTTGTATGCAAGTTCCTTCCTTCTTTGCAACAAGGTTTTCTTTCCTAGTCCTTGTTTTGTTTTTTTAATGGTTGGAACTAAGTAAAGATGACCACTCGTTGATAGTTGACACGACAAGAATTGTTTAAATGAATCGTGAAGCAGATGACAAGAGTTGCCAGGTTTTGTGAACAGCGTGTTTTGTTTTCTTTAGCGTCTTCTTCCGCTTTTACTAATGCTGTGGGTGTTAAACTGTGAAAATGCAATACCGACGCAGTTCGTTGTTGAGTGGACAATAAAATTCGTTCTTGGTCTTCTTCGCCTTCTTTATCTGATTAGCGACATGCATTTAACAAGTTTTGCACGATGTCTGATTGGAAACCTTTGATAAGAATTGAGATTCTTTTGCTTTTTCTTCTTTAATCTATTGGAAAGAATGAGAGACTAAATAAATGTGAATTTACTGGAAGATTTGTTTAACTAAAATTTAGTTGAAGTTGATGCAACGGTCTTTACTCATGATGATGTTTGCTAAAATTGCTTCCTTCTCTTATTTTGCTGAACTCGATTTTAATTTTAAACTTTACCTAAATACCAACTAAATTCGTTAATGCGATTTTTAATAATAATGCTTTTTTCGAAGTATGTACATATGTCATTTTTTTATTGAAGTTTTTGTGAAGCAAGCATAATTTCATATGTAAACCAGAACGAAATGAAGCTGCTGTTGACCCAGTTTAAAGTTGAACATGGAAAAGCAAACGAAAAATGAAGAATGACATTTTTAAAATGCAGGTTAAATTAATCACGATGACAATTTTATAAAATAGCTCGCTTTGAAGCCAGCGAGCAGCAGTTGAAGAAGAAGTGTGCCAAACATCGCACAGAGCAGTGAAAAACTAGTGAAAAGGACGCAAAAGAAATCGCGGAACGAAAAATGGATAAACAAATTCTATTTTTAATGTGTTCACTAATTTTACGTAAGTGAAGAAACTTAAAATACAAAAGCAATTAATAACAATTCATGAATAAATTAATAAACAATTTAAAGACTTCGAATCCAAGTGAAATGTTTACAAGTGAATTTTACAAGTTAATTTAGAACTTTTCTATTCTTTTTCTCACGATGATCCGTTATAATTCAGTCGTATCGATGCATTTAACTGACGGCGCAGTTGCCCAACATCAGCTGAACGACATCGACGAGGACGCGGAGCTTCGGAACGCGAACGACTTGATTCCCATCGACTACGACGCCATCGTGGGCCACGTCAAGGACTTCTTCAGCTACCTGCCCGCCGTGATGTCCTCGCTGAGGGAGACGATGCTCAGCCTGCCCGAGTTGGCCGAGGGAATGACAGCGCGAACGGAGGCGCCTTTCATGGACCGTTCCGATGATTGTAAGACTCGAATCAATGCCAAGCGGCCGAAATCTAATTTACTATCTTCTTATTTCTTCCTTTCCGCAGAGAGAATTATTATTTTGGTCTTGGAGAATAGTTTTAGCTTAGAAATTTCTTCGGAATTATTAAAATTGATATTATTTTAAAACTACTGCAGAATTACAACAGAAAAAAGACTGCAGATTTTTAATATTATTGACATGTCTTTCATGAAGTCGCTACTTTATTTATTTTATTTGTTAAGTTGTAAATTGAACGATTTATTTCCATGTAAAACATCACTTTGCAGTAAAAAATACACAGAAATGTGTCAGTTCTTGTGTGAAAACACAAACAATTATGTGTAAATTGTTAAATAAAAAATAGAAGTTAAATATTATAATTAAATAGTAAATAATAAAATACAGCAAAAATAAAATATAACAAAATTTCAAATGAGTAATTGAATATTTTTGAACTGATGTGTAAATTTTACAGAAAATTGAGTATATAAAGTAACAAATATTTGCAATTAATCTATTTAATTTAGACTAATGATGAATAATAAAATAAATAATTATAATTATAATAATTCATTATAATCTTTAGATTCTTTTCATTAAAAAAGCATTATTTTAAATGTTAAAATTAAAAAATAATTCTATAACAAAGAATATTTTTTAATTTTTACGTTTAAAATAAATTTTTACAGAATGTTCCAATAAAATAAGATTTTTTTATTATTAAAAAGTGTCAAAATTTGTGCTGTTAAACCCTGAATCCTAGAAAAAAGTATTGAAATTGAACGTAATTTATTTTAAAACTCTTTTATATTTCATTACTATTTTATACTACACAAGAAATTAATCTGTGGACTAATGTTTTGGATTGATTTTAATTCTTTAAAAACAGATTTTTTGAAGTACATTTCGGACAATTAAAAATAAAATAAAAATATATTTTATTCTTTCGATGGAGATTGAAATTGTCCATTAAATTCCAAATAAAACTACAAAATATTTTGTCTGCTTTCACTTTTTATTTCTATGTCTCGATTTGTGTTTTGTATCTTTTATCTTTTTATAATTATAAATACTTATTCATAATAAATATTTTATTGCATATTAGAAAATTGTGTATTCTTAAAGAGTTTTTTTAGTCTCAATACAATTCTAAGAATGCTGATACTTTCATTTCTTCTGTTTTATTGTTAAATATTAATATTAAAATGTGTTGCTTTAGCAAAATGCTAATTTAAATGTTTAGTTTAACGTTTCTCTAACATTTATTACTTTAATAAATACTTTTTCTCTTATTTAGTTTTGAGAAAACTCACAAAATACAAGTCACAACTACATTTTCGTCATTTTGCTTCATTTCCATTCATCGAAATTAGTGTAACTTTTCTCAAATCTTTGCTTTTTAGACCGATTTATATTTTCTTTTAAATAAAGTTTCCTTTATTATCAAGCTTATGTTTAGTTTGTAACACTTAAATTTGCATAAATTTAATATTTAAGATAAATAAAAACAATAAAACTTCGTATACATGTTGATTTTTTCATAAATAATCTCTTCGTGTTTTTTTTTTTTTGTGAATTCGCGGATTTGGAAATCTCTGAAACCAGCTGCTTCGATATCGTAAAAACAATTTTCCAAAAAAAATTCAAATAATCTTTTCAATGAATTGTTTTTTTTTTGGTTTTTTATTAAGTTGTTGCTTGACTCTTATAATTATTACTACAAATACGCTTTAATATATTTTTGAAATTACTTAAATGCTTTATTTAATTTCTGCTAATAAAAGTTTTATCTGTTTTCGATATATATTCATTCATGTATGTACATATATAAAATGTATACATGATGTTCTTGTCTCGTGATTTACGTATTTTCGTTACTTCTCTTAATGATAAATAATTTGTTTATAAGATATTTAAATACATATTTACAGGAAACTATTTAAAAAGAAGGAAGTAAAAAGAAAAAATACACAGCTTAAATAAAGCTTATTTAATTCTCATAGTGCAACAAATTTAAGAAGTTTTATTTTAATAAATATTATGATAATTTTTAAGCAACTTTTAAACAAATATATTTTATAATAAATTCATTGTTACTTATTTTTAGTAATAGAATATTTATAAACGTGATACGTATAAATTGCAAGGATCTAAATTGGAATTTTTAATATAAACATGCTAAATATATTAGAAACATAAATAAACAATAAAATCCCAATAAAATCCGAACTACGAGCTTTAAATTAGAACGCAAATTGTGCAAACAAATATCAGTGAAGTAATCAGCAATACAAAAAGAGATACACTCTATAATAAATTATGAAATCATGTTTTCCTGTATGTAAAAATGTGTGAAATTAATCCCACTCGAACACCCTATAAACAAATAATGATAATGATGAATAAATAAACTCGGCAAGCGAACGAGCATTTGTCGTCCGCGTATCAAGCGAACATGATTTCTAGTCGCATTCGTACGCGAGTGCGAGTGGAGAAGCACGATTCTTTTCGTTTTCTATAATTTGCTTTTCGTCAAATTAATAAATTCAAAGTAGTGTTGTTGGGTTGCTGTTGTTGTTGCCCAAGAAAACTTGAACTTGCTCGACGATTCACTTTCCGTTTCGTGTGCCGTTGAATGCTGCGCTTCGTCATGAGCGCCTGGTATTTTGGCTGTTTGTCGGTATTTTAGTACTAGCGAAAACAAAATGGGTGCCCGCAAGCAGTCGTGTGTTGTGCCGCTGACGGTCGACAGTTCAAGCTCATTTTCTCCCTTTCGCACTCAATGAAAAAGGTTAAACCAAGCGAATAATAAATTTAAATAAACTGAACAATTGAAAGGAAATAAAATAAAACAAAAAAGCTGTTTTTAAATATATGTAAATGGTTCGATTTATTTATTAAGTTATTAGTTTTTTGGATAAATAGTAATAGGAATTTTTAAATGGAAAATGTAGTAATTGCGTTCCTTATCTTACAAACGAAAAATTATGGTACATGTATAAATAAGTATTTATTTATAACCTTAAAATAACTAAAATTAAATGAAATTCAAGTTGCAGAAATAGCTGAAAAATAATGCAAAAAAATAACTAAATTACAGTAAAACAATAAAATTCGTTAAGGATTTTTTCATCGATGAAATTCTATATTCAAATTTTGGTTTTTGAAAAATGCTTTTGAAAGAGCAAGAAAGAAATAAATAGAAGAAAACTAATTATTTAAAAGCAAATTATTGTCATCTGTTTTAATTGCTTCGTTTAATGTTTATAAAATGGCAACAAAAATCATAAATTTTTTACTACAAAATAAAACAGACTTTGAATTTAAGTGAAAGGAAAAATTTCTAAATTAATCAAGAACAGATTAAAATTTATGATTTAGAAAATAAGAAACATTGAAAAGCGCAAAAATTTTAGTTTTAAAAAAAAAACTAAAAATTTTGCTCGATTATCTGAATTCATCCAGATAAAATTTTTAATTATAGAAGAATACAAATCAAAGAAATATTTTATAAATAGTTTTTTCGTTTTTCTTTAAAATTCTCGCTACAGCATCAAAAGCAACAAAAATCTGTTTTGTTTTTTTTGGTATTGCTTTTGAATATGGATTTTGTTTTTTTTTTTGTAATTTGCTTGCTTTTAATTAATAAAATATTTACATTTTCATATGTTTTAAAGTGTGCTTCTTTTTAAATAAATGCATCATTTTCACTGAAAGTCGTTTCATTGAAGTTTTCTTTTTATCGAACTTCTTCTCAATGATTATAAATCCTTCGATAAGCCAAAATCTTCCTTAATTAATTAGTTTTAATTTCTTCATTCTCCTTCAAATACTTATATAAAAACATTTGTATTTTTATCAATGCTAATTTTAGTTTTTATAGTTTTTTAAAATTAACCCTGCTTGAAACATTTACTTAACTTTTTACTATCAATAAAAATGAATTATGTACAATTGTTTGTTTTTTTGTTGCTTTTGTTTGATTGTTTATTGTTTACCTTAATTTATATATAATAATTTCATTAAATTTATAACTTAACTTAAGCTTAAAATGTTCTTTTTTACTCTTATCATAATTAATTTTATTTTTTTTTATTCTAGTTTAATGCAAAGTTACTTTTAATTACATTCAATGGATTACGTTTTAAAGTATTTTTCAGTTTCGGTTGTTTTTTTTCAATAAAATATAATACAAAAGCGATTGTTAAATGTTGTAATCGTGGTTGTGTTTTCTGTTTTCATTTAAAACCTCTTTTCAAATTATTTTTATTTTTTATAATTTTGAAAATAAACATTTTCTATTGTTTGTTTTTTTGTATTTTTCTTATTTCATGGCGCTTTTTATTGGCAGTGGCAGTTTTTGTTATTGTTCCAGAATTTAAATAGTTTTCAATTGCTTCATATTTTGAATATATTTTTAGAAAATCCAGTATTTTTATTTGTATAAATATTTCTCTTGTATTTAGCTTTATTTTGCAATTTCTTTCTTGTTCAGTCGGTTTTTTTTAAGAGGCTAAAAAAACAAAAATCGTAGCAAAAAGACGCAAAATGAGTGCTGCGCATTTTATGTGTATTTTTATTAACTATTCATGAATTTGAATTATTTTTTAATTATTTTGCTAAACGTTTCATGTTCTATTATTTAAAAAAATTGTGCTTTTTTGTGAAATGCTTTAGTCTGGTTTTGTTTTTTTTCTTGTTAACTACAACTATTTTTCAATGAAAATGGACTAGAATTACGTTTAGATGCTTTCTTAGAATATAGAATATTTATGTTTTTTTTTTTATTATATTTTTTTCTTTTGTTAAAAATTACTTAAACTCGAAGAAATGGCGTTTGTCTACACGAACGTGTGACGAAGTGCGAACGTGTAATCAGCGTAGCAAAGCGAAGCAAGAAGATCGCCAACGAGCCTGCGAAGAGAGCGCCATCTGCCGTCACTTTTTACTTAATTTATTAGAATTTAACTTTGCTCAAAATGCCAGATTATCTTTTGAATTTCCAAAAAATCGAATCTAATATTCAACGTATACTTTTCAAGTCTTTTCATTATTTTTAACAAATGTGACTTGTCTGCTTCTTCTTCTGTATACACCACAGCAGCATTTCTATAGTTTTCTCTTCCTTTCCATCCATTCCCTGACTCATTGTTGCCTCTTTCTCACCGCGCACCGCTTACAATTGACTAAAACTACTCGTTGACACCCAGTGCGCTGTTTCTGGCCGCACCATTAACTATATAGGACCGTAGTCGCTGAGCGCCTGCCCGGCGAGCTGACCGCTGTGTTGCCCGCCCGGCAGCGTCACCACCACGGACACGGCGCGGGAGTCCATCACCGAGCCAGGCGCCGCGTTCGGCCCGTTGCCGCCCACTGCACCACCTCCGCTGCCCCCGATGCCGCCGTTGCCGTACACGCCGCCGCCGCCGTTTCCAGGCGTGCCCACGCCCATCGCCATTGCCGCTGTGCCGTTGCCACCCATGCTACCGTGCTGTAACATGCCGGGCGGAGCTCCCACGCCCATGCCGCTGCCCATGCCAACCGTACCCGCCGAACTCATCAGTGTACCGTGGCCGCCAATGCCGCCCAGCACACTGCCGCCGCCAATCGTACTGCCGCCACCCGCCATCGTCGAAGCTCCGCCCGACTCGCCATGTCATACGTGGCTGGCTGCCGGCTGCTTCAGGACGTGATGGTGCAGGTGATGGTGGCTGGTGGAGGCCACCGAGGCGCCGCCCGCCTGCGTGTAGGGCGTGGCGAGTAGCGAGCCGGCCGCTGAGCCCACTGGAACGCCCATTCCGGAGCCCGCGTACGGGTGCGGCACCGGCGGGCGCTGCTTGATGAGTGCCTGGTTGGCGCCTGTGCGGTCGGGCGAGCCGAACAGCCGTCTCCAGAAGCGGCGCCAGCTTTCGAGAGTTTTGCCCGACCAGATCCAGACGCCCGAAGTGATGCCAACCGCCAACGCCATGAAATACTTCAGCATGAGCACCGAGTACAGCGGCTTCTTGCCCGGCCCGCGCAACTGCGCACACGGACAGGCCAGCGCCTTGATCCACTCCTCGAAGAAGGCCGCCTCGTACAGGTGGCACCCGATGACGATGGTCGCTGGGACGGTGTAGAGGACGGAAAAGATGCCGATGCGTATCATGAGCTTCTCCAGTTTGTCGGCCTTGACGCCGGCGCCGACTCCGCCCTGCTGCTTGATGACCGAGCGGATGCGGAAGAGCGACACGAAGCCGGCCATGAGGAAAGTGGTGCCCACTACCAGATACACGAAGAGAGGCGCGAGCACGAAGGTTTTCAGATGGTCGGGATTCAGGTTGCCCACGTAGCAGATGCCCAGGATCGGGTCGCCGTCGACAGCCGACAGCAGCAGGACGGCCACCGACTGCACAGTGGGGATGAGCCACGCCGCCAGGTGGAAGTATTGCGAGTGCTTCGTGATGGCCTCGTTGCCCCATTTCAAGCCGGCCGCCAGGAACCACGTGAAGCTCAACACCACCCACCAAATGGACGAAGCCATGCCGAAGAAGTACGTCATAAGGAAAACCAAGGTGCAGGCGTGCGGCCCCGTCGAGCTCTCCATGAGGATGCGTCCGTCGCAGGCGATCTCGTCGTTCTGCAGGAAGTTCTTCGACAGGTAGCCCACGGCCACCATGAAGTAGCAGGCCGACAGGAAGACGATGGGCCGTTCCGGGTACTTAAACCGCTCGGTGTCGATGACGAACGTGGTGAGCGTCATCAGGGTACTGCAGAAGCACAGCCCGGACCACAGCGCGATCCATATGCCGGCGAACTCCTTCTCGTCGTTTGTGAAGAAGGGACCCTTGCACGGGATGGCGCAGTTTTGGACGCCGGCGACCCTTTGCACAGTCGAGTTCATGTACCACAGGTGATGGAGCTGCGGCTGCTGCAGCATGTCCTTGCCCAGAGGGACGAGCGGTGCCCGGCACAAGCACGTGCACTCCTTTCCGCTTGTTCTTTCTCCCAGAGCGTTTTGGCAGTTTTTTGAGTTCTTCCCCTTGCACTTTTGCGAGGAGCCGGACCCACTGCTCCCGGAGCCGCTCTGCTTGCGTTTGCCGCTGCCGCTGCTGCCGCCGCTGGATGAGTCGCGGCCCGAACCGCTGCCGCCGGAACTGCCGCCGCCGCCGGACTCGGTGTAGGACGGCTGCTCCATGCACAGGTTGTCGGGGTCGCCGTGGAAGGGCAGGTGCTCGCAAGCCATGCGCTCGGGCCACTCGAAGCTGTACTGCTGCATGATGGGCGCGCAGCCGGAGCGGGCGCGCTCGCAGACGGAGCGGCACACAGGCAGCGGCTTGTGGTAGTCGTCGAGGCAGATGGGCGTGTACATGGAGCAGAGGAAGAACTTGAGGTCGGGGGAGCACTTGATCTCGACCAGCGGCCAGAACTGGTGCACCTCGAGCCCGGCCTCGTCCTGCGTCTCGTGGTTCATCTCGTTGGGGAAGGAGGTCATGTTGTAGCCGATGCCGCGGCACATGGGTATCGTGATCTCCTCGCAGCGCGAGTTCGGGTCCTTGGGGATGGCGGGCAGGCCGTAGCCGGGCGCCGGGCTCACCTCCATCGAGTGCATGCCGAGCCCCATGTGGTTGCCGCCGTCGCCGATGTGCTGCAGGCCGTCGGCGTGGCAGTTGTTCGTCTGCAGCAGCAGCACTAAGAGCAGAGTGGCCAACGCGACCGTCGTGAGTCGTCGTCGTGTGCTGCGAACAGGATGCCGCCGCGCCTGCCGCGTCGATGTGTGACACTTGAGAGGAGCCATCGACGGCTTCATCTGTGCTGCTTCAAGGATGGACTCGGAAAAAAGCGGCGAATGAGCTTTTTTGAACGCGTTGATGGAACGCGTTGTTGGCTGATAGAAAAACTGACTTCAGTTGCTCAGAAGTTGAATTATTTTCAATGTTTCCTGGCGATGATGGCGCAAGGTACGCGTCAAAACTGCGCAAACCGAAAGTGGAGCATCATCTGAAAGAAGAAGAGGAGAAAAATAGGTTAATAAGTCGAATTCCGATGGGAGTTTCTTGAATTTTCATCAATCAATCGAATTGCTGCGTTGAAAAGTTAATAATAATTAAATGCGGCTCGTCATGGAATCACTTTCGAATCGATATCGATGTCGAATTAGTTTCACATGTGGAGTTTTAATCAATTCCGATGACTCAGTTCGAAATAATCCATCACAAAAGTGAGATTAAGTTTTCCGCGTGAGTCGCTTTAATTAAAAATACAGGGGGAAAACCTTCGCCTACGACAGCTTCTTCATTAGAAACCTTTTCGAGGGAACAAAAGCAGCCGCTGCAACTACGAAGAAGAGTTAAAAATGGGGACAACAGAAGAGGAAGACAACGCCAAAGCGGAATAATGTGAGAAAATCCATCGCAGAGACGAGGCCAATCAAAGTTGCTTATAAATAACAATAAAACTGTCACATGTCACTTCGGGAAACGCGTCAGAAAAGTTGACAGCAATTTGTGAAGGCTTCAACCGATGAAAGCACCAACGGAATCACCAATAAATCAACCCTTTTTCTATGCGATAAGCAACGAATTTCTCCATGTGCATTTATACAAAAACTAATGCTGTTTCTTCTACTCAGCATTTACTCCATGTATTGTGACATCTATCGCCGTCCCTTTCTCGCAGGAACACGTAGGCAGATGCAACATCAATCAAAAGCCGAATTTAATTAAATTTGACAGCGACGGCTGCTAGCAAAATGTGCATTAATTACGACAATTTCTCTATTTGCCAGGAGTCCAAAGGAGTCCGAGTGTCAACCACACATGTGTGAAATTTAACTGCTTCAATTAGTGATGAAGCAGCCACTGAAGCTTAGAAAATATCTCATTTGATAGCAGATTTTTCAACTCATCCCAAACTCATTTAAAAACTGAAATAATTCTTTGAAAATCTTCTTTTCAAAAAGATAAGTTTTTGTTTAAAGTTTTTTTTATATAAAATAATCATCATTCAGTTGGCAACTCGTTGATTGAGTGAAGACGAGAGAGAAACTTCAATGAAGAACGGACTGAATCATTGCCAGCTTAAAACCGCAAAACCAATTGGGAAATGCGTTGGAACAGGAGAGCGCAGAAGAGAATTCATTGTAAAGAGAACAAAGTATGGAGAGGGGGAGGAACAGTGGCAGATCGAGCTTTCGAAAAGCGAGTGAAGATCTTGAAAAATAAGAAAAAAAGTAACTTTTTCCATGCTTTTTCCAACAATCTCAACCACAAACTGATTTTATTGAACTCCATAAGAGACGCTGAATGAGAGACGAAATCGAATCTGAGACAGCAACAGAAGAAGAGAGGGAGACAGAAGAGCAATTAAAAAACAGGGTGCTTAAAACAGTGACCTAAAAATTAAAAATAAAATTACAATTTATGGAATTTTGTAAAGATTTTCTTATTTTAATTAATTCATTTTTCAATTTATTGCCGAAAAACTATAAAAAAAATTACTGCACCCTGTAAAAGTGTTACCAGACCAGACACCAAGTTCCATGACCTTACAAAAAACCAACACATACAAACACACACACACACACACACACACACACACACACCCACACACACATTCTCATAGCAGCGCACGCACTAGAGAACGACGCTCAACATTCTGCTGCACGCAAACGATTTGATTCCCTTTATACTTCAGAGTTACACTAAAAACCCTTGCTCCCATCTTCTTCCCCCTCGGCAGGCGTCTTCCTCCACCGTCGGCTGAACTCCCGGCAGCGGCAATCCTTGGAAAAAGGGCGCCGCCGACGCTTCATTCATTCGTTCGTTCAACATTTCATTACAGGTTCCTTTCGCAGCTTTCAATCAGCCTCTCTCTCTCTCGCTCGCTCTTAATCCTTCGGTTGCTCTCGTGTTGAAAGCGTGCTTAACACAACAACAACAACAACAAAAACAGCAACAGAAGCATAAAAAACGACGATGGGGCGTTGGGCCATTAAAATCATTGACATTTAAATGTTGAGTGATTTTTTGCAAATTAAATAAAGCAGAAAAATGGGGAAAAGAAGTAAAATAATGATAATGATGATGATGATGATAATGATGATGATGATGATGATGATGATGAAGTGGCGAAAATTTTGGAAAGTGTGAACACAACCAAAAAGCAGCTAAAAACTAAATAAAATTAAGAAATTTGAAATCTTGGCACCTCATCTTCATTTTGCACCTCTGCTTAATCGTGTTTTCTTCGTCTTCTTCTTCTCCTCCTCCTTTTCGCTGCATTTAGCTTAAGCACGTGCTTTTCTTTGCTCTTTATTTTAAGCAGTTTTTTTTTTGGCTTTGATGTTGCTTTTTTCGTTGTGTTTTGCGTTTGCTTTGAGTGTATGAAGTGCAGCAGATAAATTGCACATTTTCCCCGTTCCTTCGCTGCTCCTTCGCTCTTTTATGCTGCTGAAATCCTTTGCAATCAACGCGTTCCGACACAGTTCAAAGTTCAAGCGGTCTCTTTTACGCGTAGCGCAAGGATTCAACAACAACAACAACAACAACAACAACAGCAGCTTTCAGCGATTTCTGAGTGCTTCATTTAAAAATAAAGGTAAAAGCAGAAAGGAAACAACTATAAAAACTCCTTAAAATGTCGACTGAATTTGAAAAAGGAAGAAAAAGGATTCAAATAATTCAAAAATGGAGCCGAAATTTAATTTTAGAATTACTTTTTTTAATGCAGATTTTTATTATTTCAGTTATTATTTCATTACAACGAAAATAATGCGATGTTTATCCTTAAACTGACGCTAAAGAAACAGCAAAACATTCGCTCGAAGGAGTGGAAATGCGAAAGGAGCAAAAGTAACAGGAAAAAGAAGTGAAGCAGCAAGAAAAAAGAGTCGCACACTCGACTCAAAGCAAAGCAAAAGCTTTCCAAACGCAGCAGATTTCCTCCGAAAGCACAAAAAAGTCTTTTTTATTAAAGAGGAAGAAAGGAGGAAGAAAAGGAGTTGTTAAGAGGAGGAAAAAGCCGTTGAAACGCGGGGTCAAACGTAGTTGAAAATTTCAAGTGTTTGTGTCAGTTTGAAAGCAGCGAAAATGTTGCAATTGAAAAGAGGACGAAAGACGAGGACGACGAAGCAACTCGTTGGCGGAGTCACTCAAAAGTCAAGGGGACATTTTTCATGATGAAAGAGACTTC
Organism: Thecophora atra; assembly: GCA_937620795.1. Classification (NCBI taxonomy): domain Eukaryota; kingdom Metazoa; phylum Arthropoda; class Insecta; order Diptera; family Conopidae; genus Thecophora; species Thecophora atra. Next base: position 65,948,268 of record OW569397.1, on the reverse strand, counting down.
AAAGGATAACAACTCATTTACTTTGTAGTTTCGGGAAATTTTAATTAATTTCAACGAAGATGAGAAAGAAAAAAGGAGAAAGCGACGTCGAGTGCGAAGCTCTGCTGCGAATTTTGTTTTATTTATTTTGTGAAAAAGTCGAAAATATTTAACATAAATCATTTATAATCAGACGAAGAAAGGAACAAAGAGGATCAGAGGCCGAAAGAGAAGAGAAAAAGGGACAAATTTGCAGATCAAACAACAAACGGAATGAAAATCAAAGAGAATCAAGTGAAAAACTTCAAAAATTCGAAATAATTTTCAACTTTTCCATTAACTGAGCGATGGCCGAAGGAGGAGGAAGGGAGAAAAGCGAAGAAGACGGGATGAAAAGAGTGAAAAAAGATGAAAATTCCAATGACCCTCATTTGAAACCCGCATCTTTTTTGAGGCTCCAAAAGAACTCAATTTAAAATAAACATCAATCATTAATAATAATAATAATTTTTCATTTAATGTCTGTTAAGTAGTGGAAGAAGAAGAAGAAGCAGAAATACGTAACTGAAGTTTTACCGGGAAAACGAAGAGGGAGGAGGAAATGGAGTGGAAGAGAAGCCGCAGCCTCGCAGACGAACCATCGACTTCATTAGTTAAATAAACATGAATTTGTTTTGGAGGAATCGTAATCAACTCGAACAGGATTTCAAGAGACCAGAAACACTTTTTTCTCTACGAATATTAAAGCAACAGCAAACAGAAAAGCAAACAACAGCGAAAGACCAACGAATGCACGCGGAGGGAGACGAGGAAATGAAGGGAGACCAGCCAATGAAATGCATTTTTTAGGATTTCGTGTTTCCCTGCGTTCGTCTCTTGATTTACGAATTTTTCCACAAATCACTGAATCAACAACTTGTCACCTCTTTAAGCCACTTCACTTCAATAGACTCCATCGACAGAGTTTCCAGTGCAGAGAAGTGCAACGATTGCAAACGAACGCTGCTTCGAAACATTCGCTAAAGTACGAATACCGCGCCAGACAAATGCAACGATTTTAATCGTAGAGAAAGAATAAATATTACTAAGTTATTCTTTTTCTATGATTTAATCCACAAACATGAAACACAGTCACGTTCCGCGACGAATAATCAGAAAACAATCGACACGAAGCATACGAATAGTCAAATGATGCGATGATCGTCAGAAAATCTCCGATTGAGAGAAAGAAACGTAAAAAAGCACGAATTTTTGCATTGTATTTGCACTAAGGCGAATGACTCGTGTCACTCGTGTGACTATTCGAACTATTCGTGTCGATTGTTAACGTTATTCGTCTCAGAACGAATGCGAAGTGTGTTGATGCAATATTCATCGCTATTCCCGCTCAAGGAGTCGTTTAATCGATTTTAGGACATCATCGGATAAAAGAAGGAATGAAATTTAAAGCAAGTAGAAATTCGTTGATATTATTTTAATTTAGTTGCTTTATTTAATCTATTTTTACATTTTGTAGACGCAATAAAATCGATTGAAGGCGCTAGTAGTAGAAAAATCTACTCTAGACATGCAAAAATCTAGTTTTTTATCTATATAAATACGATTTAATACAATTAACAACTTATTTAAAGCATCATTAATTGAATAATTGAATATTGAATGTTGTGTTTAAAAAGAATAAATTCGGAAAAATTATTCTAAAAAATGTTTTATTTAGAATAATAAAAAAATGCAAAAAAATCTCAAACTTCGATGCGAAATAACGATAGAAATCAACAATAAAAGAGAACATCACTCAACTAAATTCCAATAATTAAATCATAAATAAAAAATAATTCCAAAATATAATCACCAAAGTAACGAATTTTATTAACAAATATGACGAATGAATGCAATTAACGAATATAATTAACGAATATAATTAATGAATATAATTAACGAATATAAATAAAATTTGATGGAATTAATAAATTATTAATTGATGTTAATCGTCTTGCAGTGGAAACATTCAACATTCATTCATTGGGATTCATTCGTTCATTCATTTGGATTCATTCATTCATTTAAATTCATTCGTTCATTCATTTGCATTTATTCGTTCATGGATCTTCGAGGAAACATTTCAACTCTTCACTTTCTTTATTTCCATTTATTTTTTTAATTAATATTGTAATTTTTACATTCGATTTATTTTCATTTACTTACTTTTGTTATTTGCAACTTTTGTTATTTATTTCCTTCTTTTTTTTACTTTATTTTCTGCTTACTTTAAATTGCAAGCAACTTTTTTATGAAATCTCGTTGCAACTTGCACCTTGAAATGCACAGAAGCACGAACATCACCACCAACAGCAACAACAACAACAACAACATGAATATTTCAACAGTGAAATCACAGCAACACTAAGAAAAAAATGTCCTTTTTGTGGGTTGTGTGAGTAGCAAAAAACAACCGCGTTAAAAGTTGAGTCACGTTTCACGTTTAACAGATTTCTAATTTTGTTCTTGCTGCTGTTGCGACTTCTATTTCCTTTGACTTATTTTATTTATCCTCTCTTTTATTCTTTGTTATTCAGTGATAGGCAAGCGAACAACAACAACAACAACAAAACAAAAACAAAACAGCGACTTCAACAGTTTGAAAGCTGCAGCAACATGTTGCTGGTCAACATTCTCAACAAAACGACGCCATCAACTAAAACGGAGACATGTTTTTTTAACTCTGCCAAAGTAAATGTTGTTAAAAGTGGAGAAGCAAATAAAAAGAAGTTGAAGTCATCCGTGACTGCTTCCATTGTATTTTTCCATTTGAGTTTTATGTAAAAATAGAATCGGAATAAATGAAAACTTGCATAAGATTTAAAAAAGTTACTTTTACGCTACGATTCAAATTTCAAGACACAAGCCAAACGCTTTCTGAGTCTTTAATAATACTTAGAATAGGAAAACGAAGAGGATCTTCAGAGGCAGACGCAGAGCAAAGCAAATACTTGAGGGCGAAACTGAGAGGCTGACCGGGCCACGATGCGCCGTCGTCCTTCTTCGCCGCCGCCATCTTCAGACGACTCAAGTGCGCATCTCCGCCGATCGTCAAGTGTCTCGGCCACAATGAAGCAGCCAAATCAAACACACGGCGATCACAGCAACGGAAAAATGCCGTGGAAAAGGACAACGTCAACATTCGCAGCAGCAGCAGCAAGAATCAACATCAACACGACGCAAACTCTTTTCAAACTGTTCCAAAGTACGTCAAAAGTTGTCTGTTCATCGTTCTCCTTCGTCTTATTCTTATTGCTGCTCCATTGTTTTGCTTTCTTTTCTATTTTCTATTTTCTTAAGTACATCAAAAAAAGGCTGCGTTGTTATTTACTGTGTTTTCGACGCTGTTTTTGGGCGGAATTTTTGTAGTTTCGAAGGCTTTCGTTGCTGCTGTGGGTATCACTTTTATTTTGAGTAGTTGAAAAACCCAAAAGATGCTTCAATTGTTGCCAGATCGTGTCGAAGGCGAAGCAACACCAACGCAAACAGCAACACGAAGCATTTTCATGAATGTTTTAAAGGAGAAAAGCGCAGTTTTTGAATTAAATCCGATCACGTTACACGTAACACGTAACGAATTACGTAAAAAGTGACATTTAAACAAAGTTTAGTGCTGTTTTTCAATCTTTTGTGGTTTTATTTTCAACTTTTTCTGCTTTTTATCTCCTTTGAAGTGTCATGTTTTTATTATGAAGCCATTTAATCAACGTTTATTGATGTTTTTTTGGTATTTTTGGGACTATTTTTCGAGTTTTCCTGCTTTTTAACCATATTTTTATGTCTTATTTTAATCATTTCATCTTCATTTACTTCGCTTTCTTCTATTTACTTCCCTCTAAATCTTCTCTATCATTTCTTTTACCTTCCCACGTCTTTTTGCTTCTTCCTTCCATCGAAATTAATAAAAAATCTTCATTAAAATCCCATGAAATTGTTAAATTCCTGAATTCGAGTGAATAAAATTGAAAACTGTTTCCATTATTGTGCAATATTTCGGCTTTAAGTGCGACTCTGTTCATGGAATGCATTAAAATATGGTTTTCAGAGGCGCCCCGCGTTTAATTGATACATGATTCTTTCATTCCAAACATGTCCTTATCACGGCGATGTTTCCCCATTTAACTGTCACTCTGACTGATTGTCCAACGTCCCCGCTGCCCCCGAAAGACTTGCTGCGTGCTCCCTCGATTCTTTATGGATTCTAAAAGCAATCGTGTGACGTTCTCCCCGCTTTTGCTTGGCTACGATAGCTTTAAAGCCACATGCTGCATATTTAATTAAAGTTAACAAATCGTGTGGACTTTATACGAGGAATCGGCAGCATGAACGACAGCTCTGTCGATCTGTTGTCGATGAAGCGACGGGAATCGCTTCGATTTATGCTAAATTTACACGTTTTAAAGCAATAAACAAGAAATTTCAACGATTGACAGCTGAACGCGCGATCGGCTGCGGTCCACACGAATAATTATTATTATTAGGAATATTTTTAATATTCCTGCATTTTTTCAAGTCATTAAATTTCGTTAAGGAAAACTAATTAATGGAAATTTCGTTAATTGTTCGGCAGCCGTTGAAGAAAAGAGGGAAAAAAATCCACAATTAATTTTATTTCTTCCTTTTCCTCGAATTAGGATTCCCTTTTGTGGGATTTCCCTTCTTCTCTTAATTCATTGTCAGTCTTTAATTTAATTTATTTCCATCTCCGTTCTAACAGAAATGAGTATGTATTTGTGTTTGCTTTTATTGCGATTTAATTAATTTCCTTGTCCGTTTTCGTGCTCAATTCTTAAGTTTTTCCCTTGTTTCGCCCTCTTCTGCGGCGTGCAATAAAACTTCCCTCTGCGGAAATTCTACAACGTTTCCATGAATAACAGTTTTTCTACTCCATCAACCCACCACACAAGAATCCAATTGGAAAGAGAAGAATCGAGAACACGCAAGTATTTCACCTGTCGAAAAAACTTGTAAACATTAATTAGAAATGTCGTCCACATTTTCGTTTCCTTTTTTGTAGTTAATGGAGAATTATTATTGCTTTTCCTTTAATTTCTATTTTCTTTTGCTACAGATCAAGCTTTAAGCTTTAAGAAATGCATTAAATCTCTGCTGACGTAGCGATATCACGAATACTACAGAAACCGAACGAAAAACAAAGGACGACTCATAATGAGAGCAGAGCGCTCGATGTGTGTGAATCATCGTTAAATCAGTCGCTCTTCTTCGGCTCCAATTATGACGTCAATCGTGTTACGTTTACTTGCAAAAGACTTTCATTGCGTTCGAATAAGAAAAACAGGAGAGCCTTCAAAGCATTCGCCAGCGAAGGGCTTCGTTTTGCGTGTTCTGAAGTCGGTAACATTTTTCGCTGTCGGCGTTCGTTTATTTTACGTTGTTATAAATTTCAATGAGAAGTTTTGTTTTAAATTGTAACAAAATAATCGCCAATAAACACATCCACAAAACACTAAAAACGAATTTTCCGTTGTAATTCAATTTAATTGCCATAAAAATTAATCCAATGAATTAAGTGTTGCTTTATTACAGTTAATTTCGTTGATGTAACGTTTGCTTTTCCTTTTGCTCCTTTTTTTTTATAACGAGTTTTATAGTCCTTGCTTTTTCCTTCGCTTTTCCAACTCAAACACTTTTTTTCGTAGTTTATGACGCAATAAAATCGCTTTAAAGGCGTGTATAAAGAAGCGGCGATGTTGTTGTTGTTGTTATATGAGGGTTTTCCCACTCTCTTCTTTGATTATCATTTGTCTATTATTATTATTATTTTATTGTCGAGTTTATTGAGTAACAAAGCTCGGGTTTAGAGACAGGAAAGTGAAAAGAAGCAACGAAATATTGAAAGAAAAAAGAGAAGATGATTAAATAAAAGAATGGATGATTGAGGAAGGAGAAATTGAGAAAAAACACAAGGAGAAATTGAGAAAAGGAAAAAAACATTTCACTCATTCGCAGAAATAGAAATAAAATTTTAATGCATAAAAAGGGGAAAGTGAAGGAAAGGGAAGTGAATACGGGAAAATAGGAAAAAAGCACGAAGAGAATTCAATTTGGCGAGAACATTAACGCGATTACCACGAAACGAGGCACAGAAAATTCAATTTCCTTTCGGCTTCTGCATTGTTGCCGGTCATTAAGGACACATTCATCATTTCCAACACACACACACACACACACGACACGAAAGAAGGACGTGTCCAGGAAGAGAGACGAGGAACTGGAAACGAAGTCGACATCATTTGTAAAAGGAAGCCAGCAAATGACGGGGAAAATAACTAAACACAAATAAAAAACTAGTAAGGGTACCTTCGGTCAGACCGAAGCTTATATACCCTACATCCCAGCAACCTTTATTATACATATTTCCGATTTATTTAAATAGTCCGATTTATTTAAATAGTAAAAAGTAGGCGTGTCACTCCGCCGATTTTCCCCATTTTCAATACAGAGTTATCTATGATGGCAGAGAATATTCGTACCGAATTTCAAGTCAATTCTTCCAACCGTTATTCTGGAATTGCGGTTTATATCAATGTCATATGTTCGTGGGCGGACACGCCCATTTTTTTTAAAAATTTAATCTACCTGTACCGATGTATTCGGAAACAAAATTGAAGCTCAAAACTAAGTCTACAAGTTGAAATATTGTTAAAAGAATTAGTATTTGTTAAAAAAGTAGGCGTGGCGCTGCACCGATTTATCCCATTTTCAATCCCACAGAGTTTCGGATGACAAAGAATATACGTGCAAAATTTCATCGCGATAGCTTCATTCGTTCTCCTGTAATCGTGATTTCCACAGACAGACAGACAGACAGACAGACAGACAGACAGACTACGGACATGGCTAAATCGACTCAGGAGGTGACACTGATCAAGAATATATATACTTTTCCATACCTGCCACGCCTCCTTTAATGCGTTACACACGGAAGCACAAAGTGAATATACCCTCATTCCTTCGGATGTAGGGTATAACTAGTAAAGGTGTTGTCTACAGCCGGGCTGTAGCCGAAATACCCTACACCTTAAAGCTGCATATATACTCGCATATATATTTAAAAGTGGTGCGATATAATATACTCGTATATATATACAATATATATATTATATATCTAATAATAAATATACAATATATATATAATAATAATAATAAAAACAAAAAATTTTTTTTTAAAAGTGGGCGGATCACGCCCATATTTGGCATATTAACTGAAAGCATTAGTCTAAACCTACATATAAAATTTTCTTGTCTTCTCTCAAAAAGTGATGCTGATATGGCCTTTTTTAACAGGCAAAACAGAGGTACCTGCACTCTCGATATAAAAAGTAGGCGTGGTCATTGGGCGATTTTGCTCATTTTCAATACGAAACACCCCAACATAGCAACGAATATTTTTGCCAAATTTCATTTTGAAATCTTAATCCGTTCTCCCGTGATCGTGATTTCAACGGACAGACAGACAGACAGACAGACGGACAGACATCGTTATTTCAATTTCGGTGGTGATGCTGATCAAGAATATATATACTTTTCCATACCTATCTTGTCTAGTTCTATGCGTTACACACTCCGGTAGAAAGTGAATATATGTACCCTCAACCTTAAGTTGTAGGGTATAATAAACAGTGGCAACTCGTATCAAGTGCGAAAAACCCTTTGTAACGATATAAAATAAATATAAAACAACGAGCATTTCCCCGTCATCAGTACAAGAAAATGAAATGAATGCGTTTCTAGTTGCCCAATTTATGTTTAAATCATCACAAGAATTTTACAAATTCAAGAATTAACGATAAATGATATAAAAATATAAAATTTGTGGTTTATTCATCATGATTTAATGTTACTTTTGCAGTTAAATAAGAGAACCGAAAAAGAATTGAATTGTGTCCAAGTAGCGAGTGGGTATAACGAGTTGTGTAAGTAGCGAGTGGTATAACGAGTTGTGTAAGTAGCGAGTGGTATAACGAGTTGTGTAAGTAGCGAGTGAGTATAACGAGTTGTGTAAGTAGCGAGTGAGTATAACGAGTTGTGTAAGTAGCGAGTGAGTATAACGAGTTGTGTAAGTAGCGAGTGAGTGTAACGAGTTGTGTAAGTAGCGAGTGAGTGTAACGAGTTGTGTAAGTAGCGAGTGAGTATAACGAGTTGTGTGAGTAGCGAGTGGGTATAACGAGTTGTGTACAGAGACAACTATCAACGAGCATATAAAATGGTTGAACTCGTTTAAAATTCCACCAAGCAAAAAGCAACGAGTATGTAAGCATAAATATTTATTTACACTCGTTGCTTTTTACCTAGTAAAATTACGAACGGATTCAAATGTAAGCTCAGTTCATTCCGCACTTTGATTTGTATTAAATTTTTAAACGGAGAACAACGTCTATCTCGTTGGAAATACTCGATAAACACTATAAGCAACGAGTGGCGTGTTCAAGGAAATAAAAAATTAAATGTTGGACAGGATCAAAAAGTGATAAATGAATAAATGAATAATAGAAATATCATAGCAATTTCAGCAACGAATTTATTAACAAATGTTTAAATAATCGTTGCTTTTTCTTTGGTGAAATTTTAAACGAGTTCAAATGTAAACTCGCTGCTTTAACGTTAAGCAACGTATTAAATTTCAATATTTGTGTAAAACAACAACAACAATGGAAAACGTAGCATCAGCAGTGCTGCCAAGTTTATTACATTATTTGCAATTCAAATGTCGCCAATAGCGACACTTTTATTTGGTCTGTCTTCGGTGCTTGTTTTTCGGGCGTAAAAAGTAAATCGAGGACGAAAGGAGCAGCCATGAATTAAGGAGGAAATGGAAAGCAACAACTTCGAGTTGCAGCCGATGTTGCTGTCGCTTTTGTTGCCTTGGAAATCCGTCATTTTTGAACCACAAAGTGTTTTGGTCGTCCTTTCGTGTCCTGGCGCACAGCTGAGATTTTCCACCCCACGGCTTCCAAGGGGATGCGACGCGGCGTCGGCGATGATGGATTGCTAAATAATAACCACCGCCTGACGACCGCCGTTGGTGCCATATTGCAACAGACATTCAACGAAAGTTGCTTGTTTTTTCTCTTCTTCAGGCTTTTAATTTATTTGAACCTTTTTCTCGTTGTGGCGAGGGTGCGCGTTGACGTTTAACTGACAGTTGCGAGCGGGGGAAGCGTTCGAAGGAAGTCCAACAGCCCTCGACCTATTGTCTGCTCCCCGTTTGGCTGTTTCCCTTCGCTTGCCCTGCAGGATTATTTGCACGACGGAAAGGATATTATTTGCAGCGACGACGAATATGTAAATACTTCCGAAGTCCACACAAAGTGACGCGGCAAACAGCTCAGAAGTTGGCGAGTCGTCGGCAGCAGCTGTTGCCGAAAACTGAATGACGAATGTTCGTTACATTGGAGCGGACGGACGGACGGATGGAGGAGAGTGCATTTCATAGTCGACACTTCGGAAGCTGTCACTTGTTCTGATGGAAAATCACAGTCAACTCGTCTATTCTAGGTTTTCAACACGTGAACAAAATGGAAGCTGCATTCACATTTTCGCCCCCCCCCCCCCCCCCCCCCCTCGTTAGATTTGTTGCTGTTGTTGTTGGGTGGTCGAGCGATTTGATAGCTTAAGTAGTTGATTTCGGGTTTGAGTTGCATTCAGTCGGCGGCGGAAACGGAAAACCGATGTCCAACTCCGCATTTTCGCTGACTTCTGCTCAGACGAACGACGGACTGAGTGAGTGAGTGAATGCAGGGCGCCAGCTGAGACGTTGAGCGCTTGAATGAATGACGTTTTAATTAATAACTTATGTTCTATTGTTATTGATGATGATGGATGCTGTTGTTGCTACTGATTTCTTTCCGTCTTGTGAATGGACTCGGTTTTTTCAGCTGTGTTGAAATCTTTTGTTGTTGTTGTTAATGGAACTTTCTTCCTGTTGTTGTTATTTTTATTAAAATAAAGTGAATTGGAAATTTGAGCGAAAGCTTTTAAAACCACTTCTTCAACACACACACACACACAATCAAAACAATTCACGTGTTGCTTTTTGAATAAATGATTTTGTCAACGAAATTGAGTGGGAGGAAATGAACTGCTTTTGAAATAGAATGACCACTTCGGCTCCCCTCCTTCCTCCTTCTTCCCCGCTCATAATTCATTTCCTCTTTTTGTAGTTTTGATTTACTTTAAAAATCCAATTAAAGTCAATTGTAATTTTCAGTGTAACTGGAGAAAAACGCGACTCGAAAAGTCGAGAAAATATTTGAGAAATTCAATAATTTTTTACATCATTCAGTTAAAGTTTTTATAAATTCATTTTAAGCTGTGTTTTATTTTGTTGGCTGCTTTTCTTTTTTCTGATGGAGGAAAATATATTTTTGCTTATTTACTCATTCGCTGTAAAATATTCTGAACATGTTTCTGAACGTGTTTCATTGAAGGCGGAAAAAGGAAAATGGGAAAAAGCAGCGGCCGGAAAATAAATAAACAGCGAATCGTGGAAAAGTGATGCAGATACGAGGAAACGAAGAAGAACACGTAATGCTTTTATTGTTATTGCAGTTTGAAAGGTTTATTAAACAATATCAAATACAAATTGAAGAAGTAGAAGCAGAAGTAGAATAAAAATGAAAAAAAATTATTAAAAAATAATATTTAAAAAAAAATTATTTATTAATAAAAATATTGAATAGTTTATCAATAAAATACAAAAAAAAAAACAATGAAAATTCTAATAAAAAACAAAAGAAATCCGCCGAAATGCGGAGAAAGAAAATCCAAAATCAATTAATTAATTTCGTTAAAGTTTTCGCTTTAAATATTAATTTATCGGCTTTATTATTGAATGCAAACGCATGAAAAGAGGTCAAAGTTCATAATTAAAAAGCATTTGCAAATATTGTTAAAACAGAAAAACTTCCGGAGCCTCTCTTTAACATTCGTCGTCCACTCGAGCCTCGTGAAGGATCGCAAAAAGTGGCTCATCCTTTGTTTCCTTCCTGCAATGGATTATTGCCGATAGGACCTATTTCATTATATTTCCAATCAAAGGATGTACAATCACATCAAAGCCGCATCTGAACAAATTAAGTGAAACTTTTTATTGCGGATTTTATTTCATTGGATTTCATCGCCGAGGATTGAAAACGTGTTGCTTCGTTATTCTTCATTGCAATTAAATTTCCCATATTTATTAACTTTGCAGAAACAAATCATTAATGTTAAAAAAACACTAAGGAAACGCTCTGCTTTTAGGAATTATCAACAACTTTTGCTTTAGTATTAGAAACTTTCAGTTTTTCAATGATTTCAGTTTTTCAATGATTTAAAAGCTATAAAATAGACAGGATTTTAAGGATAATACCGAAAACTAAGGGATTTATTTAATATCTATGGGACCTGGTTTAGATTCTCATTCGTCGAATAAACGGTAATCATTTTTTTTCATTGGCTTCTTGACAGTAAGCAATGAATTTAAACAGATTTATTTAACTGCAAAAGAACTTCGTAGGTTTTATTCTTAATAAAATTATATCAAGTAACTACTAAAATACAAAGCGTATCATTCCGTAAAACTAACGAACATAAAGTTTTCTCTTTTGTTTTGGTTATTTCCGTTGTTTTTTTGGGTATTTGACGCCAGGGTCGAGAAATTCTTGCCCTTAAGCGAACCCTAATTCTTAGTTATATCTGCCGGAATTGATCTTCTGTATTAATTCTTAATTAATTAATTCTCCAAAAATTACCAAAATTAGTAACTTCTAAAATACAAAGAAATCATCATCATCGTCACCTCATTACAAATGTTATCACAATCATCATTGTTAATCGACATCATTCACACATTTTCGTTTTTTTTTGCCATTTATTTTTGCTCAGTGATTTATTTGAGTTTTGTGCTTCTTTCAAAGGTAAAATATACAAACTTGTTTTTGGATATTTTATTATTGTGCGAAACGTTTACAGAACTGATTAGTTTTCCAATAAGATTCATGACTTTTTATACAATTCTCGATTTCGTTGTGTTATTGATTTTGGAGGAATGCGTAAATGCGAATGAAGGAAGGAATGAATGAATGAATGAATGAATGATTGCTTGATTACCTGAAATATTCAAATACTTGTTTTTCGGTTTACGTTTTCGGTTTTCTCTGTGGTCAATACTCGATATGGGTTTTTGATTCATGATTCAAATCCTTTTCTAAAGACTTGTCTTTTGTTTCGTTCTTCTCAAAGTCGTCTTCTCATAAATCTACGAATCTTCTGAATAATTTACAAAGAATAAAAACATGATTTATCAAGGCTTTCAGCTGTGGCTTTTCCAATGATTTGTGTTTGGGGACGGAACTGAATCATTTTCGATTTTCATTTCATGAGCTTGGAACAAATTCATTTTTGTTCTTCTTCTCCCTCCCCTTCTTCGTGAAATGGATAATGGGAATTAATTTCGAAAATATTTGTTCTTTTCTTCTGCGTCCTCGGTTTCGTCTATGGAATTTAATGGCTTTTAATGGGATGTTTGTATTTCGAGCATTAAAGTGGCGTTTGCAATGATTTGATTCGAGGGAAGAAGATTGAGAGGGGGGGGGGGGGGGGAAGTAGCGAACAGGGACATGAGGTGATTCTCTATTCAATTCAATGGCTTTTTTAATAACAACTCAATTACAGCGAACGAATTTCGAGCCTTTTGAAAAAGCTATTTTCGATTATTCTTAAGTAACGATTAATTTCAATTTATCCCATTAGATAAGAAGAAGAAGACGAAAAAGAAGATGACGCAAACGACGAAGGAGAAAAAAGTACAAAATTTCATAAATCTTTGCCATTTTTCTTTAAAGACTTTAAAGTAATTCGCATTAATTAATGAATTTTTAAAAGATGAAAGAAAGGTTTTGGATCAAACAAAAATAAAGGAAATAAAATTGACGTCATAAAGTGATAAATTAATCAATTAGTTTTTTATGCTATCCGTTGAAATGGAAAATTCCAAAATTAAACGAAATGTAGAGGAAATTTTAATATTTAAATTAAATGTTTTTTGAAGCGTATTTTTCGCATTTTTATTAATAATAAAGTGCAACTTTGAAATAGGAGTGAATTAAATATGAATTTCTATTAATTTTTCAATTGAATAAAAGCAAAAATATATTTTAATTTATATTTAGTTGCGATTTGACACATGTTTGCGTCATTCGTTGAATTGTCGAATAAAATTCCATGTGTTTTTAAGACCTGCTGCGGGGTTTTGTTCAAGAAAATGCTCAGGAAAACGCGAAGCGATCGGAAAAGGCACGCCTCCGACGCCTTCTAGTCGACTCGTTGAATACACATGTTGCTTTTGGACAGACATAAGAAAACACATCAACAGAAACACGATCATCAGCAGCAACAATCAACAGAAACGTCAGACATTTAAGAAACTTGACCAGATGTTGGCTAAATTAGAATTACAAATTTTCACTGTCGCTTGACTGATGATGGACCCGTTGATGGTTGTCGTTCTTCTGCATTTTAACTTTTTTTAGTTTTATTACATTGTTGAATGCTGGGTTTTTCAGGTGCTTTCTTTTTGCATGATTCATAATGAGGACGATGACGTTGATGATGACAACTGAAGCGATTGCATCGGCTACGGAAACACGAGAAAAAAGGATCTCAAATGAATCCGTTTCAGATGTCAACTCGCAGGAAACTGTCAAGTATTTGAATGTCATCTGTTTACAATAAATGTCGAAAAAAGAGAAATCTTTTTACGGTTCCACGGGGAGAAAATAAAGAAATTCGAATTCCGTAATGAAATTTTTATGGAAGAAAATGAAGTCTAATCAAAAGCTGAAGGAATTCGTATAAATAAATTAGAAAGAGCCAAAAAAATGCTTTAATTTCAATAAAAATTTTGACGAAATATTATTTTGTTATTTATTTCTTTATTTCGATGGATCTTGCAGCCACTTTAAATCGAATTTTGATGTGTTTAGGCTTAAAACTGAGTTGGTAAAATTCGACTAAAATTTCGACAATATTAATAATAATATTTTAATCTCCAACTTCGAATATTTCCCTTTTTAAACTCATTCATGAAGCCTATTTATTTATTTATTTATTTTTATTTGATAGCCTATTTTATTTGTTTGTTTTTTTATTGTTATTATTTATTAATTTGCTTGATTTGAATCTTATTCATTCAGATTCAGAGGAATTGAATCATTCATAATTGAATAATTTTTACTTAAATACTTTTTACTTTTTATATGGATTTTTTTAATATTTTTCCTTCATCTCCATTGAATTTATCATTGATAATATTTAACAACGATTAAATTCTTAATTTTTACACATTTTTTCTTGATTTTTTACTCATTTTTTCATTCAGATTCCATTCACAATTGAAAACCATTCAAACTCAAGTTCATTGAAAATATTCATTATTCTAAACAAGATCTTTATTTTCAAATTGAGTTTACATAGAAATCAAAGGGAGAGAAGCAAATAAAATACGTAAACTTAAAATCAACATTTTGAAGTGTTAAAAGCGAAGCATCAAAATGATAACGCTTCAAAACAGGGAGTGAAACGCTGCTAAAAAGGAGCGAAAAAGCTGCTCGTTCATTTCAAAATGCCAAACAAAGTTCGAAAACAGGATGAATGTAAAAAATATGCTAAGAAGTAGGAAATTTATGCAAAAAGCCGGCCAACAACAAAAGCCCGGCCCTCGTACAAAACGGCGTGGAAAGAGAACCGGCAACAGCCGCCGAAGACTGCTACAAAAGAGCAATTATTATCAGCGTCTTGACTTTGTTGTGGTTGCGCTCATCGACCGGGAATTCGAGGCTTGGCGTCAGCAGCCGACATGCTAACTAGATTTAAACGCCTGCTTTAAGCCGAAAGACCGGCGCGAGGAGAAAAAAGCAACTTCGGACAACACGACGAACATTTGAAGTCGGGAAAAACACAAGCGGACGCTTAACGAGCTGCGTTTGAGTCCGAAACAAGCCTCAGATGGCTGCAGAGGAGATGATCGAGGCCGCACAGCAGGTAGGAAATCTCAGGAAAGCGCGGCGGATGCGGGACAAGCAGCAGAGGAAGAAGTGAAGTGATGCAGCTGAAAGAGAAGGTGAAGCTGCATGCAAGCGGCTGCCAAGCAGGTCCAAAGGAATTTGAAGAAGGTGCTGGAGTAGAAATCATGCTGAGTTCTTGACTGAGCAACTGTACAGTGCCAGAGGAGCCGAAGAAGCAGCAGAAAAAGAAGAAGAACAAAATGAAGATGAGGCTGGAGTTGGAGCAGGTAAAAGATGAAAATAAATTGACCCAAAAAAGACGAGTTTTGAACAAGCAACAAAACAAATTCAAAGGAAAATAAAACAAAGGAGAAGAAATTCGAAAAAGAAGCAAACGAAAAGAGGCGAATAAAATGAAGGAGCAAAGGAAAGGAAGCGCTAAAAAAAGATTCGAAAAATGTTTCCCTGGAGAATTTTGCTTCTACTAAAAACATTTCTAAATTAAAAATTAAAACAAAAAAAAAATAAAATATTACATGAGATTTTGTTAAATTATTTACCATTTTTTCCAGTTTCGTAAAAAGTCATCGATTGCTCACGAAGTTTTCTTTCTTTGGCGACAAAATGTTAAAAATCTGAAAAGAGAAGAAAAGGAAATTCAGTTAATTAACATTTTTTATAATAAAAATTCGTACAGCAATAAATTTATTTGTGTAATTAATAACCAAAAATTTCATAAACAGTTTTCGAAGATTAATTTTAAAGCTGTTAAAAGTCAAAAAACATTATTTATTAATGCAAGTTTTTTGTTTTATTTTAAAAGACTTTTCTTGGAATTAATAAAATATTCCAAAACAAACCAAATTAAATTTCCATAACAAAGAAAAAAATGTATTGTATTTCAAAAGAAATGCCACTTGACAGCAGCAACGACAAACAAATAAAATAAAAGAAATAAAAAACTTTGATTTATTAATTAAAATTCTGGTTTTTATTTGTGTTTTCTGAAGAAGCTGGAAGCATTGACTGCAAAACAAGCTGTGTGACACACAAATTAAATAATTATTTGGCATAATTTGCATGTTTTCGAAGACGTCGAAGGCGTGGCCAGCATCCGGCTACACAATAAATTCGCTCCTTGTGACTGCGTGTCACTGAAACGATTTGAAAGCCGATGTATAAATCATTAGACGTTTAAGAAAATAAATTAAAACATTCAAAAAAGAGTGCAGAAAGACCAGAAGCAGGGGAGGAAGGAGCAGGAGGACGGAAGATTCTTGCAAAAAATACGATCTCGTATAAATGTTTAATTTATGAGCCTGAAGTTTATGAGCAAAAGTCTTGTCTGTTGGCAATTTAATGAATATGTATCGGAAGGACATAAAAACACGATATTAAACGCAACAACACACGCTATAAAATTCCAGTGAAACTATGAGGAAGCCGCTTGGCGACGACATCGGCCGCAAACACGACATGGAGCAGAATATCAACACCAACCGCAGCGATAAGAAGCGCATCGCCAACGAAAATTAATTATGTTCGAGTTCGAGTTCGAGGCTCGATTTGAGTTTTGTTTATATTTTTCCCTTATTTTTTATAATATTGACTTTTTCTATAAAATCCATTTTCGAAACGCATTGATAAAAAGCATCTTTTTGCACTCTTTTCACAAAGTTTGCACAAGAAACGCTCATGCAACGCTGTTGGCTGCACACACGAGCTACGAACTTTTTAAGGAATCACGGCGTCTGAAGAGATCTCAAAGATAAAAGAGCACCAACAAGAAACCACGCCGAGTTCGAAGGAACAGCAAAGAACATAAGAAGAAGAAGAACGTGGTTGTTGTTGTTGTTGGAGCATCTTTAACGATGTTGTTTGTCGCAGTAGCAGCGGGTTTCTTTGCTTTGCTTTCGGTGCCTTGCGCGTTCTCAGCTTTGTTTGTTTTACGACGCGGTGTGATTAATTAAAATTAATGCGCATCTCGAGAGACGAAGAAGAAGAAGAAGAAAAACACCAACTTCAACAACAAGAAGAGGAGTGAGAGAAGGAATCAGAAGAAACTTGAAACTTGTCGTGGTTGCATCTGAAAGATACCAAGACGCGTTCGTATTCCACGTTCACAACTCTTTTGAATTTTCGGTTTCTTTATCATCACCATCAGCAACAGCGTCATCATCAGCGCAGTCATCATCATCATTGATTCACTTGATTGCTACTTGATTTTTATGTTTTATTTTTAGATACTTTTTGTTGTTTTCCTTTTCCCTTTCCTTTGTCTTTTTTTTATTTTTAATTTTTATTCTTTGACATTTTTTCAACTTTTTTGGATTTCAGTTTTTTCAGATTTTTTTTTTTTTTTTTTTGTTTTCAGAATTTTTTTTTTTTTTTTTGTTTTCAGAATTCCTTTGACGTTCTTAATGAGTTTGACATTCGTTTCTGTTCGGTAAATTTATAGCTCTTGGGTTAACTGGCGGCTGATTAATATCGGGATTGGGTGTCTTCGGTGCAGCCGCACCGCGATCGGGCTGATTTTGGGGAACTTTTTAATTAACAGCTGCGTCTGAGCGGGAACACCAACGAAAATACTTGCTCGGTAATCGTCTAATCGGAGCAGCTTCGTGATCGTGGGTTACGCTTAAGATTTAACTGTACAGATCTTTGGTATTGAAGTTATTTATGTGTAGGACGCGATGGGAGAAAATTCAAATTAAAACGAAATCTGATCGGGGAAGTGCTTGTGTAAAGAGTGAGTAAACTTCGCGGAATCATAAGGTTCTAATTATCCGACGCAGACATCAGGGATGTGATACGAAGATATGAGAAACTGGGCAAGGTACTGAGAATAAAACGTTTTGATGACAGATTCATTGAATGTAGAGAACCTAGGCGCAGATCCTCTGCTATATACTACAGATATTCCTCTACTTTCGAACGATTGACATTAGTAAGCAGTACCTTCCTTCGGTTAAGCTGTGAGTTGGTACTTAATCAGACATTATATTTCGCCATATTTAGAAGATACTAAGCGATCTTCCTTGAAAAGGTATATGTACCGATATAAGACCTTTATATTGACAAGAGAGGTACTGCAAGTCGCATTTGGTAGCCCTATAAATACTGGTAGGCACATATGCTGAACTTAAAGGTATGAAAAGTAACAGAAATCTGATATGAAGTTAAAGTAAATGTATGTACATTTCATAGATGGGTCATTCGGGAGTTAATACAGTAAAGAGCGATAAAAACCTAAGGATGCAAGTTATAGAAAGCAAGGAATTAAGATTAATAGTTTAGACAGTAAATGCTCAAACCAATGACGTCCCTACTAAAGACTTATGCATATGTTTGACACGCGTAAATGTCAAAACATTTTGCCTCGTTTCGGCTTCTGTATGGCCCACGCTAGACTCACAACCAACTCGTCTTTAAATAGCTCCTTCTACCAACTCGTTACCAACTGAGAATGGCAGCCGCTTGTCAAGATGAATATAAATAATAAAGCAATAAATAAACGTGAATATTTTTTGAAAAATAATTTATGTACCGCAGACACTCGCTCATTCAATATAAAAAAAAAAAATAAAATACAGTCACAGCAGAAACAAAAATTTGTCTAAAAGAGAATTATAAAAATCCAAACACCTACAAAACATCATTTGAATTATTGTTAAGATCTGCAAAGAAGGTCGCCAAAATATTTATATAAGAAAAATGTGAAACTTTGGGAGTGTCTCGGAAACGACAGCTCAACTTCTTTTGGTGACACTGAAGAAGAGTTTCAGTAACATTTGAATAGATTTGAATGACGAGATGTTCGTAGGTTTGTTGTTAATTTATCAGCTGATGTAAATGTGTGTAAATATGTTGATTTTGGCCAACGATTGCAGTCATTAAAAGACAACTGCGACGAGTTACCGTCGCGCGTAGGCTCGGAAGATGTGTTTGCGCGATACGTTACATTAGTCCTTTAATGCGACATAAATGAATGCGAGATCGCGCGTGCGATCGTCTGCCGAGAGACGCGACATATGACAGATTAGACGCGTCGTCATGCCAGTCTAAAGAGCGACGTGTTGCCCCTCCTCTTTGCACCTCTTCACGGTCACAACTCAACGAACACACACGTTGACGGCCGGTTCCGCTGGCAACTGACAAGTTGTGCGAGTTGCTGATAAATTAGACAATTAAAAGAGATGATTTAAAGGAAAAACACGAGATTACAAGCGAGTCCTACGAGTCTTAATACTAGAACAAAATGGAGTAATTGCTGAAGTGACATTTACGGTACTTTGAAGCTGAAATATGAAGTTGATGAATCTGAAGCCGTGAGAGAAATGGAGCAAGGAGATTGAGGAACAACCGGGACCAGCTTCAGTGAGATTCGTCAGTGTAGAGCGCAATTTCCGTTCAGGACCGAAAACAGCTTCTTCTATGGGTTCTTTTTTTCCTGTCATGTATCAAATTTCGTGGGCTTTATACAAGTTTATCAAATTTCATAAAATTTGTTCACATCGAATTTATGTTTTATGGTCTTTCAACATCTTCGAAATCTTCTTTATGAAGGCATCAGGTACCATAACTTTTTTTCTCTTGTTATTTTTCTAGCCAAAGAACCTTTACAGTCGTCCGTAGAGTGAAGCAAAGCAAAATTAAAAGGTTGATTAAATTTCCTAACATTTAAAAGTTATCCATTCTTTTCAGCCCCTTCTTTCGTAAGCATCGAATTTCGTTGTATTGTTGTTCCCTTGAATTGGATCATCTTGAATAATTTCGACAATTATTCTTCAGCTTAGATTAATCCATTTGAGTAGAATGATTGGTTACTTCATTCAGTGCTCGAAGAACTTGGAAAGATCTGCGGAAATCTGTGGTAAAGAGTACGGAAAGCAGCATCGTCTCAAAGACTAGGAAGAACACAAAAACCTATATCGATCCTCGAGTGTAGCTATCAATCAGGGAAGCGAAATGAGGTCACAGAAAACGTAATATCTTCAAGAGGTTTTTAATGGATCTCAATTGAATGCGGTAGGTAATCCACGAGGTTTTATTTACAGCTAAATACAATATCACGTTGTATTCTTTCGTGTTGTAATTCCTGATTGTGAGATTTTCGGTTTAACATCGAGATATCATCTTAGAAAATTTCAATTAACTGATTAATGTCTTAAGATTTCCAAGATTTCCCTGCTTCAGTTTGGTTCGGGTCAGTTTATTGGTTCTTTGGCTCTAATCTTTCCATTGTAATCGCCAGAATTCGTTGCGAAATGGAATTCAAGAGTTTCAGTCGTTTAGTATCCGGTTTTTGGACGTTACTTTGGCCACGATGATTTGAATTCTGTACATTTTTCAAGAGATATGAAAATATATTCATTAATTATTTTAATAGCAGAATTTCAACGTTTAAAAGCTTTTAAATATTTCTGAAATTTTGTTATATTTTTGATTTGTATAATATTAAAATTTTTCCATTATTTTTCCCTTTGTGCTGCTTTCTTTTTAAACAAAATGTGAAATTCGAACAAGGTCACGAGAATTGATGGAATAATTTTCTTGTTACGAGATAAAAATTCAATTTATTTGCGTTTTATGATCATCGTAAATTCTTTGTGGATAATTTTAAGCCGCAGAAGCTGCTCCTTGAGGAAGCTTTGAAGCTGATGGCGTCGTCTAAGCATTTTTTTAAAGGTTTTATTCGTGATATAGACTTTTTGGGCTTGGTTTTATGTCTCGGTGAATTGAGCTGTGTTCTGTTCGTGACGACAACTTGTCCCATAGGAGCAACAAGCCTAACAACATCCCAATTGCTTTCTATTTGACTTTTTTGAAAAATATTTAATGCTTCTTCTGTTTAATTCCTTCGTTCTGTCAACTCTTCTCCGTACTTCGACTGTCGACTTCGAACTGTCAACGACGACGATGATCGACGAAGCTGAACTGAGTAACAAGGTCGGTTACTCGGTCCTTCGGTCCCGCGGTGTTAGCGTGAACCACGTAAATGTGTTCAGTTAATTATTTCATATTTATTCTTTCGTTCTTTTATTTATTTTTATACCCAAAGCAGGCTTTTTTAGAGCCTTCTTTTGCTGAGTATAGAAAAGGAGGAAAACCAACGGTTCGGCGAATAGAAAAGACACCAACAACAACAAAAATAACAACAACTTTTGCAGCGTAAAGTGACACCTTTTTCATGTTTTCAACAGATGGCGTTTAATAAGAGGCTAGAAACAAACAAGAAAACAGGCAAAAGCAGTCAAAAACAAGTTGCAACATTTTCATATTCCGCTTAATAAATTGGCACTTGCAGCTTTTGTGCTTCTGCTTTTCCTTCTTCTTCGTAGACACACGTAAAATCGTGCTGCGTAACTCTATTATTTTAATAATATTTTAATTGTTTTAATTGTTATAAAGACTAAAAAATATTAAATAATAAAAAAGAGAAATTAATTGAAAAATGTTAAATTTGTTTTTATAATTTTGAATGATTTATAAACATTAGAAAGTCAGTGAAATTCGATCAATTCCTTATGATTTATATTTTAAAAATTTATTTATTAATTTTTATTTATTTTATTTATTTAATAATGGATATAAATTCAATATATTTTATGTTTTACCATAATTACCAGTGATTATTTATTTTAATAGACGTTTTATACTTTGAATTATTAAAAAATATTAAGATTTTACTTAATAATATTTTTCTTAGATTTTATTTTTTATTGGGGAATAATAATTTACATAAAAACTGTTTAAAAGCTTTATAAATTATGAGAAAAATCTAATAAAACAAAAAAAACGATGAAGAAAATGTGTTAAAAAATAAAAAAATGACTGAAAATGTCAATAAACGTGGCTCAAAAGGCCAAGAAATCGAAAAAATAAATTGATTTAATACTAAATTGAAGTCTAAGAAGAAGTAAAGCAGATCACAGCAAGAAGAAAAAATAAAAAATGAAGTAAAAAAGGTGAAGTGATAAAAAAGAGATTGAAGAATTCAATAAAAGTTTCAATTGTTTTTGGCTTAATCACGTTCCAACGGAAATCATCAACAAACAAATTTACAAAGCAAAGGAAAAGAAGTGAAAGAGCAAATAACAAAAAATGCAGGAACAACAATTTAACTGAAAAATAATTAGAGTACAAAAGATAAATCGAGACAAGAGAAGAAAACACAAAAACAAATCGATGCAGAGACACGAAAACGAAAACCAGAAACCAAAAACAGTCTCGAAAGTACCCAAAAAATCACCGAAAAACACATTAATTTCAGTTGCTTCATTTACAAAAAACAAACAAACAATAAATCAAGCATTTTGATGGATTGCTGACCAGCTTCGTGCGAGCCACGTTGAGCAAGGGGCTTGGCTTAAACGTTGCAGAGGCCGATCGAGCACCAGGTGAAGTTAAGAGAACGGCGCAGGACTAGAAGAGAAGGAAGGGAAAGGAACAGAGAGCAACGGAAGCAAACGGGAGAAAACGAAAGAAGGTGACTAAAACGTGAGCTCATCATAAAACTGTAGATTAAAGACATGGCTAATTAAATAATTAAAATAAAATATTAATTGCAAAGGAAATTAGCATAAATAATGAACTGAAATTCATAATATAATAATAAATTAGTAAATAATAATTACAACAAGCAAAAATGTAGCATGAGAAAGTAAATTAAAAATAAACAACATCGAATTTCAAATAAATAATTAAATAAATATTAAAATAAAGGAAAATTTAACGTAGAAATAAAGAAATAAAAATTAAATAACTACGAATTTGAAATAAAGAAAAAACATAAATTATAAAATACAATAGTTTTTATAATAAAGGTAAATTTAACATAGAAAATTAAATTAAAATTATATAAAATCGAGTTTTAAATAAACGAAGAAACAATAATTTCAATGAAGAAAAATCTCGCATAGTGAAAAATAAATAAAAAATTTACAGCATTGAAATTAAAAACTAAATGAAATTAAATTAATTCAATAATTATTATAATAAAGTAAAAATTAGTATAAAAATGGAAATTAAAATTAAATAACATCGATTGTTATTTATGTGTACTTTGTTATTAAAGTGCGTGAAGATTTTATATTGAATATTGTTCACTAAAAGAGTAGAAAATAATAAAAAGAAAAACAGCAGCTTTATTGTTAATTATGAAGTACATATAAGAAAATTCATAAAATAAAGAAATTACTTAAAATAAATTAAATTGTTAGGGAAAACCAAGAAAAAACTGAAAAAGCAGAGTTCGATAATCCACTGTTAATTTTACTACTTAACTTACTTTAACTTAAGTTTAACTATACTTTAACTTTACTTTAACTTTACTTTAAATTTACTTTAACTTTTACTTTATTATAATAATTATTGAGTCTCACATTTTATTATATGAAAAATGAGTTATTGTAAAATTATACAAACTCATATTTCTTCAAAAATTAGCTTAAAACTAACATAAAAATTGTAATTAATTTTAATTTTTTCTCAAAACTAAAAGTCATTAGCGATATCAATTTAACATGAAATAATGTGACTACTTACAAAATACAATTAAACACTTTATAAAATTTATAAAGTGTTTAATTGTATTTTGTAAGTAGTCACATTATTTCATGTTAAATTGATATCGCTAATGACTTTTAGTTTTGAGAAAAAATTAAAATTAATTACAATTTTTATGTTAGTTTTAAGCTAATTTTTGAAGAAATATGAGTTTGTATAATTTTACAATAACTCATTTTTTATTTTGTTATTTAATAAACAACAGTGAACAATTGATTAATGTTAACAAATTTAGGAAATATTAATTTCTGAAAAATATTAACACACGACGAAAAGAAGTTGAAGATTCGCTCGTGCAGTGGTTAGAAATCAACGGAGATGAATTACAAATCGTGGTACCCGAAGAGTGATTAAAGAAGCCCCCGAAGAAGAACAGAAAGGCAGCGAAGAAGACGGAGAACAACTGCGACAGAGACACTTTAACAAGGCATGGAAAACAGGTTGTCTTCGGCGTTCATCTGCCGCCTGTTGTTAGTGTCTGAAGGCGAAACTCAGTCGAGAGGTGTTGCCGTCGCTGTTGTTGTTGTTTGTAGTTGATTAAAGTTGTTGTTGATTACGTGAAGTTGCTCCGTGTGTTTACATATAAACGTGGTCTCGCGGTAAAAATAATAAATCAACCATTACAAATTTATTCGTTGTGGGAATTATTTATTTGCAACTGAAACAGATTTGAGTAGAGTCATTTAAAAAACTCTTTTTATAAAATATTCAATATTAAAATTATGAATAACAAAAATTTAAAATTATGTAATTGAATTATTTGTTGCCATTTTTTTATAGGTTTTTGTAGAAATTTCGGTTTGATTTTTACCTTTTTTCAAGCAGCTAAGAAAACAAAAAAAAAACAAATGTTCAGCATAATAAATTTTGTTGTTTGTTTTGCGTTTTCCTTTCTATTGCTACACAATCTTTCGTTATCTTTCTTTAAACAAACGATTTTAAACACCTTTTTTCTGTACAAATTTTTGATTTTTTGGGGATTTATTTTCATTTCTCTCGCTGAAAGAAAATATACAATTTTTAGCTATCAACAAAACACAACTGAAGATAAGAAAACGATGATGATATATGATTTACGAAGAGGGGAGAAGGGGAGAAGTTGAAGGGGCAATTGGAGATAAGTTGCAGATGAACCAGAGAAAAAGAAGCAATAAAATTTAAATGGCATAAAACAAACGTAATTAAATTTAATTTTAATTTATCATAAAATTTTATTTTATTTATTTTAATTTTTTTAAATTCATTTTAATTTGCAATGAATTTAAAAACGAAATAATAAATTCAATAATAATAAATATAAATTGAAATAAATATTAATAGCTTCTTTAATCATCATTTCGCTTGATTATTACCACGATTATCGACAACCGCTCGAGGCAAAACGAACAACTTCCAAACCATAAAAAAACCCACGTAAAACGTTGATTAAAAATCAAATTTATATCAATGACACGAGTATAAATTAAAGAAGTCAGTGGAATATGTAAATACGAATAAAACAACAATTTTAAGAAAGCTCCAAGCAATCAGAGTCGAACATAAAATCTTGAGAATTCCTGTGGCTTTTTTGACTCCCGCGGTTTGAATTTTCAGGAACACTTCGTTCGTTTTTTCTGTTCTGTCCCTGTCCACATCTTTTTAATTCTTTCTTCAAGCAGTTGGTCAGTAAATTTTTAGCGAGGACGACATTCATTCGTATTTTTTCAGTCGTGTTTCTTGTCGCAAACAACAGGTGATCTTTGTTAGGGTTTTTTCATTTCTACGAAGTCCACTTTTATTATTTCTTCCTTGTTGTTTTCGTCGTTTACCTGCTGTAGAAAAACAAGAAGGAGCAAGATGAAGTCTGAGAGGAGACAATTCAGCAAAGAAGAGAGCAATGAAAACGATGCAAAGAACTCAGAAACATAAATTTCATTTTTATAGCATTTTTGTTGCCTTCTTTTGTTGTTTTTCATTTATATTTGTTGCTTTGGTCGTTCTTTCTATTTTTCTCTCTTTTTTTTATTCTTTCTCCTTCTAGAATTTCCATTTTAACAAATCCATGTTGGAGTTTTGCAATTGTTTAATGCATTTATTTCACTTTTTTACACTTTCAAAGGTACTTTTTGCTGTTTTCTTGGCTTTTTCTACATCTGTTCTGTCAATTTTTCTATTCTATTCTATTTTTTTCGGTTTCCTCCACTTTGTCTCTTTTTCTGTGGCTATTCTCTTCATATTCGTCAACATCTGCTGGCTTTTTTCCATCCTTTTTCTATGTTTTTCTTCGTTTTTCTATGTTTTTTCTCTTCTTATGTTTCCTTGGCTTCCTTTTTTCCGATTTCTACCTTTAAATTATCCAATTTAATTCCGAATTTAATGGAGATAATAAATTAAATGGATTTTATTTTTATTTTTGTTTAGATTTGCTTTTTTATTAAAAATTTTATGTGATTAATTTTCTGTTTCTTTGTTTGTTGTTTCTCTATTGCTTCTTCTTCTCATTTATAATCTGATTCCTTTACTTTTTGTCTTTTTATTTTTAATGTATTGTAATATTTCAGGCTTTTTTTAAAATGTTTTTAGCGGTTTTCTGACATTTGACAATTTCCAATTTGACATTTGTTCAAATATTAAAATGTGTCTTTATTCATTAATTATAATTTTTCATTTCTACATTTTTTTCTTTTTTATTTTAAGACTTCAAACTGTTTATTTTAGCCAGTTTTTCAAATATCGGATAATGAAATTCCATTACTGTACAGAGTCATCGAAATATCTTATAAACAGCCAAAGAAAATGTTTTTAATGATCATATATTTAAATATTTTGCGATATTTTCGACACTGCGCACGTTGGTAATAATCTATTCGAAGGTTGTTTTCAACAAACATCTGTCATGGAGTCCAAATCACTAAATACTAAAACTATATGACTTTTATTATAGTTCTTCAGCCTTTTATAAACTCGATGAATTCATTATTAGTCGCTGTTAACATTATTTAATATAAAGTTTACTACAATTTATTATTCACTTTATTATCCATGTTTTATACACTCTTTCCAGCAGCTTTTCCTTTTCAGTAGGCATTTTTTGACCTTGATTGTGCTCGAATCCAATTTCTTCAACCAATACACGTTTTATAAAAGCGATATATGTTTAAATATTTGTAATTATCTTTCTTGTTTGTATAAAATCTAATCGCAACCCAAAAACCAAGCACATAAATCACTCAAACGTCATTGAACCATTTTTACCGGGAAGATACGAGAAATCGATCGCTTCTTTTCGTTTCTCTTTTTCGTAATCGACGAAAAAAGTTGAAAATAAACAATTACAAAAAACATGCGAACGAATTCTTTAATAAATTTCACGTTGTTAGAGTATTTTTAAATAGAAGCGTTTGTGAAATTTTTAAGTGAAGATAAGGAAAATTAATTAAAAGAATGGATTTGGAAGAACTTTAAACATGAGAAAGAAGTTGTATTGGCCTCATGAAAAGACTGACATTGTTTTTCAATATATAAAAGCCCAAAGTTACTGCTGTCAGGTGATATTCAAGCGTCTATCAGCAGCATCTGACTGAAAAGTAGTCCGGAATCTTTAACATCTATCAACGAGCATACATATATTATATAATATATGCTCGTTGGATTTATTAACATTTGTAGATCACGCTGATCAGAGAAGAACAAGTGGCCAAAAGAAGCTCTTTCAGCACTCTCCAGCCGACACAAGAATCTTGTTAATGTAGGCAGTGAATCAAAGGACGATTTTCGTATAAATATTCATGAGAAGACAGAGTATCCACCGAGGAGGATGGAGAACTCGCAGTTGAATCAAATATTTAAACCACAGGACGATCTTTCGTTAAACTTGGAGAAGACAAGAGCCTGAAAGTCCTTGTACGACCCGCAAAAAAGTAATATTAGAAATTCTCTACGAAAGTACGGATGATCTGGAATAAATACTGAAATCCAACCGAAAAACGATCTGATGGCCACTGATAAAAGTATTTAAACCTTATTTAGGTTCAACTGAAATATAAAATGGGATCACAGGACAATATTAAAAGCAAAAATTGGTCTAAGTAGGTATCTTTAAAGTACTCTTAAGCAGTCTTCGACTAAACGTTTCAGTATCCCATCGGAAACATGGAGCAGTCGCTATTTTCCCTGCCGACGATCGTGAACACGAGAGATTCTTCGGAAGTTCGTTTGGTAGGTCAAAAACAATTGCGAAGAAACTATTCTGCAATCTTCTAGAATAGTTTTATTGTATCCAGTTGGCGCCTAACGAAAGATTTCTCCATGAAGATCGTCCATGGTTCAGCAAGGAGCAAAGTAATAAATTATGGATATTCTACGGCTCCAAATCGTGTTGTTTAACTATGATTTCAGGCGAGGAAGATTCGCGGAAGGCTCTCTTCTTCTGGAAGAGTCGCGAATGTATCGTGGCTATGGTCGCAGTTCCGAGGATCTTCAGGAAATCGTCTTCTTCGGTTCTTCTTTGTAGGGATGTTAGAAATATGATACAAATAAAAATCTAATTGTTTTAAAATATGTGTTTTTACCTTTTTACTGATGTTTCTTTCAGTCCTTCTTCACCAACGAAGTTTTTCAGTTATAAATGAAATCCATAATCAAACGAACTCCATTTTCTTCTATTCTGATGGATTTATTTACTCTTGGTATTTTTCCTTTCCTTTTTTAAGGTTATTTCAAAACACATGCATTCATAGAACACTTGAAATTTGCTTGTTTTTCCGTAGTCATTTCGTGGAACCTCGACACCGAAATTCTACTTCAGCTTGTTTAATTTTTTAGAATTACTTCAAATAAACTTATCTTTTTTTTAGGTACCGTGTAATTTTAATAATGAGCTGCACGAAATTTCGAAGATACAGACATTTTTAGAGGGAAAATTTTAGTTTTTCCCTTCACCTTTTAACACTTTATTTAATTTTGTATTCAATTTGATCAAATATGTAGTTATTTTATGTGTAATATTAAATATTTTATAGTTATTTTGTTTGAATAACTTGCGAAATCTTGTTAAAATCCATCTGTCCATAAAATGGACCACGAAGTAGTAGAAAGAACCACGCAGCAACAAAAGAGGTGTAGAGAAGCGGCTGGAAAACGTGATACAGCGTGTGTATAACGAAAGAATTTCCCCGTTCGGAGGTGGAAAAACAGTCTCTCAACTCAACTAAACTGAAAAACTCAGGTTGCGTGCCGTGAAAAATACACTAACAAAGCAGAACGAAAAACTGAACGAACCGAACGACGCGATCGCTCGACATCAACTGAATTAAAGCATATCAATGCTCAGAGTAGAAATGTTTGTGGCTGCGGAATGGTGAGAAGCGAGCGAGCAAGTGGCAAGTGAGAAAAATCGAACAGCGATTGTGAGAGCGGAAAAATCGCCGATACTCGAATCGCACCGAAGAAGTACGAGTGAACAGCGTGAGGGGTGGGAAACGTAGCGTTGCAGAAGTCGTGAGCGAGAGATTAGAGCGCAGGAAGAGAGACAGCGAGAGGAAGTTATTGGAGAAGAGCTCATCGAGAAATCTCATAATTAAAGAGATGTATTTCGAGAGATAATTACTACATAGCAATTAAACTGCTGTAGAAGAGTCTGAACAACATCACTTTATATCAGTTGGAATGCAGAATAGTAAAATTCAGGAGAAGGGAAGGCTAATAATACATTTTTTTTTTGATTCGCGCTTCATTGAAAAGTGTTTTCAATTTTGTAACAATGAGAAATTATCGCATGACAGTTTTTAGACGTTAATCTGATCGCATGAAATATTTTTGAATAGAAATTCATGGAAATTCGTCTTCTTTCATTTCTCCCTTCCGCTTTAGGAGCATTTCTTTGGTTCCTTGCTCGTGCAGAGGAGTTGCTTTGTTATTTATTTAACATTTTATCTGGAATTTTGGCACCTAAAACAAACGCAAGCAAACGAACTCAAACGCAACCCCAAACCTCGCATGACACACAATAAATCCGACAACTACGCATTTCTGTTTGTCTGTTTGAACTGTCAACTGTCGCTGTGTGAATGAGAAGTCCTTCCGTCGCGCTCTCCTCTCTTCAGCTGATCGCTCCGAACATCCAAAGGCCGTTGGCGTCGCTCTGTTCTTCGCATTTTGAATGCCGCGGACGGGCAACGTTTTTATGAGAGAAGGTTTTTCAGTTTTGTTTTCCTTTTCGTGCTGACGTTGTTATTATTGTTGTCAGATTTGATGCTGTTGCTGTTGCTGCAACATTTGTTATTGCATTTTCTTTTCGTTGGCTGTTATTCGTGTTATTTTAGGATTTCTCTCGATACAAATTAGAATTGTTACGAAGGAGCGAATACGTGAGTGTGCGTGCGTGTGTGAGTGACTGCATGTGGGTTGCCGTCGTGAGTGCGTGCGTTATTCAAGCAGCACCCCGTTGCGAATGCTGCGCTGCTCTTATTAATGGCGCTCTTGTTGTTGTTGTTGCTGAGTCAATTGCACGTGCGTTTCTTGCTGCCTGCAGACGCGTTGTTCGTGTCGTTTGTCGCCATCGCCAGTCGCCAGTCGCCGGCGCGTCGTTTGTCGTCGTTCATAAAATAAACAGAAACATTTTAGTATTTTTTTATATTTTCTTTTTGTGTTGGGAATTTTACTCTTTCGCAAATACAGACTTGCATAATTTTTCACGTCTGGAACACCCTGTAAATCGAGAAGCCAATCAATCGAACAAGCACCTCGTTCGAAGTTCATTAACGCTTCGGGTTATCGCTTCATTTCATGTAAAAATAAACGCAAGGAAGGGAAAACATTCATAATAATAATCATAATAGAGCGTACAAGAAGAAGAGCGGAGAGGAAAATGTTTCAGCATTAAATTTTTCCGGCTTCCTTTTTTTTTTGCTGCTCTAATTTTTTTCGTAGATCTTAAATTTTCTTTTCCTTATTTAGCCAAAAAGCAACAACAAACAAAATCTTTATTTTATATCAATTTTTGTTTATTTCGCTGAAGCTTTTTTTGTTCGTCCTCAACGGCTCTGGAAATGTGTTTATCTGATGAACAAGCTAACGAAGAACAGCAGCACGACAAATGTTCAACAGAGAAGCGAGCAAAACATGAGCACGACCAGCGAAAAGCTCCACTTCGTTGCTTTGCTTCGTGCTGCCTCAATTTTGACCTCACTTCGAATTTCTCTCTCCAACAGAACACGGAAGGCGGTCACGAAGAAGCTGCAGCAGCTTTTTTTGTTCTTGGCGAGGGGAGGGTAACGAGAGGACAGCAATACAAATCGCATTGCTAATGACTGCAGATCGACCGCTGAGCAAACATGCAGCTCTACTCGATTCCGTTCGACGGAGCGGCTCGGCTGGAAACGAAGGCACCCAACGACGAAGCATGACAGCACGACACCGACACCGGCGACGACGACTGCGACGTTGGCAGCGCACAAGAGTCTATTGAACCGGCTGAGAAGGCCACGAAGATCAACTACACCAGAAACCAGTACGATTCCAGAGCAGAGAGCGGCAAAGAAACGGAGAGAAAGCATGCTGAAGAGAGTTTTGAGACAAGCTGCATGTACTGAGCTTAAGAGAGCGAGCGAGGAAGCAGGAGAGAAGCTGAAATGAGAGCACTGAGACAGGTTTTCAAACATGCGGAGTGGTGACTGAGAGAGAACGAAAGCAGACAATTATCAGCTCGAAAGAGAGGCTTCGAACGATTAAAAAGAGCGACTTCAAGTCTGAGTTGGCGCGAAAGAAGTCAACAGCGAGGAAGTCAACTAGGATAGAGTGAGAGGAGAGCGTAAATGAGTTAAAAGCCCCTCTTTAAGCTGCTTTTCCCTCTCGCTTTCCTCCTCTCATTCTACAAGACAAAAACAACTCGTTTTCATCGTTATGTTGCGCATGCGCAGCGTTAACACACCACTAACGAGGTAACGAGTTGCTTTTGCCCTCTGCCACGCCCCGTTCCCCTCCACAACGCCGCTTGGCGCGTATCACGCCTTGCAGTCGTTTCCTTTATCTGGTAACAACGTGTTACGAATTACTTTTAACAAGGTTCTTGAAAAACGAAGTCAAGATAACCGCGCGTTCCGCGAATGAGCCGACGCAGTGGACAGACGGTCAGACGGAGGGAAAGAGAAACGATGGAGAACGACGCAGAGTGAAATGAAGCGGGAGCGGGAGAGCAGGCGAAGAGGGAGAAAGGAATAGAATGACGAGGAGAGAAGGCATGAAAAAGGAGCAACGAAGAAAAGAAGGCGAAGATGGTTGCTCGATCGCACGAAGACGTGAATGATGTCGGAGACGGAGAATGAAACTTCGTGTGTTTGGCATTGAAAGAGGCACGAAGAAGGCGCAGAAGATGGCTGAAGGAGGCCAGGAAAGCGAATAATGCGATGTTGGCAGCATCGCGTACTTCTTTTTTGTTTTTGTTATGATTTGTGTTTTGATAAATGTGGAAACCTGCAATGAGATGGACGCGGAGCAGGTCAGATCCTTGACCTTAGCAGTTAAAAAGGAAGCGAGGAGAGGAGAGAAGAAGAAGAAACAAGAAAAGTGTAAATAATTGCAATGCAACGAAGTTTGTTACAACGTGATTATTATTACATTAGAGTCAATAATCACTAAAATCAGGCGACTTTTCATGATTCTCAGAATCGTCACCGTCATCATGATGATAATCAGCGTAATTATCATCATAAATCATTTATTAATGAACTTTTTTAATGAATTTGATTGCCAAAAGAGGTTCATCGATTAATTAATCATTCATTCGAATTTTTCTTTATTTATTTACACCTTATTTTGGTTTCTTTTGCAATTTCTTTTCATTATCGACATTCTTAATCGATATTTTTATAGAAATAAATGGCAAACACTTTCCAGGAATAATAAAAATCGTCCTTGAGCCAGGATCCGCGGGTGGTCTTCGCTGAGGAGCTCGACTCGAGTCTGAATGATGAATTTTTATTGCAATTTCTTCTCTTTTTTCAGACATTTTATTTGAAGGTTCGACTTCATTTCGAATACTTTATAACTTAATCGTTTCTTTGGACGTTTCTCTCCTCCATTTATCTCGAAATTGTGTCCTTAATTGAATCACAGAATGAAATCAGACACCACCAACTGTGCGTCACCTTCTCTTCAACGAGCAACAATAACATTAACAATGCAATGAAAAAGAACGAATTGAACTGCACTACGTTCCTCTCTTTCTTTGTAAACTTCTCTCCAATCACTATAACGACTTTCAAAGCCGCTCTTTACCTGCGCAATTCTAATTCTCTCGATGCGTCGTAGTGTGCGCAAGAACAACAGCAACAACAACAACGAGACGCCTGCCCGTTCTTTTCTTCGGCAACCAAAGATGCAGCGAGATTAGTTTTTGCTCCTGGAGAGCAAAGTTGAGAGAGAGTGAAGCGCTAAAACTTGTTTTATTTGTAGAAAAACCTCGAATTAAGTGACGAGCAACACCTCTGTTTATTTTGCAACGACGTCAACAATAGCAAACACAACAATAAACCGAATGTCTTCTTGGAATGTAGCTTTAAATGAAATTGGAGAGGAGGTGGAGGAGGGAGACGACGCCTCTGCGGCGGTGGATATTTGTGTGTATTGCGATGCAATTCGATCTTCGCTAAAAACACCCCCATGCAGTGCGACAACAACAACAACAACAACAGCATTGGAACATGAGACTGCATCTGCAAATGCAACAAAATCAACTCAAGTAATTGAAAACAAAGCGAGAAGCTGCGAGTGAAACTGCAACAACAAAAACGCAATCGTATTATTAGCATCGCAAACACACACATTTGTGTATGTATGGATGTTTGTAGCCATGCGTGCTTGTTTATTGCGAAAGAAAGCCAGCAGAAGCGCAAAGACGCGAGTGTGATTTGGAGCAGGGTTGCCAACAGTTGCGGAATTCCTGGACATAGAATATTCATATAACAATAATTTGCATTTAACAAAAATAGGTTTTTGGAGGTGAAGGAAAAACAGTTTTATAATACATAAATAAAATTAATTAATTAATCAATTTTAAAACGAATTAAAAAACAAAAC
This sequence comes from Thecophora atra, assembly GCA_937620795.1. NCBI lineage: Eukaryota > Metazoa > Arthropoda > Insecta > Diptera > Conopidae > Thecophora > Thecophora atra. The sequence continues at coordinate 65,914,618 of OW569397.1, read as the reverse complement.
GAATTTATTTACAGACATTAACCGAAACTAATATTATTTTATTTACTAATTTTATTGTTAAGTTGCCTTTTTACGGAGGAATTATATTAAAGATTGAGGAATTTTTTATGAAAATATTGAAGAATTACAAAGTATACTTGGCAACCCTGGTTCGGAGTCAAGTATGGAGTGATGCTGGGTACAACGGCGACAAGAGTCACGCACTCAGCCACCGGTTCCAGTCGCAGTCGCACTCAATCAACTGGCCACGAATTAATGACGTGTTGTGACTCGTGTATCAATCGCGTTGTTCAATCATGCAGAGACGAATGCAACCGAGAACAACCGACGGACGAACGAACGAACGAATGTTAATGTTAATAATTCAAGAAAAATTTTATCTCCTTTGCGGACAAAAGGCCAACGCTTGTTATTAATTCCGAATATCGATTATTTCGATAAGACTTCAATTTAAAGCAAGAAAATTTAAAAGACACGATTCAAAAGTAGTAAAGAAAGGAAACGAATCATATTATTAAACAATGAGAGAGGAGATGCTAAACGTAAATCGAGGAATCTTGCAAAAAAGAAAAACGGTGTTCTACAGAATCTTCTTTATTGTATTCAGAAACAGTCCTTTAATCCTTTTTTTGTCCTTGTATTCAGTTCAAACGAAGTGGCAGAAAGAATTTCCTAGGAAAAGTGTCAAAGTGCGACGTGTGATTTCTGAGAAAACCCCGAAAAAAAAGACAAAAACATGGAATTCAAGGGAAATCATTAAGAGGACGAAATAATGTACACGTTATGGTTTTAAAATAATATACAAAAAACGGTATTAATAAAGAAAATTAATAATTAAAATTTCTATCGTATAAAAATTATGAATTATATTGAAAAATATTCAGTATTTTAGCATTCAGTTTGTACCAAAATTTGAAAGAAAATAAATAAATTATTTAAATAATATTTTATTTATTTATTTAAACAGTGAAATACAATAATAAATTATTATATTACAAAAGGATTTTTTTTTATGAGCACTAGCTACCAGGGCCTTCAGCTCTAACATAAGATATTTAAATAATAAATAAATAAAATAAAAGAAATAACAAAAAAATTAAATAAATAAATAAATTTATTGCGTTTTAATCGCTGTGATTTACGACGCAAATAAATTTCTATGTCATTTGTAAATAAATTTTTTATAATTTATTAATTTTATTTTACCAACATTTTTTTCATTGTTTTTATGCATTATTAAAGGAGGCAATAAATGTTGATGTGACTACAGAAATGGCAATTATACTTGTCCCTTTAATGGCCAGAAATATTTAAAGGGTTAACGTGGTTTTTATGGTTCTCAATAACATCGCCGATCGCTTTGACTTTCGTTTGATTTCTTTTCTTTCTCAGGTCTTAAAAAATCGTTCATCCGTTCAACTTCCAAACTGATAGAACGTAAATCATTTAACTGTAAATTTCAACATAATTCTTTACAATTGAGAACAACATCAAAGACGAATTTATTCCGTTTTTCGAGATGCTTTTTCTTTGCTCTTGTTTTGATATTTGCTCTAATTTAAAGTGTTTTTGTTCTGCCTTTTTTATAACATTCAAACGCAAATAAATCACTTTGATTGCTTGCAACTTTCAAAGCGGCAAACAAATGAAAAAGTGCAAGCAAAGAACAGCGAAAGGAAAAATGAAGGAGCGGGGGGGAGTAAAGCGAGAACAAAGAGCAACCAAATGATGAAAATTAAAAATTATGCAGTGGAAATCAGAGTCAAATGAATGGTAATAAAGCGCTGTGCAATAAATCTCAATTGCGAGCTGTTTTCTTTAAAAAGGATGCCACTTGGTTGAAGCAAGTGGTGGATATGGGAGCAGGAAGGAGGGTGGGAGTAGGGAAGTAAGAAAGGGAGAGAGAAAGAAGGATCTGTGAAGGCAGAAAGGGGCCCTGCATCGAAATTTAGTTGTTTTTCAGGACTTTCGCTTTACTTTCAATTCTCTGATTAGGATTTTTATCCTTAAATTCTTTTAATATCGTTTCCTCGTCACTTCTCGCCTCTTAACAAAAATCCTCCCCTCCCTTTGTTCCATGTTCTCTTTGATTTTATGGAAGAATGGCGAAACAAAAGCCTTTTAAAACCGTTCAACTTGCTTTTTATATAAAAAAAAGGAAATTAAAATTCAATACTTAAACAAAGAATAACGAAAAAAAGAAAAGAGAAAACAGGGGAAAGTGAATAGAAGGAGAGGAGTTACAAAAAAGCCCAATAAAAGCCAAAACTAAGAAAGCATCGCTCATCGACGGAACGAACTGAAAAATCGAACTCGAGTTGAAAATCAATTTTCTGCAGCAACAAAAGACAAGTCAAGAAATTGATTTTTATTAATTGAGTAGCAGAAACGAAAGCGTGTGAAAGAGAGAAAAGAAACAATGTTCAATGACGCGTAATTGTGGTGAATTAGTGGTGAATTCGGAAGACAACAAATCGCATAGCAATTAACACTTTGACACGCAATGCAATTGAAATGAAGTGTCGATGATCGCGATGACGGCGAATTGAAAAGCAATTTTAATGAAGAATGATGTTTAAAAGTAAAATAAAAAATAATAAAATAATCATACATAGAAAAAAATAATTTAAAAAATATCATTTCGATATTAAAAAATAATTATTTATAAGCTAAAGTGAAAATTAAAATTAAAATAATAATAAAGAGATAAAAAATAAATAATTATGAATAAAAAAATATTTATTATATCATTATTAATTATTTCATTAATAATAATATAAATTAAAATCTAAATTTTAATTTCGTCTTTTTTAATTTTTCCTTCCTTCAATTGATTTTCTTTCTTGCGTCTTGCAAACAACAAATCATTCATCATTTGGCCAATTTATGCAGCAAAGTGTTTATTTGATATTTTCGATGGTTGTTGTTGTTGTTAACAACTCATTGGCCTCTCCACTTCACCACAAAAGTTCGCCAGAGCAGCGAGAGAGCGAGCGACGTTGCCTGTGTTTGCTGCTTTCTCCTGCCAACCACGTCGATGCAGAGATGCCATCTCTCCGTTTCGCATGCGGTTGTGTGTGTGTGTGGGAAGTTTGATGATGAGTTCAAATATTTTGCTGTGTTTCGTGAGCATGTGGAAAAACCGCAGCATATTTTTAGCCCACAACCGCAAAAGTTATCACACAAAATCTCTACTTTTATAGGAAAAAGGAATAGGAAAATAAATGCTGGTTATTTTCAATTTCCCTGTGTTTATTTTCTGAAATTTATTTGAATTTTTGCGAGTTGTGCAACGGAAATTGCTTTGGTTTCCGCTGCTTTAATGACAGGCGTTGAGTGACATTTCAATTTGGAATTGACGCGAGTGGAAAGAGACGCAAGGTGCACGAAGCGAAACGAGGATTCATACAAATAGAAAAGAGGCTTTGAAAGCTGTGAAAAAAGAAAAATTGTAAAAACATTTTTTTTGGTTTTTCGTTCTCTATTTATTTTTTTTTTCCTGTATTATATACAAATAAGGCAATAAATATTTTGTAATTTTTGGTTTTGTAATAAAGAGACTTTTAATAAATCAGTTTTTAAATGAAAAATGAGTATTTAAATTTTTTTTTTTGGTTTAATCATATTCAAATCGAACTTTTTTATAGTAAGAAATTATTTAAATTATAAATTTTAAGAGATTTCAATTTATAATTAAATTGTTTATATTTTTGTCTTTATTTCTTTTTATTTTCGAAATGTTTTTTTTTAAGAATTGCGATTGAGTTCATTTTTTCCTTTCCTTTTTCTATTTTTTATTTTTAATTTATTTTTATTTTTTTTTTTATTTGTTGTGTGAAGCGCAGCTGCAACAGTTTTCTTAGAAACGCATTCTTCCCGCTGCGAATCACTGAGCCATTCATTCGTTTGTGCATTCATTCATTAAAGAAATCCTTAATTAAAACTAATTTGTTGAAATCGGATTTATTTGACTCCGCTTCGCTTCAGTGGCTGCGCTTCAGCGGCGCGAAGAAAAGCGTAACAAAGAAATCTGAATTTTCACAGCCTTCGACGCAGCTCATCCCAGACTCAGACTCAGACTCAGCCTCAGCCTCAGACTCGGTTCAGCTGCGATTCGGTCTTTGAGCCTTCGTGTCACTCATCCGTTCAGCCGTTTAACTGTTTCCTAAGTGAAGAAAATCATATTTCATTAACGGAAATCTTCGCCGGCGGCGTCGGCGGCGACAAAATGAAATTAAATTTAGAAATGTACAAGAAAAAAGAATTATTACAAAGAAAAGAAAAGCAGCTCAAAGCATTTAAAGCCTGGATTAACGGAGGCAGCACTAAAAATAGCAGCAGCAACAACAAATCAAACGAAATGCGTTCTTTTTTGTTGTTTTGCATCACGTCGCGTTGCGTATTTTCGAGCGACGGCGACTGCGATTGCGATGACGCGCCGCCGCGACTGCGGTTGGTCGTCGTTCGAAGTTCGGCGTCGTTGACGAAGCCTTCGTTGAATCGTTCGCACACACACTTTAAAAGGCAGTCGATGTACCTGAGCACGAAGCAGTTGGCGACCTTCGTTATTTCAAGGCGAGTTTCAAGGTTGCCGCAGCTGTGTTTGGTCGAATTCTATTTGTTTACTGTTAAATTGATTGTCCTGTGTTTGAAATGTGGTCGTTGTCCATCCGTCACAGCGTGAAAAATGCCAGAATGCCAAGGAAACAAAAGAAAGGAAACATTTGAAATATTGAAATGTCCAAATATTGAAGAAAATAATAATGATGTTGCTCGAAATGATGTTAAAATGTGGCACAAAACTATAAAAATAAAAAGGAAAAGGATAATAAACAAATGAGAAAGAGATTTCAATGGAGAATTGTTGATGTTTGTGTTGTGCAATCAGTCAGTCATTCATTGGTCCCCTGCAATCAACTTTGAACCCATTGAAAATCGTTCTAAGAATCAGATTCAAGAGGAAGGAACAGAATCTCTATATAAATCCATATCCTTTATTTAATTTACTTCTTGGCTTTAAATGTAAACAGTTTTCGCGTTGTTGGTTTTTCTTGTTGTACTTCAACTATAAAAATTATGTCCTGATTGCGAAATTCCGACATTTCAACTTCTCCTTTCCATTTTTCCAATTATTTTTGGTTTTTTCGTGTATTTCTGACGTTTTTATTGATGTTTTTGGTGTTATTATTGGTATTTTTTATTCTTATCGCAACGAATTTCGATGCATTCTCTGCTGTACTGGCAATTTACATTCATCATTCAATCATAATCACAAGAAATCTTCATCCAACTTCGACAAGAAATCGAAAATAAACAATAAACCAATTCACTTAAGTGAAAAATACGCAAATGAGCTCAATTTAAACGCAACAGAAGCCGCAGAAATCAATAAGAATTCCAACAGAAAAAGCAGACACAATTGCAAAAATGTTGCCAATGAATTACAAAACAAACCGCACAAGTTCAAGATTCTGACATTTTATATGCTTTTATTTATGGTTACTTTTGGATCATATTTACACAGAATACAGATTTATTTACACTTCCTTTTGTACGTAAGTTTATTATCATCCCAAAAATCGTTACTCAATCAAAGATTTTATATTTCCATATAGACACCGATTAATTACATTACTTTACAATATAAAGGAATTTCGTATGCATTAATTTTGGTTGTAATAAAGGCTTTAATGAAATTTAAAAGTACCGACTTCATTTATTTAGGATTTAAGGAAACGATCATTGGTCAATGGATCCAAGAAACAACTCAATCGCTCCGTGGATACTTTCATTCGATCACGATTTCCGAGTTACCACCCGATGTCATACGATTATCCCGAGGAAAACTCTAGCTTGGGATCTAGTCAAAATAAAACACTACAGCTTCTGGCGGAGTTTTTGGGGCCGCCTTCTGGATTACATAAAAACTACATCGACTTTATAAATTTACTACATCTTTCTTTGGAAAATCGTGTAAAACAAGGCAGAAAATAATGGGAAATTAAATTGGAAATGAACTGTAATATTGGACATGGAATTCGTTTGTTATTTTTTGCAAAAAACTTCAACTATCTATGTACATTTCTGGGTTTCTTGGCTTCTTAAGCTGCTTAAACATATCTTGTTACTCTTTCAGACTGTCTCGAAATCTTGTTGCTCTCTGTAGCTTTGGGAAGTGAGCGGAAAAACCTGATCACACTTGCACCAACTTTAAAATCCTAGCGAATTATTTCAGCTGTTAATTTCGCAATATCGTCGTCTATTTCACAATTTCCACTAATTTCAGGAAGTGTTACCATCTAGAGCATTTAGATCTTTTTTTTTTCCAAAAGGGGTCTCAATTATTAATTAATCCATCCCCGAAGATTGCAATTTGGCAAAGCCTTCACCGATCGATTGCTTGCAATACAGTTATATTTTAGAATAGGACGATTAATGCATCCATTACAGTGCTTTCACTTCGAACACATTTTGTTCAGCAAGCATTTTCAATACATTTCTGAAGTTGCTATAGGAAGCATGGGTTAAAACCGTATTTTTTTCACTGCTTCCAAAACATCGAACCGAGAAAAGCTAAGGTAGTCCCGAATAATGAAGTATATTTCTTGGTTTGTATCATTTACATACTTTCAAAAGTGCAATATTCAAAATTATGTAAGGAATTTACTGAGTAAATTCTGAGTGTAAAAATGGTAACACATTTTTCATAAAATTCATTTGCTTATAGTTCCGAACGAACCATAAAGAGTTTTGCTACTTCTGGCAGATTTATTTCGGTTCTAACTACGAGCACTACAATCGATGAAATTCTTACTAGTATTGAACACTCCTGAAGAGTAGCGAAGACGAGAGAAGGGGTAACTTTACATCTGTATCGTTATTGCGCTATGCTCATATCAATAATAAGTTCCCGCCATGTCAACGAAGTGCGGACCGTGGATTAGGGTGAGGAGAGGCTCGTGTATTTGACGTATTGATAATAAAAATACATATTAGTAATAATCGAGGTGTAATGAGTGAAGTTGGTGTCCATAAGTTGTGAATCTTGCTGCTTCTCATCGCTTTTAATGAACATTGTTGTTGTTGTTGTTATTATTGTTGTTTTTAATCGAGTTGTACTATATTCTGTGTTTGTTTTGGAAGTTCTTTCGAAAGTAACGTCTTTACTTGTTCGTACAAATCCTCTTCTTCTTGTTATTGGAAAAAATCAAACGGTATTCGATCTGTGGTCATCTCTTCAGCTTCGTTTTCCTCTGTCGTTCTTCGGTTTTTTTCTTTTTTTTGGCAATTATTGGTTTCAAGGATCTCATTAAACAATGACCTCAATTAACCTTGGACTTTCTTATCAGGCGATTTAATGGTCGACTGTAGGGCTGCACAGCATTGATCAAGGACCATCTACGGATCGCTGTGAACCGCCATCGATTTACATGCAGATCGATCGATCAAATTGACGTTGGTGCCATTAAATTACGAACTAATCACGCGCTGCTTCCGTCGGCTCCTCGTTTCTGCCGCTCGTTTCATTATCTTTATTACAGCTCGAAAGTCTTCACATTCATAAATTGAGTGCAGCCAACAAGTGTGCCGACAGACAGCGTCACAATAAAAGCCATAAAAATAGCTGTAGATAATAATAAAAATCTAATAAAAACTGTGAGCGCGCAAATCAAACGCTGTCTCTGTCGCAGTAACAGAAGCGGAGAGCGCGTTTTACTCTCAATCAACGAGCGACTGATTCGCCGATAACCTGCGCCCTCCGCTGGTGCAATTGCCGAAGCTCTTCGATAACCTGAAGAGCCGAGCAGCAAGCAGATAATTGAATGTTTTCAATAAGCGAAGCGTCGACGAAGTGAGGAATGCGTTGTCGGAGGCCGAGGGAGGGGAAAGGCTCGTGTTTTCGACGTCGTCATCGGCGTTGTCGCTGTGATGCGTGTGTTTTTTATTGTTTATAGAAATTTATTGCGTCGTAAATTGACAGCAGCGACGCTTTGCTGATTACTTTCCAAGTTTATTTAGATCGTCCTCAATCCAGTGCAACGAGGTGTCAAAAGTTACATTCATCAGTTCAAAAGGTTTGCTCTCAATCCTGCTTTTAAACCTTTTCAGTTTAAAGAGTGTTGATAACAATTATTCATATGTGCGTGTGTGTGTTTGTGTTTATTATTATTACGCTGTTGACAGTCCACATTTAAAGCCCACAAATCAATGATTTTCATTAATTAAAACGATGACGATTTTTAATGTAAACGTTAATAAGTTAATTAAAATGCATAACAACATCGAAGCTTTTGTGTATTTTTCGCTTTTCTCATTTCAATTTCTATTTTATTTATAAATTAAATTTTAAAATCACTAAAAATTTATTTAAATTGTTAATATTTTTAGAGCAAATGCATAGCGAAGGAGATGTAATTTTTACATGCGTAGACGCCATTGGAAAAAGGATCAAAAGTCGTCGCTTGCAACAGAAACAGGGAAGAAATTCAAGTGACTTTGAACAACAGCAGCTCAAATTTACTGAACAACATCTGAAAATAAAGAAAAGCGAAGTGAAACTATGAAAAAAACTATAAAAAAGAAGAGAAACCCTTTGCGAAATGGAAGAATAGTAAAAGAACATGAAGAACAAAAGAACAAAAGCAGTAAAAAATAAACTGATTTTGGTTTTTGGTTCTTTTTTCTTCTTTCTTGTACAAAACTTTGCAGTGAAAATTTGCATTCGAAAGGAATTTCTTGTAACAATTGCGTTTCCAGTCAGAAACAATAACTCCGTGTCTGTGTGCGTGTGTGTGTGTATGTCTTTACTCTCCCCAAACGACAATAAAAATAAATTTGATTCACTTTTTATAGAAAAAGTCTTTGCAAGCGGAACTCAATTTGATTTGCGAACAAAAACAGACATAAAATATTTTTAAGGACTTTTTTCAACTTCTGTCGTCATCGGTTTTTCTTTTGTTGCTGTCGTTGATTTGTAAAAAATATATAAACAAGAAAATATTAACGCCAACTCAAACCTCAATCAAACTTCGGTTGATCTGTAAATCCAATCATTCGACAAATAAAAGAACAAAATAAATACAAATACAAAACACAAAACTAACAAAAAAACTCAGGTGACAACATGAAAGTTTCCACACTTTAAAAAGTACCTGGATTCTTTTTGGTCTTTGCTGTCGATTTCCTTGTCTGATATCAGCACGAATGTCATAAATTTATTGCAATCGCACGCGTGTGCGACAAACAGAGTCGCAGTCGCTGTTTTTCTATCAGTCAGTCGCTCAAACTGTCAGTCATTCGCTCTCGCAATCAGCCATCAGTGCATCAATCAGGGCGATTGAATCGGAGCACTTGATCGGAGTTTTTAAGCCGCAATCTGCCAAATAGAAGTGAAAGCAGGGAGAGGGGAAGGGAAGGAAGCAAGCTGATGATGGATTTATGACTCTCGAAAATTGGGTTAGGAAAAAATGAAGAAAATCATACAAAAAATAATCAATAAACATTAAATCAAAATAAAAACTGGCGATGAAAAGTTTGACAGTAAAAGTTGAGGACAAATCTTTAGCGGAGAGGATGAAAAGGAGGGGGAGGCAGATAAAGAAGGGCAGAGATAAATGATTGAAATGAAAGTTGTGGGAAATAATTTCAATTCAAGTCGCAAGTTTGAACGATTTCTCCTTCTTTTACTAAAGACAAATATGAATTTATTTTATAAAATTATACATCAGAAAAGGTTGAAAAAATTATAAATGATTTTTAATATTTTCAGTATTTTTTATATTTTCATTATTTTTTATTTATTGATTTATTTTCCAAAACGCGTTCAGTTTTCATAAACTTCATTTAATTTCAATTTTTTTCTATTGCGTCTCGCGTCTCGCTCTTATTTCCAGCTTCTTTTTTTCTCTTCTTCTTCTTCTTCTTCTTCTTCTTCCCGATTGCTTATTGCTTTGCTTGTTCATAATAAATTCAAATAAATCAATGCAATGTTTCCAGCGATAAGATTCAAAACTCATAAAGAAGCAACTCAACTTCAAGTGTTTTCTTGTTAATATGACGATAATGACGCTAATGATGATGATGATGATGAGCATTTATTTTTCTTTTTATTATTATTATTTTATTATTATTTGCGCTGTGGAAAATAAATAGAAAATCGTTGATATTTTGTAAAACATCGCCTTGAATTTGCTAAAAGTTTCCGTATTTATTTTTGCGTTTCCGATGATGTTTTTTGCCGTTGCTTCTGTGTTTTAAATACATACACAAGCATGACTTTTGTGTGTGTGTTTGTAAGTTTGCGAACTAATGATTTATGTAAAACTGAAGAAGAAAGCCAAAACTTTGACTGTCAAAACTTTTATACAAGAAACACAAGAAATTTTCGACTCGAAGATTTCCTTTTCCTTTTTTTCGCTTTCGCTTTGGCTTTCCTGAATTTTAAATTAACATTTAAAGCCATTTTTTAGCATTTTTACTTTTATATTTTAGTATAAATACAAAGAATTCTGTTTGTTCTATTTTCTGTTATCTTTTTATGTATTTTAATTGATTTATCTGATGATTTGTTATTATTTTAATTGTTTTTTAATGTAATTAATTTGAAGCTGAAGGCATCTGCTGCTAATGATTTATTATTAGTCTATCATGTTAATTATAAATAAAAATTTTTAATAAATAAATAAATAAATAACTAATTTTCTATAAATAAATGAATAAATACATTATCAAAGCATAATGAAAATAAGCAAATTCGTACAAATCAATTTTCTTATAAACTACTTTTTCAATAAATAAGTACATTAAGAATAAAACTTTAAAAAAACTAAATATAAAGCAATGAAAAAAAGTCTTAAAAAATAATTAAAAAAAAATCAATAAACCATAAATGAATCTACAATTTTAAATATAAATTTCAATAATAATAAAGAAATCAAAAACAAAAAAAAAAGATTTATTGTGATAATAATAAATTCAAAAAATAAATTTTTCCATAAATAAACAAAGAATTAAAAAATGAAAATAAACCAAAAATGTGTCTACAATTTTAGTCATAAATAATTTTTTAATAACTAAATAAGTACAAAATAATAAAATCTTGAAAAATAATAAAAATAAGCAATGACAATCTAAAATTTTAAATATAAATTCATTTTTCAAAGAATAAATACGAGTAAATCATAAAAAATAATAAATACTATAAGCAACTTCGTATAAATGAATTTTTTAATAAATTCAACTTTGAATAAATAAATAAGTAAAGAATAAATCTTTAAAATAATAAAATAAACGATAAATGAGTCTATAATTTTAGTTATAAATTGAGTTTTCAATAAATTTCTTCATTTCTTCTCTTTTCAATAAATAAAACAATAAATATTAAAAATAAATATCTTAAATAAACAATAAATGAGTCTGCAATTTTAATTATAAATTCATTTCTTAACAACTAAATAAATACACAAGGCACAATAAATTAATCTATAATTTAAATTAAAAATTTATAATTTAATGCAAAAATGTCTTTAAAAACATATAAAAATTAGAGATTACTCACTTCACTTTTTTACTTTTTATAATATTTCTTAATTTCTTCTTTGTAAAATTGGAAATTATATGTAATTTTGTTTGTTTCAGTTTTTTTATCGGATTTCTTCCAAGTGACACTCGCTGCTGTTGACTCATGTCGAAGCTTTGACTATCGACGTGTTTGACAGATGACAGTTGACAGCTTAAAACTGTCCCATTTCAATCTGTCAAAATGTCAAGAGTCGTCTAAACCGAGTTTTGTCTATATTCAACTTCCGTGCAAGCTGTCAATTCAATCAAAGGTAAACGCACGTAACGCGTTTTAATCGCATGAGATAAATTTAATTAAAATTTCAAAATATTTAATTTTCAATCAAGGAAAACTCTTTGAAAGGCGCTAGAACAAAAGAAGAGGGCGCGGAGAGGAAAATAACTAAAGGATGATAATATATATTTGATGTTTTTTACTTTTCTATTTCATAGACAGATTTTATGCCATGCGATTTAAAAGTGATTCGTGTGATTTTTCCCTGTTTAACTCTTCTTTCAACATTTAAATTAGTTTTTATTGTATTTCGAATTTTCTCTGAATCCCAAAATCGTGGAAAACATTTGTTTTGTCTTTTTATATGCTGAAAGTGTTTGTAAATAAATTTGTTGGGATGAATTTTTAAGCAAATATTTTGACAGAAACGCCCGCTGCGTTCGTAGACAACCAACGAAGCAGCAACGAAGCAGATGCATCGTGGCACAAAAGGATAACGGACAGAAACTGACACACGGACAGATGGAAAAAGGACGGACAAGCAAACAAATACACAGAAAAAAGGTCAGGGAATGAAATTTGAAGAAAGAGGATGAAGGAAGATGTACCTGAAATCGGAGAGAAGTGACGGACGGACGGAAAGATTCTTTGGAGTCTTCCTGTGAAGTCGCAGTCAAAGTAAACAAAAGTTGCATGAATCGCTGCGGGGAGGAAAGGAAAGGCAAGGAAAGGGACAACATGCAACACTCATTGATAAAAATCTATAAAATCACATCGAGAACAACAACAACAACAACAACAACAAGTGGCTGAGCATCGACGTTGATCCGTCGTTCAACAGACGCTGGAACAAAGTGTGAACCGAGAAGGCAACAAAAAACCCACAGAAATGAACCAAAAATAAATTATGACAAAAAAGGTAACAGAAAAAAAAACAAAGCATTTCAAGGCGATTGAAATCGAATACGAGGAAGAAGAAGAACGTTGCAACAAGATGAGGGATTTAAAAAAAACGACAACAACAACAACAACGAGAAAAGCAGCAACAAAAGCAACAGAATGATGAAGATGCCAACCAAAGATTAAATTGATTTCGAAAAAAAAACTAAAATCGGGGAAAAAAATACATATATGAAGATGCATTCGAAGATCAAAAAAAAAGAAAAAAATAATAATAATAAATTTAAAAAAAACTGTAATCGTATCGGGGAGCGTTTCTTGTCTGGTGGACATCAAGATAAAAATCTACATATATAAAAAAACACAATTAATAACTCTTCATTGGTTGTTGTTGTTGTTGTAGTGGTTTTTATTCACTTCCCCGTCGCGTTGTTAGTGTGAATATTGATGACGGTCGAGGTTTCCGTTGCGTCTTCTGTCATGACATAAAAATGCAGTTTTTAGAGATAACGCAATAAATTCCGTTGTTGTTGTTGTAGTTATTAATATTCTTTTGATTCGAATAGATTTTGGTTATTTATTGTTGATGCGTTTTCATATTTGTATAGAATATGTGTCGGTTTCTTTCTGAGAAACGACGTGAGGAATCACAAACTGCGTATCTTCTCCCGTGAGTTAAAACTCCCATGCGACAAAATCAATTGTATACAAAAATAACCAAGAAAATGAGTTAAGAAAATGAAAAATCTTCAACAAAATATGATTAAATTCACCATTTTATCTTAAAATTATAGTCAAAAACACAAACACGATCCATGAACATGATTTAAAATATCATGCAAGAAAAATGTAGCGCGATATCATTTATTAATAATTATTATTTGAGATATAATAATAATAATTGAACAAAAATTAAAAAACGACAGAAACCACATTACCAATAATAAAGAATACATTAATTTCAATAATGATGTCATCAACTCAAAGAATTTCATTGAAGTTGCATCGCTTTCGTTGGCGGTCAACTGCAGACAAGCGGCGTTTCCCTCAACAAAAAGACAAAAATCCAGAAATCAGAGTGAAAACATTTTATAAATTTCCATTAAACACAGTTTAGCGATGTCTATCAATCAAGATTCTTCGTAAAAAAGGGACGATTTAAGGCGCTTCGGCGACTATGTACGTGACACACGACCGTCTTTCGGCGTTGGTTTTTTTTGCTTTCGAAGAAGCGATGGACTCTAAAAAACGTCCGTGTTAATGGCTTTATTATTCCCTTTCGTTCTAAGCTGCTCCGAATCAAAACTAATTGAATTTAAAGCACACAAAAGAAATCGTGACGGATGAAAATTAAAAGAATAAAAACGCAACGATTCAATAAAAATATAAAATTTATCATTAATTGGAATTTAAAAGAAAATTTGTTCCACTTAAAAAGAACATTTCTATGAAATAATATAAAATTAACAGAAATTATTAAGTGATAAGGTGATTATTTATTTATTTACATTTTATTTTCAGTGTGAAGAAGTTCGTTGAATAGTTTTTTGCTTGTTTGAGGTTCGTTAACGTGAGTCGGACGTCGCAGAGCTACAAGAGGCCATCGACGGGCGTCTGACGGCCAAAGCGAGCCTCTCGAGTGCTGCGTGTGTGCTTCTTGTGCTGCCTTCCAATCGATAAGCTTTTAAATGGTATCGAATTCCCAGCGGCGACTAAAAGTCGTGGCGACAATAATTTGTGGTGAAAGCGGGGGAAAAGTTGTTGGAAAAACAGCGATTAATAAACAAAATATCTCCGTTCTCAGCGGGCTGTTAACGAGGCAGAATTTTTACTGCATTTGGTAAAAGATGTTGGCCAAAAATCGTGTTTAGGATGGAAAAAATTGAAGTAAAAATCGAGTGATTAAACAACGGATTCCACAACGAAAATCGCATTTAAATCCTCGTAATCCTCATCGTAAAGAGTTCTATTTAAGAATCACGGAGCAGAAGAAAGAGGAGAAAAGTTTTTTTTATTGTTATTATAATCTAATCCTTTTAATATTTATCGTCCTGGGAATGAAGCTGCAGACGAGAAGAAGACCGCGGACGCATACAAATTGTTCCACTTTCTTTCCCTTCTATCGTCTCTTCTCCTCATTTTTCTGTCATCCACTTCAGTCCCAGAGACACCAGCGACTGCATAAACGCTATCAGAGATTTAAAAAGCCTTCTGAAGAGAATAATAACAGCCAGAACAACGCAATTTCCAGTTCAACGACCTACGCCACGCGGACGGAGCAGCAGATGACGAAGAAACGAGGATTCCTTTGCAAAAGTCCTTGTTTCATTTAATAGACTTCCAGTTTCCGATTTTCCGGGCTGTCTGCGAAATACACAACGCACAGCAACAATAAAAAAGCAGAAATCAAACCAAACACCAAACGAAACGCCGCAAAAATTAAAGCAAAAAGAAAACTCAAAGAGAGAAACTTTCCCAAAAGCCAAACAAATTCGTTTTAATCCAGTTTCGTCGCTGGTTTTTTCTTATTTTGCATGAATCTCATCGCAAAATTAAACCTTGTTTATTTGGCGGAAATGCAGAAGCGACGGCGGCGCGACGTTGACAACAGCGACGACGCCGTCGAATTAAACGGACGCGGAATGAAGTCAAGTTGTCCAAGGAATGAGGAGTGTTTGTATCCTTTACGATTACACTTTTTCCTCCTTCTGTCTTCTCACTGTTTGCCTTTACTTTTGGAGGTTTTTCTTAATTGACTGAGTGACTTTTATAGGTGGCTTTTTCATAAAATAACGCAGAGTTTTCAGGAGTTGGAAGAAGTATCGATGTACAAAGGAATCCCTTGATGCTCCCTTGATTCCATTCGCACAGTTTAAATGCATTTTATGTTATTATGTGCAAGTTGCTTCCTGAAGACGTGTTGATCTCTGATATTTTCACAATTTCAATTTGACTAAAATTGTTTGATGCTTCGTACGTGAATTTAAGTATCATGCTACAAAAACGTTGTGCGATATTTTTTAGTGGATTATTAAACTCTTAATCTTCATTTGTTCGTTTGATGTATTTTCCAATCGTGGATATAAGATTTATTAAAGAAACTCTACTTAAAGAATCTCATTTATTAAAGAAACTTTTCATAAATATAGAAATTTCAACAGCAGAGGCACGTAAAATAATTTAACTTGTATTAAAGGACCTCAGACGAATATAAAATAAAGCATAATTTAATTCTATATTAAAATATCTATGATATTATTTTAATTAATTCTTCTATTCTTCTTTTATGTTATATGTGCATTTTCAGTACTCACAGAGACTTTTCCTTCTTGTTGTTGTTATGTTTTCGCCTCTTTCAGTTCCTTGACTTCTTTTTAATGGCTGCTTTTCCTGTTTTCTCGATGAATATCTATAAAAAGAAGAGAAGATAAAAAGTTTATCTCAGTTTTTATTACTTTATTTTATAATTTTATTGTCGGCGGGTAAACATAAATTTTATTATAGGCACAAGATATTATTTTAATGGAAAATGTTGCCAGAAGATCGTTAATATAATCTAGTATTAAAGTCCTCAGCATTTCTATATATTTTGTTCTGAAGTTATGTTGCCTTTTTTGTATGAAAGCCAAGTTGAGACTTATCATTCGGACCATATTTGATATTGTGACTATAGATAAATTCCGTCTGTATTGTCTTAATAATAAAAAAAAGTTTATAGTACCACATAAATTCGACAATATATCTAATTCAACTTATGTAGGAAATGCAGACGAAATTTATCTGTAATCACAATATTAAATATTTTTTTGTGAATAATAAGTCCCAAAGTTTATATACGAAGACCGAAAAAGACCTCGAAGGTTCTCATGTCCAACGATGGATATCATCGCAGAAACCTTGAAAACCGTAGTTTTTCTAGCTTTAAATTAAGGATTTAGCAATGGCTTTTAAGAAGTATTCCGGATGACTTTTAGATTTCTTATTCTTTAAAATTTTATCCTTTTTTGAAAGTTTAGAAAAATATACAAAAAAGTCAATTTAAAGGACAATAATTAAATGTGTAAAAAAGCTTTATCATCAACGAATTTTGATAATTCTAGAAGTTGTTAGTCAAAGTATTTGAAAACTATACAAGACTCAAGTCGAATTTTAAGCGTTTAAGCAAAAAAAGAGATGATTGTAGAATATTCGAATGGAATTTTATAATTTACGGCGTGTATTTATAGAGAATTTCCATAATTTCAATAAGGAAAACCCACGTATGAATTTGAAATTTATTGATCTTAAATTTTGTATTGTAAAATCGTGGGAAAGACAATAACAATAATAATTGTCGAAATGTGGAAGTCATGCGATGTTTTTCCGTTTTTCCTTTCGTACGAATTTTATTAGTTCAATAAAAATTGACACTTTATGGTTGTCATGTGATATGCTTCAGTTTTATGACGTTATATTTCCATTTTCTGCCATTCTATTCCCCAAATATTCGAATAGAAGGGGGAAATTTCCCTGCGCCCTTTATTTTGTGGTTGGCTTTTTTAAATAAACGACTGGAGCGGCATATAATTCACATCATTAGACATAATTTCCAAATAACCGACGCATTACGTTTCTCGCACCGGGCACAACATGTGGTGCAGCTCGGCCGACCACCAGGCATCGCCACGGAGCGGCAGAACGTGGAATACTTGAGGCTATACGGCAATAAACGAACCAGCATCCAATCGAATTCGTGGTATTCGAACATCGCCTGCTGCAAATAATTCTATCAACGCGGTGCTTCAGCCAACCGAACTCCGCTTCTTCCAGCTCCGAGTGATATACGCACTCGGGTTAACAGATGAAGAGTGGTCGGCAGATTGGTCTAGCAGAGTATGCAAGGGGCTCGAAGAGGGAAAGAACTCTTTGGCAATAAACAAATCGTTCTCTACCGAAAACAGTCCATCGCAGCAACCCCAACGGCAACTTTTGCTCTAGACTCAGCGGGTCCCAGCTCCAGAAACGCTTCCATATCATTGCAATCGAATTATTCGTGGCAGGAGGATGCGGGACGGAGGGTGGGGTCCCGGAGTAGATTCTCTTTACCTCATCAATGAAGGTTGTTGTTGATAAAGGAAATACAAACAGAAAAGATGGGGAAAAACAGGGCTGAACGTCTGCGACGTCGGAAAAATTTTCCATTTTGGAAAAAAGAATATAAGAAAAACGATGATGAAGCAGAAATACAGCGGGGAAAATTAAAGGAAGAAGGAAGGAGAGAAGGAGATGAAAACAGAACAGAAACAGTTGCAAACTTCGAGATGATGTTCGAGAAAATAAACGAAAGTGAATGGAAACTGTTTCGCTTTCCCATAAATATTTTAGCACCTTTAACAACAAACAGGAAAAACAGAAATGAGAAAGAGAGGGACTGAAGAATTTCGCATTGTTTTCAAGTAAATTTAAAGACACGTCGAGGAAGAAAAGCGAAAAACAACTTTAAATCTCATCACTTCAGGTGAAGTGTAATTTTAAGCTTTAAATCCATCGTCGACGTGGAGCAGGAAGACTGAAGGAGCGCAAAAGAGATCGTGAGAAAGGGGCAAAGACATTAACTCAGGCGTGATTAGTTTTAGGTTCAATGATTTTCCTTAGAAGCATTAACCTAAAGAATTTAGATCATAATAATAATCTTTCGTTTCGGTGTGGTCTCAGCATCACATCTGCTGTGCTGGGAAGGAAGCCGAAAATGTCGAATAAGAGTGGGGAAAAGGCCCCCTTTCCTTCAAGAGTCATGAGTAAAATCTGAGGGAAACTCTTGATGTGTCCGTATTTCCGCTAAAACAAGGATAAATAAAGGTAGTCAATGGTTATTGAGCCTTTTATTCAGAAGTTTGATGTGTCGAGTTCTTTATCGAATCTTTATTGTCCAATTCTTATTTTTCTAGGACGATTACAGGACACTTGTTTGTAGTATAGGACCGCAAATGGAGCAATGGTTAATGTCTAGTTTTTCCAGTCTTTTCCAGTCACCTGAATTCTAGCATTCACTGTGAGGAAGTGGAAATCATTACCACTGAAAGAAAATCAAAGAAATTACTGAATTAATGAGAGTTCTTTAAAATCTGTATTCAATTTAAAATGTTGATGTTGGAAAAAGTTATTTAAATTCCTATTATTTAATTTACTTATTTACTTTAAGAATAATTTATTTTATGAAATTTTGTTTAAGAAAAATAAAAATAAACGGAAAGCATCAGAAAACTTTTAATCAACAGAGTAAAAAGAGGATAAAGAAAGCTTGAGGAAGAGGAAAATATTTCAGGATATGTGCTGTATTACGAGAGCAATTCCTTCCCTCATTCTGCATCCTTTCTCCCTCCCATTTCCCCCTTATTCAACCCTCATTACATCAGAATTTTTAAGTTATTAGAGCACGAAATAATAACAATGATTTCTTGAGATGAATTCTTCAGAACTTTACATGCGAAGAAAGCAGCAAAGAAGAGAAGAAAATAAAGACAAAGAAGGAAAGAAGAACCACATTAGAATTTTGTTCATAAACTTTCACATGATTCTTGATGCGCAAATTCACAGTTCTTCACCCTTTTTTGCACGCATACACATTTCATTTCTCCCTCACACACTCTCGCACGCCTCCTCTCTCTCTCTCGCACTCCGCGCATAAATTTCAATCGTTTATAATTGCACTTCAACGGCGTGTAACTGAAATCCTTTTACAGCTTCCTAAAACACGAACTGCGGAGTTTACGAAATGAGGAGTAAGCGGAGAGAGGAGGAGGTGTAAAGTGGGTGGGGAAGGTGGGGAGCAACGAGTACAGTTGGGCGAAGTTCGGTGAAAATAAAACCTTTTTTGAGCCACGTACGAAAGCATGACACGCGAGTCGACTTCGCTTCTAGGACAAAAGCAACAACAACAACAAAAACAGCGGGAACGAGCCTCCGACAACAACAACAAACACCTCCCACTCCAAGGGAAAAGCGAAATAATATGAATGCAAGTCACGTTCCGAGTGCAGCCGCCGGCTTTCGACGTCACATCATCAGCGGCAGCATCAAAGCGACGTCTCTGCCAACCGAAAACCATTCGCAGACGCCAAGCAGAGGGGCGTGAGGGAAGGAGATGGACCGAGGGAAGCAAAGAGAATCGCAACTCATTCATAGATAACCGCAGCGATTGAGTTCAGCAACAGGAAAATTGGATGCGAGGCCGTTGAACACCTTCGATGCTTTCTGAATTCCCTTTTCACTCCTTCCCCCGACGTCCTACGACTTTCACTGTGTCCTTTCTCCTCGTCCTTTCCTCCAGTTTCGCTTTTTTCAAATGTTGCTCTGTTTGCTGCGGAGTTCGTGCTGTGGAAATGATTTAAAAGCTTAAAAAGGACGTCTGCGTTTTGATTGCCACGTTGATTGAGTTATTTTATAAAATTTCGTTAGATTTTAGAGTCTATTTCCATCCTCCTTCATCGACGAGTGTCACACAATCACTTTCAGTTTTCAAAAAGGTTTATTATAATTGTTAAAAATAAATTGAATAGGAGCTCAAAGCTTCTTTTATAATTAGAAATTTATTTATTTAATCACAATTAAACTATAAATTAAATTAATATAAAAATTTAATATAAATTCATTCAAATCATTACTTATTCCCTTCTTTCAATAAAAAATGGCAGCCGATATTGGAATTCTTTAACTTAGAATTCATCGAAATCGATCAAAGTTCCTGAGTCTTCGTGCTGGGATTTCGTGGTGCATTTTCCAATTAATCAAGAAGCTTATTGAATACTTGGAACCTTTTTAATTAACCCATTTGAAAAGAGTTGTTTTTGGTGGTTCTTCTTCCAAGCTACTTCCTAATACTGCCCTGAGACTTTCTTAAGTGAATCTGTAACTGAAAATTGTAACAGATTTTCTCTACTTTGCCTTTCCCCACGTCTTTTTCTAGACATTTGAGCCCCACAAGTAACATCAGCTTCTGTTTATACAGCAACATCTACGGGGAAGCGTTTTTTTGGACGTTTCGTTGGGCGGCTGCTGCTCGGGAAACACAAACTTCAAAACCTCCAGCAAAAACTGCCGCTGCTTTTGTTACTCCTCGTATTCAAGAAGCGGAAGCAGATCAACAGCATCCGCAATTAATTTAAGTGGTTTCTCTGGCGAGTCTCTGAAGTCACCTTTCGACCTGTCAGCTTTGCTACAAAGGACAAAAATTAGTTTTATCCTGTCGAGTAATTTGTTAATGCTGCTAAAGTTTAGTCAAAGAATATATTATACAATATATAATAAGAATATAAATTGTATATTTTCGGTCTGCAACTATTCAACATTTAATTCAAAAAGCGCAACATCTCCTCTCTTACAAGTTACTATTCTGAATATCAAGATACGTTTTCTGATTTACATGTTGAAAGGGTTTAGATCAGGGTTTCCGTATCTGAACCAGCTTTTATTATTATTTATTTATTTATTTTATGTAATTTATAATGTTTCTTATTAATATTCCTAAATTAACTGTTTAGTTTTTGCATTTTATCTGATTATATTTGGATTTCTTAGTTGAATTATTACATTTCTAGTATAAAAATTCTCGATCTATGCACACATTTACGAATACCAAAATATTTATTGTTTTAAAAGTGAATATAAAAAATGCATTAAACTCAAAATAGCGTCAGGAATCAATACTAAAAGATAACTACAGTCAACAAAATTCCCTTAATTAAATTATATATAAATATAATTCCAAAATATAATCTCCGAGGTTCAATCTTCAGCTTTTTGAACAGCAAACAACGACTTTTATAATTCACTCCAAAGTTAGTCACAAAAATCAAAATTTTCTCAATCCTCAAAGACGCTTGTGAAGATTTCCTCTAACGTCGTCCTCGTTAATCCTTTTTTAATTGGTTTTCGATTTGTTATTCGATTGCAAATCAGTGATTGTCAAACTTTTCGATACTTCGTAATAAAGTAAAGTTTTAAGCTCTTTTCTGTGTCTTATCCGAGTTCCCATCAAAACTAAAGCCACTTCTTTCTGTTGACAAGTGTTTTTATTCCAAGAGTCCTCAAGTGTTCAGCTTCTTCATCTTCTCCTTTGGAATCACAGACTCCGTCGACTTCGTATCTGTCAATTTTCTTGTGATGACAGCTGGCAACACTTTAGTTTCAACGCCGAAGATCCGTTGGACCTGCAAGAAGTGGAAGCTGATTGCTGAAATCGCTTTCGTTTCCTCCTTCTTGAAGCCGTCGTCAGTTGAAGCAGTCCTCCGTCGACAGCCGAACGCTGTGACATTTGTATGCTCTGCAAAAACAACTCCTCGACGGCGAAGGCAGCAGCTGCTTTCGCTTTTTTCCTGTTGTGTTGCTCGGCTCTGAACGCGGTTTAAGTTAATCTTGAATATTGCTGCCTTTCCTTTTTCTCCTTTCAATCCTTTGGCTGTTTCTTCTGCTGATAGAGACTGTATTTTGCACAGTGTATAAAGTGTTTAAGCTCATATCTCGAAATTGCATCGTGTATTAATTCAGCTCCATCGACGTGAAAAGTTTTATTTCCAGGGAAATGTTCACTCTTCATGCAGGTTGACAACTCCTATTCTAAGCTTTTTTTAATGTTGAGGATCAAAGAATCTTTACAGTTGAAGAAGACAGACAGAATTAAGTACTTCCATGGATCGTGGAGTTGGGAAATGAAACTAACGTCAAATCAAACAGAAAATCCGATTGATTGCATACAAAATGACAGCAACTCGTAAATTAATGCACATCATAACAATCAAATTGAAAGGAAAAAGAACGCGATTCATGGAATTTCACAAGGCAGAAAGAAGTAGTTTTTGTAATATTTTAGAGCTGAATTTTTATGAGTGCTGCAGTGGGTTGCTTGGGGCGGGAAAAGAAGCAGGGAAAAGAAAAAAGATCCACTGTCGAGGATCGCGACGGCCGATCAACTACTTCATGAACAAACAAACAAACAGCAGAACAACAACAGCAACAAAAAAACAAAGAACGATGGAAATGAATGAATTTACTTGGAAAAATCATTTCATATGCATGCAAATGAGATGGAATCCACGAAGAAGCAGAAGGAGCAAAGCAGCGTGAGTTTAGCAATTAACTCTTTGCCACTGTTAGCAGCAACATGGGGCAGCATTCTTCCTCCGTGTTTGTTTATTTGTTTGTATTTATTTTCCAGATAATATAAACGCCATGAATGTTTCGTGTAAACAACAACAACAACAACAGCAGCATCATCGGTGGCATCAACAACAGAAGCAGCCAACAAAAACTACAAAATTTTGCTGTTAAACAGAAATTACAAAATATTTTTATGTAAATTTTTGTTAGAAAAGCGATTCAATTCGTTGTATTTTTGGAGAACGGAAGAATTGAAGATGATCGAGCTTTACTTAACCACCGCCCAATCAACGCCAGCCCCTCTCCATGCACAAGAAAGTTTATAAAAAATCATAATATAAATCACAAAGATTAGAATAAAGTTTACAAAATATAAAAAGCACATGGAAATATTTAAATTTGAGAAAGCGACAGAAAAAGGAAAACATCAATAAATTGAAGGCAAAGTTTTACTTTATTTTGTATGCGAAAACTTTTTTAATTTCCGTTTCCTGTTTCCGGTCTCCTGTCTCCTGTCATTTCAGTTGAGCAAAAACAAAAACAACAACAGGCGAAAGCATCACGGAAAATCAAACAACAAATCAACTACGGAAGCAAGAAACGATGTTTAAATCATGAGTTCGCTGGGAATAGAACAGTCGTTGGAGAGAGGAGAGGAGGGACAAATTTACCAATTGGGAAAAAATCGAAAATAGAGTTTATTTTAGTTATTGCGATGGCAAAAGCAATGTTTTTCTATGCATTTCCAAACTGAAACAGAGCATTCAACAACTTTTTATGCAAAAATCTGCAAAAACCTTTTATTATAAAAAATCTACCAAAACACTTTTTATTATTTCCATTATTATTATTAACTACCACTCAATTTTGGCCACAATAACTCTCAATAAACCAATGAAGCTATTCTAATTTTATAAAAAAAGACAAAAAACCTTCAATTTTGCATAAAAATTTTAATGGAAAATATATGTAGTTAGCAACGATCTATGAATTTTAATTTTAATCCTATCTTGAGTACTGAGAATGCATAAAGGAGTTGAGAGTATACAATAGTGCATTCTCTAGTAGGTGCTTGTACACACTTAGTAACAAATTCGAAACCTTTTCTCAAGCTATTCAAGTATTTCCTTGTAAGCGTAAAAGTGGCTTTTCAGCGATTATTTAGAAATTGTTGTTTGTAATAAAAAGTAATTATTCTAAATTAAAAGTGACCCTTTCTAAAACTCAAGTGAAAAAGGTGAAGATAAAAATATTAATTCAAAAAGCAACGATAATTAATTTTTAAGTTATTATTATATTTACTTTATGAAATATTAAATTAGAAAATTTATTGAGCCACTTTGAACAAGTGCGTGAAGATAAATACGTTTCGACATAGAGATTATAATAGATTATAGAGTATTATAGTCTAGAGTATTAATAGATTCTTTTTATTCTTAAACTTTCTATTTTTTTTAAGTCATCATGTTTAAGAACTTCCAGCACTATTCCTTTAGTGGTGGTTTTCCTTTTCAATTACTTCCACCGAAAAATATTCTTTGCTTCTGCTTACCTTAATTTGCTCAAATCAACAACATGCGTATAATTCACACCTGGTTTGTGTCAATCTTTGGACTTATGTTGGTTTTCGAGACTGCTAAAGTTATCGCTTCTCGGCCTTATGGCTAAGATCAAAGTGTAGTATCTGTTCTTATCAGCTTAACATCTGATAGATCCTCCATCGGAGGACAACAAATGTTAAACTGATTTTTGGAAACTGACGGATTGCTAGGGGCTTGCTCCGCATCTGTCACGGGTTGGCCCGGTATTGCAGTACCGCCGGGATTTCGGCCCACATAATAAATACATTACAAATAGATTTAAGTTCACAAAAAAATTACATTTATGGTTGTTTGCATCCTTTGGTGCAAACAGGAAAGATGTAAAAAATCTTCTAGGCAACACCAAATTATAATTACGTGCGAATATTTTGTATTTTTAATAAAATCATGTCCGGGGAAAAAGGAATATGGAGAATTAAATATGTAACAAAAGTCGCAAAATAGTTTCAGCTAAGATTATTGAGTACACTTTAATCACATTACTTATTCAATATGTAGTATTATATTAAATACAATTCGAGGAATTTTAGTTGAGTTATAATACAAATAAATACATATTAAAATAAACTTTTCCGTACTAAAACAAGGCAAATTAATAATAACTAAAATACATTCTTTAAGGAAACTCTTGTGAAAAGAGTTTAAAGCAGAACTTGAAACTTTTATAACTTTAATCGAAAAAGTCGCATGAATAAGAGTTATCCATAACTTTTAAATAAAAAAGTCAGGCAATAACTCTTATTCATAACTTTTATTTTTAAAAGTTTTCCATAAGAGAAGTTTTCCTCTGACTTTTAAATTTAAAAGTTTTTGGAAAAAGTTTTTGTAGGACTTTTAAATTTAAAAGTTATCGGAAAAAGTTTTTGTCCGACTTTTAAATTTAAAAGTCTTTGAAAAAGTTTTCGTCCGACTTTTAAATTTAAAAGTCTTCGAAAAAAGTTTCTTAGAAACTTTTATTCTTGAAAGTCACCGATAAAAGTTTCTATGAAGACTTTTCTTGGGACTTTTTTGAAATAAGAGTTATTTTGAAGAGTGCTTCGCAGAAGAAAAGCAAACACGCAGAGAACTGGCAAGTGCATGAAGATTGTTGAATACGTGGCGAGTTTTGGGAGATGGAAGAATTTTCAGCGGTAGATTTTTCACTGCATGTGAGAAATGGAACTTTTTTTTTAAAAGTTAAAAGTTTAACTTTTTGAACAAGGTCATTTGAATAAGAGTTATTTTCAAGCACTGGTTTAAAGTGAAATAGTGTTGCCAGTTCGTAATTATTTAATCGAAAATTGAATGGCTAAATGTATGTATGTGATTTAAATGTATAACAATGTACATACATAGATATTATTTCTTGTTCGTCTATTTTAATTTGAAAAACGATTTTTAAAATATTTCTATTTATTACAGTTTTTTGAAATTAGTTGTAAAATAAGGAATTCTTTATTTTTTAAAATAAGTAATCTTTCGATTTGGCTCTAGGAAACAAAATATTACTTTAGTAATTTAAAATTATATTATTATATTATAATTATACAATTGTTACTGTTTGCACACTGTTAAAAATACATTGTGGTAAATTTACTACAACAGGAAGAACAGAAAATCTTTTAAAATCAGAAAAATATAAGTTATGTGCGTAAAAATTTATTTATTAAATTAGCGACGAGGTTTTTTTTTGCAAGCAACGAGGGTTGTTTCCTAATTTTCGTTCATTCTGACATGTTTGCACTTATAATTCTCATCAGCTTTATGTTAACCTAAACACTTAAGCTTCGTATTTCGTCAAGAAATTAACTCTGGCTTCTCTTCAGTTGTCGAATAAATCTTTCGCCTTTTACTAAAGATTTCCGTGGAGAGGAGCACTCTAATGAGTCTAAATTAATTTTTGAAGGAGCCCGAATCGCAAGGTTTGGGCCAATTATCAATAAATGCCAACAATTAGTATAATTAAGTTATTAGGAAAATTTGGGTCGCGGAAGCACCTTTACATAAGAAAATGTCTTGTTATCTTGGAAACGCGGTTAAGAGCGGCATCGGCAAGAAAGTTCTTTGGAAAAGCAGCACTAAAGTAAGAAAACCGAAATGTCGTTGCACTTCGTACGGCGGAGCACCGCCAACGCATTTCAGAGGCTTTAGAGTCAATGAGGTGGGAGGGCCTTGGAAGGATCCTTGAGTTACAAGATGCTTCAAGACGAAAGGAAAGAAGCTCGGCATCAGGAAATGCTCCAAGAAGAAGGGCAGAAAGGCTGTCGGACGAAAGAGGCCCTCGAAGAAGAGACCTTCGGAATTAGGAAAGATTTGTCTACAGCTTCAAGTAAGCGGAAACAACAGAATTCTACGTGGCCTTGGGAGCGACTTCATGAAGATGTTCGGCTTGGATCGTCCATTGCGGGCCAGAACACCAGCAGCCAAGTCCTTGAAGCGGCGGCGCACGGCAGCTGCTGGTGCCTCAAAAGGTGGACGCTCAGGTAGCTCAGGCGACGACGGATGCCGCTCGCGTCAACGACGTCAACGGAAGTAGTCTCGGAGCCAGCATAGAAGGTGCTGGCACCTTCTGATTCCTGAAGGTGCGTTCTCCATATTTTTTGCTCTGCGGTAGCTAGAGCGTAACGCAAGCCACCGCTTTTGGCAAACATCTCCTGTAATTTAATTTTATGTTATTTATACAATTTTGTTAATATTAAAGCCAATACTAACCCTGTAAATTTAATTGAGCCCTACATACGAAGAAACCACAGAAGCAGAAAAAGGTTGTGCACAAAATGTGTCAAAATAGAAATAGAGTTAAGTCACATACAAGTGTGTGTTTATCTATATACGAATGAGCAAATGAGCGTAGATAACTTAGTTTTTTCTCGACTCCCATAAGACCCTGCGTAATTTTGACAGCTGATTTCGTGTGTTGTTTGTTGGGTGTCCAATTGTGTTTCAGGCATTCAAATGCAATATTCATATAGTCTTGCAGCGTAGATATGCTATTATTAATTTTACTCTCTTTGTGTAGTTGCTATTGCTTACTAAATTTGATAGGAACGGAGAGTTAACAGAGCTCTGTTACAGTTAGCGACGTCTCGATCTTTTACATAGTTGAAAATTCTGTTAAAGTTCGAAATCTTCACGCACTTATTTTGAACACCGATTAAAGTTCAAGTAAATCAATTAACAAACTAGGAAAAATATTAAGGACTGTAATGAATTATATAAACAACAAAAAAAAAATAGAAAAGAACATACTTAATACTTACTTTAATCTAAAAGGAACAAGAAAAAGAACAAACAAACCTTTTATCGCTATGAGAAGAATGAATTCTTAAGTTTCAGTAAAAGGATGACTATAATAATAATTAAAAAGTTTGATAGTTATTGAAATTTTAATTGGTTGTTTTTAGGCGGACCCAAAATCGACTTTCGTTTGAATCCTTTCTCCTTTTTAAAGTAAAGGAAAAGCGAATGGGTACATATTCTGCCTCAATTACACGTAGGAAAATATTTATATATAGCCCAAGTTAATATAAAAGCATTTCAATACTTTTTTTACTACATATTATTTATGAAAAGCATAATTATGATTTTGGAACTGTTGAATTAATTCTGGTTTCGTACCATTGTAAAAATACGATTCAGTATCAAAACAAAATACGTCAGATAATGTTCAATATGACTTCTGCGGTTGCATATTTTCTTTGTCGTCCTACGTTCCACTGAATTGACAATACTATTTTCTTTGCTCATGCAGTTTATGAAAAACTCGTACCATTCACAGCATATTTCACTCATTGGATCAACAACTTTATTCAAATTGTGTTTTCCTCGTGACAAATTACTTTTCCTTCCAACTATTGTATTGCACACAGCGCCTCCTAATACCACTCTATTCTAAAGTACATTATACTAATATATTTTTATCACGTGAAATCTATAATATACTCGTATATTTGATGAAATCAAGTTTACCTCGAGATACATTAATATCCCTATCATATTACCTACTATAAACAGTAAAGCAATAGAAATACGCGTCTTATTGGAACAAAAGTAGGTTCGTTTCCGAAAACTAGTATTCACTAGATAACACAAAATTATATATTTCAATAGAAAAAAAAATATCAATTCTTTTCTCATAAACCATAATAATTGCTGTACTATTAGTCAGTTAATGGGACGTTGTTTTTTTAGTGATTCCAGATTCCACTTACTTTGTAAGTAGGTGATGGATGCAATCTAATTACTTTCAATGAATGGAGTGCTTCCATTTGCATATCCTTTATTCTGTAAGGAAGAGCAAAGTATTTATTTGTTGAAGTATTCTCCTGGAATAATTCTGGGTAAATGTAATGCTGAAAATCAATCCAAGAGCAAAGACATTGGCGACGTTAAATAATCAAAAGATCATTAATAATGTAATGATGAATTAATGACTGCATAGAGTAAGGAGAGAGAAGCGTGGATGACAGAAGTGGAGGGGACTCCGAAGTGAGCAACAGAAAGATACACTTTAGAAGACTTCCATTTAAATAAATCCTCAGCATCCACAGAAGGTTTTTATTCGATCTTAAGAACACAAAGTAAAAAATTGTGCATAAAAAAATATTCAACGTAAATATTAATAATAAACAATACAAATAAAGCATTCTTTAAATAAATATACATTTTTAATTTGCTGCTTTTTCTAGTTTCTTTTGAAAACATTTTCTGTAAATATGCAAATCGATGCTTATTTACGACATTCTTCAAGATTATCACATTTTGTTGACGATGTAAATTCCTGGTTTGTGGACTTCTTCGTTCTTTTCATATTTTGAATATTTTAAGAATGTGTTCTTGTTTTACTTCTGCTTCCTCCTTCTCCATTTCGCACTCCTTTTATTATTAGCTTTCCAAAGAATCTGATGACAAGTGCTCAGTTCAGCTGCAGTGCTTCTTGTTTATACCAAAGAAACGCCAACGCAAAGATTCAGTTACGGCGGAAACAGAACCACGATTTCGCTGTCCAAATCAGCCTTGGATAATAACAACCAACATCAACAGCAACAAAATAACCCAACAAAGACATCAGCCACGAGTTTCTTCAGCTGTCGAAATGTTTCTTCACGCCCACTGATTGAGAGGCTCGAAATCTGAGCTCGAGCCACTCCTTCGAGTGTACTTAGAGTCGCCGCAGCTTAATTTCACTATCATTAAAAGCCTTAAAAAGCAGTTCATTAGCCAGCAAATTCCGAAAATAAGACGAAAAGCGAATTAGGAAAAAGGTGGATAATTTGAATGTTACATGAAACTTTAAAATTGCTGTCGATTTGACATTTTCAAAAAAATAATGCAACAACGTAAACAACAACAACAACCACGACGAAAGCAGTAAACAATCCATAAACTACAAATTATCAACCATAAAAATTCACCTCCTCAACAAAAATTCGTTAAACGCTGTGAAGCCAGTTTTTTCGGTGTTCAATTTTTGAAAATTACATGGCTAAAAGATTACATTTTGTCGGCTTGGATTTCTTTAAAGAAACGCGTAGGTTTTTCGGCAGGTTATGCAATGAATAAACTAATAATAATTTCCTTAAAGTGTTCAAAGTGTTTCCTCAAATGTTGCAAAAAATGATAAATAAAAAGAAGGAAATAAATTAGTAAAAGAAAAATAATAAAATGTAATTTAATAATACAAAAAAATTAATCATAATCTTATGAAATAATGAATTTAAAATAAATAATTGAAGCAACCACACGAATTTATTAAATTTTTAATAAAAATATCACGGCAAAAATCCAATTTACAATTTAGCATAAGTTAATAAACGAGGATGTTTTATTTACTCCCATTTCATCCCTTCTCCCCGGCCGCTTTTCATCCAGAAAACATACATAAATCACTCACGAAACTCGCAACTTTTCACGCCAGGAATTTATGAAAATTCGTGATAAAATTCATGTTGGCAAGGACATCAACGACAGCAACGTCAACGTCGGCGTATTCAGGCTGTATTTACAGCTCCGTACGCGACATCTTAAGGAAACGGAAGTCATTCTTCTCCTCGTCCTTTGAACCCCGCTCGAGGATCTCTTCTCGAGAGGCGAGACTTTTAAGTCTATAATAAATTTTAAAGTGTGACTAAAAATGATGATGATAATGATTCTTATGACGGAGAAGAGAGTCCGTCCTTCCCCGAACACACTTCTTTTTTCCGTTCTTTCCTTTTCCTATCATCGTCCTCTTTTTTTTGTGAACAAGAAGCACACAATAAATAAAAATAATTATAAAAAATGGCAAAATGTAAGGAATATCGAGACGATGGAGGGGACAAGAAAGTGAATAACTGTTGTTGATAGTTCTTAGTTTTATAGACTGTTTTTCACATAAATTTGGCAACGACTACGATGACTTTTCTTGAATAAATACTGATTTTTCTTGGTTTATTTCCGTTTGTTCCTTAATAAAATAAATATTTTTTCATACGTTCTTCTTCTCTGTATCCGTCCTTCATTCTTCCTTTTATTATTTTGGTAATTTTTTATAAAAGCTAACAATGAATCAAGTTACGTAGCGTAAGCTACTTTATCGATAAGTGTTCCGTATGTCGATGTACGTTATTTATTATTTTGCAATAGAGCATTTTTAATGTCTTCCTTGAAAGCTACTGCGTTTTTATACCATCTTGAAAGAGCTTTTTTCTCTTATTTATTTATTTATATGTTCTCTAATTTATTTATTTTCTTATTTGCTGCCTCTTTCCTTTATTTTGTGAACAGCAGCAGATGCAGAGCTACGATTAGGAGAAGCTGATGAAGGTTCATTTAAATATGTGCTCACGTTGTCGTTGTGGCTGCTACTTTTTCTTATATGGTTTTTTTCATTGCTTTCTTTAACTTTTTTTGGGACTTTAAGGGAAGTTTTTTTCTTGAACACTGTCGGAAAAACTGTGTTTAAAATCAGTGTTGCCACTTACACATGTTGTGGAGAACACATCGTTATGGAGAAGGACAATTATACAATATTTAGGCTGTATAATACTATGTTCGCACTAGCTCGAAATTGCCTTCGAAATTGAGACAATTACGTCCGAAATTGAAAGTGTTCGGACTCGCATTCACAATTTCATTTGACGTTTCATTTGTTTACTGCACGAGTTTCATTAGCATTAGGTTCTCTTAATTTTTTCAAAAAACAATTCAATCACTGCGACAGTTGTATTTATTTGTCAAACGTACTCAGTGCAGCCAGATCAATAACAATTTATTATACAAATCTATTACAAAACCATGGTTGTTTTCCATTTTGAGTCAATTTCGTTCGCAATTTCGTTGAAATTGCTTTGCCAACCCAATTTCATTTGACATATTTTTGTATGGCGAAATTGTATAAAAATTCACAATTTCAGCCGAAATTGAGCTACGCAACGAAATTGCCTAATTTCGGTCTAGTGCGAACATAGTATAAGCAGCTATGATGTATCTGCAATGTATCGAAAAATGATACTCAAGATGGCCCATCGCCGAAAGCGGTTTGTCTACAAACGCAATTTTACGAGGGATGACGGAAATTGGTTCCTAATAATCTATCCTAAAGCTTTAAAATATTTAAGCAAAGGTGTATGAAAACATCTCTTATTACTGATATTATTTACGTATTTGTGTTCTTTAATTAAAATTTAAATATTTAGTTTATGCCAGATTTAAACTATAGGTATTATAATATATAATATTAACACGTTGACGGACAGTAGAAACAAGTGAAATTCGAAAATTGACACTATATGTTTTTGTAATTTTTAGAATATTAGAAGTATGGTTTTACTCTTTCTGCTTAAATACACTTAATTTTGATTAATTCAGCACCTTTAATTAGGTTGCGGCTATAACCGTCATGGTGCCAGCGGACTCTAGACACTATGTAATGGGACGATGGCGGCTACAGCCGTAGTGTCTAAAAACGACCGTTTCGTATTGGACGGCTATAGCCGTCATGTCACATAGCGAACTTGAACTTGACGGCTATAGACGCAACTGTCCGTCAACGTGTTAAGCAGAACTAGTTCTACTATCTATGTGTTTTATTTGTCCCAAGTTGACTTTTATTATTTCTAATAATAAGATTCCAATTGCAACCAAGATTCATGTCAATATTTATCTTTCATATGAATTTTGACCCAAAATTCTAATCTTGATAGCTTCTCTTTGGTTTGCCAATTATTTTTTAATACTTTAAATTGACTTTTAAATTGATTGATTTTAATTGAATTGACTGATTTTTGATTTTTCAAAAGGACTCGATTCTTAGTACTGATCCGGCCTAAAATACATAAATGAATTAATTAGACTTTTTAGAGAATATTATGAGTGCTTATATTTATATGTATTTTGATATATATGTTATTTAAAGATGAGATATTTAATATATGTATATGTTATATTCATATTTCATAGGAGACGAATTGCAATAAAATTTTATTTCTAATACAAATACATTTTAGGAAAAATTAAAAGAAGAATTATGTATTTAAATATGGCCACATTTACTATCAATGAAACATTTTTCCAAGAAATGCAAATAAATGTATTATATAACCATAGAAATTGGAATATATGTATAAATAAACTCTCTGATATTAATATATTGTTATATTTACTAAATTTAGTAATATTTTATATTATTTGGTGATCACGGCAACACTGTTCAGAGTGTAAATTGTTGACGGCAGGAAGATGAGCGAGAGTGAGACAGCTATATGTACCCACTCATCAATATGCAATGGAATGCAATGCAATTTCATGTTGTAATTAAATAATAGCCAAAAACTTTGTATTTATAGTTTGTTGTAAAACTACAGAAGATTCATAAAAACGTAAAATTTAAAGAAATTCGAAGAAGAAGAACAACACAAAACAAATTTTATGTTGTGGTTTTCAATAAATGTTATTTTTGCTAGTGTTGTTGGCATCGTCTTGTAATTGTTGTTATTTATTGTGATTATTATTATTTTTATTTGGTTCTCTGCCAACTGCAGCCACTTCGTACGTGGCTCATAAAACCGAACGATGGACTCGAGTGCTCGGTTGGGGTCCACTTGGTCCTCGTCCGTTCGTAATCTTCAATCAACTCCATCACTTTTTGCGTCTTTGCTTTATGCACTTCGCAATTCTCATCACTTCAGACGCGGCAACAACTAAATTAATAACAACTTGAAGTCCAGTGCTGCCACACTTTGGCACACGTTGCCACGGGTGTTGTAAATTTAATTAAAATCAGAGAAGGGCGAACGGCAGAAGAGGAGACGGTAAAGGGGAGGGCGCGCTAGTTTAATTACACGATGGAAATGATGCTGAGTTCACTTCTTGGAAGCTGATCATCGTTATTTAAAATTACCAACTGTTACAATAATTCAGAAAATTAACAAAAAGCAAAATAAGAGACTAAAAATAAAAATTAAATAAAATAAAAGAAAACAAAATTGAAATTATTTCCTCTCAATCGAATTCCATTCTTTTTCTATTTTAGCTTCAAATGCTTCGAAAATTAGCAATAAAAAAATTTTGCAAGGAGCGAATCAGAAGAGGAAGAAAAGCAAAAATTTTACATAAATTTTACTTTCGACTGGACGAGCCTCAGAAGCTTAGAAAGGAAGCAACATAACAAGGAATCAAGGAAATTTTGCGCTTCGAGGCATTTCGAAAACCTTCAATCAACTCGAATTCAATCTTTCATCGTCCTATCTTTTTTCTCTGTCTTTTTTTAGCTCTACATTAGTTGTCTCGCCCGCCCACCCCGCTCACCGCCCACCACCTCCCTCTTCCCCCCAACCGATATAAGACGATTTTATAGAGGACAGTAACATTTTTAGGCAGCAGCCATCGTTCGATGATTGCAGCTTCTCTACAAATTGCAGCTCAAATTAATTGGCATCACTGGCCGCTGGCTGTTGTCCTTGTTCTTCGTGTTGTTGTTAATTTTGCAGTCATCAACTACAACAACAACTTTTCCAAACGATCAATAGTTGCTTTGTTTCCATGTTTGACTTCGTTGTTGTTGTTGTTGCTGCTGCTGATATTATTATTTCGATGATTGTTGTTGTTGTCGACGTTGTTGTTGTTGTTGCTGTTAGGTTACTTACTGCTGCTGATGCTGCTTTTATCGGTTTTGTTGAATCTACAACGATTTGTGTAGGCAAAGCAATAATTTTTATGCTTTTCCTTGCCTTCCTTTTTTTCTTTCTGTTGCCTTTCTTTTTATATTTTTTCGTGTTTCCGATGCTGATGATGAGGTGAGGAGGAGGTTTAAAACAGGCTACTTTTTCAATATAAATCTGCAATCATTTGGCATCACTGGTCAATTTCCGGATCGTGCTCTTTTCTGTTCACGGCAAAATGTCGTTGTTGTTGTTGTTGTTGCTGTTATTGCTATTATTATTGTTATTGCAAGACTTAAATCCTGTTGCTGTTGTAAACTTCGTGCATATTATAGTGAATATATTCACAACTCCACCTACTCGCGAAAATATGCTCTTCATATCGTGGCCGTCATCGTGGCTGCTCGTGTTGTTGTTATTGCGTTTATTAGGCTGTGTTTATGTGGTTGTTGTTAATTTGTGCGTTTTTGTTTGCACAAATGTCCGACTCGCTTTCGTTGCTGATTTCGTGCGTGTGTGGAAGCCGAACGATGCAGTGTACGAATGGAAGAGAAAACACTCGCTATCGTCGCTCTCTCGCTATCGTCCGCTCTCTGCGCTCTTTAGCAGCAAAGTTCAAAACCATTTCATTTGCGTTTTTTTGCTCATTTTGCATAATCATTTGCTATTGTGAATGCTTTCGTTTTTCTAGCAATTGAATTTCTCTTTTTCTACGCTTCCAAGAGAAGATGGCAACAAAGTTGTTTTCTTGAATAGCAGCAACAACAACAACAACGACAATTTTGTTTAGAGAATTTTTACTGGGAGAGTGTAAACACGATAATATTTTATATTTTATTGTGTTGTGTATTATTTGCGCCAAGATTTTGTTGCAAAAAAGCAGCTGTTAAAATAAATGGACTCAGTTTCGGTTCGAACGTCGAAGGTACGTGATATTCACTCGATCATAAATTGTGGTTATTTTGACTCGCGAGAGGAACACTGGGAATGAACTCGACTGTAATGAGTGGGAGTGCAGAACGACTGCAGCGGATCCATTAGTAGCTCGCTTTTACGAGCGACTGTTAAATTTAAAATCATTCGAAATCATGTTTTAATGCACTTTCCGTTGTAGTAATAATAATGTCCTTCAAACTCCTGCACCATGCTCAACAGAGGAACCTTTGGAAGATTAGTTTTTAAGTCGAATAAAGAAACGTCGATGAAAATAACAGCAACAGAAATTTTATGCGTTTCACAAGAACGACGACTGCTGACAGAGGAACAACGGCAACGAGTAAAAACATCATAAATTAAAAGAAAATTTAAAAAACTATAAAAATAACAACAGACACGTAATCATAAACAGAACCAGAATAAATCAAACAATCATTTAATCGAAAGGTCGTCGTTAAATAAGTCATTAATCGAAGTACGAATGAGAGCCGAGGGTATTCTGATTGGATCCCAATCAGACTCAGCTGCTGCATGAAAGTAGGAATCCAGTTCAGCTTCTCCTCATTTTCACAGAACAAACAAACAAACAAACGGCTCAGGAAGTAAATTCGTGTAACTAAAAGGAGCCGCTCATCTCTGAGCGTATCATAAAAATCTTTAAAAATACCCATAATCATCGGAATCATTAAATTCATAACAGTTTCATTGCAGTTTCATTTCGTCATTTCAAAACAAAAGAGTTTAATTGATTTTTAGTGTAAAAGAAGCGACTAAATATGTAAATGGGATGTATTTTATCTGTAATTCAGTGCTTCCCAACGTGGGTCCGTCGCCTCACTCGAAAAATTGAATAAATCAACAATAAATATTTTGTTTCATCAAATTTATGCATAAATGAATTATGAACTATTATTTTTATTAATTATCTCAGACATCAGAAATTCGACAACAGAAATTTCGAAAAGTTTCTTTGGATCATGTGAGGTCGCTAATACCGCCAAACGCTGATATCGATCATTTGAAAATTTTATCGGCTGATTTAAAGGAAAGATTTTTTGATTTAAAGCAAACTGATTTTTCTACTTGGGTTATGCAGACAATTCCAATAAGTATTCATACGAATGTAATTTTTTATTCTTTTACGACGCAATGCAAGACATGTCATCAACGTTGTCTTCGACTAAAACATTTATAAAATGTTTTTAGATATCTCTGAGATAGTGTTACTTACACATTCTTTATTCCTAGCACATGATTTCCTACAGCCAGTTCTGTTTCGAAGCACAGTTGTCTGACATTAAGTATGAAAGTGATGGATGACAGCCTGGAAGACATGTCGTTAATGGCAATTATGGTAATTGGTATACAAGGCAATCATTCCGGATAGGATAGGCTGCAAGACATGTCGCTTAACATGTCGTCAATAGGAAGTCAAATGAGGAATTGTCTTGCAAAGACGATTGAGTCTTTAGCGACGTCGATTTCCAATATATTAATAAAAGAGATTAAAACCCAGCTGAAGCGCTGGTTGAGGTTCATTCTTAACGCGGAAGATGCTCCGTTTTCTTCAGTTTACTATTCTTCAGTTCGCGTCGGTCTATTAAACCTTTGATGCTGACTTTTTTGTCATTTAATCACTCTTTTTCTAATCTTAAAACACTTTTCTAAAATGAGGTGTCACTTTAGCGCTTATTATCGTCTCTGCAAATATTTTGTTGAATAAATTTTGCTCTTAGATATAAAATTGAATAATCTCAAAGGAATTTGAATAACTTTTGCGAGTCGGCGTTTTTCTTTGTTCGTGTTTCATAAGCGTGCTTCTTCTTATCTCATTATCAACAACAACAAAAAAACAGAGTAAATTGAAATACAACTTGATGCTTTCGTATCTGTTTAAATAAGAAATTTATTTTTATTTATTTTTCTTTCGGTTTTCTTTTGGAGACAAAATAAACAACAACAAAAACCTATATTTTTCCATTTTTTTATATTCGTAATGAGACTTTTTTTTGAGATATGTTTTTGAATTTTGTTTTTTAATTTGTTTATGTCACGGTTTTTATTAAAAATTCGCTTTGTTTCACTGCTGATGTTTATGAAATCTTTTTTGGTGATGCTGGGAGACGTTGTTCTTGTTGTTGTTGTTGTTGTTGTTTTATTATCATCATGTTTATATTCTTTGTTGATTCGAAGGCGCATTAATTAAAATTGAGCAGTTTTTTGTCCTCCTGAAACTTGTTTGTAATTAAAATTATCTCGCATTTTGCTGTTTATTGTCCCACTTTGTTGCTTTTACGCTTGTTCTTCTTCGCTTTGGTGTGGGACATGAAGTATTTAACTCTTTATAAACCCATGAAAATTTATTATATCGCCGCTTGGAGAAAACCTCGAAAAACACATCGTTAATTTTGTCTTAATTGGACGCTAAATATTTAAGTTGATTTTTGTTTAATTCCGAGCGAGAGTTTGACGAGTTTCGAGAAGTGTTGAATTTTAATTAACTCTCGATTGCTTTCTATTGCGACAAAAACTATGTTATTAATTGTTTTTAATAAAATACACGCCATATTCAAGTGTAAAAGTCTTTTAAAAAATTAATATTTTTATTACTTAAAAGCATTTTAATGTCTCAAAAACTTTTAATGGATTTTTCTAATTAATTTCACTGGACAAACGATCGATCAATTATTCATTTGCTTTCATTTGGTTTGAAATTTTAAAGGCCGCATTTTAATTTTCACTCATTTCGTCCCTCATTTAAATCATGTGGCATACAAATTTCTTTCGAAACGCTCAATTTGCTTGCTGCATATTAATTAACAAAAAAACAACAGCAAAAACAACGACGAATTTAATGCTTTTGCTAATGAAAATTCGTGTGCATCGACGACAGCAGCTAAAAATGGATTAAAACTCATATAAATCAAAAATTTCCCACAATTTCACAGAAGATTAAAAAAATGTTTACTTTGAATTTAGAAAAAGTCGTAAATAAAATCGAAAGATTTATTTAAAATGAGGCTTTTATATCTATTAGCGATCGTTTAACTTTGGCAGCACTGACAGCTGAAATTATAAAGATCAAAGGTTTTTGCATATTAATTTATAGACATATTTAAACATATTTAAAAATGTTATAGTACAACGTTTACATTCTAAATTCAGATTCAGATTAATTAGAAATTACAAGTCAATAATAAAATATTTTGTCTTTAATTATAATTAATTTAAATGTTTTTGTATATTTCCTGTAAAAACTGGAAGTTCTATTTCAACAATTATCACCAAATCAGGCATTTATTAAGGAGATATGAATTTCTTTTATAATTTTTTATAATTCCATATGTCAATATAAATAAAAATGTTTAAATATTTTCCTCCTTCAGTTCTTTGAAAGCTGCAAAGTTACATAAAAACCAGGTTTTATCAGCACGATCAAAGCGTAAAATACGTAATTAAGTACTTTGGATAAGAGCACAAAATACACAATTCAACAGATATTAAAACACACAGAAACACATAAATGCGCACTCCAATGAACATTCATTCACACTCCGAACACTTTCGCTGTTGCTAGAATGACAGCGAGTGGAGTAAACTGCCTAAACTTGCGACTTTACGGCTTTTATACGCGATAAATGAAACCAACGAATCCAGGAATGAGGCTCTAGCTTAATGGAGTTGCATCTTTTGCCTCTTTTCCCTCATTTCCCCTCCAGCGACAAAACAAAAGCGACTTTTTATCGACAACGCAATCGGTCGGCTGTGGGGAAAACTCACAGCGAAGTCGTATTTCCGGTTAAACTGGGTCATTCGTTAACGCCGTCGATGGGTTGCAAGGTGTTGGCAACACTTTGCTGAATTTAATTGAAGCGGCAGAGAGAATTAAACGAATAACGTTGACGTCGGCCGAAGGAAGGAATTCAGGTGTTTTTCTCTAATTCTATTAAGGTACATGGATCTTTTTGCTTGTTCTTTTTCTTCATTCCCCTTTTCTGCTTTTTGGCAAATTGTTCTTTTACAAACACCCACTCAACCCAACTTCTCATTAAGTAGAAACGCTGAATATGCAACGAAAGGCAAAAATCATAGCTGGGAAATTTGAATGTGTGCTTCCTCCGTCTCCGTGCTCCATGTTCATTCTCCATTAGGAAAGAACTCGTGTTTGTATTCCTCTTCATGCTTTAATGATGCTTTCTTCATTATTGCAATCAACGACTTTACCTTTTTCATGTGGTCCTTCAGTGCATCATTTATGTTCAGTTAAATGACGGCTAAAAAAACACAATCACTTTTTGCAATTGTTACTCTTTCAACATGTAAAAAGATTTGTTGAGATAGGAGAAGGGAAGTAAATTTAAATAAACCCATAAAAAGAAAAAAGTTTTAAGGACATCTGGAAAGAAAAATATATCGACGCTTTCTGATTTACAAGTGACGCTTTCTGATATTAAAGTGACGCTTTCTGATTTTAAAGTGACGCTTTCTGATTTAAAAGTGGAAAAGGTGTAGATAAAAAATACGAATGTGTAATCCCGGTTGTGGTTCTGATCTTTGCTGAGTCATATTAACGTTTACGACTTCATCTTTACGGATTGCTATAATTATGTTTAAATCAACCATTAAGTAATTGAGTTCATCGAAGTCGCCCTGCAATAATACTTTCTGGCTGTGCTAATCTCTTTTTGTTGAATTCCTAACTAATCCCACTCAAGTAGTCTTTTGACTCCTCCTTAAACATATTTTGGGGGCACTTAAAGGCGCCCTTCGCTTATTTGCTTCTCAGTTCTCATTTCGTTCTTACATCGGCTGACGCCCTCGAGGAGCGAAGAGGAATTCGTTTTATTGCCCAACTCATGACATCAAATAAATTTCGTGGATCCACTATAAATCATAGAATGACGCATGAATAGATTTTCTTTTGCTTCTGTTACAGAACTGTGAACATATGTATATGATAACGTATTTCGCTATACAGCTCCGGTTCCCTATTAAATATTTTCTTCTTGGGCGTTCGTTTTCCTCCTCTCATTTTCTGCGTCTGCCTTTATTTGTCATCGTTTAAATATATACGCTATTAAAGTTTGACCTACAAATCACTTGGAATTAATTTTATTAGAATTGTTTATTGCTTTTTCAAGATTTTTCCCGATGTTGCTTTCCTTTTAAAATCTCATCATGTTTCACTTCTTCTCATTCAGCTTCCTTTTAATTTTGCTTAATTTTCTATCGTTCGTGATTGAAATTTTATTTTCATTTCCGCATAAAGTCAATTTGGAATACTTTTTTTTTATTTAATGGATGAAAAGTAACCCAATTGAGAATTTTAGCAATTGAAGTACATTCTTTGCTTTGAAGTATTAGAATTTATTCATTAATGCACTTTAAATCAACAAATTTATTAAATTCGTGATCTATTGAGAACCCATTGTAGGTTTACACGTTGTTTGCGACGATTGAAACCGCGATAAAGCTTAGATAAGAGTCATTTGTATAGCGAAAACCTACAAAGTTCTCAACAAAAACCCAGCTATAAGCAAGCAACAATATTAAGGCGAGAAAAAGTTAAAGTTTTGCCTTTATAAATTAACAAATTAAGGCACAATACTAAGTGTTTATAGCGTAATAGTAATATATTGACGGGGTTGAAACCACGGTTAGACGTATTAAGTCGGTTGGAATATGATTCAAAGGATTCCTTTGATGTTTGTGTTCAAAAGAACGTTTTCTCTGAAGAAGTGTGACTTTGTTTGAAGTCTGTCGAATGACGATTGATGTTTTGGGGACAAATTGTGATTGGGAGGGAGTCCATTAATCGATCCTTTTCCATGTTGCAGCAATTCCTTTTATTGATGAGTTGATGATGAATCATGTGAATATTTTCGTGAATTTTGTAATATGTAGAAATTCGTAATAGTTTCATTGCGTCATTCTTATTGTAAACACACAGATGCTGATAGTTTTATTTATATGCTTTATTTATTCATGGTGTTTGTTTGGTGCTCGTTGCTTTTTTGTTTGTTTCTTAGAGCAGCCATTAAGTTGTCATTAGGCTGCATTAAAGAACGGAAACATGAGCGAGATATTT
This sequence comes from Thecophora atra, assembly GCA_937620795.1. Lineage (NCBI taxonomy): Eukaryota > Metazoa > Arthropoda > Insecta > Diptera > Conopidae > Thecophora > Thecophora atra. The sequence continues at coordinate 65,873,047 of OW569397.1, read as the reverse complement.
AAGTGTGGCCCCCTTCGGTCGTTAGTTCAATATGTTGTTGTTGCTGTAGCTATTTTTGGCCATATTTTCGACAAATAATTGTTGAAATTCAGTGGTACATAAAACGGGAACTTAAGTGGTCGTCATAGTTGACATTTCCCGGGGACGGACGGAAGGAAAAGGGGCACACAACCGCAGATGAACTGAATTCCGGTGTGTGTGATGAGAATCATGGTAAAGGGGAGGCAAAGGTGGGCGTTGTCTTTCCAGATATGGAAACATAAACCAAAGTAAATTAAAGCCAATTTAAAGCATTATTTCATCCAGTTTCACTTCCTTAAGCGTCTAAATTTAATTGCGCGAATATACAGTTAGTAAAGAGAGTGAGACATATATATATAGAGAGAGAGAGAAAAAGAGAGCACGATAGAATGAAGGAGCAACAAAAATTCTTGGAGAGAAACTTCGGCTTTGTTCGCTTTTCATGCGGGTGGTTTTCGTCGTACGCCGAAAACAGGTTTCGATATCGATTCAAGAAGCTATCAGAGGTGGGCAATCTCGGGGGGCGGGTTTGTGGGTGCGCCGCTGGTCGTGGAAGTCACGAAGTGGATCGGCCTGTCGTTTCCTTTCGCTTTTTCTGCTCGGAGAAATTTATTGCGCTCATTTGTGCGCGGAATTTAAAATGTCACCTTAATTCAGCGCTTAACATAATTTATGCAATGCAGATTACTGAGCACATCATGTGGCAACGCCGCGAAGAGTAATTACAGTTAATTTAGCTTAAGAATAATTGATAAATATGAGTGTTTGTGTGTCAGCATTCATCCCCGTTATAAGCACGAAGTCTATATGAAATTATTTATTTTTACTATTTAAGTTATTACAAAAGCATAGATTAGTGAAGCTATGAAGGAAAAACAATTCAACTGTTCCTCCTTTTACTGGTTTTCAGTGATATAAATTTGATTTTTCGTTGCTGGTTTTCTTCTTAAGACTCGTTTAAGGACTTTCTAAAAGCTCCTCGAATTCCTTAACATGGAATTTTAATTTTATTTATTTTTATTGCTTTGTTCTTCCTTAACTTCAAAGGATAAAAATCTGCTATGCACACGCAGAGGCAAACAAACTTCCATCTTCAGTGTATCTTTTATGTCTTTATGCCCCATCCTCCTTCCTCCTTTTGGTGCAAGTGAGAAAATACTTCATTTCCTTGACGTTTTCCTAATCAGCGCCAACGACGAACTCGTTTCTTTTGTGCCGCCATCATCAAAAAGCGAGCCGCCCACGACGAAAGCTTCTTTAATGTCTTAACTGGAGGGTTGCTTCGGCTCCAACAGACACGAAGCTGCCGTCGTTACTCAACTTCGTATCTCCGGCGTCTGCAACTGACTTGTGTCTGTGTTTGCTTCTGTATCGCTCTGTTTCATTCTCTCTTCAATGTCGCTGCTGATGTGTGCAATGATGTTTGCTTCATTTACGGAAATAAGAAGAAAAGCAAAGGCAGGAAAGCAAATGCATTGGCAGCAGTTACAATAGATAAAAGACAACAGCAGAGAAGAAAAACAACAACAACAGCAGAAGTAACAACGGGATCATCATAAAGAACAACCTTGTCAAGGCGTAGAACAAAAAAGGATGATTTTTCAGGATGCTCGGCATTAAGAGGATCAAAGTCACACTCCATACGACTCGACACATACACACACGCGCATACATCAACAAAACTTGCAACTTTTACACATTCATCAAAGGAAAAACGTCTCGGAATGTTGCAAAAACAACGGCACTGAAATGAAAAACGCCATAAACAGCGGTGTCAACACACAACAACAACAACAACAACATGAACAGTAGTTGTGAAGGCAGCAGAAGTATGAACAACAACTTCATACGTAAACTTGTCTCAACACACCTCAAAAAACAACAACAACATCGCCTACAAACAGTTCATCTCTCAGCTCTCTATTTGCCTTAGCTGAGAGTAACATTTGAGTCTGTTTGGTTATTGTTGTTGTTGTTTTTGGCGTTGGTGTTACTATTATTGCGATTCGAGTTGTTGTTTATACACCTTTTACGCTGTTTGTTGCTGACACCAACTCAACTGCTTTTGTTAATTTGTGTTTGTCTCCTTAGCCTCAGCGAGAAAAGCTGCATTGCTGCCGTCAGCGTCGATACGAGCGACGTCGACGTCGTCCACTGCGAAAGCGCCATCAATTGCGCTGTAGTAAAGTCGTCTATGAAAAGCGAAAAATCATCATCCCCAACGGATTTCGGTGTTAAAATTGTTGTTGTTGTTGGATCTCTGTGTTGCGAGAGCGTCGCTTGACGAGAGAGACAACCGACCAAACGACCGACTGACGAACCCTTCACGAAAGCAACAACCACAAAATCAAAAACAACAACAAGAGTGGGAGCATTAAAACAACAACAACAGGAACAAAGCTTAACTTTGTGGAAATAAAAACAACTTTTCATTTTAATGCAACGTTGTCGATTTTCCTAGACGTGAATTTTGCTCTTATTGCGCATTTTGTGCGGCGGCTGCTCTTGTTGCTTCTTCTTGCTTTGAATTAATGCGAATAAATGTAATAAAGCAGCAATAGCAACAACAATAAATCAACAACAACCACTAAACGAAATTCCCGAGAAAATTTCCTCTTTCTTTTTATCCTTTCCACTGACGACGTCGCGTTATCTTTGTTGCTGTTGTTGTTCTTTATATTTTATTGCAGCTGTTGTTGTAGTTGTAGCAAATATTAGAAAACTTTTCCCAGAAGCGTTGCCAAATTTCAATGAACTTGAAAAGAGCAAAAGATTTTTGGGAAATTCTCCCGAATATTAACTAGTAAGGGTACCTTCGGTCAGACCGAAGCTTATATACCCTACATCCCAGCAACCTTTATTATACATATTTGTTATAAAAAGTAGGCGTGTCACTCCGCCGATTTTCCCCATTTTCAATACAGAGTTATCTATGATGGCAGAGAATATTCGTACCGAATTTCAAGTCAATTCTTCCAACCGTTATTCTGGAATTGCGGTTTATATCAATGTCATATGTTCGTGGGCGGACACGCCCATTTTTTTTAAAAATTTAATCTACCTGTACCGATGTATTCGGAAACAAAATTGAAGCTCAAAACTAAGTCTACAAGTTGAAATATTGTTAAAAGAATTAGTATTTGTTAAAAAAGTAGGCGTGGCGCTGCACCGATTTATCCCATTTTCAATCCCACAGAGTTTCGGATGACAAAGAATATACGTGCAAAATTTCATCGCGATAGCTTCATTCGTTCTCCTGTAATCGTATGAACATCTTTCTGAAAGAATATTTCTCTTGAATATTGCTTGAATTTTACATATACTCATTTTAAATGCTCATATTATTAAAAAAATAAGGATTTTTATGAAGTATTCAAAGAAAATTTCAGCTTTAAAAATATGGATAATACTATGTTCGCACTAGACCGAAATTAGGCAATTTCGTTGCGTAGCTCAATTTCGGCTGAAATTGTGAATTTTTATACAATTTCGCCATACAAAAATATGTCAAATGAAATTGGGTTGACAAAGCAATTTCAACGAAATTGCGAACGAAATTGACTCAAAATGGAAAACAACCATGGTTTTGTAATAGATTTGTATAATAAATTGTTATTGATCTGGCTGCACTGAGTACGTTTGACAAATAAATACAACTGTCGCAGTGATTGAATTGTTTTTTGAAAAAATGAAGAGAACATAATGCTAATGAAACTCGCACAGTAAACAAATGAAACGTCAAATGAAATTGTGAATGCGAGTCCGAACACTTTCAATTTCGGACGAAATTGTCTCAATTTCGAAGGCAATTTCGAGCTAGTGCGAACATAGTATAAGTCCCAGGAAGCGTTCTTATTACAGATCATTAAAAATTATAAAGATAATGACACAAAGGATTTCTTGTGTCTCCAAAATGTCTAGGAAGTCGAAAGTTCCTCAAAAACTCCATAATAATACCATAAAATGTTGATATTTGTATCCGAATCAAGAGTTTTGAGGTCAACGATTACAAGGAGAATTCAGTTGAGCTATGAACGAGCAAATAGAATCGTTCTACAGTGATTTAAGAGACGAAATAACAAAGAAGTTGACTTGTCTGTGCCTGAACACGTCTTAACTGTTTAATTTTAATCTGCTTGGATATAAATGAAATATATTTGAAGTAGGTTTCAGCTACAAAGCGCTGAAACGAACTGTATAGTTAGTTCCATGCCCCAGTCTAAGATCTGTGGAGCGACGCTAATACTATGTTCGCACTAGACCGAAATTAGGCAATTTCGTTGCGTAGCTCAATTTCGGCTGAAATTGTGAATTTTTATACAATTTCGCCATACAAAAATATGTCAAATGAAATTGCGTTGGCAAAGCAATTTCAACGAAATTGAGTTCGAAATTGACTCAAAATGGAAAACAACCATGGTTTTGTAATAGATTTGTATAATAAATTGTTATTGATCTGGCTGCACTGAGTACGTTTGACAAATAAATACAACTGTCGCAGTGATTGAATTGTTTTTTGAAAAAATGAAGAGAACCCAATGCTAATGAAACTCGCACAGTAAACAAATGAAACGTCAAATGAAATTGTGAATGCGAGTCCGAACACTTTCAATTTCGGACGAAATTGTCTCAATTTCGAAGGCAATTTCGAGCTAGTGCGAACATAGTATAAGTAACGTACAGTGAACTAAATCTGGCAACTGAATTTGTGGAAAATATTTTGTTAAACTGTGTTGAATATATTCAACTACTCAAACTGAATTTTCATAAAACTTTTATTTAATTTTAATACAAAAATATGTTGTTGAATAAACACATTATTTCAAGTTCAAGAAATTTATTCAATACAAGGAAATATTTAATTTTTGGTGCTACATATATTGATGAAATTTCAACGAAACGATTGATTTTTTCCCCTTATTATGAATATTTTTCTAGTAAACATTTTTCTGAAAATATAGCAATTATTTTTTATTTTAAAAAACCTCTTTTTTCCAATTAATAATGTCATTATGTCTTCATCCAAAGAATATTTGTTTGGTGTTTTACTAAAAAATTAATGTTTCTTTTGTAATGTGACTTTTTCTCAAGTGAAGAATTTTCAAAAATGCTAGCCCCATCCATCGGACGGAGGATAGATCAACAAAATGGTTTTGGATGTCTCCGATAGCCAACCGATTTTTCTACGGTCGTCCGGCCTTTATCTACAGTAGATGTTCTCCTCGTACTGTTACTGTATGGAACCCACAGTAAGATGGACTTACCGTGCTGACTTTTAAGGTTTTTATGTTATTGAACTGCTGAAACAAATCGTCTCATTTTTAGTTGCAGTTGACATCCGCCAATGACAGTAATAAACACTTTATGCAGTGAAAACGAGCGGCTTTCCAAAGAGGTTTAGGTTAAACAGAGTTACGCTGTTAAACCGCTGTGGAAACACCGTGTTTCATTACAAAAGAACGTGACCGAAGCGTTTTTATTTATTGTCGTTTGTGTGTTTCTAGAAAGTTTTCTAGTAAATCATAATGCATGAACCGGAAAGGGATTAAAAAGGTGTGGTAAGCCACACAGCAATCGGAATACAAAGAAAAGGAGTAGCACAATTTCCGTTATTAGTCGTATGTCTATAATTTGCTCCATTCAGTGTCAAGGAGCCGCTTTTTCCTCCTGAAGTTTGTGGTAAGACGGGGAAGAAGCGGTACCAAAAGAAGCCGCTGTAAAAGGATTGCGTGTTGCACTCTCGCTTGTTGAAGAAAACTTAAAAAACGTGAGGGAAGTCAATAAACTCTTTGGCCAACAAGTAAATGGTTTGTGTGCAAAATATGGGCAATTTATTAATGAAAAGTGTTGAAGGCTTTACGAAACTCACCTTAATCTGCTTTTGATTCCTCTTTTGTTTTGTATTTGCGTTAATTTTGCTTTATTTTTATAGTCTTTTCGTTGCAATTTCACTTTGCAATTCGCACTTTTTTATGTTCTTGTCGCTTGAAAGTCTGAAAGAAAAGAATTAATTAAAGATTTTGGATTTTTTGGACCTAAGAATTAATTTTTCGAATAAACATTGATATGAAAATGGCGAATTTAATGTTTAAAGGCAAGGACTTTATTAAAAATATTTAAATCTATTTACAATCAATTCTCAATAGATTTGATTCGCCAGGTTTTCGCCCATTTCCCCCTTTATTCATCCTTTTTTGTTCTTTTCATTCGTTTTTTCATGGATTTTTAATTATTATTGGCTTCAACTCGCAACTCGCATTCAAACATTTAAAGTCATGGATGATATCCTGTATAACTACAGTTATTGCTGCAAGTTCCTCCTTCAATTTTTTCCCTTTTTATGCTCTCTGCTGGAGCTACTGAGTCCTTGTTTCCGTTGCTGTTGTTGTCGTGGTAGTTGGCTGTTCATTTAACTACGAAGTTTAAAGTGAATTTTTCCTTCCTTCGTCCTGATGTCGTTGCCGTTATGCTGTCGCTTCATCCTCGTCCACGTCGTCTTCCTCTTCGTCTTGCGCAGTCCTCATCCTTTCATTATTTATGCATAAGTTTTATGAAAATATGCAAAACTGCAGGATGTGCCACGAAATGTTGCGCCACGTACGGCGCAGGGGACGGAGGCGAACGCGGGAAGCAGCAGCATTGCCAACGATTGTCATTTCATGTTTGCGAAGGATATTTTCAAGTAGTCGAAGTGATCCTATCGCAGTCTATCCGCTCGCAGCCCATCGTATCCTATTATTTTCACATATGAGAGCCTTTTAGCCAAGTCGTCGTGACGCTTCGTCGACGGCGGTGGGAGGGGGAGGGGAGGGTCTGCGGTGGGCGGTGGTTATTTGCTTGTTTGGATGATTTTCTGTGTCTACGTCGACATTTGTTACAACTTTCCACATGAGTCTTTAATGAAATCCCTTCTATCTTCTTCTGACCCTCCGCTCTCCCTCTTCCCATCTCCTTCTCTCTATCTCTATCTCTCTCACTCTCACGAGCTTCCTTTCGATTGTATCCATGCTTTGCTCGCCTTCAAGTTGCGTTTTCTGATGTCTGTGTCGTCATCTGCAGCGTTTATGTTGTCAACGTCACCGGCAGCGGAGTCGGCAACTTGAATCGAGTTCGAATTAAATTCTATAAATTCTGTCACAATTTTCGTCCTGCTCAGCGTCGTCCTGCATGAGAAATAGTTGTGCTGTGGTTTTGCTTTGAAATCTTGCGTTTCGTCTGCTTTTAAATAATGTTGCGGTTTTTGCCGTCTTCTTCTACTTCTTTTTTTCGTCCTTCTATCCCGTCTTCTTCTTCTTCGTCTTCTTCTCCTTCTTGGTATTATTTCGATTATTGTTGATGTTCTTGTTGTTGTTGTGTGTCGTTTGTTACTTTAACAGTTCATAAAATAAAGTTTTGCTTCCCTTGACTATTATTTTATATTCTAGTTCATCCTGAAGGAAATACGAATGTGAAGAGGGAGGAGAGGAAGAAGAAGAAAAGTAGGTGGCAGGAAAGGTAAACAAACGAATGAAAATTGAAGTGGAACTCGAACGAAGAAGAAAACTTTTAAAATTGTCCTTAATTTGTGTGAACAACGACATGTTGCATCTATTAAAATTCAACTGAAAAAAAAGCAATAAGTAAAGGGTAGAGCATAAGAAGAAGAAGAAGAAGTAATTTTCCTAATGACTCTTCTAAATTTTTTATTAGCTTGACAAGTTTTTGCTTTCCGTTCGTGTTTATTAAAGAATTAAATAATTTTTCTTCACATTTTTGAAGACATTAAAAGTCGATTTCAGTTAAATTCCCATTTATAGTAAGTTTAAGAAAATTTCCCCTTAAATTCCTTTGCTTTTCCCTTGGAATTTATGACTTTTATTGTGGGTGGTGGGGGAGAGGGACGCGGTGGTTCGTGTAGTTGTTCATTTATTCGATTCCCAAGCATAATTATTTTAGCTTTTATGCAGTCATTAACTAATTTGCCACCCGATTTTTCTGGCCATTAAATTATCTCTCTCTTTCTCTCTCGCGTTCTTATTCTCTGTCATTACTACAGAATCCGTTTCCCGCTGCACGATTTTACGACAAAAACTGTTGTTGACCATAAAATGGAAATTCGTTTATGGCCAATAAACTAATAACTTTATTGCCCGCTTGCTTCTTCGTGTGCAAGTGTGAACGGCGTGTGGCGAAGCTCCCGACATGCGTTCGGCTTCGTCTGTTGGTAGCTTGTTGAGGCCGCCGAAATTGCAACGAAGCCCACGGATCTGGCAACACGTGGTGCTTTTCTGCACTCGGCCCATCGTCAGTGAATTAACTCGCCTGAACGCGATTCGACTTGGACATGAGCGAACACGTGAGCCAACCACGCAGTCGCTGCGGTTCCCGATTGGTGGCCAATAATGAGCGCTGTCGATGTCGTTGGCAAAACGACGGCTTCGGCTGCAACTCCATTCGCAATTAATTTTTTGTCAATGCTTTCGTTGGCTTTAAACAACTTCTCAGTTGGCAGCAAAAGCATTAACAACGATTAATAATAGAAAATATTTGGCAAGGAAAGAAGAGATAAAGTAATCGAATAATTGACCAATAATTACAATAGATAACTCACAAAATAAGAGCAGTTCAAGATTAGATCAGAAACAAGACTTTTTATGAATTAAATTCTTAATAATAAAAGCAAAAGACTTCTGGGAATTATTTTAAAGTTAAAAATCTGTTAAACCTCAGCGCAATTTATTACAATTCAGACAGAAATTCTAGAATTCGAGGGGGATTTAGCAAAAACACAAACCAAACTACGAAGTAAAATTCGTGATAACTTCGCAGTGCCAATTAAGGACTCATTCAGTAGATAGAAGCAAATTCTATCAAAATTCCACATTTTCATAAATTAATTAATTATTATTAATGTACAAAAATTCATACAAATATTAACAGTTTTTTAAATAAAAGGTTTTGTTTAATTTATTACTTCTTTCATTCCTCAAAATATATTCAAGTTTTTGTAAAATTTTCTTTATAAATTTCTAGTTTTTATATTGTTTATTTTATTCTTTAAAATATGTTTAAGTTTGTGTATAATTTAAATTTTATTATATAATTTTTAATTTTATATAATTTTTATTTTATTCAATCTCCAGTATTTATTTTAATTTAAATTCAAACTATTTTAATTGATTTGTGATGGAATTTCTAATTTAAATTAAATTTTCATCCCTCGCTTTTGCATCATTTGTGACCCGTTTTTTCGTCTTTTCATTATTACTTTGCCTTTGTTCTATTGATTGTACCAAATACCAGCCACCGAAAAACGAAATCGCAAACAGTTACCCTTTTATTCCTTTTTCTTCTTTCTTTTTTTTTGCTCCTTTGGCTGCATTTCTCTTTGAAGCCTACGTGGAAATTCAATTAAAATTTCTAAACGCGTTTTTCGAGAGCCATTTTTCGGTCGGATTTTTTTGCTTGCCTCCTTCTGTGGGTGCCTTGCCTTCCGCCCGCCTCCAACGCATCCTTTAATGACACAAAGTTAAAAGCTGAAAAAGCTTTGATAGAGAATAAATTCCTCAATTGATTGGAGCGTTCGAAATTCTTTCACTTTTCTTCTTTTTCTGCTTTTGTTTCTTCACTCTGGTGCAATAATCAAAAAAACTTGATTACATTTGATTTTATTGAGGGTGCAAAAGCAGAAAAACCAAGAAAACTCCCGAAAAAGGTGACGCTTTATTTTATTTGAATTCCTTTCAAATTCAATCAGAGGCTGGAGTCGAAAATTAAATCAGACACACCGAGGAAAATACGAAGGCAAAGAAAATAGGATTTCTGACAATTCAGAGGCTTTTTTCAACAATTTCGATAATGAAAAACAGAAATTCGCTTTAAACGCCAATTGAACTGAAAAATATAATTTTTTTCGAAATTCATAAAATGCTAAAAGTTACAATAAAAATTCTATAATTAATAATAATCGCTGTAGTCATTGTAAATATATTTTTTACCACATTTTCTCTTTTTGAGTCCCTTGTTTAATTCTTCGTTCGTTTCTGTATTATTTTTGATAATTTTGCTTTTAATATTAGTTTATTTTGTTGCAGCTGTTCATCTTTTAATAAAATAATAATAATAATAGTAAAAGAATTAAAATCCTTTTTGTATTTGCATAATTTTTTCCTTAGTCTGTGATGGAAAATGCAAAGTTTCCTTGCTGCTTCGTGTTCTCCTTTTACTCTTTACATTCTCTTTACTTTTTTCTTGCCTTTTAGGTTTTGCTTTCTCTTTATTTCCTCGTCTTCTTTTTTCTTTCCATGTATTTAAGTCCATCTGCGTTCAGTTGAGTGTTTAATATTTTATGATTGTGCTTATTGTTCTGCTTTATTTCCTGTTTATTTTTGTTGTGGTTTTTTTACACTTAAACGTTTATGACGTTGCCATTTTTAATAAAAAATTCATGCAACCATTTTTATTAACAACAGAAACTCGAACTCCAGCCACAACCAACCACAGCAGCAAATCCAATACGATTCACGTCCTATTCTAGTTGGATTGGAAATGTTTTGGTTGGAAAATGACGACGTGAGTCTCCCTAAAACAGTTTCACACACAAGCACACATACTTTTAGGGATAAGTAGAAATACAATTGTTTGAGGAAGATTTTTGGGTGATATTATTTTCTTCTGCGAGGACGTGACAATGAAACAAACTGCGATTTGACAGCAACATTAACTGAAGTCGTAATAATCTTTACTTCATTTAATTCCATTTTATTGATATTGTTTTATGCATTGATTTCAACGGGAATGTTTAAAAAATGCCCAAAAATAAAATTGAAGTAAATTTTAAAGAATTCTTTATATAATTTTATTTGCTTGGTGTTTTTTTAACTTGTATAATACAAACGCCTGCAAGTGGCGCCACAGAATCGCCAAAGTTTTGCTCCTTTACAAAAGTTTGATCGCCTCTTTTCCGACCACGTTTTTTCCTTTATTTTTACTGGATTTTTACGGTTCTGTTTCTAGTTTTTTGGCTGAACTGCAGCCGCGTTTTATTTGATTCTAATGAATTTTGCATTAGAATTCGTAAAGCGCAGATGTGCAGCACAACACTAAAAAAGGTGTTGTTCACCGCCAACGCGACGGAAGCAGAGCATCGCAATTCTTCGTTGCTGTTGCTCTCCTGTTTGCCCACAGAATTTGCGGAATTTTGCGAAAGAGCACCGAGAATCAGTGAGCAGAAGCATGGATTCTGGTTTATAAATAAAGTCTAAACTTTTCAATTGTTACACTGTGATTATTGAATTATCACGTGAACATTTCCTCAACATGTGTTTCGAATCGAGTTGAGTTGCACTTCCTCTTAGTGAAATGCATAAATAAACCGTAAAACCACAGGAGGAAGGGAACGAGGGACGTCATAATCACAGTTGTGCATAAATTAAGCAACTTTGTCGTTGTAGTGAAGCCGATACACAAACCACAGCAACGCAAACTTGTACAACAACCGAACTCGGATTTTAATGAAAATGTTTCATTGCGATGGCAAAAAACATTGCAGCAAACACTGAGGAAGACGGAGAGGAGAAGGAGAAGCAGCCACAACAACGAAACATATGCTTTTAATTGTTATCGCAGCGACAAAGTTTCCTTTCATCAAACATGACACCCGCAGCGTTGCCAACTGCTTGCCGCATTTATAAATAAATTTTATGAGGCGCCAAAAAATAAAACAACCCAGAAACAGCGCAAAAATGTGGATGTGCAAAATGAAGATAAACGAAACAGAAAATAAAATAATCTGCTCTGTATTTTAGACTCCATGTCTTCGTTGCAACACAGGCTGCACATGCACAGGGTGCCGCGAACGCAGTAGCATTAAAGTTTTCTGGCTCTTCTCTGTGCCAACAAAACGACTCCGGATCCACTTTGACGAGGTTCACAAAGCGGGCTGCATAAGTGTCTGTTGCATAAATGTGTGTTGCTCGAGTGTGTGGCAAGTGTCGCTGTGTTTAAAGGGTTCCATTTCGGTGCACCTGTTTCCAAGTAAAGCCTCAAAACGTTACACGCTGAATTAAGTTTAAATTTTAATCTCTGCTGCTTGACACTCTGCTTAATTTATATGCAAAAATAGTAAATCTGCAAAAAGGTGTCTGGAAATTTATTAAGTTACCGAAGGAGGAGACGAGGATCGGAGAAGTGGGAGCCTTTTCTCTTGAATTCACATAAATATTAAATTTTAGGAGGTTTTTAGAGGTAAAGAAGAGTTTTGTTTGAGCTTCTTCAACTAAATAAAATTTTGGAAATCATTTTTCGAAGCTCATAGTAAACATTTGGGCAAATAATGGCCAATTTTCTTTAAAAAACTTGATTTGTTTTTGAGTCGTGGGTGTATAATTACCTTAAATTGCTTTTTATTGGTTTAATAATAAGAAATTCGTTTTTATTTACAAAGCAAACACAGAATTGGATCCATAGACACGAAAAACACCCACAATATTTTCTCCACTTCATTTCCATTATTAACAAACTATTCTTCTATCGATTACACTGCGTTTCGAGCGAAATACCACAAAAATTACTCAGACAAAAGCAAACGAAAACTTCACTTAATAATGCAGAAAAGTTGACGATGGTCTTGGAGGGCGCTTCATGTGCTCCCCCCGCCGCAGGGACGACGATCGCATAGACTCACCACAAAACCATTACTTTTGATTACATTTTGACGTTGCTCTTGTTCCATGGCTTTTATTTTATTCTTTCCAATGACAGCTTTGACAATGATTGATTAGCTTTGACGTTTCTTTCCTGTCTGTGGTTTCCCCTTCCCCTTTACAGAGGTTTTACGATGTTCTAAAGGAAAAAAAGGAGTTGCATTTGCTTCTATAAGAAATCGAAATACGACCAAGATTCCAACAAAAAAATACTCTTATCAGAAAAGTGGCAGTCAACAATTAAAGCAGCAGTCAATGAATTAAAGTCAAAGTATTTGAAGAAGTGCTGAAGCAATAAAAAACACATTAAAATTTATTGTCTATAAATTCATATTAATATATTAATAATTCTGATATTCTTTTTTATGCTTAATAAACGTCATTAAATAAATCAACGCAGTAAAACGAAATAAAAATCTATCTCGAAGGACCATTTCCTTTCCTTTCTTTTTCGAAGAGTTTTCTAAGTGCAACTTTATTCTGATCTTGTGACCTCGATATCTGTCATCTCTGTGAAAGATCTGTCAAACGAAACGCGAACTAAAAGACATTTTTCTCGGTTAATTAAAGTTTACAGAACTTTGAAGTACTTCAAACTTTTCTCAGACGTTCATCGACGTCATCGTCCCACAATCGCACCTCTTTTCAGAAGCAATCAAGCCACAAAACATTTATTGTGCTGTCAAATAGTCAATTAAAATTCCCTCGAAGAGCGACAGACGCCGTGTGTGTAAGCATCCTCTCGAGATCTTGTCTCGCTTCACTTCCTCACGTCTCCACTTTTTCAAATGATGCTCCAAAGTTTTATAAACATCATAAACAAGTTGATTGTGCTTTTTGTTTAGATTCATGTGTACAAAGTTCACGTTTACAGTCAAATGTCATCATCTCATCGTCACTGAATCCCGTTTTTTGCCTTCGTAAACGAAAAGTTTTCAAGTGGTGTCAACGAGTCACTTCAACAGGGAAAACTTAGCAAGAGACACTACAAAAAAATACTTATTTTTGCAACATTTCGACAACGTTTCATAACAATTTCGTTGTTGACAAACTTGTAAATGACGTTGATGTTGGTCGTGTTGACGTGGTTTCGTTGTTGTGGTTCTTGATTTTGTCGCTGGCGCTGCTGAGTTGCTTTAAAAGCTCAATTTCACAGCTACAAAAATACGTGTCAATAAGTAAATAAATTAATTTGTCTGCGTAAAGAGAGCGATTACTTTTTCATAACGGACAGATACAAATTATCAAAGCCACACTCAAAACATTAAATTCGTGGATACGTAACGCGTTCGTTGCTAACGACTTCATAATTCACTGGCTTTTAATTCAGTTGATTTAACGACGTTCGGCGTCGCACTCGTTTATTTGCTTTGGCAATCGAGGCAGACAAGGAAAACTACTCGGTCTTTATTACCACCGAAATTGGTGTTGAAAAGTAGTTTCTCGAAGTAACACTTTATTTACGACCAAACTTGGCAAATAAGTCTGCGCACTGCGCCATCGACGGGTACCAAAAAGGAGACAATTTGCTCTGTACTTTGGCTGGCGCAGTTTTTAAGGAAGTCCACGAGTGTGGCAACGTAACAGGTTACATTTTAATTGGATACTTTTAAAGTAGTTCCAAGAAAATCATGTGAAAAGCCTGCGTGGTTAAAGAAAACAGTGAAAAAGTCTGTGAAGAAAATTCAGCATACGATAAAAAAAAAGAAAAAACAAAAACTTATTATCTATGATATCCCCATATGTAAAGTCATAAATGTTCAAATAAATTGAAATCTATTATAATAAATTATCAATAATTTCTTAACTAAATAAAATAAAACCTAAGCTTAGATTATATATAATAAAATTCATAAATTACTATTGCGTGTTTTTATTTAGTTTCATTTAATTTCATCACAAGAGTTTTCATTATTCTTTCAGTTAATTTTGCTCAGAATTTTGGTCCTTCGAGCTACATAGATTCTTCGCTTCATAACTAAATAAATTTGTAGAAAATGAGAGATCCACAAAATATAAAAATTGCCCCTTACCTCGGCTCCTCATTTACTTCACCTTCAATAATTTAAAAAAAAAAATAATATTCACGACACTTTTATAAATGGAAATTCCTGTTTTTCTCTGTTACGAAATGAAATTCTTGAAATTTCTCTGTGGTTTTATTAATGATTGACGATAAATAAAACTCTACATAACAACATTTTTAATTGCAGCCCGTTTCTTGTCAAATCTCTGGATACAAAATTAGATTAAAAAATGAAATTTCCCCTGAAATAAGTTTTGTAATTTGCTAAAAATATCCACAAAATTCCCTGCTTAATGAAACCTCATTCATCACTTTGCTAAACAAGGAATTCTCCCTTTCGCCTCTTTTCACCTTAACATCATTTCTCTTTCTTTTTCCTTATTCGTTATTTTGTTGTATGTCTCTTGCGTGTTTCTTTTTGATTTGGTTTTTTCTTTTTTCTTGATGAAACGATGTTCTGTTTAAATTGATTGATTTAATGCACTTCTACGATGACAACAACAACAGGATGCGGCTCCAAGGATTCGTAGCCATCATGAGGTCTAAAAGTGTCGTCTTTTCAGTAAATTTGTTCAGCGAATGAATTCATTTATTCACAAATAGAAAAGGGAGAGGAAAGAGAAGTGTATAAAGCAGTATATTTAATTAAATGGTGAACAACAAGAAACAACTTCAACCTTCATGCTTCATTAATGTCACGCAACAGCATTCAACTTGCCTCCCTCGGCGATAGACCTCCTCCCTTCCCATAGTACCACACTTTCCGGCAAACATCGTGGAAATGTTCGTGTAAAGGACAGACACAAGCTGAGAAGATATCAAGGGAAAAAAAGAAGCGAGAAGATAATAGAAAAACTTATCAGAAGACATCGCAAAGAGAGTCAGGGGAAAAACGGAAAGTAAAGTAGTAGAGGCCTAACCATAATGTGCTGACGCCAGCTAAACTAGTGTTACAATTAAACGATATGCAAGTGAAAAAGTTATCGTACTCTGGTCTGTCTTTTCGCCCTGTCCGGATCTTAAATACTCTACACGTAAAAGTTTTGTAATGAGCTGAGAAATTGATCTCTAATCATATAGGAAATTGCTATAAAATGTAGACGTGGTACTGGTCTAATTTCGCGTATTTCATTTATATCCATGGTACCTCTGTTCGTTCCTCTGTTATTGCTGTTTTTATTACTAGTGCGTGGGCTACGCCTATCTAAATATTAATAAGTCTAAGGGCAATGTTGCTTTATACCCAGAAAAGCTATTTTGTCGTCATAACTGAAAAAAAATTCATTTAAGTAAAGGCAGATAGATCTCTATAAAAACCAGGCGCATTTGTTGGCCGATTTGGCCTATTTACTACTACGATAATAAAATATCCAAATTTTTTTCATCAGTATATTTACCAATATCTTCACCGGTTTTCCTGTGAACGAGGTTTCAACGCAAAGACAGAGAAACGGGCACGACACAATGTAATAAGTAGGTGACTCTGATTAAGGATATATATACTTTTATGAATTAAACTAACTACTTTAGTTCGTTGAGTTCCACATTTCGGGACAAAATGAATAAATCCCAAACCTTGAGAAGCTCCGTGGTATAAAAAGTGTGCAAAGGAAGGCTGGAAATATAGAACAGACAGTAATATTGCCATTGAAGAAGCGAGGGATTAGAGAAATTTTAGATCTTGAAAACAGATCAGTATAGAACAAAAAAGTAAATTGTTAAGAGATCAGAAAAAGGCAGACCTAGGCAGAAAGAGTGAAAAGAAAGAACGTGGATAGACAAGACGAAAACAGCGAAAGAGAGAGGGAAATGCATACTTAGGACCATTAAAAATGATTCATTCACCCATTGAAATAAAAAAGTAAAAAACAGGAAAATTACAGCGTAAAATAGAGATGAGAACATTAAAAAATAGCGTAAATAAAGAAAGAAACGATCAGAATCAGGAAGAAAAAGCAAAAACTATTAACAAAATGGGGAACTATTAGCAAAAAAAAAAAAAATAAAAATATAAAAATATCAAATCTTCACCAACAACAAGAATAACTATAATATAATTTATGAATTCTCAGCACTTCTACTTCACTGTTATTCTTGTTGTCAAACAAGCAAATTGATATTCTTCCCCTTTGTTTTCCCCTCTCGGTTGTTACTGGTTCCAGCACCTGTATTTTACAACCCGCGATGGCTGCCGCTTAACCCACAACTCGTCGCCTCCGCCGCGTGTTGCGCTCTGGATTTCCTGCTTCTTCTGTGTTTCACGGTACGATATTTTGACGTTTCTAGTTTATGAGGTGACATTTAAACTTGACACAGACAAAGTGTTGCTTTTGCTGTTGTTATTCCCGTTGATGTAGCTGTTAAGTTGCTGCAATGTGTTTCTCAGGTTCCCTTCTTTCTTAGCTACTTGCTCTTTGCATTTACGGTTACTTAGGAGATAATTCTAAATTTGTCATAATTTGTGGCAAAATAGAATGTATTTTTTGGGGCGAAATCTTTGGCTGTTTGCTTCAGCTGACGTTCGCCAGATGTTAACAACAGCAATGTTTTCAGTGTGCAACAGATATTCAATTTATTGTTGTCTTTGTGCAAGATAAAAAATTTCTTTATTTAAATTCAGTTTGATTAATTAAACCTTGAGGAGAAACAAATGACAGTTGAAAGAAATTCCGTAAAAAGCAAACCAAAAAACCACAAATTTGTTAATTACTTCTTCTAAAAACCTAAAAATGTTTTTCAATCATTATTCATCATTTAGTGAAAACGACAACTTTGAACAAACCACAGAGAATTAGAATATCAAAGACTATTAAAACGATAAAATTAATGATTCATTGTATTCTTTTTTACCATAAATAATTAATTAAAACGCGTAGATAAATGAAAACATTTGAAGAACATGTTCCAAACAATTGCAAGTAAATTCTATCCACATAAAAGATGAGAAAATCCTTAATTTTCCAGCAACGCAAAGGCATTTAAAGCAGACTGCAATTGTTACGGGCGTTTGATGAAAAGACTAATAAAAGGAACTCGTAATGAACTGTAGAGACGAAAAAGAAGGAGTTCAGCAATCAACTGATTTCCATAAAACTATAAAAAACTTGAGTTTATAAACGAGTGAATATTAAACACTTCCAAGAACTCCGATTCCGCGCTATTTTTTAGATTAAAATCAAAACTAGATTTGGCTTTAGTCAAAATCTTTCTCAAGCCAAAAATTTGTACGCATGTGTTGACCTCGATCCTGCTGAAGGAGCTCAATAACTTATATAATTAATAGCTTTTAGCCGCTTTCTTGATCTCTGTTATTTTGCGTTAATTAATTTTATAACAAACAAGATATTTTTGAATGAAATTTACAAGTTTAGTCTAAGCTTTAAAGTTTTGCTGAAAAATATACACAGAAGCTAACAAAATTTAAAGATCACTTCAGTTGGCAATTTTCAGATCAATTTGGGTTTTCTAAATGTATAAAAATCTTATAATAACAAAAATACTACTAACAGAACCTTAGATTAATTCAATAGTAATTCTTCAAAGCCTATTGAAAACGTTAAGAAATTATTCCGAAATTTAATTATTTCCTTATTTCAAAACCGAAGTATTTCCGTTGGATCCGAAGTAAAATACCAATACATAATACACTACAATAAAGGTCTTAGGACCTTGTAGCATAAATGTACAGAAGAAAATAACATTAGGAGGTACTGGTTTTTATTTGAAATTTAGTGTATTTACAGACCGCACTTCGACACAATACAAACAACAAAAATAAAGTAACATTCAATAAATACTAAACAGGGCTGTAATGTATTCAGTAGTTTTGTTACTTCAGTAAATTCGTTCAGGTACATTTGAAGTCCTTTATACGTGAAAACGGACTGATATTTCGGCTTTTTTCGATAACTCTATATTAAAAACTTGGTGATATATGAAATAATGTGAAAAATGGCTACAATAATATAAAAATAAGCAGCAAAGAAAATAATTATATTTTAGATATTTAATCAAGTGTAACCATAGAGCTTATAGTAGTTAGAATGGTAATCTATAATGTCTTATGCGGGCCCCATTGACATGGTAATATTCCTGACTGAGTCGTGAGGCACCTTCTTATAATTGGTCTCTTTTTATTTTTTAACAGTCGATGGCCTTAGGTGTTAGTAAGGTTCTATCCGAAACATATTTTTGCATTAATGCACTTAGGTTAGGTTAGGTTAGGTTAAAAAGAGGGAATCCTTGGAGCGATCCAACCGCAAGCAGTCGGATAAACTTAGGCCGAAAGACCCATTGTGCGCCTCCAGGGGTATTAATGCACTTACTTTATTAGTACATATAATAATCTCTTATAATGTTTGTAAACACTACACTACAATACACATAAATTCCTAATTAAATTTCTAAGTAAATATCTTAATTGATAACCTGATGATAACCTTACCTTAACCACGATATCCATGTACGTCTCTGAAGTATGTGGGCCCTGTTCTATTTCTAAAGTAGAGTGTAGAATGTTCTCTATTCAAGTAGACAATAATTAATTCACAGCTTTACTATAGCCTGATTTGCACTCGCTTCAACTTGTTAGCCTTCATCAGCCTAACGATAATTGTTGCAATTACTATTATTTTTGCCCACACGCCGTGGCAATGCCAATTAAAATGTGTATTCGCCACTGCTGTTTGCTAACTCAAACTATAAACAAACTAGATTCTGAATGAATCGAAGTACACTTGATATTTGCATTCGAATTGCTGCGGTGGCTTTTTATGGTTTTGTGCGCTTCAACTTGATTTCGGATTTATGCAGAGATTTGAAAATTGCTGACCGTCGCATATTCATAGCTGTAACCATGATTTCTATATACGAAATATTTATGTTGTATCAATAAATCAACTAGACAATAAAGTGGTGAAAACATATCAAATACAAGCTTCGAATTGTGTTTCAACCAGAAAAAATAAAGCACATTGAATGCAAAAGCCAATGGAATCTATCGTATCTGCAAAATATTTTACCGCGTTTTCGATTGAGCGTATTTACAGCATAAAAAGGCAAAAATACATTATATTCAGTAAGCTTAATTCAATTCAATCTACGAAGGGATAATACAAAAGCCTGATAATTTACTGTAGTGCCAATTATTTATTGTATATTTCTCCTTTTATTTCTTCTGCTCTTCCAAGTGAAATGTTTTTCAAGAAAAAAGGTTCAAAATCTTTTTGTTAGGATCCTCATTATTATTATTGCTCTCCAATTAGTAGAATACAAACGAATTCTGGAAATAAAAACTGTCCTAAAAAGCAATAAAATCGAATAAAACAACTTTTGAAGTAAATCCAAATATAAATGAAAAGTTCTGTATTCATCTACATCGAAAAATAAGTAAAAAAGTAAATTGAAGAAGAGGGAAGTAGGAGCTGGATGTAGAAACAAAGGACTAAGGACTAATTTTATGCTACTGATAACGTAGTATTTATCTACTCGTGCATACTTCAACTCCTTTCAACTGGCAGCGTTCTATGTAAATCCCTTCGTAAGTATGTATATAAACCGAAGTCTAATCTTTGCGACGAGTCCCTCTGTAAAATTCGATAGCGAGGAGCCAGAACCGGCAACAGAACAAATGAACAACGTGCGGCTGTCCTGCTGCCGCTGGCTGAATTTTGGCTAATAAATTTTCGCTCATCGCAAAAACCGCTCACAAAATGAGTATCCTACAAAGAGGAAGTAAAGGGCGAGGAACGAACTGAAAGTGGGCACAATTCTATTCACCTACTCTGGGCTACAACCAACAACAACAACATCAGAGCAACAACAACAACAACAACGGCAGCAATGCTTGGCATTAACCCCAAATGTGCAATTTAACATTTACCATGATATAAAAACCACTCAGAACAACAAGATAAGTCATTTAATATGACGGCTTTGTATTGGGCCTTATTTTATTTTCTGTATTTTGTGCTTCCCTGCTATTGTTGTTGGTGTTGTTGTTTAGTGGGTGTTGTTCGGTCGGTTTAGTGAGTTGTGTGGCTGCCACTTAAGCTCTTGATTTCGGCCAAGTTTTAAGTCTTTTAATGGCTATAGAAACAGTAAAAGTATGTATCCACGATTCAGCTGCGTGAATTGTTGAGCTAAGGAATGTTTAGGTTATGGAATTTAGTGAATTTTAAGTAGATTTTTGCAGACACTTCATGACACGTGGCCACAAGGATCACTTCAATAGTCGGCTTTGTTGGAAAATTGTCCTAAATTTTGCAGAAGTAATTAAATTATTATAACGTTTTAGGAATGCCAAAACCACCTGCCGCGTTAGACGAAGTCGTGAACACTGCGTAATAGCTTAAACACATCCATGTCGCATGGCAGCTGGCCGCCGACGTATGCGTCGTTTTAACATTGGCTCTTATGGAGGTCGAGAAAAAAGTAGCATTTCCAGTTTACGCCACGCTACTGCCACGCCGCCGGCTGCCAGCCTTCGATCTATTTCTAATTTTTCTCTGGCAGCCGACGTATTCTTGTTCTTCTGTTCTCTTTGTTTCCAAGATTTGCCTAAACTTTGAGAGGCAAATCAGTGCAAATGGAAGCGGGAGAAAAAAAGGTGAGCATTTCGATGTTTTCACAGAAAATTATATGTATGTTGTTTGTAATATATTATTTGATATTAATATAAATATTCTAATATTAATAATAATAATATTATTAGTATATTATTAAATATTATTATAAATATTATAAAATTAATATTATTATTATATTATTTAATATTATATTATTAATATTATAATATATTAATGTTATATTGTTAAATATTATCTATAAATATTTTAGATTTTTATTGTTTGTATTATGTTGATATTTGATTATGTTATTTTAATATTTCACTATTTCTTTAAATGTGTCACGGAACTAATTGCGTGTACTTTAATTCCTTTTGTTGCCTGTTTTGACACTTTACGCCAGCTGCCAGACGCTATTGTTAGAATTAATCACTAGAACTTATCGGCTTTTCCAGGAGACGCCAGCTGCCATACGACATGGATGTGTTTCACCTATAATGTACGCTGGAATTATTCAACTCTGAGCGGAACCGCGGATATAAAAATCCGGGGCCTGATCAAGTGATTCCATTAAGACAACCTGAAATTCGGAAGCATTTACCGGAATTCATTCGAAGAATGAAATATCAGCACATAATGATGCTGTACATTCGGCTTAAAAAAGGCACTTGGCTGGCAAACAGACTGGCTCGACACTTGACAGGAATACAGAAAGAAAGACGGAAATAAATGCTGGAATGACCAGAGTTGACGACTTTTTTAAAAAAGAATTTGGTATGGGAGCTTTGAGATATTAGAACTAGATTTATAAATAATTACTTAAATCCTCTAATGAAGTAATTTGATTTTCACATACAAATATATATTAAAATTACCTATTATATATCGTATACTAGAACTGACCCAGTAATGTCCACAAATTCAGTACTGTGAATCATTTTGACGGAAATGGTAAAGCACAATGAAATGCTTCTGGTTCGACGGACCGATTTTTTTGGTTCAGATTCTATGTCACATATAGGAATATCACGATAAACTACAGCAGCTATTCCACAACAAACCTTCTGATTACCTTATAATTTCAAGGCAATTTTATTTTCTCCGATGGTTTTCTTCACGAAATGTTCAAGTGATGTGTTTGTGACCAATCTTTAAATATCCACGAAGATGTAACAAGTAACATCTCTCAACTGTGATGAAGTCACACCAGCATTATTCTATTTTTCCCCTATTTCTCCTCTATTAATTTGATGGTAATGGTAAAGGCTCATAAAACATTTTATGTATTAAATCTCAACTGCCCCAAAATCCCTTAACGAGTTTCATTGTCAATAAATAAAATTTTATTACCAGCAAAAGTTCAAGACGAAATGTCTCACGAGATGAAATCGTAGAGACCGAGAGCAGCTAGGAATGAAGTAATTACTTTGGTCGAATAATGTGGCTGTTATTAGTTAATTTCGAATTATTTGCGTGGGTAAACATGCAGTAAAACTTAATTCACGGTAAATTGTGTCGCGTTCTACACTCCACAACAACCATCATCAGATACTCAGTTGAAAGTGGTACAGGGGTCCACCGGCCACAACGACAACAACAACAACCACGCAAAGAATGAAACATTCGCAACCATAGCAGCTGCTATTGTTGACTTAAGTGACTCGTTACTTGAGGAACAACTTGAAAGTTGCTCAAAAACCACTTCGAAATACAGAAAAACGAGAGGAATTTTTGTGACCTCTTTCGAAGTGGAGCTTTTGAAGAGGTTGGGTTTGTGTTGATGTGAGCTGAAGCATCGGAAAGGTGATTGAGATGAGTGCGCATTTAAGCGAGTTTTAGATGAAATAAAGAAGGAGAAGGTAAAGTGTGATATCTGGCTCAAAGGACCCATAATTCTTTGGATATAGAAACAACAAAAATTTACAGATTAGGTGGAAATTTCTTTAAAAATCTTAAAAGAAAAGAAAATTAATGGCCGGCATTTAGTGGTCCAGTGCATAGAATCATTTGATTTTAATACAATAAAAAACAGCGATTATTTGTCAATAAAAAGAAATTCTTTAAATTGCGAAAGGAATCAGAAACTAATAAAAAAGAAAAGCATTACCGAAAGAGCATCAAAAAAGAATGGAGAATAAAAAAGTATATAGCTAAGGGAAGGTGCGAGACAGGAATAAATTTAGAAATAAGCGCTCAAGAGAAATACACTGCAAAAAATAATCTTTAACGATAAAGAATGGCAAAGCACGTTATAAACGAGAATATCCTAAAATACAGCTAAAAAAATGGCGTAGATGCGATAAAAAGTAGAAGAAAAAAGAGTGGCAAAAAGAGAGTAAAGGAGAGAGAGAGGAAGAGCGAACAGAATAAATGCTAAGGGTTGCCAGTGTCAAAGTCGTTGTTGAAGAATTTCCTCTCGATATGAAGAAAAAAGGACAACGATGGAGAAAGAACGGAGGACGTGAAAAAAGGAGAAACAATGAAAAATTGGTAAAAGGCTGGCAGCAAGCAGCCAAGAGGTTTGCTTGACAGCCAGGTTCAATTGGAAAACCACCCTCGATGAAAAATAGCCACTCAGGCAGCTTTTCTTTCGTTCCCCGAGGAATAAAGAAAGAATTCCGCAATTTTCCTGTTTGCGATATTCAAAGAGGGGAACAAGGAAGACGGAGAAGCAACAGAAAACGAAAATAAGAAAAAGGAGCAGATTTAAGAAGAGAAAAAAGAAGACGACGAAAAATCTTTGCTTGGTTTTTCTTCACCTTTTCACCTGATCCCAACGCTCCATTCTCTTTTTAGTCGCCAGCGGAAGAAGACGGAAAATTTAGTGGGTTCGCAAGAATTTTAATGGAGGAGGAGCAGCAGGAGGAGTGGCAGCCATGCTGCGGGTACCGAGCATCATTCAGCATCTCCACAAACATATTTTAAGGGTGCTTTTTCTAGTTTCTGTATAGCGAAGAAAGCATTTGTAGTCTTTGTGGTTGTTGCTGGTAGAAATTCAGCAGTCGTTGAATGTTCGCGAACAGAAGACGGCACCAAAAGCTGGAGAAGAACAAGAGACTGGACTCACAGCTTCCGGTTTCTCTACTGTCCATGAATCCGGAGATTTCGATTCAGTGAAAGTGGAATAAGAAGCAAAACAAGGAAAAGACATTAGAAAAGTACTCACGATACGGGAAACGATGTTGGCAAAAAAGCACCAGCGATTTATTCGGTCTTGATTTATGTGTACGCGTCGGAATCACCGACGATGATGGACCTTGGCATTGGAGTGGGCCGATTTTTTTATCATGGAAATTTCCAACCCTGTTTATTGCGAAATAAATTTCAATGAATGCTCACAGCGAATTTTCTCACATTAAAGACAGTTTTTGTCGATTAGCCTCTCGGTTTAGGCCCGCTTTTGCGCTTTTTATAGCAATTTTTATAGTCTAGTTTTTATGATGATGTTGATTTTTAATGGATAAAATAGAAACTACCAGGATACGTGTCTTTAAATCATCAAGGATGATGTAGAAATCCTATTACACAATTTTTTATACTTTACAAAGAGAGGAAAGAGGATTTTCTTTTCCTCTTGCGCCTCTTTCAGTGCGAAGTAGAGACAAAGGAGCATTCATTTAAAAATCAGTCGAGTCAGAAATCAGTAATTCAATTCGTGTTCCAAACCCGACGAAATCAGTGTAATTTTTCAGCGTCGAACGAGAAGTTTTCATTTGAAAAAATGACATTGAGCGCCACAAAGAGACGCGTCGGCATCTACACGGGATGTGACAGTATAAAGCGAGGAAAGGAAGAAAGGAATCTTCTTTCTACTTGTCCCTTTTTTCTCTCAGCCATTTTTAACTTCGACTCGCTTTTATTCATTTACTTTGTTGTTGCCGTAATTCGTTTATTGGGCGCGTTCTTATTTTTATCTCGTTCTTCTTTTAATTTCTCCCTTTTATACAATCACTTCCCAAGACTTTGATTGAGTTTTCTTAAAAGAAAATTGTGAAAATGTAATTAGGGAGAGACGGAGACAGATTTTGCTGTAATAGTGCAGAAAAAGGGAGGATGAAATGTAAATATAGAGGAAGACAAGGAGAAAAAGGAGCCTCTTTATGGCAAGTGCAGACGTGAAATTATAATTTATTTCGTATCTTCTAAACCGTAAGAGATACTCAAATAAACTCCAACGCTTTCAGAAGGAACTTTACGCATGTTGCGAAAATATCCTGATTAAAAGAAGAGATGAAACGATTCCTAAAAGATTCCGGGGCTGTTGAAGAGTTTTTAGAAAGGATTAAAGAGATTCTGAATAAAAAGAAATAGAAATAAAACTTGAAAGGGGTTTATGAGATGTCGTGGAAGATTTAACGAGCACAAAAGTGAATATTGGCAGGATTTAAATCGGATTTTCTGGATTTTTACAACCATTTACATATAATTTAATTTTGCATTTCTTTATTACTTTTTAATTATATTCTAAATTAATATGGAGTCTATTATTTATCAAACTTACCTTTCGCTGTAATTTCCTAAGAGGACTTTGAATTCGTGATTTTCTTTTTTAATGCGGTTGTTAAAAGGCTTCGTTTACTTTTTCAGGGATTTCTTTTTTCTTTGGGTGTCTTCGCTTTGCCGCTAACGTGGTTACTTCATTAAGTTTTCACTTTGACGTCGGAGGAGGCGAAAGCTTTTATTGCGAATTTAATTAAGTTTCGTTTAAATGATTTATTATGAAAACACAAATAATGTCATTTACGAACGACTGCATCCCGTCAACATAAAAACTCAAGCCGACGCGAACGTAGCGTAATCAAATGAGACGCTGTCACAACAAAAACGCGCCTCGTCGTTGCCGGCAAAAGAGTTGGAGCACATTTCACGGCGATCCTTCGTTTGTCTCGCTCCTCTACACAGCAGTCAGAAGAAGAGCCCACGAAATGAGTGCGATGAGAGTAAAAGACTCTCAGAAGTGGAGCGGGAAGAGAGCAACGATGCAAAGTAGCGAAGGAATTAAATGAGAGGAAGTTATGAGAGCGGAGCCGTCGATGAGCGCATCGAGCGGTGGGCGGTGGTGGGTGGTCCGTTTATTGGGTGTTGACTGCGGCAGTCGATGCGAAGGAGTAGAAAACTTGAGCCGCGCGAGCGTCGCGATCGCTTCACTTACGAATGAATGCGCGGCGTTTGTTCGGATCGCGATCGCGCAGCTGGGAATCGTTGGATGTTCGCTTCGACTCGATTTTGCTGCTCGGATATTGTTACTTCGTTTTGCTGCGGTTGCTGTTGCATGAATCACGCGGTTTGTTTGCTTTTAGTTTTCTGTCTTCTGCTGACTTTGTATCGCTCTTTATGTCGATTTCGGCGGAGTTATTTCGGTTCTTCGATTTCTCCTTCTTCAGTTTCTTGCCGATGGAGTTCGATGCGCCGATGAATCTGTGTCTGAAAATAAGAAAATATCTTAGAGATGCATTGAAAAGAGTTGTTAGCAGAGATATTTTTGAGGAGCTGCCAGAAGCGATCAGTTTTTCTGCTGGCCTCGCGAAGGATGGCGAAAACAAGGCACTCATCGAGCGGTTGACGTCGTGGGAATTCCACCAGACGACTACGAATGCAGAAGAATGCGTTCGTCGCTGACCGATTGTGTTTTGCTTTGTTTGTTTGCTCATTTCCATGCGCTGGAAACTTTCACGGATGCCTTGAAGTGGCACTTCGATGCACTCGCAGTTGTATCGACTTCCTGCCACTTGATGCCATCGCGTGAAGGCTCGTATTTGCCTTCGACAAACTTTCAATTGAATTTGCACAACTTCTGAAGACAAGAAGTTCGACTTGAGTCAATTCCACGTCTGCTCAGAGTCCGTCACACTTCAGAAGCCGCCAAGAATGTAACAACGAATCGAATCAAAGGCAGGAGCAGCTGGCAAAGGACTTGCAATGTGTGCCACTTGAGATGTGAGGGAAAACTTTTAAAGTGAGTTTCGCCGCAAAGTTAAAGAGAAGAAGGAAAATTGAAAATGTTATTTGGCATAACTGATAAAATCCTGAATAAAAACCACGTTGAAATAAAAGGAAAACGAATGAGGATTGGATTTTTACTTAAAATCGTAATTAAGCTGAAATTTCGCTAGCTCTCTGTTATTATTTATCGATTGCTCCTCTTTTTTCTCTTTCACTTTTCCATTTTTCCCTTGAATTTTAAGGTTTTTCCCCTTTTTTTCTGACATATTTGCAGGGATTTTCTTTAAATTGTCAGCAAAAGTGGACGAGTTGTTTTTGCTTTTGTTGTGTGCAGAGTTCAAGCGCTACAACTACAACAACAGCAACAAAAAAAGAGCTTTGTGGCAAAGCAACGCTGTCTGCAGTCGTGTCTGGCCGCCTACCGCTGCTGCCCCCGCGGAACGAACTTTTCCCTGCGTATGCATCGCAACGCAACGCATTCAGTGTATCTACTTATTTCACTACGCTTTTCGCGTTGCTTTCGTGTCTGCTTCGCTCAAACACAAACTCTACAAAGTTTCTCCGCACAAAACACACTCGAGACTCATGCAGCCGTCTCTGTCGCTCTGCGTGGCGTTCATTACGTCGTTTGCTTCTGAATTGGCGTTCGCTTCTGTTTTCAGCTCCTTCTGCATTCCACGCTCCCTTCGAAACATCTAAAAATCGTATTTCTTTGGTACTCTTTGCTTTTTCCCACAACTTTCTGTCTTTCTTTCTTTCTTGCGTCTTTCGTTTATGGAGCTTTTTGTTTGGATACACATTTATTTGTTGTGTTCGTCGCCTTGTTCGCTTTCGTCTCTCCACACGCATTCGCACGTTTTTACATTTCTACTTACAAGTGTTTCTTTTCCACCCCTCGCAAGCGTTCAGCATAAATTTTATTGATTTAACTTTGACGCTTGACGTTCGTGGTCATCGCGTTGTTGTTATTGTTGTGTCGCAACTGTTTCCAATCTCGCAGACATCGTCTGTCTTTTATCTAAACAATATTCATTTCTTCTGCGTTTATCAACTTTTCTAATACACAAAACATAGAAATTCATTCGTTTGCGGTTAACTGAACGTTAATGGAATATTTTTCATTCACTTTTCTGTTGTCTTATCAAACTTTTGGATGCCACTTTTCATTCTTCGCTCACCGTCGCGTTCTACGGAGTCGTTACGCCGTTCGTTACCGTTCTGTTTTGCAGTTCTTCGTCGACTGAAGCTTTGCGATTATTCGCCGGGCAACTTATAGCCAGAGTTGCCGCTGCAAATTACTCCAATTGGAAGCTCTCAACAAATCAGCTGATTCAAGGAGACGCTGTGTGTTGTTGCTATAAATTTTGTCTGTAAATTCATCCGCCGAAACGGGAAATATCAGCGTTGTTCCCTTTTCACGGGTGAATAGCGAAATATATTTTCATAAAAAAGTGGCGAAATTAAAAAACAAAAATATTTGTAAATTTCGCCAATTATGTATCATGCAGAGTTTATTCTATATCGATAATAAATAAAACTATTAAAAGATTTCGACCTACAAATAATGGAAATTCAAAGGATTCAATAAAATAAATTGAAATAATAATAAAAAATTAAAAATAATAAAATCTTGCTTCAAAATATGTGTCCATATATAAAATACTTTTCTGAGCAAAAGGATTATTTTTAATTCTCCAATTGGAAAATTCTTAAGTCCAATAAAAGATCATAATCACCGATATTGTTTGAATGTTTAATAACTTTTTAAATTTTTTATTTTTTTTTTTTTTATTTCAGAATTTTGTGAAGAACACTTGGGGAATTTGAAATGGAATACTACAGAACAGAATTTGAATTTTATTTCGAATGCATTATTTCGCGCAGAAGCGATTTCAATTGGCCCCATGATCACCAGATTTGACAGCGCCAGACTGTTTGTCTTTGTAGTTATTTGAAGGAAAGGGTATACATTAATAAGCCAGCCATCATTCCACAGCGAAAAGAAAACATTCACAATGAAATTCAAGCCATAACACCAGAAATTTACCGAAAAGTTATGCAAAATATACTGAAAGGAGCACGAATGTGCAAAGCCGAAAACGGCCATCACTTGCGGGATATAATTTTTTATACTTAAGCCAAAATTATTTCCCATTAATATACTTTATAACACAAAACAAAAAATAATAATAATTCATTAAATAAAAAAGTTATTAAACATTCAAATCAATTCATATCGGTCAATCAGCGCCACCCTGTATAAAACAAAGCCATAAATTGTGTATTTCTAATGTATTAATTTTCAAATAACGCCAAACTGAAAATACATAAAATAAGTTCTCTGCACAAATCACTTCATTAAAATAAATTAAAGAATATGAATATCATCTATATTTTAAATCATATTTATTTTTTATTGATTATACCACAGACAAGCAATATATAATATACTATACTACTTATCTGTGATTTTACATTATAGCCTCCAATGTTATTATTCAGAGTGTTTTCATCTAATTTTGTTGGGAGGAAGAGCGTTTATTAATTTTACATTGTTTTATATTTCCTTGTAATAAAAAAAGTAAGAGACTGTGGGATATTAGAGTTTTTAAAATATTACATTTTAGTCTCATGTTATTCTTTGAAAAGTTGTAATATATTAAAACTTACATTTGTATTAAAAACGCCTAATAAATTTTTGAAAAAATTAAAAATTTATGTTCTTTAATCTAATTGTTTTAATTTATAATGGTAAAAACTCAGACTCAATAAAATTTTCCATTTTATACGTTTGATAGGTTTCTAATTATTTTATTATTTCATTATAAAAATTTTATCGCCTTTACAACATCAAAGAATAATAAATCAATGAACAATCGGTCATCTTTTTGGTCCTCAGTAGGAAAACATTAGTAAATAAATGCAATTCTTCATATTACCTGTTCTGCGAGTATGTTTTTTAGGTTATTCATTTTAGTTATTTATTATATATTTTATTATTTACTTATTATTTGAAGTTGCAGTCTTCAATATTGTTTAAAGTTGTTAAATGCGTTATTGAAACTCATAACGATGTTTAAAAAACAATCTCAATAAATTTTAAATTCAAATTTAAAAGTGATTTTTTAATCTATTTCCGACAGAATTCCAAAGATATGATTTTCTAATATTTGGCTTAAATGGAACTGTTGTAAGTTATGAGAGAGATTCCTGATTGTGGCAAGATTTATGGTCACAATATTGTTGCGGCTTTTAATGAAAAGAATCCAAACACCTTTGGACAGACGGCAACACTGAACATCTCATTAGGAAAGTCCTTTGAAATTTCCTCGTCTTGCCGAACTGTTGTGTGAAATGAGAGTAATTTTCCAGCAAAGTCCTCGTACTTATTCGTAACTCCTCGTCTAATCGAAACGAAGTATAAAGAGTTCTCCAAAACTGGTGGCAGCTTCCGGCAAAATCCCACGCATCACGGAAGGGAATCGCAACAGCGCAAGCGTCATGAGAAAGCATCAATTTTTGTTGTTGCTGTTGTAAGGATTGAATACCCAACTTTGACGAATATGGACAGCAATGGAATTTGCTTTTTCATTGCAGCGGCCGGCGGTCGTTGGCTGCTTGGACGATTGACTTGCGCTGGGAAGCGTCTTTTTACGAGCGGATTTTATGGGCCATAAAATGTAAATGTTTCCGGTCCTCGTTATGCGATATTAACACCAGGACGAAGGACAAACTGCAGACAAAGGACCTGACAGAATCACTTGCGAAATTCTTTAGAAATGATGTCTTGATAATTTGCTTTATAAAGTTAATTGTTATTGGAAGGAAACCCCAAGAAAAGGGATCACGAGAGAAAGAAAGAGAGGGCAAAGTAAAAATTTGTATGTTGTGGGAAAACTACCAGCAAAGAACCGGTTTTATTGACCTGTTTTATGTCCATTTTTAATTACCTTAAATGATTTGTTCGCAGGAAGCACAATCAATTAAATTACAGTAACAAATGTGGAGTTTAGCACACATTTAAGACTCTTTTTATTGAATCTTGGATCGTTTTATTAAAATCATTTTTCGAAGCACACCTTAAGTGAGTCTTTTATGAGTACAGAGTGGTTTTTATCCTGCTGAGTGATGGAAACTTTGCGGAATTAACAACTGCGTCAATAACTTGGAGTTTTCTTTTATATTATTTATAATTTCTTATTTAATATTATTTATAATTTAATATAATAAGTAATTTTTAATAAATTTCAAGATTCATTACCGAACATAGTCTAGAATTACAATTTATTATTTATAATATAAAAGAGCCACTGAAGAAGTCGATAAGGTTTTGAGTTTTCCCTTGTAATAATTTTTTAACTGGCCAAGAAATGTTGAGATTCTTTGGAAACCTTAATTTATGTAATGTCAAATGAAAAGGCAGCAACCCACGGCCTGCGTCGTAAATCATGAATGAATTGAAAAATGTTGCCAATAAATAAATTATTTTTACGATATTCTTTCGGCTCATTCCTTATAAATTTTACGTTTCCGCCAGAACCCGTTGAGTCAACGTAGGCGTATTTATTATTGTGAACGCCTACAAGTATGCAATGAACAATGGAAGCGTTGGCAATGCAGAAACGTCAACATAAATCACAACTTCCCTTCAACGAGTGGGAAAAAATCGCAAACTTTTGTTAAAAAATATCTTAATTTTTTATTGAACAAACGCTGCTTTTAATATAAATATTTTTTCATTGGTGTTTCATCATTTTATTTATTTTTGCAATAAATTTTGTTGTTCACAATCGAGTTGATGCGCAACAGAATGTTGCAGGACATCCGACGCAGTGCGAAATTATTGCAGCATGCTTTTAGGCATACGTAGCTACGTGTGAAATATTAATAATTGCTGCTCGAAATGATCATGAAAAATATGATTTATGAACGGTGAACAAATTGAATTGAAGCAGATTTTCGTTAAGCAGAATTATGACAGAACTGTTAAATAATTGTTGATATAAGTAGCAAAAAGCTAACGAATACAAATGACAATAAATAATAAATGCGAGTTCCGCTTCCACGTGGCGGATGCGGGTTCTGTTGCTTAATTGAAAGTGTTAAATGCGCTCGAATGTGATTAAAATTGACGGCGTGAACTGCGTCTATGAATTGTCTCCATCGTCCACTAAATTATTGAACCGGACGGAATTAAAGACGATGTAAGATTCGAATGTGTTCAGCCGCGCGATGTTCATTTACTCGAATTGAAATTTTCCCCGTCACTCAATGATTTCCGTTAAATGAATGCGTCACTTTAAGCGATGTGCTTATGATTAATTTTAAGTCCAATTTGAGCTTCACTTCGAGCTTCACTTCGATCTAATTCAACTTCTTATTCAAGTCCATTTGAAGTGTCATTGCAGCGTTTAACTCCGCGGCCCTCGCTTCCAAACACATCAAAATTTCGTAGCCAACCGCTTAAAAAGGCGATGTTTATATTAAAAGCACTCGAAGCAACCAGCGAAGACAGCAGAACCTGGAAAATAATTAAACTCAAGGGGCGTTAAGTGTTAAAATGCGCATTTACACTGAAAGTGTTTTTAATTCAAATCGTTTAATTTATCAGCTCTTTTCCTGTGACCTCACATGCTTTATCGAAGCTCTTCCTTTCTCTTTCTCCTCTCTCTCCTCTCTCCATATTCATCGTATTTTTCCATCAATTGTTGTAATCAAACAAATAAACATTTCTTCATAATTTTGGCCAACGTTTTAACAGCTGAACAATAAAAATTCTGTGCGCTCTCCAGTGCTGCCACCTGCGGCGTTCTTTAACGGTACTCTTCCGAAATTGACTCCATAAATTTCACATTTAATAAAAACAAACAAAATCGTTTCGAAATACATTGTTTCTTTGGTTATTGCTGATTTTTGGTTGCGTTCAAAAGTTGTTTAAATCAATCGGTCATAAAATAGCGTGAATCCATTAGAAATTTTAAATTTACAGGCATTTTAATTGCATTGAAAACATGAAAACGCCGCCTCGGGTGGCCTCTGCAGAATATAAATTAAAATCGATCGAATAAAAAGTGCTACAAATAACGACTTCGAAGCTTCCATCTAAAACAATATTTTAAAGATTTTATTGGCAGATGCATTGAGATCTCGACGGACGTTAAGAAATCTTTTTACATTTACGGAAGAAACAAAAATCATTGTAAATTCACGGAAAGGAGAAGTCAACATTTGCGTTTTTTATTTCTTTTTTGTGAAGTTTTCAGTATTGAGATTTTAATGATCATCGTTGGCGCCAAAAGGACACTGCTCTTGAAGGATTTTGTCAAATTTCAGGTATAACACAAAGCCAAATACCGCTGGAAAGTAGATTTTTTGTGTTTGAAGCTGTTACAACATCCAAAAAAGATTCCTATAATTGTGGTGAAAATCGATAGAAGCTAAAGGACACTTCTATTCGGGGAGTTGGTGCAATTTTTTGGTATAACTAAATACAACTTTTCTTGAAATTGAAATTATTCCAGTTACAAGAAAATGGATGTGGTCAAGTGTTGGCAAACAAACAAACTTTTTCGATGACAGAATGAAATTAAAATGAAATGAAATGAAACTAAAAGAATTCAAAAATAATAATGGAAAAGTAAAGAAGTTTCACTACGATTTAAAATGTGATTAAAGCGAAGAAAGAAACGTGGATGTTCTGAAGTAATAGATAATTGACGACTGATGTTTATGGGGGGGGGGGCGAAGGACGAAGGGGTGTGGCTGTTATTCAGTCGAGGTGCTGGGAAATGGAAATTTGAATGGTTCTGCATTTAGCATTGTTTTTCAAAAAGTGCCAATGAAAAAGCATTCACAACAACACGACAACTCATAAAATCGTAATTAATTGTTGTTGTTGTTGTACGCGTGTAGTTGTTGTCGTGTATAAAGCTACTTGAAAGCGCAGCGCTGAGAGGAAAAAAATATGAAGATGCGAAAGCAAAGGAAATTCTAACGGGATGAATTCAAGGATCTGCCGAGAAGAAGAAGGAAAAAACAATAGAATTTTATTCAATAAAGCGGCGGGGTTGGCGGAGAGGAAAAATGGAAAGCAGCTGAAAGGATCACACAGAAAAAAGACAAGGATAAACAACAATGCGAAAAACTCACAGGGAAAAATGAAAACGGGAATCAAATGAAGTGGAGCGCATGCAATTTGTTTATTTGCTGGAAGTGATGTTGGGAGAAGAAGGAGGCGTGCCTGGTGGGAGGGCGGGGGAGATGCTGAAAGGTTAAGTGCGAGCGGTGAGATTAAAAAGACTTTCTACGTTGCTTTGTCGGCAAGATTTGCTCGTGTCGCTTCGACTCCAACTTCTGCTGTTGCTGCTGTTCCTATCACTCCAAAAGCGATGCCAATTAAAGACTTAACAAAGGTCGGTATCACCGAAGCGCTTCAAGCAAAATTTATTGTGGAAAAAGGAAAAAAGTTCATATAAATTTACTTTATTTGGTCTTGCTTTTATTTCAATTAAAATCTATGCTATAAAAATACTTTAAAATAATTAATTGTTAATTTATAATAAATAGTTAGTTTAACAATTTAATTTAAAAAGTAATAAAACTAAAAAAAACCACCATAGAAAATCTTTATTTGCAGTGAATTCTGCTTCCGATGTGCATGAGCTTCGATAAAATCGCCGTGCATAATTTTAGGCATTCATTACAAATCTCTTGCATGCGATAAATTTTATACTAACCACCGCTGAAGAGAGAAGCGCACAATTTGTAGGAGAATTAAGTTCTCTCCTCGCTCGCAATAGAGTTCAATGCACGTGCAAGCACACACACATGCACTCACACGATTCCCCTGGCACTGCAAATATGCTGCACACGTATGCAAATTGAAGCAGCGCCTTTGTCGGCATCGCACACAGAAAGACATGGAATTTCAAAGGGAAAGTCTTCACTTTATAGCGATGCAAATTCGCATGAGATTTCAAGCAGTTAACTCACACATGCAACGTGTGCTCAACACAAACGACACAGCAATGCAGCAGCAACAACAACAACAACACTCATTTACCTGCTGGCGACGCACTAAGAAATTCCTTTGCATCGTTTTGCGGCATCACAACTCCGACTGCTTCCCCGACCACGCCTCCTCTACGACGTTTCTTACCTGCAGCTCTTCGAGGTCCTTTGCTCAGTGATGTTTTGCTTCGTGAGCGGCAGAAGTCGAAAAATTCAGGCGCGAAAAGCAGGACCGCAGCGGGTTGGGATTTGAAAGATAAAGCAGCGGCTCAAGGGCCAAGTGAGGTCAGGCGCGGCTCCGGCGTAGCTCGGGCGGCGCAACATCAAAGCGCAGGACGAAGCCGCCGCTCGGATTCAATCTCGAAACTTAATCTTTAATGAGCACCTGAAATGGAGCCAATTAAAAGCTAAACAAGGATAAAAGCACGGCGGGCGCTTTACAGCACAAACCCAACTAAACACGATAGGACACGATGCACCCACACACACACACATGCACAGCTTCAGCAGGTAAAACAAAAGCCTTCGAAAACCCGTTGACAAAGTTTACGAGTTCGTTTTCGTTGTTGTTGTTGCTTTGCTTTTATTTTTCTGAATGTCTGTTTTTGTGATTGTTTATTTGCGTGTTCGTTCGTGTATTTATTTGTGTGTTTGTTTGTTTTTCTTTACGCCTTTGAGAGGTTGACTTTTAAGCAAATAGTTGAAAGCAGAAGCGGCTGCAGTAAGGCGCAACAAGGAGCAACAACAGTCGCAGCTACAGCGGAAACATTGTTTCCATGATTTTCCTTTCATTTCTGAAATTTACTCGGCTTTTTCCTTTATTTTTCTTAATTTTTCCAGAGTTTTTCATGCTTCTTTGCCTTGTTTTGTGTGTATCTTTCTTCTGTGCGCTGAATGAAGTGACTGCAACAAGCAACAGCTGCTGATTGCAACCTGAACGCGTGCTGAAAGCTCTCGCAACATTCTTTTGAAGTTCCTTATGCGAAGCGGCTTTCCACGAAGTTGCGGCGAGCGACGAGTGTGCCGCAGCTGGGCTGAGGGGCGGAGGCTTCCCCGAACTCCACCCCCAAAAAATTAGCCGCTTTTGTTAAGGTTTTTTATGCGTTGTTTTCAAGCCGCTTGCGTTTTCTTGTTGCTGTTTTTCCGCTTTTTCTGTTGCTTGTGGTTGTTGTTGTTGCCAATGTTGCTGCTTCTGTTGCAGAGTGGCTAAAAAATGTCGTTTCCGTCCTCTTCAATGAAAACAGAAGCTCGAAGACGTGCTACTTGAAGAAGCGAAGTTGAAAGCCTCCAAATTTTAAGTGGATCACCTCAAAGGAGAAAAGTGCAAGGCAATTGAAAGAGGGGAGAGGAATTGCAAAGCCAATGACAAAGGATACAAACGCAAAGATTGCAAAATACTTGATGAGGTTGCAGAAGAATTTCCAAAGCAACATTCGATTGTGGATGAAGAATTCGAAGAGAACTTTCAAAAGGATGTTGTTACGGAGAAAAGCAATCAATCGAGGAACGGAAAATCGAAGATGAGGGAAACAATTAACTTTAAAAAACTGTTGTTTCAGTTCGGTTGCAGGAAACTTTTAAATTAAAACTATTTTTTGCTACATCCACGTGTTTAAAGTTGAGAAAGTCGGAAGTTTTCAAAACATTCAAACGGTGAGTGGCCACAGCTGCCGCCTGCTCCTTCCTCATCGCTCCTCATAGCTCCTTCTGGCTCCTCCCTGCATCTGCTCTAAACATCTGCCTCTGTTGCTGCCCACGTCGACCGCAAAATTTAATTTATCTCCTTCATTTTGCAGTCTGTAATCCGCAGTCGCTGTCCTGACGTGTCGTGTCCTTGCGGTTTTTAAACCTCAACAGAACTCAGCCCCGATCAATCCGTCTCTCCTCCGCCTCTCACTTCGTCTCCTTTTCACTTCCTCCGTCAGTAAATTGAGGAAAGCTCAAAATTTTGCACGTAGCAGCGATGAGAAAAGTTTGCGTTCACCTCCTCAGCGGGGGGAGGAGCAAAGGAGGTCCTGGAGGTGTGTTTGCGGCAATCAATTCGGAGAATTTCGAGTGTATTAACAATCACAATGAAAGCAAAAACAGCCAAAAAACGAAGAATTGAAGAGATTTTTTTTATTATCCAACGATGAAATCATTTCTTTTATTATTATTATTACCCATATTGCTATTAAAAACGATTTTCGGCCTGATTTTATGTCTTTTTGGTGCGTTTTGTTTGAGTCTTGTTGCTGCTTTCCTTTGCTCAGGAATTCTTCGTTGTTCGGGTGTTTGTTAATTCGATTTATGGCCAAGATTTCTCTGTTTCTTCTTCCCAATCATTGCAGATCTTTCTGCTTTAATTTCGTGTTTAATTGGTGTTTAATAAACTGTAATTTTTCCTTAATTTTCTGACATAAATTCAATTGTTGAAGAGGCATTTGTTTAGCTTCAGTTTTCCTGATCTCCTTGTGGAGTATTTCGTTGCGTTGGAAACTCCTTCGGCTGCAGTTAAACTTCGTGAAGCGCTTCTTCGGAAGTTCGACCGTCGATCAACCACGAAACCACGCTTAGGAAAATCTTGTCTTTGTCCCGTGCAGGTGCTCGGTTTGTTTTCCTTGCTCCGTTCTTCAGCAACTCAATAAGCAAATCAAACGAAGTGAAAGCAGCTTCCGTTGCTCGTGACTGCGTCTTGTGGCATCCACGGCTTCCTTCAACTCACAGACGGCGGCCAATCAACACAAAGATTACATTTTCATTTGCTTTGCTGTGACAACTCCACAAAACTTTGTCGTATTTCGTATTTTGTATTTGTTTTGTCCGGTTGTCACCTTGCGGTGAGTTCGGCGCCCCTCAGCTCGCTCTTCCCTTCCCATGATTGAACTGCTTCCGTTGGAGTTTGTTTCGTGTCTGCTTTATTTGTTGTTTATCGAACGAACACTTGAAAGTTTATTAAATTGCATTATTTACTTGGAGAAGGATCTGAGTGATGCTGATTGTGGATCTACTGCTGGAAGGACGAGACGAGGCAGCGACTGACGCATGGGGAAGAATCCTCTGCTTGGTTTTCTTCTACTCCTAATTTTGCATTTAGTTTCGTAGCCATCGAACGGAGAAAATTGACGTCGGTTGTTGCTCGTTTTGTGGGTTTTCCAGTTGTTCTTGTAATTATTTTAATAGTTGTTGTAATTCCGAATAAAATTCTATTGACAAACGAAGGCTTTTTCACTGCAGAAATGCTTCTTAAATATATTAAATTAACTTTTATCTTCGAATTTCAGGTTTTTCGATTTAATTTTTCTGTTTTCAGCGGAACAAAGCTGCACTTTCGAATGGAATATAATATTTTATCAGGAATTCAGCACAAAACCGATTCAGCGCGTAATCATTACATCCAGTCAACGTCACGCCTCTCCGTTCCCCTCTCTCGTAAAAGCAGAGCTCGTGAGTCCTCAGTCACACTCTGTGACAAGTATTAATTAACCATTATCACAGCCTGGCAAGCTTCAGCCTCGATTCCGTGGCGTTTGAATTTCCGCTTCGAACGCGGCAAATAAATAAATCCCAAGGAAATTCAAACCGCAACGCATACGTAGTTGACAGCTGCACTCAATGCTCACACACGCACACAAATGCACGCCCGCGTTGTTACACAGCGCAAAGAAATGCCAATTGGAGTTAACTCATGAATGGAGAGAGTGAATGAGAGAGAGCGAGCGAAGTGTGGCGGAAGCTGCGATATTAACGTCATTTTAATTGAATTTTAATATTTCACGCCGAAAGCACTTGACGAGGATTATCGAGGCAAATGGAACAGTGACAGAAAAAGGATAGAGAAGAGAGGGAGGCAGGAGAAACTTAATAAATCGGCGTAATATTGTAGTTGTCATAAAGTAGCACGCGGTTGAGTAGAACGCCATGAATTTGCTCAATAAAAATGCCAATAAAATTACTAAAAAAATCTGTTAAATAGAAAACAAAAATATTTTATTAACCACATCCTTTCCATTTCAGATAAAAGTAAAAACTTAGTGTTTTGTTAAAATTGGGAAAGGAGAAATTATAAAAATATAAAACGATAGATGAAAATTTAAATATTTCCCAAAAGCACACAAAGTTTCCACATACATTCACAAACATTTATAAAAAGTGTGAACTCGAGATTTTCCGTTCGTTGAACGTGTGCGTCGTCGCTTTATTTTGCTGAGGGACTCCGATGAAGTTTGTCAATAAAAACGCAAAAAACGAGTCTTCGCTATGTGAAAAAACAGAAAAAACGGCAGCTTTGAAATGCCATTCGTTGTCTGTCAATAAAACTGTCAATGAACACGTTGCTTCGAAGGCAGCTGCTGCGTTATTCCTGCGTCTCTGAGTCCGTTCGTCCGTCCGTCCGTACGTCTGTCGTTAACGTTTGTCAACTTTTAAATGCTCTTTCTTTTTTTTTTTTGACTATTCGAATATCAGAAGTTCCAACAACAACAACAGCAACAGTTGCCAATAAAAAATATTTGTTGGCATTTTTTTAACGCACTCCCGCCTACGTTTCCCTCCTTTCTGTCGTTGGTGCCACACCCACCTCATCGTTGCATCGTTGTCGAAACTTTGTTGGAAATGAATGTTGAATTTCTTTTGCTCTTTGCTTCCTCCCCCTCCTCGCCGTCCGTCTGATCGAAAATGCAAATTTAAATGAATTTCAATCATTTCGCAATTGTTCGCTTTTCATGAAAAAGTAATTAAATTTTATCGCCATCAACTGAGGCAACAACAACAACAGCAAAACGACAAAAAAGTTTTGTGTGTCGTCCTTGTGATAAAATGTCGAAGAATCTCGTTAAGGATCTCCTTTTTATGGTACTCAAGAGTGGAAATAAATCACACTATGCGACAAAAAACATGTCATTGTAGGCACTCAATTAATTTAGGAGTCAAGTGCAGTATTTTGGGAAGAATTTGGACGGTTCTGGAGTTCCATATGAAGCAAATTTTTATGTTTAAGAAGTTAATGGAAGGAAAATCTGAGCTCTTTCGATGGTTCTTTCCACCTGAAAAGATAATCATAAAGCTCAACTCAATCCCAACTCTTTTTATGCTGTTTTATGGCATTTGATATACTTAGAATTACTTATATTAACTTCAAGTAAACGATTGTAAATATTTTGTTGCTTGGTGTTGTTGAGCCAATAAAGGAGCGAGATGCCAATAAAATAATAGGAAAGTGCAAAAAAGTACGAGGACAGGAAAAAGCGTCATTATTAAAGCATTCATCGGTTGACAGCTGCACTGCTGCCACCTACCGCTGTGATACACACCCGAGCTCACTCACACAGTCACACAGACGCAGTCCCATTCAAATACGCTCAATATCGCTTTGTTCACGGATGGCGATGGCGTGAATGGATGATGAATGCGTTGGCTTGGACAGCGAGCAGCGAATGAAACATGAATCTACGCATTTGTTTAAGTGATGCTTTGAGTGTTTCTTATGGGTGGAAGCTCCTCGTAAAAACTACGTATGTAGATGTGAAACAGCGAGTGCAAACGAATGTGTTAAAACTTGGTTTTTGTTGTTTCACTGTTCTTTGAGCAGCTACGTCGTCGTTTATTAAAGAATTGACGAATATCCACGAATCAGCCAACGAAGTTGAAGACGATCACTGAACAACGACTTCGTGAAAGTGAATTCGTTTGTTTGCTGTAGTAATTTTATTTCTTTTTTGCCTTCTCGATGCTTCACTTGAATACATTTTTGGAAGGAAAATTAAAAAATATAAAAACGAATAAAGATTTCGTTCATTGTGCGGTTTCCTTTACGTGTGTTGTTCAATGTTCAGCTCCTTGACGCAGAGATTTTGTTGTGGACACCAATTTTAATGTTTAAATGAATTATTAAAATAGAAAGTAATCTGTTTTTAACCCCAAGAGATTTACTTAAATAATAAAATCCGTTTCCAAATGAGTTCAACGCATGAGAGAAGTTTTTTAAGGTCTAGAAATTTTTAGGTTCAACAGATATCGAAATCATCTTTGATTACATTTTCTCTATGAGTTTTTTTCCTTGTGCTGTGTTAATTGAATTGCTTACCTCATCGCTTTTTTTACACGTATTTCTGTCGTATACGTCGCCAGGAGTTCAATCAAAATACTTAACAGAGCTGAAGAAACATCATTTACAGTGGAGAAATTGAATTTCGGTGGAAATCAAATCATAACGTCGAATCGCATGCGATATATTAAAGCGTGTGTTCATCCTCGCTGCTGCCGGGCAAACAAACACACACACGAACACAGTGTGACTCCTCTGAGAAGAGAGAGAGAGACTCCTCATACATCAGCTGATGTGTGTTCATGTATACAAAGCTACAAACAGCCAGAGACAAGCCGCAAGTGATACTTAAGCTCAGCACTCGCCGAGGACTCACTTCAAATTGACAGCGGACAGAAACAGCGGCGGGATTTTTAAACAGTTAGCAAATGTGGCCACCTGCCTGCGTCAGTGTGTGTGTGTGTGTGTGTGTGTGTGTGTACGGTTGCGTGTAA
Organism: Thecophora atra; assembly: GCA_937620795.1. Classification (NCBI taxonomy): domain Eukaryota; kingdom Metazoa; phylum Arthropoda; class Insecta; order Diptera; family Conopidae; genus Thecophora; species Thecophora atra. The sequence continues at coordinate 65,831,279 of OW569397.1, read as the reverse complement.
TATCCGGCGGAAGTGCTCTCGACCAACGACAACAGCGCTGGACAACACAACGAGCGAGTGGCTGACAGCAGCAGGCGCATCACCAACAGCAGCACCAACAACGACCCACACGAAATCCCCGTTCCGTTGTCTGTAGCAACGAAATCGAAGTCCTTGCTGAGGAATATTGAAAAAACAACATTATTATTATTAACATTTTCAATGGAACTCGAGAAGTTCGTGGACCGAAACCATGCACGATGACGATGTTGGTGGTTATTTGAGGAGAGAGCGCGGGGGGAACGGTTATTGGACGAATGCATTTGCTTCTAAAGGGTTTTTGGTCGCTTTTCCCCTTGGGGAAGGGAAAGCAACAGGACAGAAACCGATCGACCATTCAAGCAATCAACCGAGGGTCGAATCCACCTTCCACAGAAGCATCCAATCAATCCTCGTTGTCTTCCCTTCGCCATAAACAGCTCTAAATTCTTCCGTGCGTGACGCGATTCTCATTTCTGACATCTCAGCATCAATTTCCTTCCCCTTCTTGAGTGCTTTCGCCTGATTACGTTCTGTTGCGATAGAATTTCGATGGTGCTTTGCGTTTACGCATGACGCTCTGTGCGTCCGACGCGCCACTCAAAGCGCTGACAGGCGTCAACACGTCACATGATTGAGTTGAAGTATTGAATGTCATCCGACCGAAATGAGAAAATTACACTCTCTGCTAAATTAAAGCAAGTGCGGTCGAGACGCGGGCGAGGGGCGCGGAAGAGCTGCAGGAATTCGTTAAAAGGTAGAGCAGAAAATTATTACGCTTGGTGAAGGCTCGCCTGGCGTGTAAATCATTTAAATGACGTCGCTCGAGAGTGAATCGTTCATTGAAGAGCCGGCAGCCGGAGCTCATTGCGTGGCTGGTTTTTAATTTTGCGGTCACTTGCTGCGTCTGTCGGCTGCTGACTGATAAAGTGGCTTCTGATGCTGACATTCTTATCAGCAACATAGATTTCATTAAATCAAAGGACTGCGCATGGAGAAGACGGTTCAAACTCCAACGAACACATTTGAACGAATCATTGAAGGATCAATTTTTAAAAATATGCGGGGGTTTTTTGCTGCCAATCAGCATCAGAAGACACCGAAACGAATTCGGTGTCGAAAATCTCTTTAATTCGTTCGATGCTAAACAAAACAACCCCGAGAAGTAGTAAACGAAGCAGAAGATGTTTATTCTGCGTCCTCCACAGCACGATGTGTCATGTAAAGATTTTAATTTTGCAGCTCAGTGAATGGAATCGCGATTTGAATAATGCTCACGATGTCCTGGCGCTGAATGTATCGCAAACGAACAACGAATTCGCCGTCGTCAAAAGCAAGCGAAGAAGGAGAAAGGCTTAAATTTCGTTCACTGAAATGGAGCGGCATTGAAACTCGCATCTAATAATATTTTGAAGATTGTCTGCGGCACGGAGATGATGTAAAAGTCTCCTTGTGGCTTCTGAGTTGTTTGATGCGATTTTTTGGAACACACAAAATGGCGATGATGTGCTTTAAAAGCTTTTCTCGAACACGTCATTCGCAGTAAACGTCTTTGCATCAATAAACGTCAAATCTGTGTCACTCGAGCTGTGAACCTTGGCTACTTTTGCTGCCGAGGAGTTCCCGAGCAACGTCGCGAGGGCGGCGAGGATACAAAAAGGCAAATAAGAAGCGAGGCTCGTTGAATTTTCTTACATCAGATAAAAACGTCACTTGATTTTGTTCTTTTGCTTTTTATGTCCTGTGAACTGCTGCTGCAACGCTTCATCGTTCGTTATTAAGGATATTAAAGAACAACAACTGAAAAGGGAAAAATTAAAACGGGCAGCAACAAAAAAGGCGTGTTTTATGCAGAGCTGAAAGAAATTGAAATGGAAAAATCTAGGTTACTTCAGTCAAATACTACGGCTCCGTTCTGTACCTGTTTTCACTTCCCTTTATCCACCTTCGTCCATCATCATCATCACCATCAACATCCACAATCATCATAATCATAAATGCAATGAAAATAAAACTGTTGAAACGGAAAACATAAGCAACTTTTTCGCATTGAATCAAGATGAAAGTAATTCGAATTGAAAAGAATAGCATCACAAGGACTAGAAGAACAGGATGACGAAGAGAGAAGGACGAGGATGGAAGGGCGTAAAGAACTTAAAAGCAAATAAACGAAGCCACGAACTCATTAAGTTGTAGCTTTTAGAAGTAAAAAGGCTCTCAAAGCAGCTTTTAAGCCAAAACATGATAATAATTATAATTCTTATGCGGATGATGATGTTGATAATAATAAATATCAGCAAAAAGAGGAGTTTTTTAATCAATAATCACTATTTGGCAAAATCATAGTTCCTTTTCTATTGTTTCATAGTACTTATCGAATATGGAAATATTCAACGATATTTAAAATACAATCAAATATTTTTTGGGTATTTTAAACTTATAAAAACATGCTTCCTAAAAAATTATAAACTTTGTATGTTGCAATACTTTTAGAAAAATCAAATAAATTATTGATGCAATGGGAAATTCTTGAAAATGCGAATTTAAATTTGAATTCGTGTTTTTTTAGAATTTATAATATCGTTATTTTAACTGGAATGCTTTAAAGGCCATCGTTGAAAAGAGTTCCAACAGGCAGCACTTCATGAATACGAGTGGCCGAGGAAGTTACGTGGATTCTCCTTCGATTCTGAGCGGTCTAGATGAGCACTTACGCTCCTTAATAGACGGCAACGTAGTCAATCCAAAGTCTGAAGTAAATACAGAGAAGCTTGCGGATTTAAATAGTCATTTATTTTTCTTTAAGATAAATATCTAATTTTGATATAATTATGATACAATTTTGATGAAACAAATATAATAATTATACTCTGCGAAAATTTGCAAGCACTTGAAATTTCAGTCTTTGCATTGATAGCCCAATCATAAGTTCATTATGGATTATTGACAGATATTATTCTATTAGATATCTTATAGATATTTAATAAAAAATTGGAAACAAAACTACTTTTGTTTTATTCTTAATTCAAAAATTTTCATTTTAAAAATAAGAAGTTTTGTTTTTAATTCAAGCATTAAGAAGTATAACAAGGAAGACGCAAATAATTTACTATTAATATGTATTCATTGTTAAATTAAGTAGCACAAGTGATAATTTTACAAAACAGAATTTTTATTTCAACAATTTAATGTACTAAATTCCATAGCAGACAGCTTTAATTCAAAAATAGTCAATGTTAAACTAACGTTGCAGTATTCACATTGTTTTTATAATTTTCATTCTTAATTTTACAATATTCATGCTTAAATTTTGAACATTGTTTTAGCTTAAATCATGCGTGTTTTGCTTTAGTTTAGGTGGACTTTTCCCTGAATGTAAAAGGAATCGCGGCTATAGTTTCGTTAATGTTAATTAAAGGGACTGAGATCGTTGCTTGGATCGTAGTATTTAATTAAACGAAGTTGGTTAAAATTCGTTACCGTTGAAGTAACGAAGTTGGAATACCTACTTAAAAATCTATATGACTAAAAACTTTTTTAAAGCATTTTAAAAAACAAAAATAGTTCCTTTTAGTTTTTAAAATTTTTATACTTCTAAAAGATCTTCTTATTTCCAATCTTTGGTAAATATAGCAAACAAACAAAACGATATAAAATTTTGACATGATAAAGCGATGAAATTGGTTTCAGACAACACCTTCGATGGCAAATGCAAATTTTAACTCCAAATATCAACGATTAATGATGCGGATGGTGAAGCGGACAGAAGACGATACAGTTTCTTAATAGCAGCTGTAAATATAGTGAACTCTCCCGGTTACTCACATCCCAGAATCCTTGTGTGGAAGACGCAAACTTCACAACAGACATCAAAACTCCGAAGTAGTAAAGGACTTCGTCTATAACTGCCCTTCAATTAATAGTATTAACGAGGTCAGTATCGAAATCAAAAACATAATAACTCTCGCCAATAATGTATATATTTGAACTTCAGAAACACTCAAGTAACAGAGCCGCGTCTCCATCCCAGGCTGCTTTCTGGCGGAAAAACATAAACCATTTCTAAAGTGTGTAAAGTAGCTGTTGGTCTTTTGGAGTAAAGTGATATTTACGAGCTTGTTAATAGAGATAAATAGAAATCATAGAGATAAAAGAGTGATGGGAAAAGATAACGCTAATGGAAATTTGTATATTTTTGAAGAAATCTCCGAGCCTCCTTTAAATGAAATTTCATTACTATTATCACTAAACGTATAAAAGTAAGGAGACTACTTCGAAAAGGTCAACCATTGAACTTTAAAACTGCACAAAAACAGATTTTAGCTCAATATCAAGCAATGATAACAAATATTAAAGGATAATTGCTTTGCTTTTGCAGTTAGTAATTGTAATAATACTTACGTTTTGTCTGAGATTATTACTTTATGGCGAGAAGCCATCAAAATCAGTCGTAAAACCAAGAAATCAAATCAAATGAAAGTATCAAGTTGTTAGCTGTTCATTAAAATACCAAATGCTGAGACATATCTTCGAAACTTTTAGATTAATTTTTTTGTTCTCGCAATAAATTGCACACAATAGAAAAAACAGAAACCTTACTTTTTACTTAACCACTTCAATTAAGTTAGAAACAGCTAAAACAGAATCTTATCTACAAGATTATGTACCAGATTATATACCAGATTGTGTACAATATTCGATCAGCTCATACACTCTCGATAATTCACCGCTATTTAAATTTATTATTCGTCCATTTTAAGATCAGGAAACAATGGACAATTTCCTGATCATTTCGATTTATAATAAATTTGTGAAAATGAAACAAGTATCAAAATGAGCTGAAGAAAATGTCGAAACAAAAAACTCAATTCAGTTATACTTTTCATTTCTTTCCTCTGATTTTAATTATTAACTTTATTTTTAATTTAGATTCAGAGTTAACAATGGAAGGAGAATTTGAAAAAGCTACTTCAACTGCTGTCTTTGTGCAAACATTTTTTAAAAGGAATAATGATTGGCTAATAATAATGATAATGATAATAATGATTGAATAATAATAATGATTTATCTTGTTCCATTAAAAGTTTTCCAATCTGTTGGGTATTCAAACCTGATCTTAAGTATTTAAGCTGCGGCGGAGCTGAATATAGCACTTTCTTGTTTTACAATTGTTTAAGTATTCAAATTACAATAATCCTATGTTAAACTCTTTAACGGTTGTTAAGGAAGTCATTTAAGTTGTTTCTTCCTCACCGCCAACATATAAAAAACCTTCCTAGCGTCCTCTTTGTAAACTAAGGAACTTCAGCAATGATACGATGATTGTTAAAATACAATATAAATAATGTGTGAAATGAACCCATATAAATTATACATTTGTGCTTCATTTAATACTATTTCTTACTATTTTAATACAATTTATTTTTATCATTATTTTAGGCAAATAATCTACTGACCTGTTTTTAAATAGTTCAGTTTTCTAATATTTTAACACTGAGATGAATATCAAAACTTTTATGTACAAAATTTCTATTTAAAACAAGTATGTATTTGATACGTGGATATATTAACCTAAATAGACAATTTTTGTAGAAGAAACTGACGCATTTCACTTGTTATTCGCGGCAACATTGGTCCCAATAGATATTAGATATCGCAATTGAAGAGTTTCACGTTCACCAAAAGGTCATTACTTGAGAAAAGAACAAACAACAATAATAAATTCAATTCAAATTTGCATTTGTTCTATGTAAAACGTACCTTACATTATTATGGTGAATTTCTCGCTTTTGATGTTGAGCACATGCTTTTGCTGCGCTTTGTGGCCAGTATATTTGCAATCGTAATGCTGCTATCCAAGTCAGTGCTCTGCCTTTGCGCGAAAACCTTACTTCTTCTTTTTCTTATGTCGGCTTCTTCTCTTTAAGTCTTCTTTTAAATTTAATATGGCTTAATTCATCTAAATCTATTTAACAATTCAACTTATTATGTGCAATATAAAACAAGAAAAGGAGATTTTAGACTACAATACATCCTTAAGCACGCTGTCACTTATATTAAATATCTCGTTCTCCACATCGCAACGGCTCATATTGAAGGCATAATTAATAGGTCCGGCATTCGTAATATTTCCATCATTTTCGTTATTCTCCTCAGTCGCATCTTTGGGTGACTTTAAAACTGCCTTTAGGCAATTTAAAGAATCTCTAAATACGTTATCGTTCTCTGAAAAGCGGCCCTCACTTAAGCTTCTATCTCTCATTAGCAATTTCGGAATAAATGCTTCGTCCATTGGAATCACTGATTCCAGACGCCCTGAAGGACTTGTGCTAAGATTATGGATGTTCAACGAAGCATCTTGCACCTTTTTCACTGCTGATAACTTCTTTTTTTGGAACAGATTTTCGCTAGCGCAACTTAGTTCCTGTCCATTCGACCGTGCAGTATGTGTGCGCTCATTTGTGTTTAGCGGCGTTATTGGACATGTAGCGTTCAATGAATGCGACACTGTACGTTGTATGCTTTGGTCGAAAGCCATAACAGTAACATCTTTATCTTTGCCAACACATTCATATGCAGTTGTTATAGAAGTAGCATCAATATCTTTACCAAAAGCGCTTTGACGTTCCTTCCACGTCCAATTTAAGGATTCATGTTGAACTAACAATTTGGTGTTTTTAGTGTCTTTGCTTATAGTACGCAGCAAGTTAATGGGATCAATGATTTTCGATCTGTTAACTGTGCTGTGTAAATCTATAGACACATCGGTATTCTTCGCCTTGCGCGCGGAAAGAGGTAAGGCTAACAAGTTATTTAGCGTATCCATACCTACTTTTGCTTTGGCCACTATATTTCGTTCAGGATTTAAAGCACAATCGTCGAGGAATGGCAAACGGTTGTTGGTAATTCTGCTTCCGTCACTTATTTCAAATTTTATGGGTGGAGTGGCAACAAGTTTTGCCAGCAGACCGTTTCCTTTTATCTGCCTTTGGGTCTCGCGGGATATACCAGTCGCGTCGCTTCCCATTGGAGTGCACTGTTGCAATTTTTCTGAGTTTTTACGCTTAATGTTAGCATTGAGTTTCTTTTGGAAATCCATAATCTGCGACTCTATCTGTTGCAGTTCATCTTGCAACGCGTTAAGTTCGCTTATTACAAAGCTACTGCAACGCGGTATTTCATCCGCCTTTTTAAGCTGTTCCTCGATAGATGAGTGAATGGCGTTAAATGCCATTATAAGAGCACCAATTCGTGTTTTTGAGGAATCTGTGAAATCTTCATCGATAAAAGCGTTGTCTGGAAACAATTGCTGTACCTTTATTAATGACCGACGAACTGCATCCTCATTGATTTGAGGCTCACTCTTCTTATTAAGAAACTTTTCGACAGCTTCCTTTAAACCCTGCAACGAATCCTCTAAAGACCTAATATTAGCAGCTGGTTTCCTGAACTGTTGAACAAACAACTCGCGGTTACTTGCTTCAAAGTCAGCTGCAAAGGATTCATCGATCAGTTGGTTAAAATCCATTGATGTGCTTTGTGAAAACTTCATTAGCTCAGATTTCACCAGCGCAGTTTTTCCTTTGAGCTTGGCAATCAATGCGTCTGCTTCAGAAATATATGCGGATGCATACTCCTTAAACATGTGGTTCTGCTTTCGCATACGAGTCACAAAGATATCAGATACCTTATCCGCATCCATAACGTTGGTTAGACATTTTTCTCGTTGCTTTATCTGTTCTTGTATCACGAAGCTAACTAAATTTAGCAAGAAGTTAATGAACTTCATTCCACCTGGCATTTGCACAAGATACGATTTAATGTTAGACCACTGAAGCTGATGCCGCTCATCCAGGTACTTAAGATACTGAATGGTTGCGGAACGGAAATTAGCTTCTGCTTTTTTGTCATTTACAGGCCAGTAAAAGCGTTTGCGGAACTCAACAGGATCAAGTATTTTAAAGAGGTAATGCATCACTTGAAAGAAAGCTGGTTGATTGGGTTTTAAGAACATCTCTTCGTTTAACATTTTTCGAAAATCTTCTGTAGGCGGGTGCAACAATGTAAGCCCTATTAGTTTCTTGTACAATTTTTCACATAACTCTCGTTCTTCTGCCTTCCATGGCGCGATTATAGTGCGATCCATTACTTTCTTTTGAATATTGACACAGATTTACTAGTTTAATGTAATTAATATACTTTTCTTCTCTACTTTATTTTAGGTGTTCTTTTTTTGGGATTTTAATTGAATTTTAGAAACAAGGCGGTATCTGGCATAGTTGCCAGATTGTGGGAAATGAGTTCCCTTTCTTCGAAACATTGCACGCTTATACCATATTCACACTGTGCTTTAACAGTCTTGGAAATTTTTCACACTGCCATATTTTTGTGTGGTTTTTGTTTATAACAAGATGTATGTTACCGTTTATTTATATAATTTCCAGAATAAACCTACATCGCCAGGTATAAGCGATTTTGTTGTTGAAGTGAAAAATCGCGCGATTTTTTATCATAAAAATTGTTTACTTCAACCATAAAAACAACAACAAAAATTTTAAAGTAAGTCTCGGGTCGTGTTACTTAGGCGTAAAGATATTTGCCTAAGTTGTTTTCCTAAATAGTGTTACTTTAAAAAACTAGTGTTGGCAAATTTTGATGTCTGCTTTCTTCGGAAATACTGCACCTATTTCGATTAAAAAAAAAATACGTGAACACACGCTATTAACCATATTTTCTTAAAATGTAGCTTTGTAAACAACTTCATTTTCAAAAAAATAATAAATATTAAAACAAAAAGTAGGAAAAACTATAAACTCATTTTACGGGAAAAGTAAAAATTTTCCGAGAAAATGTCTTTAATACCGCGTTTACATAAAATGGTTTTTCCAGAAATTGGAAGTAAAACTTTTTAAGACCTAAAACCGCTCGTAAACTTTTTAAATACCATTGAAATTGTTGTTGCAATTCCAGCGCTAAACCGAAATGCTTTTGGGTTTTAGCTTCAATTTTTAGTTTGCAACTCAGGTTCGAAGTTCGGAATTATAGGAACTTATGCTTCTCCTTGTCTAGTGCCAATGTGTTAGAAAGGGACAATTACAGGCGACAAACTATTAGCACATATGTCCACACACATGGTTAAAGCTCAACTACACCAAACAAAACAAAGCAATAACAAAACACCTACTTTGCTTGACCGGATTATGTATGGAAACACTTGGAAAGCTCATCAGTTTTCGAACAGCTTAATCGGATTAAATATTTTTATGTAAACAGGGTATAAATGTTGATTATAGATACTAAAATTCTCTTTGCAACGGAGATATAGGGCATCAAATTTAAAAACCTTAAAGGCTCATATCTTCTAAACGGTGATGGGGCGGGAAGGCGTATTATAATTTGTATATAAGGCTTCTTCCATAGTACCTTGAGTAAAAAGGAAAACTAGAAATTCTTATACCAGGCTAATCTTGAATGTAGCCATAATTTCCTATTATTAATAAGTTGCAAATACAAGTTTAGCTCTACACAGTTTTTCTCATTCATAATTCCGTTTAAAGGTTTGACATACGATAAAATTTCCCTCATAATTTTTTTAGTGATCTTGTTATCCAAATCAATCAAAAACACAGCAATTATATTTTTTATTTATATAATTTACTATATATTAGACTTATTGCAAGCGGATATTTAGCAATACACAGTTTTTCTCATTCATAATTTCACTTAATGTTTGACATAAGATTAAATTTCCCTTACCGGGTTTTTAATCGTGGGAATAACTAGAGCATTAAAAAACGCGTCTATTAAAAAAACGCAGCTACTAATTGCAAACAATAGCAAACTGTCAAAACACGCTCTCTTTGTTGTAATTTACTGTGGAAATGTTTGGCAGCACCAAAAACTTCCCATGAAATTTATAAATTTTTATAATAACATATATTAATTAATATATACTTATTGTTAATATAAGGTTTAATCAAAAAGTATACATATAGATATATTTAATAGATACACTAATATATACTAATAAGAGTAATATATACTTTTTGGTTTAATTTCCAGAAAGTGACCCTCTCAAAAAGGCACTTTTCGTAGGAATTCCAGCCATAATGATTGCCAGAGGTACATTTTTATGTTCGGAGTGTTTCCACATAAAATTGCTGAATTCCGTCCCGCCACAGACTTTAATTATTAACTTATAGTTATGGTTTTATAATCTCTTGATTGACCAAGCCACAACCAACAATCAACACACACACAGTTATCAAGCGTCTATAACTTTTTGAATTCTTGCACAGATGAAAATAATATTTTTCACAAATTTTTAATCAGAAATTACTGCATATGGTTTCTCCGCAGAATACTGTCCATTCCCCATTTAAAGTTAATTCCTGCAGATCGTGTAATTCCCCGTCAGTTGGCTACCCTTAGATAAATAGAACTGTCGAGTTTTGGTGGCTCAAAACAACGCGAAAATATAACAAAAGAAAAAAAACCAAAACAAAATCTGTTGGTAGCTGGCGCTTCTTTGTGCTGGGACCAGTCGAAGCAGGTTCGTGGTACTGCAAGGAAGCAAAGTTAGAGTGGCTCTGTGTGTTCGATACTTTCCTTAAAGGTAATTAAGGAATCACACAACCGCACGCAAACGGAAAGCGTTGAAATCAAAACTCATTTAAGGAATTGTCGACAGTGAAGAGATCAATGAAACAATAGTTTTGTAAGAATATCTGCACTTCTTTTAAAACACTAATTAATAACCGTTCGCAATATTGGTTTCAATTGTAAAATCCGTGATTTTAAAGAAGATCGGTGAAGGTTTAAAATCTTTTCTACGTAAAACTGCGCCGAAAAGGTTTTCGTTCTCGTCCGTGTGTGTGAATTTTTTCGGCAGCATCTGGGAGCGTCTTTTTTGTATCATTTCTTCCACAACGAATTCTTAGTTTCTTGTTGGTTTGTTTCCTTTTTGGAGTACTTTCGTTCGTTTGTTTTTTGTGAACCTGTTTTTCGACGGATTCTTGTGAGTTTTTTGCGGCTGGCTTTTAACGTGTTGTTTACATTTTTTGCAGATTCCTGTGGGATCACTTTTGATAGTTTTGCCTCCGTGGTTACTTAATCAATATCAATCAGCAACTTATAAAGAAATCATATATAGTAACTAAAACACTGAAGACATTACAATAAATAAAAAGTGACTCATGACAAACAAATTATTTTATGTAGATAAAGCTGCAACCAAAAATATCAGCCCAAGGCGCTGAAATTTGAACAAAAGACTTAAGGAACGAACTCATTCGCCTCGCAACTTTTTCTCAACTAAAATTAAGTAAGCACCAACAATAACAACTATAGTAAGAGCAATAGTATTAATAACAACAACCACATCAACGATCGGCGTCGGCGGCATCACAATCAACCAATTTTTTGCTTGTGAGTTTTTAAACTGCTCTCAGTTAAGCTGAACTCCTTTCGCCGCAAGATGGGCACGCGTGTCCCCCCGCCGCCAGCGCCGTCCATCAACGACAACAAATCGATGGCCGGTCTGCCGCAACTGATCGACGATCTGCAGCGCCTGTCGGAGGACCAGGACAGCGCCGATGTGGTTTTCTTGTTGGGACGTGAAGAGGAGCGCGTTTACGGACATCGCATCATGCTAATGGCCAGGTAAAGTAGTACGGATTTGGAGTGAGCGGGTGAAGTGGAAGAGAAATGAGGAATTTAATAAATAAGAGAACAAAATAGGAGAAGAGTTGAATAGGAAAAGAAAAGAGAGTCTGCGTAAAGAAAACGTTTTGAATGTTGCTTACTTATTCTTCATCTTTCTCGTTTTCGCTTCTTCCTTTCGATAATCGCCCGATGAGTGCGCATTTGTTGCTTCATTAAGCAGAAATTAAGTAATCAAGCGACGGTCCACGTGCGAATGTTGCGAGAGATAGAGAGAGAGTGTCTTCAAAGTCTCTCACAGCTGTGTATATTTTCTCACACCTTTTTTTTCAGATGCAAAAGTTTTAAGACCGCAAAACGTGGTGAACTCTGCCGTATACCGGGCAGCTCAGTGTCGCCCGCAGCCCTCGGCACGCCTACTCCAGTCCGCTTGCCACATGTGAACCCAGAGGTTTTCCGACAATTTATTGTATATGTTTATACAGCGAAGGTAAGACACTAAATCAAACTGAAAAAAGACACATTTTTGCTATTGTTGCTAATTAGTCTTCCTCACCTAATTAATTTATTTCTCTGAATGGTTTCAACTTTTTGTTTAATTTTTCTAAATTTGTTAATTTAAAGGTTTGCTTAATATAACATTTAAGATATTTATAATGTATTAACAATACTAAAGGTTGCATTTTGTATTTTGAATATTTTTTGTTCTCTGGAAAATAGAGTGCAAGAAGAATGCTTCAATTTAAATACTTTCACGGCGATTCTTAAAATTCTGCTTCATGGTTTGAAATTAGGAATTGAAAGTAGGTTTAAGTCTATACTTAATAGAAAGTGCTTCAGTGACAAGATAGATGTCGCTGAAACATTTACTTCATTTTACTAAATGCCAGCAATGTTCATTCCTTCTAGATTTTTCTACAAGATTCACGCGTTTTTGAAATGATGACATTAGCACAAGATATGGGCGTGGAAGAACTTCGAGCAGCTTGCGAAGACCATGTTATTGCCACACTTTCCGTGGACAACGCATGCACTTTTTTAACCGCTGTAATGGAAATTCACGAGAAAGCAGGTGAGTATCTCTGCTAAGATCACCATTGTTCCTAATAAAAGCAAACTTTGAGAAGCAATACATAATTTGACGTTAAAGACTTGTCTTAAGTAAGTGTTTTGCGACCCAGCGACCAGAAGAGTACTTAGTACAACGTGTGATGTTCTTTAGTTTTGTCAGTGCAAGGTGCTCGACTTTTTCCTTATTAATAAGTAAAACAATTTACACCATCAGTTGGCAATGCCTTTCCAACTTCTACATCATTTGTTTTGGCAGCATTGCCACTAGGAAAACAATATTTACTTAAAAAGAAAACAAAACAATATAGTAAAGATAGGATCATGTTTATTGAGAAGCGAGGTGAACAGGGCATGCTTTTTGTATGTAACAAATGAAAACTGTTTGAAATGTAGTATGTAAATTTCAAAGCAAGATGTAAATTTGAAGCAAAGACCTTTTATTAGAACTTGTTATTTGATGTTGTCACCGATTACGAAATAACTTTTTCGCAAAGTTTTCCTAATACCAAAATCGGTTGAGAAATCACCAACGAAATAACTAAGCCACATCATTTTGTAAATTCCCATTTTGTTGCTGATTGTGCTGCCAATTTGATTTTGTTTCGACTTGGCCTCACTAGGAAAGTGGTAGCGTCCCATGAGCCCATGACACACTTGGAGTTATTTTACTTAAAAATACTGTAATAGTCCAGTTTTAATGAATCACCTTCGCCAAAAACATAGAATGTATTAATACTGCAATTTTTACGAAGGCGGAGGAACAATTTTTAAAAATTGTTTACATAATTTTTCTTTTCTCCATTACTAACACCTTTTTCAGAAGTACGTACTTTAAACATACATATGCATCATTAAGTGGTGTATGTCATGGCTCATTGCAACGAAGGTTAGTTGTTTTCCCTCTAAAATTCTGAGCGGTCTAATTTGCCGGACTTCCTGAGTTCTACGGAAAAAATTGTTTTCGATTCCTTAAGTGTAGAAAAAATGTCGTTTAAAGGCAATACAAAGGTGCAAAAGGTGATGGTCCAGCCCATCAACCTGATTTTCCGGTACCTCCAGAATCGTTCGCGTGTCCAGGTGTGGCTCTACGAGAACATCTCTCTTCGTATCGAAGGACATATCGTTGGTTTCGACGAGTATATGAATCTGGTGCTGGATGACGCCGAAGAGGTGTACATTAAGACCCGCACACGCAAGAACCTTGGCCGCGTCATGCTCAAGGGTGATAATATCACACTAATACAGAATGTGAGCCCTTCCAAAGATTAAGGTTATGTTCTTGGTTGGAGTGGGCTGCTTCATCGTTGCAAATGGAAGTGGCTGGAACGACGTAGGAGATTGTAATCATTAAGCACCGAGAAGGAGGCGCTCCTATTCTATAAACATTAACTTAATTTAAGTTTTAAATTCTATATATTAAAAACATTTTGAAACAAGCCGTGGAAATGACATAATCTATGCATTTATTAAGAAATCACTATTCCAATAATTTGTATTTTCTCTACAATATTAAAGAAAATTAAAGCGAAACCGTAATAAGTGAATTAAACATGAATTTTGAGTTTTTTTTTATCGGATAGAATGGTTTTGAAGTTCCGAATCAATATGGATTTAAATTGTTTTAAACTGGAACTGGCTTAACTGGCTTTATATTAATTATCCTTTAACTAAAATGTTTTGTCTATCTGAAAACAGGAGCAAAGTGTGCTGCTTCATTTATGGAGCGCTGCATCATTTATATCGGCGAAAACGCAAGCGATTGCGTGAAAACTAACGCATTCCTTAACCTCACCAAGGATGCCCTCATCAAACTAATATCCTCGGATTACGTAAGGGAATGATTCATATTATCTTTAATATAATCTAAAATGTAATTAATCGTTTTGCAGTTTTGTCTCGAAGAGGAAGATGTATGGCGTTGTGTGCTTGCTTGGGCCAAACATCAAGCGGGCGTTACTCAACCGACTGCTCACTGGACGGAGGAGGAACGAGCTCGCGTTTGCGCTCACCTCGCTGGTGTTATGAGTCACGTCCGACTGCTGCTCATCGACTCGCAAGTGTTCGCTGAAGAGGTGGAACCAACGGGTGCGGTACCAATGGAACTATCATTGGAACGCTATCGTTATGCAGCACTTCATTCAAACAAAATACTAGCAACCGGCGGTGCTGCTGGCTTAAGCAGTGGTGCTCAGGTGTTGCACGCGTTGCCCGGTCTCATGGGCCTCGCCGAAGATGACAAACGACTGCAGCCGCGCCTGACAATGAATATGTTTCCCGGATCATCTATTTTACGAAACGACAAGCTGCATTTGCAAGCGGTTCTGAACGGCTGGTGAGTCAAAAACTTGGACGAGTGTTAAAAAAGTCTAGATTAATTGACTCGATATGGAGTAGGTATGGAGTTCCGAAGCAAACTTGGCGGCTAATCTTTCGCGCTTCCACACACGGTTACTTATCGGCGGCTTTTCATCGATACTGCGATGCGATTGCACCCTGTTTTGTTATTGCCACGGTAAAGACAAGAAATTTAGAGCCAAATTTTCAACTACGATCATAAAGCTTTTAAATATTTCAATTAATTTAATATGTTTCTAGGGTTCTCGTGGCGAAATAAGTGGCGGCTATACCGACGTCGCTTGGGCCAAAACAAGTCGCAAGGGCGGCTACATTCACTCAGAGCGCGCGTTTCTTTTTGCGCTCCATGGAGCAGTTCCAGTAAAATTTGATATCGTAAAGAAACCTTACGCCATCTGTTATCATCCAGAGTAGGTTTTTAATTGTCCTTCGACTAAGCTAATCATATCTCCTTTCTTCTCATCTTCGTTTCTAGTTGTGGGCCGATCTTTGGGGCAGGTGCTGATCTGCTCATCGCAAACAATTGCAACGTGAATCTCGATTCGTATTCAAATCTGCCGCATTCCTACGATGGCCCGAATGCATGTTACATGACCTTGTTTGGCGATTATAATTTTATGATAGCCGATTATGAGGTCTACACCTTGGCAGCCGTTGCAGCAACAGCTCAGGGAACAACAACATCAACAGCATCGGCAGGTGCCGCGGGCGCAGCTGTTGGCGTTGCCATGAGCAATAGTAGCAGCACCAGCAACAGCGTCAGTCACTCCAGCAACCACAATAATAGTAATATGAATAACCAGTGCAACAACAACAATTCTAGCAATGCGCATAACAATGCAAGCAACAGCAACCATTCTCACAGCAGCAACAACAACAGCCATTCCATTGGAACAGCCAACAACTCGAGTGGCATGAATAAAGTCAAATACGAACGCTACTGAGCGCTGATGTTAGCTTCATCACTCATCGATGTTTTCCATACAACATCAATTAACGTTGCTTTGGATTTGCAATGGTTGCCGATGTCGTTGTTGTTGCTGTCGCTTCTAAATACTGGCATTTTATTTGGTTTTATTGTCGGTATAATTACTTTTTGATTTTCTATTCTGTGTTTTTAATATATTTTCTTTTTCTATTAATTTTCGTTTAAGTTATGATTTTATTATATACAAAAATGTATACTGATGTGTGCAACATCGATATCAACAATAAAAACGTATTTCATGCATTCATCATTATTGTAAAATTGACGTTTAATAAAAAAGCAACAATAAATGTTTTTATTGTACACCTTCAGATAACTTATTTTCTGCATTCTATTATTAAATTTAAAATATATATTATTAATTTTATTTTTACTGTTCATAATGTACTGCAATTAATAAAGTAATACATGATTAAATTATTTTAAAGGAATCAATATGTTGAAGAAGTAAAAATAATACATGAATGTAATTATTGCACGATTTACATTCCACTCATTTACGTAATGACTTCGTAATATCAATATTTATTAGTATTGCTTCTCAAAAATATTACTGCATTATTATTCACAATTTAAACTTGAATTATTGCTCATGTCGTGGAATGTTTTTTCTGCATTTTTCAGCCTGATAATTTCGAAAATTAACTACAAAATTTCTTCCTTAATTCATTTATCGCATATTTTACAAGTGAACTAAATATATGTACATTTAAATGTGTGAATGTTTACACATGTTTTTTTTGCCATTTGGACAATTTGTAAAGAAGCGTATGAATTGGGAATAAATTTTGTAAAAAACAACGTTTCATTAAAAAAGGTTTCGCATTATGAATTGTTTCCAATTGACAAAATATTTAATTAATTTTTTTTTAAATTTTTAAAGTAAGTGAAAAACATAAATCACATAAAAATTAAATATAACATAATAATAATATGACAGAGGAAGAAATAAATAAAAATACGCAATTTTTCTGCAAAAATGTTGATATGTAAATTGAGAAACGGTGAGAATAGGTTTCGTTTTTGAATAAAATAACTCTAAAAGATCGAAAAAACATAAGAAAATGTAAGTTTTAAGAAATTGAAGTTTTGCATTATCAACTCTTGGTTATTCGTCAGGAGCGGTCATTTTGTTTCGGTTAATGAAGATAAATCAACAATAAATAGTGCTTTTCAATTATTGTGAATGTTATTGTTATTGCAGTCGTTGTTGTATGCGAAACACTAACTTTTAGTGACCAAAAGTAAATAGAAATCAGAGTATGCTAAGAAAATAAACATTTAATACATCAGTCAGTTTATGTCTCTTATTAAAACATGAATTTATTATTCTTCTATTTTATTAATTCTTATTCTGTGCTTTCACCGACAGTCACCGACTTTCTTCTGAATGTGGTTCGTGTTTTAGGCCAAAAATGATAAAATAACCTTTCTATGTCCACGCTTTATCCCAAATTAGAATTCAAAACCAAAATCGGCTGCACGCTTACCCATAAAGCATGATTTTTAAGTGGTGGACAGATCGGCAGCGCATGGGAAACGTAAGGGAAAAAGTTCCTGCCGATGCCGGGACCGATTTTACAATTACGGCGAACTCCCAATGGAATTTATTTCGCACCTGACCATGCACAGATCGCTTCAGACTACAACACAATGATCCGTGGTCCCACTGGACACGAGGCCAATTGGTTAAAGCGGCATCGAAGTATTCCTTTGAAAAAATTAGTAAAAAAAACATGAACAATTATAAAAAAGCTGAGCGAAAAGAGTGAACGAATGGATGAAAAAACTATGAAGGAGAAAAGCCGAATAAAATAAATAAACACTAATAAAATTAATAAATAATGTTTTCTTTGTGCAGTAATTATTTACTTCATAAATAATAACAATGATTGCGACAGCAATAAATGGAATTTAATTTCCATCCAAACTCCATTTCATGCTCGAATAAAAGTTATGTGGAAATTCTAGTTGCCAAATAATTTTTTAGATGATTTTGTGCTGTTAATACGGTACCTCATCAAATCGCAACAGTTCATCTTTATCCAAAAATCACACCGGCACGAACAACAACAACAAAAACGACGATCATTTAAATGAACGTAGCGACAACAACAAAAAAGTCGTTTAAAATTTGTAAAAAGATTTCCGGTTATTTGCACCGACAACGGAGCCGGCCTAAACGGGGCGTCAGCAATGCAAAGCATCCACTCGGTGGCCAAATCTGGCTCTGGAAGAGTTCAACATCCACTTTTGGCAGCGCAGAAACGCGGATGCATGCAGCCGGAGAAGCACTAGACGAAAAGCCTCAGCTGCAGCAGAGGCAGCGCCAGAGTCAAACCTGAAGCTTTCAAGCCAAACCCCAGCGATTTCAAGTCAAATCGAATCCCATGCAAACTCATTCGACTATCGATCGATCACGTCACAAGAAGACGATGCGGACAACGCGGATGACGACGACGACGATGAGGATGAGACTGCAAACGCATGCACTTCCATATGTGCCAGCAGATCACCAACAACAACAACAAAAACCAAAGCTTTGCTGCAGCATCCGCTTTTTTGTTTCATTTTTGCGATATTTTACTTGGCGGTGAAATGTTTTCCCAGAAGAAGTAAAATTTTCTAATCCGCCGCAGCTCTGCTTCACTCTGATCTGCGCCGTGTGCGGGTCACGTGTGGTTTGTGACCTGCAAGACCATATTTCGCGTTCTTCGACACAACTTCACTCGATGCTGCTTTCGTTGTTGTTGGTGTTGTTGTTGTTTTGGCGGCTGGTTGTTCATCGTTGATTGGCTCGGCTTTTTCGTTGGTTTGGTTTCCGTTGCCGCTGCTGCTGCTGCTGCCGCTGTGCTGTGTCCGTTGCGAAATTATGCCGCAAATGGACAAATTCACGGAATGCGCGCAACAGGTGAATCGATCGTTTACTCTGATCTGCTGCCTTTGGATCGATTTGCCAGGAAAATTTTCCGCTTGTCATCTGCTGCAACTTCTACAACCTGCTGCTTAAAAGCTGCTCGCTCGACTCCTCCGTCTTCGTATTTGTTCATGCTTAACATAAAAAAATTAATTATTAACAAACAAAATAAATATACGCAAATTATTAATTTCTTTGCTTTCTTCGTTAAAGTCAATATAGATTTTTAGTTGAGTGAAAAGAAATGATAATAAGCACTATAATATGGTTAGTGTAATTTATATTTGACATGTCTGAATGAATTTCCCAACAATGTTTTATTTGGTTTCAATCTCTGATTAATATGAAAATGAATTTTTATTCCTAGTGTTCATTTATATTTTTAAAATTCTTCTTTTCTGGGATGTGTTTTCATAGAATAACTCGAAAGAATTTAGATTGGATTCACTGTAAAGTGCTACCAAACCTGGTCATCATCTGATTTTGCAGATAAACATAATAAACTCATGTTTGGCTAATTAAGTTGATGTTATTCAGTTGCTGTTGTTGTTGTGCGTTGTTTTCCACAAAATTCGTTGTTGCTGCTTGTCGTTGGTGTATCGTTAACATTTTATGTCGCTGCTGCTCTGTATTGATGCAATTTTAAAGTTGCTGCTGACGTTGATGTGCTGTGCTGCGGTCGCTCGCTTGTAATTGTTGTGAATATGAGCTGTGTTTGTGTGCGATTTGTTGCTGTTGTTGTGTGTTAAAGATTTCTTATCTGTGGACTCCCGCAGAGTGAAATATTTTTATTAAAATTTATCATTCGTTCTTTTTTGCTGTACGAGATCAAGAAAACGTATGTCGATCATAAATTGGTGCAGCCAACGTTGACGTGTGCAGATATAAAAGAACAGAGATGCTTAAAAAGAAGAGGAGGCCGAAGATTAAGAAGACAAAATCAAGAACAACATCAACACCAACAACAACAACCACAGCGGACAGCGCGCGGTTGCTGATGATATGAAAAATGCGACGATTGACTTCACGACTCGAGCAACGTTGACAAATGAAGCAACGCATTTGAAACAACAAAAAACACAACAACAGGCGAATTGATCCTGCACACGGAATTCTATTGAAAAAACCTACCACGCGACAGAAAAAAGGAGTAAAAATCAACTTGGATAATTTAAGGATTCGCTAATTACTGCTTGAAAGAACATCATTGTTCCCATTCCTTCAATCCTTCCTTTCTTGTTCTTATTTGTCGCTTCTTCTAGTCTTCCTGTCGTCATTTCATTTATTTTATGCTTCTTTATTCCCATCAGAATCTTTTGTTGCACGCTTCTTCTTGCATCGAGCATATTTTAAGCAGTTGCTGACATAATTCACACTCATGCAACACTTTTTGCCTCATTTGCTGGCAACATTTTTATAGGCAACACTTGTTTGCGGCACTAGCAGCTTGTGACAGCGGCCACAGTTCACAATAGCTGAAGTAACAACAGCGGAGTTCACAATAGTCACACATTCGCGTACACAAATTGCATTTAAGTTATTGAACAAGGACACGCATGCAGTGAAAAATCCGCCGTATGCATGCAGCACGTACTACGAGCTGCAACGTCAAGTGGACACAGTCGCAGCGAGGAAAGTTATTGCCCTAAACGCTCGGCAGCTAAGGACCGGCAACAGGTGACAATTTATGCAGTGGAAGAAGTGCAGAGATCGTGAATTGAATTGTAGAAGAACGTGCTGATAGAAATAAGTTGACAAGAATAAATTAATTAAAAGGAAAGGAAGCGAAGAGAAGTTGAGGGAAAAAGTTTAAATTTACATGCAGCCAGAAACGGAGCTTAATTCTCTTAATTTGTTTGTAAATTTCAGTTAAAATTCAATAAATATAATAAATGTAAAATAGTAATAAATTAAACACAAAATTCATTTAAAACACAGATCAATAGAAGTAACAAAAAATATAATATACAATATAAAATATAATATAGAAAATCTTCTTATTCTTAGCGTTTATTTTGAATATTTTAATGTTAATTGAAACGTGTTTAAATCATTTGTGTACCATTTTCAAAAGTTTGTTAGTATTACTAAAATCTCGTTTATGTTAATTTAACGAAATTAATTTTCCACTTCCACTGAAACACGCATCTTTAAGTTCAAATTCCGTTTATTTAACCAATTTTCTACGATGTCTGAAGCATGCGTGCTGATAATTCTTCGAATATTTGCTTAAATTCACGTTTTATAGACTGATTTAGTTCCCGATAGTGAACACGATTTGAGTTTATTTTAAATAAAAAAGCAACTAAATAAATTCATCAATTGATATTTTAAATTTAGTTTAGAAATGGTTCATCGATGATCATCTTCATCAATCAATCCTTAATTGGAACAAATTTAAATATACTATGAAAGTATTAAGCAAGCGATTGCTGTGAGTCATCGACACGAAAATCATCAGCGCTATTATTGTCATAATATCCACTGTCACCGTCGTCGTTATCATCATTGTTGCCTGATCAGGTTGTTTGCAGTTCTAGGAAAGCCGCTGGCATGTCGCTTCCCTGTCGCTTCAAAATCAGACCTCAAGCTGCGAACTTTCACAAGCCTATAAAATCCCGATTTTATAACTTATAACAAATTTTACAACAACAAGGAAGAATACGTTGCTGCTGCTTTTCCTCTTGTCCTTTTTCTCGTTGCTGGCTTAAACTAAGTTGCTAGGGAATGTTTTAGGTTTGAGTGTCTTTTGCTTGTCTGGTTTCTTCTCAAATTCGTTTTTCATTGTTTTATGGCGTAAAGTTTCAATTTTAATATTGCAAAACTATTATTTAAACCGCAATAGACAAATCAAATTTTTGCTCTAGGTGCAAATTAATAAAAAATTTATTGGTGCTTTTAATGCTTTTATTAATTATTATTTAAACGACGCATATAAATCATAAAGGCTATGAATTAGTTGCTTATGACTTAAACGGGTTTGCAATGAAAGTTGCAGTGATAAATTAAGAAGAAGATGGAGAAACGACGCCAGCAGCTTTAAATGTG
The DNA here is from genome assembly GCA_937620795.1 of Thecophora atra. Taxonomy (NCBI): domain Eukaryota; kingdom Metazoa; phylum Arthropoda; class Insecta; order Diptera; family Conopidae; genus Thecophora; species Thecophora atra. The sequence continues at coordinate 65,809,221 of OW569397.1, read as the reverse complement.
AATCCAATTAAATACGAAAATAATTGAATTTAAATGGAATTGAATTGTATTAAACTATTATATAACAAAAATATAATTAATCAAATTTTTATTATAAATTTAATGCCTCCTTTTCCATTTTTGCGGCGTGTCTCTTTTGACGACTCTTTTCATTAATTTACGTGTCTTTGTTGCTCAACAGTGACTGCTTCTTCCTTATTTCACTGAACTCTTTGATTAACGCCCAGCAACGGATCGCCAACAACAGCAGCATTTCCTGCATTTGAACAGGGTCCCGATGGAGCCAGTCTTTGCTTAACATTTCGGCGTTGTTATCGTCGTCATTATTATTAATAAATACTTAATTAATAACAAGTAATTTCGTGCTGGGGCTCCTCACGGTGCTCAGCTCAACAATATTTATTAATTGCTTGCAATGTGAAATTTAATATGACCGAAAATAACGTTTTCACCAGAAGTTTTAAGCATTTTTCAAACACTGTTCAACACAGTTTTGGTTTTCTTTGATAAAGTGAACAAGCATAAAAAACAAATTTCTTGGTATAGATTTTTTGGACCTTCTCCTCGATTCGATTCTCAATTTGGTGGCTGCAATTATTAATAATTTTAATGTGCACATTTTTGGCGCTGAGTTGTTTTTGGGTGCAACCTGCTGCGTGTTAAATTTACAACATTTGCATTGTTGTTGTGGCTGTTTTACTGTTTAATTTGCCGTCGACGTTTCCTTATGTTGTTGCATCAATTGAGCCCACGCAAGTGTGTGTGGCAGCAATAGCAATTATGTTGTAGTCGCTGCCGCGTGCTGCTCATTAAGCTGCCATGAACCATTTTTAAAAATTATGAAGATTTAATTAATTTATAATTTATTTATTATAAAATTACAAAATAAAAAAAATTAAAATTATTATAAAATATTTATTTATTTGTATGCATTAAATTCTTCTTTGAAACAGCAAAAAAACCGATTCATTTTCTTTTTCATATCAGCGGCGAAGGAAAAGCTTTAAAGAATGACATGTGTCGTCATGCAATTGAATCGGGCTGCACTCACGAGATTTTACGGCATTAAAAAACTCATTGGCACTCATTTAAATATTTGCAGTAGACGGTTTGTGCGATAAAACGTAAAGTAAGATCGATAAGGATTTATAAAAGATTGTATGCAAATACGAAAGACACAAACCGATGAAGCAACAGAGCAACAAATTAGAGGCTGCCAACAGAAGCTCATCGCATCAAGGCAATTAATAAATACATACGTAAAAATTTTACTAGGCTGAGTTATTGGCTGCTGTAAACGAAAGCATAAAAATGTAGTCCATAAAATTATAAATACATCAACATCAGCAATGATTGCGACCGCAACTGCCACTGCAACTGAAATTTGAATAACAATAAGAAAAGCGGCGGCACGGTTTCAAATTCCAAACGAACACAGAACCAACAGAAATGTCTTGCAAACTTGACCACCATAAAACATTCCGCAACTTGTTAATTGCTGTTGTTTTTCCTTAACAATTCCATTAACGATTTGTTTTGCGAATAAATAATTGGGTGTTATTAAATCTAGATGGGAAAATTAGCAGTAAAGATTGCAGATTCGAGATAAATGTTTTCTGTATATGAGTAAAAAAGAATTATGAATCGAAAAATGTCGGGAGTGACACGGAAAATAATGACATTAACACGAGAATAAAAGCGAGACCACGACTCGAATCTAAAAGAAATAACAAGAACTCATTGGAACCTATAAAAATAATTGCTATGCATTTGGAAATATTATTATTCACTACATCGATAAATATGAATAAATTATGACAATGAAATATTTGCACATCTTTGAAGATTAATTTAAAATAAATACAAATTCATTTGAATTAATTTTAATTTGAAAATGTGGAAATTCTGAAAAATTAAAAAAAGCGCAGTAACATTAAAAGTTGATTAGCTATTTTATGTTTCTTTGACATATATAATTAATTATTTATTATATTAACTATTTTATGTTTCATGGAGAAATAGAGGTTGAGCCTTTTTATTACAAATTGCAACATTTTTCCTTTTCGCGGTCTAGGAATTATGCACCACTAATCCTTTTCCAATTACAAGCTACAACAATGAATTACTTATTAAAAAGCCACATGAACAAGCAACGAGAAGTGTCACTGAGCTACTTTTGCTTTACTGAAGCTCCATGCTTTGGAGATTTCTGGACTTCACACGTTTTGGAATAATCAATGTGAAGTGTTCT